>JAGQAX010000021.1:31120013-32456891 GCA_019142605.1 Cephalopholis sonnerati
ACATAACACCCAAACTAAGTATTTGCATGGTGTGGCTGTTGCAAGACATTGTGAGTCAAGTCATTTTTGAAACATACTGATTGGTCACAAACATATCTGACCAGGTTTAGTTTGTTCTTTTTGGACATTTTGCTAACACTAGTTATGAAACTTAGATGTGGTCTGACTTCACGAGGCAATTTTCCCTGTGGGATGTCAGAACTGAAGACGCCCTCTCAATGAACACTGAACTTACCTCACTACAGTGAGTTCACCAAGTTGCTGTAGCTAAGTTATTCATGAATTTATTTTCATAATGCTGATGCTGGTTCTTTTTGCAAGTGAAAAGGGAACATACGGATCGGACCAACACAGAACATTTACTGGATGTCATTGTTTCCTGAATCACCACATCCGTTTCTGAATAAATGAAAAACAGCCAATATCCTGGATAATGTTTCTTTCAATATGTGGAGCATGTAAAACAGGCTTTTGCACGGTTTGGACATTGCAAGAGATTCAAAATTAGAATTTATTCTTGTTGTTTTAATATGTATTGCAAAATCTGCAACTGGCTTTGTGATGTCAGAACCAAAAATGTCATTTGGATGAGCAGTGAAACATCCTGAACATCACAATAGTGAGTCCAGTATACCGTTCTGTCATTCTTAACAAGCCAGTCAGGGCTTTATTTTCATGATGATTTGGAGTGGGCACATGCCTTATTTAAAGCAAGGCCCTGTCCTCCTACTAGAAATGTATTGCTTCCCATTTCAAACCGTGCTACAGGTTCCTCTAGCCATACAAATAGTAAAAATCTGTAGCTGCGCCCACACAGTAGGCCCAGAATCGAGTTAAGTAACCTTACAGCATTTAGCTTTTCAGATTCCTCAATCCAATACTAAACTAATGACTTTTATATTGACTTTAGAGCTGTGTACATATATAGCAATGCTGTTATCCATGGTGATTCATTGAAGCTAATATATTTCTCTTCCAAACAAGGTGAGTGTAAAAGATAAATAAAGGACAAAGCAATACGAGGTAATAGCCCCCAGAGAGTCTGACCTCTCCCTGGGTGAATTGCGGTGTGTGTACATCTCTATGACCCTGTGCCCTGGCCATAATCCCTCACTACAGGGGCTGGATTAGGGCCTCGTTTTATTAGCCGCCCCCCAACCCACCCCCCAATGGTCTCGCTCCCTCTTCAGCCTGGATCGATGGCTGGCTCGGTCTGAAGTGGCCGGGCTGGTTATTAAACGTGGGACCGAACAAACCCTTCGGACTGCCGGGATAATCCCATCACAAATTAAGTAGAGGAAAATTGGTCAGGGAGAGCGGGGAGGGGAGAGAATCTTCATATCGTGACCTTCTAAACAATGTGCACACAAACAAGCACACACTCCTTAACAGCTCTCCTATTTATCATATGTTATTCTGTGAGGATTTGTGCCCGTGATGGATCAGCATTTTATTAAATACAAGACCTCACTAAAGCATCAATGTTTGGATGCCAGTGGCATCGTAAAATAGCCAGACGTTAATAGTTGATGTGTAAGCATAGATGCAGAGTGCAAAGGAGGTTGCACTGAGTAAATCCTTTCTGTATCTCACTCATGCATATCTAAATCTTTTGTGTTAGTTTTGTAATCTGGAAGGGAAAGAATGAACAATGAGATGATCTGATGAAATTGGGAAAGAGATTTGCCTTATCTAGTTTCTTATAAATTTAAAATTAAATGATAACCTCCTCTACACCGTATCATGTCTCAACACATGATGTAACACTGCATCTCTTATAGAAATTCTCAACTTCAGCTGCCTTCTTTATCTGCAGCATTTTAATTTAATTCAGTTATTTAGTGTGAATGTTTGGTGCACGCATGGTTTTGAAATTGTGCAAATAGATGATTAGTCCCTAACAATGGACATTTTATTCTGTTAGCATCTGGAAAGAATCACGTTGCATAAAGCAAGATCTGTGTTGTCATGGTTTCAAGAGACCAAGATAAATGTCCAGTAAAAGCTCAGCCTTGAGGTATTCTGGGAAATACACCAAGGCTTTTAATTCACATCAAGTGTCTTGTGTAACTATGTTTCCACACACACACAGATACACAAAAAACAAAGTTTTATTTTAAAGTCTTACATTAAAAAGCCTCAATCTGAGGTAGAGAGCACAGTTTGAAGATACGATGTGACGTTTTAGATTCATAAATCTCCAAGCTTTTGTGTTTTTTTATCCTTTACATTGTGTCATTTAATTCCGTTTTTTCCTCTCAGTTTCCCCCCGTCTCTGTAGATCTCACTCTCCCTCCCTGTCTTTCTGTATTTGTGTGTGTGTGTCATCTCTAAGCCTGTCATGTAGGATAATACTGGACGTTAATTACCCCCGCTGTCTGAGGTGAACGTCATTAGAGCCCTGAACTGGACGTGAACCAGCCGTAACCGAGAGGGGGCAAAGTCTATTAAATGCCATTATTGAATCTTCAACCTAATTTAAGAGTAAACGCACAGTGACTGGCCGTCTGGCTGCTAGCAGTGGTTTTCTTTACTCAATTCCCAACCTCCTTTGAGGAAGCCTACAGACAACGGCCAAAATAAATGAAACACATTTGTAACAAAGAATACAAAATATATTAAAAGCTGCTGGTGAGTTTTGTTGGCATGGCCTTTGTCAGCAGAGTGGTTTGGTTAGGAGGGAGATCAAACTTTTAACAGGGTGTTGGGAAAGCTGCTCTCAAAATGTGGTTTTACAAGCTACCTGTTACTGCATGAGAACTTGACTTGCAGCAATGATTCCCTCATGAGAAATAGAGTTTTATTAACTTAAGTTAAAAAGTAGTTTCGCCAACTCCACTTTTTGGTTGCAGAGAAAGTTCCTAGAAGTTTCCAGATGTCATCATACAGTCATTTGCATATGAAATCCCCCTGCTCTTATGGAAGGAGGGGGCTGCGCTGCGGGACATACTGTGACAAAGGATCTTTTTGACTCAGACATACTGGGAGTTTTGGAAGTGAGACTAAAATGTTGTCAAACCCAGCAATAAAGTTAGCTACAATAAGATGTTTTTTTCTTTTTAATTTATAACCTGCAGCTTAAATTTAATGACCAGCAGTATTTTGCATTTACACAACACGTCAAATGTGGTTTAAACACCATTAAACTACTGTAAAATTAAGTGGAAGTCATAAAACGAGTCCTGACTGTGGATTGCTGAGGGGTTTTTCTTTTCCAGAGACTGTCCTTCTAAGAAGAACAACAGCATCAGTTGTGTCAGCAAGTGCGCAATATATTCAGTGACAGTTTTTACATCCAGTGGCAACATTTTTTTAAAGTTCTCGCTGTCTGCAATGGACCCTTATCCCGCCCCCTGACACAGACTGGCCAATCATAATGTATCTTCAGGCCGGCTCAGACCAGGGTCCGACAACAACACAGCTGTGCTCCATGGTTTCAGATTTCCTTCATTTTCAGGCTGGTTTTGTGGATTTGGAGCTAAATGTTGTGCCTGGGGCACGTCGTGTATTAATGATACTCGTTACCTGGAGAGGTTGGAAAAAGATATACGTTTCTTGCCTGTTCCAAAACCAAAATCAAACCCTGAAAAGTGTAGGGTTAGCTAGCTAGCTACTGAAGATATAGCCTACTGAATGTATACACATGCTGCTTTTGCTGATATTCAACCAGCTGTGTGCCATCGCATTGTTGTTTGACTTCATCTGGAGATCCCTTCCCATTTGGCGGCGGAGGTCCTGAAGCCAAACACAGTTCATCAAAACACACTGCGATGCCACACAGCTGGTTCAATATCAGCAAAGTTTCCCTTTATATTCATTGTCTTCTGTGGCGATCAGCAGTGATATGGTGGTTCACTTTTACACTGTGATCTGTAGCCTATAGTTGGGCTTTAGCTTCTAACTATCTTTGTCTTTTTAACCTGTTGCTGCTGAGTCAGTTTGACTGACTGAATTTTACATCTATAACTGGACACAAACTCTGCTCTGCTGCACGAAAGTCAAATGTGCTGCACATTCAGCCACTTCTCCACCCTCCACACACCTACTGATCATCCTGCTGCATTAAGGCACTGCAATTGCTGCATATCCACTGAGTGTTATCACTGCATGTAAATTGTGAAGTGCTGAATCATGTAATGTTGACATGATTTCCAAGGTACCTGGTTGCTGTGCTTGAGGCCACACAAATATACAAAACAATCTTTAACAGTCACCTTCATTGTATATGACGGCACTTTAGCACTGAAAGCATGTAGACTGCTCTGAGTCAGGTTTATGTGTTTAGCCCTTAATGACAGTCATAGGTCAAGCAAAGAAAAAATAAACCTTGAAAATCCCTGCAGCCACAGACTACAGGCGAGCAAGGAACCAGAGTGTCTCTCAAGCTTCAATTCTTACATCAACCAACAACCTTGCAAGCGACGGGTTAGTAAGAAAATGACAGTTCAGTGCCACAGAGCCTCGACCATAATCCTGAGACCACGCAATTATCAGGTAGAAGAGGATTAGATAGTGGGAGACAAATAAATAGTAAGGAGGAAGAGAGGCAGAATGGATGTTTCATTACATTAGAGCAAGTGCAGGTGAAGGACATGTGAGAACGACTGTGAGTCACTGAGGTCAAGAGAGATGCTTCTTGAAAAGATTAATGTTTGACAACATATTGAAAGCCAGGGTGTGATTTTTCTGTCGAGAGCATAAAGGCACTGACAAATACATGTTGATCTCACCTTTATTTTTGGGATTCAGTCACATAATTATACTGTCTCTATTCTCGGCTACCCTGCGGGCGGTCGCCAAGAAACACTTACAGTAGCATTCAAATCTCCCCAGTCTTGTCACAGCATTAAATACGCACGAGTTGCGGCACAGCGTAAGCCGTGATTAAAATGCGTCGCTTCCACCACTAAGACATGTCTCTGGTGTATCAGATGGAAGCTTAGCACCGGCATATGCTCGCTGCCATGATCCGCCGATGGATGACAGGTGGTTACCCAACTATTTGCATAATTATGGGTGTAACGCGCAGGCTGCTAGAACGCCATAAACAAATCCATATGGCCTTTTGGGAAAATCCAGATGATTCATACCACAGCTCACGGATATTCTTACGGTGTAACAGACATCAGCAGGATTTCTCACTGAATGTTTTAGCTGGAGTGTGAAGTGTGGGGCAACTTCATTCCCTCTACTTGTTTTGGCAGCTCTGACCAAATATGAGAACTTTATACTAAGTTTTAGTTGCAGATTGGTCAGTGTGGCAGCTCCAACATGGGCCAGTGTTTCCTGTGCAGTTTCTTGTGCATGTTTGATGGCTGGGGTAATTTTGGTCTCAGTCCCGGGAAACTTTCCAGAACCAGCTTCAGTCTGTAGTGCAGTGTGTAAGACTGACCCTTATCTCGAGAGTCAGATCATGATATATGAGCAATTTCGCCGCAATTACGATTGTAATTGTTGTTTTAAGGGTTGCTAGGCCGAGCAGGGGGTTGGGAGATTTTTCACATACATAATTTTCTCATATTTACATTTTTTTATAGCTGTCTGGGTAATTTTCCAGCTAAAAGTATATCTAAAATATGTTTATGTCACCATAGTAGAACTCAGGCCAAGTCAAACCTTTCACAGTTTGAGTTGTACATTTTCCATTTGGGCCCAACAGACCTTTTATGGAAACAAAAGTATTTATAATCACCACTTCCCACGTCTCAGCGGATGTGTAGTGTAGTAGAGGAGGTACTGTAGGGGTCTTATGGTTACAGAAATGTGCCACAGTTGGAACACTGTGATTTTCTCAATATGTGAATAAAGCAGCAAGTGGTTTAATGTTGTTGTAACTCACTGTGTCCCATATTTTTTCTCATTCCACCCCTCTGTTTTTTCCCATCTTATCCTTTTCCTTCCACCCTCTTTGTGCTCCACTTGCTCCTCTGCAGACATGCCTCTCCATGTCCGTCGCAGCAGTGATCCCTCCCTGGCCGGCCTCCCTCCGGGCGAGGTCCCTGTTGGTCCAGATGAACCGTCCAGAAAGAACCCAGCTCGTTGGTCCACAACAGCCGGCTTCCAAAAGCACAAACACAAACCAAACCCAAACACCGGAACCGGCAGCCTGGAACGAAAGGTAAAGTATAAATCTGGTCGACGCTGTATTGGTATCTTAAAGGGGAACTATTCTGCTTTTCCTCTTTTCTGACCTATAAATGTTGTTACAATGTGAGATACTCGTGTTAAACGATGCCAAAGCGTCAAATAATGAGGTTTATGCATTTGGACGTGAGCCCCGCAAGCCGTTTCGGAGGGCTCTGCACGCTGTGTTTTACTGTCTTTTTTTTAAAAGAGTAGCCACATTGACGTCAATGCGTGCCGGACTTAACTGGGCATGCCCAGGAAAACGCTGCACAGGTAAGCAGGTAATGACAACAACAAGCTACAGCTAACGGCTAACGGCTAGCATTACTTACCATTCAGAGACGTCTTGAAGTAACCTCTGTACTTCAAGCTGTCCAGTCTCTACCTACGGATCGGATTCAGGATCCAACACACACGACTGTATATCAAAAGTTGACATTTTCAAAAGTGAAATTCTCTCAACTTCCGCACCGGCAAAATAAGGAAGTGGGGCTAATCGTGTGTAGCTGCTCTATAGGAGTCCAACAATCAATACAAAGGCCCGAAAATGAGGATAATAGGTCCCCTTTAAAATGTTTTCGACTGCTATCAAGCTGCTATAAAGGTTTACATGAATCTTAAAAGGTGTTAAAACTCAACAGGACTTTAAATAGACAGACGTTACATTAATTCTGTATACACCACTTTCAAGTAGTAGGCCCTATATACTGATTCAAATAGGCTCTTGCCCAGAAGTTATTTTCCCCAGTGCTGCAGATGTACTGGAGCTGCATCAATTATAATGTCTGAGATATGTACTCTGAAATCTTCCAACCTCCAGCAGTCTCTGTTTTTAACTTCCTTACTGCTTTCTTCCCTCATTTTCATTCCGTCTCTCCTCTGCACCCCAAATCAAAGAAATAACTGTTAGATATGAAACCTCTGCTGCCCTGCTTGCAGATATCCAGCAGTGGCATAGATAGTCTTTAACTGAGACTAGTTTCTTCTGATAACACTCCTCCTTGTCTCCCAACAAGACGAGCAGAGATTGTTAAACACTTTCCCTTTGTTCCAGATTCACCTTTCTGAGGCTTTTTAAGCCTTTGATTATAAATCCTAATAAAAGCGTAGCTCAGGTACACCCTCCCTGCGGCTTCTGAAAGAGAAGGGAAGCCAATTAACTTCTCAAAATGGCTGCCACGTGGTACTGACAGACCTGTGCGTCTTGCTGAGAAAAGAGGTACGTTCCCAATGAAACGGGAAGGTTAAAAAAAGGGAGATGATTGAGTGCTTGGAACGTGACACGGCAAACCTCCACGTGATTAGCGCGTCTGGAAGCATTGTCTGATAATCCTATTTAAAGACACTTTAGTTGTCAGAGCCGCGGCAATGTAACGGCACACTCCTGAGCGGAGGGTGGAGAAAAGAGGTGGAGGTGAAACGGTTATTAGGCCTTTCAGTTTGTCAGGATGGCTTCTTTTCTGGCCCGTCTTACGATGAGCAAATATGTTCAAATGTTTGTTTGTCTGTTTGAACGTGTGTGCTTAAAGGGAATGAAAAAAAATCTAAAAGCAGCCGAACAGGAGTGTCAATAGACGCTCTTTCTGAGTTTGTTCTGCAATTTGGCCCTTCTGCTGCTCCGCTGCTGTTGTGTGCGCTCCGCAGAATATCAATGCTCAGTTGCTTTGCATTGTGGGGTACGCAGGGTTTAGGTTACAGAATTTACATAACAGGATTTAACTTTAGATTATATACAACTGATTGCACATGAGCACATCATATAACAATAACTGTGACATTACAGATTACATGTAAAAAAGTGGCTCTTCTTTTAAACGGATTACTTCAGAAGACCGCTTTAATGGAGACTTTGCATAATTCTAAACATCCTTAATTATGTTTGGCTGATATCTGATTGAATGGGGGAAAAGAAATGCTATTCAAATTATAGCCTAAATAAATCTTGCACACTGTAGAGATTTTGGGAATAACGCTTGACTGAATACAATGATCAAGTATCCCATTAAGTGCTTGACTCTCATCTGTAGCAGGTGATCAGTTATCTGAATGAAATCATTTTACGTAATCTTTCTGTCACTGGCCGCTGGTTTTAAAAGTAATGAGCTAGCACTGAGGCTGTCGCTTTTATTCAGCTCGTCCAGTTTTGACTGGGCCATTAGATGTTTTCAATAAAAAGGGAGTCTTAGTCCTCATAATCCTCAGTATCTCTTTTTCATACATCCAACTGTCATATATTCGCCATGAGTCCAAGATTAAATCTATTTTTATGCAATTGAAAACAGATGTTGAATGTATTAGTCAGCACTGACTTTGATATATTTATGTCTTGGCGCAGACATTGTTCTCAAAGGGAACCATACATCAGTGATTAGCGTTGCCAGAAGAGCGTATGGATGCAAGCCATACACTGTAGTGTCTCCCCATTGTCTGGGGTAATTTCCTTTACACACTACAGTCAGCCATGTTCTGTTTAATTCCCTGTGAGTCCAGTTACGGCCGAGTAAGTCCCGGCCCTGCTAAATCTCCCTAATATAAGCCAACGGGAGTCCTCAGTCATCAGCTAGCACTGTAAACTCATCACGTCTGCCAATGACTTTACAAGACCTCATACTCTCCACGCTTAGCACAGTCAAATAAAGGGATTAGGTGGTGGATATGAGTCTGATGATTTACTGCTACCTCTGTGGTATCTGGGTTTCGCTGCATTTTACGACCTGACGTGTCGTAAAAGTTTGTGGAGAGGGGTCCTTTGTCGCGCCGTGTTGCATGTCGGGGGGCGAGGCCACAATGGCTATCAGGGGCCGTCTCAGTAGAGCCCGCGTGTCCGGCTGAGTTTTACAGTCCTGTCTGCAGTGCTTCCTCAGGCCCCGTCACGCCACATTCAACTGCACTAAAACACACATGGCTTATTATAGCATGCAGGGGATAGGAATCTCTCCGCTGTTCTCTCTCACTCTTTTTAATTTTTTTTTTTTATTTGCATTGTTTGCTGCTACTTCATCACTCGCTGAACATGACTTGTTTTCATTCGCCTTTGTTCGTCTATTGGGCTGCCTGTCATCCTCCCCTCTCATTCTGCAACATGCCACTTGGGAGTTTTTCTTTTTTAACTTTTGTCTGTGTTCTTTTGTTGTGTGATGTCTCATTAAAGAAATCCAAACTTCTGTTTCTGTCTGTCTCGCTCTTTAGCTGCCGTTTCGTAACTCATCAGACCTTTAATCATTCTCATTCTGTTTGTGCATCCTGATGAATCACTGTCTCCGCTGTGTTTTTTAATATTAATTTGCTTTCATTTTTATTCAAATAGCCTCAGCCACCATGACCTTCAATCACAGACATTTCAATGCCAAGGCTAGCATGTCTGGAATGCAATCTAGTGTGATTGTGTGTGTGTTTTTTTCTGCTCGTGGTTGTTTTAATAAGTCTGCTGAAGTCTGGTGGTGTTTGACATTACCTTGGCAGTAGCATTTTGGAAGGTGCTTTTTGTGTAATGGAGGAGTTCAGCTGTAGCTGTCTTATTGTAATAGGCCTCTCAGTGGCAGCTCAGGTTTAGCTGTGGGGAAGGGTTATGGGTGAGGGTTGAACGGAGTGAGACTTGAATGAACAACACAGTATCGATGTGTGGCACAAGTCCAAGATATGCTAACGGACATCCACCGCAAAGTGTCTGTCATCCAGCTGCTATAGACAGCACCAAACCACAAAAGTGTCCGTCAAAAGTCCAGAAATACGGATAATAGATGTGATAGTCATGCAGCGATGTTAATCTCTCCTCCTCTTCCTGTTCCTCTGCAGGGTAGAGGAGGCCATGCCTATCGGAGTCTTCCTCGCGATGCGAGTGGCTGGACCACTCAGTTCCAAAGAGAGATGACTCGATCTTCTCTGAGCGCCAACCATCCAATGGTGGACAGATGGCTTGACAGACAGGAACAGGTATGGAGGCGGACCTAATCTGGCAATAGACAGGTTTTTTGCTTTGAGTTATGAAGTGAATGATGATTGCACAATGTAATGTCAATAGATCAACAACACTATCTGCGTTTAGATCCGTCCCTTAGAAGACTCTTTTACACCATGCAACTGAAAGGAAGTGTGGATAAATCTGGCTAGGTGACGCTAGTTTCAAGTAGTGACAGGGATTTTGAAAACGTTAAAATGTACATAGCATACGGAGTGGACAATGCCGTCTGAAGTAGGCATGTTTATATGCACAATCCACATCCTGTCAGTCATCCACACTAATGTGTTTTTGTTTGACCACACTACACCAGTGTTTTGGAACCCCTAAAACACAGACCTTTGAAAATGCTTGACTTCCTGAGATCTGCTGAAATCTCCAGGGTTGCGTTTTAGTCCGGACGGGCGGAAATGGAGTCATCCATGTTTGCTTCCCAGTTGGGTCTCATCAGTCATGATGTGTTTAACGAAAACATTATATCTACGTATTCATGCCTTTTGAGATTTTATGCTTCTTGTGTGGGTACTCCTGTCTCATCACCATGGTTTTCTCTGGTGGTGGATCATGCTTGCTCCTGGTGCTGCTCTGATATGTCGCCATAATTACTTTGCTATAATTCCCAATCTGTTTCCTGCTGCTTTGGCTGCCTTATACTGATGTGTTACTTTCAGTACGAGGTCCACCTTTGCATTGGTCCAAGCAAAGAAATCTTTTACTTTCCACCATCTCTATAGTGTTTTTTGTTCTCTTTTAGGTGTGTCGGTATGGACGGAGATGATTTCTGAAAAGGTGCTAAAGTGCCCATGTTTACAGAGATTGTTCAGCATCAGACTAACTTTAATTTAACTGTAGGTGTGAATATGAACGGGAATGGTTGTCTGTCTCTATGTATCAACTCTGGCAACCTGTCCGGGGTGTACCCGCTCGCCCAATGTCAGCTACCCCCCCCGTGACCCTGAATAGGATAAGCGGTTACAGATAATGGATGGATGGATACTGTATGCCGTGCTATTTCTGGCAGGTGTTATTATCTGCATACAAGAATAGTCTTCATGCGCTCTTGGCAGCCTTGTACCCTAATAATAAATCCCACTGAGTGACAGTGACATGTAACATATGCCATTTGGTTAAGACATGACTCCTTAAAGTAGCATGAGTAGATTTAATTCTTCAGCATGGCTGGTCCCTGTGTTTTACCTCTGTCTATCTGCAGAAAACACACACATTGTGTCATAATGTTTCGTACCCTGCCGTAGTGTTACAGCAGTCGTAAGCACAGCAGCAGTGACAGATAACAGAGTGGTGATTACAGCCACACTGACTGCTCACTGCCCAAGCCAACTTGAAACCGAACCGGTGACTGACATCAGACTTCATACTTCTGTTCCATGTAGCGATACTTTTCAAAAAGTAACAGCGTACACTGTTAGTCATTGCAGGCTTGTCTCCTCACTTCACACCTCCTCGCTCTGTCGCCACTTTGTGATTGTCTCACTCTGCGACGGGTCCCTCTACTCCTCAGCCTGTCAGAGGAGAGAAAAAATGTTCCCTTTAAAAGTTATTAAAAGTGACAGAGGCTCTCTGCTGGGAGAACAGAAATGACCTTGGGAGGTGTCGGACACGCTGAGCGCGACGTGAAGAGGATTTCTCCCAGTTTGTCTGTCACTCTCTGCCCATCACTACCTCAGTACCTGCTCCAATCTTATGTAGGAGGTGTTTAATCTAACCCCGCTTCACGTTATAGAATAAGAAAAGAGCAAAGACAGGGTGTGAAACATTGAGAGATGGAAAGAAGAGTGAAGCGAATGCACGTGTAATTGAGGAAATAATAAGAGTCAAAATGAAAAAAGGGTTGATTGACATTCAAGCTGTCAAAAACGTTGCTGTCGGCTTCTTTTTCTGTGTTGTGTTCCATTCAGCTTGCCAAGGTTCTTACCTGAATGTCTCGGTCTCCGTGCTGTAGGTTTCTGGGTGGTCCGTCTGCCTTTCTAGTCTCATTGAAAATCAAACCGCCCAGGTTGTGAGTCATTGTTACAGGGGCCACAATTCTTTGAGGAAGTATTTTCATTCTGAGGAATTCTTTTATAAAGTTTGTTTCTGCCTAGACAGTCTGTCAAAGCAATCCGACGAGGAAGAAGCTATTTTAGTACACAGTGTGTTTTTTGCATTTGAAGCTATTGCCGTGTTGCTTGAATAGGATGTCTGGCCAAGCCACAAAACACACACACAAACTTTTCACAGGGAAAAACAAAGCAAATATTGGAGAAACTGACACCACAAGTTTGTTTCTGATAAGATCTTTGTATATACAGTAGTTGAAATCAGATCCGGCCCTACATAATTTAATTTAACATTGATGCATGTTTATGTGTACCTTGGATTGACTCCTCAGAGCTGTGTGTAGGATGTAGGATTATCTAGTGTTGAGCATCCAGGTTACAACCAACTGAGAATTCTTCCATATGCCAAGCATGAAAGAGAACTATGGTGGCCAACGTGAAGACACGAAAAAGCAAAAACGAGAATGGCTCTATCCAGTGCCAGTGTCTGGTTTGTCCATTCTGGGCTACTTTTCTGTTTCCACTGTGAAAAGTTGTGCATGGCACCAATGAACCGTTCTTACCGTCCCCATGTTTGGTCCCCCCTCTGTTGGGGTACCTAGCACACAGATCTGGTACTAAAAGGTGGAGCTGTGAACACTGCAGTCTGATTGGTCAGTAGAGGACGGTCACTCTGCTCAGGGCTGAGTTGTGTCTGGTTTTGAGGCTCATGTAACCACTGTTCATACTGTGGAGAGTTTTATTAGTAAACTGGAACTATAAAATGAAAGGATGTTTTGCTGCCTCTCACAGCAGCTGGAGTCGGAGAAAAAATCACTTCATTCACTGGGCCGACTGCCGGCAACTTTTAAGGTGGAACGTTTACTTGTTATGTTACGCGGTGTATGAGTTGACGTGAATCTATCAGCACACCTTAACTTTCAGTGTGACAACTTTGAGCATCACTTTAGTTTTTATTGTCTCTCTTGGATAATATACACTTTCAGTAATGAAATCCTCACTCGGAGAAAAAAAAAGCGTTGTGGAGCATTGTTCCTGTGGGCTACAGCAACACTAAACCCCTGAGCTTGCCTGAGAAGGACTAAATGCACAAAGCTGCTATTTTTAAATATCCCATGGACAGAGACTCTCACTGCAGCCTGTTCTGTGTTGTTCTTAAAATGTGGGCGTGCAGCCTCGTTCTGTGGACCATAAACCAGGTGCAGACTGATAAAGGAGGAAATACAGTGAGTGCTGGACGGAGCAGTGAGTGACAACAACCTCACCCACATGAATTTGCGGTGGAAACGCTAGGGTCTAGGTACCATGTCTGAAGGGTTTCTTTTGGTTCCAGAGGTACCATACTGAAAGTGTTTGGTGGAAACACAGCTTAAGGTAATAAAAACACAATGATTCTCAGTTTCAGTTGAATATGAAGTAATTGAAACACAGTTATGAGTATTATATACCATTTTTGCCAATACATCCCCCAAAATCCTGGACGTTTAAAAGTAGTCAGGTCAACAGATTTATTTATTTTTAATCTTTAATTATGCCCAACTCTGTTTTTCTTATGGGCTTATGTTTTATTTACTGTATATATCATGATGTAATTCCTCATCTTAAAAGCGCAGTTATATAAACAGGCACATAGCCTCATGCTGCTTGATGATGCCTTGTCGACACTAACATTAAATAACATTATTCTGAGGGCAGCTGGAGTTGCAGGGTAAACTGGACGTTCTATCCACTACTTTTTAGCACATTTTATTTAATTGTAACAAGATGAGTTTTATTAATATACACGATTAGTATTTGTTGAACTAGCTGTAGTAGAAATGGTTTAATAGCTGAAAGAAGACACAAACAGTGCAACACAGACATAAATGTGTTAAAAATTAAATAAAAGATTACTGTAAGGTTTCCAGGTTAATACTCGTAAATGGATATCTCATAAAATATAAGATTATTATTTCAGCGCCAACATCACTATGTAAACATTTAATGAATAACAGCGGGAGAGTCACAGTGCGAGCATAAGCATCCACACCGTGCCTAATTCTCGGTGCTACCTGCGTCTTTGTAATCTGACAGCTGTATGACTAAGATGATTTACGAAACACAAATCTGCTCATTAGAGGTGACACAGTGTAGGTTTCAAAGAGCCACCTCGTCACCCAGTTGTTTCCTTCCGTGACTGGCTGTATCTCAGGCTTGATCGCTGCCGTTCCCTCCCACACATGACTGTTTGATATTTTCTGTTGTTTGTCTGTTTGATGGGCGGGCAGCACAGCAGCATCGAATTGGAAGATAAAAATACATGGCGTGGGTTAATTAAAAAGAATTGTGATCAGTGCTAAAGCGCTGGTGGAGATAATGAGCGTTCACACACACACACACACGCACACACACACACACACACACACACACACACACAAACACGCACCATACATCTATGCCAAGGTTTTAGGAAAATCACACCAATTAGCAGTTGTTTGTTTATCATGGATTATTTATCTCCTGTACTTTATTGTTCTACATTATGAGTAAAGATAAAAGCAAAACTAAGAAAACTAAGAAAGATCATCACATACATTTCTCTCTGTTCACCAAAAAACTGATACACTCTTCAGTTAATGTGTGTGTGGGTGTCTGCATCATGCTCCAGCAGCATCTTTTCTTATCTTCACGCACACACACTCCTACCTGAATCACACCATACCTTAGGTTTTTAAGCACCTCTTCCAACATCAAATCTTTCCCTTTAATGGCTGGTGTAGGTGAAGCAGCTCTGTTTTACCCAGCGCCATTTGGTGCACTCTTAAAGTGCTTCGCTTCAGCATTTATATTTAAGCAGGCCTTCCCACCTCCTGCCATAAATTAGGAATGTGAAGTCAGGCCGACTAAAACGACACATTGACTTCTGCGCTTAAAATACCAAAGAGGTTGTTGAAGTTGAAGTTGAACGAAGACGCCATTAACTGTACAATCTGTGATTCTGTCGTCATCAAGACAACCCAGATGTGATAAACTCAGTGAGGGATTTGAGGCTGGGTTGCAGAGAAGTAACTGTGTATACAGGAGTTATTCTGTCAGAATTTTATCTAACATTACATAACTCAGGCTGGGGAGTTCAAGTATCTCAGGGTCTTGCTCACGAGTGAGGGTAGAATGGAGTGCTAGATAGATCGGCAGTTTGGTGCGCCGTCTGTGGTGATGCTGGTGCTGTGCTGGGCGGTCGTGGTGAAGATGGAGCTGAGCCAGAAAGCGAAACTTTTGATTTACTGGCCCATCTACGTCCCAACCCTCACCTATGGTCATGAGCTCTGGGTAGTGACCAAACAAATGAGATCGCAGATACAAGCGGCCGAAATGAGTTTCCTCCGAAGGGTGGCCGGGCTCAGCCTTAGAGATAGGGTAAGGAGCTCAGATATCCGGAGGTAGCTCGGAGTTAAGCCGCTGCTTCTTCGTGTCAAATTAGGTCCGTTGGGTTTGTACGGGCATCTGATCAGGATCCTTCTGGGCACCTCCCGATGGAGGCATTTCGGGCATGTCCCATTGGTAGGAGGCCCCGGGGCAGACCCAGAACACGCTGGAGGGATTACATATCTCATTTGGCCTGAGAATGCCTTGGGGTCTCCCAGGAGGAGCTGGAAAGTGTTGCTGGGGAGAGGGATGTCTGAGGTGCTTTGCTTGGCCTGCTGCTCCCGCTAACCAGCCCCAGATAAGCGGATGAAAATTGATTGATGGATGGATGGATTACACAACTTGAATATAGTTGGATACAAAGAGAATTATACTCCAATTAGTGTTGTGTGAGTGTGAGACCGAAACAAGACCGATACGTTTAGGGTTAGACTGAGTCAAGGCCAAGACCTGACCATTGCGGGTCTCACGGTGTATGACACCCCTATGATTAAATGTGGAACATGTAAACCATAGAAAGTCCTCAAATTGATCTGAAAGATCTACATTCCCATAAAAACACCCACAGAAAACAATTGAAATGTTCTTTTTCATTCACCTCTTTTATTGCTGTAGTGGATGTTTGTATGTGTAAGTGTACCACAAGAAAGGTCTTGTATCAAATAATCAAACAGCATTGCTGAGATAAATTTAATGTGCGGGGATTTTCCTCTGTACAAATACAAACAAACACTAAGGAGCTGAAATCAACTTAGCCAACAATCAATCATTTATTAATAACCACACGGCCAAGGTCGATGGAATTGCTGTCAGTACAGCACAGTGCGGAAGCTTAATACATAGCAGTGTCATTTACATCAAACATAGACAATATTAACATCACATCACATTAGTCACATGAGATTACAAGACAAAATTCACAGGCACAAGATGTCCACTTTATTCAACACTCCTTTCTTATGTGGTCTTGACCGTTCTTGAAATAAAATCCTGAGTCCTGTGACTGAGACAATATCAAGTAGAAATGTGGACGAGTCTGAGATGAGACCGTGACCTTCAAAGAGTGGTCTTGAGGCTGATCTCAAGTTCTACAACACAGGGCAGTATTGTGGGTGATTACTTTGATCCCCCCTTAAACCTGGCATCTGTGAAAAACTTTGATAGCAAAACAATTTCATGACGAGTTTGCTGTCTTTTCAAAATGCAACGATTTGCATCAGTTTTTGTCCTTTTGACTTCTTTCCATTTAGGCAAACGTTTAGAATACAACTCTGATCACAAGGCTGTTTCACCTCTCTGTTTCTATCTGGAAAGTACGCCTGCTTGCCTTGTCTTATGTTTATCTAACCAGTCAATAAATTCACTCTAGTGTCAAACAATTCCATCTGAGACTTCGGGAGCTCCAGCCCTTCAATCCCTCGCCACCCAATCCACACTTGCGCGCGCACTCTGCCAAATGTGGCGTGGAGAAAAGCCTGCTCTATCAGCCCATATACGCCAAGGCCTTTTGAGTTATTCTTTATATAAACAGCTGACATTAACGTTGGCCTATTATCCCACTGATGAATGCTAATGGGCCTTCCCGCTCAGCATCACACACACACACATGCACACATGCTTACGAATGCGCACACACATTCGGATCTGGCTGAGTGCCTCTCCACTGTATTATTTTGCAGCCTTGATGAGGGACCGGAGGCCATTATCATGAGCTGTACCAGAGGCGGGAATGACACCAGCTGTCAATCATGGAGGGATTTAACCCAATCAAAACGGCTCACATGGAGGGAGACAGAGGCGTTTGAAGCGTGTCTTTAAAAGTTCAAAGTTTAAGGGTTTCAGACGCAGTGATAGGCAGACATATTTTATTATGTGTTCTGACTATCATGTGTTATTTATAGACCATTATCAAAAATATATGGTCTGAATTCATTTATTGATTTGTTATTTGTTTGCTTATAGTACACTGCTTTGCAATTCTCTTTCAAGCAGTCCCGCTCAAAACAAATTGAAAGACAGAGAGGTTTAAAAAGACTGAAAAAAACAACATAAGTGTTACATAACGGAGTCAAAGACATGTCTGAGTGGAAACAGCTCTGATCAGCCATCTTTGATCAAGCCTCCAACCGACGGAGAGCCACCCTCTCTTTGTTGTCTAAATGAGACACCTTGTCTGGCGAGTTTTAAAGGAAAGCAAAGTGGCGAGGTGCCCGGCTGTATCATCGAGCCAACACGTTGAAAGGAGATGAGTTCGTTCAACTTCAAGCCGGAAGAAGAGAGCCAGGAGCGGCGTGAACACACTGCTGTCCTTTTATATTCTCACGTCAAATATTTCTCACCAAACAAACGCAGATTGGCATTTGTGAACTGATTTGTCTACAGAGTGTTATTTTATCACCCTCTCTCTCTTCAGTTAGAAGTCAACAGTTGTTTTACTGGTGTTCACACAGTGCAGCTTTACTGTTGCACAATTAGTGGCTATAAAAAAAGACTAGTGAATAAATATGTGAATATGAATTGTTTTTTTTTGGAGTGTAAAATGTGCAAGTCCTTTGGAGAAATGTGACTTGCTTTAACCCTTAAAAAACAGACAGATTGTTGTTTGCTAATCCTGTTTAAAGACATCTAAAATAAGAACCATAATAGCTAGAGCATCTATTCCTTTTGCAGCAGAAAGCTGAGGCCTTTGTCTCCCTCATCATCACATCATGACCTTGTGTTATCTTAACTTACTTGCTATGCAAACATAGTATTTTGTCATAATTATGCCGGCATTTCCCCCTAATGGCTGCTGTGGATGGTTGTTTGCATGATCCCTTATATATATATATATATTAAATCTACACTAAAATCCATAATAGTTAGAGCATTATTCTTTTTGCAGCAGAAAGGTGAGGCCTCTGTCTTCCCTGTCATTATGCCATTACCTTATCTAACCTCACCTTGTGTGGTGCAAACGTAGTATTTTGCCATAATTATGCCAGAATTTCCCCAGGAATTTCTCTGTAATTGCCATGAGAGATGGCTGTTTGTATAATCCTGTATATATCGATCTAAAAATGAAAACCATATTAGGTAGTGGCTCAGAGGTAGAGCAGGTCGTCCATCAATCGGAATATTGGCGATTTGATCCCCGGCTCCTCCCGCCTACATGTGGAAGTATCCTTGAGTAAGATACTGAACCCCAAATTGCTCCCGATGGCTGTTCCATCAGTGTGTGTTAAAAACTGAGTAGCAGGTGTGTGAATGGTTGAATGTGGCTTTAATTGGTCAGATGACTAGAAAGGCGCTATACAAGTGCAGGTCCATTTACCATTACTTTTGCAGCAGAACGCTAAGGTTCCTGTCTTCGGTGTCATCACATTGTACGCTCATAATGATGTCATTGCATTATGTTATGTCTGGTGCAAAACTATGCAGATACGTGCGGTGGCATCAGAGAAATGTGTCATAGAATGTGATAGAAATAAGTATATCTCAAAAATTAAATAATGCACATAGTTCAACTAACATATGGAGTATTAAGAAATACCTTATTTGTGTTTTTACATTTAAAAATCTTTTGGAACAATATGTTTTTGTTGTTATTTTGAAAAACTGATGAAAAACAGACTGATTTTTGTATTTTTTTAATGATACAATTTTAATACCTTAACCAATCTTTATGGTTTATTGACTTAAATAACGTTTTAGCTGAGATAGTACAGATTTTTGGGACATAAACAATTTAAAAATACTCCAAGCAATAAGCAAAAATAGCAATACAGGCACTGGTGGACCTCTAGATCTCCAGTTAGACTCAGAAATAAGTGCTTGAGCTGATTTCTGTTAAATTCAAGTGTTTTGGAAAGCTGTAGCCTTTCATTTTCTGCCCCAATCAACATCATTATCATAAATCTCTACAGCCGCAGTGGTGATTAAAATGCCGCCATGATCAGTAGTCATAATGGACAAATTATAACACCCAGGTTGACAAAACAAATACTTTGTTAATGCAGATCAGTTTGTTTTATTATGACTACACACACCATAGCTGTATTTAACTGGTTTTATTGGAAATACAATAAATACAGTTGCAAACGTGCCAGAATCAGAGTAAGATCTGAGGTGGGGGATCTGAAAAAAAAAATAAAGAAGAAACAGATGACGCTTTGTAAAAACCTTTGGACGGGTCAATTCTGCACAAAAGTTGGCATTTAATTCTCCGCGCTGTTGTTAGTGAGTGAACTTAGTCTACTCTCCTGACTAGCTTGTTGGTAAAGCCCACACAGTCTGCAGACCCCGAGGCGAGCTGCGGGCAATGTTAGAGCAGTTGAGCATGGAGAGAAAACAGAACAATAACCCCCCAAAACCTGCCTGCCTGACACAGTCTCTCCTTCTTTCTGTGCCTCTCCTTCTGTTTGCACCTGTCTCTCTGAATGACTCGGAGACAAATACTGCACATGTGAATAGGTAAGGTTAGAGAGGAGAGCGCACCTGTTTCTCTTCTCTCCAGGGCTGCCTGCTGGATGCAGTGTTTGCAGTGCGCGTGCATTAGGTTCAGATAATCTGGGCTGATGTTTGAGACAGAGCAGGTCGGGGGTTTTGTTGTGTGCTCAAGAGTGCACAGAAAACAGCAACCCACATTCCTGAGCAGTGCAGTCAGTCCTGCTGTGATGTCCCGTGTCTGCAGAGAGGACCTTGCACTTATCCAGGACTCACCTCTTAATTCTCCCTGAAACACGCACAGGAAGGTTAGCTGGCTCCAAAAAGGCTGCAGGGCTGAATGAGAGCCTCTCACACGCTTCGTCTACAGAAGAAAACTTCAGTGTATGCTTACATGCAAGATGTATTCACCAAGTCTTTTCTAATTGCTGTGGGCCTGACCAGTAGGTGCTGCTGTGTATTTAACATTGACTCCAAACACACGGCAGCACATGCTGTTTTTAGCCCTCTTACCATTTCTCTGTCTCTCTTTCCTGCTCACTCTTTCCCCACTGCAAAAAGTGACACTTTTGAAAGTCTAGCTTACAGTTAAAAATCCACTAACCTGATTCATTGTGACTTTTTCCTGTGATTTATCTCACCTCTATTAACAAATTACCTCAACAAAAGACAGAATTTAAGAATCTGAAACTACACAAGCTGTGCATTTTAGACCCTCTGTTCCTCCTCTTTAAGTGCTGTGCAAATGGCAGCTCACCAGAGACGCTCCAGTCCGGCGTAGGACCTGAGTGAGAACAATGTAGCCCTGAGCGTCACACAATGGCCGCTCCGCTCTTAATTAGCCATCGCCGCTGAACCCCTACTGAAACGTCATGACCCCTGACAGACCAGAGCAGGTTTTCTTTCTAGCATTTCTCCCTAGGCTTGCACCGCTTTTCAAGCCTCATTTAGTAGCGGTTCCCTCCTCTTTTCACCTCTAAGTGGGCTCGGGCAGTGGCATTGTGCTAACTTGGAGTGTTTGTTGTTTCATCCAGTCTGTTGTTGGTGAGTGAACTAAAAGTGAAGGCCCAAACTTAATTATTATTATTATTAGTTTTATTAATGGTTATACCATAACAACAAATTGAAAGAAAGAGAGGACAGAGGAGAAACCTGCTGAAGTGTCATTGATCATCCCTTTATTACTCCTCCATTGCGGACTTCGACACCTAACCTTCCTGTACTGGGAGACAGAATTTTCTTATAGGTCAGTTTCAAAGGCTGACACCTATTAATCGGCAACTAACCCGTAATTTTAAACAAATTTAAGAAAAAAAAAAAAGACGTGAAATACAGGAGGCTTTTTCTTTTTGTCCAGCACAATGACTGAGTTTAGCACTATATTTCAAAGCGCTATCCATTTAGACGTGGTTAAAGTTAAATGTTTTTAATGTTTTTAATATGTGGAGACATGCCCAATGCCCAAACTCTGGTCTCCATCTGGTTTCTTGGCCCCTTTGCTCTTGTGCACAGGTTAGCAGGGAGCTAATGATAGCTAGCTAGCAGTGCCACTCATTCTGTTATTGCAACCTGTGACATCATCCCAGCAGCAGAACAAGTCGCTGTGAAAACACTGTTCCCACCCTCCCGTCTCGCCCCAGGTTGCCCTGTGAGTAAGCGGCTTCATTTTGAATCGCAAAACCCTTTTAGCGTTGTTTACTATGTTAGCACCACTAGCCTGCTTACACCACGAACGGTGGTAACGTGGTCAACAATGCAAAAGGGGGTTTTATAGTTCAAAACTGAGCTGCTTAGTCACTGCAGCGAGTGAAGGGTGGGCACAGTGTTTTCACAGCAATGCTGTTCGGTCGAAACTGTGTTACCATCAGTAATGGTCAAATGAGTGGTGCCGCTAATGCTAGCTAGCTCCCATCAGATCTGGGTGGTGTGCAGTGCAGTAAACTAAAGAGTAGTAAAATTAACGCACAGACTGACGTGTAACCAGTAGAAAATATTCTTTGTTAACTATTGACATCCCTATTTCCTACAGTCATATATCAAGGTATCTTGCCAATATTTTGGGGATGTAATTACGCAAAAATGTGCTCAAAGTTTTGGCATTTAGCCACATTTTTGGAGCAAAATCTGATTTACAGCTGATAACTCTGCCTATAAAGTTTCACCTCAACATGTTTCAGCCACCACCTGTGTGTAGAATCATGTACACAGCCTGTGGCAACGAAATACATTACAGATTTAGTGTTACTATGTCATTAGATCAGTGCTGTGTGTGTGTTTCTGTGTGTGTGTGTGTGTGTGTGTTAAGCGGAGTAGAGCAGGTATCATACACACACACAGTTGGTAGTGTCATTTAGTTGATTTATTCCACAGCAGGAAAAGTAGATTGTAGATGAGCAATTACAAAAAGTGATGCTATTTACCATCTCATTATTAACTTAACATCTTTGTTAGAAATAAACGCTAGTGATAATCACCATGAACCTTAACATTTTCACGTGTGTGTACACAGCAGTTAATCATCCACCAGCTTTTCTGCCCAGAAGCTTTTCTCACTCGGCTCTCTGCGTCTATTAGCATTCAGGAAGGCCCCCCTCTCACCTTCACACACACACACACACACACACACAACATAGACACACCGGGACAGACAGAGAATGAGAATGATAGAAATAAGTGCTTAACAATTCAGAACAACTTTCACAACTTAATCCCCAGCACATAACACAGCAGACAAATGTAGTTCCCAAGGACAGCATGTGAAAAGGCCGCCAGCAGGGGACTGGAAGAGAGACAAAGCCCAAAATGTTGCTCTACTCAGAATTGGGAATCAGCCTCTTTGGAAAGAAGAAGAACAAAAAGAGCTGTCATTCTCTGTTGTTCCACGACAAAGTTTCATGCCACGTCGGCCTTTTCTCTCCCCTCTAAGCAAGATATCTCTTATTTGTTCTTGCTCTTCTTCGTTTTCTTGCCTTTCTTACTTGGTTGAGAATTGTGCAAATCGTGTCTTCTTCTCTTATCTCTTCTGAACAGGAGAGGAGGCGGCAGACATTTTTTTTTTGGAAGTTGCCAACATACTTCTCTATCAGCTGTACTGTAGCCTGAAAATGTTTAACCTGTCTTCTGCAGGCTGTGTGTGGATGTGTGTGCGACTAGACAGTTCAGATTAGAGTTTGACTGATGCGGGCGTCAGAGAGTTGATAGCGATGTTTTTTTGACGCTCCCCGAGAGCTTTTGGTGCCATCTTTCAAATCTGACTATTTATATGCAAAAACGTCCCCCTGAGAATTAGAAATTGTTACTTTTTCCTTCAGAAATTTTCATTTTGTCAAAGTGGAAGAGCCTCTGAAAAGTACGTGGGACATTCAAGCACATCGCAAAAACACTTAAAGTGGAGAATGTGATCAAAATGTTGGATTGGAGATAATAAAGTCTGCAGCTAATACTCAGTCATGATATTCAGTGGTTAATAAAACACAAGTATCGTATCTAGTTTCAAACAAAAAGGCTGTCTGTGTCCTTCCTCTTCTCTCTGAAGCTGTCTGTCTCCCTCCCGCTGTGTTCCTCCTGTCAGGTCATTAGTAGTCACCGAGCTATGGGTGCTCTTCATCTCTCCTCGCCTCTCTTTTTCTCTCCAAAGTTTCCACTCGTCTTCTTGCTTCCTCCTCTCTCGGCGGTTAATTACTGCTCAGATGTCGTTCTCTCTTGCACGTTCACCTCATCACCGCGAACAGCCCTTCAGCAAGGCTGTCTGTGCTCGGCTTGTAAACACATCACCTTTTTTTTTTGACAAGTTTTGTTCAATTCCTTTTTTTCCCCCCTCACTTCAAAAAAACCAAATACGAGAGGATGTACTAAAACAATGTTTTCCAGGGACAGGGGAAAAATTTGTTTACCTCGTCTGTCCCCGTACCCTTCAACATCCTCTTTCCTCTCTTTCCTGTCCGCACCTCTGCCACCTCTACAGTATCAGGGCGGCTATCCCTCTCCGCGCGGCTGGTTGCGAACGTGTTAATTCTTGATTAGAGTTCACGCTTTCGCCTTCTCCGATTTGCTCCGTGGAGTGAGAAATCACTTTCTCAATGAGAATAATTGAACACGGGCAGGGGGGTGCCAGCTCATTACCCACAAATCACAGGGAGCAGGGGCACCTTAGCTGAAGACAATAATGACTTCAGGGAATAAAACAGGGCCGCCAGCGTGGAGCCCAACCAGTGTGGGCAGCAGGGAACAAAGCTGGGGGAGGAAGATGCACGCTCTTAACACTGTCTCTTAAGGTGAAATTATTTTGTGCTTATCTTCTCACGTTTTCAGTTGAATGCAATTAGTTTTTTCAGAGGGGGCAGTGTCTTGGCTTCGGAGGGGAGTGCTGAATCCTTTGTAGGAGGAGCATGGGTAACGTCCAGGCAAGGTGTTGCTGTTGTGAAGTTAATTACTCTGGTTGGCAGCCAGGGCAGAGAGATGTCTTCCTGAAATGATCTTTCAAAAACCATCAACACCAAAACGTGATGCCAACTTACGGCGAGAAAGGAAGACAAAGAGGCTAATAAAAGTATTCCACGCAACAGCTACAGCTAAAAAGCTCTTTTTATGTGCGACACTGAGGCTCTAAGATGGACTTTGGTGATTGACAGTGCCAGATTTCCCACAGTGGGAAGTCATTCACTCCTATTTATTTGATTTCTTTCTACTTTCTCACCCTCTCTTTCCCTCACTGCTTTTTTTTAATATGCCACACATTTCCACTCTCCGCAGAGTGCCAAATGAGTCCACTCTGACACAATGAGGTCCATTGTCACAATAGGCTTTTCTCACTGTTTTATAGGTCCCATTAGGGGGCCAATGCTTTTAAGTTGCTGAAGGAATGTAATAAGGCCCCGGCCGACAGTAAACATCCACATCTCGGGGCCACAGAGAAACACGAGACGGGACCGCTTCGCCATCTCTGCCGAAGAGACCCGTTTCATTTGCATCGGCCGGAGAACAAAAGCGGTCACAGTTGGATGCGAACAGAGAGGAATGAGGTGGTTTCATTTCAGAGCCAAGGAGATGGAGGAATAGAAAGCCTCTAAAGAGAGAGGGTGAGGAGGAGAGACATGGTAGTGGGCCAATCAGTCCATTTCTGTTCCTCCCATACACATGTAGCCATGGTAGCCAACCACTTTGTGCTGCACCACTAAGAGGTATTATTTGGATTCATTCAGATATTGCTCTGTTCTTGATTGTGCACCATTTCTACGTAGTTTAACATCAACATTTGATGGAGAAAAGCCTGCAGCAACTTACAAAGGATAGAAACAGAGCTCTATGTAGCAACACAATGTTTGGAAAGGTCATGCTGCCACATCATGATAAAAATGTCACCTTGTAAAACTTTGTGTGTGTGTCCATCAAAATGTGAAATGTTCGGTTATATTGTCCTTGAACATTATCTACCTTGTCATCCATTGTATGCCACATCTTGTGGGTAGATGTGAATATAACTTAGCCAGATATAGCACAGACGCATGTTGGAGGTTCAAGCAGCCATTGGTGTTCATAAGATGAACTTACTAAGACTTTAAATTAGCAAACATACTGTTGTGTCACCTTTATTATCTTGCAAGTCGCCCTGAAGTTGAAAAAGTAGTTTGAAACGTTTAACAGGAAGCTCTGACACCCCCGAAGACAAAGATGAGGACAGTATGAATTTTGTGTCTTCTTCTATAACGGAGGCTGATGTTTGTCAGGTAAATATAAAATCTTGGATGTTGGGGCATCGAACTAACACATTAATTCACCACCCAGAAGACAAATGATATCACGCTTGACTGCAGTAACCCGCCATGAATATGTACTGTAAGGTTCATCAGGGTACCACTGTGTTCCCTGGTGATGGATCACCTATCTCACGCTAGTTTTAATCCTCATATTTCAGTGAAATGAACGGACACCATCTGTTGTCTGAAAACATTGAAAAATCTGAAAAACTCTGGTGTAGTTTTAGAAATCGTATGCTGTAAAATATGCAAAATTGCTGGCATAATCCTCTGAGCGTCTCAAGGTTGGATGCCCACATTGAATTTGGAATAGCCCAGATAGCATTAATGGTGTCATTCTGGCAAGGAGCTCTCTGTAATGGCCCACGCTTCACCCCACAGAGCAGTTTTCCATTGGAATTCTCTTCTCTTTATGGTCTAGGTATACAGGCTGTGGAAGCTGTTGTGTAGAATAGCACCCCTGCTGAGCTCCATCACGACATACTCTGATATTCCCACATGTAATCATAATTTCAACCAGAACCACGCTGACAGCCTTTTCCATTTAGAAAACAGTGGAGCAGAGAAATACAAGTTGGTTTGCTTGTTGGGGTTTATGTGTGTCTGTGGGGCTGGAAGGTAAGACTCCTGCTGATGTTATGTGACTGGCTGAAACCTGAATAGATGCCTGGATATGTAAGTATGCCTATGGGTAACCCCGTGTGTGCTCGGTTTGTGTAATGCAGGAGCGTGTCCTCACATGCACAATGTTTACATGCTGCAAATTGACTATCAATGCTCCGATCTGTCTTGTTTGTTGTGACACTGATGATTTCCCCATGCTCTTATCTCATCAGTGATTGCAATCACTTGTTGTATTTAGCGAATAAATTATCCCCAACTCTAACTAGCACACTCCTTTGATCAATCGATATCTTGTTTATCTGTGCACTCAGAGCCACGACGTATGCAAAACAAAAAATTACTTTATTACATTAAAACATTGATGAGGCCGTTCAAATTGAACTCAGACAGAGCCCCCCTTTCATTTCACTGCAGCATGCACCCTTACTACCCACCCACAACCCCCCTTCCCCTCGTTTTTGGGCCTGGTAGATTACCGTGGTTGTGTCGTAGTCTTTTGGGACCTCTCTTCATTACCGGCCCTCCACAGGCCCCTCATCTCCACACGGCCCTCTTCATTTAGCCCCGGCTGAGAGCAAGGACTCGGCCAAATGGCTTTCTGTCTTCCCTCTTATCCAAGAATTTCAGCTTCCAATTAAAATGAAATGGAAAGTGCCCCCCCCCCACCTCACTCCACACTGCTCCCATGACGCTACAGATGAGCCCCCCCCCACCCCACCTGCTCAAACAAGGCAGCAAACAATGGCTGATCTGTGGAAAAGACCGTTCACCCCCTGTAATAACTCGCTGCAGTGTGTACCAAAGCTTTCCTTTCCACTTAATTATTCATAGTTCAACATCATTCACCCTCATTCCCTCTTCTTCATTTCCTCCTTCTCCATGTTCAGTGTGTTTAGAGTTTAAGGTCACAGCGTGTTAAAACATCCTATAGAAGATGGATTCTTGCGTGAATAGCTGCTCTCCACGTTCTCTTTCCCATTGCTGCCATTATTACTCGCCGATACAACATTTGCATCACAGTAACTGTTGTATTAGATGGTTTAGGTGACAATTTGGCCGTGCAGGGAGTGTAGTTTATTGGCAGTCACCGTGCTACTCAATAAGTCAGTGTGATTCTGACTCACGTAATTGCAGGAGCGGCTACTGAAAATAATAATAAAAAGAAAACGCATTTAATTACAATACAGATTCGAACCACGGGTGCTCTCATTGAAATTCAAACACCCGCTATTATTTCAACGGGGGTAACATTCGCTCACTGACCTTCACAGTTTGAAAGATGGATTAAACGTTCTGAGCAGTGGAAAGCAGACTGTCCTCCCACTTAATAAGCTCAAAATGATGATTAATCTGTGAAAAGCACCACAGAGCTCTTTTTAATGCATGGATAAAGACCTGGGATTCAGCTGGGACCGTCCGCTCAGCTGGGCTGCGCACTCAACCCCCAGGATTATCTGTTCAGAATCACCTCCCCTCACCTAAGCCAGGTGTCTGGAAAGTCATAATATCCCTTTTGAACTATTTTTTTATGCAGCCGAAACTCTAAATCTGCTTTAAACACCCCTTTGAAGTGCCATTGTAATGCAAAATGCCATGCACATTCCAACTCTTTGAAACACTTCCACTGTATTCAAACAACATTATTCACAGAGCTTGTAAGAGGAAGAAGTGCTCTGGACAAAAGCCGGTGACGATAACTCAATTCGCAGTAATTCCTACCCGTTTGAACCTCCGGCTCTCTGGTACGGGAGCAGTCTGCTCCAGTTGCGGCTGTTATTGATGAGGTTTGGAAAAAGTCTCGGGCCTCTCCGTCCGCTTTGGGTCTTTGTTATTGACCTGGTGATTGATTTAAGCCCTCATAATTAGCAGGCCTAATTTAATTAAAGTGCAATTTAACGATACAGTGGGCAAAAGCAAAGGCAGTCGTGTCATTGATAGATCAGCGCAGGCCTGATATGAAACAGGCGCTGGCAGATGATGTATTCCGCACAAAGCAGGTCTCTGACTGTCGGGCGCACAGACAAAAGAAGAGACAAAGATTGCAGTTGAGAGACAAATAGGGAGAATGACTGCAGTAAAAGAGAGACGGGCCTTTTGTTTTTCTAAATATCAGCCCACAAAACAGCACTGTCCATCTCTCACCCCCGCCCCTCCACATCTCGCCGCTCTCCGTCCTGATGTGGACAAATGCAGCCTCACATTTCTGATCTAATTTGCTTAACAGCATTAGGAACCTGTCTGTCCCTGTAATTTGCTTCAAGTAAATCCACGTCAGAGCCTGAACTTTTATGAGCCAGAAGCCATGTCTTTCCAAGACAAAACAAAGAGAGGCTGATTTAAAGGCTGGACATGTTTGTTGATTAAAAAAGGGGTGTTGGGATGGGGGAGTTATATTAAACTTGGCCAACTGTACATACGACATACCCTGCATATCATAGACGGGACAATATGTAATCGGGATCAGAGATATATTAATAAATACAGAGCCACATGCTCCAACTGAGGTCAGTTATCAATTAGTTTAAATTATTTTGTGCTGTCATATCATTTGGGTGAGAAAGAACATAATGGCAAAGGCCACCCTTATTATTAAAACAGTAATCTGGTCATAATTGATGTGTCATTTTGTACTTTTTTCCCTTTTTGGTTCCTGTTTTACACAATAAAATGCTAGAATATTACCTTATTTTGTGGCCTTGTGGCTATGACAAGACATTTTGTTGTCATTTTAGACAGATGTCCCACTGATTAAAATGGAAACAGACAACTTTTCAACTTCACCCCTCAGCATTGCCAAGTGTTGTTGTTGTTGGCACCACTTTAGCAAAGACAATTGGATCCCTTTTCGATTTTTCTCACAGCCTCCCACCAACAGAGAACACACTGCATTTTCTTTTCCACAGTCTTTGGTTGTTCCACCATCCGTCATTTCCTCTACTGGGGATAGTAACTCCAAAGAACAATAATAACAATGGCCCTTTTTACACAGAGATAGTGCTGCAGGGCCGCTATGAAGTCCCTTCTGTTAGCCGCCTTTGCATTTTTACACAGAACCAAACAATGGCGGCATCGTGACACTCCAGTGGGTGATTTTGGACGGCATGCCGGCATTACAGAAGCAAAAGAGGCGTGATGAGCGTGACATGTAACACAACAGCGTCGGCCTCTAATGTGACATATAACATATGTGTAGGCGGGACTTTATAAACAGTAACAATGGCATAACATGGCAATAACAATCATTTACTGTCCCTGTTACCTGGCAGCTGATCTTATCCTCTGATTAGAGGGTGAGGAGCTCCCAGACCTTATTGTTTTCCCAAATTTTGGACATTGATTGCTGCTATTCTTCTAATTTGAGTTAGGTGCTTACTGCTTTCAGCTACTTTTTAAATTTAGACAGACGTCACACCCTGATGAAGACTCTCAATTTGAAGTTGGTTATCCATGTATTAATAAAGGATTTCTATCTACAGTCAAAGTGCCACAAATCCATTTTTGCACTGCCTAACACTGAGTGAGCTGGCCTGTTGTTGGATTTTATCTGTATACAGACGTCGCTGAAGCTCTGCTACTACCTTCGATTGTGGCTTCAAGGCCATTTAACTCTGTTCCTACATTTTGGGATCTGTTATACAGAACGGTGAGACGGAGTAAAAGAGAGAGATACCTGCCTTGAAGAGGCAGTGTGAAAGGAGATACTGATACTCTTTGGTAGGTGGAAAACAAAAACAAAAATGCTGACCTCTTCCGGTTGTGGTGCAATGGTTTATGCACATCCTCTCTGCTGTAAATCGAGCCTTTATTTTCCCGGGAGATTGTACCTGGTGGCAGATAGACTTGTAGAGTGAAAGTGAGGCCCATAGGGAACCGATCTCAGCGCAGATGGTGTCATTACTCTATAGCCATTACATTATGCAATCTACATTAACTTTATAATGATAAGTTAAAGCAACACAAACTTGTCTGTCCATTTTCTGACGATAGAAACTGAAACACTGGACTGTAGAGTGAGTCCAAACTTTGCAGTCAGGATGGATGACTGTAATGAAAAAGCTTGTTTCTTAAAAATGTGGCTCAGATTCAGAACAGGTTCTTGATACCCAACCTCACTCCCCACTGTCCTAACCTAGCACAACAACACATATTTGACTCCCTCTCGTCATTATCAAAAGGAATAGTATATCTAATCTGGAATGCGAGTGCTCTCCTTTGAACAGGGCTGGAGCCCATGGGTGCGGGGTGTGAAATATGAAAGACAACACATGTCCTCATCAGAGGACAGCCGCCGCCTCGGCTTCTCCCCTTGGCACACAAACATAGGACTGCAGAATCGTAACCCCGCTCTCTCTGTCTCTCCCTCACACTCATACAAAGCAGGAGATAGCAGGCACCAGGGTCACACCGCTTTGATTTTCTTCCAGACCTGCAGTTTGCAGTCCAACAGGGAGCTAATAGTTTGCCAAACAAATGAAACATTCACCGAGAGAGTGCCTGATACAGTAGGTGCTACGCTGTATATGCTGTGTACAACTCCCTCCACATCAGCGCAATAAATCCCCATCGCTGCGTATTGAAATCAGCATCAGCTTACATCATAATGATCCGTGAGATCATAATGATATAAAGACGATAAGAATGTATGCTTAAACTGGGTTTTGCCTCTCTGCTGACAACCATTAAGTGCCATTTAGGGAATCTGTGGGTAGGATGAAGGGGGTCATTATAACCCTTCATCATCCACTAACCAGTTTAACTCTTCGCTCAGCCTTTTATAATGCTCCCCGAACCCCAACATAAATATAAATAAGTGTCTCATAGTCTTAGTCATTGTGACGTATTGGTTGTTTTAACAGCATCGGAGTTCAACGGGCTGGTGGTGAATGAAGGGTTAAAGGGGGTGGGGCGGGTGGGGCTGGGTCACTGGGTGCAACAGTCATGTTCAATCTATTCACAGAGGCCGTTTTGGTGCGCAGTTTGGACCCGAAGGCAGTTTCCTCTGAGGGGATGGATACGAGGGATAAAAAGACCTTCTGTAACATGCAGAATAATCCATGTATGGTCAGTGCTGTCACAGCTATGACCAGGTCACCCTACACACTGCATACGCCATCCATCAGCAGCTGGCGGAGGCAGCTGCTCTCTTCTGAAGCACACGAGTTGGGATCATCTGGGGTTTAGATTTAGGTGAAAAATCTTAGCGTCGAGCGCCATAAAGCTTCTTTTAACTGCTGATTGAAAGCAGCGAGATCCTGGCTCGGGATAAGATGGAAAAGTAGAGTATTGGTAATTGCATTGTGAGGTCAAAGGAACTTTAATAGGACAATTAGGAGTTATTACAGGCAGCTTGTCTTTGTATGTCACCGCCATTGTGCAATGCAGCGGCACTGTGAAGCCGTTCTTGGTCTTTCTGTTGTACTGTGTTTAGTCGAACTGCATTAACTGGAGGTAATGAGGGTACAATTATGGCTCCTTAACCTTTCGTGTGGGAGAGGAAAAGCCTCCGCCTCTGCTGCCTTTTTTTCCGTCTTCCTTACACCTCTGCTCACTGAAAACAGATTCTTTTCACATGTTGCCATCGTTTGTTACCTTTGGCTGGTTTAATGTTTCCACAAGGGGCGTATGTCACCTCGCACAATTAATGTTTCATATTTTTAGCCAGCTACATCAGGAGGAAGGGCAGTCTTTGTAAATATTTCAACAGCCATTTTGCTAAACGCTCTGGTTGAATTGCTTGTTTCCTCTACTTTTTCATACACGATTGCACGACATTGTTCATTCTGAGATAATTCTATATCCTGTTTTTTGGCCTCCATTGTTCGGCCGGGCACGGGGAACTTGTGACACGGTGTGACAGCGAGGCCTGCCCCGCACATGAAGCTGTCACACACATGTGGACCTCAGCCTTTAAGGAGGGGTGGTGGCCAGGAACACATCACTCGCTGCGACCTTTGAACCTGTCCTTGTTAAGCCCTTGACGCCAAAGATGGGCTCAGGAGGGAGTCCTCACCCTTCCCCCCATTTCCCCTAACAGCTAGCTACATGTTGTACTTGCCCATGGCTAATGGCATGACATGACACACACACACATGCTTACAGTAGGTGTCCTTTAGGACAGTGGTTGATGAAGGATGACAGCTCCTCAGCACACACCCTTTGCCCCAACCCTCTAGCAGTGGGCTCCAATATGTGTGTGTGTAAAGTGTTTTCCTTAGTGAGCAGACAGCTGCTACCTCCCTCCCTCCCTCCCTCCTGCTCCTCGTCTCTCTCCTTGGTCCCTCTCACGGTTCCAACCTGTCCGTCCATTTGAAGGTAACAAGACTCTGCACTTTGCAGCTCTCCCTCTCTTTTTTATATGACTCTCAATAATCTAATGCTGCAGCTGTCCGATGGCCAAGCCTCTAACCTCGCTCTTTGCTTTCCTCCATTGTCAAAGAGGCTGGTGGAGTTTTGGCCCTCCCTACTGTATGGGAGGAAGGAGGAGAGATGGAGGGGGGAAGCAGAGGGAGAAAGAGAGAGAGAGAGCCAGGAACGAGTGCCATGGAGAGTTGAAAAGCCTTGTTGCTTCCCCACTTCACTGGTTACCAAGGGATCAACAGGGTGCTAAAAGCACTCAGGGGAGGAAGAAATTGAGGGTTTTTAGAGAGGGGGGAGGGAGAGATTCAGAATGATGGAGAGATAAAGAAAGAGAAAAAAGAGGGAGAGTGAAGGGGCAGAGAGAGATGGATGTATATTTAGCCCGTGTCTCTCCTCTGCTGTCACTCAGTGCGTGGCTTCACCACTGACACGAGGACAGACAATAAGTGGGCTGGCAGTGAATTTAAAAGGAGATGGCTTCTTCTTCTGCCCCCAGTCACAAGGAGACACTGACCCCTACAACAGTGACTCAACTCAGACGCTAGAGAAGGAAAGTCAGCAGCTATCCTTAAGGATTTTTCTGCCTCAAATGTCAATCTTAACAAGTGATTATTTATCATATTCAGTGTTAGACGTGCTGTGTGTTTGTCTGGTTAGAGCACAGTCTTGGTCCAGACTCTCTAATGAAGAGGCTTTGCCCTTGCTGGTTGGATGGCCCCGTTTTGACTCTAATGAACCACAGTGGCCACTTAAGCACTGCCTTTTGAATCCAGCGTCAAGTGTCAGTCATGTGTTTCTGTTGTAGGGTGGAAATTTACTGGCTGTTGAAGCGTGTTGTGCATTCAAATATGAGAATGGAAACACTCACAATGGCTGGGAAAATGTGCTCTTACATCAAAACACCAGCACTTACAACAGCAGCAGCGCAAGACGGGTGTGTTATTTGTTTCAGCCGGATATCATGACGCCATGTTTCACTTTTAAGGTGCTAAACATTGGTACATTTTTCACAAAGACATTACAAATCCTGCCAAAGCAGCGAAATGATTCCACTTTAATATCTGTAGTTCGACTGTTCCACAGATGTCCTTGGAAAGAAAGTCAATATCCGGCTCGGTAGCGTGTGCGGCCGATGGCTGCACTCGAATCAAGGAGAAAACTGAAGAAAGTTCTTGAAACAAGTGGAGATCTCATCCTGTTTGCAGATTTTTCCACTTTTAGCAAAGCAAGATTTAAATGAGGCTGATTTTACATGATCTTTTCTGCCCCATTACTTTCATTCAAAACTCTTTTCTCTCCTCTCTTTTTCATTTTCAACTTTAATTTGCCCACTCTCGTGGAATTTCTTTCTCTTTTTATCACCGTTTTCCTTTAGTGTCATTTTCACACTTCCTCTTGGTTTTTCACACCAGTTGTCAAGAATATACCTGAATAGAGATATCACCTTGCTCTGGCGCTGCTCTGATATCCACTTGTGCCATTTTTTTTGTAATTTTACCTGTCACATTCACACACACACAAACTGCTTGCACTGTGCTTTTTGCCTAGCGGAGGTGAAGAATCCCTTCACCTTGGTGCTGCGATGATAACACTCTTATACACAGTGTCTTTCTTGTTCTTGTTCTCTCCTCTATCACGTGCCATATCTCTAGTTTTTTATTCAGCTTCAGCAGAAAGATGCTAAGAGGGAACCCACAGCCAACTGCCAGCTCCGGGGGCAAACTAACAGACAGGAGATTGTTGCTGAGAGCTCCTATTACTGAAGTTAATTGCGTGTCACGTTCTGTGATGATACGCTGTGAATCAGCTGGCCTCTCAGATCACTCTGTTGTCTAATGAGACAAAGACATCGAGCGCTATCGCCATCATTTTTTGCTGAGTATAAAATTAAAGTCAGTGTATTCCCTAAGCGTTTATACCTCAGTTTTTGTGAATTTCATCATGAAGCGTACTTACAGATGCAGCCATCCTTGAATATCCTGTTCCTACATAACTGGGCTCAGGCGGATCCCCACTGGGATCTTGCTCAGGCGTTGCTTGGCCCTAAACTGGAATGATATCGGGCGTGTTTAAAGTGGAATTTGTCAGGAAACAGGAGGAGGAGGAGGAGAGACTTCCAGTGACTTGCAGTCAGCTGGCAGCTGAAAGGCCTTCCCGTTGGGAGGGAAAATTAGGTGGCTGCATCTCGACAGTATATGGTCTTATATTTATAATTATTGTCCCATTTCACCTGCCTTTCTCACTCTGTGCTGTCCGTCTTTATTAACGCATTTAAACACAAGTGGGCAGGTCCTTGTAGACACCATATATATGTACCCACATGGGGGGTTTTCAAGAAAGGCTTTGTGAATAACGTCCCCCCCGAAGCACCTTGGACCCCAGCTGACACATAATTAAAGGCCAAGCTGACTGATTGACTGACTCATTTTCATACTGCGGAGTTAGAGAGGGGAAACAGACAGGTACAGTGAGTCGAGGACTCTTAAGGTAGGCTGCTGATGAAAATTTCATGCCCCCATTTCCAATAAATAAAAAGGGGAGGGAGTCCCTCTGTGCCACGCCTGTGTGTCACCAAAGATATCCAGGGCTCTGAAAAGGACTGAATCTATTTCCATAAAGAAACCAGAATGGCACAAGACCTATTTGGATGTGCTTGACATTTGAGTAAAAGCGAGAAAGAGAAAGGTGAGGGGTGATGGCGGAGGGAATGGCAGTGACTAACAAAGCGTTTCAGCAGACCCTCCCAAGGAGACGACGCGCTGTCTGCGGGCTGACAAGCTCACGTATACACACAGAAAAACACACACACAAGGATCAGCAGTAACTAACAGGCCTGGAAGCAAAAACTGAAATTACCCTGTCCTTTTAAATTTGAATTTTTGATGTTCAGTGTGCTTGTCACTTGTTCATGAACCCCCCCCCCCCCTCCCAGCTCCTCCTGCGACTAACCTTCAACAGATGATTAGCTGAAATTGAACCCTGTGTTATTAAACATGTCTCCCTCCTATTGTACATGCAGCATGTCAGCAGCGCTGCATGTAAGTGCCCTGCTCAATCTGTACCATCCCCATAAAGACAGCTCAGATAAAGATTTTATCCCCCATTAAAGAGAGCATGAGGCTGCTCTCGTCCCAGAGCCTAGTTAAGTCCTCAGACGTCTGGCTGGCCTGTAAAAGCCACCGCCTCCCAACCCCGCTGCCTAATGGCCCTGAAGGAAGATGAGTAAATGAAATGAAGAGAGTGAGAGAAACAAATGACAGCGGGCGCGACCACTTTCCTTCACTCCGGACCTGATCGCATCACCGCAAAAACCCAGCGGCGGTGCCACGCCCCGGGCCAGACCTGATTGATTGAGCAGGAGCAATCGATCAGGGCCACTTTGTCACTACAGTCACTGAAGTTTTTGGCCGGGGAGGGATGTTTCTGCAGCAGCATCACTGCTCCCGTCTGTACGCCACTGAAAGTCTCTTTTGATTTAGAATTGAGGCTGTTACTTGTTCTTGCAGGTAATTGGATTAAAAGCCAGAGGAGAGATATAGGCGAGAGAGGAGGAGATGCAAGCACAGCCAAATAGAAATAATGACATTGAGAGTGTGAGTCTTTTACTTTGCTGGAACAGTCTTTTAATGATTTATCCTGCCTTTTTTTCTTTTTATTTCTTTGCTTTTAGGAAGAGGAGGAAGAAGAGCGAAGGAGACAAGAGAGGAGGATTGAACGGATAGAGCCAGTAGGGAGGGCAGACTCCTCGTTGGAGCATTCACCTGTGTTAAGTCTAGAGTGAGTGATTCCCAACAACCCTCTGTACCCCAACCTTGGTCCCTGTGGTCCCCAACCTTTTCTTTAAGACATACCCTTGCGTCTCTATCAGATGAACTCAAGTACCCTTTCATCAACACCACTTCCAAATGTGTTCATTTGAATTTATCATTAAAGGTAAACTATGTAGGATTACAGATTACTGTTTGTAATTATACTTACTAACCCCCAGATTCACCCTCATTTGACATTTCCACCTGCTTTATTTGCGTTTTTTTGGGCGCTATGTCTCGGATGCCTGCTGCTTATGGTCTTACACCTGGTTGCTACCATTTAATAAAGCCCCGTACTCATCTGAGCGTTGTAGGGGTACACACCTTTAAATGTCCCAAACACAGAAAATAAAAATGACATAAGAAAATACAGTCAGAGGGCAGAGTCTCTGCAGATAGGTACACTGCCATAACCTTTGAGTCTATATATTGTTTTTATTGGAAAATCCTACATAGTTTTCCTTTAAATGGATAACACCTTACAATATATTTTTTGACACCTTTTTACAGTGTTGCTTCATTATTTTTCCCATAATTAAACTATCAGTGTTTAGGTTAGTTTGGTCAAGCTACTGTAGACAGTTAGCTATGTCAACCATTTAGCTGTTAGCTAACATTTACAACTGCACATTTATAACTTTTAGTTAACTCTTGCTGTGATTTATCAATTTCTTTTAGTTAGCTAAATGTGTGAACTGTATGTTCATTATTTTTAGCTACTTTTTAAGCATTTATACAGAAGCCCTAAAGTCCCAAAAGGTGATTTTTTTATTTTATTTTGTGCTCATAGGTTAATTATCTTGTGGGAACAAGCTATTATCGCACAAGATCTTGTGCAGAGTGAGCAGAGAAGTTAACAGTTGCATGCACACAAGATAATAACTTGTTCCCAAAAGATCATTAACTTGTGCGCACAAAATAAGAAATATCACCTTTAGGGACTGAAGGACTCTGTACATTTACACATTACCTTTAACTGACTGAGTAGATTTCTTTGCTAGCTAGCTAACTACTTTAAACACATTTTCACTTGCAAAACATTTTGTTCAAGTAACAGCTGACTCAATATATGGACATATTGTTTATTTTCTACCAAAATTTAAATTCTATTTTTTTCAAATTAGTTGGGCCAAATTAGTGGTTAGCACTGTAGCCTAGCAGCTAGAGGGTTCCTGGTTTGATCCCAGAGTTTGCATGTTCTCCCCGTGTCAGCGTGGGTTTCCTCCGGGTGCTCCAGCTTCCTCCCACAGTCCAAAGACATGCAGGTTAATTGGTGACTCTAACTTGTCCGTAGGTGTGAATGTGAGTGTGAATGGTTGTCTGTCTCTATGTGTCAGCCCTGTGATAGTCTGGTGACCTGTCCAGGGTGTACCCTGCCTCTCACCCAGTGTCAGCTGGGATAGGCTCCAACCCCCCATGCAACCCTCAGGAGGATAAGCAGTCATGGAAATGGATGGATGGATAGTTGAGCCACATCACAATATTTGCATGTACCCCCTGGTAACTGCAGAGGTATCATCCACCAAGGGTCCAAGTACCTGTGGTTTGGAATCACTGCAGCATATCTTTAGGTTGGTTCACCCAAATTACAGAAAAATACATTTTACCACCCCTTTTGGTTCTACCCATTTTGTCGTATTTGTCCAGGTAAGAAACACCCTTCTCTGATATCTTTGCCACCACAATAGAATTTGGTTTGTGGTGCTCACAGTATTGAACTGTAACATTTAGATACATACCATGGCAAAGTGTTACTGTTTTAATGGGAAATGTTTTCTACAGTAGAGCAGTCCCCATAAAAACTGTCCACAGTTTGTTGTATGAATTATGTGAGGTTTCTTGTAGGGACGCTATTGTCAGACTGTCAGTTAGTCCACCACGAATGTAATTCCATATTATGTAGGCTGGCTGTGTGGCTGGATAACACCAGAGGTAAAATATGTTTTTGTAATGTGGGTGATCTGACCTTTTAATTTATCATGAATACCAGAAAGGTTAAAAATTGCCAAAACAACATCATTAAACAGGACCACATCACTACATGACAATAACAACACAAAGCGTATGTAAAGACCACGCCTTCTTCCATCAACATCATCACACACATCTGCATCATCGGTCGCTTGTGTTCATTTGTCTTCACGTCTTTATCTACACAAATTAACCTTCTCCTCCCGCCCCCTTCCCCACACATTTTTCAATTAATCTGTTCTCTTTTAGCACGACAATCTGATCTTAATCACTTAATTGGAGTCTCCATTTGGGTCCCTAATCGACCCCGAGGTCCACCAGCCTGACTTTGTAATGGATGACTTTGTATACACAATGCAGCCTCTAGCAACAAGGCCGCACCAACCCCCATCCCATACATCCCATCAATGACATGTCATGTTGGACTGTGTCGTCTTTTATATCCGGCTTTTCTACGTTTCCTTGTCATTCCTGTTGTTTTTTATTCATGCGTGTCTCCCCCTGCCTCCCCCTTCTTCTCGTCCTCATCCATCATTGTCCTGCAGAGGCCTACTCAAGCCAGTTGAGGTGTCCAATGGAGGAGGGCCCCTGGGGATCCACGTAGTGCCTCTCAGTTCGCAGGATGTCAGGTAAAAGAAAAGAAAAATCTGAGAATCAATGCAGCTTAGTGTACAACAATAGCGAGTAAGTTTCACAATCCTATATGTGTGCTGCATCCTTTGGGTCGAAGCCCTGTGGATGTTGCTTTCTTTTTACTTTAACTCATCGTTTCACTTATTTTTTTGCTCCCTCTGCTCTCTGTTCTTTTATTCACCTCTCTTTACATGTTGCTCCAGGCTTTCTTTTTCACTGACTCTGACTCTTCCGGCCATCTTTTTTATTTTTATGAGTCTCACTGCTAAAACACCACACCCATGCCCAGCAACGCTCGTATCCGAAAGCTGCAAAGCCCCCAGTGGGATGGAGAACAGATGAAAGCAGCTTTGCTCTTGACTGCACTTTCTTTCCGTGTTTTGTTATGCTTTTCTTTCATCCTAACCTTTGTCCTCAGTCACAATGCTTTCTTCTGCCTGTTTTTAACCAATGATGAGTGACGATGACAGGGTGCAAGAGGAGGAATCCATCGCAGTTTACAGTTATTCCAGAAAAAATAAAGGACACAGGAAGTAGCCAGATGTAATCAAACTAAAAGCTTGTGTATAACACAGATCCCCGCTGCACGCCAAGGGACTGGCACACCACCAAGGTGAATGTGACTACTCAGCGCTGGGAGAGGGAGGCAGGGGAGGGAGGTGAAAAGACAAAGTGAAGAGATGGAATGGGATGACATTTGAGGGAGAGAGGATGGCTGTCATTGAAGTTTGCTGCGTGTCATTTCTTTGGGACACTAATCCCATTGCTGTTTATAAGCAAGTGTCAGGAAACTATATTTAGCTCTGACCTCGTGCCATCGACACCCTCAGAAGCTGTGACACTCAGAGTTATCCTGAGTCACAAGAGGAAAGTAATGAATCACGATGAGTCGCACCGAGCAATGCTGCTTAAATAAAGTTCAAACCCAGGCTGTTATGCTCAAGCTCCTCCGCCGCAAAATCAAACTGCATCTTCAGAGATATAGCAGTAATGCAGCACGACCAGTACTTCTCTTCTCCATCAGCTAAGGTCGGCACTAATAGCTATCAGAGCCTTCAATTAACTTCAGACATGATAAGACTTAGCGTCTGGTCAGTGGGATGATGCTAATGGCCTGGCCCAGCTCCTTCCTGTGTGCTGTGAGCTCGGACAGGAGGCATTAGGCTCAGCGGGCTGTCATTAGTGTCTAGACCAGGGCCACGGGGGTCAGACAGCCGGCAAAACCAGACAGCAAACAAGGAGCTGCAGGCGCTCCAGCGTCGGCTGCTCGCATTCTGCTTCACTGTACTGACATCAAGTTGGATCCAAGCGGGAGGGGGAGACAGCTGCAGGAGAGAGCTTAGAGTCTCTGTCACCCCAGCAGATAGTATCTCTCTACCTCTCTCTGTCTCTCTCACACGCACACAACTGCACCTTTACTGTTTGAGCTTACACCCATGCAGTTTGTGAACAGTATGGACTTAGCATGAGCAGCATGTTCCCACACAGACTCTTGCTGTCTCTTTCTGTCGCTGACACACATGCAAACAGCTTGTGAGCTGCAGTGCTGGTCTACCTTGAATGCTGTGCACACATGAAATATACTGTACATCTGCACACACACACACACACACACACACACACACACACACACACACACACACACACACACACTCACGCCCCCCACAGATGCATTCTTTGCTTAATGAACTTCTCATACCATGACCAGTTTCAATTGTAAACAAACTGCGGACATAATTGCCGTGCATAAATGGATCCTGATTGGATTATTATTTGATTAAAGGCAGTAGATGAGAGCAGGTGGCCTCCTTCAAATCATTTCTCAGCACTGCTGCACAGCCACAAGATGGAGTAAAGCTGTACAGTGTGGCACAATACACTGATGTTGTGTTTTAGGAACAGTCAGACTTAGCAGGCCGTGTATTTTTCTCCAAACTCTGCAGAGAATCTTCCAACTACAAACTCCTCGTGCTTATATCTGACACCTAATTAATTCACTGTCTTACAGCGTGTGAGAATACCATTTCGATTTTGCGTTAGCTCTCCTGCTTCCCCCAAGTAACTGATAAGTATCCACAAAAAAAAAAGCCATCAGTGAGATGGGGAGGAATTGAAAGGGTGGCAGTGCATTACAGTCATCACAATAATAGTGCTTTTACAAAATCATCATCTTCTTCAAATCTCTAAAAGATGCCGCTTTATCCCCAATCCTCCCTGCTGCTGCTGCTTTGAATACTGATCAGGGATCAACCAAAACTCCTTTATCTACTGTCTGTGGCCTGCTCCCAGATCAGAAGTCATTAGAGTGTGTCCATGCTGTAATCTCCATTCGCAATACTTTGTTTTCAAGCTGCCAACACTTATGGAGATAAAGCACAATCATGTCCGCTTCCACACGGCCCGCAATTACTCTCTGTTCAACACAGTTAAGCTGACCTGGCAACGCCGGCTCAGACACCGAGAAAGAGGGAAGGGCCTTTTGTGATCTTTAATTTCAACTTAATGCCGAGCCATTTACCCCCATTGAGGAGCTGAGATGAGTCTGCGGTGAGAGCGTGGATGTCCACATTATGCAGCCAATTAGAGCAATGTTCTGAGAGTAGCCCTGTTTGGCTGAAATGCTAAAGAGCTGTGCAAATCTGCCCTTGACGTCCACGGTAAACAGGGTCACCATTTAAATGCGCTGTTGTTTATGTGTCCGGCGAAGCGACAGGAAGTAACTGAAAATGAAGAAAAGCACGCAGCTTATGCCCTTGCCACTGATAAGCCGTTGATAGCAGTGCAATTTACTTTATCTTGTAGATCTTAGTTTGGTTTCTGAATACTTTTGGCTCCGATACATTTCATCATTATTTTAATTTCCCAAAAGTAAGCCTGCAAACTTTTTGTCAGTTTATGCAAGGACACCAAACGTTTGCACTCAGTCAGTCTACCTGCTACCTCAGGCATCTGGCGCCTTAGAGACGGATGGAGTTTGTAGTTCTGCTGTGCGAGCGCACATCAGATCTCTTTGCATGTGGTTATCCTCAGGGCCTAACTAAAGCCCCAAGGAGCTCACTGATGTATTTATTTAGAGGGAGGAGTGCGGGGGGCGTATTTGAAGGTAAAGGTTGCCTTTTTTTTGAAGGGATTGCTGAGATGGCACTGCCGTGGAACTCCTTGGGTATTTATTACAGCACTGCTGGCTCTCGTCTTAAGCTGCAGCGAAGGCAACTGCAGCGTTTCCTCTGAAGCCATAAGATGATCTTTTAGCTGTTGGTCTGGATTACCTCAGACAACCCGCCCTGTCATTCTCTCAAACCTGCCCACAGAAAGGCAGACAGAGTGGAGGACAGAGGACACAGGCTTAAAATTAAGTTAGTAATGCAGTGCTTCTGCAGGCCGCAGGAAAATGCAGCTCTTTATCCAAGCTTAAAGTTCGGAAAGTTAACTTTTGGTGGCAGCAGCGTGCAAAAGTAGAGTACATTACAACTGGGATAAAGTTACTTTTCAAATAAAATCTGGTGTGAAAGAAATACACAAGAATTCTATTTTTTAGGCTATAAAACAACAACTGATATCAGCTGTGGATAACTAAGAGATTTACTTAATGATAATGCTATCTTGCCTTTACATTAACATCTATTTCCTCCTCCGTGCCTTCTTTTCTGGTCTCCTATAGGCTGTCATGACCTTTTTAAATGTAAGGATGAGGCAGACAAGGCTTATATCTTGAAGCCTGCTGTTCAGCGTATTGATACGTGACTGTGTGTGGTGTAATTGCTCCAGTATGTGTCTAAATTATGTTTCATCTGTAACGTGTTTTGTGATCATTTCCAGGACTCAGGGCCTGCTGGTGAAGCGCCTGGAGCGTGGGGGAAAAGCCGAGCAGGAGCGTCTCTTCCAGGAGAACGACTGCATTGTCAAAATTAATCAGGGAGACATTCGCCACCTGCGCTTTGAACAGTAAGCTCCACAGTCGGCCTTATATGACGGCTGTATGTAACATCTATCTTTTTCCATACGTCATGAACTTCAAAGTTTCGACTCACAGTAACTTTTCAAATAATTTCAGCATGCGCTCCTCTTGTCAGGTGCACTGAATGCCATGCTGATTTTAATTTCTTTCACTGCTTCCAAAGCTGGGACACATACAGTGTTATCCTGAAGCACTGTCCGCACAGTGATGCACTTCATACTGAGCGCACTGTGTTGGACATTAAGTGCAGTGACAGTAAATAGTGTTGCTGTTGATAAGTGGAGCCCAAACTTCAGGGAGACCCACACAGCCGCACAATAAAACAGAAATATTACTGACTTTGTTGGCCTTCCTCTAATAGGTCTCAGTGACCTGCAGTCCTTCACCACCGCGTCGCCCTCTGATCCAAAACTGCCTACACTCTTCTCTCGATTCATTTCTATCGATTCATCGCTCCCCTTCATTTCCTAAAGTGGAATGAAGATATAAACCTGGGACTTCCTCCACCCATTTACCCAAAGCCACCCATCTCCCCTCGCACACACACACACATAAGCCTGAATGTAGGCACTCTCACACATACTTGCACATGCGCTGACACACACACACAGAGCTATAACGTCTTATCTACGCTCGTGCGTGTGTGTGTGTGTCAGGCTGAGAAATAGATTGCTTCTCCTCCAGGCAGGATTCTGGAGGCAGTGTACGGAGGTCTGCTTGGCTCTCCCTCTTATCATCCACTCCTCCACAGGAAGAAATAGCCCGGATTCCTGCTAACGAAGGTCCAGCCTACAGTCATACTGGGCTGGACATAGTCATCTAAAACCACTAGGCTCAGAGCCACCCTGCTGGATGATTGACAGACACCAAGTTTGGATTCCCTCTGTGTTCAGAAGTAGAGTCAGAGACTACCCATTTTTTCTTGAACAACTCTATCACTGTCAAAATGTATTTTCTTAAAGCGAGGCATGCCCGAAATGTTATTATCAACTTTGGCAGAGATAAGAAAAGCTCTCCATCAGCCTCGAAAACTCCAGACTATCACGGTTACCTTACCACATTATGTTAATGTGTTCATCCGACTGTGTACAAAGTCACTAAGGTTTTAGGATTCTTTTTTTTGTTCCCCTTTTCAAAACGATGCTATTGTCATTAGTAAACATCCCGGTTTCCTTCCAAGCCTTTTCTACTGTGAAAGAGGCTTACAAACCAAATCCACTAGGGAGTGATGTTTTGTAGCGTTCCACACTTACACACACCCCCTCTGCCAAACACACGCTCCTCACTGGCATCCAAATGCATATGATGTTTGTGATTCTGCATGAAAATGAGGTGAAGGAGCTAAACTTTCCTCCCTGTATGCCCTCCCCCCCCTCGCTCTCTCATCACTTCCTTTCCCGCCCTTGATTGTGCGCCGCACAGAGCGACAATTTAAAGTGATAGTCTAATCTCCTTGGATTGTTTTGCATGGGTAAATATTTTGAGGCGCTTAATCTAACTGAATGTAATGATGCATTGATGGGGTAATTTATTATTCAATCAGGCTCGCGTGGAGGCTGATTACTGGAGTGATGGCACTGTATATGTGCAGGTGGGAACGTTGGCGCACAAACATGCACGCACACACACACACTTATCACTCAGTCATCATTTCTCAGTGTGCACATGTGAGTGATTTTTGGAAATTACCATAAGAATAAAGATGGGAGGGACCAAATCCTGCAGAAGTGGCTCGGTACGGCGTGCGCGCCTCGCCTCTGTGACACCGCTCGAATGAAGTGCTGTCTGTTGTGGCAGAAGCAGCTTAGCGGCTGTCATTTGGATAGAATCAGCATGGTATTACTGGCGCGGTAATGGGGGTCTGGAAACAGGAGGTGGGATTGTTGGAATCCAGAAATCCACTGCGTCTCAGGCCCCTTATGCTGCAGCATGGCTCCTCCTGGCCAGCCTATCTATATGCTAAGTGCCACCAGCAAACCAGACTAAACAATTCTTGCGTCTGGGAATCATGTTGAGCGCTTGTCTTGGCTTATGTGGCCCCGACAGGAGCATGAGTGTGTGTTATGGCTTTTTTTTTCTTGCTTTGTGTGTGAGGAGTGAAGTGTACGTGTGCTTACTTTGGGACCTCATTGTCTGGAAAGCTTCCTTGATGCATGATTCATCATCTCTGCTCTGATTGTTGAGTCAACTCGTGTCCACACACAGACACACAGGCCACAATACTGTAGACTTAGATACTCCTCATACAGTATGTCTCACCGGTGTAATATAGAACACACACTACGTAATGTTTCATCACTGACCCACCATCCTTATCTCATTCCCGTCTTGATGCTGGTAATTATAGATAATGTAATTTCTGTCCTCTGCTGCTATGCAGTGAGTAGCCCTGCGATTAGCCATGCTAACCTCAACTCTCCCTATCACATCTTAACATACAGCACCACACAGCCGTCCTTATCCTCCTCTATCTGTAGCTATGATAGTACATTATTGTACTTGTATCTCTTATCATGTTAAAGCTAATTCATTTCTGTCTGTGTGACCTCCCCGTTCTCTCCTTCTCTGTATCACCTCCAGAGCCCAGACCATTTTTAAGCAGGCGATGCGCGGCACAGTCATCCTCTTCCACGTGGTCCCCGCGGCCATGAAGAGACAGTACGAGCTGCTGACGGTCCAGAACGAGCTCAGCCCGCCCCAGTCCAACAGGGTCCGCTTCAGCCAGGACTCTCAGCAGCCGGGGGACAGGTCCAGTCTGGTGGGGGGGCTCACGTCCAGATCTGGACTACCACCAGGCCTCAACCACAAGTAGGGTTTACAGTTACCTTGTGTTTCCACATCCAGCAACATGATGTTTAGATGTTAAAGACAACCTGCACAGAATTTAAAAAGCCAGAAAGAAGTGCAACACACAGCACCATGAAATGAAAATTGCTCCTCTGTTCAACCAGTTGCTTGGAAAAATGACAAAAGTTCATGTTTGTTTATAATTAGTCTGAGCAGTCTCAGGCTCCCACTGCCTGTGATTCTGTTTTAATTACACTAGTCAATGACTTTCCCTTAATAAGTTCACTGTGTTTAAAAGCTACACAATAAAAGGCAAGAGAGCAGTTTAATAATAATTTCTACCTGAGACCTTCAAGTTCATGTCGCTGATCATCTTGTTAAAAGCCCATTTCATCTGCTTGTGGTTACTATTAATTTCTGTAATGTCTTTGGCCTGATTCCAGAAAGCTAAACATGTGGGTGTTCATCAAGTAGGTCCTTGTCTACAGGTTTATAGTCTTAATTACAATTTCATAAACACATAAATCCTCTATCTATTATCTGGATGCAACATTTAGCCAATCTGTCAACTCTCCCTGTTGCACAGAGACAATCATTTACTGCTGAGACGTCATTGTTGTGCAGCATACTTTACATCATAGCAATCTGACAGGTGATGGTCAAAAACAAACAGCGCTAATTATTAGCTCAAAGTAAAAAGAAAAAAAGACATTTTATTCCCTAAATAACAGCCCTGACCCCACAAGCAATTTGTCAACCAATAAATTATTGACTGGACATTTTGCATTTTGACCAACAGATCAATCTGTGGAGCAGGCGGGGTCAGGCCTAGATGTCTGTTGTCGTGAAGGGTTACCATCATTATTTCCAAGAGTGGCACAAAAGTTGTAATTATCCACCTTATACCTGAGGGCACTACTGTAGAAATGATTATGGACGCAACTTCCTGTGAGATAGAGGAAGTAGCGGTAAGCTAGTTAGTTCCACAGACTGTCTGTGGTTAGTCCCAGTGGCTACTCTTGGTGGCTAACCGCCAACGCTGGTCCTTTTCCAAAGTAATTTCCCTTCAGTTTAGGAAATACTGATTTATTTTTTAACAAATATTTAACTAATGTTAACTTAGCATTTTCTAAAATGTCTTTGTGGATCTCTGGTACCTGTTGCACTGTCCGTGTCTGTAACGACTAACAACCAGTCTGAGCTTTTTGTCTTCAGCAACTGTGTGTTGAACAGGTACGTCACTCAATGTCAGTCCATGATATCCCCGTCTGAATTCATTCTCAACCTACATTAAAAAATAAACTGTGAAATATGTATTTAGTCATTAGGGCTGAGAATGTGTTACTGATTTACCCTACTTCCTTTATATCATATAAAAAAATAGAAGCCAAAAGTTATTTATTTTCCTCCTACTTCATATTACTATGACTGAAATCTGCTGCTAAATTTAGTTTCATGTTTCACTTGTCCTTCACACAGACGAGCGGAGGATTAGCTGGGAAACATCCCATTTATTCACTTTACATGGAGCTACAGTTAATACTGAATTATGTGTTAGTATCTCTTAATAAGTCATCAGAGATCATAAATCATCTTTAGAAGGAGCAGATGTTTACCTTAAGCTAGTTCGGGACATCTTAAAGATAACTAGATTTTAACGGAGCAAGGCGAGCTAATTGCTAGCGTGCTCAGTTGCTTTGAGATGGCTGTCAGAGATGGCAGAGGTATGATCACATGATCCTGTTTGAGCTATAACAGGTGGTGTCTTCTATGTTTTATTTCCCAATCGCTCTTGGAAAGGTATCATGGGAGCTAGGAATAAAGTGGATACTTGTGTGTATTATGTTAAACCAAAATATAATGATAAAAAAATTATACTTGTTTTGGTTGTTGTTGGAGCTGACGCACATCATTTGTTGTTGACCTACAACTTGTAAATAAAAAAAAATACAGAAAATACCAAAACAGCGCTCACTTGAAATGTCAAAGGGGCTAAAGTTCTGCTTTCCTTCCCACCACATTAAGTCACAACGGTCTATTTCTCCAGGTAAAAAACAAATCAAACCTTAATATTTTTCTTGCTCTGTAGCCACCAGGGACCTGTGGCAGGAAGCACCCCAGAGCCGAGCCGACGGTACACCACGTTACCCCACGTGTTGGTCTCCAGGACCTCGTCAGCCCCCTCCCCCTCCCTGCAGCGCAGGATAAGCACAACCCCATCAAACAGCTCCTACCTGAAGAAGAGCGGGCGTCGATTCAACATCCAGCTGAAGAAAGGTAAGAGCCAGCAGACACATGACTGCACGGATGTAGAAGTGAACGTCTTTCTCTGCATATTAATAAAAATTAACAGAAACCAAAAAAATTTATTTCAATGCAAATCGTTTGGTGTTTCCCTGACCTTTAAATTCTCTATATCCATTTGTGTGGTATTTTGGCGCCGAGTGCCGAGCACACGGCCCACACAAGGGACGACAGGCGCAAACAGGAAGGAGGCCGCGGAGTTGTTGATATTTTGGTGGAAATAGGGTCAAAATAGATGTCTCAGACCCACGTCTGTTTCTAGTGCAGTGTCACTCCGCTGCTGCTTCGGTGGTTTTATCAACAAGAGCAAACCAAATATGTGGAGCAAATGCGCACCATGTGTCTGCATGTGCAACATCCAGACAACAGTATGACTTCCTGGAGAAGCCAATTAGCTGAGCTGGTGGCATCATGCGTCACTGTGATTGGCACAGCTGTTTCAGAGCGATGAGACCAGTGATGTGACTGGCTGAGAATGCTTTATTATTCAACCTAAACCAGCCATCATTGCCCTTAAAATGGGGCCCAGAGAGACAGAGTGGTTTGAGTTTGTTTTACAACCGTGAGAAAATATGAATGTCTTTTTTTTTGGCAGATTACAATTGCTTCTGCCACCATTTCTGTCACTGCGTTCATTGACAAATTACATCCACTCTCATCAGAGTTATAGAGGCGCTCTGTGTAACAGATTATATTGCAAAGTATGCAGGTTCTATTTTGCAGGCTGGTAGATTCTGTAAAAGCCAGATCCAGCAGCACTCTGCATTCTACTGCACTCAGAGGTCTTTTTAATGCACAAACACAGTTATAATATTTTGATCATCGAACAGCTGATATGACGGCCATAAATTTATTCAACCTTCAAAGGTATCACTCTTTCTATTCCTGCCCTGTTCACCCATGTTCCCCACTGTCCCCCCTCTTTACTCCTCACTGAGACAAAGGACATGTCGTGAATCAGTTCAGGGACCCAAATGAAGTTTTAACAAAAAGCGAGCTTTAATGCAGCTGATAAAAAACATCCAGAGCGAGAAGGTAACTGAAAGTCCGAATGAAAGCAGAACCAAAACTACACTGAAAACCAACCGGGAAAATATGATAAACTCAGGTAAAACAATCCGAACACAAGACAGCACAGGGAACAGAGCAGGGAATGACACCAAGAACTCAGGGATGAACGAAGGTCGAACTGACCAGGAACAAAGGGAAACACACAGGTATACATACAAGGACGGGACACAGCTGGAGTAGGAGGACACGGGCAAAAGGAGGGCAATGGTGATTGGCTAACAACAAGGGTGTGAAGGGTTTCATTCCAATATCCCTCCTCAACTCCTCCATCCTCTATCCTCAATCATGTGACCTGGAAATTGATTGTGACTCGCCATCTTGTACGACATCCCAATTCATTTAATGCACTTGGAGAAGTTGAGGAGTTGAGGAGGCTTTCAGAGGAGAGGGAAGTGAGGATACACGAGAGCAACCTTCGCATAACTCTTTTACCGACCAACACACCCCCCAGTTGGATATCAGTTATTGATTTGAAAGCTGATCGGACTGATCTGGTACATCCCAGCATCAGTGGAGTTTCATACTGGAGTCAAGATAGATAAGAGATTAAACTCAAGTGTATCACTCCAAAGTTTTATAGTTTATTTGTTTTCTGATTCACTGAGTTAAAAATCTGAACAAGAAAAGTAAACAAATGACTTTCTTCATTTATTAGAACAATTTTCATCTTCATGATCTGTTATTTCTGTCATCAGCTTTTATTATGGATACATTTGAAGTAAGAAAGACTTTTACATCACTGACCGTCGTGTCCATTCAGTCACACGTGAGGCTGACCAGTTCTTAGCGTCGGGTTGATGAGTTGCAGAATTTTCATTTTCCCTGAAACATTTGGCCTAGATCCTGAGAAATGGATCTGTCTCTTTATGATTATATATGTATATATAACATTCTGTGTGTGCAGACCAAAACTCCATTAAAAGTTTCTAAAGCTGTTAATAAAGCCTCCTGACAGCTGATCCAGGTGTGATCAGCTGCCACCGTCATCACAAACGGATGTCGTTTGACGTGACGCTTTAAAAGGAAAAGATGTCTCATTTCTCTTAAGAAACATTTCCTCGTATCTCTTCCCCGTGTCTTACGAAGGTGGAGCTAAGACACAACGTAGGGGCGCAAGGGCAGGAACAGTGGATGCGAGATCAGGTGTTGGGATGAACCCTAGGGTGGAGCAAACAAGACTAATACAGAACAGGTGTGAAGGAAAGACTCTGGGAACAGGGAAGGACTAATGAGACAGGTGTGACAGAAAACAGGTGGGAAAACACACAAAGACAGGAAGTAAAACCAGACACAACACATGAGGAGAGAATCTACAAAATATAACAGGAAGCAGATTAAACATGAATGAATAACATGAAACAAGGAACAAACAGAAACCTCCAAAACAAAGTCCACAAGATAAGAAAATATGGGCAAAAACCCAGGATCATGGCAGGAGACAAAGGCGGTCTCATCATCTGTATGCTTTAATTTTCTCCAGAGGAAGTAGGTTGAGAGAGACAACCCTAAATCATTCAGGAAATACTCAAGAATCTCCGCCTGCCTTGGTGTTGTTGAAGTGAGCAGACCAAAAGCAAACACAGATCAACCGCTTCTTGAAAACAGAGGTTGTGGTTTGATGCACTCAGGCAACATCACCATGCTCTTGTGGTTGAAATATTAAGATTCAGCAATCAGGCTGCTTCCAGCTGAGGTTGGTTTGTTTGTGGACTTGGACAGGCCTTTGATACTGGAGCAGCTGTATATCTTAGCCAACCATTGTGGTGGGTTTACTGCCAGACTCCATCTCACTTTCATCACTTCACTATCTTTATGTGAACTGACGAGCAGTTGGTTGTAAAATGAACCAGCGCTGATGTGACTCGCCTACTCTTTGTCTCTCTTTTCTTTGCTCCTTTTTTTTCTGTTTTAGGGAGCAGATGTTAAGTCAAAAGCTGGCACCGAGGCCGCAGCAGCGAGCTTCAGGGAATAGTACGGCAAGCGAGGGCAGCAGCGCAGGCTAAATGCAATGCGCTCAGGGGGAATGTAGTCACAAGCTGCTCTAATATGTTTGGCGAAGGTCCCCGAGCGCTGCCAGCAGAGTTTCAGAGTTCTTATACTGCGTGGGGCTGCAGTGAGAGTTATATTTATTTGTTTATAATGTGATAAAGTTCCTCTCCTTTTTTCTGCACACAAGCCTCTCATTTTAGTGAAACCACACTGGGGCGATGTTGGTGGAGCTCCAGCAGCTCCAGAGAGGGATGCCAGTAGTGTAGTTTATTTTCACTAGCCACTTCATGGTCTAATTCAACAGCAGTCATAACTCTCAAAAGTATGCTCCAGCCCAAGTGACAGAAATGGTTTTTGAGATTATTGCTCATGATTTAAATGGGGCTTACCGGAATGGATGCGCCTCGCTTGTAAACTTCAAGCCATTCATGTTCTCTAAATGGATATGAATTATTGTCCAAATGTTGTCGAATTGGAAATTTAACCGAGCACTAAAATCCGACGGAGTCAAGGGAAGTGTGCCCCTGAAATCCACTTTGACAGTTCCATTTGATTACCATCAGACTTTATCACTACTAATGTACTTTTAGAAAGGCTTCAGCAGTTTTGTTGTTGTCTCCTTGTAATTGTTGTGATTCGGCCTAAGTGGGCCTGAGTTCCGAGTGGCGGGAGCAGATCTCGCTTGGCAAATTAACAAGAGTGCCTTAATCAAATACTGCAGTCGAAAAGGACATACGCAACCCATTAAGTCATTCTAATGTGCCTCAGCCTCTCCTCATGTTTGCTGTTTAATTGGCTTATTGGAGCCAGGATTCCAACTAATCCAGAAAGGATACAATTACTTTTATCCTGGTCTTCTATTACCCAAAATAAAGACGTCAGTGGTTAATTACTGCAGGCCTATTAGAGATGCATTCTCCTAATTGCCTGATTGGAGACCGTTAATGACGAGATCTTACAATGGGCAGGAGTTTGATTCTGCTCATTAGGCTGTGTGCAGGCCAGGGGAGAGGGAAGGCACTGGCAAGGGAGGGGGGTCACAGTTGGAAGGGGAACAAAGACGGAGATGTAGAGGATTTGAAAGTTGCACCATGATGTGCAGCTTAGCCGGATCTGAAACTGAAAACTGGAGAAATCACCAGCAAAACTTTATTTAGGAATGTGTGTTAGAAATAAGATCTGCTCTCTTTTTTTATTCTATCTGTAAAGTTAATTTTGAGTATATCTGCTGCACTGAGTAGGGAGCTGATTGCCGTGGCAGCTATGTGACATTGTATTAAAAGTTTGACACTCACGGCGACGAACTCCGCAGATTTAACATTCAACATAAATGATAGCAGCTATTTCTGTCTGCTTAGTTATCATGCTGCATTGATGGGGAGATCATAGCACGTCATTATCCTCAGCACCTCAACTTTTTGACTTTATGAGCAACCTCTTCATCACCTTTCCGCAAGTTTGTTTGTGTGTGTGCAGAAGCCACAAGAAAAGTTGCCATGCACGCTTCTCGCTCTTTGTGTTCCTTGTTCATCAACACCATCACTGTCAGCGAGACGACAGAGAGTTTGTCAGACTGCTAGAGAGACATACTGGGAAAAGTAGGTCATGATGAACCATCAGAGGTGCTGACAGCTCTGTGAAATGAGCAGCTACTTTGACATGAATACTAATCACTGTTGTTACCCTCAGAAAAGCCTCCACTGAAACCACATAACGCGTCCTTCCCACTTGACTGCTAGAAACGCCAGCGGCTAGGTTATGCATGGTGGAATGTATCTTTCTGAACGCTGTTGTTAATGACTCATCTAATAGCATTATGTAGCAGGGTTATTGAATTTTAAAATATGCCGTCAAAGAATAACCCGACAAATACAATTTATTTGGTTTTGCTCATTCCTCAGCTGACATTTCAAACCATTTCTTGCTTTTATTTGACAAATTCAGGTCCGGTCAGCAGAAAAGGTCAGGCCTGAGATCCTCTTATTTATCCCTTATTGTATTTGCCTACTTCCTCCAGACTAGCAATTCATATTCATTTGATGAACCTTAAAGGTCAGTCTTAAAACCTAAGCCAAATATCTTTGCACAGCTGATAGCTCGAGTGTTTTCTCAGATGTAGCTGTTGAATTTAGTCTTACCTCTCACTTCACTTCAAAAAGGAATGCAGCTCTTGCTCAATGATACATCAGAAAGAAAATAATGAACACAACTTGAGCTCAGCTTGCTGTGTTTTGCAGACTTCAAACTATCTATATGTCATTTGAGGTTGCTCTGACTCAGGCATGATTTGAACACGGCTAGGCCCGTCATGATAGTAACGTAATTGACCTACCGTACGATAAGATGTGATACGATTTGTTTACACAGAATGTCATCAACGTTTTAGCCAACAGGATGCCAGAATAAATAGCAGGGTTTTCCCGACCATTATAAAACTTGGTGCAATGATTCTCCCTTTTATTTTTCTTTACTCCCACCTTACGCACGAGTCTACAATAGAATAAAACAACACCTCTAAGATGACACAGGATAGCTTCCCAGTAGCCTTCAGCCGCACTTTTGGCATGGAAGAGTCTTCATTCTGATAGTTGACAACGAACCAAAAAATTCATCCTTTGTGGTTTTACCCTTCAACAACTTCATCCTTCACTCTGTTAATCCACCAGCAAACCGCCAAGCTCCCAGGCTGTCCATCCCAGGGAGCCAACTGCAGCACACAGACCATAATTTGGAAGTAACTGTGGTGTTAAATGGACTGAACTTGAAGTGCTTTTCTAGTCTTAGGACCATTTACTATTTTTACACTGCTACTGTTCACACAGTGGTGGCAGAAGCTAACATACTCTCACAAACCGATGTGACAACAGCGTTCAGTATCTTGACCAGGGATACCTCAACATGTGGACTGAGGGAACGAGGGATTGAACCGCCGATCTTCCAATTTGTGTTCGTCCTGCTCTACCTCTGAGCCACAGCCGTCCCACACTAATATTGTGTTCCAGGGGCTTCGCTAAGATCGTCTAATAGTCGCAGGAGGCAGCACTTGATTTTGTTGGGGTATTTTTTGGCCAAATGTTGTATAAGTCTCAAACTAAGTATTTTTGGGCTACTCCTATAACAGTACTTTATTTTTATATATATTTTCTTTTATGTACCAGGTGATTATTACTTTTTTAAAATGCTAATACATTTTTTCATATAATTCCAATGTCTGAATATTCTTAAAAATTTAAAGTTCATTGCTCTTTGAAAGGGTGCACTTTCATTATTATGCTATTACATTATCATTATATCAGTGGCATAAAATGGTCTCAAAGTAACAATAATATCGTTTATTGCAATTATTTCCGGGACAATATATCGTCCAGCAAAATTATTTATCATGACAGTCCTAAACGCAGCCTCCTGACCTGCTGTTGCACCAAAAAGTCTGAAAGTTGGGGGTTTTTTTTTTTTTTTGGTCAAAACATCTGGCACAGGGTACGTGGATGATTCAGAGAACAGCATTTTTGCTATTTAGGTGTAGTACACTACATTTTAAGATGTTATTGAACGGCATTTTGATGCATTTTGCAATCCATAATCATTCACTTTCCTCTGCTTATTCTGGTCCCTAACTGGTCTTTAATCCGGCCAGAACTCTCGAGAGTGGCTTTAAAGTCCACATGCACTTATCATAAACACTCAATTTTGGTTCATAGCATTGACGCTATATTTAGAGTTTGGGACATGTTTTCATTTCGACTTCCTTCAAAATGTGAGTGCGACACACCCTGATGGCAAACCAATGAAAAATTTCAGGTTGGAAGTAAGTCTGTTTGTATTAACTATAGGAGGCTCAGAACATGTTGGAAAACCATAATTTGATCCCTGCGTAGTGGTTTCTCATGTTACAGCGGCGTGTAATGAAAAGGATCTTTCAGAAATGGTTTCAAGAGTCTGGCCCATTTCTGAGAGTCACAGTAAAAAGCACTGTGATGGTTTGGCAAGACATTTTAACGTTCCTTTCTGACTTTTATTAGAAAAAACTATAAAGATATTCACAATATTTCTCGTAAAATGTATATATAGCAACAAAAATCCAATCATATTTCTTGTTTTCATAGCCACAGTGTTGTATCGCACATGCTGGTTGTCTCTCAGTGACTTTTTGGAATGAAAGCACGAAAATGAATGTCACTATGTTTACCTGGAGAAACAAATCTTTTGTTGTTGACATTTATGAACTCATATTGAGGTGGTAGAACACTTTACCAAACATAAACACATGCACATTATTTACCTCTTCCTCCTCAGCTTCCACGAGGCTGTAAATCAGTAATATCGCTGTTATATTTCTGTTACAGCACAGCGCGGGAGCACGCAGGCTGGCAATCTTTCAGTTTTATTGCCCAGGTTCATGCACCTCTGCTGGCAAAATGTGCCTAATCTAGTGTCCTTGAGCAAGACGCTGAAATCTCAAGGACTGATGTTGTGTAGGAAGCTTCATAAATCTCTTTATGGCAGTTAGGCAGCAGAAAAATTAATCAGCAAATGATCACTTTACATTTGTTTTCCATTAATTGTAGGTCCAGAGGGTCTTGGGTTCAGCATCACATCCAGGGACGTCCCCATCGGTGGCAGCGCTCCCATTTACGTCAAAAACATCCTTCCTCAAGGAGCCGCCATCCAAGATGGCCGATTGAAGGCTGGAGACCGGCTGCTGGAGGTGGGGCAGCACTTTTTAGCAACCTCTAACCACTGTATGGTGTTCACATGCCGGGATTGTATGTTATTTTAGAGACTAATTACTCTTCCTCTGATATGGTTTTGTTCCAAATTTCAATCTTACAGAGCTTTTGTTAAAATGAGTCAAACAAGCTGCGTTCCCTATGGCTATAACAATTCAGCTCCAGCTTTAAATTGCTGAGGAAAAGTGGTTAGATGGAACAATATTTTGATTATACTTCAATCAGACTGACATGAAAATCAGCCAGTGCTCACTTTAGGGGGAAATAACCCATGTTTAATTCCAGCTCCGACTGACTCAGTGGGTAATCTGCATAAAGGTTATGTGGAGGCCATAGATTCCCCCTCGTTAAAGTCGGAGCGCTCTTTGATTTTTGTTTTTCTGCTGAGCGCGTTTTATGTATGTGCTTATCTGAGTATTTATCATACTGCGTGTGTGTGTGTGTGTGCAGGTTAGTGGAGTAGACCTGAGCGGTAAGAGCCAGGAGGAGGTGGTGGCCCTGCTCCGAGCCACGCCCATGGGTGGAACTGTGAACTTGTTGGTGATTCGCCAAGAGGATTCCCTGCTGCCCCGAGAAGTGGTCAGTATCCAGCCGACACCTCACCTCATAACCCACTGAGAAATAAGAACATCACTGCAGGAAATCCTACATTTTTAACAAGTGATGTGCTTGATACTGGAGGAGAATAGCACCTTGTTATTCTCACTTTTAAACCCCCTAAAACATAAAATTTAAATGACGAAAAACATGAATTTCTTAAGTTACCTTATTTAAAAATAGAAAAAAGAAGAAAGGGAGACTTGCGTCGATGGTTATTGTTTTGGTGTATGTTACAATTATTATTGTTTACAGGGAATTAACCAGACTCCCAGAGTCAATTTGGTTGAGCATATCCCAGCTGACTCGATGAGCTCGCTCTAGGAATATGGTAAAAAGCACTAAATGTGTTACATTCAGTGCAGCTGGGAAATGGATTTATCATGGTGGCTGCACTGATGTGACTTTAACTGCTCCTCAAACCCATCAGCTTCTCTGATTGTCTATCTTTCCAGTAGCTCTCTGCACTGCAGTTTTTACATTATTGTGTCTGTTGCATAATTCTGTTGGTGTCGTATTCATTAAAAGAGGTTTGTAGCTGCTTCCCCCTGACGGATTTTTCAAAATACATGTCCTAAAAAATCAATAAAATTATGAATTGCAAGAAGTTATTTTAAAGCTGCAACAGTGGCTTCGAAGTCCATATGTACCTAAATATTAGACAGCCAATAGAATGAGAGCTGACATCACACACACACACACACACACACACACACACACACACACGCACCCACACTTTTTGTGCACATGTGCATTCACATAGAAACACACACAGACTTATGGTTAAACACATTTAAGTCAGGTGCACAAGCAGACACAATCACAGCTTTTAGTATATGCATACACACACACTCGCACACACAAACAGGGACACTGACATGCACGCATTGCTCACACACACACACACACACACACACACACACACACACACACTGGCACTCAGACACACAGCCTACATACAGGGTGACTTTGGCTGTCGTGCAACAGATGGCGGGGCTACTGCCCTCGTCCAGGCTGCGCTCAGTCGCTCTGACAGCAGGCTCGGGCGTCACAGCACCTTGGCAGTCCAGGGGCCCCCGATGCCAACCTCGCTCCTACCCATAATACTCAGCCTGGCACCCGGGCTGTTAACCCCGCCATAGGAGCTGTTCAACCTGTAGAGTAATGGCCCTCTGAGACACATTTTACTCTGCTAATGTGCTGTTTCTCCAGTTAGAAATGCAGCACTCGCAGCTCCACTTTAATCGGTCTACAGCTTTACTTTAATTTTAACATTCATAAAACGGCAAATGGGCTCATATTTCATTCCTACTTGTATTAAAGGAGCCGTAAGACTGAAATTTAGGAAGCTTGCGCGATTGTAAAATGTGTCGTCGATGTTAAAAGTTTAAAGGCAACATGATGTTGGCTGCTGCCGGCATCAAACCTCTGACCTTCAGGTTACTCAACAGGCGCACTTAACTCTAACTGGTAGGATGCACCAAACTGATTCATACTGCCTGTCAGCGGCCTTGACAGCAGCTGAACGATGCTGCGAGGAGTGTTAAAAAATTCACGGCTGCCCCTGGGCTGTCGACTCACGAGAGGCGTGGAGCGAGAGTTTGATGGCTTCGCTCTCTCAGCTCCTCAGGCATGACGCGATTAGAAAAAGCCCATCATTGGAAACACTGTCTAATAATCTCTCTGTTTTTGTCTTGTTTCCCTCGTTTGACCAACTTCTACACGCTGCGAGAGCCTGCTACTTAATATTTCATCACTTTCCACGGCAGATTAGCATTTTTGCTACTCTCTCCCATACTGTTCCTTTTTTCTCGTCCTCTCACACATTTCCCAGCAGTGCTTTCACAAATCTCAATAATCCCTACAAGTATGTTCATAAAAATCAGATAAGGAGGCCAAGGCTCTGCCGGTGACAGTTATTGCAAATAAAGCATGGAGAAAAAGCATGGTTGGTAATTGCCTCCTCCGTCACACACTCTGGATTGGTCCGCGAGTGTGTATGTGTGCGTGCGTGCATATACACTACACACTCTAGTGCCAGGACGCACATGAACACACACGTATAGCCGATCGCTTATGTGCTGTCATTCATGTAATTCCCTCAATGACAATGTGATGATGTTTTAAACTGTAGCGTGAGTGACATGCCAGAGAACCGCAGGCATCTGTCAAAGACATATAGTCCTCCACACCCACACACACACACACGCAGAGTGGCAGGAGATCCAACTGTATAGATGAAAATAGAGAGAAGCCAGTTTTTTGTCTACTTGACATTTGCCTGCTGATGTTTAATGTCAGCGCCAAAAATCCCTCCACATCTCCTTTTGTTTAGATGTTTTATTGTATGCCAGGCGGGCGTTCTGCACGCGCCCCCAGTGGAATTAATTTACCCTCCCAGCATGTTTGCATTGCGTCTTTAATTACCACGGTCGGGATGTATTTTGACATGCTTTCAGTAGCAATAGCAGTGGCTCTCAATAGCTTTCAATAAATATGTACTCGCTGCGAAGAGAAAAGGTTAAATAGCTATAGAGCAGAGCGGGGTGTTGTCTCTGTGATTTCCCCCTGTCTTTGTCTGTCTCTCCCCTTCTTCTCCGAGGATATCAATAGACATTTTCAGACAGATACAGTATGTTGTATCAGCGAAGTAGAGCAGCTTTAACCTTTACCAAACACTGGACTCATCACTAATAAGCTTGCCCTTTTATACCTTCTTTTTCACTCTTAAACCTTTACCATCCGTGATAACACAGTCATTTATAAAATCCCTCAGAGAGTTTTTGCTTCTCTGGTTCTGTTGTGTTTTACAAGTTTGGCTCTATAGGACAAAGCCTGTGACTTTCAGGTTAGAAGACATTCATTGAAAGAGGAGGGGAAGACGAGCAGAGACAGTCAGACAGAGTTCTCTCTAAAAGCTCAGTCTGAACCCTGAAGACACAGCAGGAGACGCTGATCAATGGCTGTGTGAACAAAGTCACTTTATGCTGTGTTATTCCTTCACTTGACAGCTCTGGGAGTTAGAATGAGTGGTTTTCAGGGAGCTGAGGGGAGAAAGTCAGAAGGATTGCCGCCCCCTACGGGTTTGGAGGTTAATTCATCACTTGTATCATTGGAGGGGGCTGTTATGAGTCGGAGGGAAGACTTGTGTGAGACATACCTCGGTGACAACCCAGAGTATGCATGCATATGAGTAGTGACTCAGTGATTTGTGATCTTGAGATAACTTTTTCCTGTATGCACACACTTGTCATGATTGATTGTCGCTGGAGAAAGAGTTTATGTGACATAAAGAGACGACAGCATTGGGTGACAACGGTAGAAGAAAAGGAAATTTTGATGAAAATGATCTAAAAGTAATCATCGAAACATCGATGGATTGGAGTTAGACTGGGATGATGTTCAAAGCAAATGTAGTTTGATCCTGTCTCAGTTCTCCCCTCTGTCACTTAGTCTAACCAAGCAACACATTCTCACTCCGACATCGTCACATATTGACAGCATGCGAGGTACCCAAGGTGCGTTGGTTGTTGGCGTTCTGGGACACCCTGTCAAGTTCTCTTCTTTCAACATACACTTCCATTTTCACAGGAAATTTAACATTTACATACAGTCTCTTTCAAAATAAACGCACTACGTCAGTACAACACCACAAATTGACATGTTTTTTTTCCTTCATCAACAAACACACATGTTTGAGTTTAGGCAACAAAAGGAAGTGGTTAGGTTTAGGGAAAAAGAACAGGGTTTGGCTTTAGAATCTTATGGGACACGGACACCGCTCTCTGGGGTGAAAGTTGGTGTTTGTTGGACCCATCCACCACCCCTCCTACCTGCCCCATTCGGTCTTTCACTGCCTTAATTTTCGTCCTTGTCCCTCCACGTTTCCCCCTGATGCAGCTAGGCACTGTTAAATTAGAACGGCAACCAGCCATGTATCATGTTGACGCTGGTTTCTGACAGCCGCAACTCACTGCCCAAGCGCCGGATTTGAACGACTTCGGAGTGAGACTGCGCTCGACGAAGCAGCCAACCCGGGGCTGACAACGTTGAAGTGCAAAAAAACTGCAGTTCTTCTAATGGCCACTTGAGGGTGACTTCAAGAGGAAGTTGATCCTCACAGACCCATGTTAGAATGCTCAACATTACAGCAGAAATAATCATGTTTACAGCCTGGTACAAAATACAGTTTTGGTCTTTATAGCTAATTTCAACATTCATGACAACTGTGCAGGAGGTGAATTGTTAGAGAGCTCACCTGTTTATATTTTGTCAAGGCTTAAAGTTACTTAAGGGCGTGGCTGTTTTGAGAGGCAGTTGGATGCAAGTTACAGCCATGGTGACAACATTGGTTAGGTATCATAGTAGTAGCATCCACACATCCAAGACAAGCATGGCCAAAATGCCAAAACCAAACCAAAGAGGGACGTCCTGTTGGCCACGTCCACTTCTTTTATACAGTCTATTAGTCTTGATACCAGCCACCATGCTCCTCTTTCTCCCTCCACATTATCCATGATCTCAGATGCAATCACCTGCCCAGTAACACTGACCACAGCAAGGCTCAGCAATAAAGTTGTTTTATGAAACAAGCCCCAGACACACGAACAAACACACTCACCACTGACAGTCCCACATGGAAGCAAGAAAGGCACATTTAAGCACATTTAAACACACATATACACTACACACTTCCCACGCATAGCCAGTGGATGTTATTTATTGTTGGCATTTATCTCCCAGCGTGCAGCACTGTTTGCGCTCACCGCTGCAAGCCACACTGAGCCTTCAGTCCACATCGCCCAGCTTTGTGGAGTGGAGATTGTTTTTCCAGCTCCCCCTTTTTTTTTTTCCTCCTGTAATAACCAAGTCAAATGTCATGCTTCACTGTGCAACAAGAAATGGTAACAGTTAAAAGTATGAGGAATCACTCCTGCCTCCTCTTAAAGATGTCCATCCACACCCCGCTGCCAGTGACAGAGCTCCACATTAATTCACCTGTTGTGGTGCTGTTTAGAGCAGACACAGCAAAAACAAAGGCAGAGGAGCCTAATCTGTGACTACCAGTTTATTACATAAACAGTGAGTTGTTGCAAATAGTGCAGGCCTGCCAGTGACAAATCATTTTAATTCATTCTAAACCCCTCGCTACTGTGGAAGTGAATTAGCCCGTTGGTATAGCTGCTGTGTCAGCACGACTGCTGTGCTCTCAACTCCTTGTCTTACACACACACACACACACACACACACACACACCACACACACACACACACACACACATGCATACACTCAGTCAACTCCTAAACATATTTTGAACAACACCACCAATGCTAAAGCACTCGAAGTAAACCCTGACACACAATATGGGCTTGATTAGTCACATACGCTCGAGAGCCATAATAACGTTGTCCATCCTTGCCCTTACATCATTCCATGACCCTGGATGAGCCGTATTTTTTACTTCCAATAGGACTATGGACCGTGGAGAACAAATGGGCTTGTGAAGCTGCTGTTCTAACACCGTGGACCACATAAGAGCAATTAAACAGTACATTAAAATCCCCTCTTTACGATCATATCACACTTGTCACTGATCCATTAGTAGCTATATCTGCCAAGCAATGAGAATCTTAATTGCACAATTAATTCCGGCCTCTGATTGATGTGACCGCCAAATTTATGGCTCGTGCGAATGCTAGGGTACTGCAGTAGACAAATGCGTGACAGTATTGCTGACAATTATAGCAGACTAATGGCCTGTTTCATAAGTGCCAACACATAGTGGCCTGGTTTAAAATCCTTCCTGCCATGTTTTTACCACTGGTCTATGATTAAGGTATTCAGGAGGACTCCATTTGTAGTACTGTTTTTTTAGCTGAAATAATCCTGAGGTCATTATATACAGTTGAAATAAAAGCAGTGGTGCCCTGACATGGATCACATATCCAAACAAGCTCACCATTGTTTTTCTCTTCCAAGTCTAGGCAATCATCGTCAGTGTTGCATTGCTTTGCGCAATTATTCACAGCAGATGATATCTTTGTTCCTTTCTCTTAATCATTCCTCAAACAGTGTTACACAGCTGGCTTTTGTTGTGGTGCCCGCAGTACAGTGAGGTTTCCACTCATGACTCCCTTGTATTAAAGTTAGAAGACAAGAACAGACTTATGAAGCCGTATTGATTTCCTCGCTGCCGAGATCCATTTACCGAGTCGGTAGAGGGGGAAATGAATTGATACAAGGCAAACAAAACGCGATCCCCTGTCTTCAGAGGCAACTAAATGATACACAGATCTGTTGAGTTGGAGCCAAGTTCACCCCTCCTCACTCTTTCATTTACTCCTCAGCGTAGAGTTTAACTTTGTCATTCCTCCAGTGTAGGACAGTTTAGGTAGAGCACAGAAAAACAGCATTTAAAGAATGTAAAAACACTTACACAGGGTGTCTTAAAAAGTCTTAAAATGCCTCAAATTTAGTTTTCTTAATTTAAGGCCTCAAAAAGTCCTAATTGTCTTAAATTCAGATTAAATGGGTCTTGGATATTTTCAGTCACATTACCATGAAAATTTTTCCAGCCTTACAGACCCAATGACTGTTTAGACAGACCAACGAATTGCAATAATAAATAGCATTTATGACAGTGATGAGATTTTGTTTTCTTTTTTTTACATTATACACATTAAATTTAAACTCACCCAACTGTTGTCATTTTTTCTTACTGTTCATTTGAACTGACATCAATATGTTTACTTGGGAAGAGTACTTACACATGTGTGTCTAACATACACACACATATATATTTATATAATGTGTATTTCTATTGCAGGTTTGGTCTTAAATTTCATATAAGGTGGTGATAAAATGGTCTTAAAAAGTCTTAAATTTAATGTGGTTGTATCTATAGACACCCTGTTATATTTTGTTTAACATGGTTTTCAGACGTAATAGTTAAAAAAAAAAAAAACTTTCAAATGGGGCTGGAAGCAGATTAACTCTGTTTCCCTCATTAAGAAATTCACCTGCAGTAATTTCGCTCTCTGCTTCCTTCAGTCCTGCTTGCGCTAGGTCGACCAATTAAAGAGTATTGCAGTCAAGATGGCGGGTGTTAGCGTTAAAGTTAACACGGAGAGATACATGTTTGAGCCTCAGACCGACGCAGACTCAGATGAGGAGTCTAATCGATGACATATCAGAATGCTAAGTGTAGTTAGCATATTTTATTTATGTTGGTTGTTAGCTTGTAGGCTAACTAGCAGTGGCTGGCACAGCATTAATGTTTGTGAAACATACACTAACATCTGTTATGATGAAGCTTTTGGTAGATAGTGGAAGGAAGCTCCAGGGTCTGGTTTACATCCAAAAACTGCACACTCTAACATGTTTGCTGCTAAAACAAAGGTTCAGGTTTCCTAGACGGTGTTGTGTCGAAGCCTGTTCCCCTGTTGATATGTGTTTACTGTATTCGACAGCTATCGGCTTTCGTATTAGTGATGTCCCAAATCTAGCTTCCTTGTTTATATTTCAGATTTTAGGGAATGCACACACATCTCTCCCTTAAGTTTAAGAATGTGAAGACATCTCTCTGCTGACAGAAGTTGCACAGATACAAGTCAGTATCGTCAAGGTCAGACATTTTGGGTGATGTAAACAGAAGAAAAACACATTTTTGAGTGGAGGGGACTTAAAGAAACATAAGCTGTTGTTTTTATACTCAAAATCTGCACAAAATTGAGTTGATCAAGGGTCAGTTATCTTTGAAAAAAAATTCTGATTTTCCTTTTCTTCCATGTCTTGCTTACATCTCTGTACTCTTTCCACTCACAAACTCAAAGCAGGATCACTAACCTCTGAATGTTTTAAGAGCACAGCATTAAAATGATATCAAACCTTTTAGGTTATTCCACTGAGGTGGTGATGAACAGTGCTATCTTAAGCTGTGCTGCATCTACAGCCATGCCAAAAGACGACATCTTTGGTGTTAATATAATTAGATGTCCGTTAGAGTAATGCTTTTGCACTGTAGGGATGATGTAATATCTTGCAACTATTGCTAATAAAGCGCCAAAGAGAGAATCTTTCTTGTCTGTCTTTGAAGGAGTTTATTTAAATAACAGCAGGTGACTGAGCCAGATATTTTACCTTAGTAAAACTTGGCAAACAGCTCGAGGAGATGAGTCATGTCTTATTGGTAGAGCTGATAATTTAAGGTGCTGTAACCTTTTTTTCAGATATTCATGCTTCTTCGATAATGAATTCCCAGTCGTACTCTGTGATATAACTTTAAAAACAGACCGATATAATTGAGTATAATCAGCAAATTGCTCACCCGTAACAAATGTGCAGAAATGGCTGACCCCCACTCTGTAAATCTGTTCTAAAAATACAGTTGGAACTCAGGTAAAGGCAAATTACAGGAACTGCTCTAAAAGGCCTTTGGAAAGAGTAGTATAGAGCAGTGGTTTTGCAACCTGCAATCAGTGACAGCATCTATGAATTTACAGAGCTCTTCAGAACAGTTTGGCAGCAGCGGATGCATCTTAGAGGTCACTTACTCTTCCACTCTATGGCTTAAAATGTCTCTGAAATGACAGGGCATGGTGATCTGGTAGGTAAGGGCTCCAATGTGTTACCATGGCACCAAAAATGTCTTTCCCATCTCCAAAAAGCTTCTTCTTATGGGGATAGTTTATCCAAATTGTTCGCTGAAAGCTTCATAAAATTCACACTTTCCTCTCACTCCCTGACGTTTAGCAGAGACACTCTGCACTTTTCTCCTCTCTGCTCTCTCCTGTGCTTTTCTTTTGTTTATCACTGACACCTTCTATTTCAAGAATGCCGATGAGTCCGTCCTACATTATTAATTTGGTTCCTATAGAAAAGGGTCTCTGATCAAAGTGCAGAGTTCAGAAACATGCTCTGTCGTAATTAAAGTTAATGCTGCCAAGCGTGGTTGAAGACAATGCCAGCCTGGTTAACGATTTCCGAGCGTGTCTCGTCGGCGCCACCTGTTTTCGTTTAGCACTTTTCAGCAGCTGTTCCCATAATTATGCTTGCTGTCAGTGCAGAGAACGGGAGGGTGCACCGCCGCATTGTGCTATGCCGATAAACAAGGTAGTTAAAGGCCACTTATGGCGACACAGTCACTCTCCCGAAGGGGATTCAGCGTCTGTTTCCAGAACACATAATGGGTGAAGTGTGTATGTGCAGTTGGACATAGCAAAGCGCTTTTTATCCACCATTAGCTTGAAATGAGAGGCATCTGCTTCATGATGTGCATCTTTACTGTGGTTCCACTGAAACGCCTTTGCAAACATTCCCAGTTGCCAAGTACACTTCGAAAGTCACCTTTTATTTTTTTATGTTCTCTTTGATTAGATGCAATCGCTTCCTAAATCGCCCACAGAAACATCTAGTGTCAGTCCAACCCTGCACTCCAGTCTGTTCTGGGTTGCTCACAGTGAGATCCACTCTGTGACTTCATTGATAGCCAGTAGCTATAATGCATTTCAGTGATGTAGATAGATCTGGCCTCAGATGCCCTTATAGAAACAGACTTTGTTCTGCTAATGAGCCAAATGAGCTTTCTCATTAGAAAATCCCCAAAGGGTAACAGTCCCAGTTTGTCAGCGCTGAGTCAAAATCTGCTGCATTACCCAGTGAAGAACATGTAATGTTAGTTCACAAACACTCCAAACCTGCCATTGCCAGCTGTGCGCTTGATGCCCTTTAGTGTTGTGTAACAGCATCGCCTCTCAGCCCCTCATTGTACCTGGAAGAGGCTGGATTTGTTTTTAGGCTTAGGGGTATTTAATATTCGTCCCCATTGTCAGAAAATGTTGCGAGGAGAAACACCGCCAAAAGAAATTTGTGTTACAATACTTATCACGCGTGCACCACTTTTGCAATTACACCCATGGCTGATTTCTTTTAGCCCTTTTAAATTCATTTCCAATGACCTTTATGTCGCCAAATTGGGCCAAGTGTGGAAAGAAGTTTCCAGCAGTGTTAATTGTTTTAGGCAGTGATGTGAGGAGAACTCAGAGTTATGTGTGAATAGAAGTAATTGTGATTCATTTGCACTCTCTGTTTCTCTCTCCTCTCTCCTCCCTTGCATCTCACGCGCGCTTTTTTTTCTGTCGCTCTGTTTCTCCGACACAAGCTTGCACACATCCAACACACCTTTCTTGTTAGCACGTGACAAGTTAAGTGAGGTAGAAAAACAAAACAAAAAGGCCTATTAAGCAGGTGGAGCTCTTTTGCTAGACTGATGAGCAGCGCTTTCCTCTCTCTGCCCTCCTCTGTTCACCTGCTCGTGTCTCGGCTCAAATGCTGCCTCTATCGCCCTCCCCTGCCAGGACAATAGACTGTAATGAATGGGTGCTACCCGGTCACAGTGTTAATTAATAAAGGACTTAATCGTATAATGGACTGTGACTGCATGGCTGTGTCAGAGAGAGCAAAGAGAAAACGACATGGGCTTTTTTTGTGATGAGGTGGCCAAGTGGGCAGTCACTTGAACTATTCGCATAATGGTAACAATGCTGCAGCATTACAACCACTCCACTTTAAATGGTTTAGTACTAAGTTTGACCTTAATGATGAGTACCGGAACACAGTACTTAACCTTTTATGTACTAGGCAACATACATACTTGTGTCCAACCATAATATCTGTGGATTTTGTTGTGACTTTAAAGGGGACCTTTATGCTTTTCCGTATTTTCTGTCTATTAAATGTGGCCAAACTTTCAAATAATGTGGTAAACGGGAATCAAACTATTTTAAATACTGTTTAGAACATTTTTTTTCCACTTTAGAGACAAGCTAACCTCAGCCCGTGATGAATTCCTTTATATGGTCATCTGCTCCAGGCACGCCTACCGCAAGTGTTTACATCGTAGCCTACACTGCTACATGTAGCACCATGCTAACATCGGGTAAACATGTACTGTAATCTTGTCTGTTGATGTTGATTTCGGATCATATTCCTGCTGGAACATGTTGGCTTGTGTTTGGAAACTAATATTGGGAAATTTTGCTGGTAGAAAGTGCTGCAATACTCTGTTACTGTCATTCCCTTGCTTCAGGTACACTGCTACATGTAGCTGCATGCTAACAACAAGGAAATGTGTGATTTTGGTTTCCAGTGTTGTCAATTTTTTCGCTGACTTAGGATCATATCCCTGCTGGAACATATCCGGTTGTGTTTGTAAGCTAATATTGGGCAAAATTCACAGTAGAATGTGCCGTGATGATCTATTACTGTCATTCACTTGCTTCAGGTACACTGCTACATGTAGCTGCACGCTAACAACAAGGAAATGTGTGATCTTGGTTGCTAATGTTGTTAATATTTTCCCTGACTTAGGATCACATCCCTGCTGTAACATATCACATCACACATATAATATAGAAGCTTTTATCCGTGATTTATCTCAGTAGAAAGTGCTGCAATACTCTGTTACAATCATTCTCTTGCAGCAAGTACACTGCTACATGGAGCTTAATGCTTAAGTCTGGTAAACATGTGATCTTGGTTGCTGAGGTCGTTAATTTTACCCCAATTTTGGATCAGTTATCTGGCTGGAACATGTCTGCTTGTGATTGGAAGATAATATTGGGAAACTTTCACAGTACAAAGTGCCGCAATGCTACGTTAATGTCATTTCCTGGGTTCTGGTTCACTGCTACATGTAGCTACATGCTAACAACAGGGAAACATGTAGTGTTGGTTGCTGGTGTTGTTATTTTCTCCTTGATTTCAGATCACATTCCTGCTGGAATATATCCAGTTGTAAAGACTTTGGTGGTTTTTCTCAGTAGAAATCAGTACAGCCATTCCCTTGCATCAAGTACACTGCTACATGGAGCTACATGCTAAAGTCTGATAAACATGTGGTCTTCGGTTGCTGAGGCCATTAATTTCTCCCAATTTTTGGATCATATTCCTGCTGAAACATGTCCTGTTGGAAAGACTTTGGTGATTTAACATGGTAGAAAGTGCAGCTATACTCTGTTACAATCATTCCCTGAGCCAGCCAAGATGCTAGCCAAGAGCATAGATATGGAAGGCCCCTAAACTCCAACTGGGCACACTGGGCTTTCTCAGGAGGGGGGCTTAAAGAGACAGGAACTAAAATGGAGCATCTCAGACAGAGGGTGAATACAGGTGCTCCAGCACAGACAGTGCAAGGAAAATAAAGTGAGTTATTTTGGACATTTAAAGCATGTAAACATGTGCTGATAGAAACCCAAAATACAAGTATAAACCTGAAAATTAGCATAACAGGTCCCCTTTAAAAACCTTAACACATGTGATGCAACATCGACGACACACTCTCTAGACCTCTTCCTTTCAACCTTGGAATGGCACACAATAATACAATGTGGTTTGACTGAGACAACAGTGTTGAGATTGTAGTGACACTTGCAAAACAAAAAGTATGGTTGCACAGTTGGCTGCTTTGTTGCAGTAAGACGATCTGTAAACACAACCCTAACAGTGCTTATACGTAGAGCGCTGCACATACTTTCCTACACAAGAGTGTGAACAGGAAGACGCAAACATGTACTTAACAGTGGATATATCAGCACTCTAAGGAAGTCAACTTCCTCGCTCCCTGAGTGAAGTTCAGACTGCATTACATCATGTTTGTTTGAGTTATACACATCTGAATGTGATTCTGTAGTTTAAGCTCGAAATCTGACAAGAGACGATGTAATCTCAACAAAAGTTTGTTGTGCAGTGTGCAAGGCCAAGTGTCTTCACAGTTAGGTCTAGCTTGTTCCTGGCATTAGCAGCTGGTCGGGGTAGAGGTGTTGGAGACATTCAGCCATCATTAGTGAGTGCAGCTCTCTCTAGAGACAATTTTGTCCTTGCTGTAAAAGAGACAATTTGGATTTGTCACTCCATGTTAGCAGAAAGCTTCCTGCCAGTGACCGTACCTGAGAAAATCATTTGAGTTGAGAAAACACGTTGAACCCAAGATGTTGCCGTTAACAATGTGGGACTGAGGCTGATGACACAGACATAGTTTAAATAAAACTTTTTTTTTGTCCTGGTGCTTTTTGATTTAAGCATGCAACTGTTTCAGTGTTTTTACATCAGTTCATCTATTGTCAGTACTTTTGTTCTCTCTGTCCCCGGTGCATAAACGGGGCTGAGCTTGGAACAATGAGGTGACTTTCTTTCTTCTCCTGTTCAGAGGTAGTCGAATCCAGCTCTGCCTGAGCTGAATCGGTGCAACGAGGCCTGTCAAGCAGCCTGACAAACTCATTCTTGGCTAGCGGCGCTTGTTCCTGTCTGATGAAAATGTTACACTGCTCTCTCATTCTCTGCCTCGGCCCGCTATTCCCGGAACACAGCTCTGAGTGGGTGGTTATTCTGTCATCATTTTGGAAGAGCGCGCGCACACACATTCACACACACAGAGGCTCAGACAGGGTCCATCTAAAGTAATTTTTTCATCCAATGTATTACTGTGTTCAACTGCTGGGCTAAAAGCCTCTCTAGGGACATAACTCATAGCCACTATTTATTTATTTTATTTTGATAAAACATCTTCATTAAAGATAAAGACTGACCCTGCCAATGACGCACAAGGCCATTCATTCATGAGCGTTCTATTCAAAATTGCATGTTTGTGCTGCGTTGCTAAGGGTGTGCATTGGAAACTAACTGATCACATTCCACGAGTTGAGTTAAGGCCATTTCAATATAACAGCTGTCAAAGCTTTCTTTGCGGACATGATGTCTTTCCAAGCTCCATGCAAGAATGGGAGGTTAATGTTGACGCATTATATTTACACCTGTGCTGGATAGTTGTTTTTTTCTTTCCCCTATTCGCTTCATTCAGCCGTCTGAGGGGAAGCAAAGGGTCATTTCCCGACAAGAGCCGGTGATTTCTGTAATAGAACCGGAAGTGGTGAAACACAGCACGATTAAATGGATTCCAGCGGTCTGAATTTACTGTGGGTCCAGTCACGGACAAAGCCCAGTTGGCAAGTTGTACAGACAGGTGTACTGCCATTTTGAAAGCCGGAGAATAAAAGCAGAGAGAAAGAAAAGGGGGCAGATAGAAGGGCCGTCTGGAGAATAGGGGCTCAGTCAGAGGGTGTTGAAAAGAGCCTCCACCTGAACGCACCGCTGCATCCTAATAACTCCTCAGCCTCCGAAAAGAAAAAAAAAACACCTTATGCTCTATCTTTCCCTTCTTTCCTCCGCTTCACTCTTTATCCGAGCAGCTGTGAAGGGCACACACCTGGCTGCCATCCATCTGGCTGTGTGTTTGCGCGCACGCGTGTGTATTGATGTGAGTCTATTTAAAGAGGTCTTGTGGCGGGTTTCTGGGGTTGATTGCTCTCACCGCCAGTATTGTTCATGTGGATTCGGCTGCCATGGCAATAACTACGCACGTACAGTACGATCTGGCCAATCACAGTATTACAGCACTGCTCTCGAGCTTCCTGTGGAGCGGGGATCATGATCAGACAGTCGTCAGCTCTTATGTACTGAATATAAACGTGTGTGTGGGGAAACAGGAAGCACTCTAATTCTCTCAACAACTGCTGCTGAAAGGTGGTGCCCTTGAGCAAGGCACTGAACACCCATGAACCCCAGTGGAGCAGTTCAGTGGTCAGTAGCAGATGCTTAAATGTCTAAATGGAAGACTTGTTATCTCCTATTAGAAAGAGGCAGTGTCTCATTTTTGTTACACAAACTGGAGGAACAACTGTGGACTGAGACCAAAGCTTTCAGTTTCAGCACATTTACTCAGCTACAGTATGTTGGCTATAGCTCAAAAATCTTTGGTAGGCACTAAACCACTGAACAAAAATGATTCTATAACGTTCTTAAATCTTCACCCGCTTTTCCCGCAGTCAACATAAGAAAAGTGTGCCAGTTCTTTAATGCCTCTGGTGTTTTCTCTACACCATTAGCTTTCTCTCACACCTCTTCCCCTTCTGTTTGGCTGCAAGCAAGAGGTAAAATACACAAATCCTATTCCTTTGGTTATTTTTCTACAGATGCTCTTTGTTAGACACCAGTGGAAATCGTCAGAAAAGAGACTGGAGTGGTTGTTTGATGGACTATTTTCCAGCTGAATTGATCGTGCTGGGTGCTAGACACTCAACAGTACTCTCTCACACCTCTCTGGCAGCTGAAATGAACCATCTTTTTGTGAACCATGCATGAGGATCTGCGGTACCAGCCTTGCAACAAAACACTTTATACTATGGTAATTTCCAACAAAAGGCCCGCGGATCGCACAGGGAAGGAGGGTCGGGTTCTTAACGTGTCACAAATTATCCTTCAGAGGGGTGTTGTTCAGAGGAAGCCACTGTTGTTTGAGCGCCAAATTGCTACCTGGCGCTCTCAAAGTTCTCCGCTGTCCCCGCTGCTCCTACACCGAGCTCATGGCGGCGAAAAGGAATTAGCAGCGCTCGGCTAGACAGTACGGCCAATTGACGATGACAGCCCTGAGATATGTGACATGCTTGCCATCCATTCGCTTTCTTCTCCTGCCCCCCTCATCTTTCCCCTCTTTATCTTGTCTCCCGCCTGCTTTCCATTTTCTTGTCATTCACCATCCCTGTTCTTTCAATTTTTGTTCCGCTAGTCTCTGTTATCTTTTTTTTATGCTCTTTGTTTTTCTGTCTTTTCACCAAAGTTAAAGTTAGATACTTCTCACAGGGATTTGAATGCAACAGTGACATAGTAGAGCTCAACAACAGTTTGCCAACTTTGGCTGGGAGGTTGAGTCATCAGCCCAAAAGACTCAGAGCTGCGAGCAGATTTTTGTGCCCTTACTTTTTCACTTTAAAAAAAAGTTTGTGCTGAAGTTTACTAGTACATCAGCAGTGCCACATCTCTGACAAATATTCACTTTAGATCTTCTTTTTAAAAGCCAACTCATATAAGAGGAACTCACACACTCTCTTTTTCTACTTAATATCCTCAGCAGCCAGAGGAAGATGAAATGGTGTTAACCCCTGATGGTACGCAAGAGTTCATGACCTTCGAGATCCCTCTGAATGACTCCGGCTCAGCGGGCCTGGGGGTCAGCGTCAAGGGGAACCGGTCCAAGGAGAACCATGCCGACTTGGGCATCTTTGTGAAATCCATTATTAATGGAGGTGCTGCTAGCAAGGCAAGTAACCACTCCCACCCACTTACGCTCTGACCATTACCCTGATTGATTTCATTGATTCCATTCATTGTTGTTGCTATAACCTGAGGACATACAGGTATGTACAAACACGAGGTGGACTACCATACCGCATGGGTTCAGAGTCCTTCTTATAAGGATTTTAAAGTGGTCACTCGATGTTAAAGGGGAACACCACCTAAATTAAGAATACCAATATGTTATTTCCATGTCTGAGGAAAGTTCAGTCAATATTTGTGAATATAAGCAGCTCTCTCTCTCAAGAAGCCATAGAAGTAAGTCTCAAACTTGTGATGTCATTAAGTATAAAGTCTGGAGCTGCTCCATAGACAATGAATCGGAGCCTGATTTTGCAGACTCACAAAATTCATTCTCAGTTCTGAAACAGAAACTGTACCCATATACTCAGAACATTTCCCTGGATGCTCTTAGTGTCATCTATAGACCGAATCACCATGGCAGTGCACTAACAACAACGTGCACTTCCAGGTAGAAGACTGCCAATTGATTTCAATTGCAGAGATATGTGGGATCTGCAAACTTGTTAATTTTTGTTGTCATTTTCAGCTGTAACTGTAAAGTTTAAACTCTAGTGGTGTAACATTTCTGTTGTGCTTGTTTTATGCACTGTGTTGCTTCACTAGCATCTTTGATAAACCAAATCTACCAGTACAGACACTCAGCAATGTACTGCTGTGGACAGGGGCTGCAGCAAACTGTAGTTTTAGCCACCTAAAAAGCCAACATCTATTTAAGTGCGCACTATACTTGGAATATTTTCTCCACTTTACCTTACACACTAACCAATCCAGGTAATGGTCGACCAGCAACTTGTTGGATTACGGCCCCAGTACCCTGTGGGAAAAGGTTGTCTTAAGCCAAAATAAAGCAGTAAAATATTCTAAGTATAGCCTACACTTAAAAATATTGGTTTTTTTTTTTTGGTGGTGGCTAAAAGCTAACCAATCAAGGCAGCATCAGCTCAGCATTGTTTCATTGTGTGTATGTAAAGCCAGGGTTTTCTACCCGGAAGTTATTTTAAACAAACATTGTGATTTGGTCTATAACATCTTTGGCACTATGTTGTCTATGAAACAGTTCCAGACTTTATACTTAATAACAACACTAATTTGAGTTTTGGCACACTAGTTTTTGGATTTAGGAGAGAGCTGTTCATGTTCACTGTTAGTTTTGGACTGTTGGAGACCACAAGAATAACACATATGAAATTTAGAAACAGGCATAGTTACCTTTTTATGCTGTTAAAAGGTTCAGTTTGTGATTCTAATACAGTTTATGTCAAATGCAGCAAATGTCTCCTCATGGTTCACCAGCTGTTCTGTGTGTGCACTAAAAAGATCAGGTGGTCATCCACAGCCCTGGCTTTGTGAATGGAAACCAAACAAAGTTGCTCAGACCAACACTATGCCAACTACTCTCCCTCTTCCACGTCCTCGCCCACAATGAATAGAGCTACAGAATGATAGCAGTGAAACCTAATTAACATCAGAGATATTAGCAGAGCTTTAAAATAGCACTGACAGGCAGGCTGTATTTGATTGAACAAAGTTTTTCCAGAATTGCAGACTCCACCTTTATGTTACATAAAGGCCGTGTTGTGAATGTTTTCCTCGGGGCAACAATCTTGTTAAATTTTTTATTATCCTCTCAAACTGCTAAATTTAAGTGTTTCTAAATACCAGTGGTCTGTAACATCATTAACACATTAAAATGTTTTCCAGAGGAAGTGAGTAGAAAAACAAGATTGTGATCTCACCCTGGCATTTATTGGGATTTTCTGTGAGAAAGAGTACATGTGATCCCTGAAGTTGTGCCTCAGAGGCAGCTGCTAAGTTAAAAGCTGTTCCAGCTCTAATAATGATGCTGGTAATCAGAAGAATTTGATTTAAGTATTTTTTGACTCTGATGGTGTTTGTCTGCAGGATGGCCGTCTGCGAGTCAATGACCAGCTCATTGCAGTCAATGGGGAGTCATTGCATGGGATGACCAACCAGGACGCCATGGAAACGCTGCGCAAATCCATGTCTGTAGAGGGAAACAAGCGAGGGATGATTCAGCTCATCGTGGCCCGGCATGTGCCCAAAAACACTGAGGTAGGCTAACAGGTCGGGAGGAGTCACACTGATGTGCTGGAGGCTAATTGGCATCACACAGAGTCAGATTTAATTGGTCTGCCACTGAATATTTCTTTAATCTGATGTTGTCATTAATATGAGCCACCATAACTCTAAGATGGACTGTGTGTTTCACATTCAGTATAAGGCACGATACACACACATGCGTGCTCTAATTCAAATCCTGTCTGTAGACAAGTGGCGGACATATTGACTGAAGAAGAGGGATAGCTACATTTCAACCGCAGTGAATGATAAACGAGAGTGGCTTTCCTTTACCCCGCCACCGGCCCTAATCTATCCCCCATAGGTTTTTGTTGCTTAGAGATAGCTAGAGGAGGACCTTTATGAAGCAACCACACCACCATGCAAATCTTCAAACAGTCCCATTTCCTGTGTGAGATAGGTGATACCGTCTCACATTTCCCCCCCATTCTCTATGTGATTTTCTTTGCCCACTGTGGGCCTTGATATGATATCTAAGAAGCACTTCACTGAGTTATGATTGACAGGCCTGCGGAATAACACTGTAGGATAGGCAGATAAAGAATATATATTGCTGCTAGGCGGATATTTGTCATTAGGCAACAGTCACGAATATTGAGGCGAGGGGATTTCAACTTCATGAAATACCCATTGTGATAGTGAGCTAATCCCAGCCTACCTTTCTTTAAGAGGAGCTGTATTCCGTCACCTACTGGAGTAACACAAACATGATTTAGTTGAATGTGAAACACTAAGCACAGTGTGACTGTATTTCAGGATTGCGGATTCATGTGTGAATACTACACACTCACGCACGTTCACTCACCCTCCAGCCAGAGGTTGTAGATCAGGTTTGATTAGTGTTGCCGTGACTCTAATTGGAGCCTGTGTCCCGTGGCTGTGTGTCAGTTTGGAGTACCACACTGAGCCCCAGTCCCCCCTCACTGCCCTTCACCCTCCCTGCAAGCCCTCATCCTCTGAGCGCTCTGTCTCTCTCTCTTCTCACCACACATCACCCCCTGACGCCCTGTGCACTTGTTTTTCCTCTTGTTTTAATGTAATTTTTCACCCACGCCCCAAAACATGTGAAGCTCCATAGTGTATCAGGTAGAACATGGGATAAATACAGCAAGGGACTGGAGCTGAAATCTCACAGGTATCACTAATAAAATGTCATACATTGTAGCATAACTGTTCACCATAACAATTTCCCCTCTTGTGTTTTTTGCTCAATTTTACATGTTCATCCCTCAAGCCTGCATATATCTGCTGGACTGCTTTATTAACTCCTTTTATTTAGCAAATAAAATAAAAATCCTAGTTAAAACTCAGGCATGGTTTGACTGTCTGGTCTAATTCCATTTCTTTTTTGTCAAAACAAAGTCATACAGTCTAGTACCAGAAAGGGTGATCACATGTCCATTGTTTTTTGACTTTACTTTACATGAAACCACGCCCACCTCTGTTTAAAGAAAGCTTCGGTGCTGGGTTCCTATGGAAACAGCAGTCCCGCAAAATACGACAGCTTTGCTAGCTTAGAAAATAGCAATATCGTGAACTGAATTTGATGAATTTACTGTTTATCACACCACAAATGAAACAAGGATTAGCTAGCTAGCACACTCTACGGTCCCTTTGCTTCACTCCCCGCCACTGGGAGACTACTTCTGGTGAGTTGGTGCCTGCTCTCCTCCCAGCAAAGTAGCCTCCTAGCAGCAGGAATTGAAGCAGAGGGTCTACGGGGTGCGCTAGTTTGCTAATTCTTGTCTCATTTGTGGTGTGATCAACAGTAACTTTATTAAGTTCAGTTCCCTTTGTTGGTATTTTCCAAGCTACTGTAGCTGTCATACCTTGCAGTACCCACCTGAGTGTGATTTTCATGGGAACACAACCACTGAGGCTGTCTGGATACAGAAGTGGGCGTGGTTTAATTGAAAGTAGGTTGGACGAACAATGGACAACCATTATTGATCTAAAACAGGAAGCAGAAGGTTCAAAAGAAAATGTGGTTACTGTAAGAACACAAAATGTGCCTCATAACTTTAAAATGCATTACCTTAGACATTGTTTTCCATCACCAGTCAGTGAAGTCCTCTAAGGCTATGAACCCTCATTTCCAATTCTTCTGTCAGGCTCAGACGAACAGCAGCACTGCTTAAAAAAAGACACAACCCCGTCATTCATTTAAAGGAGCCCCCTGTGTTCAAACAGCACTCCAGCAAAGCTAACGCAGGGTCGTCTTTTAGAATAGTAACCTGACGCACCAGGTGGTTCGTTCGACAGAACCGTCTGAGAAGCCTGTCATCGGAGACTTTTTGGAAAAGGGCGGGCACCCTTTAAAAGATCCTTGGGAGGCGATGGGATGAACCATCTGTGTATCACGTCTATCAAGGATGCTGACACCAGTCGGGAGAAGAGTTGAAACATCTCTTCCATTGAGAAACGCCTTCAGTGCTACTCTTTGCTCTTCTTTAAATATAACTGATGCTATTGCAGCATGTGCGCTAACCTTTGTAGAAGCTGCCATTGTTGTGTACATTGTATACATCGCCTTTCTGTAGTCACATCTAAGCGCTGCCAGTAGCTCCTCACAGGATGCTGATTGTTCTGGTGGTTCAGACACAAACACATTATTTGAAGCCTGACAAGATGGATTTCTGTGTGAACTCATGATATCCTGAGAATCAAGCTGCAGCGCAAGGTAAACAAATTAGTTCAATGTGGCTCAGTTTTGCAGCAGTTTAATGTGACGTTACCATCAGGGTCAGATTACCTTGAACCACTATATCTCTCCTCTTTATCTCATGATTGTCATGATGAAAGATAAAATGTTGCCACAGTGCTAACGTTGCAGTGCAGTGAAATGCTTCCCTTATGATTTTATAAACCACTGTGCTGCGTTTTTGCATCTTACAACCCTTGAAACAAACAGATCTTTGAATTCATTGTTTTACTGAAACCTGAAGCACCACGCACCGCACGACGCATCCCCATGCATTTTTTAAATTCAGGGTTTTTGTTATGTTGTTAGACTTCACAGCTTTCTCTTCTCTTTCCGCCTTGACTCCCCCTCCCTCTTTCCTATCCAAACTAGGGGAGAGGACATGTGTCCCTCTGGGGGAAGCTCAGCCCCAAGGTTCAGTGAGTTCTATCACTTCGGTCCAGTCACTCTCCTGTCCTCTTTAATCCTTCACCAGCAGGCAGACAGGTAGACAGACTGACACTGAGCAGACAGTTAAGGTCACAGACAAACACGTTTTTTAGAAACAGCAAAAATATATTATTACGCTGTCACTATGAAGGTAAAGGGTGCTGTTTTGGAGTAAAGTTTGTTACGTTTTTGATCCATGTGAGGAAACTGTTTAGAGAGAAATTTTGACATGTTTGCATATAACTTTATGTTTACTTCACATCAGTTGCTACAAGACAGCATAATGTGTGGGGTTGCAGGGAGGGAGTGTGTGTGAAATAAAAGGAGAAGGAGATGTAACAGTGCATTTTAGATTCCATCCATTAAACTCCCATTACAGGCTGCTGAGGATGCAGTGTTTTCAGGAGACTTAGTGGTTTGTAGAGGTGCCACGAAGTCACCAGAGGAGATTTTAATATACTCAGAGCAGAGTAAAGATAAGATTGTAAATGAAGAATTTAAGGTCAGTTGCAAACCTCAAATAAGAAAAGCAGAAGTTAAATGTCGACACAGGCTCCCGGCAGTTACAGCCACCTCCCCCCTTCTCTCCCCCGCTCTGCTGTGTTAGCCAGGCAGATATGTGGGGAGCCAGCGCCAGTTTGCCACTGTCACCCAGCCGAATGGGAGTGAGCACTGGAGGCCACCATTGAAATGAATCAGATCCATCACTGTCTGCAGGGGAGAGGAGCTGAGCAGCACAGCCTAATGCACCGGGAGGGGGGGGTGGGCTTCGATGGGTGCAGCGTATCCAGGCCACCCCACTCCATGAAAATTGCATTGATTTCATCATTGCTTGGTCCTCGGGGCTGAAGTACGATCAACTGTCTTAGAGGAGAGCAGTGTGATGTTTCCTGGTAGTTGAAGCTGGCTTGGTTTGGTGTGTGTTTGCAAAACTAAAACTGCACACCAGTCACTGAACTGTTCTTTTATATGATGTAACTAAGAGTGTTCTGGCAGATAACGACCCACTGAAGACAGACTAAATAAAATAATACCTACTGGTTTGTGGACTCCTGTTTTGGAGCCTTGAGTTTGACATTTTGGCCTCCAGTCCCCATCTTTTGAAGCCAGAAGTGACCATGTCACGACAAGAGGGTGGAGTTAACCCTTAATGCTAGTTGCTAGCTTGGTTAGCACAGTGCATTTACAGCTGTGGTTAACTGTGATAATTCCAATGCCAATTCTTGTACGTGAAAAACAGGCTTAAAGGCATTAAAACACCGAAAAACTAAATATCCGACTCCATAGAGGTTCTTTTAGTACAATCAAATGCTGAACAAGACTTTTTAGGAAACCAAAACATTACAGTTAACTTTCATAAACTGAAAATGCACAAAAGTAGCGACAGCTATGGCTACACTGTGAATCTGAGATTATGGTTATATTGCCCAACCAATGTGGCGTTGTTGTGGCACCTTGTCAATGGATGGCTTGGATTGTACCAGGCTGTAAACATGTTTACGTCTCCTGTAAAGTTGGGCATTTTAAGATTGGGGTCGCTCTTGGAGCCTGCCTCAAGTGGCCATTCAGCTCCTGATGTTGTTCTTTGGTCAGACTAAGTAAGCGCAGGGAGCACTGAGGCAGGATCAAAGACTCTTTGCTTTGAGCAGCATCCCCCTCTAACTTCAATACATTTATATTTCAATTAATGATATTTAAATTTCCTTTTTCTTTCCACCCTTGTCGCCCCACTCATTAGTCTCTCTAGTGAAATGATTTTTTTCTCCGATGACTTCCACCTCTCATAACAATTATAACAAAGGCGTGAAGACACAAGCTCTGAAAGGTCATTCAGAAAGTTTTCTAAAGATCACAAAGCACTGAGTCACTATTTTTTGGCACTTCTACGTTGGCTTCATTTTCAGCCCCAGAAGTTGCTGCTTCCCTGTAACACATGAAAACAAACTTGCACTACCTAAATGCACTATGTGACACTGTCATCGAGTGTCAGGACTCTGTGATCGCTCAGAGTAGCCTCTCCACACAAATATATAATCCCAACAAAAACACACACACTTCCACATATTGCCCAAGGTCTCCCAGAAGCCCATTTGCTTTCAGCGGGACTTGGGGCTAGATCCATCCAGACAGCATTTCCTTAGTGGCAAAGACAAGTGTTTCAATGGGCTGCTTATGATTAGGCCCATGTCTGAGGTGGAGTACCTGATCTGTTTTCCCTGCAAATATAACAGAGGCGATGAGAGGCCTTTGCCTTGGGTTAAAATGAGAATTTTCTCTTTCAACCTTGAAATAAAGGAACAAGAATACTTCAGTATGATTAAGGATGTATTCAAGTGTACCGAGGCAGTGTGCCACACTGTATGCGGCCTATTTTGATGAAGCACAAACATGGAAGGTCCCAGTGAGCCTGATTCAAAATCTGACCCTTTGTGGATCCTTTCTGTTCCTATCCATACCTAAAAATACAAGGCTCAATTTGTCGAGGAAGACTCCTTGTCAGCTGGGTCACAGGGTAGCAGTGGGTCGAACAAGCACTCAAAAACAACAAGATCAAAGCCAGGAGAGCTGACAAAGCTTCTTACTGTAAATAAGCACAATGTCTTTAGTTGGTTTTGACTGCTTTTGGAAACCAGCCTGGAAACCAATGCCTTGTAATGCATTTGATGTGCAGTCAGAGAGAAGACAAAGGTAATCAGAAAAAAATGTAATTCATCTGCTTATTACACACATGCACACGGTATATACACACACACTGTACCGGAACAATTACTTTTTCCTCTGTTCTGGTTCCACAGATAGCCACTGTTTGAAAAACTACCGTTCTGCCCCAGATAGTCAAGCGATATGATTGGTCATTGGCAATTTGTTTGAAGCATTGTAATTGCACGGCTGCTTCAGAGGCTGTGTAATTTCTCCTTCTATATCCGAGTTCTATTAATATATCGTCACATGTGTTTAAGCAATTAAATTTATGAAAAGCCATTTTAATTCCATTTCTTTTATGGCCACACTTCATGAATGTTCTCCGTCTTCCAAGTTTTTAGTGCAAAGACTGATCCTCGAGTCACAAACCCCAAAGTCCTGTATCTGACTCAAATGCAGATCTGTTACAGGAGTTTGGTGATTGGATTTTCAACTCTCTGCCATCTAAGATTTACACACATTTATTCAAGAATGCGGATATTAAGTCTGATATCTCAGTGCCTCACTACCACCTATACTTATCACCTTTCTTTTGTGACACTTTAAAAACATAATCCTGTGTGTGTTTTGTGGAAGTATGGCTTTGTCCACCACATAAATCTTAATGATACAGCAATGTTATATTTGTTGGAGGAACCTCCGATAGCAATTTTCCACTGGCTTGAGAATAATCTCTTCCAAATTGTGGCACAAATGTACGAGACTGTGGTATGCTGAGGTGAAAGGTGTGATGGATAGCCTGCAGAACAAAAGGCTGTTCAGTTCCACTTATGGTTGCCGCGTTGACATACACCGATTCAGCTAAGGTCAGGTCAGAAGTCAGAGGCAAGTCCGATCCATGGAGGCCCCACCTTGGATTAGGGGTACATCTGGGGTACTGGCACATCACAAGAATCCAATGCATTGGAACAAAATAATCAAAGTTGTCACACTTCACCTGTCAGTGGTTTGAATGTTTTGTCCGATCGGTGTACATCGTAATGATGCAGCAATGTTACATTTGTTGGAAGAACCCCTGATAGCAATTTTCCACTGGCTTGAGAATAATCTCCCTCCAAATTGTTGCACAATTGTAGGAGATTGTAGTATGCTGAGGTGAAAGGTGTGATAGCTAGGATAGCCGGCAGAACAAAAGGCTGATCAGTTCCACTCATGGTTGCTGCGTTGACATATAGTCCTAATTCATAAGCAGTTTATTTGAATGTGATCTTTAGCTCTTTTGTTTATCGTCTGCCGGCATCTCTACTGCTGCTAAAACTGACAATTGGACTATTATATGGAAGAATAAAGGAGTGTGCTTATCATGAGACATCATCAGAACCAATTTCAATACAAAGAGGATTATTAGAAAAAGTGAAATAACAGCTAATGTTTGGAGATTTAAAGTTATGTTTTGCCAAGCATAGAAGACAGATAAAGCTGGATTTTATGTCTGAGCTTATGTCTGAGACCCCCACCCTCCACCCCCCCCACACCCGCTGCCTCTCCCTCTTATCCTGTTTATGAACTTTCGCTCGGTGGTGGATGTTTGTTTCTGTCTGTTGCAACAGCCGCGGCAGTTCATGACACTACTAAGATATTTATCACCGCAGCATCTAAAAGCAGACAGGCTGATGATAAGCATTCTTGTGGCGGGGGTTCATTTCTCTGATTTGAAATTCATCACATGACGTACGCGTACGCCTCTCCGTGCATTTGTGATGTTATTTATGACGAAGATCTCCAGCAGACATCGACTATTTTTTGACAGACTGGCTGTCTGCTTTTTTTTTTTCTTCCTTCGTTGTCCTTCTTGACAGCGCTGCCGCAACTTGCCAATGAAGCACCGCATTAATCAGAGCCAAAAAAAAAAATAAAAAACACACTTCCACCAAGATGCTCCACCACAAAACCTTCCTCATCATCCCTGTCTGCGTTTGAGATACTACACATGTGCAGATTGAGTTGAATTTCACAGTGCACTATTTTTACATTGGGCCGCCTCGCCATCGAGTTCTCATGATAATTCATGAGAGGAATCCTCTGCCTAAGGACGGCAATGCTATCACTTCATTCCTTCGCTTCAGATATTTCTTTCACTTTACTTTCACTTTCTTTTTGTGCTTGTGTCAGCACAGCTTTCTGTCAAGACCGCCTCAAGACATAAATGTAAAGCTTTTATGTAAAGCATTCCTCTTTTGACCACTTGAAAGACTTTCCAGTCCAGCAACCCCAATTATGTAAATACCATGTGGGACAAGAAACCACTGCAAAGTTGCCCGGTGCATTTAGTCACCTGAGAAAAGTGTTTCTGGATTCCTGTTTTCTCATTTCCTTAAGCCACTGACATAGTACCACGTTTATGGAAATGTCCAGCGATGTCTGCTGTTCCTCAACAAATGGACCACTAGTGATGCTGACATTTAATACACTGCTGAGGTTTTGATATGCATGACAGCTAATTAACGTCAGTGCTTTAAATTGAAGGAATGTGACAGGCTCATAACAGCATGATGCATAAGGATGACAAGGCAGCATGAATGGTGAGGTGGGGGGTTAACCCACATTTTTACACTGACATAATGACATGAGGCAACATTATATACAACAGTAAGTGGAATCAGAGTGATGCAATTTACATATAACAGGGTTGTAGCAAAAAATGACGTCTTCTAAAACAGTTTAGCATTTTATCTGAGGCCATTTGCTGATGATAATAATGACCAACTAGGGATCACAGTTTACCATACTCCTCCATTTTACAACTAACCATTAGGAAACATGGTCATGTACAGCTGAAACACTGCTTTATTATTGATGAGAATCAGCAGGAGGCGCAGGAGGAAGATCAAAGCTGTATTCACTGCACTCACCTTAGCATTGTTGCATCATAGGAGCTTGCAGACATAGCGGCTTAGTTACCTCTGTGAAGAGAGTGCGCGTAACAGCGTATTCTGTATATAAAAGAGCACTGGAGTAGCCTCCTCAGCATGCCAATGGACCTGTTTGTAATCCATTCCAAAAACATTGCTTGTTAGTCACTAAGAGAACGTTTATGCAAAGAGACAAGAGGGAAGGAAGTGGCTGGCCCTAACAAAAGATGCTCACTTGGATGAGAGAGGGGCTGATCGATAGAGCCTTGAGAGAGCTATCAATCAGAGCCCGGGCCTAGTAAATTATGGTTTTATTAGTATTGAGCTGACCACTGCTGGGACGGACCTTAAAACATTGAGATGCTGGCCCACATCAGAGGTTAGAGAATGGGAGGGAAATTTGTGTCAACCCCCTCCATCCCCCCACAACATCACATAGAGTGATTGAACTCCAGTCAGATCATGACTTTTAGAGACTAAAGCTCTCCTGCTGTCATAGCAAACAGCGGTGATTCATGGGAAGAGGATAGAGCGAGGGCACGACGCGGTGCACTCTGGGAAATGCAGTTTGCAATGAAGTGGTGACTAAATTGAGGGAAGTAGATCGCGGAGCAGCAGAAATGCAATTCCAGCGCTGCTGGGCCCTCATTCCCAGCCCGCTCTCTGAGGACTAACTCATTTAGGAGCAGCAGGGGAAACTCAATAGGACCAATTGAGAAAATAATATATTGAATCTGGTGGTTGAGTGGGTGGCTTGGGCATGGTGGAGGACTGCAGAGGTGAAGTGTGTGCTAAAAACCCAAGTGTTTTTAAGCAAAATACACACGTGTACGTGAATACATATACACACGCATTCCTTGGACTTAGCAGAGTAGTTTATGTGATGTTCACTTGTTAGCTGTATATGATACTGTTGCACTGTGCGTGAACTTGGGTCATATGAACAGACTCCTGCTGGAGAGAGGAAAAGAAGATGGTAGAGTATTTAGGTGGTTAAAGTGACAGCAGAGTAGGGCTGTGTGTAATGTTAAAACCTCATTGAGTGATTTTTTTTTAGCTCATAAAATGGAATCATAAAAAAACAAACCATTTTACCATATGTATACAGTACAACGATGTCCTCTGCAGCACAAAATGACAGCAGAGTTCAGTATGCTGTATTTGCCTTCAGACTAGTTAGTAAAGGTACTGAACCAGCTAGCCAACAATGAAGTACATGTGTATAGATTTTGATGTTTTGAGTCGATTTAAATCTTTAGGCAACCTCAATGGATGGCTTTATGGATTGCAGTGTTGGTCTATTAGTTGGTTGGACCAATAGTTTGGTTCAGCCAAGAATATCTCAAAAATAATGGGATGGATCGCCATTACATCATGTGCAGACATCCATTCAAGCCGACTGACTTGGTGATCCCTGACTCTTCCTCTAACATTACCATTTGTTCGTTTTTTGTTTTGTTTTTTGTGCTTTGTTGTATTTTAGGTAGCCTTGTATAACATCTTGACCAAGGTCCTATAAATGGAAAATAGCCTTTTGGCTAATTCTGGCATTTTTATACCATGTGTATTTATTAATTTGCACTGTCCCTTCTTAAATAGTTTAAACTAAACTAAAACCATGCCGTTGACATTTGGTGTTTAGAGCTAAATATCTATCCAATCTCTTGGATAAATTGTCATAAAATCTGGCACACACAATCCCCAGAGGATGAGTAGTAACAGCTTGTCATCTACAGCCATCATTGGGTCAAACTTTTGGTAATGACATTTATTACCCTCAGCTTTACATTGTGCTAATTAGCAAATGTTAGCATGCTAACACACTAAAGCAAGATGGTGAACACGGTAAACATTGTGCCTCCTAAAATCAGCATATTAGTGTTGTTATTGTGAACACATACAAATGATGTTCTTTCCTATATTGATGTTTTCATCTATACATATTAGAACCTTTAGATTATTCTATTGTTTCGTAACATGTTGATGTTTACTGTGATTTTTGTACACTTTTATTGTTTTCTATGTACGTAATCAAGGCGTCCTTGAAAAAGAGTGCTGCTCTCAGTGGCCTTCCCTGTTTTGAATGGTTACAATAATTGTTAGAAGTGCTAATGATAGCATTTAGCTCCACAGAGCTGCTAACATGGCTGTGTTCACATATACAAATACAATGTAGTGTTCTCTTATAAAGCTGAATCTCTGTGAGTTCGTCGCATTAAGCACATAATTCCCTGGGCAGTTGTTCTGTGATGTAGCCGAGTTTCTACGCACAAGGAAGCTGTTCATTTCCTGTTGCACAGTTTGTTTCTCGCGTACAGAACAGCTTTGGTTTTTGTCTTATTTAAAATGCATTGTTGAAACTGTTCTAATACAACAATGATGCCTAAGACTAAATGTCATTGCGGTCTTGTAACCATGCCGGAAGTGATCCTCACTTCACTAACGGAGCGGACTAGTAGGCATCTCTACTGTAAGCTTCCACTTCTGTGAGAATCAGCCTGGTTGACAAGTATGCATAAAGTTTAACTTTTCCTACCTTCCCCACGTAGTGCCAGTGGGCGCCTCTTTAAAACTCTGTAGCAAGACACCCCTTGTATGTTTACTTTGAGAAACGTCAGTGGTGGGACAGTTAAATGTGACCAGGAGTTATTCTTACACACCCTGTTATTGTGCTGATTCCCTGACTGCGTGATGTTTTTGTGAAATTGAAGTCTTGCTAAGAACTCCTAAAAGACCCGGGCACCCACTTTGGGAAGCGCGGGCATTAGCTGAGGCTCTAGGTGGATGTGAGCAGCTAATGAAAGTGGGGTATCTAGCCAGCAGAGAGGTGAGTTGTGCCTGGGGCAGGATGCAGCAGCTTAAGGATTGTAATTACAGCATTATGGTGGAGGTTGACTGGATTAGGGCCACAGCAACAGGCTGAGACCGGGATAGAAGGCCAGGAAATGGCCATGGACTAGACATTATTAGCCTTAGTTGACAGCTTAAGACTGGCCCTGTCAACACACTGCTTCTTCTCCCTCACTGAGAACTCAAGGTCAGGGAGATGCTGATGCACAAGCAAAAACACATTTGTGCATGAGTCTGCACTTACCAGAAGCGCATATAAACACAAACACGTGTGCACATGAATACAGGTATGCACACACACTTTCACGCTGCATTCACACAGGAAAATAACAGCATTACCTTGAGCACACAAACACACAGGCGTGCTTAGTGAGTCCAGTGGGAGCCGAGCAGCAGATGATCTTGACTGGGCTCAGTGTAAGTCACAGTGCTCTGCCCTCTCCCTCAGTCAACAGGATGATCCACTCTGAAAATGACTAGATTAAGACAGATTAAACACATGATGAGGTGATGAGAACCGGTGTTAAGAAAGGACTAAAATCCCAACAAAGACACTGAAAAACTTAAAGGAACACGTCCGCTTTTGGACAGATAAGCTCCTTGATCAGCTCGATGTTTCTGTTTTGGGGGTTTTAATACTGTGATACCACGGAGTGTTTTATTTTTGTCTTCTGAGGCGATTGTGATGATTGATGCCGGTGCTTACTATCCAATTTCTCTTCTGTTCATTTCATTACTTTATTAACCTGCTGCCTCTGCTCTGCAGGGATGACAAAATGCATCTGTTCCTGCATGGGCATCAAAAGATATTTCTTAGGAAAAGACCTTAATGTGGAATCAGTACTGTGATATCAAATATCAGGTGACAGCAGAGAGAGCGCCCATTTTACAGGAAATGTCACAGCTTGTCATGCGCTAGTCAGTAAACATTCGCAAGTCAGTAAACATGCACAGTGTGCTAAAGCATTAGCATGCACAGAAGCGGACTTAATTAATACTGGATACACAAAGATTAAATAGCTGCCATTTTGCCTCTGTGTTAAGTTGGTTCCAAAGTCTATTTGCCATAGAAGCCAATGAATACTAAAAAAAGAAAGAGCCTGTTCAGTGCTGAGAGATAGAGGGAGACAGTAACGGAGTGGACTCTCTGAGATCTACTCCTCTTGACACATTCTACACATAGTTTGATATCATTTGGTTCTCAGCCGCTCGCTCTCTGTCCACCCATTTCCCTGCCTTTCACCTGAAACACTCCGTCTTACTTCTTTTCAGCTCATGACAGATCTGCAGCAGATTAAAAAGAGCAGAGAGGGCTTGAGTGAAAGAGAGAGAAGCGAGTAAAATAAATCTTTATTTCGACGATTTGAGCTTTATTGAGTCGGAATCATCCGGGGACATGCTTTTTATTATAAGGCTGCCAGTCGCTGTGGCTCTGATTGTAATTGTGTTGACCCTGCCCCCCGTTTCACGCTCACACATACGCGCACACCTTCCCTCCTCGCCCCTCGCTCTTATCAACACGCTGTCCTGATAAAGTCCGGCGCTCTCAACCTCATTAAACCTCTCATTTATATTAAACAGCCGATAAGTTCCTCTACCCTGCTATGCGTCTTCCAGGGTGTGCTACTCCCACGAGGAGGCGACACCCTCACTGCGACGGGGCCTCAGCTCCCACACCCACACAATCCTCCTTTTTCTTGCGATTCGTTTAATTTGTTCCCCAAAACCACCTCCTCCTCCTCTTCTCTCCTCCTCGTCCTCCTGCTCTCCTGCCTTCCTGCTGCAGTCTGATCTTTTACTCCCCTTTCTCTTGGCCGGGAGCCAGCAGAGTGTTGTGAGACATCAATATTAGCCAGGGCCTCCTGGTTTAAAGCATGCTTGAGGTACAGAGTTGAACTGCGAAGGACTATCTAGCTGTAAGGGAGCTATCTGTAATAGGTCCTGTACAGGGAGTTCTTCTCCAGTGCATTCCCCCGGCTGCCCACAGGCTGCTATGAAGCATTGTGGGAAATAAGGCCAAGGCCCGAGCTTTATTCTCTTACTCTCTGCACGTGGATGTGAGATTTTTTTTTCCTCTCTACTTCCTGACTCTTGCTGTGGTAGCTTCATTGTCTCTATTCTAAAAATACCACATTTAACAGACTATTGGCTTTTGAAGACCGGACATAGCATCCAGGCCCAGTGGTTCCAGACCCAAAGACTAACCGCTAAGCGCGTCCCCCTGCCAAGACTGACACATGCACTGAGTGTTCGCTGGGCTCAATAACCAGCAGTGCTGTGTATCGACCACATGGCAAATGTCACTGGTCCATTTACTGGGGTTCATTGTTAGAGACAGCTGTCTATCGGCCTATGGGAAATCCATGGAGCTTTATCCAGCTCGGACTGCTACAGGAGCCGTTTCACACTGCTGAGCCAGAAAATACCGACGTAAGCCGAGATGGACGCTGAAGCGCCGGTTCCATGTTTCTGGAGTATTGATGGCATCACATTAGGAGCCGTTTAGACCCGTTTCTTCTTTTGTGTGTGGATTTCTGAGTGTGTGTGTATAGCTTCCTGTTTGTATGGCACATCCACAGTTCAAACAATTTATTAGTGTGATTTTTTTTTAATGCTTTTCCATCTGTGCTTTTGATTCCTGTTAAAACACATTCACCTAAGATGAATGATTATTTTAAAGGCACAATACAGGATGCACATGCAAACTAAAAGGTGGATCAAGACTCATGACTGGAATCTTCTATTACTCTCAATCTGATTTAATATACAGAATAATATACTGTATAACCCCAATTCCAAAAAGGTGGGGCACTGCGTAAAAGATAAATCAAACAGAAAGCAATGATTTGTAAATCCTTTATGACCTTTATTCAATTGAATACAGTCCAAAGACAAGATATTTATTGCTCTTAATTTGATTCCTAATTTAACGCCTGCTACACGATCCAAAAAAGTTGGGACAGGAGCCTGTTTACCTCTGTGTTTGATCACCTTTTCTTGTAATAACATCCTGTAAGCATTTGGGAACTGAGGCCACTAATTGTTGAATGAAATTCCTTCCCATTCTTGCTTAATATACGTCTTCAGTTGCTCAACAGTGCTGGGTCTTCATTGCCATATTTTACGCATCATAATGTCCCACACATTTTTAAAGGGAGACCTCAAGCAGGTCAGTCTAGTACCTACATTCTTTAACTATGAAGCCACACTGTTGTAACACGTGCAGAATGTGGCTTGGCATTGTGTCGCTTGAATAAACAGGGACATCCCTGAAAAAGACATCTTCTGGATGGCAGCATATGTTGCTCCAAAACCTGTATGTACCTTTCAACATTCTTTGTGCCGTCACAGATATGCAAGTTATCCATGATGCCATGGACACTAACACTCCTCCATACCACTACAGATGCTGACTTTTGGACATTGCGCAGATAACAATCCGGATGGTCCTTTCCCTCTTTAGCCTGGAGGACACAATGTCGTGATTGAACTCAAAAAACGATTTGAAATATGAACTTGTAAGATCACAGCACTTTTCCACTTTGTGTCAGTCCATCTCATATGAGCTTGGGCCCACAGAAGTTTGCAGTGTCTCTGGATGTTGTTGATATATGGCTTTCACTTCACACAGTAGAGTCCGAACCATTTTGCGGATGCCTCCTTCATACCCAATGATACTATCACCTGTTACCAATCAACCAGTTTACCTCTGTTTTTTGAGCAGTCCACAACTTTCCCAGTCTGCTGTTGCCTCATCCCAACTTTTTTTGAACACGTTGCAGCCATCACATTGAGAATGAGTGTATATTTACAAAAAACAATAAAGTTTATCAGTGTGAACATTAAATATCTTGTCTTTGTAATGTATTCAACTGGACAAAAGGCCAAAAGAAGATTTTCAAATCATTGTATTCTGTTTTTATTTCCATTTTACACAAATTGCCACCTTTTTTTTAATCAAGGTTGTAAGATAATTAAATATAATTGTATTCAAAGCTATAAAAAGTTGTAGTTAAGCATTAGTAGTAGTAGTTATAGTTGTATTGTAGTTGTAACAATTATTTTTTACTATGTCAGTTGACAGTCACAGAAATAACAGAGTAAGATATTCTGTTTGACTTTCAGTTACGAAAATGAAATACCTCAAATGTTTTTGGTGATTTTTTTTTTCATATTGGACCCTTAAAGAAAATAACATCTTACAGTTACTTGTCTGACTAAATGGAAAATGTATTTCGCACTGTACCTGCTTTTCAGCCTCATGTCTACTCTTCATCTCTCCTGGTTTCTGTAGGTAGCCCCTGGCAGCCCTCCGGTCATAGACCATCCTTCAAACTCTCTACTGGACAACCATGAGCGCCGGATTTCTCACTCACTGTATGAAAGCATCGAAGGCTTGGACAACAACTCCACGCCGCTGACTAATATGATCGGACGCATTGGTGAGTGGTATATCAGTGAGGCTCTTTCACCCTCCCTCTCAGCACCTTTGTGTCTCTTTCAACCTTCTAATAGACGAAACGACTCCACAAATTGGATTTTTTTTTTTTGGGCCGATCACTCTCCGCTCACGTTGATGGGAAGTGTGGTTGACCTGCTAACCTGACGCTCGTTGGATATATTTTCCCCCTGAATTGGTGCTGTCTGTAAACTGACATGCCCTGATCAATTTCAACATCCGCCCCAGCAGCTCCTCTGCACTCCTTCCCTCAAACCTCCAACCAGCGTCACAATCAAAGCCTCCTCCCCCTCCTCATCACTCTCCGCATCCCAAGGTACGCTATTTCACTATTCAAACCTCTCAGGGATTAACGTCATCCCCAATCCTCTCTGCCTTCACTCCACTCCCGACTGGTTTCACTTGGGTCAATTTCCATTCTACCCAGTTGACATCAGAGGGCTAAGATCTCGTCTCTTCAGGTGTATTAGAATTGGCAATTCAATCCTCAACCCGTCACCGCTGTCATCTCAGCATCGACGGACCTTTCGCATATGCATACGCAGAGAAGCTGAAGGTGATTGCATCAATGTGAAGGGGGCGTGTTTGTGGGGGATGATGTAGCGTAGTTGCATATATCCATGCTCCATTTCCCAACACACACTGTTGGTTTCTCCGTGCACTTGTTTTCTCGTCTTACCTTCCTATCCCCCTCTTTCACACTTCTCGTGTGTCTTCCATTTTTTATTCCTCCAAACTCCCCCATTTTTTCCCCCTACCATCTCACGATCTCCGCATCGCTCACCCTTTCTCCTCTTTCACCTCCCACCCTGAATATGCAATCCGTCAATGATCTTCACTTTACCCCTTTCCACCCTTTTCCCATTCATTCTCCTGTTTCTCTCCTATCCCCTTCTTCACCGTCTCCCCCAGAGCGGTGCCACTCTGCCACTGATCATAGAAGATCAGAGGCTGTGTCAGAGGCATCTGATGGTTAATTAAGCCTCCAGATCAATAGGGCTTGCCCCTGACACTCTCCCTCCCTCTGTCTCTCCCTCCCCTTCTATTTTTTCACTCCTCCATCGTGTCTTTCTCCTCCATCCCAAATCAGAAGTTCTTAAAATTGGTTTGGTTTTCCTCTCAGCTTGGCTTATTTATTCCACTGGCTTTCCCGACGCAGGGTTTTCAGAACGCCGCTGTGATCATAAGCGGCAACTGTGGGCGCGCTGATGGAAAAGTTTCTTGCCATTGAAACTTCAAGGGCGCCCAGCACTCATCTCATCCCGCAGAGTGGGAGTCAAATGAGCCAAGTGGAAAAGTTTTAGGGTTGGGGGCGGAGTGGGTGCTAAAGCAGTAAGTTATCACAGCCGAAGCTCGGCGGAGTCTCAGATCTTTGACTCAGCTTGTCTCGCAGTGAGAAAATGTCAGCTTCTTTTCTTCTCTGTCTTGAGGCTGTCTCCGAGTTGTGCCCTCATTAACCCATGCCAACATTCTGTGACAGGTCGTCATCTTTTTAAATTGACACAATTCTGTTATTTAAATTTCTGATGTAGTGACAGTTGAGTTTATATTCATTGCAGCAACACAACACTGCCGCACTGAGGTAACACGCAGCACCTGAGAGGTAGAGGCAGGAATTTGCTGCTTTCAAAGGTCGGTCAAATTTGTGCTTTTTGCAATTACTGCATATCTGATCCTTTTTTTTCCTCCTCTTTTCAATTTACTAAAAATACAGAAAATGTATTTTATCTTGTTGCTAGAATGCATAAAAGCAGAAAAACGTCTCTCTGTCTTCTGCCTCAAGAAAGTGGCAATGACCTTGCATCTCTCTGACGATGCAGAGCGAAGATCTAGTTAACCTTGATCAAATGTCAGGAAATTTACTTTGAAAGCGAATAGCATCTGCAATCCTGACATATCATTCTCATTCACATTCATCTAACGTGGACTGTTTTCTTTCCTTCCCCTTTTCTAAATTTAACCAAAATGTCAGTGTACTACACTTACCCACTTTAGTTCGAATTAAGGAGATATATAAGCAGACATGGGGACATTGTAAGAAAATAACATAACAAAATTTTCTCTTGCCATCTCCTAACTTAATAAGACACTGTGAAATGTATTTTTCTGTGCAGTTAGTAAACTTCTGCTGGCCAGAAAGACGGTATCTGTTTCCACTCTCTCTATCTTCTTCTATGTGTTACTTCAGATGGGCTCAGACATATTGCCTGGCGCGTGAGATGTGACAGTAATGGTTAGAGGACAGATGCTGAGATCGGCTCGGCAAGGTCAGGAAGCACACAGCCACCAGGGCTTGACTGACAGCTCGATGCCGAGTGTATCTAGACCTGCTAAATTACCGGATCACGAAGGCCAGACTTGGAGTTTGGGATGTGGTTGAGCATAGATACAGCTCAATGTACACACACCGTAGCTGCTATGCACACACGTGCAGTGACAGACTCATGCACAGCCTCTTCATCAGGTAAGGCTCAGTTTCCACTGATGTGAGCCATACATTATTCCTTGGAGCAAATAGTGATTGCTGACTGAAGTCTGAGGCATTTTACGTTTCAAAAGACGGTGGAGAAACGCTATAACTGAATCAGTTCCTCTCCTGTACTCCATTATACTGCCTGTGCTGCTCTAAGTGGACCAAGGTACGGAGGTAAATGGGATATGGTTTTGCTTCTTCAGAATTAAGATTGGACTTTGATTATGAGTTATTGTAGACAGCAGCAAGTTAATACAGTAAAATTGTTAACTCAGTGTCTGCCCACTTATGATTGTTGCTGCTACGCTCTCCGTTTTATGTTAAAAACGACTGCAATGTCCTATGGACGCCTTATCTCCCCTCATCCTGGTATCGATCAGAACCTGGACCGTCTCGTGTGCACCCAGCGCTCACAGGTAGCTTGTAGCCTTTCTTCTGAAACAGTAAGAATAGGTCTTGGATCTCAGGGGGGAACGGGTACAATTGAATGAATTATAGGAATTATGATTACCATGGCAACAGCAAAGAAAAGCGCCAAATGACACAGGAAGGAGACAGGTGCTATTAAGGTGGTATAGTGCCATCACATTGATTGTAAGGGCACTTTTGCCTTGATCTTCCCTGTAGTGTTTTAAGCTGTCATTCAGAACTATGTGCTGTGTGTATGTGTGTGTGTGTGTGTGTGTGTGTGTGTGTGTGTGTGTGTGTGTGTGTGTGTGTGTGTGTGAGCACACACGTTCAGCTAATCAATAGTCAGAGGTAATCCCATTCCCTGTTTGCTTCAGTAAACCATACAATGCTGTGATATTGTCAGCTTTAGCTTCACACGTGCACACGCCATGCATCATAGCATCACGGCCAGAGGCTGAATCCACAGCTAGCAGGTGGTGAACATACAGTGCGTTCAGCTTGAACTCCCTGCTCAAATAAAATGAGTTTCTGACACTTTCTTTTTCTTTTCTTCTCCTGCTTGCCTTTCATTTCCATCCACCTTTTGCCCTTAAGGTGAAAGAACCGAGAATCCGCTGAGATTATTTCTCACTCAAAGATGGAAAAGCAGAAAGACACAAAGGAAGAAAAGGTTGATTAAAAGGAAGGAAATCTGGAACTGAGTGAAGTCTCCTGCATGCGCACAGTGTGACAGCGACAGCCGAGGTTTGACGCAAAGGTCGTTAGCATCACACCCGGCCTTGCCTTCCGTTCTGTCTAATTGAAAAGTGCTGCCGGGTGCGGGGTCCACATGCTGGGGTGAAAATTGAGGGACGTGGACTGACGCTTTCTTTGGATGTGGCTGTTTGGCCAAGCGCCTGAGTCAGAATGCACATCTAGGACTGGCACAGGAGTGAGGGAGGGGTGGGACGCAAAGCCGGAGGTGGGAACCAGGCAAGCGAACTCATGCTGTTGTCACACAGGAAAGTAGGTGTTCACAGGATGTAACGTGTGACAGTGCAAAATCCCACAGACACTGACCTATATCCAAAATTAGTCACTGAAAGAAGTTCGCAACAGCAAAGTTTGGGTCATTTTTCTGTCATTATGAGGACAATTATTCATTAAAAGGATGAAACTACGACGAACACACCAACCTCTGGCCGTCCCCAGACATCGTGGTCTTCCCTAATGGTGTTTAAGTGGGATCGTCTTTCCAGGACTTGACCCTGCTTTCCCCTCACCTTCAGTATTTCACAGTCCGCAGACTCACCCTTTCTGTATGCTCAGCCATCAGTGCAGGAGATGAGGCAAAGTGACCTCCCTTAATTTGGAGTCCAGACTGCTTGAGAGTGCTATTAGCACGCCTCAGTGAGAAAATGACAGAGACGTAAATGGTGTTACCCTGGAATTTTCCCTTTTCTTGTGCTTTACTGTACTTATTCACTGCAGCCATTTGACCAAGAGATGTACTTGCTTTTCACAATTCTAACACATTCTGTTGAAAACGCTTTTGAAGCACCTGTACTCTTAATAACAACTATGTAAAATGCAACAGTTTAGAAGATGCTGAAAAATAGAATTTTTCTTACACATACTCACTGAACAGAGCTTTTTAACAGCAGATATTTTGACTTGTCACAAAAAGTGAAGCACAGGTGTTATTAATAACTTAAATGATAGCTCCAGTCTATTCAAACACCCCAGTAAGTCATGACAGTGTGACGGAGAGCCGTCATGCATAATAGCAGTACCCTGAAACTAAAGCATCTCCATGGAATTCAGCCATCATTCATTTAAAGCTACAGTTGGTAACTTTTATGAAAATAACTTTGTGTCATGTTTGATGAAACTTTCACTGTATTCTGAGGGAAGTACATGAGACAGATAGTTTGTGGAAAAAAGTCATGTCCTTCCTCTTCCTCTGACTTCCCTCTGGCATTGCAAGAATTGACCATGGCAAACCAAAAATGACAAATCAGAGTTGAGGAGTCTCTTATGCTGGGTACACGCTGCACGATATCAGCCGGATTATAGCTCTGCGCAGCATCGTACGGTGTTGGCTCGCAAACGATAATCCATCGTTTCATTTCGTGTAGTGTGTCATAGTAGATGACAACCAACACCACATCTGGGACGCCTCACGACGTCCAGACAGAAAGTCTGGCATGTTTAATTTTCTTTTTGTCGTTCATGTCTTCTCCTGTCACAGCTGTCACTTTGACCAATAGGAATACACAGTGATCTGCTTCCATAGACAACTGTACAACAACAACACCACAGGCTTTCAGATATTTCCTCTAGGGATGTTACGACACAGAGTAAAAAGGGAAAAATGATGGTGTGAAAATGCAGAGGCACTTTATCAACCAGGTGAGTACTGCCATTAGCATCAAGCTAGCACAGAATGTTCTTTCTTCATAATGGAGGACATAAAGGATTAAAATTAAAAATTGGGGCTTTTTCTTACCACAACTGCAGAGGCTACCAGCTTAATTTGAAACAGACTACATTTTAAATGGGCCGTTATTTATTATTCCCTCTGTATTTTTATATTTTTACTTTTTACCCGCTCCCTCGATAAAGCGCATTGCGCCATCATTTCAAACTCAACACTTCCTGTATCTGTATAAAATTAAAAGCCCCTTACAACTTCAGTTAAGAGAATTCCTTCTTTTTCTAAAAATGCTTTTATTGTGAAACATTTGCAGGAACTTGTTGTGGAGGATTCAGTGACTTGCATTGTTTGTGTGCGGCACCTCAAATGTAGCTCCTGACATTTGATGACACTTTTTACGTCACTACAGTAACATTTCGGCTGGCACATGACAAGAATAACCCGATGACATCACACGTTGTGAAAGACAACCGGGAATGATTGGTGTGGACCATCGTGTAGTCTGTCATGTCTGTCGGCCAAGTCACAGCACGATTTTATGACTCCACAATCGCCCAATCTGACATAGTGACCATGTGAACGGACAGAAATGTCGTGTAGTGTGAGCCCGGCATAATGCAGCTGTCAGTCATGTTAATCACTGCACATGAACTGTCAAACTAGGCAGCTCTGATAAAACATGAATCAAGATTGTGTTACTGCATTTCAGAAACAAAATTTAGTGTACTGTTTAGCTGTAGAATGAGGAAGTTTGTCACCTGGTTGTCATGTTGGGGCACCACCCACCAGCCGGACCAACTTTCCCATTTTACAGCTGAACAGAACACTAAAATATGTTTCTGTTAACGTCTGAGACAACAAATAGACAATGCAATACCAGAATCTTGATTCGTATTTGATTATCGCTGACTAGTTTGACAGTTTGACTGCAGTTCACGAGCCGTGATTGACGTGACTGACAGCTGCTTTCGAGACTCCTCATCTTAAATTGGTTGTTTTTGTTGACGTGCAGGAATGCCATTAGACACACTACAGGGCAAAAGAGTAGGCAGAGGATTTTTTTTCTTTTTAACAGATTATCCGTCTCATTTAACGCTGTGTGGATATAGTGACAGTTTCAGCAAATATGACAAGTTATTTCAAGTTATTTTTCTTTTATAAAAGTTTACAGCTACAGGTCTAATCTTTGTTTCATTCAGACAGTTAATGGTGAGAATATTTTTTCCCAAGTGACGGACAAGAAAAAGAAAGATGAAAAAGATACAAATTGCAGAACCATCAAGGTATAATAATATCACTCCATTAGCACCTTCCATTTTTAAGTATAGTTATGCAAGAACCTGATTTATAGTTAGGGCCACACGGTCCACCCACACAGGTGTTTTCACTTCTCTAATTAGACCTCTTCCAAGGACTGCGTGGGTGTGTACAGATTGCGCTTGATTGGTATCTCTCCAACTCTCCCATTAGTTTTGTTGCACCTGTTTGGTTGAGACAACTTTTTCCTTCATCATTCTTACTAGTCTGTGAAGTTTGGTGACCTCACATACTTCCAGCATCGCTCTGCCCAGCCTCCTCATGAGCAGAACTCTAATTAACCAGAGTGAAAACAGCTGTGCGGGTGTTCAGGTCAGCAATACTACATTTAAAATCTAGTTAGTTTAATCTGGTGATATGATAGACTCATATTTGTGTTTGAAAGATGCTGAAACTGCCTGAAGTGTAGATGCATATTGTGCTCCTATGGGGCTTACAGGCTAGCGTAACTGGTGCTTGTGTAAAAAGCTCGAGGTGGTCAGAAGTGATATTCCCTGATATGGCATTTAAAGGCTAAATAACAGGCTTGGATGGGAGGGCGGGCTCTTCTTTCTACACTGTTGATGGGTTGACCTCTGGAATAGAAAAACCTTTTAGCCTCATCATGGTAATATATGCCAGAGAAGTGGTTAGTTTAGTTTTACTCTGCATGCTCTGAGATCACCTATGCCAGTAGCGACAGCATCTTGGCTGCATTATTGACTTCCATGGAAATAGTGTTGCATTAAGCTGTCACCAGATGTTCGAGTATACAGTAACAATAGTCACATTTTGTGGTCAGAGGGACCTCCATGACAACACTTCCCAGCTCAGGACTGAGACAAAAACAACTTATGACTGGTTGCTGAGTGCTCTGTTTCTGGGTCCATGGGAATCACTGATTAACTCCACATGTCTCTCTAAGTCTCAGTGTTTGGTGTTCCTATCCAAATCCTAGACAGCTGAATCCTGATGTTGCGTTTCTCTACAAGCAAGTAGGACGCTGTCATTAAGCAAATCAAGTAAATGTTATGAATCAGCTTAATGTCCTGATCAATTGCACTGATGAGGGAATCCCTCTTGGTGCATTTGCCCATTTATTTCAGTGGGTTTGGGCTGGTGTGATATCTGTCAGTTGAGCCCGGTGCATACCAAACAACTAGTGAACATAAGGCTTTGGTTGCTACCAGTGTGTACTTAGGATGATGACTGGCTGCAGTCCCTGTATCGGCCTGATAGCCATATATCAACTAATGATCTCTCCTCCAGTCAGATCAATAGGCCAAAGTGTCACTGAAGGAGGGAGGAAGAGAGAGAGAGTGTGTGATGGACAGAGATGGAGGGAATTGTGTAGGAGAAAGAAGATGAAGTGGGGCTATTAGTGTGACCTCTCACCTTACGGCTCAATGTTTCAACAGGCAACGCTTGGTCAGAGGGCAGAGAAAGAGGAGAGTGAAGCTCTGATCCGTTTGGACGGATGCAGCCAGGTGGCCTCTCGAGCCAGAGAGCTCATCTGTCTCTGTCTTCACTCTCTGCCAGAGGGAGGAAGAACATCTCTGCTCCAATATCATGGAATAGCTTCCACATGCTGAGCATGGCTGGCCAGAGGGGCTGTGTGTACAGTCGTGGAAACGTAACTCCCACTGTACTGATTGTACTATCTGAGCAGGTGCTGCTGCGAACTCGTCAAATGTGGGACGTAAGGACAGGCTGCATCTACTGGAAGATTTCCTTTGCACATTTAGCATCTTTTTAAGCTTAAGTAGGTGGACAGAAAGGATGACGTCCATGTAATCTGGCTGTTTGTTGTGTACAGTTCAGGTCATTTTAGGGTTCGGCAATATGACAATATATAACATACAATGGTAGAAATGTGGCCAATGGTAGAGATCCGGCAATACCATTTCTACCAGGGAAATCTCTGATCTCTGTGTGATCTCTTGATTCTTGCATGATCTCGCGATTCCCACGTTTTTCCAAGGTAGCATTATTTGGGTGGACATGGAGGAGGAAAGTGAAGCATAGACTGTATTAAATAATGGACGTAGCCACTGTGACATCACCCACTGGTTTGAGGACTTCCGTTTTAAAGCTTCGTGTTTGGCCTTTTGGTCGTCGCTGGATTTTTGGAGCATGAAGTGACCATATGGAGACAAGAGGGAGGAGCTAACCCTAACACTAGCTGCTAGCTTCTTTAGTACTCTGTATTTACAGCTATGGTTAACTGTGATAACTCTATTGCTAATTTTAGCTAGCAAAAACAGTTTTAAAACCATTAAAACAAAATGTACTTACCTGAAAAACTGAATATCTGACTCCTAAGAGGGTCTTTAAATACAACCAAGACTCTTACAGCCGACCAAAGTGTTACACTTAACATTTACGAATTGAAGACACACTAGAATAGCAACAGCTAAGGCTATGCCTCTCCTCTGTAAATCTGGGGTTACGCCATGGTTACGGTATCTAACCTTTGTTGTCGCTGTGGTAGCAACTTATCAACGGACAGCATCCACCTGTCACTCAAACTGGCTTTTAATTATGCATAAATTCAAGGCGTAATAATATTTAAACGGATGAGTTATATATAAAATAACCCCCCAAACAGTTGTCATGAATGTTGAAATTAGCTAAAGAGACATAAAACTGTTTATACAAGGCTATAAACATGTTTACTTTCTGCTGTAAAGCTGAACATTTCACATGGTGGTCTGTGGAAATTGACTCAATCTTGGAGCCAGCCTCAAGTGGCCATTTGAGGAACTGCAGTTTTTGGCACTTTGGCGCTGGCTTCATTTTTCTCCGGAGGTTGCCGCTTTTAGTAAAGTTGTAAATACAGAAATACAGATTTAAAATTGTTATTCTGAGGAACATTAAAGCTTCCATTTATAAAGAATTTTACTTTCACTGTTTTGAGTCTTTTGTTTTTACCTCAGGTGTTTTTTTATAAACTTTATTAATCCCTGAGGGGAAGTTCTGTTTTTTTCACTCTTTGTCACATACACACACAGGCGCGAAATACACACATGCACAAACAGAACCATTAAATGGAGAGATGTCAGAGTAAGGGTTAGGCGCCTCAAACAGTTGGGGGTTTGGTCCCTTGTTCAAGGGCACCTTGGCAGTGCCCATGAGGTGAACTGGCACCTCTCCAGCTGGCACCAGTCCATGCTCCATATTTGGTCCTGATGGGGCCTTGAACCAGCAACCCTCCAGTTCCTAAGCCAACACCCTATGTTATGACCTGTAGCCACTGTATGTGAGGCTGTTTTTTTTCTGGTTTATTTTTGTTTCAAGAAAATAATCAAATATGACAATGTACGGTAGCAATGTTTTTTTTTTTTACCATTTCTTGACTGAATGTACAGAACAATTTGTGATATACTGTTACCACGATATTAAATTATATTTTGCCCACCTCTAGTTTATTCAAACATGATTTTAAAACATATTTTAAAACAAAAACATTATTTTGTATTTCAGTTGTGAAAATATTTTATATGAACCGCAGTTACAATAAACGTAATGTTGTAACATTAAAATTAACAGCCACTGTAATCACACTGTGACCCATCTTAGCCCTCACATTACAATTAAACTGATTCATGGTAAGCCTCATCCAACAACCTGTGTTTGTTTTCAGCAGGATGGATGGTGGGTGCTGAGGTGGTGGGTGGTGTGTGTGTGCTTCTCTCAGCGTGACTCATGAGAAGCTATCTTTAATCACAGTGTGACAAAGGCCACAGTGGCACAATCAGGATGCCAAAGAACTCTTTCCTAAGCTGCACGGATGGTGACCATGAATCAGAAGCTCTTTAACAAATACCAAATAGCCCCTTTGTGTAAGAGCCAGATTTTGTGAACCATTAATCATAATTGGAGGAATATTTGTCCCCATGTGGCCTTGAATACATGTCTCTGAGACATGTGTGTGACTGCTGAGTCATTTGCGATTTTTCTTTTTTTTTTTTTGTTTTGCTTTTTTGCTTTCATTCCATGAACTGAGTGAAAGGCTCCAGTGTTTTAAGGATCGCCGAGGTCATCGCAAACTGAATAACAGCATTTTGATTGTGGCCAAGATAGCGGTTGTGCGATTTGGTGAAAACAATAATTACATTCACAGCACTCACAGGTTTAGATGCTTGTGGTTATTTCACTGGGGTGCCACCGGGCAGGGGAACTAAGGAGTAAAACGCTTTAAAGCTAAGGACAGCAATAAGCTCAGATGACCTTCCCAGAGCAAAATGATGTAAACAACAGAGACAACACTCAAAGCGCATAAAAGAAAGCTACAAACAAGGCACCGAGAATGTTTCATCAGCACTTGTTTGCATTCAGAATCATCTCCCTGTAATGAACAACCTTGACTTTCAAATGCCTCCAACTAGTTGGAGCTCAGGCACACACACATTTATACCGTCTGTCGATCTGGCTGACGAAAGGAAGCAAACTGTCTCTGCTGGTGCTGTCACCTGCCCTTTTTCCCCTCGTCGCCGACTGTGAGGTGCTGGTAAAAGACGACAGTGTTAAAACAGTGAGTGAGCAGCTCCATACGCACCTCACTGTGCCAAAACACCACTGAAGGTGCTGAACAGTCTTCCTCTACAGACTTTTTTTTGCACTCTGCCTTTTGCTTGTTATCTTCGTCAGCCCAAATCAGTCAAGTTATATAAACCTAACAGCCATTTAACACATAAACACACAATTCCCTCACAGTTATTTTCTTTTGGTGTCTTCAAATCTGTTTTAACATTCTGTGCTTTATTGGAGTATTGGGGGTGGGGGGGTTATTTCCCCCTATGCTTATTATGCTGACAGCTGCAGAAAAGCAAGTGCTGCAGTTTCTCTAATTATTTTCACCTTTCAAATCATCAGCATGGCCCCAACTATACCTGTCCACTGGCCATTTATTGCATGAGCGCGTGTGTCCTTTAGCTACTTAGTAAAGAGTGAAGTGGAATGACTTTAACAACTCCTCATCTGCAGAGCCGGCCACTTGTGTCAAGAGGTCCTGACTGGAAATATTTCATTAAGCCGGGAGAGGGAAGCTTGCCGAGTTTCTAATTAAAACTGTGTCCTCTGTTAGTCAAAGTGGTCTGCTGACATGAGTGAATGTAAGGCGATAATGAGTTATGTATTGTCCTGAAGAGTGCATACTGGCAATGCAGAGGAAAGTTTTGTCGGTGTGTTGTGTACTTGAAACACAGACCTAAACTCTTACAACAAATGAAACAGCTCTCCCTGTTATATCACCAACACACGGCGTGTCTTTTCCAGGTGGCTACTGTAGTGAAATTCTCAGTGTCGCTGATGCAACCGAGAGGTAACTCTGCGAAGGGAAAGCCAAGAGAAAGTAAAGGCTGGTATGAGAATGGCCCCAATGGACACACAACCGCAGGGCATCTCTTATTGACACTGCCGTACTTTTGCTAAAATGACTGTAAAGAAGAGACACTGACGACAAAGAGTGTTTGAGAACTGGCTTAGAGGACTTGTGCAAGGACTCTGAGGACAAACCTCGGCTATTGTATAGAGGATGAGACATACAAAACAATATAGTGCAGAGAAGAATATCACTTTGGCAAATCATTCACACGTTATCAGTGGTGGAAAATAATAAAATACATTCACTCAATCACTGTTTTAAGTAGTTTTTAGGTAAAAAACCAGGCACAGCTGCGATTTGAGGGAACCTGTGAGACAGCGGAGCACAAAGCCTCCGGAGAAGAAGCCGAGTTAGTGACATGCAGTAACGGGACGTGAATCTGATCGAAGAGAATCTAAGAATGAGAAGGTGAGAAGGGGCTTCGTGTATCACAGGAGGTCCCCCGAAAGACTAGGGCTCTGTTCCAAAATCTATACTGCCATGAGTACACTTACACACAGTACACTGTCCGCACTTACAAAGTGCACATAGTTCAGCAAGTAAGTGCTGTTCCGATTCATTACTCTATGGCGCACTTATCGGATGTTACGATCACGACTACGGCTGTGACTCGTCAGTGACGTCACCCGCCAAAAAACTGGAACAGACGACAAGTCAGTGGTTCTGCCCACTGACCTGTAAGTGGTCCCGCCTCTTCTGCTACGTAGCTAAGATGGCGGCCATTGAGTGCGAAACGTGTACAATGTTCCACACTCTCAATTTTGGCCGTTATGAGTACACATCCGGGTCTTTTAGGTACACTTACTTTTCGCCGCAATCATAATATGAACGCCCTCTGTACCCAAACTAGGTACGATAGAAAGCGAGAGAAAGTATGGGTATTGGAACAGACCGTAGGTCTACATCAGCCTAACTAGGGGCTGGTCCACAGCAGGCCTGAGCCAGCCGCAACAGAGTATTTCTACACTGTTGTATTGCTACTTTTACATAAAGATCTTAGTGCTTCTTCCACCACTGCAATATTAACACTTATACACACATACACAAGCAGGAATGACCAACAGTTAATGCTTCTTTTTCCTGTGTGCAGATTTCACCATAGAGCTAAGACAGTTGTCACAATAACTACAATGACAGGCCAATATGGCTGTTCAGTACAACATAATGTAGTGTCAAGGAAAATCTCCTACTATATTGTTTAGCTGGCATTCATTGCATTAGTTGAATTGGTGGTCAAAGGAGGAGGAACTATTGTATTTTTAAACACAACAAATGTGCATGTCACAGATAATAGTATAAAGAGAATGTGATTAAAGTTACATGATTAATATAGATACCCAGCTACAGTGTAACTCACTACTTGGTGTGCATGCTCTGAAGGTGATAAGTCCAGCTTAGTCTAACCAACCTCCTGAAGTTTATCACTGTCATTACTCCAGTCCTGCTGATTTACAGTACAGGGTGAATTCAATTACCCATAGTTCTCTGTCAAGCTGCCCAAGTGAGAAATGGCCTTCATTTCACCTGTACAGTGTTGGCAGCCATCTTAACTGCTTCAGATGAGCAGGCCATAGACAAAGGGATGAGGCTTCCAAAAGAATTAATTAACAGATGCACAAGTACTGTACAGGGGCCATCTTTGGGGGAAGTTTTCCAGTCATGGTATACAGCAGAATGCTCTAGGCTGCGAATGAGAATGAAATAATCATCATGCTGGTAAGATTTAAAAAAAAGTCTGGTAATTGCAAAGAGAGCTATTATCTAAGTGATACTATTAAATGAATCAACTCCAACACTGCATTTGAAGCCTTCATTATGAAACATATATTCACATGAGGTATAATAAATCTCTTTTATCACATGCCACTGATCAGACTCTTGACATATATGAATAATAACCTAGCATATTACACTACTTCTGCTTGATTTTCTGTTTGTAGTTTGACTTCAGTGGGTGGGCGGCGGTGTCTCAGCCCACCTTGGTTTCCTCCCCTGCGCAGCTGTTTTGTTTTGTATCTTTGATTTTCTTGTAATTTTTGGTCTCTGCAACTAACCAAACTGCACTACACACCTCACTGCCGCGTTGATTGGTGCTCAGATTTACTTCCACAATATGCATTTATCATTCGCCGGGCCCCAGTGAAATTAAATGCTTCTCAGATTCCTGTTGGGATCCTGCCAGGGTAAATATTGTTGTCTGCTGTTAGTGATTACACACAATTGTTCCTGAGCTATTAAATTTGCAAAACGGCTCTCCGATAATGGAAACAAAAGCAAAAGCCACAGGAAGTCCAGCATTTCTCTAAACCTATGTCTAATAGCAAGCAGGTGTGTGGTTTAAGTCTGATCTCGCCACTTGTCCTGACTTTCTTTCATGTGTCCATAATAAGTCGCGCACTGATCAAATTTGCAGAGTGAGTCTTCCACCTCTGTATTGTAATGCCACTTCTCATGCCGCTGAACAACCCTTCTTCTGCCCTTGGTGCTGAGTGCTAGCCGCGACAGCACATTCCCCATTGACTTTGACTCCAGAGGAGCAGCAAAGGAGCGATTCAAAGAAGTCCTCAGCGGGAGGGTCAGGCAGGACAGAATACAGATCAGGGGAGCTCTTCTTCTGCTCATATTTGTCCTTGGAGAAGCGTGAAAGAGAATGGATAAAACTCCTCAGGTCTCTAACTTTTGCCTGTGAAATTAAGAGACTGGATTCTGGAGAACAGACATTAAATCAGTCATTTGTGTCTGTGCCGTCCATTTTTGTGTATTTTAATGAGTGTTATGAGCCTGCTACCATTTAGCGGATATTGTCTTGTCATACAGCATCTGTGCCTGCGTTCAGCATTGCAGAATTGTACCTGATATGCACCATTATTTACCATTTTTGAGAAACGTTGGTGTCCTTCAGGCGTGTCCTGATATGAAAATTCCATAGTACAGTTATCTCGGCCGAAGTTATCTGTGTATACAGCATTATCTTGGTAATTACTACAGTAAGACAAAATGATTGTGCTTACACAAACATGGCTGTGGAGGAGTGGAGAGTGTGCATACTTTGTTCCAGCATGTTCGTATATTTTCTCAGTCTGATTATCTATCTGTTATCAGACCTCCACTAATTAAAGAAAACCTTGAGAAGTGATGCTATAGTGTGTTATATAACTGTCAACAAACTGTCTAATCTTCCTCTTCTCCTCTCTCCTCCTCAGGTAACTACCAGCTCTCTCCGACTGTGAACATGCCACAGGATGACATAGTGATGATCGAAGATGATAGGCCGCCTCTGCTTCCTGCGCACCTCTCCGACCAATCGTCCTCCAGTTCCCACGATGACATGGGCTTTGTGGGAGAGAACCCAGTGCCCTGGATTCACGAGCTGCCCGGTCAGAATGAATGGTGAGCAGCGGGTTGAGTTGGTTGAATTATTTATAACTTGATGGACTTCAGACAGGTCCTGTGTGGAAGGATGCTGGATGTTTTCTGTGTTTGCAGTTTCAGTGTGCAGGAGGTTAGGTTAGTGTGGGTTTGTGTGCGAGGGCTCTTGCAGGTCATTGGATTTCTGGACTCTTCAGTGTTGGGAGTAGTTATCCTAGACCGATCCTAAAAACCTTGTCTCTTGATCACAAGAATATACATGAAAGCATTTTCAATTATTTCAAGTATTTACCCTCCATCCCCTCCAAGTGAAAGCATTCAGTCTTGTGTGTGTGTGTGTGTGTACGTGTGTATCTGTCTGTCTGTCCGCAGCTAATCTCGCAAACTACTGGACCAATCAGCCTAATATGTTTGTATACATTTAAGACTGTATTCTCGAGGACTTCATGTGGTTTGGTGATTCACAATTTTGAAAAAAACTTTTTGTTGACTGCTCTGAATAATCGCGTCATCGACTGTTGACTCCCGACTTCTTAACCGGCCTCTAGGGTCCTCAAATTGTCAACAAAATCACATCGTAAAAGGCATTTTCGGCAGTTGGTTAAGACTAAAAACAAGCATTGCCTAGTCCGTTGCGGGCCACATTTTTGCTTTTGTCGTTGCTTGAAAATTGACATCCACAGAGATGTTTGGTGTCAGTTTGACCTGGAGCATCTGAAAATGAATTCCATTCACCACATCTTGACTGTAAGGGAGCCCGGAGGGACAATTGAGTGAGATTCAACTCTTCTTATTTAGGATATTTTGTGAGGGAGTTAAAGAGGCTTTGTCTCCATATTGCCCGTCTACTCTGGTTACACCTTGATATTAACCTGTACATTATCTTCCCTTCATTCCCCTACTGTCATGCATACACCCTGGACACACATCCTACCCCGCACTCCCTGTTACCCACCCACATGCCCCCAGACACACCCAGCGAAAATCTGCACTCTACTGAGCAAACTTTTCTTGTTACATAGTGTGATGACTTCCCTCAGTAGCGCAAACCAGACTATCTGCCTTAACAAACCAGGAAATGACATTTTCATATCATATCCTAAAAATTGTTGCAGGAAAGTAATGGAATTTTGCATCAGGGCTACATTCAGAATCCCAAGATGTTGGTAACTTTTGGGGAAATGGCAGTTGTGTAAGGTGTGAGTGTACGTGTGCTGTACATGGCAAAGCGCATGTGTGGCTCTGTTTGTGTGTTAAATAATGGATGACCCAGCAGCAGTCAGACTGTGAGTTAGAGACTCTGAGGGTCTCTCACAGTACCTGCACCTCTCTAACCCCAACCTCCCTTGGGATTTGAGCGCCACACTCCGTCTACAGACTGCAGCACCCTTATGATAAAATATGAAGCTCTTTGGGGCTCATCAACCTTGTCAGAGAACTCTGTTTCTTTAGGGACACAACTGGATAAGTAGAGGAACCCTTATAGACCAAGAAAAAAAGAATAAGACTTCAGCACTACAGCACTGCTCTGTGCTTGTCTTTCTCTTTTATTGTTGTCACTTAATGGCTGCCTTTTAGCACAGGAAGTTATAGCTGTTCATCCTTAAAGGTATAATCACTCACTCTACAATTACTCATTCCTGTATGGTCGCAGTGTACAGGCACAGGAAATGTAAAGACAAGACATCCAATCATGTCCTCATTCTCGTCTGAATGATAAAGACAGGAACTGCTTTTTCACTTAGCGTAGGTTGTGATTAACTTGTACTTTTTTGCTATTTATAGTGAAGCGTTTTTTATCATATAAAGAGTGTTATTCTGTCTTATGATTGGCTGGCTGTAACATGCTGCAACAGAACCACAGACTTGATTTTTTTTCCTTCTTTTCAAGGTGAAATGCTGGCTGCCGCGAATAGAGATGCTGGGTTTATTTATTTATTTATTTAGTATTTTTATTTCTTCTTCCCTGGAGACTCTCCACTCTCTCCTCCTCTCCCTCTCTCATTTATTATGAATGAGTAGATTTGCTCAGCATGCCTGTTGTTCATGTGATGTCAGAGGTTTGTCATAGTGGATTAGGTCCACAGCATATGGCTGAACTGCACTCCAACTTCCTCGCACACCATTTCCACACGCGTATACACACTCTGCGCTTACACACACTCACTCACATACACGTGCATGACGCATGCACACCGGGCAGAAGTGTGCTATATACCACTGCCTTGGGTTATCGTGAATAATTCATGTCCTCAAAGACACACACACACACACACACACACACACACACACACATTTTCTATTTCACTCAAATGCTAACAGCTGCTTAAACGCACCAAGTGTGTATCCTCTTTCTGACTGACTTTTACTGTTTCTCATTTTCCTTTTCAAGTGCCCCCAACATCCCACTACACGCACACACACACACACACACACACACACACACACACACACACACACACACACACACACACACAGCGTTAACAGGCACACTGAGCCAGCAGGGGATGTGGGTCAGCCAGACTCCAATGTATTGGAACTGTTACTTTTTAATTAAGCTCTTGCAACAGTGCAGCCAGGGCCCGGTACGTATTGAATATGTATTGTGCAGAGCCGTGAAAGTCTCACCTCTGGCCTCCAGTATTATGCAGCCTTCCTTCCTCATGGGAGGCGCCTTGCCAAGGCCACAGCTATACACCTACAGTGCATACACAAAGCACAAAAGTAGCTGGTTGGCTTGTAAAATCATTGTAATTCAGGCTCTTTCTCTTCTTGTCCTTTTTTCACCCAGAAGAATTTAACAAACTAAGATTCCCTCTCTCTCTACTCTTTTATTTCCTCTATATTAATTTATTTCTTTTCTTCAGTGCCAGCGTTGTATGTGACTTTGTTCACACACAGAATAGCGAGGCCAGTTGGCTTGTAAAATTAATTTATTACTTGACTCTGTTAATGTCGGGGTAATCAGAAGGTAATTTCAGCATCTGTTGGTGGTTATTAGAAGGTAAATACCAGCTAATGTAAACAAAAATCAATTAAAGGCCCCTTTCTTTGATAGTTTACTCACTTTTCTGTGAGAATTTTGTAAATGTACGTTCATATCTCTCCCTCTGTGATATTTTCCCTCTGTTTCAATCCTCTTCCCAGCAGGTTGCTAGTGAATGATAGCCCTCGTGTTAGTGTGTTAACGTGCAGGCCCCCAAGATAAATGGTTGTTTTGGAGGCAGAAATCCCATCTCACACAAGACACATAAATTGACCTACTTTTTTTTTTTCTTGACATCCCTAGCCAATATCTAATGGGTGTGTGTTCTGTGTATGTGCGCATACGTGGTTCTTGTTAGTGTGAAGACATACGCCTGTTTTGTCTTCTCTTGCAGGTACTAAGAGAGATCTTGTTGCTATGAAGCGTTGCTGTACTACATCAGCTTTACGGGCCTCAAATGATCATAAAACGGGCTATAAATATTACAGCCCCATGCTTTTAGATCTCTGTTAAAATGGTAATGTACAAATATCTAAGCTTTTATTTGTTGCTGCTGTATTATAGACTGTTTTATTACTATTAATATTAATATTGCTACTCCTTTTTATGAGCTAGGTAATGGTAGTGTTGAGCTTAGTGAAAGTGGCTTGTGAATAGAAGGCTGCTGGTTCAAGTAGACCAGGTGGTACAGTAAAACTTATTTGAATCCTTTGCGTCGATATGGCTACTTGTCAACCAGATGTAGAAGACTGTGGTTGCACTGTGTACATCCTGGATGTGTTTAGGGTTAAAGGGTGTGTGAGTGTGATTCAGGGAGGTAATGGAAAACAGCATGTGTCTTCTGTCAGGTTTCACTGGATAAATAAAGGTTGTAAGTTATTACTTTGCATATCTGCACTGAGTTGATTTGAGCACCAGGTCCTGACCCGTCACATTAATTCCCTTTGCGGTGTCTGCCTCCTCCTTCATTAGTTTAAGTCCTAAGCCAAACAGGAAGGAGGACGTCTAAATGATTTACAGTAAAATAGATAACAGCAGAATAATCTGGATAAGCAAGAAGAAAGGTTTTTCTCTCAGGACTGGAATGTGGAACAGTGTCAGAAAGACAATTTACTGTAGAATCATGGCAGCTCCTAATGCAAGCAGATCTGTCTGAGATGCAGAAGGAATGTTTCATGTTTCCACCTGGTTCCCATCCCAGAAGTTGATGAAGTGCAGTTGCAGGGTGTATCTGTTCCCAGTCCATGTCTTTTTCTTTTTGTATAGTTAGTGTGCAAAAAATGAAGTTGTTGTCTTTTGCAAGCGGTTGAAAATTACATTATCCATCCATCCATCCATCCATCCATCCATCCATCCATCCATTTTCATCTGCTTATCCGGGACGAGGTTGCAGAGTCAGCAGGCCGAGCAAAGTACCCTAGACATCCCTCTCCCAAGCAACACTTTCCAGTTCCTGGGGGTCCCCAAGGTGTTCCCAGCTTCCTGATCTGGCCCCTTTCGAGGCGAAGGAGCAGCGGCTCTACTCCGAGCTACCTCCGGATGTCCGAGCTCCTTACCCTATCTTGAAGGTTGAGCCCAGAGTCCCCACAGAGGAAACTCATTTTAGCCACCTGTATTCACGATCTCGTTCTTTTGTTCACTACCCAGAGCTCATGACCATAGGTGAGGGTTGGGACGTAGCTGGACCAGTAAATCGAAAGCATTGCCTTCGGTCTCAGCTCCCTCTTCACCACAATGGTCCAACTGCTGATCTGTCTCACTCTCCATTCTACCCTCACTCGTAAACAAGACCCCGAGATACTTGAACTCCCTCACTTGAGGCATTAACTCGCTCCCAAACCAGAGGGGGCAATCCACGAGTTTCCGGAAGAGAACCATGGCCTCAGATTTGAAGGTGCTGACTCTCATCAGGACCGCTTCACACTCGGCTGCAAACTGCCCCAGTGCATGCTGGAGGTCACGGTAGGATGAAGCCAACAGAAGCACATCATCTGCAAAAAGCAGGATTGCGATTCTGAGGTTGCCAAAGTGGACCCCTTCCTCCTCCTCGCTGCACCTCAAGATCCTGTCCATCACAAAAAGGATCGGTGATAAAGGACAACCTTGATGGAGAAAATTATCAAAGCATTTAAAGATGATCAATGATAAGGAGATACTCAAATCAGCTTTACAGCGGGCTGCATCAAACCTATAAGCACCAAGAGACTCCATCACTTCACCGTTTCATACACCTGGATGGATATTTTCCTTTCATTACAATGCCCTCTTGGTATTTTATCTAATCCTCACCAAGGTGCCATCAACTTTGTCCTTCAGAGGCAAAAGAAGCTTTTAAAAGTCTTTGCAAGGTTTCCCTGCAATGTAACATCTGAACAAAACAAAACACAAAGTCCCTTCTCAGGAGAAGTTTGCAAAAGCACCACAAGGAGTATAAACCCCTTACCTATAAAGAACTGAAGCAAAGCAACTTGACTTTGAAGATGAGGCTCTTTGAGAGACTGATATGTCTCCTCCCGACAACAGAACCTGCTTCCTCATGCTATTTTATTCTGTGAAGCTACAGTGTGTTGTTTTTCTCTTCATTTATCGCCTTGTAGATCCACAATGTGTCTAACTGTGCTAGTGAAGAAAAGCATAACAAACCAACCATTTCTGTGGCCTTGTAATAAAAAAAAAATCCAATACTTAGTCCATTAAAATACAACATTAGACCACATTAGTACCTTTTTATGGCATTTTATTAACCCTGCTTCCTGTAATTACATCTTACTATAACTTAATACAAGGGCGCTAAGATCATGTAATTACACAGTACAGTGTGAACAGAAGTTTACAGTTTTCCCACATAATTACTGTACAGTGCAGAAGGCTTCAGCCGTGGTTTATAAATGTTATTGTAGCACGATTAGTAAGAATTAAAATAATGTGAGAGCTTCATTGTTCTGAGAATGTGAAAGGAGCTGGTGTGTGTGCAGGTGCTGCCCTGGTTACATGCACATGTGCATTAATGTTTAGAGTGAACAACTTACAGATGTAGTACCTTTTTTATAGTAACTGAAACCTGTGTGGAAATAATTTTACTGAATGATCCATATAGTTGAGGATATTTAAACCTACAACAAGCTCAGCTGCTGTTGACTCGGTCAATACTGCAAAACTGAGAAGCAGAATGAACATACAACTCAACATATACAACTTATATTTTATTTAACATGTTATTAATGATGCGTAGTGTTTCAGAGAGATGTTTGCCCACCTGTATTTCTCTGCACAGTGTTAGTTTTATCTTCCTCCCTCTACAAGGACACAGAAACTCTGTTAAAAAGAAAATAAGAAAACACTGGACAAAAGGCTGTTTATGTTGTTTTCTGTATACCATTCATTTGCTGCAAGTTATGTTGAGTAGCCTCTCCCGTGAAGGCAAGCAGTCATGTCAGGATAGGTAGAAAATCACCCACCATATATATGTTTATCCTTGAAATGTACATATTTTTCACACTTATACCACAGCAGAAAAATGCATACACAAACACTTGAGAAGAAACTGTGACAATTATAATTTCTGAATTATTCAGACAGGTAAAATGATATTTCCCCTCTCTAACTTCAGCGAGGGGAGGAGGTGAGAGTACAGAGAGTTGGCACCGCAGTGCATAAAAAACCCGGGGGTGTCCGCAGCAGGCTCATCCCTCTGAAGTTTAGGAAGCGTTACGCAACATCACTGTGAGCCAGGAACTAACTACTAGCAGCTAGCCTGTGGCGCACAGGCTGCTATTACCATACCAACCACTGTTATCATAGCTGCCCTGCAAACCAGCTGAATTAAGTTTCACCACCTGCAGGAGGAAAGGATGCATGTTCAGTTAACATCAGATAATGGCCACGTGTGATAGGAGTAATACGGTGCAGTTTCTTCAATTAAATGTTGTTTGTATGATTGATTTAATTGTGTGACGTTATCCAGGGAAGCCCTTGGGTTTCATTCTGCAGGTTTTAAGTTCACAAATGATTAAATTATGGGATTAACACTGAATACTAATCATTCAGCAAAACAAATCATCATTAAATAACCTTGCAAGGATGCAAACTGTTCCACACACCTTCCTCAGTCTCAACATTTGCACTAAAATGATTGAAACTTTTTCCTCAAAAAATTGTCACAGAGTACGTTAAATGTAAGAAAAATGTTGGTGTAATATAAATGCTGTAAAAGCTCTCTCTCTGGCTTCTGTAAGCTGATCACAGAGGACAGCAGCTGAGCTTGTATAAGAAAAGCAACCTCCCTGGAAAAGAAAAGCCACTCCCTCACTTTAACCACTAGGGGCACTGCCACAACCTTGCTATAACTAGAGTGCTACCGTCCCCATGGCTTGGACCTCATCTGGATGTACTGTAGCTGACAGAGTGGAGGATAGGTGTCAATTCTCATTAAGGTGAGAGGGAAGGGAAATGGACAGCGAGAGAGACGGAGAGAAAGAAAGAGAGAGAACTCGACTGTGTCACAGGTGGAAACATCATTTCCCAGGCAGCTCTGACACAGTCTGTCAACCAGCAGAGATGGAAAAGGACTCCAGACAAACATACACACTCACTGACACACACACACATACACACACTGCAGCACAGACGCCCTCAGTCTCACGAGTGTTTAGATACACATTGGCTGGTAAACAATTTCACAAATTAACATATAAAGTGGAAAAGGTCCGCACAGACACGAACAAACAAACTTCCAAACTAACATTGCAGGCAGACTGCCTACTTCAGTTGACTCCCTAATAGTCTCTATCATCAGTAATGTAACTAAGAATCACAAGTGCTCTATTAAGCACGTGTTTTTCCCATCAAGCTATTAGCATAACTACATATAAATGCAAACAGCCCTGTAGTGCGTTCACACACACACTATTTGACTCATCTCACATGTCCATTTAGGTTGATAGTAACTTTAACACCAGGTACTACACACACACACACATACACACATAAATTGCAGGCATTGTTTTTCCTTAAATGCTAATAGTCTCCTCTGGCTTTATGAATATTTACCATGTCTCAGTGGTGCACCATTGCTACAAGCGTGTCATACATGCTTTCATTTCTGCGCTCACCTTGGGTGTGTTTATCCAAGGCTTCCTGTGTTGTGTACTATGTGTGTGTGTGCCCTACACTGCCTCGATGTGACAGGGGTGTTGGTGAATCTCAGCATGAGTGGGAGCCGAAGTAACCCGCGCACACACACACACACACACCAAAATATGTTCTTCGTCTGGTCCTTGTCAGTCGCTTTCCCATTGAGAAGACTGGAGAGGTCAGTGCAGCAAAACTCAATTAAAGCATCCGTACGGCAGGGCGGGGAATGAATGAGGAGGTCTATGCGGGAGTCAGCCGACAGACAAAGAGGTCTTAATTGATCTTGTTCACTCGCTCTCTGTCTCTCTCTGCAGCTTCATCACAATTAAAAGGAGATTGCAGCAAATCAAAGGTGCAGCTGCTCCTCCGCGTGGCACTGATGGAGCCATTTTATTTTACGGTCTTTATGCCCAGGTTTAAGTCAAACGTTTTATAGGTGCAATTAAGTGAAATTAAAGTGGTAATGTGAGACATACTTTTTACAGTACATTCATTTTTCAGAGAATTGTAACAAAGATGTAAGAGAGGACCTCTCTGTGCACTCTGAAACATATAAATTATTTCAACTATGCAGTGTCTGCTGGTGCTCACGCCGACAGGACAGACCTCTGCACTGACTTCTCATGCAGGGCTGTATGCAATGATTGAAGGCAGCTCCAAGCTCCCTGGCCCAGCTATGCATCCGTGCGGTCAGCTGAATCGGCCTCCTCCAAACCTCAGAAGGACCATTTCAGAAGCACCTTACCAGGCGTTGCTCTCCACCTCTTGCCCCCTCTCTGAGGCATTGAAACTTAATGCACACAACCCTCCCGCCAGTCGATCAAACCTCCACTATTCGAAGAAGTAGGACACTTTGAGGCTTACCTCTTTGGGGTCCTTTTTAAATGAGGGTAAAAAGGACTGAGAGTTGAGAAAAGGAAGTAAAAAAAAAAAAAGACGACCCCGTAAATTGTGAGCACAGACGGCTTTTAGCACACACCACTTAGCAACAAGGCTGATGTGCAGTTTGACACATTTAACTTCCTGCGAGAGACGGAGACAGGAACAAGTTGATGTGAAATGCAAGTTAAAGCTGCGGATTTGCCTGTGAGCAATCCTCAGCGCTAGTTAATTTTAGATGATGGGAGGACTTTGAACGGGGTGGAAGGCATCTGCTCGGAATAGTGGAAATTGCTTTTAAACACTGCTTAAAGAAGAGATGAGGGAATGTATTATCCAAATGGATTGGGCCCACTATTAAAGATAGGCTGGAGGCGTGGACTGGACGGATGGTCTGAGGAAGAAATTGTGCCACTCTAAAGATTATTTAACTTGCCTGGGAGGCGGTCACATGGTCAAGCTTTTTCTTATTTCCATCTATCCAATTCGATTTTCATTGAGGATGTGATCAAATTGAGCAATTCAGTGGTCATCCAAGTCCAGTGTGGGTCTCTGCTTCACAGGCTTCACCAGTTAAGGTCCCTCCAATTGCTTTTCTCTTCACTAGTAGGCTGTGCTTGAGCTTAAGAAGCATCTGGATCAGAGCAAAGAGACTTTCAAAGCAGTATCTCATTACAACAAGCATTCCGATGGGAAAATTAATAGCCAGTAGAAAGTGAATACGAGATCTGTAATTGAGTGCTGTATTTCTATTAATGGACTGTAGAAGCTGTGAATCTTTGTGTGTCAGCTTTAAGTAGACTAGAAGATTAAAACTAGCTTTGCCAAGCCTTTAGTACATTAAGCAGTACACTTACTTCCTGGCATGTATACTGTTGCTTTTAAATTTTGCAAAACTGAATAGCGTCCAAATCAGTTCAAAGACACGTGCAACCTGTGATGAGTGTTAGCAGGTGGGAATAGCTTGGCTAGAATAGGACGCAAGTTAGAAAGGGTGCTGCTACCGCCACCTCCAAATAGTTCCTGCCGCCGAGACCTTAGGTGCAAGTTCAAACAGCAGGTATCTCCGGCGTGAAGGTATGCTAAAAGCAACACAACTGCCTGCTTCTCTTCAGGTTACCCTGCCCTGACCCGGGCATTTAGTCATTGCTCTGCATGAACTAAAGTAAAGCAGAGGCAGTGTTAAAATGGGCAGCAGCTTAAACCAACAGATCTGAACTCCTACCGAGTGAATTTGCACCACCGTTAGGCTGTCGCTCTGAACTTCACTCTTACTTCCCGGAGATTTCTCACCGTTTTTTTTGCTCAGACAAGCCGGATTGTGATTCCGTCCAAACTGCCCGTGTCCGTAATTGCCCTCACAAACGGTCACACGCTCGCCAACTCTCTGTACCTGTGTGACAGGGCTGCGCATGATCGCACCTGCTGGCCTCTCACTTTGTCTATGTTCTATGGGTGTTCAATTGGCCCAAAAAACATGACACTGGCAAGAGTGAACGAAATCTAAATTCAGGCTGAAAATACGTCCTTTCTCTCCTGCACCGTCTCAGTCACGCTCCGACAGATGACATTTGCGGAGACAGAAAAAGAGAGGGCAGGCTGGGTTTTTTTTTTTTTTTTTTTTTTTTTGTGGGCTTGGAATGATGAGAGGAGAATAGCGAGGGATGATGAATAAATGAATAATACATCTGTGCTGTCATTCCTCTCTTCCTGCTCCACCTCCCTCTCTTCCTGTGTCAGATGGAGTCGGTCCTGCGAGGCGGTCTGATCTTAGTTGGGATTGTCAGGTATGGTCGACAGCAAAGTGACACGTTGACGCCGGCCCCTCGGTGACACATGAAGCAGCTCTTTTGTTAAATGGGGTTGACAACCCAAATAAGAATTGTTTACATGCAGAACAGTGCCGGCAGGTCTGCAGTTGCTGTTAAGTGATATTGCAAATATTGAAGGGTTCTTGAAGGAGCATCTGTTCCAAGAGGAGACGTTGTCAACAAAACATATTCCTCCCTACGACTCCACTTTATAACTTCCAGCTAAGGACAAAAGCTCTCTGTTCTCCATCACAGGAGAGATCAGATCTTTGATGAAATGTCTGATGTAAAATGCAGAAGTTTCACTCTCCTAAAGGATCTCCAGAGGTAAAGATACAAACACCTTTTAATGGTTATAATGTTTGATCACAACAGAGCAAAGGAAACAGTGTCCTCTCATGCATATACAATTTATTAGGCTCCATCACTGCATCTCCTCCCCTCTGTCTCCCGTCAAATGGCAAGATGTTCTCACCTTAATTGTAAATGCACTCTTCTGCATGCAAATACCAGTGTACCCTCTCCCAACCTCTTTCCACACTCCCCTCCGATTTTCAATTAAGATCCAGACAGAGATAAAGGATCTTAAAGGGAGCGCACTATGGTGGGCCGGGTTCTGCCTCTGCTCCAGACATATAGGAGGAGGGGGGGGTTATTGAGTGGCCATGACCCCAGAGCACCCTCACCTCACTGGGCTATCACACATCTTAGCCAGGCCTCTCTTCTACCCAATCGCAGCGTGCCGTGATCCCACCCAGCAGAGGTGGAGGTGTCCTTGATTAGACTAGTCATTGAAATGAAGGATTGAAACTGACTGTGTGCGTGTGTGTGAGTATTGAATGTCGATGGTCATTATCTGATAGTGATGGAGTGTTTCGGGCTGAGGTTTGGGGTTGTATGAATATTAATAGGTGGATTTAATCTCCCAGTCTTACCATAAGGATGGCCCCTAGCAATATAACTGCAGCCTCATGTTGATGATTACAAAATATATCTGTAATTGGATAATCATAGGATTAAAGGAAATGGTTTTGGAACGACCCTGCGTTTGCAGTGTCTCATGGCAACATTATAATACTTCTTTTTTTCTTTTTGAACTGCAGCTCGCTGAGTCCAGACGCAGACCCTGACGGTTCGTTCCAGAGGGAAGGCTTCGGGCGCCAGAGTATGTCGGAAAAACGCACCAAACAATATGAAAATGCCGCTGAGTTGGAAATCATCAAGGCACGCAAGTCCAAGAGCATGGATCTAGGTAAATGCTACGCCGTGCATGGAGTCAAGTGTGTGATCAAAGGAAACATTCAACACTTGAGGAAAAACGCTTATTTTCTTTCTTAATACACAGATGCTGTTTCACTGAGGGTTAGACTGTTAGGGGCTGTACACATGCCGTGTCTTTAACCACCTGGAAAACGTGAGGTCAGGCACTGGGTGCTAATTTTGTGGCTTTTTTAAGCCAGGTTTCAAGAGCGTGGCCGCAGTTTGTGTCTGAGGTTGCTAAGCAACCTTAACAAGCACCGTATCACAGCCTATTTACCTGAAATCCTGAGTGCAGAGCTGATCTTCTTCAAGGTGCTGTTTATAAGTCTGTGGCCATATTGTCTGTGGGATAGACGCAAAGCTCTGGGCACTCTTCCATATTTACCACAGACTAATATTTACGGAAGAAGGGAAAGATACCAGTCAGCTGTGATTGGTTGTTCCTCGTCACATAACATGAGGTGCACTGCTGCATTCCAAAAGTTGAACTAAGTGTGTATCTCGGGGCTCAGCCATCGTCCCCTGAAAAATGAAGTGACGGCTTCACTTTGATGTTTGAGCGTGCCTGCTGCAGGTCTACATTGAAGACAATGAATTTGAGGGCGGCAAAAATGTGGCGTGTGTATGGCCCCTTTATCTACCACTTATTCTCTGGGAACTGGTTGCTTGGGAACTGGTCTTGGCGAAGAAAGTTTGGGACATAACACCACATTAAATGGTCTTTCTACGTTGGTTTTTTTATGGACCAAACAAACAAGATACAACTCGTTAATTCATGAACTTAAGAGGTGCCTGTAGGCAGTTTTTCTCACCTTTGGACAGAACCAGGCTAGCTGTTTCCTCCTGTTTCTTTTCTTTGTGCTAAGCTAAGTTAGCTGGCTGCTGGCAGTAGAGTCATATTTAGCATACAGACATGAGAGTCGTATAAATCTTGTCATCTAACTCTCTGCAAAGAGCAAATAAGCGTATTAACCTAAAACATTTCCTTTAAAACAGAATTTTGGTTTATTACAACGTAACATTTTCATAGTTTTAGCCACTATTTTTATTGTTTATATAACTTTGTACTTAGAAAAATAATCGTCGAGATCTGAGAACATGGTGACATCACTATAAGAAGGTCTGATGTAGCGAAAGTACAAGCAGCAGGATAATCAGGCAAGTTGTAAACAAGTGAACAGTTTTGCCGGATTATATAAACCACTTTAGTTACAGGCAAAACAAAAAATAAATGCTCCTTGAATATCAGAGTGATCTCTAGTAGAGTAGTACACAAGGTCAGTGATTAATGTTTACAAGAGAGAGTTTGGATCACAGTTTTGGCCTCCAGTGCTGGTTTATTTATAGTAAAACTGGAATGACTGTTGACTGTTGGAAACCCCCAGTGTTGATGTACCAGCGACAGAAGAAAATGTTGGCATTGTACATTTCTGTTAACAATGGATGCAATACATTTGTACGCTTCATTTGTATCATATCAATGTTTCTAAAGTGACGTCGCTCTGTTTACATAGTGACAAGTAGGCAAACCAGCTGCATACAGACATCGTGGCCTTTCCAACTGCTACTGTGCCACCAAAAGTGGGTATTTTAAACTAAAACACGATCTTTTTATAACAATAACCAAGTGGTGCCAAAACTACATGTTACTACAGCACTGTAGAAACGTAAAGTGTCAACATTTCCGCACGTAATGACCTACAAATGTTACATACCGTATCCGTGGTGTGCAGAAACGTACAATGCCAACATTTATTCTGGCGACTGGGTTAGATCTCTCTGTAACCTGTGACTCCTCATGCACTCAACTTTTGTCACATTTTCCGGCTGTCTCACTGGAGGCACAGTAGTGAGGAAAAGAGGACAATTTTAAAAAAGCGAAACACACATACACACACAAACACACACACAGTCCTTCAGTGCTGTCCAGCCAACACCTCTCCTCTTTTGGCCTTCATCTCCCATGGCCCTGTGTCCAGTGGACCATGGGTAAAGCACAAGTAGGAAGAGAACAATGGGCTCTTTAGTGGCTGTCTAATGATGGGAAGGCCAGTGAGACACATGCATGCACACACACACACACACACCCTCAAACACACAGACTGTATCTAAGGAAGAGGATGGTGCGAGTTCAGAGCCTCTCCCACTGAGGCTGAAGCAGACGCTGCCTTCTCTCGGATCACTGGCTAATCATAACAGATAACAGCCAACTCCATTCCACATGGAGCCCAGAGACCTGTGGAAATCTTTGTCTCTCCCACAGACTGGTACACGTTCGGGCCACTGCACTCAGCTCTGTGGGGTCCACCTTCCCTGTTTTAGCTCTTTGTCCACCCTCAAAACTTTTCTACAAAGTCAACACAAACTTTCAGCTGAAAGTGCTGCTTAGGAGAAAGATAATAATTAGCCACTGGATAGGTTTCACTGAGCAATTAGTTGAGCACAAAAATCCCTTCCATTATGTTTTTAGTGTCGAATAAAAATATAATTGGAGATAACAGAGGACAGGAAGTGAGTAGAGTGGACAGGATGGCTCCAGGACGGCGTTCTCATCATCCCAAATGCACATTTTATCAATGAGTTTAATCAAAAAAGCTTCTTAATTGTTCCAAAGTGGCATCAGCATTTATTTGTGAATTTGATTAGTTCTAGAAAACAGCAGTTTGTTTTTTACAGAAGAGACTAGTTTATCTGCTCATAAGACGATGCCCCACTCTTGGGATAACCGGTGTTATTGATGGATTACAAATCTCGATTATTGCTCTATTATGTCTTACTTCTCAAGATCAGGGTGTGCGTTGTTAGATGTAATTCAAAACCACATTCCCCTCCACCACTTTCAGGGCCCAATTGAGTTTGTGAAATATCCTGCTGACAGAAATCCTCGCCAATATAAAATCATAATCCATCAGTGAGAATATCACAGCGTTCAGATGGTGCAGGGAAATAACTAACTTGTTCCCCTCACATAATAACTCTAGTAACTGACATGAGTTCCCGGAGGAGAAGTGTTTCAGTCGATACATGGAACACGAGCTCTGGAGTCTGTGTTCAAAATGAAAGCTACATATTGTGATTTGGTACGAATCTGATGTCACATAAGTTCCATTTATCTCAAAGGCGCACACTGCTACAGTATGTTGATTATTTTAATGAAATTATTACATCAAAGCCACACAATGACAAATGGCCAACGGGTAATGTATTATAGAGCTAAAAATGAAGTGAGCCGAAGAACACAGTGCCAGCATTTATCCTTCAGCTTTTTTCACTGGCACACTGTTAGACGCTGAAGTTTGTCTTCAGAAGTTAGGTGAAGTAGCGGGTGTAGGGATACCTATCTGATTTCCATTAACACTTTAATAAAGCTGCTCTGCGCTTTCAAAGCCGCGCTGACTAAATGGTTAACATGCTCAACAATGCTGTCCCCCCGCAGACTCTCATTTTATTCTGTCACTTGGTATTTTTGTCCCTCCTTTTAATCGTGTTCCAGGTGCTCACAAATCACATCAGCAGATGGATTTCATGACTTTGAAGCCCATCATTGTTGAAATAGGCTAAACTGGTCAGACACCCCGCGGTTCAATCCCATTTAGATGGGGAACAAGATTGAGAGAGGGGAGAAAAGGGAAGAAAGAGACGTGAGGTGCCGCGGCTGGCAGTAATACATTAGCACATTCCAGCCACTTTGCCTTGTAAGCCTCATGATTGACAGGTCCTTGCATGGAATGTACACTGAGCAAAGATTTAAAGGCAACACTTTTGTTTTTGCTCCCATGTTTCTCAGGCTTAAGTTAAAATCTAAGACTGTTTATGCACTCAATAGATATGTTACTCTCAAATTTGGGGTATTATTTTGTTGAGATCGTTGATGCCAGTTCAGACTTAATATTCCAGACGCAACGAAACAGGTTTAAGGACACTGCAGAGAAAAGTTGCAGCGGTCTGAAAGTCTCAGTTGCATATCGGCTCAGGTCAGCTCACGCAGTTGTAGAGTATTCAACCTGTTCAATCACGAGCAATGCGTCGCAGACCGTCTCAAACCTTGTAACCAATCAGCAGCAAGCCCGTGCTTTGTTCACACAGCTGGATACCCACGTGGGCCGTACGCATGGGCGCACGCTGTGGCTGTTGCACACACTCAGTAGTAAACATGGCATGGGGATCACTCACCTGTTGCCAGGAACCGCAGGATTATCATCAGCCTCTCTCCTGGTGAGACAGTCTCAGAAATGTGTGTTCTGCCTTTGAACGAGTGGTGTTATCAGCTTCTTCAGCTGGTGAAATTCATTTGGAAACAGTCGAGTGAAATTATAAAAGGCTGGCATGTCCTTTGCCTCTAATTCCCTGCACAGATTTGCATAAGCACCCTGGGTCTGGTGCTGCCCTGCCCAACTCCGAGTCCGTACTCTATGTTCTCTTTGTCGGCGTCTTCGCCTTCTCTTATTAACTAGCACAGCTACTAATGATGCTAAAGCCACAGCACAATCGCTGTCAGAGTCAGACATTTCGAAGACAATGCAATACAAATAAAAGGTAACGTTAAGGTATCTAACCACAGACGGTCACGTACAAGAAGAGTTGAGTGCTCTGCTGATGCATCACTGTGCTCTCTGGGGTTTGTTGTGCTGTTCAGCTTTACGTCACGTCGTAACGTACTTGTTGCTGTAGAAACGACAGCGTTTTACGTGAAGTCGCAAGAGCCAGTCTCAGCTCAGTGCCTCAGTGTACTGTACTGTTGAATCGTTGCAAGGCCATTTAGTTGCAAATGGGTGCACGTAGTTGCAAGTTGCAAGTCATTGCAGGGAGAATCTTTGGTCTGAAGGCTGCTTAAAATGTGTTTTTGAGGGAGTGTGCCACCGGCATACTAACTGAATGTTCATTTCACTACCATAAGCCATCTCCAATATCGTTTCTGTGACTTTGGCAGTACAGCCAACCGGCCTCACACCCACATAAGTTGGTTACGATGACAAAGTGCTGTCTATCAGACTGGAGCCAACAAAGAAAGGACTCAGATGCAGGACTCAAAAAACTCAAGGTCTTTTACTGAAAAAAAGAGATCTGTGCACAAATAATCAGTCCTAACAAAGGTATCCAAAGGCAGAAGGCTTAAACAGGGTAAAAAATGCAAAAATCTAAGTCTAATTCGAGGGAAACACCAGGGAATGGGCTAGAACATACATTCAAACAACTGAGAACAAACTGGCAACAGACAAAGGGCAGCACAAGGACTAAATACACAAGGGAGGAGAGGGTAATGAGGGACAGGTGAAACCAATCAGGGCAGGTAATCACACAGGAGGGAAACACACAAAGTACCCGAATGTCAAAATAAAACAGAAAATACTGACAAAAACTGAAAACAAGGAAAGCATGACCTTAATTGGGGCCTCAGGGTGTAACAGTGTCAGGTCAAGACCCTGGTAAGGATAATGTGCATACAGATGGGCTTTCTTGAGATAGTGACGCGTTTCAGAAATTGTGCAAACCAGTTGTTGCATTAACTTTTCAGGCGGCTGGTCTCAGATGATCTTGCAGGTGAAGATGCTGGATGTCAAGGTCCTGGGCTAGTGTGGTTATGTGGTCTGTGGTTGTATGTGTGCTGCCAAATTCACAGAAACAACATTAGTTATGGTATTGAAATGAACATTCAGCTCACGGACAACAGTTCTGGGGGACATTCCTGCAGTCTGCATGACAATAACAAGCTCCCTCAAAACTTAGGACAGCAGTGGCACTGAGTTGTGTGATCTACTGCACGTTTGAAAGTGGCCTTTTATTGTGACCATCTCAAGAAACACCTGTCAGGTAAATGGAAAAGGAGAAGTGCTCACTTAAGCAGATTTTAACACATTAGTGAATGAAATTTAAGAGAAATGTATCCATTGAGTGCATAAAAGACTTAAACCTGTGAATAATGGGGGCAAAGCAAGTGTAGGGTATCTATCGGGTATCTGTCCTGTACTTTCTAACTCTCTCTCTGCTTTGCATATGCTCAATAACACGATACAGAAGCCACTAACCACTCATGCTTGTTTATGCTCTTTAACAGTATCAGATGAGATTAACTGCAGCACAAGAACCAATGGAGGTAAGCAACCATGCCTGGACCGGCTCAATACTGTCACCGTTATTACAGTGGACCACCGTGATTGTTCAGCTGGCTCCGCGGGTCAATAATAGAGATTCGAAAAGCAGCCCCACACTTTCTCCATAACCAGCTCATAACCAACTATTATTGGATGTGTGATCTTGGCACCTTTAGATGCATATGGAGGAGAGAGTTGTTTGAGGTAATTGCAGCATGATCAAAAGAGGTTTTTCATATTGCTGAGAGGGAGTTGCATGGCGTTGAATAGAGACTTGGCAACTAATGTGGGAACCTGTGCCATTGTGCTCGTTCTGCAGTGCAAATGATTGAAGAAAACACTCATTACTCCAGGAGTTGTGTAGGGCTGGAGGGAGCCAGGCGATGGAGTGGCATTTGCAATAGCGAGACATTCATTGCCAGTTGGCCTCTTCAGCTGACTGCAATTGATCCATCATAGTCAGGCTGTTTTGAGCTCTGGTTGGAGCATGTTAGAGTGCATTCACTCTATGAAATTAACACAGAATGAGCTGATGACTGAGTCATGGGGGGATATTTTTGAGTGATTTCCGAGAGCATTAATTGGAAACTAACATGCCTTTTGCCTGTTGTGTACAGGGATATTTGAAAAAAGTCCCATGTGGTGTACCATACCATGCCATATCAGGCACTTGATAATACATTTATGCAGGAATATTAAGAGATGAACAGAGCATAGTCGCTGATAGGCCAGCGATGGTGAATGAGAGACCTGCACTTCAAGCTCATCATTATCCAGCCAATTCAGTTTCTAATCCAGTGGGTTGCCAGACTTGGCACGGGAGTTGCCAGCCTCTGCATATTAATAGTTTAGCTAGTTGAGTGAGTAGGCTGACTTGGAGAGAGATGAACAGATCTAAAAATGTGTTTTTATTGGGCTGACAAAACTGCACAATCACAGGACAGTATTCAGCATCCTCGATTGAGATATTAACCAGTCCGGGTAATGATGGTTCCTTTGTGACACAGCATACAGAGGACGTCCTCTGTCGGGCTAATGATCCACAACTGGCAGAGACATAGGAGCCTGAGCGACCCAGGGACGCCTCACATTCTCTGGGATACCTGGACATGGCCTTCCCCCGACCACCTTGGAGGCTATTTTTAACATAATTACCCTTTTACCGCCCTGCTTAAAGCCCTGGCTCTCTGAATAAATTATGTGTAATGGAGCCCCTGTCTGTACACAGATCTTTACATGCAAGGGCCCGTGGTGAATAATGGCTGGGGAGCATAGTTTTAGCTGCTCTAATTATACTATGGGCTCCTGTTCCTGTAATAACCGCTGCTGATTTATTCATGGAGTTTGCCATACCTCCCCTTTAACGTTTAATGGCAATGGATCTTCTCCAATTAACTGTCCTTGCCCTTAATCTGGCTAAGGAGCACAGCACGACGGCCGTGACAAAATTCCAGGTGCACTTTTCCCCCTATTTGGTTTGATTGTCTTTCTTTTTGTATATTTCATTTTGATGATTTTCATTTCTCCTCCAGACGTGTGGGGAGTGACAAACTCGTGTCTGTATGCGATGGGGGAATATGTATTTTCATCCCTCTGAATAAGAGGGAGATGAGGAGCAGAGCACTGAGGCTTCTGTTGTGTGATAGGAATCACATAATAGACTGGCATACAGAGAGCTGTCCGTCAAACTCTCCCAGGAGAGCCAGGACTGCTTCTGATGAAAACAAAGGCAGGTTCGAGGCAGCCGGGGTCTGTGGGCAAACTCCGTCTCTTTGCCTCGCTCCCCCGTTCTCTTTGTCTCTCAGCTTCTCTCAGTCATTCAACACGCAGACTAGAAACAATGGCGAAGGGGATCGTGGTGCGGAATACCGAGTGGGAGGATAATTCCCTGTTTCCGATTACAGCAGATGTCATTTGTGTTCCCTTGAACTGTTGCATCCTGTGCGGCTCTAACTTGCAATCCCATTGTGTCAAACATGCACCCTGGCTTCTGCGTGTCCGCTGTTGGCAGGCTTTATGCATAAGCTTCAGAAAACCTCAAATTTACATGGCATTTGCACTGGGTTGATTGAGTTTTATCCACAAAGTATGAAAAATTACAGCATTTTCCTGCTACGTTGTATATGCGCCTATGTTTCCTTATAATGCGTTTTTTCTTTGGACCGTCCTCTCTTGTCCTTCGCATGATGAGATTACTCCTTCTGAACAAATGAATTACATGATTTTTACTTGCATTCGCTGGGTCTTGTAAGGCTGTTCATGCTTTCCTGGCATTAAAATTTGTCATAGTAATCAGAAATGGCCCACCTCTTCTGAGCAACTAAGCAGTAAAATGAATCTTCTGCTCCTGCAACCAGAGAGCTTTTAACTCTCTAGACATTTGTAGCACACAGTAAAGTTTCATTTTACTGTCCAAAGCAGCCTGAAGGCGCACATACGAGCTCCTCCCGCCAAATGGGATGCAGCATTATAGGATTGGTGTTCATTTATTTGAATGGTACTTTCAGGACTGAGTCCAGGTTCTCTTGGGAGTGGACATTTTTATTAACATTGACGAAAAGGAAGAGAAAATGGCATGTTAAAGACATAACAGTGCGTTTACCAGTCTGGAAACCCAACACCACAGGCTAACAGCTGACCTTTTAGCCTATCTGACTTGTCTGACACCAGATCTATGGCCACCATGGATGATAGAGTAGCACTCACACTCTCAGTAAGGGTGCATTGGTAGCAAACGCAGCAGAAAGACGAATGCCCTTTTGACCCTAAAGGTCCTAAAAGTAACATGAAAACTTCCAGTTTCCTTGAAATGACACATTGATTGAAATAAAGAAATCAGTGTCTGCTCTTCCTGACATTTATCCTCTCCAAGTAGCTGTCTAGATGGTGTGTGTTTGAACTGTGAGACTCAGATAGCTGGCTAATCATAGTGAGCTGCTGCAGGTTTGCTTGGTTAAGGGATCAGGAAGAGAAAAGCAAAGGGGTTCAGCCAACACAAGAGACAAGCTGCCAGTGGTAAAATTATGATAACAGGAGCAGCTTATATGCATTTCTACACAGCTGCTTTCTTCTTAAAGAGACAGCTCACCCCTAAATAAAGGATACAGATTTTCCTCTTACCTATAGTGCCATTTATCCATTTAGATCGTTTTGGTGTAAGTTTCCAAGAGTTGGAGGTATCCGCCGTAGTGATGTCTGATCTCTCTTGAATATAATGGAACTAGATGGCACTCAGCTTGCGGTGCTCAAAGAGCCAAAGAAGACTTTTGAAAAACTCATCAGCAATGTCTCTCTCCTGAAACCATGACCTGGTTACTAAAGATAATCCACTGATCTTGTTGTGAGCAGTTTCATACAGGAACTGTTTTCTCTCTACCAAACTACACCCGCCAATGGTATTACTATTATTATTGCGCAGAAAGAAGCATCTCCTCATGGACGAGAGGCTCGTGCTCGTAACAGCTCAAGATGTAAACATTAATGGGGTCCTACTTGGCTGAGCTGTAACATTAGCTAGCTTAGTGGTACTAGGTGAGCTAGCAGTAGATGCACGCTTCCTTCTGCACGGTGATATGGTTGGTGGGTGTAGTGTGGAAGAAAGAAAATAGTTCCTACATGAAACTGCTCACATCAAAGACTGTGGATTATTTGGTTAACTGATCATGATTTCTGGAAAGAGACATTGCTGTTGAGTTTTTTTGAGTTTATCTTTTTTTTTGGTACTTTGAGCACCACAAGCTAAGTGTCATCTAGCTCCATTATATTGGAGAGAAGGCAGACACCTCTACGGCCGATAGCTCCAACATTGCAGCTCACACTAAAACAATCTAGATTGATAAAAAACTCTAAGGGTAAGAGAAGAAATACGTATTTTTGATTTTGGAATCACTCGTCCCTTTATGCTTTTAAACCCATTCATGCTCTGTGTTTGTAACCTTTGTGTAGACACACTGCTCCATGTCTTTTCTCTTCCTGCTGCCATCTCTCATACCCTAAAGCGCATGTATCTCAAAGGGGCTGCTCCATACAACAGCTACAAATTGTTGTCTTTGAATGATGGGGGTTTATTTTCTTTGCCTAATCTGTGTTTGGCTGTGCAACCCTCCATCTAAAGATCCACTGTGATCACCCAGCAGCAGTGGGTCATGCCTCATTTAGGCCTCTTTAAACATGTCCAAGATGTTGTTGATGGTAGCTTACGTAGAAGTGTGTGTATGTCATGAGTTTGTGTTATTGTGCGTCTTGAGGAGTTCCTGCTTTGCTCACACACACATACAAACATATACACCCAGTGTCTGCATGCGTGTGTTCTGTTCAGTGGGGGTAAAGACAAGACGTTATAGCAACATTTGCTATGAAAGCTAACAGGAAGAGCTGCAGGAGACGTTTATTTACACCACGTGAAGCCTCACAGGAATCAGCAGCACACACTCAATACATGTGGAGGGTCTATATGGTCTACAGGGAGTCGTAAGAATACAATGCTGCTCTGTCCAGACTCCATCGACATGTGCTATGCCCTCAGAGAGTCAGTGAGGCTGCTAAAGTAATTGAATCAACAGTTTATCCATTATTACTGATAGTTTCCTCCTTGGACGTTTACATCTAACAAGGCTTCACTTGCACATATTCAGAAATCCATCTTGTTACGTTTGACAGCGCCTTGCTGCACGCCGAATCAAGGCAGAATAAAGGGGACAGAAAATCAACCGGGCTGCTTGTTTACCAACTGGCGGGTAAGGTAAGAGCTCCGGGGAACTGACGGACGCTCCCTGACAAAATGAAATACCAATACCTGAGTCGCGCTCCACTTACATACCCTAAACAAACCCCTGGCAAGCATTGGAAAAATAATTACAGCTGTCCAGGGCCTGGCAGCAGTGCTGAAGAGGTTGACTGTTCAACATTCACTTTGCTTTCTACACAGTTGGTCCACCAAATAATCCATCAGCACTGTGTATGTCCTTTTAAATAAATGCTTTATCTTACAAGTTTGATATTTTCTATATGAGATACAACAGTTACTTTGCACACATATTTTAAGCCAGTATGTGTACAGTTTACATGATAAGGGGGACCTATTAAGATTTTCCACATTTTCCATCACACATATAATGTTACAATGTCGGATGTTTATATTACGCGTGGCCAAAGTTTCAAATAATGAGGTAAACATATGTAAAATTCATCACCATGAGCAAAAACCTCAGGCTTCAGACTGTTCTGAATACTTTGTGGGGTTTTTTTTGTATTTTGCCTACGAGATGACGTCATCATGACAGATTTCTTTAAATGGACTTCTGCTCCAGGCACGCTACTGTAAATGTTTACATCGGACCTGGTAAATGGTAAATGGGCTGCACTTGTATAGTGCTTTTCTATTCTCCGACCATTCAAAGGGCTTTTACACTACATGTCACATTCACCCATTCACACACACACACTGTTGGCCGACTACTACTGTTGGCTACTATACATGGTCCCACCTGCTACTCAGTAAACAATCTTACACACCGATGGATCAGCCATTGGAAGAAACTTCGGATTCAGTATCTTGCCCAAGGATACTTTGATATGCGGACTCGGGGAGCAGGCGATTGAACCACCAGGCAGTAAAAAAGCGTTTCAGAAGGAGGGTGAAGCACAGACAGTACGAAGAAAATAAAGTATTTTTGACCATTAAAGCATGTAAACATGTTCTAGTAGAACCCCAAATTGGAAGTATGAACCTAAAAATGAGGATAAGTCCCCTTTAATTGTATTCACTTTGTATAATGGTTTTTCTTTTTGCAGCATTCTTCAGCCTACCTAAAGTGGGTACAGGTCTTGTGTCATAAAGACATTCTCTGTCTTTAAATTGTATTTTATGCCCCCGTTAAAGTGTGTGTTGTGTTGCTGTGCGCTGTAAATATGATGGCAGTGTATTGGAAAGGCTCCATATGTTCTAGCGTTGGTCTGCAGACGACCTGTGTCACCTGATGTTTTGGTGCTTTATTTCCACCAGGCTAATAAACATAAGGCCGATAACAGAGCCCTGTGCTGCCCTTATGATGTGCTATTACCTGCTATCTAACATCTGCACATGCAAAGGACATAGAAACGGTGCAAAAGATTGCAGCTGTGAGATGCTGTTTATGCTGAGATGAGCTATTGAATACCAGAGAATGGTGTTGGAAACAAATGGACTTAGTGTGCCTAGTCTGTGCCTTCTCTTTTTCTCCCTTCTCTCTGTTTTACTCAGCCTCTCCTACTGAATAAAAGAGAGCAGTGAGAGGACCACCTATGGAAATAGTTTTAGGTTTACACTCTATCTAAACATTTGGGGAACTTATAATAGTTTAGTATAACATTATGATCGCTCTGGCTGCTGCGGTACATTGCTATCTTTGATATTGGCCCATTTATATGCATTATGCTTCAGCCACGTAATTTAACTGTGCAGACACAAGGACAAAGGTTGAATTATAATTCTCAACAGGAAAATGTCTCAGTGAAGATATAATACTCTGTTCTCATTTCACACACTTCATTGGCCAGGCAATGGCATCATTTGTTTTTCATGTTAATTGCCAGACTCACACCTTCTTTTGGCTCGCCAAGTACGCCACATAACATCATCCCATATGAAACTAGCAACACGTGAATGATTCATTGATACTCAGCGAGCTCCGAGACGATGCTTTCAGGTCGCCTTTGTGGGGGCGTTAGAGTCGCACGCTATTAGTCTGCTGACGCCATTTCCTCTTCCCACAGGTTCCACAGATCAAGAGGTCGGACCCTCGCTGGGCCTGAAAAAGTCCAGCTCCCTTGAAAGTCTCCAGAAGGCCGTTGCCGAGGCGAACGGCGAGATCAACGTCAACAGGCCACGCTCACGGATTGTCAGGGGCCGCGGCTGCAACGAGAGCTTCAGGGCTGCAATCGACAAATCATACGAGAAACCTGGATCCTCCACGGCAGAAGAAGAGAACAGCATGGAGACATGTGAGTGTGTAGACATAAATAAGACCCAAAAGTGAGTCATCATATAATGTACAATAAAAGATATTAGTAGATCATTACAAAGAAACTTAGTGAGTGTAATGTAGGCCAACTGAGTAAAGCTTCCCCAGAGCCTTTTCAGGATGGCTGGATTTACCCTCAAGTAAACTAGGTTAGGGATCCCCTTCTCTGTGTGTGTCATAAAACACATCTGCAATGAGCGTCTAGGTTACACACTCATTAATATTTACATAGTTCATGTTGAGTGCAATTGTCAGAGACTGTGGCAGCATGTTTCCCCAGGAGCGTACATACTCTTAAAGTGCATTGCCATGTTTTAAAACAGAGTGCACGCAAGGAAAAAATCCCCTTGTTTACCCACACAAGTCATGGCTGCCATTGTTTCCATTTTACACCTAATATCTCAATATCACATAATTGCATTTACAATGATTATAAATGAAATACACGTCTTTGCTTCGGTCAGTGCCAGTTAGTTTTGGCACGAACACCGTGCAACTTTGCCAGGATTCCTCACGTTTGTTTTCCTGTGTACCTGACTGGGATTGAAACCAGAATTACCTTACTTTATCCTAAACTATGAGGACAGTATTAGAAAGGAAAAAGACACGCCACCCTCCTTTTGAGTGAATATATCCATCCCTGCTTGGTGTTTGATGACAAAAAGACACGCGTTGGGGATCGAGAGACAGCCGTCTTACGTTTCGCGACAGGTAATAACACTGCAACACCACAAGAGTAATCACCAGATATAAATTTCCATTCACCATTAAAGGATTCCATTAAAAGAGCTGGGGGACATTTGAAAAAGAGGGAATTATTTGCCTGAAACGCTTTGTTCTCATAAGCTCTGTCGGCAAGCCACTAAATACAGTCTTATCTCAGCAAAGAAAAATGGGGAAAGCAACCGATTTCCCCTGCCGTGGTATATTGCATTCTCCCCCATGATATTCAAATAACTCTGTTTTTCAATTTAGATAAAAGCAGCCAGTCTGTGCTCGTCACTGAGGTTAATAGTCAAAGTTGACAGATAAGCCGCTGCCTTCCTCTGCTCCCAGACTTTTATTTACATAAAATAAGAATGTGGCATCACCTAAAGAAAATGTGTCCCCACAAGATATCCTGCTGGGCGAAATGCACTTCCCCTTGTGCTACTTTGTGTTGCAATGTTTGAGGAAATAAAAAGGAAAAAGAAAAATCTGCTCTGCTGAGCAAAAATCCCCTCTTTTATGCTGTGGAATAAGACCAGCAATTTTACTTGTCTGTCATAACCTTCACTGACAGGCCAGCTTAAATGTCCTTGATTATTAAAGCAGGAAAGTTTAATGGTAGAGTTTCACTAAAGTGACAAAATGTTTCCTGTGGTTGTCTGTCTCTGCAAATTATCTTTCAGTCTCCTGACACTTTCATCAATGGTTGTGCTGTCATTTGAGATTGTCAGCCAAGTCCTTTTATTTTCTCTGCTGTTAAATTGCTGTGGACGGCCTCACCTTTTGATGTCCGGTGTTAAAGTCTTTTTGTCTGTTGTTTGATAGGAGCTCGCTTCCCTTTCCTCTTTTGATTTATTTGAAAGACTCAACTGAAATGGAAGATGACAAAATTGCATTTGAATGACACATTCCCTTTTGGTTTAGCCTCCCTTATAACCCAATATGAGGCCTTTTTATGGCTTCATTTAAAGAACCTGACCACAATGCATGCACTCACACACGTTCATACTTCCAAGCACACATGGCCACCGTCCTCTGGGACAGTCTGGATTACAATGTTTAGTATGTTATCTGCAGCTTGGCATCATTAGGCGGTAGCGACATTAGCACTCCTGCTAATCTCGGTTATTTAAATAGCCAGATACAGCTCACAGCTGCTATTTGCTGCTGTTGCTCTTAAGTGAATGATAAGCAGGCAGCAGACTGAGTGATAAAACTGATACCCTGAACCTGCTCCCAAATTTGTGGAGGTGGAGAGAGGGAAGGGAGGGGCTGGCGTGCGGAAATGAATTGCATAATTGAGCAGGTTTAAGCTGCGGGTTCGCTCTCTGTTCCTGCAGTACAGTGCCCTGTGTCGAGATTCCATTTCAGTCATTTCCTCCGAGATGGCAGCTGAAAGAAATAGCTGATAACTCCACAGATCACAAGAGAAAACAAACCCCACTGTTCCTTGAAATGTGAATCCAACCCTCCCGTAGTCTGTCTCATCCCGTATACCTAAAATCCATCACAGTCTCTCCCTCTCCTGTCCTCACGATAAGCGCTTCTCTCTCCTCCATCAAAGGCAGAACTTAGACGAAGACACGCAAGACTGTAATAAGTTGTAATCTGAAGGACATCTACCTCACGCCTCAGAGCCGCAGATACAGCGTAGACAGGAGCCATGCCGACTGCGAAGTGCACCACATTTGCAATTAAGATCCCTGGGAGGCTTTTTTCAAGATTATTTAAATGTATAATTACTGACAGATTAATTACATTTTGCACATCAGTTCTGATTAGATGTGATGGAAACTTTGAGTTTAATCAACCCTGCATCACCTAAGGAGTTGGGTTTCAATTTGATGTCTGGGTTGAAATTAGTTGAGACGTAAATTAAGAACCAGATTCACATGACTATCATTACAGCTTCCATCATACATCATTTTTATGTGAAATGCAACAGAAAAGGGGGAAAAAACAGTTCTCTTGTGAGCTGGGTGAAATGTACACATCTTAAATAACTTGAGGCTTTCAGATAAGTGAAAATATGTTCAACTGAATGCAATTCTCAAAGGGTGTATAATGTAAATATATTCTGCTGTAATGAGGCACATGAATTCAGTGTGTTTTGTTCAAAGCCGCCTGTACCTTGTGGGACGCAGCTTTTCTTTTAATGGTTCGCCTGATGAAAGAAGTGATGCTCTGTAACTGATAAAAAAAAGAAGTGGTGTTGTTGTGTGCTGATTTCAAATGCTGCCTCTGTGATCCACGGGGAGTCAAGTGGAAGTTAAAGTTAAAGTGTCTGCCTTTATTATTGACTTACATTTTATTTCTCTTCCTATCCCTGTGTTTGTGTGCTGCTCTCTCTGTCTGTCTCAATATCTATATTTAACACCCTCTCCCTCCACCTTATCTCTTCTCTCCAGTGGACGAGGACACCGAGGGAAGTTCCAGATCAGGTCGCGAGTCGATGTCCACCAGCGGCGACCTCATTGTGGGGCCCGGGCTGAACGGCAACCTCTCCAAAGATGACAGGCAGAAAGATCGGGACAAGGTTGGGGGGAAGGAGAAGAAGAAGCCAGAGAGGGAGAAAGACAAGGAGAAAGACAAGGACAAGAACAAAGCCAAGAAAGGCGTGCTGAAGGGCCTGGGCGACATGTTCAGGTAGGAAGACAGAGCTCAGCTCAAAACCCTAAACTCTCCCCTGTGTCGCCCCGAGCGCCAAATGCTATCTGCTTTATTTAATTCCACTCAACACCTTCACCACCGGATCATTCAGAATTTGAATGCATTCTCTGGATGTTGCCTGTGCTAATCAGGGACCCCTCTCCTTGAACCCTGTGAGATGGAGGGAGTGGATGGAGGGGAGGGGGAGTTATCGACCTCGAGGGGCCTCTGGCACTTTTGAGCCAGATTATTTTTAATAAGGGCAACATGTTTTATTCATAATCCCATGTGCGCGCTCCTCCTATCCAAACACGCTCCGCATTTGTTAACCAGCGGACAATGTTCAGGGCCCAGACGGGTGCTAATGTGGGAGCTGTGATTTGGTTCTGGGGATAAAAGACCTTTGAAGATGATAAAATCGAGTGTGGGTTGGAATTGTTGCCTGTGGCTGGTGTCCTCAGAGGCTGTCTCATCATGCGGTAGCAAGATTTTAGAGGCAGGCCTACCTTGGGAGACCGTGATAGGTGGCATGATTCTGCACTCAGTAAGATATTCGTCAATTTAAAAAACGTTCACAAGCAAAATACTTAATGTCAGTGATGTCATTTCATATGCTGTAGGTCTTCAACATTGTGTTATCACCTCACATACACCAGGAAGTTGGAGGCAAATTCAAAGCAGACATCTCCACTGGCAAATTTTGTGGGTGTTGGGTTTGTCTCCTGGCCTGAAAATAATTCCACTGCCTTTGAGGACTAATGGGCAAAAACATTTTCAAGTTCTTTACCCCGAGTACCGTGACTTTGGACCATACAGTACACTGCGTGCATAGACAATAGCAGGAGAAATGTGCAAAGAGACTGAGGATGAAAATAAACATCCTGCGGGTATCCAACCAGTGTCTCTGCCACAAGGAAATTAATGGGGGAGTCACATTAATTATTTCAATTCCGTGCACATTTGAATATGGCATAAATTAACGGTGGAGGCGGTGCGGGCCGTTATCGTGCCGTGAGTTGTTTTCATGTGGATTAGTTTAATGGGATTAGTTAGCGTATCGCGGCGCATGGCTCAGTAATGAACAATAAAGACGACAAGTGTGTTTCGAGGTCACGATTGAGGAATGCGGGGAACTCGCTTATCTTCCATTATTTTCACTCTTGTGAGGTTTTTTTCTGCCTTTGCATCCTGTGGTGTAAATGCATAATGAGTCACACAGGCTCACATTCTGTCTCACACCAGGCGTGAGCACATATGTGGAGTACACGCACATGTTCGCGGGGGTGCACACACGGAGAAGAAGTGTGCTGGATTAGTAAATGAAAGTGGAAATTTGAGCCACAGGTTTGACACTCGGTGACATGCAATCAGCGCCGTTGGCAAACCTTTTTGAGTGGCTGTGCGCTGAGCCCGATAGGTGGCTGCCGGGTGATTCTAGCTGCGCACGTGGCCCTCGGCATGCCCTCCTCGGCCTCATCATCGTTCTTCATTATCTTTGAGTGCCACCGCCACTTAAGAGTTGGCACGCGGCAGGCCTCGCTGACACTCCCCCCTGCTCCATGCATTTAACGCCGGGCCCTGTGCCTCCTGAATGCAAAGAGGCAGCCTTCTGAACCAGCATGTCTCTCCGACGCTCAAGCTTTGTCTTTCCTCCTTTCCGCTACTCCTACTCCTTGTTGATACCTCAAACAATTTTCTACTTAAAACTGTGACAGCTCTCACACCCACACATCTACTCTGTCCTTTTCTCTTCTCTGCCTGTTCAGGTTTAGAAAGATAGAGATGGCAAGGAGCTGAGGTGAGAATGAACGCGTCCCACTGGATACAATAACAAACTTTTTTTGTAAAGAATGAAACGTAGTGATGTGGAATGCCTAGCGGTCAAAAGGGAGGAGAGGGAAAGAAAGTAAAAGATCTGTTGTGTGTCGCACTTTTAGCAATTCTAGCGAAAGTTTTGACAGTGATTTCAGAACGGAGAAGTTTCACTGTGCATAAGAAAAAGGGTTTGGCTGACAGTAACTCAACACTCTCAGGCTTATGAATCACGGAGAGACTTTACATCAGCAGGTTTCACGTGTGAGTGTCTCATCATTGCATCAAAACATCAAAAGGGCATCCTGATTGGCTTAATCCTTTGTAATGCTCGTCTCCGCCGTTTCCATTTGCATAAAATGGACAGGCAGGCAGGCGCTCACTTTTTCCTGCATTTCTCACACATGCACGTCTTACACTCACGTTCTCCCTCTAAGGAGATTTCAAGGAGTTTGCAGCGCACTGCAATTTGAGCTCATTTGCATGCAGGCCTTTGGACGGCCTGATGAACGTGTAGTGCACGTCTGCTTAATGGACAGCCTGATTGGGAGTGCATTAACATGAGAGCCAGGGGAGAGGAGGATGGCCTAATATAAGGAGAGAGAGGGAGGATAGAGGGAGAGACTGTGAGATAAATACTCCGAGTGCAAGAATGACTGAAAGTGTGCGAGTGTGTGATGGAAAGAAAATTGACTGCCTGAAGCCCAAAGCAAAGAAGCTGCAGTGCAGAGCCCCGGCTCCCCTGCCTCTCTATCTCATACTGTACTGCCTATAGGATGGCAGGCCGCCTGGTATACTGTACCATCCAGTAATGAATAGCTTATAATCTTATGAATGGATAGCAATGTGCATGCATGCATAGGATAAAAAACCAGCCTGAGGCATCTTGGCATCATTGTTATTTTAAGGATGTCTGCTGCATGCATGTACCACAGTGGATACACTGTAGGGGGGGTGCGGGGCAGCGAGATGCCGCCCAAACCGTTGTGTGTGATTATTCGTGTCCTTTCTAGTGGAAAACATGTGATCATTACTTTCTGATTCTATCAGGTCTGTTTATACGTTGGAAGCCTTGCCCAGGGCTGCGCTAGCATGCTAGCAGACAATGATGTCCCGGCCCGGCCTGCAGTGCTCCCTTCAACAAGCCTAATGAGGTGTTGTTTATCTGCTCTGTGACTGAATGACCTCCTCCATCAAAGCCCCATCTCCATCTCTTGATATGTTTATGTGTGTGTGACTATGATGTGTGTATGCGCACGCAAAATAATACCCATGCTGAGTTATTTATTGTGGAGCTGAGTGTTAAACTGTTGAAACAAAGTGAAATGCATATTTTAATAGCTTAATTAGATTATAAGTAAATTGTGTTTGTGCACGTAATTGTTAAGGCACATTCATCCTCTGTGTGTGTGTGTGTGTACATTCATATTTTCACATCTAAATTATATTTTGTGAGTGTGTAAATGGAAATGCCTCACACTGTAGGGAAAGTACAGTAGCATAAAGAAAACAAGGGAGTGAGGACTGTAAAAATGGAAGGCAGGGTTAGGACGGGGCAATGGGGGCCTGAGAGGTGGGGGTGGAGGTTTGGATTGGGTGAGGGTAGAAGGAGAGAGGGAGCGTGTGCACTGGAGTGAACTGGGGCACCAAGGGAGAGTGGGAAAGGAGGATGAAAAGGAAAGGAAGATGGGGAATGAGAGAAGAAGGGAGCTTTTCACAGCGGCAGTCACGGCATCGGGCTACTGTCTGCCTGAAGGGAGGATCCAGGATCTCTGGCGATTTTGTACATTGTGTGTGTGTGTGTGTGTGTGTGTGTGTGTGTGTGTGTGTGTGTGCGCGCGCGCGCGCTCAAGGTTCATTTAAATTTGCATGTGTGTGTGCGTGTGTCATGCATGTTTGCATGTGAGTGTGTATAGATGAAAAGATGTGTTAATGGGCTCTGGCATAACCCTCACCCTTTCTCCTCAGTGCTTCCTCAACCATACACACACACACACACACACACACACACACACACAGTTTCCCTCACCCCTACCCCCCATTCCTACCAATCTGATAAGTGGCATGCCTCACGTTGAGCCATCAGTCGACTCTGGAGCTCGGTGTGACAGCCACGCACCCCACCCATCCCCTTCTCCTCACCCCACCCACCCACCCTCCATCACCCCAGGGATCTCGTCTGCCTGCTCCTCCCTGCAGATGCAGCCCCACTCAAGGCTACATGGAGAGATGCAGGAGAGAGGGGCGTGGAGTGGAAAGGAAAACTAGAGTGGAGGGATGCTTTCTATCCTTCAATCTTTATTATTCTTAGGCAGTGTGGAAGCACGCTGGGAGCACTGGGAGTGTGGGGGGTTGGCACGAGTGTGTGTATGTGTGTGTGTGTTTGCATGCCTAGAATATGGATACTGTGCCACGAAAGCATGACTGCCTCATGTGTAGCATGAGAGTAGGTAGTTAGTGTGTTCCTGCGCCACTCCGTGCCTTTACACCATATGATTCTTTCTGCTCGTGTGGGTGTGAACAGCTGATGGCGGGTGAGCCGGCTTGATCATTAGTACACCGACATGACACATGCATTAGCCCGGCTTTTTATACACACACATGACCGAAGGCGTGCCTGATGGATCAACACACACACTTTCTCCATAAAACGCACCCCTCTTCTCCTCCACCTTCCGCAGCACACACACACACACACACACACACACAGGCTCACATATGCTTGTAGTATTATGCCACAGTTGATTTGGAGACAGCAATTAGCTGCCTCCACATGTGGGCCCTGACATCTGCTGAATGTAATCTGAGAGAAAATGATAATTGTTCTTCTTTTGCTCTGCCTCCCTCATCATAATGTCGGCACTGAGGTAGTGAAGGCGAGCACAGGGCGCAGCATCAAGCCGGAGCTTGTATGTGAGAATGACTGGCAGCTGAAGTGAGGTGAGGAATATAAGGAAGGCAGCAGAAGGTAATTACATGAAAAAAAATAATGTAACACATCATGGGCTGTGGATGGTGATGCAAGAACAAACATCAGCTCAGCAGGGTGGTGACTGATTGGGGAAGTTGCTTTTCTCATCTGCGAGCGGGCGAGGATTCAATCCCTTGAAGTGCCCGTGAACAATGTGACAATGTGATTTCCTGTCAGCTCTAGGGGCACTTTTGTGCTGCTGACCCTGACCTTTGACCTCCTTGGGAGAGAGCTATAGCAAAGTGAGCCACAGATTTCCCCTGTCATAGATAAATATTTCAGTGAGAACTCCGGAGTGAACTTTGGCAGCTTTTGGCAGCTTTGCCGAGTGCAAAGTCATACCTCAATATCACCTTCAAATGCCTGCACAGCTAAAAGAAATATCATGTCACCGAGGGCACTACACAGAGAGGAGGTCAGCTTTTTCAACTTCTTGGGAAAAACATCTTTTCAGAAGAATCCCCCCCCCCTCCCCCGCATCTTCAAAGCTGGTGCAAGATGCCAGGACTTTAAAGGGGTCATTTTTGGGGGGTGAACTCCAAACTCGCTCACGAAAATGTCCTCTGAGTGTGACATCCCATTACTCTCCTGCCAATCACGTACCAAAGAGGCCCAGCGGGGGCCAAACAACAAACAACAAAGTCCCCCACAGAGAAGATTAGCGCCACTGTCACAGAGTGCAGTGACGGGAGATGAAAACAGTAAAACAACAAAACTCTTCTGTACGCCAGGTTAAGGCAAGTACAGCTTTGTGTCTGGTGTCAAAAAATTGGATGTCACCGTCAATTTCTGGCGGGGTGAAGCATTTAGACGTAGGCAGAGGCTGAGTTATAGGATTAAGGAGGGGGTGGAGTGGATGCTCTGCGACAGTAGTCACCAAGCAAGAATGAGAGATGGCCGTTTCAGGCGTGGGGGTGCAGAGGGGGTGGGTCGGGCTGTCCGGCCGCACTTCCTCTGCTTGTGGCCACTCGATGCAAATGTGATTGGGCAGCACTGGGCCTCCATCAGACAGCCCTGAAGTAATTAGGTTTAGAATGATCACGCAGTGCTCCGAGATAGACCTTGAAGCATGGGGAGAAGTGTGGAGGCTGCGTGTGTGTGTGTGTGAGAGGAGAGGTGGTGTTGCACGATGGAGTTAATTGAATCTGAAATCTTGTCGGCCTGAAATGAGATACACCGATGTCTCTCACGCTGTGTCTCAGGCAGAGGGCTGCAAACATGACTGAATTCATAAAGTGTGTTATTAAAGAGCTCAAATTAAGTGTAGCAGTGCACCCCTCTATACTCTACCAGGCCTGTGACTACTAATGATCCAACCCCAGTGGAATCACACCCAGACCCACCGATTGAAACCCAAGACTCCTTCTCTTCTCTTCTCTTTTCTCTTCTCTTCTCTTCTCTTCTCTTCTCTTCTCTTCTCTTCTCTTCTCTTCTCTTCTCTTCTCTTCTCTTAACGCTTCAGCTATCTCCCTCACTTTACTCCGTCCCTCCCTCCATCGTCTCCACTTTCATCAACCTCTATGTTCCAAACAGAAACTGCCGGATGTTTCTTAACTTCCTCCCTCTCCGTTTGATATTTGTTTTTCACACTTTGAGACACTTTGATTCCACTTTGATGTTATTTTTTCACTCTGGCCCGGATCGCTTTGATCAATCAGAGAAAGGCTGTTCCAATGCGAGTCGACTCTCGGAGGACAGGCGGATTTGAAAATAATGAGAAAACATTAAGAACACGTACAAAGATCTGAGAACGGCACAATCCCATTTTGTTTTTCTAAATAGTACAAATGAATCACTAATGCCCGCCGTAATAAACCATATCAAATGTATGCTTTGGTCTGAGGAGGAAAAAAAGTATACGTTGAATTAGAGATGCAAAGCATGCTTGATATTACAGAGACAGAGGTGAGAAATGCACATGGGAGAACCTATTTATTTCCCCCTATGTGCTATGCAAATGAAGGGGGCTGCCTGCTACAGTACGACTCATTGCTAGTCTGCTCACCCATCCTCCAGGCTTAGCATGTAATGAAATAGAGGCCTTTGGCTGAAATGACCTTTCCCATCCACTGAGTTCCCACCTGCTGATGTGTACACACACCTTCACATGTGAGTGAGACGATAGGTAGTGGGAGAGAAACAATCACAGCGAATGCAAGGAAGATAAAACATGGAAAATTGCTTTTGAATTACAAAGGTAATATCAATCGATGTTGAATTACACTTCTGATTTCCATCAAAGGCAACCAATTAAAGCCAGGAGCCGTATTCCTCTTGTTCTGTCAGCGTCTCGACATGTGTTCGGCATGTAAAGTGAAATTGTCTATTTTTCCCTCCTGCTTTTCCACCTCTCTCCCTCTCTCTCCCTCCCTATTTCTCCTGCTCTGATCTTTCTTTCTGTCTTTGGTGAGTGTCAGTGAAATGGAGATCCTTTTCATGGCTGGATCGGGATTTCATTCCTCCCCATGTTTGTCATGAAGGAATCTTAATTGGGCTTTCACTGCCATACCAAGATGTGGGAGCTGCTCCCTCTAGTTTGTGACTTGGGGAGGCGGTGAATGCCGGGCGGAGGGAGAGAGGAGGTGTGTGTGATAATGGATCGAATAGTCCACAACAGCGGGTAAAGGCCAGTTGGTATTTCCAGTTGCAGATCCATAAGTGTGCCTCAGACCTCTACGAGTTAATTGGGTATCAATCTCAGAACCCATCGGCTATCACTCTGAAGACGATTTAGCCTCTTGGGGCAACGGCCAATGTTTCAGGAGTTTCAGTATAGCCAGCAGATATCCACAAAATGGAGCCAAAGCTTGTTCAAGCGTGATTAGTCAATACTACTTAGACTACAACGGGAAACCAGAACACTTCCAATACCAGAATCTTGTTCCATTGTATACAGATATCTCATTCTACAGATTAATTCTGTGTCAACATCTGTATGTCCAGCCCAGTATACATAGGAATACAGTTCTGCATCCTCTGTGTAAAAGTTTAATCCCAGTGTAGGAAGTAATGTGTTCTTTATGTAGAGAGTCGTGGTGTAGAGGCCATGTTATACAATAAATGTTACACAATAGACCTTTAGGTCGGGTGTCCCAACACGGATCCTGCAATTATTTTGCTTTTTTCATTAACCATAACCACAATCCTAACTTAATTATGGCTGCAACAATACATCGAACTGGATCGATATATCGATTCAGCGATAAATAATTCAGGTGTCATCTTGTGAAAATATCAAAACATAATTTTGCATTTCATATTGTATTCTCTATCGTGCAGTGTGTACTTACTGTTTTTAATATGTAACACACCTGCACTGGTAACCTAGGTCACTTTACAAGGTGGCTACTGTGTTTTTTATTTTGTGTTTTGTACTATGCTCTGTGTATGTACCGCTTCTGTTATGGTAGTTATAAAGATTTACTGTAGTCTGCATTGCACCTGGAATTTTATTCTTATTTACTGCCTCTACTTGTGTGTGGACTACAGATGGAGATTAGCGCTTCACTAAATCTGATGCAACCATGTTTTCATTCCTTGTAAATGATTAATGTCATTGCACACGCAAATAAACGTAACTAAACTAATTCCATCTTTACGATAAGCCTTTATTTTGAAATTCCCATGGCACCTCCTTCCTTAACATTCAAACAGTGCTAGCGGCCTAGCACCAAGCAGATACAGTCAAGAAAAAGACACTCAGTGCATTTACATGCAGCTTGAGAATATCAAATTATTGGCTTAGTCTGACTGAAACCGGACTTTTAAATGCATGTAAACAGCTTAGTCCGACTGAAATTGGACTATCCGTAGCTCGACTAACACACCTAGATAATTCTATTGAAAATCAAACTATTGCTGCATGTATCCACTTAGTGTGACTGGAGTCAGACCCGGCGTTCTGCGCATGCACCACTTTTTCTCTCGCGGTGTTTCACTCAGAAGAAGAAGGAGATGACGTAGCAGCAGTTCAATCCCGGAAAAACAAACAAACAGCATTGCGACGGACAGACGAGGAAACTGCATTCATGCTACGAAAGCTAAAGGAGCTAAACACTTTGAAATTTACGGATGGTAGGAAAACGCGAAATGCTGATTTATTTTATTTATTATTCCTCTTCAGGTCAACAGAAACTAGTTCAATACGCACTATATTAAAAAGGACACAGCGCCACCTATCGAGGCGGAGTCAGACGTGCTTGGTCAGAAATTCAATGTTCTCTTCTGCATGTATACTCAGACAAAACTAGAAGTCCGACTTGACTGATTAGCCGAGCTATGAGCTTAGCTGGACTACTGCGTGCATGTAAACGTACTGAATGAGGATATTTACCGATATCAAATTATCGATACAATAACATGAAAGTAGTGATTCACATCCGTATTCTTAACCTAAACCAAATAGTTGCCAAAGCTTAACCATACCGTAATTGGAGTTTAATTTCCATGAACATGACCTCTCCTTGACCTCAGCTAAGTCAGAATTAAAGAAATCTTGCCATAGGATATTAAAGACATTAAATGTAATCTGGAGTTTGCTGAATTGCCAAACTTTAACATTCTTGTCTTCAACCTTGGTAATATTTCATGGTTGTTTTTCATCTCCATCTCATACCAATGGTATTATTACATTTCCCATAATCCCCTCTGCTCTGTGAAACAAAGAGGATGTTTCTTCTTTGATCAAAAGGTTTTCCCTCTTGCTTTACCATCTTACTTTCATGTGTGTCAGTGATCTTTTCCAAAAACCTCCTTCCAGTTTCCTTTGTGCTGTAAATTGGTACAGCAGATATCCCACTCAGTGTCTGCAGCACAACATGTAATATGGAGGTGGGAAGAGGCTGCAAAGGATCTTATTGATCTTGCTGTCTCATTTGTGTACAGTAATTGTGCTACGCTTTTATAAATGGTTTTATGAGTTGGAAAACGCTACATGCAGCATGTTCGATTTGACATACTTTGTGTTTTTTGTTCTGTATTTTGCTTTGGAGAAGCAGCAGAGGAGTGCCCAGGGTAATTTATTTAACCTGCTTGTGATGTACAGTCCCTATCCCTGAGAGTCCACGGGCTTCCTACCATCTCGCATCCTTACTTTACTCACAATTACTGTCACTCCCCTCCCTCTTTCTTTCCATATATCCGCCTGTATCCCTCTTCCCTCCTCCTTCCCAGCTGCCCTGGAGATTCATTGTGGCATTGACAGGAAGACCTCTCCCGTCTCCCTCTGAATGCTGGGAGGGATGTATATCACGGATCAGCAGCTCCGCTTGGGCTGGTGTGTGTCCATGCCTGTATTTCAAAGTCTGACGTTTACGAGACAGAAAACCTGCCTCACTTCTCCCCTCGCCTGTCCTTTAGGTGAGCGTCTTGGAAATCGGGCATTTGAGCATCGCAAAACACATCTGTCTCCAGACTCATCAGCATGTAAATTAGTTTGGGAGGATTATCAAAACAGAAACGACTTGAAAAGAGGCCTGACCGTAATTTCCTCTCACCTACCACTGAGTTGAAGTTGTACGAGGTGAAAGCGGCTGTAAATACATCACCAAACCCATTATCAGTGAAAGTCTCTGATCCCTCTGAGTCTCTGCACATCAGTGGTATTCTGTACAGCTATTCCAAAAATTCAGCTTGCCCTTTTTTTCACCTGCAGTGGCACCTCCGCACACACAGTTGCGGCTGCCATCATTAAAAGAGCTGAGCAGACTTTGGATGCTGCGTCTGCTGAATGCAGAGTTTTTTTTATGTGTCTGAGGCATGCGGCAGCAGCCGAGCTGAGGATACAGAGAGTGGCAGTGATCAAAATGGCCCATTAGGAATGCAGTGTGCCATACTGTATCTAGGTCACAGCCTGAGCCACCTACTGTAGCTCTTCCACTGAGAAACCACAGCGCTGTCCCCTCCACTGCTCCCCCTCATCCCCTCTCCTGCATCCCTGCATGTGAGTGTGTGCGGTCTAGGTTGTTTAAGCATTAGCCGGACGTGTGTGTACGTGTGTATTTGAGCGTGTGTGTTCCTGTTTATGCATGGGTCATGGCTAGCAAAGGCATTTTTGCAACCGATAATGTGTTTCTCTGTTTGTATACAAAGCGAGAGAAAGAACGTGAGCAGGATGATTGTAAGTGGAAAAAATGTCAGCAGTTCAAATAACAAAATATAACTTTGTCTCATCAGCATACACACACACACACACACACACACACACACACACACACACACACACACACACACACACACACAATGCTCAGCGCAACACCTGAACTTCCCTCCGAGCTGCTCAAGTGTTTCTATGTAAATTGTCCTTCAGAAACTCCCTCCTCACTGCGCTCATACACTTTAACAAATGGATGTATGAATGTGTTTGGACTGTTTATTTGTGTTGTAATGAGAGGCTTTAATCAGGGGTGTCAGGGATTTGAAACGTTCCTCTGAGCGCGTGCAAAAACACCCCTCCCCTCCTCACACACACACACTCAGACACACACACATACACACATAACTCAGTGATTTATGTGAAACATTAAAGGCAATCATGTTGGGCTGGGCCCCGTCCTTTGTATTGCACAGGCTGTTTGAAATATGGAAAGCCAAGCTGTCCCTTGATATACAGGCACACACATATAGATAAACACTCTCACACACACACACTCACACACAGACACAGATGCTTGTGTGTACCTGCTTTTGCTTAAATATGAATAATTGGCACTCAGAGCAAACAGATGAATGCTGTTTTTTTTTCCTCATCTTGCAAACACACAAACCCACACACATGCGAGAACTTTTAGTTGTAGACAGACATTCAGACGCTCCATCCCACACACACATATACACTTATTCAGTTCAACACTTGCTTTGATACTGATAGTTGTTAGTTTAAAAGCAGAGAACATCCTCAGCCATTCGCTGTGATGTTGCTCTGTGTGTGTTCATTCTGTCTGGTCTCTGTGGTTAGAGAGAACATTTCTTAATAAGAGCGGATTAACTCGGCTGCTGGAATTTTGAAAATCTACCATACCCTCCTCCACACACACACACACACACACACACACACACACACTTACACATTCACACATAATGGCACAAACAAACATAGTGGAAGTACAATAGAAAATCTGTAGGATGGGATACCACCCAAAAAAAGCCCAGCGGCTCTTTGTCACTGACCATTCTTCACACACACACATATATATTTATTTTAGTCTTTAAGTCTTTTCGTGTCTTACTCCTCCTCCTACCCTTTAGGGGTGTTAGTACTGAGGCTCTGCTCGTCTTTTGCTATCTGTACCTCCTAACAACTAGACCAGTGCTGGACTGAACAGTAGTTGTTTCTCAGGCCACTGGACACACACACACATATATGAAAAAATAAAAGGAGAGCCAGACAGTAAAATAAGTGTGAAGAGGGGACTAAACAAATGGAAGAAGACCTGACTGACAGATACTAGCAGAAATAACAAGAAATACTAACTGACACGGCAGGAAAAAAAGATAAATTTAAGGCCAAAAAACAATATTCTGAAAGGGCAGTATAGCATCAATTTCCATGCATCTGTATTTCTGCCAGAAAATCTTCATTTCCATACAATAGCCTCTTTATGGTAAACAGGTGGGGACAGGCGATATTGGTTGAGAAAAAGACTGTCATTTAAATACAATGATCCGAGATGGCATACAATTCATATACCTGTAAATTGTTTTTCTTTTTCATTATTTTGATACGACTATGTACACCGTCACTGAGATGGAACATCCTTCGACGTGACGGTGTCCCCTTTGCTCAGCTGAGAGACCCTAAGAGGCGTAGAAGTATCTGGTGAGAATCATTTTTCCCTGCGTCTCGCCCGTGGCGCTGTCCCCCTACTGGGGCCAGGCCTGATGTCATGAATAAATGCATGTCATGCCTCGGCGGTGCGGGACACGCCGCTTTCCCACCCGGCATGAACCATTTCGACTCCCATCCTCCCCTCCTCCTGTACGTCTCCCCACTGTTTTCACACCATCGCTGAAAGAATTAGGCCCGGCTTCCCTCTAGAGCTGCAGCCAATCAACAGCAGCCCCCACTCCTTTTACTCGGGAGGAAATCGATTGGTTCAGTGTGCGCCAGCCCTTGTCCAATGAGGTGAAAGCGCACAGATGTCATATCTCGCTGTGACCTGTAAGAGGCAGAGTCTCTGTAAAAGGCAGGGGAATGTGCAACTGCATTAAGGGTTGTGTTATATTGGAGACACATTCCATATCATGAACCCCAAGATGGTGTGAAGCCAAAGGGGTGCTAGTTTATCTCGCACCCTCATTGATGAATCTCAGGTTGCAGCCTTCCTCCGTAAACTCTTAGGGAAAACGCTTTTCTGAGGATGCATCAAATTGTAGATTCTAGTTTAAAAGAGGTCTGGCTGAGCAGTGGAAAGCGCTGACTGACATTACAGGTTGCGGATAATGAGTTCCGCGGGGAGGAAGATAATCGGCTGGCGGTGGCTGGAGGCTGGATGAACGACGGGAGAACATCCTCCCATACGTCTCTGGGGTTGGTGTCCCTGGAAACCAGTGGTGGGGACATTACGCCGAGGCCACTCGACGATAACGAATGCCCCTTTAATGCCTGTTAACGATCGCCGGGTCACAGTGTGATTCCTGGGGAAGGGAGGAAAAAAAAACACCTCTCTCTCCCTTTTTCTTTCTCTGACTGTCTTATTGGATTTTTTTTACAAGGCATCTGGTTGTCTCACCCCAGGTAGAGAGTGTTTACTCACCACTGCTGCAACAACACTTAGCTAGCGAGGACAGACAAATCCGACAGCCTCGCCCTCCTAACAAGGCGCTATTAAAATTACATGCCACTGTCAGGGTTTTGCCCTAGGTGAGGCACTGTGTAGAAATCATGCACTACGCCATATTGACATGCCCTCGCATTGGACAGGGAAAGAAGAAGAAGAAGACAGTAAAAGAGGAATGTTTGTTTGTCTGCGAGTGTGTGTGCTAGTGTTAACTTTCTGCTGTATACTTTTGCCATCAATAAGATGATAATAACGTCTCTTGATTCTCCTCTGAGAGAAAAAAAATGTATTTTTTATGGTGCTTTATAGATTATAACCATGAAATGCAGTGGGTGGAGGCACAGTTATTTATTTTCTTCCTGCCTGTGACAAATACAGTTTCGGGGGATGGGGGCTCAGACACCACATCAGACGTCTGTGGGGGACTTCGCCCTGGGAGATTTGGATTAACTTTCAGGTTGGCCGAGCAGAAACCATAATGATTCTCTCTGTCTGCCCTTGAAATTATCTTCTCATCACTTACTCAAATTGATAGATGCAGTCACTTTTTTTTCTTTCTGGCTCACCTGTTCCATTTGCAGATTTGACTAATGCCAAAAGATTTAACACCTCGCATGTGAGGTGGAACCAGCTGGTCCATCACATCCCGGCGTTCGCTGTGAAAAACCTCACATTTTAGAAGGAGGAATAGACAGCTATTTCTGCTGTCCTCTCTCCCTCAGTCAGCGACTTCCTGTGAGCAAACCACAAATTCCCCACAGAAGATGTCAAAACAGATCAGCTCCTCTCAAATCTACTCCTCAGATTAAATGATTGTAACAATCAAACTGGCTTTGAGGCTTTGCATAATTTACTTTTCCTCCCTCTTTGGAAATTCTGTCTTTGACTTTTTACTCCTCTGTTGTGCCGCAGCCTTGAAGTATTATTACCCTGCAAATCGATAAAGATGATGTATGAGGCATCCACTGCTAGTGGTATAAACCCTTCTGTTTTCTGTGATATATGGGGATGTATCATATTGAATGGAGTACCTATTTACTGACTTCTTAAACAGTAAAAGCAGACAAATACAACAAAGCCAGTTTCTCAGTAATGTGCCAAATGTGCAACAGTGTTCGAAATTATTTGATTTCAGGAGATGCTGTCGGCAGAAGTCGGGACACTTTGATTGAACGCTTCAATTTCACCCTCAATGTTTCATCACGTCAGTGGCAGTCGTAACATTAACAAAGCATATATTATGTATGATTGACGCATGTTACATGGCATATCACTCAAATGAGGTTTGATGGCCAATCAGACATTAACTGTGATGAATAGCATGAAGCAGCTCAAGCTCTACACATAGCCCGAAGCTTATAAATATTCCTTACATCTATCTGGATTCTGTCTGCATGTCACTGTCCTACTGATTGGATCTGCATCTCACTCAGCTGTTGTGTTTGTGCTCACGTAATCTTTACTGAACGTCTCTCTACCCAGGCCAGGTGGTTTTGCGATCTCCATCTCTCCTCACCATCGTTCTTTGTCTTTTCACGGCCCCCCTGCATTTGTGTATTCATCACTCTTACGTGCTGCTCGCCACAGCGAGATAGATGCTTAGGAACGGATCATTAAACAGAGCTTCGGTCTGATGGACTGAGGCAGAAAAATAAGATCGGGGCTTTATGAGGATGTAAATGGCATATCATTGTTTACCTGGCTTTAATGGAGATGTAAGGTCCAGCTGTTGCTCGTGTAGTGACCATCAAACGTCATTTTAAATAGCTATTTGACAGAATGATCGAAATTCAAAGGTCTACCTTCAAAAACGAGTAACTGAAGGTTTGAGTGGAGATTATTATGTTACTCTTCTGTTCCCAAGGTCAACAATCAATGTCAAATAGCTGTTTACTTCAGAATGAAAATAATATTAAAAGGGAGCTGTGGTACTTTTCAACCTGGACCCTATTGTCCCATGTTTTTGTATCTAAGTGACTCATTGAAACAACAATTTTTAAAACTGGTCCAGTATTGAGCGAGAGTGCTGCAGGCAGCAGCGGCAAAATATGCTGCAGTGTAACCACTTGGGGCAGCTGTGCCCCTTCAGTTTAAGTACTTGTTTTTGCCACTGACGCCAAACACACACCAAGCAGCAGTGAAGTGCGGCTTGCCACAATAATTACATTTCCATGAGGCCGGGAGGTGTGTTCATGTGTTTCAGGTGGAAGAAACTCTTTGTAACATAGGTCAACATGTCACAGGACTGAGTTTACTGATTGGCTGGGGGTATTCTCTGACCACAAGTCCAAGCCCAAGTCTCAACTTTTACTTTGGCTGCACTTTGCTGCAGAATCAAACGGCCTTAGCACAGAGCAGTTTTTCAGCATAACAGGTGCAGATTGTTATTATCAGTGTCCTTTAACATTATGGAAATGACCTCATAGAGGAATGAAACATTCATCCACAACTTCCACTTGTTCCAGTCTGTTATATGACCTCGCTAACAAGATGTCTCGTTCTGAAATCTCAAGAGAGGTGACTTGTTGCACAAAGAAAAAGGTGGGCACCCGAGTGAGAGTACTGGTAATCATTTGCTGTGCTGGAGTACAGAGAGCATATTTTATTCTGATCTAAAAGTTTTTCAATGTCATGGCTGAATTTTTAGCTGATTTTGGCAAAAACTCTGAGAGATTTCAGAAAGACACCTCTCCCTTAATGAGAATTTGACATAAAATGAACTTTAGAGGCAAAAGGCATGGAATAAAGTTTAATTTCTCTGTATGGTCCTTTCTGTAATGTTGTAAGACTCTCGTAATAACAATCTGAGCCTGTCAGTGGCAAAAACAAGCATCTTCAATGATGTAAAATGATGGGGCACACCTGCTATAGGGGTTACAGTACAGCCACTCTTGTTCAATATTGGACCAATTTTAATTTAAGTCATTTGAAGGGGCAGCACAGTGGTGTGGTGGTTAGCACTGTCGCCTCACAGCAAGAGGGTTCCTGGTTCGATCCCGGGTGCAGGAGTGTGGAGTTTGCATGTTCTCCCCGTGTCAACGTGGGTTCTCTCCGGGTACTCCGGCTTCGTCCCACTGTCCAAAGACATGCAGATTGGGGATAGGTTAATCGGTGACTCCAATTGGTGTCTCAGCCCTGCGACAGTCTGGCGACCTGTCCAGGGTGTACCTGCCTCTCGCCTAATGTCAGCTGGGATAGGCTCCAGCCCCCCTGCGACCCCCAAGAGGATAAGCAGTTAGAAAATGAATGGATGCATGGAAGTCATTTGAAGCCAAAAACATGGGGAAATAAAAACAAGAGTCATCCTTAAGATAATGTCATCAGGTTGTGGTGATACTGCAGTGCGGCCATGTTGCACAAAAACTGTTCAGACTTTTGGGCCCGAATAAGTTCTCTTTCCCAGACTGCAAGGTATACTGTAGTTACTCCATTGTCATTCTGCCCGTGAGTTGCGGCTGCCAATCAATATCTTATTATCAAGCCTCATCAACCTCACTCTCAATACAGCTATCCCGATGCCAGCCCCAATTAATGCCAAGGTGCCAATACCGGCTCTAGAGTTTTACAGAAAAGGCCGAGTTTCTCCCTCAAACCCCGACACTGATTTACTCCAAGTCATTACAGTTTTTTATTGGATTCTCTTCATTTCTCAAATGAGACACTTATCATCCAGAGACAGGTGTAAAAGTCAATACAGTTTGCAGTTTTTAAACATACACATGGTACCAGAGATTTCTGTATTTTCCTGCTGAGAAAGTGTTGAGTGTAGAAATATTACACTGGGGTTTGTGCGTCAGTGGAGGTTTGGTGGCTAATCCTGTGTTCCACCACGGTCCCCACTGGCAGGACTCGGGCTGTTCAAGTGAAGGGCAGAGCCATCTTGCGAACCAGCAAGTGTCCCGGTAGCCTTCTAATAGCTCTGGTAGTATCGTCCCTTTCCTCCGCCTCCGCTTTGATGTGGGCCCTCCTTCTCAGGCCACCGGCGATGGGGGAATAGCCTTTCATATGGGAGCTGCTGCACGCCCAGGGTTCTGCTCAGTCTAATCCGCCAATATGTTTCACTATGACAAATCCTTTACTGTATTGATGTTGATCCAGAAGAAGAAGAAAAAAAGTTGAGGGCAGAAGTTTGTCTCCCCTAAGGTTATTTTATGTTTTTTTAAGGAGGGTCGAAGCAAGAAGAGACTGAGAAAAAAATTGGAGGAGGAAAAGAGGAAGGTGAATTTTCCTGAGGAAGTTAATGAAAGTCCTTGAAGTGAGGCGAGGGAAGCTGTCACCTGCCCTGGTGATAGATAGCAGGCGCACTATTATTAGCATTCCCAGCCCCAGCCTAGAGTTTTATGCCCTACTAGAGCCATTTGTTGATTAATTAATCAGGTAATGTATGCTATCTGTGCTACTAAAGCACCCACATATCGCTCCCGTGGCCTCTCCTGGGCTCCCTGCGCAACCACAGACCAGAATCTCCCACCAGACCACAGCACATTCAAAAATTACTACTCTAAACCAGCCGCTACCAAAGAGAAACCATTTGCACAAAGGTCCCGGCTGCTTTTAATGTAAAGTAGAATAATAAACATCCGTGAGGGAAACAGTCTCCCATTTCATGAATATATTCCCTTCCACCGGCCCAAAGTCAACCTTGTCTGATGTAATTTTTTCAGCTTTTGGAGAAAGTTTTCAAACTGTCAAATAAAGCTCAGCTATGAGGAAGGTAAAAATAAACTCGCATTGAAGCACGGTGGGGCTGCGGGACTGCAGAGCTTAATGCTTTCTCCTGTTCCTCTGTCTGAAATTGAACAGGACTGCTCAAACAAAGCCCATGTGGAACATCATAATCAATGTCTGTTTGTACAATGCAAGAACATCCAGTTAGGTTATATAATATAAACAGTTAATAAAAATCCAGTCCTTTTCTGTTATTATATTTATTGAATTTCTTCCCACGTATCATGTGCCTGCATGCCGATGTACTCGCTGTTATTGTCCTGTCTTTGCAATCATCAGATTTGTTCATATAAGTGGCTCCGTTTCCACCAGCCTGACAATCATTAATAGTACAAGGTTTGCAGTACTTACATTTAAAGACCAGAAATATATTACAGTAGTGCAAGAACAGCATGAAACAAAACAAATAGCTATCATTGAGTAGTCTGGAATAAAGTATGTGCAAATCCAGTAATTCAGTGTATAAACAGGTTTCTTTTTCAGCATTTCAGTTCATGTCAGTGGTTCACTTTTTCCAATTTCTATCAAATTATGTTCAGCTTTTTTCTGCAAGCAATACTCTGCCCAGATATCTGTCCTTTCCTTATGTAATCTCTCCAACCTTTCTAAGAGCAGTTGTTAAGAACTGCAGCTTATCTTTTTTCCTGTTGTTTTTGTTTCTTACAATTTATTCATATTGTCCCAAAAAAGACGTTCTCAAAGATTTTTGTTCAGCCATGGTAAATTTGCCTCCTGGTCACCACATATCCTCTAACACTTGTTAAGTGCATAGTTGTGTGTGTGTTTGATTTGGTATGCATGAAGTAAGCTAAGTTCTTCAGTCAGAACTCTTTTCAGCCCTGTGTATTTGGTGGGTGGTGGGTCCTAGTTTCAGACCTGGGTCCTAGTTTCAGACCCTGAACGTAGAGTGTTCAAGGTCTGAAATGCAGGTAAATTGTTGGCAGTGGCACGTTAAATCTTCAGGCCATGATCTGCTACTTAAGCAGAAAGAGACAACACACCAAAGAAAGACAGTTTTAGTAAGGTCAGCATATGATTGTAACACAACACAGAATATTTTTCTCTGTTTCTTTGTTATCCCGGGCTAAATATTCTCTGTATGAATGGACATGTAAGAATAGTATATTTTTGCACGTAGGCTGTCACATTCACATTTGCCCGTACTCCCAAAACAAACAAATAGGGCTAACCCAAAAGCGACGGTGTAACTTGAACAATGGAATTTAACATGCATGTAATGTTGTTTATATGAATTTATTGAACCTTAAATGACAGCATACTTTAGATTATATGATGCCCAAATTATCTAAATGTCATTCCTACATCCAGCACATAGATTTCAAAAATGGGAAATAAAATTTCTGAAGTGGTTGGCAGTGAAAAGAGTTTATTTTTGTGCCATATTTCCTTTGAGATTTTAATATTGAGCTCTTGCTACCGTTTGGTTAATTCAGCATGTGATGGGAATAGACTGTATAAAGTAATGAACATACTGTAGCCCCTGTAACATCACACATTGGTTTGCATGCTCCAATTTGAAGCCTCGAATGCAGCATTTTGCCGGTTGCCATCTTCAATTCTTTAGGGCCAGGAGTGACCACATTTGGATGAGAGGGTAGAGCTAACCCTAACGCTAGCTGCTAGCTTGGTTAGCACGGTGCATTTACAGCTGTGTTTAACTTTTGCTAACAAAAAACAGGTTTAAAACCATTAAAACACTTAGAGGGTCGTTTATTTAGTGCAACCAAACACTGAACATGACTTTTAGTCGAACAAAATATTGCAGTTAATTTTCATGACCTGAAAACACACTGAAATAACATTAGCTGGGCCTATATTCTGAGAATCTGGGGTTACCAATGTTGTCGATGTGGGAGCATCTTGTCATCAGACTGCACACACCTGTCATTTAAAGCGGCTACGCCCTTAAATATAAATAACTTTAAGTCTTAATAAAGCATAAACAGGTGAGATTTATAATGAGTCACCCCCCATACAGTCGTCATGAAGAGGGAAATAAGCTATTAAGATCAAAATAGTTTTTTGTACCAGGCTGTAAACATGTTTATTTCTGCTTTAAAGTTGGGCATTTTAACATGGGGGTCTATGGGGATTGACTCGTTCTTGGAGCCAGCCTCGAATGGCCATGCTGGAACTGCAGTTTTTGGCACTTTCGTGTTGGCTTCATTTTTCAGCCCAGGAGGTTGCTGCTTAGTTTTGAGCCTCCCCTGCTTTAAACAAGGCCCTACAAGACATGCTTAAAGGCTGAAATGACCCAGTGCCCACTCTGGTGACCAGTCCTCACCTATTTAAAAAAAATCTCTCAACTGTAATTATCTCAATAAGGTTTAAACATGGTATTCGTTTTGTTGCATTATTCATATACATATTTAATTAGGTGTTGTATGCCTATAAACATTGAGAACTACACACTGGGGTCAACATAGACACAGTACCACTGTATCTGCTTCATGTGGTGTACAGATGTGCTTCAATCTCCATGTGTAAAATGAGCATCATGTGCACTTCCTGGATATCTGTCTGTAATACTTCCTTTTTCTGTATCCTGCCGTTTTGCACTTCCTCCACAGCTGGTACCATTGTGGAGGAACAGGAAATGACATCATACTTTCACAATATTGCCTTGCCTGTTCTGTTTCATCAGAGAATTGATCCCTTATCTCTGAATTCTGCACACATGTATAAAGTTGACAGCTGTTCTTAGTGTTTCCACAAGCACATTGTTGTGAGTAATAAAAGTCTCAGCCAGTGGAGTCACATAATAGAGTTGTCCATATATTGTGTGTGTGTTTGTGAGTGTGCAGCCCTGTAAATGTACTGTACTCCCTGTCAGCCGCATGCCTCCTCTCTTTTTTTTTTCTTTCCCCATCATTTTCTCACACCCCTCAGTCAGCCAGAGTCTCCAGTCATTTATTCGCCCAGCACCGAGCCCGGCCGACCTGAGGAATTTACGATCACTGGCTCGGCTTATTCTCACCTCGCTGTAAAGCTGTAACGGATTTACCGCCACCGGTGTGTCACTCCCGTCATTAAAATGTAAAAGTTTGCGACGCTGCCTAGAAAGTTACAAATGATGCCAGCGAGCTTGGCCGTTCTTTCCACTTACAGTTTGCAGGTAGTTTGTTCCCTCCTCGCTCAAAACTGAATCATGAGCTGTCACTGCTCCCATCACTCTAAGTAAACTCTACAGCTCAGGGAGGAAACGGGGAGCTCATCCTCTCCTCTAAAAAGGTTTTTTTTTTTCCACTTTTCAGACTTACTCTTAACACCACACACTGAATCTTTTCTGCTGTCCTGGATGGAGACTTGGCAGGGAGGGAATTCACTGCGTTGAGTTATCTTTTGATACGGCATGATGCATTTTGATTGCATTTATATGAAAAAGGCCAAGTTATTCTTTCAATAACGAATGGGTGCCCGGAGAGACTCCTCCTGAGCTGTCTCCCCAGCAAAGCCCGACCTGAAGATTTTGACAGTTTGACACTTTAATTTCCTACTGAGTATTTCACCTGAATTTCCCGGACAAAGAAGAGACATGCTGCTGTATGAAAAAAAATGTCCATTGGAAATTATTAAAGTCTGGGCCTCAATTAAATCCTCTCTGCCCTTCTCTTTTACTCAGGTTTGGAAGGCACCGCAGGGATGAGCAGCCAGGAGACAGGATGGAGAGGAAGGGCTCCAGTAAATCTAAAGCTGAGGACACACAGGCGTCAGAGGAGGAGACCCTGCGGATGAGGCTGGAACAAGAGAGGTGAGTGCTCAGACAGAGCCTTGGCTCGCTAAAAGCCTAAACAATTAAGTCCCAGCTGAACAAAGAAAGGAAAAAAAAAAACACTGCTGACGGTAAAATTAGCAAACTACCTAATTAGCAAAATGGCGGAGCAAGGTAGGGAAATTCTGGGAAAGTACTCAGATGTCAATTTGTGAAATGTCCCTTTCTTTTATATCAGTACATTAAATAGATCATTTATGGATTGTTGGTGCCTCTGCCATTCAGAGGCGCTGACCTCTTAATGGTGCTCGTAGGCCCCTGTGGATTTGGCGTGATTGAATGGTGCTCATTATAATGGCGAAATCGATGTAGCTCTGCATTCGTCTTCTCCTGCAGCTCGCCCAGGTTGTTAATCGCTCAAGAATGCGCTGTTCCTTTTAACCCGCCCCTCTTGGCTCTGTGTCCTCTGGTGTTTGTGGACATCAGGAGCATCCAGAAGAATAAGGCGAGGCACTGGTTCTGCCGCCTGTGCCTCATCCCTCACAGACAAGCCCCATTTAATTCTCTCTGGCGGGAAAGACAATATTGGTGGCAGGGTGAATGAAAAGACAGCTTGCTGCCTCCATTGTTCTCCACCAGCCAAATGAACTCAGCAATCAAAGTGCCGTCGGTAATGACAGCTAATTGAATAGAAACAATAGGGCTTGATACCGCTCCCTCTTACAGCGAAAGGAGAGAAGGATGGATGGCTGTCGAAAATGCACGGTACCACAAACACAAACAACTGCACACACACACACACAGAAAACACCCACAAAGACCCTCTTCCTCGCTGAATGGAACATCTGGAGGCCTTGCTCAAAAAGCTGTAGCACATTTCTTTTTGGTATTCAGCTATGACTTGCAGTGATGGTCCTCTCCACTGAGAGTGCGAACACCTCTGGCCGAGGGCCCAACACATTTCCCTCAGTGCACCCTGGAGACCGGTGGGCCTGGCTCTCCATCCAGATCTGTCCCCTTTGAGAAGCTCCCAAACGACTGTCACACTAAGCAGCAGAATCAACACAGACACACAGTGGGCATGAGATATGTAGAGTACATGCCCTCACAACCCTCCCCTCCCCACAAAACACATACACACTATTTAAATCCCACTTCTTTTCTTTCACCGCTGTCACCCAATTTCTTTGTCTGCTACTTTGTCTTGCAGCACGTTCTCATTCCCTGTCTTGTTTGTGTCCGTTCTGCATGTGTGAGCTCCAGTCCCAGCTCCCCGTGCAGGAGGGCAACCTAATTCTTTCCTTTTGTACCTGTTCCCAAATCCCATCACTCAGCCATGCCAGGATTGTCCCTCGGTTAATGGGAAAGGGAATCCTGAGGGAAATCGCGGTGGGGTAATAATAAACCAACCTGCCATGAAGACAAGTCGATATTCAAAGCATTAGGGTTCAGCAGGACGACAGCTCAGAAATCCATTACTTCTTGTATTTTTTGGTAGCACTACTGCATTACACTCCCAAGGTGCTACATTTGATTGTCTTAGCTCTCTGCTTAAGGCACCCGCTCTGATTGATTACAACGCTGCCACTGAGACAGGACCATTTCAGAGCGCCTTTATGAAATTATGGATCGGACCGTAACGGGCTTCCGACGCTGGCAATCGTCAGCCAGCCCCGTGTGTCAGCACGACCCTGGGATGGGCCGCAGCCAAACTCCCGGCTCGGCTGACATTAGCGATCATTAATTCAAGCAGACGGTTTTGACAGGGGCTTTTAGTGATTCAAAATAGGAGTCAGCGAAGAGGTGAGACAGATTAATTCATAAAACCTGCCCTTTTTAGCCTGCAATAAGGCAGCTACGGTTATATATTTAAAACTCTGACCTTGATATGATTCACGCAATTTATGGTTTGGCCTGCGGTCCTTGCAGACACAACCCGTTTATTTGAGTCAAAATGTTCCCCTCCGTTGATATCTTGTCAACCTGTTATGGATGGTAGACGACGGAGAGGGGAGTTTATAAAACTTTGACTTAATTTCTGGAGCACAGTGTCTCCTCTTGATGAGGAGCGGTTATTAGCAGCATTTGTTTTGCAAAAATCTGGTAGATTTTAAACAGCTTCTGTGATTGACTGTTTTATATCCCGTCAAGGCGACATTAGAACCTGTGGTTAGGCTGATCTGAATCCTTGTTGAACCCAGCTGTGGCAGCTATTACTCTTTTCTATTTATGCCTGTGGACAGCACCCAAGACACCCCTATCTGATTGGCTCATGTTGAGAGGACTGTGGAGACAACAAGCTCTCTGATTGGACCTTGGGTGGGTTGGAGAGCAGCCGTTCCTGCTATGGCCCTCATTCATGCAAGGCCATGGGGGAGAAGAGAGAGAGAGAAAGAAAGAAACACAGGGCGGGTGGCGTTGGTGGAGCTTCTATCAGTCTCCGACTTATCTCACCACATGCTAGCCCTGAAACTCTATTTTCCCGGCCAAAGAGGGAAGCACACAAAGACAACCTGACAATGTTCCTTCTTCATTTTCCGCCTGAACTGAACTCGGTTCTCTCTGTCTTTCTCTGTGGCAGCTGATTATGATGTCCATTCTCTCTTATCTGCTCGGCTCCGGTTGGCTTCTAATCAGCGGCCAGCACTCCACCGCCACTCTCTTTGTACCCGCTCCCCAGACCACAGCAGAGCGCATCACGGCTTTTTTATCCTCGACAGTGGTCTGCTTCCTCTTGTTTGTTGTTTGATTTCCTGCTGACTCTTGACAAACAAAAACCTGACCAGTGATTCTGGAGTGGGTCAGTCAGCACAATTCACTCTGAATAACAGCAAACCTGGATTAGGCATGAGAATTTTGTCTTTTATTTAAAAGAATACTTCACCTCCAAATGATCTCTTCTGTATCAAGCACTCACCCCTTGTTACGCTGCATTTGGGAAGAAAACTTTGTTTTTCTCACATGCCTCCAAAAATTGGAGACATCTGGATGAATTGAAGTCATAGGGGTCCACATTTAACAACAGTAAAACTATATCAAAACATCTCTTTCAGTCAGTATAGGCCAAGTCCCAATTTTCCAGTCGTTTGCTCAGTACTTTGCTCAGTACATTTTTGCAAAAATGTAATGATTTATAATGTTTCCACATTAACAGCGCAGACCTTGCAGTAGACTGTTCATGCATAAGTGTTTTAAATAGTAATGTTTCAGTAAAATGCATTTTAGTCAGGACCACTTTACTCAAATAAAACTTGATTTCCATTTGCAGTATTATATTTGCTGGTATGGCTCTGTACTGGGGCCTCTCTGCCTTTCCTAACCCTATGCAGAAAGCCTCTTCCATGCGCTTATGTAGAAAGCCTAAGGTGGAGAGAGCACACCTCCCTGCCCTTCTACGCACCTGTGTGGAAAGCCTTTCGGCAAGGAAAGCACACATGTCTGCCCTTCCATGTGCAAATGAGGAAAGCCTGAGGCAAAGAGAGCAAACTTCCCTGCCCTTCCATGTGCCTACATGGAAAGCCTAAGGCAGGGAGAGCAGCAGCAAAGACCCCTGGGAACAGAACAGAGCAGCATCAATGACAAACAGAAATGACACTGACAAGGAGGAGCTGGGGTGGAGGCAGGTTGCAAAGCGGCTTGCAGAGGAAGCAGCAACAGTAGGCAGGCCAGAGCAGTTTAAATAGGGTGCCCTGAATGAGATTAGCCAATTGGTTGCATAGAAAGGAATCATGTGATCTATCAACTGACTCCCTTCCGTTTGAGATCAGCTGATGTAGTTGGGATGTGAGCTGAGCTCGACATTGTGTCCTGCCTGAACTAACGCTATGCTCAATTGGTTTGGCTGACTGAGTACTGAGCATACAACTGTAAAAATGAGACTCCCATTATGCTGCATGTGTTGTGTGAGAGTTTGTAAACAGGTGTAGTTTTGGTGTTGCTAAAAGTCGTCCTCTATGACTTAAATTTATCAAAATGTTGCTCACTTTTGGATTCTTCATTCAACGTAGATGCATGCGAGAAAAACAAAGTTTTCTTCACTCATTCAGCGTAACATGGGATAAGTAATTCTTACACTAATGATCTTTTGGTGGGTGAAGTATTCCTTTAACAAGAGATAGGGTCTTCTCTTATACCATGTTCAGGGTACACTGAATTGCTATAAGGCAGATCGTTCCTTTTCTGTTTTTTCGTCACAGTGATTGTGGTACCAATGTTATCATTCCACTTTGTCAAACCATCTCATTATTTCAGTATCCTATTTGAGTCTCATTTGCATAGTGAGTTCAAAGGAAGCTCCAACTGGCTGATTGGGAAGTGTGATTACATTTGTAATTATATTGATACCTACAGCAAGTTAATGCGATTGTTAACACTGTGAATTAACACCACGAAACTTGGACAATTATCTCTGTGATTGCATTATGCTGTTATGGGCCAAGTGTCAACGCAAAAGATGGGCTATCAGAGGTTTGCGATTCTGCACAGACAGCTGCACGCAGAGTCATTTACTGCACTTTGATTAGATTCAGATACATTCTGCCCTCCATCTGCACTTCAGAACAATAGAACATGTTTTGGTGAGGGTGGTATTGAAAAGAAAAATCTATTCAAGGCGGCTGGATGAGAAAGTAAGAGAGCAAATACATTCTGTTTCATCCACCATGGTAACAATGCATATTGAAGAGGCAGGCTTTCAAAGCTTCTAAGTGTGTTGACTTCAAAATGAGTGTCTCAAAGTACAGACAGCCCCCCCACTCCTCTCTCCCCTTCCTCTCCGTCTCCCCCCTGCCTCCCTTGGGTAGATTACACATTGACAAACATATGGAGAAGGAGTCTGCTGGCTTTGTTGGTCCAAAAACAACAGCCCTGTTGGATAAACAACGAGATTTATTCAGTGTAGTGATGAACAACTTGAGGTGAGCTGACATGTTGCTACCAGTTCACACCAACCTCTCATTCTATCAACATGATGTGTTAAAATAATTACTTGATGTGACAGTCGTCTGCTTTCACATTCATGCACTGAAACGAAGCTTTAGCAACGATATCATTACAAATTCAGTTTTAGCTGATGTGAAGGGATTCACACTCAATTTAGTGACAAGGAATGACAAGAAAAACAACAGGGAGAAGAGAAAAAGTTGAAAGGCAGGGACGTTAAAGACAGAATAATGTCATCTGGCTGACACATAATTTTCCTGAAGACACGGTCAGTCAGTGGATTAGGGGTTGAACTTTAACTGCCCTGAAAACCTCAGCATTAGACCGTCTAGACTGTCTTCTAGCCAGGAGGAAATGCCTTTCCACTGCACTGTTATGAAGAACAAGCAAGTAGGCATTGTATTTAATTTAAAGGTACATGTGAGGTCAATTCTGCCTGTAGGAATATAGAGTAAAGCACAGACAACACAGAGGAACAAAAGAAACTGAGCAATTACTGACGAAACACCGGAATTATCTTCTTTTCTGTCATCAGCGTAATTAAAATGAAAATGAAAATCCACAGCTGGGCTTGCAGTGAGGCACTACAGCTCGATTGTCGCCTTTTTGAAATAAAATATCCCCGGGCTGGTTGCATTAAAAGCTACAGTGTCCCCTCCTCTCAAACGTAGTATCTGGTAAGAGGAGACGAGAGGAGAGGGGCTGGTAATTGGGGCTGTACAGTAATAATGTGTTTAGTGTGGGCAGCACTTTCCTCAATGTTAACATGCTGGGCCATTAATTGGCTAATGGAGTATATATGGTACAGCGCGGGGGTGGTCTCTCAGGAGAAAGTGGGGGAAGGATGGGAGTTGGAATTGGAGCAGCAGTCGCAGGTTGCCCAGGAAGAACGCAGTTAGCAGGTGTGCATGTAAGGTTTAGGCTAATGAGCATATTACAGAGCAGAAAAATGGCTACTGAATTACAACCGTGTTTCCAGCAAAATGTATTTATATAATGCTTTATGTTCTTCTGAACCTCTGCATACAGCATACAGGGGATAGGGCCTTTTTATGAGTAGATAAATGAAGGTAAAACAAGTCAAAATATGTTAATAATGACTGTTATACAGACACTTTTATTACACATTCCTATTGTGTCATCATGTTGATAAAACAAGACTAAAGATATATTTGCTTTTAACTATGTGTTCTCATGATTATTGCCTGTCATATCCTGCGTCCATTTAGAGCATTCTTTGGGCACATACTTAGAAATTAACGCTTTGCATCACCAAGACATAAAACACATGTGAACATTGGTGGCAATGCAGGGTCAATAAGCCAATGTGAGAGTCAGAGGTCAGTAGGTACATCAGTAGTGACACCCAAAGATGGAAAGTTTTGATGACAAGCTAATGGATCAAATCTGAAATTATACAATGTGATTGTCTCTGCACAGTGACAAATATGCCTGTGAAAATAGCTGACAACAGATCAGTACCATTTTAGAAGTTGATGTGAAATCCTGCAAAAATAAACAAGAACAAGTCAGAGACAGTTATATTCAAAAATGCAAATCTGGAAGTTCTGTATGGTGTGGGCTCTGTGGTGTGCCCTCTACTGGAATCTTCTTTTAACAGGTGTAGTAGATACATATGTCAGCAATTACATTCACAACGTATCTGGTTCTACAGCTAACATGGCTACCACACCACAGTATTAATATGTTTACATTTAGAAAGACAAGGCAGCTTTATTTTTAGAGCACGTTTCATATTAAAAGGGCAATTCAAAGTGTTTTACAGAACAATAAAATATTAAACATAATAAAGGATACAGAAAAAACAAAGAGAAAAAAGATATAAAGGTAAAATCAATTACTGAATGATTTACAATTTAAATAAATAAATAAGAGGAGTAGGCAGTGTAAAAAAAGGAACATTTTCAGCTTTGACTTAAAAGTTTTCAGAGTTGGGGCCTGTCCATAATAACCTGGTGAAAGCAATATGTATATTTGCATGTCATCTCCATTATTATGGTAGGCTATGTTAATGTTTTGTATGATTTGGCCTAATGGACGCATGTAGAGATTAAACAAGAGGGGTTCCAAAATGGATCCCTGTGGAACCCCACGTGTCACTGCTCTGCTTTGACTTATTTACCAATCAAGACAAAGTACTTCTTGTCGTGAAGATATGACTTGAACCATTTAAGGATGGTTGCAGAGAGTCCAACCCAGTTTTCTAATCTCTGTAACAAAATGGTCCACTGTGTCAAAAGCAGCACTTAAATCCAACAGCACTAAAACAGAGACTTTGCCCAAGTTGGTGTTCAGCCGAATGTCATTCATTCCCTTTAAGCGTGGGGCCGGAAGCCTGACTGAAAGTTATCAAAGCAGTTGTTCGGCTCCAAAAAGTTGCTGAGTTGCTGGTAGAGAACTTTTTCAAAAGATGTACCTCAAAACAGTAAGTTTGGAATAGGTCAATAGTTGTTCAGTACAGTGGCATCAAGGCTGCATCAGACGCGAAGGTAAACTGTTACCTTGGTCACCGTCTTAGTTTTGTGTTTAAGCATGCTAACATTTGCTTATCAGCACTTAAGTCAAAGTGAAGCTGAGGATGATGAGAATGTCATTAGTTTTGCAGATTATTGGTCATAAACGAAAGTATTGGACACATTTACATTTTGACCTATGGTGACCAGTAGTCACAGTTTTAAACTACATGTCCCGAGTCCCCACAATTATGTATAAAACACTTAAAGGTCACAGTTTTTAACAATGCCTACCAAATTGTGAAAGTTTTTAACCACAATTAAAATAAAATCATACTTGTTTTCAGCCCTTACGGTGATGTTTATCATGTTCTGTCCTGCTCAACCCAATATAACAAAATAAAAAATGCATCAAATGTTTGAATTCAACACAAATTCGTCTGTATGCGTGATAACCAGTGACTCATACGCTAATAGGCCCTTTCTGACAGAGCTTGTCACTATGCTAATGTTGTGCTGTCATGCCAAATAGGAAGTCAGTCTTCTCTAAAGGGCTCCAGGAGGCTTACTCCTTCCTTCCTAATGTACCAGGCAATGCTTTCATTACATCCATGGTGTTGAAAGTGTGCGGTAAGCGCTGAAATAATTGTCCCCATTCCCATGAAAATGTCTATGGTGTGTGCATAAGTGCATACATGTGTGCATGCATGAACATGGGGTACACTTAAGAGTCCCAGTTTGAGGATTTGAAACTATGGTCACCTTATTTTGATCTCATGATGTCACTGCATGTCATCACATACACAGTTTTACTGCAATCCACCCAAAAGTTTTTGTCCTCGAACCACATGAAAAGTCAATGTATCACCATTATTGGTGCAAAATTCTGTGGTAATCCAGGCAGTAGATGTTGAAATATTTCACAGGTTAAATGACGCCTCTAAAATTCTAATCAAACTTGCGATTGACGCTCGATAAAAAAGTCATGGGAACACCACAGTCAGTGGGATTCATCCTCTGGGGACCATTAATGTGGGCATTAAATTTCACAGAAATCCATCCGACAGTTGGATCAGCAACCATGCCACTAGCATGGCCAAAAATGGAGTCATTCCCTACAAAACTAATAAGATACATAAGAGTGTCGTTCTTTATGTGACAGGGTTGCTAAATCCCTCACAGTTTCATTCTTGACAGTCTGCAGGAGACATCTAGCAGAAAATATGTACTTGGTAATGTAGCATTCAAATCTCAGTTTGCCACAATCAGACTCACTGCCAACTGGCCAAGGACGGAAACCTAACACTGTATGATAGTGTAGCTTTTCTCTCTGACAGCCAGAACAAGTTGGAATTGGCCTCTCTGTGCAGACTGACAGGTTAGGACTGCAGATGTTTTCTCCACACACACACAGACAGATGAGTCCTTTGTACGAACAGAAGAGCCGTGACCTTTCCACTGAAAAATGTGACGGATGTGACGAATTGAATCAAAAGCTTATTTTAGGGTTGATGAGTGTATAAAAGCAGCAAAGTTACAGGGCAAGATGGACCAGATTTTTAATGACACTAATGGCAACAGCATGACTCACATGGTATCTCATTTGGTATTTTTTGCTTGTTAATAATCCTTTTATTGAAATGCACCTATTAGCTTTATCCATGTCAGACTCCGGAGGCCTGGAAGAGAAGTCTCTCTCTTTTAGCTTCATGTCGCCAGTCTAGCCAAGGCCATTATCTCGTCCCAAATGTCAATATTGCCGTTTTTATGAATCTGATTAGTCCATAAAACGCCAGAGGGTTTTGAGATCCCAGCGGACTTCCGTGAACCTGTGGTAACATCATTGTCTGGTCCTTCCTGGCAGAGATCTGACATCACTTTAGCCAGATGGCAGGTGAAAGGGCTTCTGGGAATTAGTGTTTCTCTCCCTGTGAGGCTTGTTTTCTATTTCCTGACAGCGCATGCTAAAGTGAGACGACAGCGAGTGCACACGACTGCGCTGTGAGTTGATCATTTCCATAATGTACCTGGTCCACGACAATGCAAAAATACACCAAACCAGCTTAGAGGCTTTATAGATGACTGCATATCATGCAACATTGCATCAGGCTTCCATCAAAATCTCATTCCGCAGATAATGCTGAGAAAATGGGATTTTGGACGGCTAAAAATAAACAAGGCAGTCTATGGGTAGGATGTGGGAATTGGGTTAATTCGGCATTGAAAAATGGTGATTGTTTGAAATGTGATTACTGTTATTAAAATACACAGACATGGGAGAGAGAGTTAGGCTGGGGGGGATTCTAGCTCCGTTCCAGACCTGCCAATCATCTGTGAGGAGCAGTGCTGGGGGGGTCAGAGGTCACTTATGACCTGAGGTAATAGGGAAGTCTAGCACCAGTGGGAGGTAGCGTGCTTGTATGCATGTGTGTGGGTGTGTGTGTTACCCTACAGCAGGGATACAACATCTGGAACCAGTGAGCAGTCTGGTGGCTGCTGCCAGGGTCACCACAGTGGGAGGTCAACTCCCCCCGTCTGCCTGTCCTCAGCCCTTCTCCTCTCTTCTCCCTGCTCCTACAATGCCAGCTCTCCTAGCTCACATGCAACACCATGACTGAGTCTTGTTAGCTGCGGACAGACTGGTGTTCACATGGAACCGTTCTCCGAGACAGGAAAGGCCCTGTGAAAGGCTCTGTTGTGTGGAAGTGGTCCCGGGGAGAGGAATGGCATGGAGGGAGAGGAATGGGCTGGAAGTGGGAAGAGGAGGCCTGACTATCTCCCCCCCACTTTCTCTTGTTCGAGGGCCTGAGGGATAAGATCAGTGCACTCGCCTCAGCCCTCTAATGGTTCATGGAAAGCCACATATTTAAATAATACTGCTTGGCTTCTTTTACTACAGTGGAAGACATTTGTCTCCATCCTCATTCCCTGTTACTGAAGAGAAGAAAGTCACTTTAGAAGTTTGAAGGGCAGAGGCCTCTTCCTAAGGTCTGAGCTGATCAATATCTGAGATTAAACTTAAAAGTTGGAATGCTGCTGTAAGCCTCTCTGAGTCCTGGGTAGAATATTACATTTGGTCTTTTTACATTTTTTCTCATTACCCTGAGTTGCCTCCTTACTGTACATTTTGTACACACTTGCTGCTCAATAGCTCAAATACCATCAAGTATGCTCCTTTTTCTCCTACTTGGTTCATTTAGTCTTCACAAAAACTGCATGCAAATCATAAATTTCCATCTCCCCCAGGCGAAGTTTATGAAAACTTTTACAGTCTTGTAAAAACAACATGAAAACTGAATGTGTTTCCATCAGCAGAGCTGGAACAAATATTATATATAGGCTTCCTGAGCATTGAAATAAACAGACTCATTGCCTGGAAAACACAGAAAGAATCTTTTAAGAAGCGATTAATATTGGGCAAATTGGGCAATTTGATATGGTTCCTTTGCACTAGCTGAAGTTGGCCGAATATATAGTTTCACACAAAGTCAAAGAAAAGGAATTGGCAATATTTTACAGACGTTTTAAACCATCCAAAACCACTTCTACTGCTTAAGAACGATACCATTTCTCAGGCTGATAACATAAAACTTAGTCATTTATGACTCTTTAAATGTATTTCTGTCACAATTTGAGGGTGTAAAATCTTTTTTTCCCAGTGAGGAAATTATATTGAATTTTGGCATTTCTGAGCATAGTGTCTGGTTTGCCAGATGATTCACGAATGGAAAGAAAAACCCACTTATATCAAACTTTCTCACAGAATACAGGCCAAGATGCGGGAGCTTCGGGAAAGGCAGGCAAAGGAGAGGGAGTATGCTGAGATCCAAGACGTTGTCGGCGGCACCTTCAGCTCAGATGAAGAGCACACCTACGCTGGCATCGGGTCATTAGACTCATCGGTGGATAGCAGCAGCACGGACCCGTACGCCCACCACTACCATCTCCCTCAGAGTCCCCAGAGTCCTCATCCTCCCTTGAGCCTACAGAACAACGGTCCACCCCTGGAGGCTCTGTACGCCCAGGTCAACAAGCCCCGCAATGGACGCCCTGCAGCTTCAGACAGGTAGGGGCAGATGCTGTAAGGTGGCTCGACATACACGTCCACAATACTCAAGGCTCAGCGCAGTGTGCTTTGTAACTCCCTACCTTTGTCGTTCATTCAAACGACACTAACTAGCTTTGTGCCTTGTGCTTATGCTTTGCAACAATCTAGTTCATTTACACCTCATCTATAATGTATAAGCAGTGGCGTGATTGTATTTACTTTCACTTGTCATGGGTGACACATGCTGCACAGAAAAACAATGAATTTCACACCGCTTTTTTATCACCGCCTCATCCCACAAGGCATTGCCCCGTGCAAGCAGGCAGAATCCACAGGCAAGGTAAAACAACAACAAGAGCCTATCAGTAATTCTCCATGTGCTAGAATTTAATATCAGGCAGTCTTTTTTTTTTTCATCATCCTTGGATCACAGGTAATCCTCCCCGGCCTCTCGCGCACCTCTTTCAGAGTCACACTGAATGTGACTTGTTTGTCGCTGGGGGTTGTATCGCTCATAACCTCCGTGTCAACACAAATATCTGATGTGACGACAACGCCATGCAGAGCTTTAGTTTCACATTACTGTGTTGATAGCCTAATGCCCAAAGGCCTGTTTCAAGTATATATGTATATGTACACACATAAATAGAAGACAATGTGAATATTTTATGGCTTCTTTTGTCCTCTATGACAATTAACTGAATATCTTTGGGTTGTGGACAAAACAAGACATTTGAGGACATCATCTTTGAGGACAACTAAATGATTAACCAAAAAAATTAATGGCAGATTAATAGACAGTGCCAATCAGTGTGCCCCAAAGTCCAAATTGACGCCCTCAAATCTCTTGTTCTTCAGTTTACTGTGAGTACTAGCGAGTACTGAAGAAACCAGAAAACAGATTACTTTTGGACGTAAATAATGTTTGATCCTCTGCTGAGTCGGAGGTGTAATGAGGGCCACAGGTCTCCTGCAGGTCACATCCAGAGGAGACAAGTCAAGAGATTTCTATCCCCATGGTCTCCCAGAACCTTTCAGGGTGTGTTATTAATGGATCGGATAATACCCACCTCCTGTGATTGACAGCTGTCACTTGGGGGCTTGTGACCTTTCACTGCTGGGCTCCGGTGCGGTTAGATGGGGCGCGTGTGTTGCTGTGTGTGAACTTCACCGAGTGCCTCTGTGTGAGTGTTTATTAAGAGGATTTACAGAGGTAGAATCTCCATCCTGTAACACCCCCTCATGACAGTCAGAGTAGATATGACAAGGTTATCTGGCCCCTCTGATAGCCGGCTAAATCCATGTGCCAATACATCCGGGGCTCAGTGAAGGCCACTGATCCGTGTGTCTAAAGTGAAGGTTACCTCCACATGTTTCCTGAGGATAGCCTTGTTGTGTCATAACAACTATCTACTGTAAACTATCTCACTTCCCATGCAGAATTCAGTGATAAGCCTGAAAGCTAGTTGAGAAAAGAAGGCGAGACAATGCTTGACTGGTGTTCAGTGAGCCTGTGTGGAGATCACATGAGTCTAAGATGTTGGTCAGTGATAGACATGATGCTATTGATTCTCAGTGGGAATATCAATAAGCTCTGTGCAGGGATACAGTATAAAAGCCTTAACATAAGACAACCCTGTGAGTGATTAGTCTCTTTTTCTCCTTCATTGCCAGAGGGAATATTAATAGCAATCTGCTTAGTAGCTCTCACAGAGAAATAACGAGAAAAAAGAGCCAAGCAAAGTACCTTCTGCATGAGGGCTCTGATTGTTAACAGATGCTTTATCACTTAGATATGACTTTTAAAAACATTTTTTCAAATAGTTTTAGTTGCTTGGGTTTATTCAGATTTAGCCAAATTCCCTCTAAGCATCTGGAAGCTGCTCCACATTTCATCTCTGGAGCTCTCTTGTTAGAGAGAAGACGTGTTACTATTTATTAGGTCGTGTCTGAAATTCATCGGTGTCAAAAAACAAATAACATAAAAAAGAACTTATCTTCTCCCTCCTGCTCTCTTGTTTTAGCAGTTTCTTGGAAACAGTGAATTCTCACCTCCACGGGTTTATTTCAGCACAAAAAGCTTAGTGTTGCATGTTAATTATAAACACAGGCTTATATTTAGTTTGGGGTCTGAGCTTTAAGTATTGATAGCGCAGTATGGAGTTTTATTTGCAGGGACAGGATTAGCTGTCGCAAGTGTTGTGATTATATTTGAAATATGCGCTGCATGTTGAACACTGCATTTTTGTTTTGCACCTCTCGCTGCTTTGCATATCTTGTGTATGCCAGCCCGGCTGTATGCCTGTAATATTTGTCTTGCTGCCTTTGAGATATAATAATATGCACTGGTTCTTATTTAGCTCAGAGGCTTTCTATTTACGATTTGCAAAAAGGAGCTTGAAACACATTCTGATTCAAGACTCCTGTCACTTGCCTATCATAACAAACATAAACAGTAATTTGCATTTCTAAATTAAACTTAATGGAACTTTCATTGTCAAATATAAAGCGCCAACACAACAGAATTTGCAATTATGTCTGACTGTCCCATGTATCAAGACAGCAAAATTGGATAGAGAACTTTTGTTTTGCCGTTTAGAGATCCAGTGTGACTTACAACTTCTTCACTTTCTAATCCTGCCACAGCTGCTTAACCCAATGTTTTGGAGCTGCAGAACTTCCTGTTGAAGGTCAGGAAACAGGAAGTAGATGAGGTTTGTTTAGGGAAGGCTGCTCATTCCTGGCTGTCAGTCAGTCTTCAGTATGAAAGAGAAGAATGAGTTGCGTTTAACCCTGACCTGGATACTGTTACCGCCTTCTGAGGTGGCCCTGGAGAAACACACTCTGATCAAAGGGGCAGATTAAGGATCCTATCTCAAAGGGGTACTTAGCCTCATTTCCAACATGCAGTCCGGTTCAGTTCAGTTTGTGACACATTAGAACGCTTATTTTTGACTGTCCATTGTCAAAATTGTGGATGGTAATAGAACCATTCCATTCTGTCCTGAGTTTTCATCACACTTCTGCTGAGGTATTTAGCACACTGATGCGATACCAAAAGACTGGTCACGAGAGAGTTGTCATTCTTGCTCTACAAAAACTTAATGCGAAAAGCTGCTATTTTTTCAAATGTTGCATCAATCCAGCCTCTTTTTTTTTTTTTTTGTATGCCTCCATGCCAGAGTTACTCATGGGCAAAGGCATTAGTTGTCCGTCTGTCTGTACGTACGTCATACATCCCATCCTTGTGAGCACAATATCTCAAGCACGCCTAAAGGGATTGTCATCAAATTTGGCACAAATGTTCACATGGACTCAACAGTAAATTGTTTGGACTTTGGTGGTTAAAGGTCAAGGTCAGTGTGACCTTGCATCTGTCTCGTTCTCATAAAAACGATTTCTCAAGAAAACCTTAAGGACATCCCTTTAAATAGGATGCTTTCCTCTGCATTGTCAGTAAAGATGAAATATGGCAAGAGCTGGATGGAGCAGTGACACGGTTATTATTATTCGCCTACATATGAGGGTACAGTCTATGGTGAAAACTCTAAACAGATCTAGGGTTTAGGGTACTGTACCAAAAATGTTGGTGGAATTATTTGTCGGTTGAGTTACGTCCTATGGTCAGACATCTGTCAGCAGGCCAGGAAGTTGTCACACACCTGAATAAACTTAAACACAGCATGGAAACATTAACCAAGTAATAAAAAAATCACACTGCCTAGTGCCTATAACATGATCTATTTTGATTGCCAACCCTATTGAAACAGGTGGCAATATTTAGCAATACACATTTTACACCAAACAAAATAGTTCCAAAAGAAATCTGAGAAGACATTTGATACCATACAGTTCACTTTAGGACTAGGTGTTACAATCCCAGATGCACACACTTGAGACTATGAGTGGGAGTAATAGTGCTGTCTGGGGGTTCAAGTGGAAGCCAAAGGGTTAGATGGATAGAAAAGTAGGACAGAGCCAAGGTAGATAGAAAAATCAGAAGGAGCATAGGGAAGGCAGAGCCAAGACGAGACGTCTGTGCAAACCGGACCAAACACTCTACCTGCCCCTACTCCCTTATTTTGATGAGGGAAGAAGAGAGAAGAAACTAACAGGAGAAAACGTACCTATTTTAAACTGAGATGGAGTTAAAGTGGTCGATTGTTGTTGCGTAGGGAAGAGTTGGAGCCTTGTTGGGTACCCTCCTTCACTGGTGTTTCAATGATAGGCCTACAGACACCTCTTACAGGAAAGATTGATTCGTTGATTTGTTTTTTTTGTTTTATTTTTTGCAAAAACACACGTATAAAAATGCATACATACAGAAAAAGCTAGTAAACCCATCACTCTGTTGTTGACCAGCATCCACTCCTACAGCATAACAAACAATATTATATGGGGATATTACCATGGTGTAAGCCATCTCCTGATAATCATATGACCTCTAGAAGCATGGCACAACTGCACAAATCTTACCTTGTAAAATTGGTTCCAAGGACCAAGTAAATGGAAGTAAATTGAGTTGAAATTAGCTGACAGCCTTCCCTTGTTTTTCAGTCTACGCTGGGAACAACACAGCGAATGCTGGAAAAAGGCAGTGAGTGTGTTGGAGGATGACTCCACAAAACTAATCAGTATCTTACATCTAAAAGCCACCTATTCAAACATTCGCATAGCTGGAAAGACATCAAACAATCCTGGTGTACCCAGGAGTCTAAGTTCTCATCGCTTTGTTTACTGTACGTCCCTCTGTGCTGTCATTAGAACACAACATTTTAGTCAAATAGAAGAAGTTATTTTAGATCCAGGCAACTAATTAGAGACATTTAGGGGCCCTTCGGTTGATGTGGGTTGGTGCTCCTTTTTTGAGGAGGTGGGGTCCACATGCCTGCAATTTCCAGTTACTGTACATTGTAGTTTTGCATCTTAGACCCTTTTCATGCATCATGTGTTTATACACATGTGCATGCATTTTATGCCATAATAAAGGCATTCACTCATGACCGGCCAAAGCTTTCAAAGCTGCACTCTTGTTTATCCACTGCAGTTAATAAGAAGAGGCTGCAGCTGGATAAATAGCCCGGGTCTACGCCTCTCTCTCTCTCTGATAGACCTTTGGTAATGGAGCCCTAATGGGAAGGTCACTGTGACTGTAAAGCTGGAATGAGTCAGACCTGAGCCTATAAACCCTCTGAGATACAAGGACCTCTGGTTGCTGTGGCCGTCCAGAGATCCTGCCCATTCTGCCGTATCGGGTTTTACTGTTCCTCGACGGGATCACGGTACAACAAGAGCTCATTTGACAATTTATTACCAACCTCTACGTTATTAGACCTGGCAGCACCAGTGGTGTTTTGACAATGCTGTCAGACTCAGTAAAACTGAAGGGCACCAATAGAAATCCAGGATTTATTCATGCTCAGTTTTGTTAAAACCTTATATAAAGCAAATGTACGTATCATTTTTCACCCTAAAACATGTAGCGTGAATTCTAGACGTACGCCTCGGAACAGTGTTTTCTTTTTCTGTTGTTTTGTTTCACCTTATAAAAAATAAAATAAAATAAAAAGTTAGACCCAGCAAAATAGAATGACCTCATTTCTCGACAGGCAGCCGACAAGTCAACCCCTCCATCTGCCGAGGGACCGCGGGGTTTGGGTGACTGGCGTTGGATGCTGCGTTTCAGAACGACAACCTGACAGGTGCCAGGCTCGATGGGATTTGTGGGAAGCGAGCGTGAAACAAAGCATCACCTTTGAAACCGCAATTTGATTGACTGCTGCTCCCATTACCCAGTCGAGTTTCTAAAGCTCCTTAGAGCATGGGCGAGGAAGAGTCAGAGAGACACAGAGAGGAAGAGGTGGGGGGGGTTGCAGGGGGGGAATAAGATATGGAGCTCACGGAGCTCAGCGGTGCAAAGCCCTTGAAGTCCTCTGCAACTCAGCAGCTCCAGAGAGGCTGGCAGGCAAGCAGCAGAGAGAGAAAAAGAACCCAAAGAGTCCTCACCTAAAGAAACACTCACTGTGGTGTTTTTCCTCTTGCTCTCTCCACACTGAAATTCAGTCAGAACCTCCACTTTGCATGGTCTTGAAATTGGATTATGAGGTAGCTAATGCATTTTCCGCAGCTGATAAAAGGTCAGGCTTTTCATCTCTGGAGAAAGTTTGTGAGGATTTCTCTCCCCTTGCACAAGACTCGAAGATGTCGACTCCCGAGGTGGGAAATCTGCGGTGAGACAGGTCCTTTACCTCAGAAGAAGGATCTCATACAGCTGTCCACTGCTGCTTGAAACCTCCCGTCCTGCTGTTCAGAGCCACAGGCTGATAGAGCTTCGACGTCACTATTGTTTAGATGATCATCACAAAGAGCAGCTCATTTCGCCTTGTTCCTTATCGACCCAATCACATGTTTTGGATGACAAAACATCACAATACCATTCCAACAGGGGACACATTATCACTTGGTTTTATTCTGTGCTGTATTGTTTGAATGGACCCTTAGATGACTCAATTAAAGTAATGCAGATGGAGAGTAAGTTCTTAACAAACCTCAATCAGATGATCACTGAGCCAATCTGAAGTAATCGCTTTTTTTTTTTATTGTTTGCTGTCTCTTATTTGGCGTCTGTAATTAACTCCGCAATCAACAATCAGTCTCTGTGAATTTTATAGTCTATATTTTCATTTAGATGCAATCAAAGTGAGATTAACAACACTTTCTGACTGCAACATCTGTAGCTTTGATTAAATCCTACCTCTCAATAATTCATTGGTAAACAAATGAATCTTTTACGACCCCTGCATCTGCGTTAAGACTTTAATAACAGCTCGTAAGTCTCTAATAGCGTTTTCTTGTAGTTCTCCGGGGAGTAAAATTGATATGTCTAGCATCAAGGAACAGTTTGCTTTAATGTGACTCATGCATTAGTGGTAACTAATTACTTTTTACTTACTCATTGGTATCTCTGTTGTTCCAGAGTGTTTTCGTCTGGTGTATCCAGTTCCTTCACCTCCTGTATGCTGCCAAGCTAAACACGACTTAGAGTTGAGGCTGACTGCGTGACATTTTATTCCCAGGGCCGTGGCGGCATGTTTTGGCGCTGCCTTTTGTTTGTCTCTGACATCCGCCAGCGTTTTCCATTACTCCCTCTGAGTGTCCTTGTGTGGGTGTGAAATTAGTGTCACAGTGAATGTGTGGAGCAGTGTCTTCTCCCACTCTAATTGAGAATTTAAAAAAAAAAAAGGACACAGAGGTGATGGGATTTCTTAAATGTTAGACCCTGTTGAGAGAGCTGCCGATGTGATGGACAAGCCTGGGTGAATCCACAGGTCAGGTGGTGTTACCGGCAACTGCAGGACATCCTCTGCACCTGCTAAACCTGTGCAGATGATGCTTCAGTCCCCATACGGCTTTGGGAAAGCCCCATGTAAGCCCTGCAGATAGGTTACAAAATGAGGGTGCAAGTCCAATATACAGACACATTCTCACACTGACTTTTGCCCTTTCCTCCCAGCTTGTTCTGTGCTGTGGCGATAGTGCAAGAGAGGCCTAATGCACCAAATGCACATCAGCCTTATCACTACACAGATAGCAACGTGTATCTCCCAGGCAAAGCAAGTGAATTATTTTTCTGGTCCGCTTTCATTTTTTTCACCCTCCCGCTTCGGAGAGGGCCCTGTGGGATGGATGTGATGAGATGGAGCACGCAGAAGGCAATTTATCCTCCGTTTGTACCATTACGTTCATTTAAGAAAGCAAACAGCCTGAAAGCAGATCGAGAAAGAGAGAGGGAGGGAAGGAGGGAGGGGGAGTGAGAGGGAGATATAGACCCACCTCAGCTTCAACATTCAAACATCAAGCTGATCAAGCTGATTAAGGTTGCACGTACAGTATGTATTTTATCAACATCCCTCAAATGGGAAGCCTGGAAGACATGCATACAGTACCTAATGAATTTTCACAAGAAGATGAAAGGAAAGGGGAGCGTGCCATTTAGGGCAGGCGTGCCCCTGCAGACAACACGGGGAGTGGAGAAGGGGGGAGGTTTGAATATGGCCGAGGGCTGCCGAAGCCTCGTTTGTTGATCGGCACCGGAGGGCATCTCATTCCCGGCAATCAGCAGCTGCAAATAGACAGTTAATCCCCCCTCAACTCTCCTGAAGGCTGCCGATGCCTGACACCGTAACCGACTGTGCCACGCTGAGGAGAGATTAACAAAATAGACAAGCATTTGCTAGGCCCCGCAAGTTTTTCTATACAATTTAGAGTGAATGTGATGATTTGTTTTGAAAATGTCACAGCGACTAATTGGGAGAAAGCACATGGAGAACATGCTGTTAGGAAGTGTGGGATGCACTTTTCTCTGAATTCAATCACTGGGAAATCCATTTTGATTGAATAACACACGCTGTTATGTGAATATGTGGTTTCTTTGTGAAAAGCCCCGGTTTTCACATGATAGATAACCCAATTTCATAAACTAATCACGGGTTCTCTCCGCTAACATAGCATCACTGCTTTCATCCAGGCTGTCCGCCACTCTCACACAAACGCGCCAAAAATAGATCAGGTGAGGAATGTGATTGAGAGGCAGGTGACTGCGGAGCGTGGGTTTGCACTGTGAACCGTGGCGGCAAGCAGATGACTCTCACGCCTCCTCATCCTCCTCACGTTGCTTTCATCTTCAGTTACAGGCAAATGTAAACACACACATACACACAAATGTGACCTCAGAGTATCTGGCAGGGACGCTAACTGCTGCATTTTTCTGTCTGTGCGCTCATGTTTGTCAGCCAGGGAGATGAGGCCAGGGACGTGGTTGCTCACTGCAAAGTAAATGCTGCTGGAGGCATCAGGGAGTGTTTAGGGCTTCCCCTCTCACTGTAAATGTAACTTGTGGTAGTCAGGAGAGCAGAAACTGGGCAGAAGAATAACTGAAATGCAACTATAGAGCGCAGTTGAACTGAATAAGGCTCAGTGATGCTGGCTGAATAAACAGAGTATTAAGGTAGGAAAATAAAGTTTGAATAACAGTACATACAAGGAGAAAGGTGGAAAGGATTAGATCAGTCGTACTGGCATTGTTTCAAGTCAATATTGGCATTCATTAAAAATTAAAAATCTGCCAGTCAGTGTTGTCTGATGGCAAGATGATGGAGCTTACCTCCTGACTAAAAAATAGGTAAACATCCAATCAAATGTTATCCTCAAGCTCTCATGCTGTGGCAGCTCAGTTGTGCAAAACACTGAAATGTATGTAACAAATTTTACTTTTATTTTGGGCCTATTACGTGTTGAAAATACAGTCAACAAAATCCATTAAAATAAAGTTTATATTCCTGTTACCTTTGTTTAGTTACAGGTGACTAGCCCAAACCTCAACATATTACCACAACATCCAACAACAAACTACACGTCTCTTCTCTGTGGAGTCAGTTTCATCTTAATTTTTATCTCCTCGTACTGACCAGGGAATACCAAACACCAAGCAGCCTGCCAGCCCTCAGATCTCTTGCTGGCTGAAACTGTAGCTCAGATTGTTGTTTGATGATGCACCTCATCTCTTTACAATGCCATAAATCATCAGTTACAAGCTTGTTAACGTGAAATCATAGGCTCGCAATGCCCGTGTTGGTTTAAACTACTTCTTATAACCTACTTTGCATTGCTTTCATACACGTTAGAAACTGGACAAAGCAGGACATTGATGCTAGTTTTAGAACCAACTCCACACTGTTTTGAGACTGAGTGCTGTCCACATTTGCAGCCTGCCTTCATCTGTCGAAGAGGATGACTGCTGACCCTCGTCAATATCGAACATCAGTGCTTTTATTGTCAGTGTAAATGCTTTAGGACGGGTACTGGTGCCATCCATAGAGAGCCCAGCACGTAAATCAGCCGACAGATTAGTCTGTAGTTTAGCTGACAAGGAATGTGTCACAAATTCTTGAGAAAACGCCAATTACTTGTGATTTATTTGGCATAAAATGACTACACTGCTTAACTACCCTTTAAAAATAACAATTTTGAATATTGGCACATGTCGGCAGTTTGCAGCGATAATATTAAATCAGTGGTTCAGGTATTGACCTTTAACCACCAGTATATTACAGTGCAGTATATTCTTAAAAACTTTTCAAGTTCAATCTTACTGCCATGCCCTTATTGCAGTAATGGCAGGACTCCACACATATAAGCTGTTAGAAAGGCTTAAAACCCATAACATTATAAATGGACGAGGCCACTAAATAGTATTGACTGTAGAGATTTAGGCCTTAAAGTTTAGTGCTGACCAGTAGCTCCTGCATCACACAGATTGTGTCCTGAACACTATTTTCTAAGTGGTCGCTGGGGTAACAACTGTATCAAGAAGTTAGTCCGTTCTAATCGAAAGCCAGCCAGTGTGTACAGGGCACGTAATTAAATTTACCTTGCCCACATCTGAGCCAGCGAGCCTGTGCACTCAACACAGAACAGCATTAGTTCTCTCTATTTTAAGAGCAGTATCCATATTCCTTTGTCAGACTACGCCATTGTCGTTCCAATCCCCGTGCCTTGAACAAGCTCCCAGCGGCAAATCGGATCTCAGTGAGAGCCTTTGTAATTACAGGGAGCTGAATGGGTGAATACGTCCCAAATCCGCAAGACCATCCAGCGACACATTCCATCTGTCTTAAGCCTCCTTCCAATATTTGAGATCGACTCATGAGGAGGTATTGAAATAGTGCACTCCGCCACCTTTTTTCTGCTGTTTGTGTCAGAATTCTGTTAAGTCTTTTGAAAGTTTTGGACAAAATTTGTCATTATCACGTCTTTAAAAATGTAGGCCTTTCACATTCATTCTGGAGAAGTAATTGTTTGTGGTGTAATGGACTCGCATTCTAATTTAACAAGTCGATAACATTGCTGTTTGGATGGATAATCCTTGGGTATTGTAGTGACGGATTTGACAGCTGCAGAATGTTGTGAAGAAGCAGTGTCACATAAAATGGAAGTTTATAAAATGACAATGCTGGGAGAAAATACAAAGTCAGAAGTGGGAGTTCTCTTTGCAATGAAAAGTGTGTGATATGTCATTTACAATGAAACTAAAGTTTATGTTTTTATGCCTCCGCGCTGGTGATAGCCGCAGCCAGAGGCATGATGTTTTTGGGTGCCTGTCTCTTAACCACAGTATCTCAAGACCGCCTTGAGGGGATGTCTTCAGATTTGGCACACATGTCCACATGGACTCAGAGATTAAGTCATTTCATTTTGGTTGTCATTGGTCGAAAGGTCAAGGTCACTGTGACCTTGTCTGTCTTATTCTCGTGAATGCAATATCCATGAGGGAATTTCTTCAAATTTGACACAAACATTAACTTCAATTCAAGAATGACCTGGTTAATTTTTCTAACTTGGTTGTCAAAGGTCAAGGTCATTGTAACCTTGAGCCCATCTCATTCTCATGAACACAATATCTCGAGAAGGTCTTGCAGGAGTTTCCTCAAATTCGGCACACATATGTTAACTTCAATTCAAGAATGACCTGGTTAAAATTTGGTGGTCAAAGGTCAGGGTCACTCTAACCTTGAGCCCATCTCATTTTCATGAACACAATATCTCAAGAAGGTCTTGCAGGAGTTTCCTTAAATTTCGCACACATATGTCACTTCAATTCAAGAATGACCTGGTTAAAATTTGGTGGTCAGAGGTCAAGGTCACTGTAACCTTGTTCCCATATCATTCTCATGAACACAATATCTCGAGAAGGTCTTGCGGGAGTTTCCTCAAATTCGGTACACATATGTTAACTTCAATTCAAGAATGAACTGATCAGAATTTGGTGGTTGAAGGTCAAGGTCATTGTGACCTTACAAAACACGTGTTTGGCCCTAACTCAAGAATCTATACACTGATTATGACAGAATTTCACATAAACGTCTAATAGGATAAAATGATGACATTTCATGTCCAAAAGTTCAAAGGTCAACCTCACTGTGACATCATAATGTTCTGCAAAAACACTTTTCTGGCCGTTATTCAACGTCATAGCAGGAACAGAACTGACACTAATCTTGGGTGCTCACCTTGAAAATGTGCTGATTGTATAGATGGTCTGTGCTGCTGAGAGGAAGATGTGTGTAAAGCGTCTGTTTTGACAGACATGTATGTAAACTGTTAGTGCAACTTGACTGGTTCATTGAGGCATAAAACCACAAGGCCGTAATTCAAGTTACATTTCAAAATAGAAAAATTTGTTTGTTTTTTATGTTCAGGTTACCTTTTCTGACTTGCATGTCAGCAGAGTGTATAACCCGTGGTCATGCACTGAACATGGGGCTTATTTCCTCACTATTACTCCATTATCCCACACAGGTAGAATAGATGGTTTAAACCAGAGCATACCAGGGAAGCCCAGGGGCTTCTCTGTGTGTTTCTGTCCCCAGTGCAGGCTGTGCTGGGGCCCAGACCTGGCTGTAGGTCCCCTCCAGCTAAATGGGACAAGTGCTTCATTAGGTCACCTGAGCCGGACCTGTTTGAGCTCACTTTGGGACCTAATAAAGCCCTGTGGGGGCCACCAGACATTTCTAATGCCATCAGCATGCCTGTAAAAATGCTCTTAGCCCCTTGCAGCAGAGTAATGGCAGAGCATGGCCTTATTGGTCCACTGTAATGGGCCCATGATGTCATCAAGGATCATCGTGGAGCCAAAGGTCTTAGAGCCTGGCCTGTTTTCAAAGAAAAGCAGGCATATTCGAGGGAATTGCATAAGTATCTTTCAGTTTCCACTGATTGAGGGGGTTTGTTTGTGCCAGAAGGAATTACCAGGGAAGTTAATAACCAAAGGCATTTTAACCTAGTCAGCCTTATTAGATTGGTTTACTGATTGGACCAAGCGCTGTATAAGCCCTGTTTGTCCTCTCCCTTGCCCTCTCCTGTTTATTTTTCCCCAGCCTGGAGCGTTACATTGATTTCATCTGAAATTGAGTAGTGGTTTAAATGTTTCCACCAGGTGAAAATAACAGATATTAGAAGTCAACACTTTTAGCAATCTAGAAATCAAGAAACTTTCATGATTATTTAGAAACAAATTGTAATCTTTGTACTTATTCCCATCTATTTCAAGGTGGATTAAGGTATGAATTTAAACTGTTCAAGTTGGGTATTTTTTAAGTTCTGTTGGCTCCTGTGAGAATGTAATGTATCTGTGCCATTGTTGGCTATTACCACTTAAAAACTCTCTCCACTCCACCATCCTTTAGCTTCACAGCTCCAGTCTATGGCTGATGGTCTGTAAGCGTCCCAGTGAGAGATGTCATCCCAGAAACACTCGTCTTCTCTGCCGTGATTAAACATAAAGAATAATCCCCATCCTGCAGTTATATGGCCGTCATTAAAGGCTCAGTGCCAGGCCGACCTGCAGTCGGTTTCACCCGGGATAATGGCCATGTTTTAGAGGTAGTCAGGGACGTCAATTAAAATCCACATTGGTTTTATGACCTTTTGTACGAAGTTGTGGTTTATCCATCGCGTGGCAGCGAGGGCCGACTAGGTGATAAAGCCGGTGATTTCAAAGCAGTTTATGGTTTTGTGTTTATGGCTGGAGTATTTTATTCCTGTTTGTATCGTGCTGTGCTTGTATGTGAGAGTACAACTGTGTCTGAAAGCAGACATGTGTGTCTCCATTCTTTCTCCGGCACGAGCCAGGGTCTGTCATTTATTAATAATGTATCACAACAGACTGAGAGATGATTGTGCCGGATGACTTTAATAGAGTGGTTGATAGTGGGGCTCAGAGTTCTGACTGGAAACAGAGCGTTTCTTAAATGACGAGGCCGACTGTGGCAGAAAAAACTACCAGAGCGAGTATGGTTACATCCATAGAATTACTTCCTTTGAAACGTGCTTCATGTGTTATTATGGTATTAAGGTTACACCCCTCCACAAGGTCAGAGGTCAGGGCCAGCTGTAAAGCAGCACCTCTACAGTGAGACTAAGCAAAGACTGTCTGCAGCAGTGTGAGTAACTGCTCACTGGGGTTTGAACATGATCAGTCTGTAGTTGTTATTGCAGTAGGAACAAATTGATTTAAAGGATAAAAGCAGTGCTTCTGTAAGTTTTCATTCCACATGAGTGGCTTATGCTTTACATTCCTGATGTTTGTCCAACTTTCGAAACTGCACCACAGAGTCTAAGTTACACTTCCATTCCTTTCCATTAATGCCGGTGTGATTAAGGGGACACATTATGTTCAATTTTAGGTTCACACTTGTGTTTTGAGTTTCTACATGAACATGTTTACATGCTTCAATGTTCAAAAATCATTTTATTTTCCTCAGAGTATCTGTGCTATCTGTCTGAAACACTCTGTTTTAGCACCTGCCTCTTGAAGACCGCATACCTGATAAACCCCACTCTGCTCTGATTGGCCACCATGTCCATTCTTCCGCATTTGTCCTCCCAGTGTCTCTGCACTATCATTGCAGTTGGGGGAATGACTGTTACCGAGTGAAGCGGCAGCAGTATGATCCGAAATCATGGCAAAATAAACAAAATCAGCAACCAAGATTACAGGTTTCCCTGACATTAGCATGTAGCTACATGTAGCAGTTTAAGCTACATAATGTAAACACATGCAGTAGCGTGCCTGGAGCAGATTACCATATAAAGAAATCTGTCAAGAGCTGATGTCAGCTTGTTGGGAAAGTAAAAAAAACACCATCAGACTATTAAGAGTGGCCTGAGGCCTGAGGTTTTTGCTGACAGGGATTCGTTTTTGAAACTTTGGCCACATTTAATATGAACATCCAACACTGTAACATTATATACAACAGAAAATAAGGAAAAGCATAGTAGGTCCCCTTTAAAATAACCCATAAAGAAATTTGTTTGCTTGCTCTTTCATTGCAGTTAGCAATAAAATTGCAGAGACTGTCATAAACTGTATTGTTATCTCCTTGCTGGTGGATATAAAGACCCAAAACTAGAATGTTCAGAGTCAGCTGCAGCAAAGTAGCCTTTTTAAAGGGACACTCCACTGATTGGTTAACTTGTCTAGAGGAGTGCTACTACTGCAGCCTGTGCAAACAGCTTTGTAATGTCCTCTGATTCTCTGAAGCCTCCCGAAGTCTGAGAAAATAGCCTTGATGATGTCAGAGTTATTGTCTCGTGAATTGCAGGTATGTGGAGTATGAAAAGCACAAGCATTTGCCAGGCCGGGTGGTCAAGATGAAATATGCCATTGAGTTGCAGGATGGTTGTTTATTGTAAGATTCACTGGTTTTTACTAGAGACGAACAGTCAGGATATCTCGGCTTCTGCTGCTTTTTACCATTTTTTTCTAGTCTTTCTCAATTTCTGACAACATAGCTCATCTATGCATTGGTTTTAAAATCGATATCTCTTAACTCTTTACTTAGGATTTACTTTAAAACTTCAATCAAAAGCCAACATGCAGTCCCTTTTACTAGTCGAGTATGGCTACACATGTTGACAAATAAAGGCCTGTCTCAATTAGAGGCCTGGTCTGGTCACCAAGCAGTTCATTTTTGTAGAAGTTCTTTGGATGTATAAAACAGATTGTTGACTACAGACTTAAATTAACGTTAGTTAGCTGTTTAAATCGTACATACACATATAAATGTTTTAACTTTTGACAATATGGAGATGCTGCATATTGTTAGCTTGGTTAGATTCTCCATAATTCAGCTGTTTAGTTCATTTTACTCTCATGCACTGTCTGTTGGAGTTAGATCACACGAATGATTCATTATTGATTTGTTATTCAAAGCCCAATTTTTATACAAGTAATATTCCTACTAGTTTAAATAAACAATTTGATGGTTTGTCCCCATGTTTACTGAGCAACAGGTTTGTGTGAAAGGAATTAAAGGCCTGTCCCCAATATAGACCTGTTGAGTTTAGTGATTCAAGCAAATGATAGTGCAGGCTATTTTTTGAAGTTTTATGGTGCATTCATTCATCACGTAGAATAATATACCTGACTAGAAACAATCCCTGTTCGAGAATATATAACAATGGCCATTCCAAGTTTTATTGTTACCACTATTTTCTTTCTATGTGCTGTGTCACAATCTTAAATATTCCCCTGCTGCGATCCCCGACAGGAGAATATTTCTGTTGTAGGATCATGTATAAACTGTCGTTCTGGCTGTTGTCTCACTATGTGTCTACATAATCACAGTAAATCTCAGCAGACATCTGTTTCACAGCAGAGCCTGAGTCATGGATATAGCGAGGTGTTACAGTGTCAAAGCGTATATCACCAGGGCCACGGGATGATTCTTTCAATCCTGTGAGATCATAAACTGAGAGATGAAGAGGTTAGAGATTTCGTCATGGGTCGCGGTACCTAAGTATTTCCTAAAGTAGCTCTTTGTGCTCCTTTTTTTCACCGCAGGTTGCCGCTCGTGTCAGTCAGTGAGACATTCAACCTCTGTATTATGTGTGCTGGCGAATTCATCAGTTTTCCACCATGTGATAAACCACTCTCTATAACACGTCTGTTCTTCACTGAGCAGCATGGCATTTGCGAAAATGAACTAAAATTGATATTATTGCTATTATCAGTAATGTTCAGAATGTTCTCTATAATTTTCATCTCTTACAAAACTCTTTTCATTTTCTGCAACTAGAACATCATAAATTGATAGTAACAGCTCCAGCCCTGGAGCAAAAGTGATTTATAAAAGTGATTTAAGACAAGTGGAATGCATTTGTCTCTTGAAAATAACACATCTTACCGCATAGGAGAAGACAAAAATGTTGTAAGTATGATCAGAATACAAAACAGGAATGAAAGCTTCTGTAGAAAGAGAGCGAACATTTGAGTTTTGACATTAACTGTAATGTGGAGACCTGAAAAGTCCTTTCACGTCTCGTCCTTCCCCCTCATTTCATCTTTCTTCCATCATGGGGCTGTGAAGAATCTATAGTTGTTCACTTCTTCTATTCTGCTTCATTAATGCTCCTTTCTCTCAGTCTACATTCATTCTTTCTCTTTTTCTCCCCTTCTCCTGTTGCGCTCTTTCACTCCCCACCCTCCATTTCCCATCTCCCGCTCTTTATCTCCGTCTTTCTTCCCCATTTTCCACCAATGCCAGGGATACTGAACGAGCCTTAGCTATCAAAGCCATAATGAGCATGTTCACTAAAGCACTGATTCATCAGAACAAAGAGCGGCAGAGGGAGTGAGGGAGAAGGATGGATGACAAGGGGGAGGGAGAGAATAAGAGAGGGAGAGGGAGACGTTGGAGTGTACCCTTGAATGGCTTTGGACTGTAAACCCCCACTGCTTCCTCCTCCTCTGGCTGTATTTTTCCTAATAGCCTCTTGGGCTATTTCTGGGTCCCTTTTTAAATGGGAGGTGGGTGGGAGTGAATGCAGTGAAGGGGTGGAGGGGCTGGAGGGGAGAGCATGTGCGTGTGTGTTTGTATGTGTGTGTGTGGAGGGGTATGTGGCCCAGCCGAGGCAGTGAACATGCACTCGGACTCACAGCAGGATCAGGGGTGGATGTGGTGTGTGTGTGTGTAGGGGCTCTCTGTTGCCACTGGAGACGAGCAAAGAGATGCAGACACACACACACACACACACAAACCCCGAATGTGGAACCTCCAAAGCTGATTAGTCAAACTTGTGATTTCCAATTTCAAACCCGCGACACAAATCCCGCACTTAATATTCATGCAGAAAGTAGTTAGGGCCCCTCGCCGTCCCGTGCTGCCGTAGGGCTGTGGGTTGGGTGGTGGGTGAGCGCAGGGGGGGGTTCCCTTTTAATCAGCTTAGTTAAAAGGATGGAGATGAGGAAAAAGAGGAGGATGACAGGGGAAGAGAAAAGAGAAAGTAGTGTTTTTTGCCACTTGATCGGGTAGGTGTCTCATTGGCGAGAGCAGCCCACACACGCGCAGGGCGAACATCTTATCATGGGGTGCAGAGTGACAGGATGAGCACCCTGTAATCACCCACCCACTTATGTCTTGTCTCATTCAATCTGCTGGCCTGGAGGTGGCCGATGCAAACAGACAGCAAAATGTCATTTTTAATGAAATAGTTTACAGCACGTCTTTCGCATTGTTTGTTAAGCGTGTGTTTGTGCGTGATTTTGGGCCAGCTCACGCTTTTGTCAGACAGCACACACACGTCACAAACAGGATTAGGGCCGCATCTGACAGACGTCGTTTCTATTTTGGTGAGGGCGACTTTAGTGGTGCCACTGTTTGTGTGACTCCTCCGTCTGTGTCTTTTAACCTTGTAATCGGGATGGCGTGCTGTGTCATCGTCACTTTCCTGTGCAGGCAGAGAGAGCTGGAAATGAAGGAGGGCCGAGTGAATAGGAGTGAGAGAGATGAGAGAAAGGGAGGAGGGTAACGCACGAAAACAGCGAGCAGGGATGTAAAAGTGGGAGGTAAATAAGCTAAAAGGTTACCCACCACATATTTGTGGAATAAAGCTTTAGCCACCTTTGCGACCCATCTGTTTCTGCTCACATTTCTCTCCCTTTATTTATGAATTTATGGCAGCACATGAAAGCTACAGTAGGGCTGTCATATACTGTTGTTTGAGAATGGGTTAGGCTTCTCAGAAATGCCATCATTTGGCACGCCATCGGTGCGATACAGTTTGTAGAATAGTTGTATGGAAAAGAGAGTTTAATGCGGTTTGTTTTTCATTCCTTTATGCACATATGTTTATAATATCTCCATGTGAATAGATAAATTGAAGTAGACAGAACGTCCTCTGCACAGCCAGTCTGAAGGATCAGGTGTTGGTCGGCCGCAGGAACATCTCAGATAAAATCCTCAGCATAAACCACTGCACACTGAACTGAATTACTGTGACTTTATTAACCTTCGTCTCAGTCATCTGCATAATTGGATGAGGTCAAATCACATGTTATTCTTGTAACTTTTGTACTCTTTATGAATCTTGCTTTGCTTTTTGATCTCTGTAATTTTGTGTACATTTAATGGACTTTTTGGATGAATTGAAAATTATCTTTAGAAAAATGTTCTTGTAGAATGTGAAAGAAAAAAATACTTAAAAGGAAAGTGACATAACTGTGATAATTAGTCATGTGACCCGTGTATATTTAGCCCACCTGTGACTGCTCAGAAGAAACTGAAGAAGCCACAGGCAAAAGGCGTTGATCACTCTTAATAAAGTCACAGTAATTCAGTTCAGTGTGTGGTGGTTTATGTTGATGATTTTATCTGAGGTAAATTACAGTGTCAGTGTTGTTGTTGTTTCGATTGCTGTCCTTCTTCCTTTTCTCCTTCCTTCATTTTTGGGATTAATATGTCTTTGCCACCATGGCTCCCATCATGCTTCGGGTGATTTTGAAATGCAGGATAATGTTGCCATGGAGTCAATGAGTTATCCCGTCAAGGAACTGATGATTTCAAATGGTCAGACAGTGTATAGAGTTAAGTTTTGGTGGAAAAAGGCTCTGCTTTTTGATGGTGCTCTTAAAGAATCAAAGCAGCAAACAGCATTCTGGTTATGAATATGATTAGGTGTTGCTCGTCAGCTGGGGCATGAGCCATGGAAGCATGAATGACGAAGCTGATACCAAATGGCTAATGCAAGTGTGATTTCAGTGGTTTGATATTTGTTTACAAATTTAGATTTCTAAATTTTATGCCTCCATGCCACCAACAGCCGTGGCTGGAGGAATGTGCTTTTGGGTTGTCTGTCCATTCTGTTCTCATGAGGGTAATATCTCAGGAACCCATCTGTGAACCCCTTAAAATTTGGCACAAACATCCACCAGGACTCAAAGATGAACCTGATTAGATTATGGCAGTCACAGGTCAAGGTCACTATGACATCACAAAATACGTAACGTAACAACTCAAGAATGAATACACTAATTATGATGTCAAACAGGATAAAATAATGAAGTGATGCCTCTATATCCAAAAGGCCTGAGGTCAGTTTCACAGGTGACATCATAATATTCTGCAAAAACACTTTAATGGTCATGATTCAATGCCATAACTCAACAGAAATGGAGACGTTTGGTCAGATACTGAATTAATGACACTAGTCTTGGGTGTCCATCTTAAAACTGTGCTGACTGTATTGATCTCCAGTGCTGCCAGGTTGAGGATGTGTGTGAAGCATGCATGTTCACCAACAAATACACTTAATAGCTTTTATTAAACTCCTTCAAAGTCTTCACTGCATATATTATAGGAGTCTTAGACACACATGAATGTACAGTGCAACTTGACTGGTTGGTTTATTGTCAAAGGAAACATATGGACATTTATTATCAGTAGGAAGAGACTGAATCCATTAGTATGTGTATGATGCTGACAGAAGGGGCTTTCTGATGCAAATCTTGTCATTTGGATTCAAAGGGTTAAAGGCTCTGGAAAGCTACAGCTGACTAGGTGGTATTGTATTTTTACTTTATTATTTTCCCCTATTGAAGCAAGAGCAAGGGAGAATGAGTAAGTAGAACGATGAGCAGACACCGCAGGGAGGACACAGCTGGAGAGATATAAACACAAAGAGCTGATGAATGGCAAAAAAATGTCAGGAGAACAACAACGGAAAGGTGAGCGAAAACAAAATAAAGAGGAGAGAGGCCGCGAACCAAACCGAGGTAGACAAAAAGACAAAGAAGAGCCCAAAGAGGAGAATACAGCGAGGTAAGCAGACCTCAGCCAGCCGGAGAACAAGAGCGATTGCAGCGAAGAGTGCTTCACCCTCCCACACCTCCTTGTCGAGGCCACCGCTGTAGCCTCCCATCCCATCATTCATCCGCACATAGCGGAGCGGTGCAAGATGTTTCCAGTCTCCACCACACTCCATAACTCAACCCCTCTTCTCCAGAGAGACGCTCCTTAAACACCACCTCCCTCCACCTCTCCCCACCTCGCTCTCATCACTCCCATCACTCTGTCTTTAAAACAACCATCGGAGATATGAGAAGCAACAGCCAGCGACCATCAGCGTAACTCTCCACATATCTACCAGCCTCATCCGTGCAGGCCTGGGGGAGAAGAATGTGGCAGACATGTGGACAGTGTTGTTCCTCGGGGAGACTTTAGGAAAAATGGCAGCAATAGAGTCTACAGGGGCTATAATTCACCAGGCGGGCTCCATGATGCTGTGACATGGTTATTAGCCATATAAACTAGAGCTGTCACCGTGTCATTATTGCTCACATTCATGTGAGACCATCCTTTTCTTTTTATTTACTTATTTTTTTTAACCAGCTTTGGGCTCCTCTGCTGATAATTCTTTCTTTTTGTATCATGGCAGTGCGATTGATGCCTCCAGCCAAAATACTTTTGCTCTCCTTTTGTTCGTGGTTTTGCTTTGTTTTCCCACTATCCGACTGAGAATAAAAACACACACTTTGGCACATTTACAGGACATAGATGTTAATTAGGTGGCTGCGTGCCTGCAGTGTGTTGACAGCAAGTAAACACAGCGGAGAAACCTTCATGTGTCGACTCGTGTTTCCTACAGGTTCACTGAGTCCTCCGCACTTCGCACAGCATTACATCACTTATTGATAAATACGTAGTTAATTATCAATTAGCGGTTATTTTAATATACTTATGCATATTTGTTTATAAGTTCTGACTGCCTGTCAACCTGATTAAGGAGCTGTGGTTAATGAATTTACCTTGTGTAAGACAACATTTAAGAAATGCCACATTGTTGTTTCCTTCACTTGTATCTCATTAACATTTAGCAGTTAACTTATATTCATGATGTGAGTAAACTTCACCTGTTAAGCTTGCCTGTGATTCTTTACATCAAAACATACAAAAAAGGATAACAGAGTAGATAATGTGGCGTTAGGACACAACTTTTCGACGGGACACCAATTTTACAATCAGTTTATTTGTCACAAGCAGCAGTGCTGAATAATGTCCTCTGTTACTGCATTGCCTTTTTCTCACCTGGATTAGTTTCAGAACCAGATTTTGGCTAAATGCTTAACCTCCTGAGACCTGAACTTTTGTTTGGTATGCATTTTTAAGCTCTCCTCGCTATTTGGGATCAGTAGGACCAGATAAGTATAAAAACCGAAACACTGTCAATGATAATAAAGTCCCAATGTCCTCAAACCTGACCATAATAAAGTCTTCAAACGAGTACTTACCAATTAACAGAGTCTTAGCTTGTTACTGTTGCTATAATTGGTCAAATTTGTTGCCATATCAAACTACACATATTATTAATCATAAATAAACAAGTTTCAACCATAAAATGTGATCAGGTTTTGAACCTTGTCAACTTTTGTGTCAGAATCGGCTGCAGACTGACTTGGCAGCGATGGCTGCCATCTTGTTTTTACATGGATAAGTGTATTGTGCTGTTACTACCACTAGATGGCACAAAAAAGTGTCCACAACTGAGGACAACAGGTCTAAGTTAAGTAGAATGAAGTTTAAGGTCAAGTAAACTCAAAATGTGATGTCCTCACATGAGGACACAGGGTCTCAGGAGGATATATGTTATTCTAGATCTTTTGTTATTGTTTCCTGTGTTGAAACAGACAGACTTACATTACGTCACCCACCAGAGTGTTTATTGGTCCAGTGAGATGCAGTACATTCTGGTAGTCGTCGTTTTTGTTATCTCTTGAGCTGCAACAGTCCCTTTTCTCTGTTTTCTCTGGACATATTAGCCTAAAAAAAACATCCTGATGATGTGAGCTCACCATTTTGTTTCACTCTTTTTATCAGTCTGGCTGCACTGTCGCCCAAAACAGCATCAGTTGGGGCCATTAAGGGATCCGCATCTTAGTAACTAGCCAATCAGGGACGGTGTTGAGGTTGATGATGTAAAATGCAGGCCGCAGCTTGCAGAACAGTGATGGTGGCTCCCGCTCCCGACGTTATTGTAGAAATAGAGTCAATAACAGCAAGTAAACAAGAACAAGAGTACGCACTTGCAGAGTGTCTTTGAGGAAAGCACTGTTTTTGCCATTCTACAAAAAAGCTTAATTTATCAACCGGCTATATTTGTGATGAAGACTTTCCCTGGTTTTTCTTTGCGCTGATTGACTTAAGAGGTTTGTCAGTGTTTGGTGCAGCAGCAGGGCCAGATTGATAAAGAGACCGAAACTAAATGTTGAGCTCACGTCATCAGGATGGTCTTACCAGGCTATGGTCAGTTTCAAATGTATTTTCTTCTTTCCACTGCATAGACAGTCCAGTTTTATAAAAAGACTATCTTTCCAGATGACCATCTTCCTTTAAAAACCTAAACACTGCTTAGCAACAGTTGTTGGCAATGTACCCCCCCAAGTTTGGGCCATTTTTGCTTGATGGTGTTTTTTATTGTCAACAAAACAAACAAAAAGTGACATCACATTGATATATAATGCAGTTTAAATTGAGTGACCCCTCTCAAACATGGATTCTACCTGCCAGGATTTTGGGTTGGCCTCTCAGAATCAAAGATCTTGAATCAAGTCTTGAACTCGATGCAGATTAGTTGAGGAATTATAATTAGGAGGTGCAAAATCACCCTGCCGTGTTTAGACACTTCCAGCTAGTGAACATCACATCAGTGCATAATTTGATTTAGTAAATAGGTTGAATTTGCAGTGTCTGAATTATCAGGAGCGGAGGGCTTCTCTTTGTTTTCGTGCCAGTGTGCAATTTCAACGTATAAAACAGTTGTATTTTTAACATAAGATCTTGCCATTAGCTGCCAGCTTCAAAGAACCAAGCCATGTTTCACTCTAAAATATTATTTATCCATTCGGGGTACTGTGTCGTGACAGCATCTAAATACACCGCATCAGGTACAAGTCTCCCCTCCAGGTTTGGGAGTCTATTTTATGAGCTGAGTAGCAGCGAGGTCAGGGTCTCTTCGGCGGGGGAGATAAATAGACTGTTAGTCAGTGTTTACACCTGGGTCAGAGTGATATATGTCTCCCCCGGTTAAGAGAGACATAAAGATCTCATTCTCCCACTCATCTTTGTCCACCAGTCAAACATCACAGCCCATCAGTCCGCAGATATGAGCGGGAGTTATGGGCTGCAGGTTTGATGTATGCTGAACAGAGAGAGGCTACGGGACAAGAGAGGAGATTTATAAACAGGCACGTGTGAGGTTAAAACCTCTGCTTCATGTTTGGGCATTGCTTCTTGTCATATTCAACTTTAGACGATTTGGAAACATCCTGCCCCTTCTTTTAGAAAATGTATATTCATTATAGCTCTTTTATAACATACTGAGCCAGACCAACATGTTGACAATGTGTCATACACCTTTGTTTATATCTTATATTGTGTGTCTTAAAATGCCCACGGTTATGTGGTATCATAGCAACCAGACTAAAACAATATGCACATTTTGCAAAATGAATACTGCCTTTCTTTAATGCTCATAATCTGTCATTACATAAAACAGACCCACATATATTTATTTTTTATTTCAAAGCTGGTAACTCTGAGCTTAATAAGCAAAATAAGCACCTGCATTTTTTCTTGAGTTTCACATGATAAAGACAGTCCTCAACCACAACACTACCTTTTCTTCAAACTGGTTACGCCAAGCATTTTATTGTTATTGACTCGTCAGTTACTGTAATCTGACTACTTTTGGGTCATGAGGAGAAGGAAAAGAAATAGAGGCAGCATCTTTAGTGTCACTTTGTCCACTTTAATGACCTCTTTAGCAGCTGGACAACAAAACAAACGTGATACATCAACCCAAATAATTCTGAATGCCACAGGCATTTATGTACAGTCTCCACAAAAACAAGGACATTTTCAAGCAGTAAAAACTATGTTAACATTAATTAAACTCTGCCATTAAAATACACATCAGTAAAATAAAGTAATCTAACTTGTACACATATATACTTTATAAATAAATCTCCATAAAAATTAAGCCCATCTTGTGTTTTTCTGTCTCTTCAGTTCAAAAGTTTTGAAAATCAAATATCCTCTCAAAAGTAATACAATATTTTTCTTGTTCACACACATCTATCACTCGTTGAGTACATTTTTTGTTGTTGTTATAGGCACATGAGTTGGCAAACACTGACCCTATTCTGCCTTGACTATAGGAAGATTGTATAGACACAGTAACATCTTTCATAACGCTCAACTACAACATTGAACCTGTGAAATACTTTAAATTAAATTACGTCAATCATCTAATAAACACCAGTGAAATAAGTTAACCTACAAAATATATCTCATCTTCTTATAACATTAATCCATCATAATTTGATTTCAACTCTTATTTGCTCTCAGCTTGAGTGGTTTACTTCATAAAGGTACAATTTAATAAAGCTTGTAATTATAACAATTATGATAAACAGTTGAAAAGCTTCATAGTGATCATAGCGAGAGACTGTCATAGCTATTATAATTCACCATAAATAAATCACTCTGTGCTGTAAACATGAGTGTGATGTTTGACAGAAGCGAGCAGTACAATTTTTTTACCATTCATTTTTCCCTGTAAATCTGAATTTGAACTAATCTGAAGTAAAATAAGGTGGTGCATCTTTACATGTGGCAGTTTGTGGCCAAGCTCTGTGTCACTTTGGCACCAAAATATTTCAGCCTTTTCTGAAGACGGCCATCAAGGAGTGGAGTCAGACTCAAGGTAGACATACATTATGTATTGAGACACAGCAACACACAAGAGTGCACGCATGCCTCACTGCCTGCACCAATATGGAATTACCCTGTCTGGTAAACACTTTCAGTCCAGACTATTTTGATGTTTGAACCTCAGATCTAATTTGGTCCTGCACTAAATTACCCACAATTACCTTTCCAGGGCTGGTTACTTTTTTCATCCTCAGCCCCTTGTCACCTCATCCTCTTCTCTCTCAGTCTATCTCACTCTCTCTTTCCTTCTCTGTCAGTCTGACTCCCTCCTTCACATTCTCACAGACACACACACATGCAGGGCAGCTTAGGCGCCCTGAGGAGTCGCTGTCAATCACCCGTCAGGCTCCCAGGTCAATTTGCCAGACTGCCAAATGTGTCATATCAGTGTGCTCCCCGGTGTCAAGAGCCCTCATTATAGGCCAAAGGCTAAACCAAGGAAGTGAATGAGGCTTTCCTCTTCATTATTTCCAGTCCCCCGTGACCCCCTAACCTCCTTGTGCTCTCCCTGCACCTTAACGCCGCCACCCCCCATACCTGGCTATAACAAGAGTACAACCTTTAACCAGCCATACTGGCATGACCCTGTTCCCCTGCAGGCCACGGCCCTCCCGCTGCCTGTAAATCCACTCGTGCCTCTAACTCGTTCTTTGCTAGTTTTTTCTCCCTCTCCATCCTCTTTCTGTTTCCCTTCCAAGCGCCCTGAGGAGCCGGTGAAAAGAAAAGTGCTTGACAACTGGGGCCAGAGAGTAGTGTTTTCCCACAATGCACTCTGCATGGTGCCTGCTGCTTCCTGTCTTTAAGTGTCAGAGAGATAGGGAACTAACTTGGTGCTTTGTCAGACACTGAAAGCGCAGCCGGCTCGAGACAGAATGATTTCTTTGCTCAAAGGATGCCAATTGGGGAAATTCGTGTGATAGCAGCATTACCTCTTGTCACGGGAAATGCTCCAAAACTTTGGATTGTATGTATTTGGCAATGTAATCAGATATCAAGTTGTGGGCTTAAGTGTTTCATCTTCCACATGGCTCTGTTTTTCACTGTTGCAATCCGATCAGTAGAAGCACCCCGCAGCATGTGGAGTGTCTCGTCGCCGGCCAGGTACCGTGACGCCAGAATCACATTGGCAGCAGAATTATTTTACCCCTGATTATTAATTCACAAATCAATTAGCTGTCATCGCGGCATCTGTCTGATGAATCGCTCGTAATTAGCCCGTAGGTGTAACAGAGCCGTCCTCCGTTATCTGCCTCCATGCCCGCCTGCGTGCTGGCCAGGCTGGCTGATGTGAGCTTAGATGGCTTTCCTGCACATTAGCCTAACACAATTAAACTAATTATTGATTTTTGTTTCGCCTCCGTGCAATTCACGGCCCAGATAGCACTCTGTAAAATAAGGCCCAGATTTCTGGGTAGATTAAAGGGAGCGTCCACATCCGTGTGGCAAAGGACGGCGGTAACTTTAGAGCACTGTTTATTTTCTGTTTCAAACCCCACGAGGCCTTTAGGGCAGCGGAGTTTCATATTATATGGGACATACATACAGAGGAGTAAACAAGGTTATCTGGAGACCTTGATGGCTTCACCCCGCTAACACAGGCCTTAGTGTTTGTTTACCAGTCCGTCTTATCAGAAGGCACACAAATCACTTGTGTGTGTATATGTGTGTGCGTGTGTGTGTGTGTGTGTGTGTGTGTGTGTGTGTGTGTGTGTGTGTGTGTGTGTGAAATATTGTCCTTGGTGTGGGCTTAGCCGCAAAGGTTACACAACCTGTGGCCAACACAACACATCATACATTTAATATTTGCCCCGTACAAAGCAAAAATAAACAGAATCCCACTTGCACAGAGTCAAAGCTGCACAATCACTTTCCAACTACAAACACTGTTAGAAACCCTAATGAATAACGATGGTGTCATGTTGAGCAGCTACAGTCCAACCATACTGGATTAAAAAAACAAAAAGCTGCATTATACCTCAGGTATTCTAGAAAGGTTTCTAAGTGTACAACATAAAAGTTTTGGCACATTTAAATGGGGTTTTCTAGATAAGGTGAATTATATTATATAAAATCAGTGTTAATTGCTAAGGGGAATATAGTGAGTATTCAAAGATTTGAACTGACAATAGAGTTCATAAAGTTTTGCAAACCAAAACAATGTAAAAAAAAAAAAACTGACATTTTCTCAATCAGTTTCGGCTGATGCTTTCTTATTATTTTTCTTTTGTTTATCATTAGTCAGGTTTCCATCCGAATGTCTCGAAATTTTTGAGCAAATTTAGTGAAAATGTGCAAAAAGAAAATGCGACTTTATGCCCGTTTCCATTTGTTATTATTTTGCGATTATTGAGAGGAGAGTGCGCCATGAGATGACGTCATCAGAGAGCGTCTCTCTGCCACAAAACAAACAACACACTCGGCTGACAGTCAACAACTGATCATGGACAGATTCCTGATCGACCTGTTGGCGTTTGGAAGAACTCTGGTCACCATTTTGTCAGCATTCACCACGTACCGAGCCATCCTGAAGAAGAGACGACAAGGAAGAATTTTAATGTTAAGAGTACTGTCGGAAATAGCTGGAAGGAGACCACCGCGTACCACCAACGTATACGTGTGACGTGGTATCTGGTCCAGTCATCGTTTATCTGCAAAACCTGTTTCCATAGCAAAAAGTCGTACTTTCCTTTTATCGATACGCAGACAAATCCACCCCCTCCAAGCGTAAAAACTTTTTTGCAAATTTTCGGCCTTTTTTTGAATTTCTAGCGTTTCCATTAATGTTTATTTTTGCTATTTTTGAAAATTCGAATAAGAATAGGTGGATGGAAACTCTATTATTGTGCCTCTGGCTGATGCTCTTCTTTCAGTATGTTGCCGTAGAGTTAACATTAGAACAATAAAGAAAGTACAGCAACATGGTAAAGAGAGCACATTTGAAACCCTAAAGAACCAAGATAGAGCATGACTTTGGACACAGAACTTGTTTTTCACAAATTACTTTATCAATAAATAAAACCAAAAGTAAGCCCACACAAACTGTTAACTCAAAAAAGGCTTATTTTCTATAACAAATTTTCCTTAAAATGTCAGATAAAACTTTAGAATTCTAAATCCTGATCCAAAGCCTGATTTATAGTAGTGCACTCAACATTTTTGATGAGTGTCACTACACAGAAATGACATATTTCGTCAAAAAAAGGAGTTGTGAGACACTTTCCTTTCAATTCTCGCACCTGGAGAATTTTCCTATGTTGAGAACAAGATCACAATTTATCACCCAGTGTGATTGGTAGGGCTCCTATCGTCGCAATTGAGATAGTAGTTTTCAATCCACACGGCCGCCAACCTGCATCCATCATGTACAGAAGCAGCCATCTGTCAGCAGCAGCTTCTGGGGAGTTGAGAGGACAGTGGCCGTCCAGACTGCCTCCACCAGTTTGACTGACAGCAGACATTTACTGAACTAAAATAATTTTTATGTCAGCGCCACAGGAAGAAATCAACAGTGTTTGTTTTTATTGATTCATTGCTTTTATTTCAGCCACCATGGCGGACCATTAAAAAACGCAGGGGGTCGGTGGTTACCATGGAAAACATTTCACTGAAGCATAAATTGATAACATCACACAACTGTTTAATTTCTGTTGAATGACACGTATTAAAATTGTCTAACGCCCTACCATAAATCAGGCTTGAGGTCTCAGTTTGTTTTGTCTTGCTATGATGGAAGTCAAGCTTGTCTTGGCCACCACATCAGAAAGCCCAGTGCAACAGTGTAATCTCGTTGTGGGTAAGTGTGCCACTGTTGGCACAACTGCATGCAAAGGGCGAGTGTGCATGTGCCCCATTTGGCCCCGTGTGTGTGAGAATGTCAAGTAGCTTAACCCAAGGCCCATTCATCTTCGCCTCCTCCTCCGTTCATCTCGACACACGCCGGTGTCGAGCTAAACAGCTCTGCATGTAAAGCCTGCCCCTCACGGATAAGCCTCATTCAGTCCGACATATGGTGCTTGACCACAACGGGAGGAGAACAAAACAGGAAGTGTGGCGGGAGAGAGTCAAAGAGTAGAGAGCATTCTTAAAGCGGTTAGGAGGCGCGCTAATCCTTCCTCCCCTACCAGGTGCTGAGAGAGGAGATAACCTGGGAGACAATGGCAACAGCCAGGCTCCTCCATATGGACCCAAGTGTGTGTGTATGTGTATGTGTGTGTGTGTGTGTGTGTGTGTTTGTGAAGGCTTCTAAGCAGTGGGGAGGTGGCAGGCTGAGTGACTGACTGGCTGGGTGGAGGGGGAGAGGGGCTGGCAGCGAGAGGGATAACAAGAGTGAGTGAGAGGGTGGGAGAGGCCTTTGTCTTTGTTTTGCAGACCTAAACAGGGATTAGTGGCTTGCTGACGTTTTCTGTCACTAACCACAGTGTGACGGCTGTTTAGAGGGGCCACGGCTCAATGAAAGTGACCGCGCTGAGAGTGACCTGCCCTGGCTTTAAGCCTCGCTGACTGATCTGTGTCTGAAAGCTACTGGAATGACCCCTATGGCAGCTGGAAACGCTTACACTTGTGCACACGCAAGGGCCTCATATCTGTATGCATATGTTCCTTTTAAAACATCTGCTAAGAAACCAGTGCACATAGTTATTAATAAGTAAACTTTGAGGACTTGAAAAAATAAAAAAGTAAATGTTTCTTGACTCTACTCGGCTCTTAAATCAGTCGTGCACCACAAAAGTTGACAGAGCCTCTCCCACTGTTACCAGCCCTAAAATGTGAGCCACCCAGCAGTTTGAAAGTTGGACACAATTTCCACAAATATGTCAAAACACTTTTATTTTTCCCGACACAAAAATGCAAACAAATTAGACATCAGTTTGACTTCAAGGTGAACACTTCTTTAAAGGAGCTCTATGTGAAATTCAGAGTGTATAAGCTGTCTTAACATGAAGGTGGCACAGCCAGTTGCTAGCAGCTAACAGTGCTAACAAAGCTAATGATGCTAACGAGGGGAACACTATGTTTGAGCAGCAATGCTGTCCCAATATCGGCGGTAACTGCCGCATGAGTGCAGGCCAAAACAGCAGCAATGAGCTAGCCTGTAGGATACATGTAGTCTTACCACAACAAACCACGCAGAAGCTCAAATTTCAACACACACAGAGGTAGAGTGACCTCATTCTCTGCTGAGGGCGCCATTACTCCGCTGTCTTGACATAGCAAATTGGCTGCTATATTAATGCTTTAAATGCCGCATACAGAAACTTAAGGCAGTGGTTCCCAACTGGTGGATTGTGGGCCAAAAGTGGGTCATGGGTCCATTCTGAATGGACAGGAAGTGACTTGTGAATGTGTAAAGTTTGTAGAAAACACATTTTATTTTTTAAGTACTGTGAATTTCCGGCACAAGCTTTTATTTTGAACTTCAGTTTCTTGTTGTAGAGTGAGTGAATAACAGGCAGCTACTTAAACAGAGACAGCAAACTAGCTTGACAACATGGACAGACACAAGTATGACGCTGAATATATTCAACTTGTGGACCTTGAGCTAATAGGCTCGTTTGAGATGAGCCAGGCCTGCACAGATTCGATCACCAGTGATCGGCGCACAGTGCATGCCAGTTAGTTTTGTGTCCCACTTCATCCTGACTTGCTCTGACGTATTACAAAAGTAGACCGTGATAAAATCGCGAGAGCGAGGCGGCCGCAGTTTTTAGAGCCAGGCGCTGCAGTTGGTGGAGAGCAACTGCAGCGCCTGGCTCTCACCTGATCTAACAGCTGATTGGTTTAGATGTTGACTCAACAACATGATGTTAATTTTTGTTGAATTTCAGATATTTAAATCTTATTTGTCCAATTTGAAGGTTTATTCTCTTAGGGGAATACATGTTGTGTGGCTGATGGAGACTGATTCAAGCTTATATACAAGTCTGGCAGTATTTTAACAAATTGACACCATATCGGACAGGATGTAAGTGTTTCTGCGACTTCCTGTACGGACTGAGGGCTGCTGGAAACTGTTGGGAAACTGTCTGACTTGATCATGGCTATTTGTCACTGCCCCCAGCTGCAGCCGCCTGATCTCGTCTACTTTCCAGGCGAGGCGCAGTTCATCTCGAACGAGCCTAATGACTAAGGAGAAATCTGGACCCCGTGGCTGGACGAGCTAGGAACTGCTGCTTTGAGGCGTTTATTAGAAGTTAATAGAAGCATGCAGATAGGTTACTAGATTTAAATAAGTAGTTACTCTACAAATATCACTGCAAAGCTTAGTTGATAAATGTATTTTAGCAGTAAATCCAATTAAAGTTGATTACACTTGTTAAAAGCTGATGTAAGACTGTAGTTCTTGTCAGGCACCGACCTCCACCATATCAGAGTTTTCCCAAACTGTATTTATTCCAGAGCCTTCAAGGAAAAAAAGATCAGATTTACAAAATGACTTACTGCATAGTTACTTGGTGAAGTAATAAGAAAGTAGGATTTACACAGCTATGGCTTCTGGCTCGCCTTTTAACTGAGAACAACGGGCCAAGAAGGGTGAAGGAGCGACCTGCTAGGTCAACACGATCCCTTTGTAAATCCCCAGCAAAAAAACAGACTGGCGTGATTGTGGCTTCGAAAGGCCCCGTCACATTTGATTCATTAAAAAACCCTGATAAAAGTGCAGTATGGCAAGTTTCCCCAGTTACCTCACCGCCCACACACAGGCATTCATATATCTGGCGGCCCCCGTTGTGAATTCTCTGTTTCATGCCTCCACTGTGTGAAAAACTTTACCTCTGTCTGCAGAACTCAGCACTCTACCTTTTGTAAAAGTGAAAGTCTACCAGGCAGAGACCAAAGAGAATGAGGCCTCTTTGTTTCTCTTTGCTTTTCATATTCGTACCTGATTTGCCATCAGCAGTGTCAGATTACAGGCATTGCTTTTTTTCGCGTTAACCTAGATTTTTATGTAATGCTTTCTTTTTTCCCACTCATTTTTTGCTTTACCTGCAAACACATTATGAGTTAGGTGTCTCCAACTTTTACAAAGGAAAAGTTTTCACTGTTAATTTATTGATTCCATATTCTTTGTGTGCACATGTTTGTATGTATTTGCATGTGCGGGCTTTTGAATTGGAAAATGCAGGTAAGAGTCCAGAAGAAGGGAGAGATAAAGTGGGAGGGAAGGAAAGATACTGTAAACTGAGATGGCTAGATCTCGGCCGTTTTTTATACTCCAAGAAGAGTGTTTTTTATCATACGCGTTCCTCCTCCTGAGAGGGAGGGAGGTAGATGATATGGCGATAAAATGCCATGCCTAGCGAGATAGGACATGACACAAACTTGGCCGCTACCCGACAGCCTTTCCACTTTTCACCCTCACACTTGGTGAATGTTTTCTTTATTTTTTTCTTAGCCTGAAACAGAGATACTCTACATTATCCACTGAGACATTTTACAACAGCAGAACTTGAATCAAGTCCTGGCGATAAGATCGGGAATGCAAGACTCCCTGATAGTGTCCTTGGATGACATACAACCCCTACTCTTTTCCATATGTTTACAAATGTTGTTCTGGCATTGTCTGCTAATGGGATAGGTTATCTACCGGTACATGCTATGTGTCAAATGAACAGCATGTTGTGTAAGTGATTCTACACATGAGCTACCTTTCTCCTCTCTGCTTTTGGAAAATCCTGTTTATTTATTTAACTCGCAGCCACAAAAGCGGCCTCTATGCTCTTCATCCGACTGCGCTTGACATGTGAAACATCCAGCGTTATCAGAGCGGTGGATGCCATCTTTTTTTAATCAAGGCTGGCTTTGTTTGGCCAGCCCAGATGGGAGACATGAGGGAAAGACCGTCAAATGCCAAGGTCCGGAGGTTTCGGTGGTTATGGATGTCCCCGGGCTTGTCCTCAGCACACGGTGGAGATAGTGTTACAATGACCACCTTGTCTGACCACTGTGGGAAGAGCACTTTGCTCCAGATGCCTCGAGGTGTGTACCAGCAAGTTTTTACAAACAGAAACCGCAAATTGAAAAGGATCACAGAGCAAACTGGCTTATGAAATGTTGCTGCTTAGGAGAACTATGCTGTGGCTTGTTGAGAAATGTCTCGTAATGAGGCATGTGTTTACTTGCAGAAAAGAAAAGGGAAAAACACTGCTACAAACTGGTGAAAGGAGATACAAAACCCTTAGCAACTGTCTTCTTCTCGTAATGCTTGTTGGAAAAGAAAGACTAGTCTTTTATTCTTACTGTCTCAAATGAATCCAGTGTAATTTTTCCTCACGCTGGATTCTCATTTATTCATTCAGTGATTATTACTTCCCCGCTGTATATTGCTGTGCTGACAGTTTGAATGTTTTTGCTTTCATTACAGAGAGTAATTGGCATATTGACTTTTCACTTCATGGAGGATGGTGGTATTTCTTCCAGTCTGATTGCACTTTTCCATTTGAGACTCTTTCTTGGTGTTTCTTTTTTTTTTTGCTGGGTCTCCTTGTTACCATCCCAAACAGATGCCCTTTATAAATATTGATGTTTAACCGCTTGCATTACAACACACAGTCTCCGTTCCACACCAGGTGTTTGGGAATATTCTTTGGCATCTAAATCCAGACTCTGGCTAGTTATTCTGCAGATAGCAAGATGTTCTCTCAGAAATCTTTTTTTTATTTTTTTTCCCCGATGCTCGTGTAAAGAAAAAAGTGTCTCTTCGAGCACTCGGTTCCACTAGCCTAGCACTCCTTCTCGCTTGTTTTGATCTTAGGTGACAAGTGAGGGCTTTTGCAGACGGGAGAAGAAGCAGGCAGCGTGGCACGCGGAGAAGGTGGCTTTGATAGTTGAAATTAATGAGGCTGGATATGTTTGGCTCCGCTCATTATGCCTACACATAGACCCCAAACCCTGGGGGCCCCGGAGCTCTGCTTCTCGTCTTTGTGCCGTGATCTCTCTGTCTCCTGATTTAGAGCCTCCTCCACTCTTTTCTCCTTCTCCCTTTGCTACTTTTTCTGTCTCCATTTCTCTCTCTCTCCACCCACACCTCACCCCATCTCTCAAACTCTCTCTTTCCGCGGTGCGTGGAGGAGAGAGATAATATAATCAGCCGTGCGTGGTGAGAACAATAAGTGTGTTGTGTCGGGCTGACACGAAGCAGACACCTCTTCAAAGCCACCTTAACATTCCTCTTCAGACCTAACTGCATGCGGCTGGAGGAAGGCAGAGGGGTGGAGCGGCTGAAAATGTTTCCTCTCACTGTCAAATGAAGCTAGCGGGGCCTGGAGATGTGCAGTTTGTACAGCTCTGCAGCCGTGTGTGTGTGTGTGTGTGTGTGTGCCTCTGTGTTTTCCCATGCATGAATTAGTATTCATAATTGAAAGTAAGAAGTATTTTTGACGCCTCCCAGAATGAGACTTAACAAAAGCACCCACTCACAGTCTTCTCTCGCGTGTGTGTGTGTCTGTGATTGTGTGTGTGTGTTAAGGGGTTGATGGGCTCGAGGTTGGTCCTGAGATAAGGGGAACATCTGTTAGTCTGTCTTTATCTCTGGCAGAGCTCCTGGCACACCGTAGTAAGAAGCCCCATCTAATCAGAGCAGACACAGAGTCGGGGGGGATGTTAGCATGGCTGCCAGCTCTGTGGCCCGTCCTGCCTCAGCCCTGGCACCGGCACACACACACACATACACAAAAACACTGACACAGACTCACGCACAAAGGGACAGATTTTTTCTCAGTTGCCATCTTTACACTTTGTCCCATTTCGGCAACGCTCTGTCATTGGACGTAGCTTGGTTGTGGTTGTTTTTCTGTCTTATTTTTTTGTGTATGCAAGGAAACTGTTCTGAACATGCATGTTCTTTCCTATCAGCACACACTGTTTCACACTGACACACTTTTATATTCACACCTGGAGCTGCCCACTACTGTATACTCTCAACCACTAATGGCACAGTGCTTTGCTTAAGGGTAGCTTGGAGGTAGTTTTTGAGGAAGGGCTTGGAGTTATTTTTCATTTTCATCACTTGGTTTTCACAGGCAGTCGGTCTCTAACCGGCCTCGGTCTTTACCCTCTGGGTAGACGTACTCATGCTGCAGCTGTTGGCTTGTGCCGTCAGAAAGCAGAACCCTGGTTTGTCATTTTATACCCTGTTGCTTTAGTGTTTTCACATCAACTTTTAACAGTCCTGATAATGTCAGCTGTAGCCAAGTTTCAGCAGTCAAACACAATACCTGTCGCGCTCCTTGACATGAATTGTCTGATATTGACTGCTAGGTGGTCTCGCTGTGTATCAAGATCGATTTAGGTCTTCTTCCATGTTTTTCCCACCTAGAGCATTTGCTTTGCTGTGGTTATGCTCGTGTATGTGTGTGCCTGTGTGTGTCAGGGTAACCAGCAGTGACACCAGCCTGCAGTGCAGTGTGGATCTGGTCCTTAGGAGGTCTAATGAATCTAGGTGGGCCTTGTCACCGTGCGTCTCCACGCACCGCCCTGCCGATCATGAGAGCCGACAGGTTTATGCAGCTGTGGCGACTCCCTGGGGAAAGGGATGCAGCAGGAGCAGGCGCCCGGTGGCACACACATACACACACTTTTGCTATTTGCAGTCAGACTGATGCACATGCCCACAAAGTTCTGGTCAAGGGGGCATTCATCACGCCCTTCATCACCGCTTTGAAAGTAAAGCACTTTCAAGGTGTGGAGCAGCCACAAGGTTGCTTTGTGGTAGTTTCTAGATTTATCGAAAAAGTTTTCTCGGGTGCACCAAGGGCGGAGTTTATTGTGTCAGAGCTAATACATGATTCATGTGTATCCTTGTGTATCATGTGAGTCATCTCAAATAGGTTCATATCAAAAAGGAGCTTTAGCCAATTATGAATAAGACAGTTTCTATTTGTTGTTGGCATTGTTGTTTTTGACTGAGCTTCTTTGAAGACAATCACCGCAGTGACACACACACTCAGCAGAGAATACAGCTGTTTTGTATTCTCCAACATCCAGGCATTCATTTTCATTTTAATAACTGTGAGGAAAAATATTGGCACCAGGAGATACCATCTTTCATTTGCTATAACTGTGAGTCAAAGATTATTATTTTCCCTCTCATCTCTGTAATGAAAATTTATTCCAACTAGAGGGGCTTGTATTTATGGGAATTAATTCACATGTGAATGGGTGGCGGTGATAGAAACACAAGCCGACATTTGAATTACGTATTCTGCATAGTTGGGCGACGGGTAATAGCGAATCAAATTTCTGACTTTCATAGGAGAGTGTAAACTGTGTTTGTTTGCTTTTGTTTTTTAGGTTGCTTTTTTCTTTTCTGCTTTTTTGGTATTGACTTTAATTGTTGTTTATTTTGTTTCCATCATCAGCCTGACCACAGCTAGACTGAATTGTTATCGCTTGCTTGCATTCAATTATGTCTGGAGAACATTTGATCCCAGAAAATGACAAAACCAGTTTAACCATCAGAATGGCTCCCACCTGTAGCCAGCTTCTTTCCTGACAGGCTAACACATGGACATTCCCAAATATGGGCTGCCGATTCACTCTACCCCCTTTTTCAAAAGTCAAAAGTCACGCACCAAACCCCCCCATAATGACTTAACTAATGCAATTTTCTGTTTTTAATCCTTACCATGTCAGCTCTCACAGAGGGAGACCTTTGACTTGTCAGCCCCCCCCCAAAGCTCTGCTGCCTTTGTTATGCTGAGTTTTAACATGTGTCACTTTCACTGCATTGCAGTTTCCCCGGCCTGTTAAGATAAATGCCAATTTGGAGCCCTGCTTGTCAGGAGAAATTATGGCATCACATCTCATGTTGGAGAAAAGCCAGAAGTCTTCTTGTTTACACACATGTCATTTAAAGCTGGACTTTAAAAGACAGCCCTTCCTTCTCCTGAGTAAACACTCAGGGATTTAAGAGGCTGAGGTAAACTGAAAGTCTTCTTGTGACTCGAGGGAGAGAAAGCTAAGAGTGTAAGAAAAGGTTATGGCAGCCTTGTCAAAACTGGTGGGTTGAGGGAAAAGCTAAAATTGCTTGTGTATAGTTCTGGTTTGTATCCACGTCATTGTGTCTGCCTTTGAAAAATAGTGTTACGGTGTATCTAAAAGACATTGCATATGTAATATGGAGCACATGGGCCTCATTCTTAGCATTTTGCTAAGAGGCACCTTAACAAAGTAGCTTACAGTAGCAAGAAAACAGCCACTCAAAACCCAATATCGATGCCATCTGGAATGTTTTGTGGTACGGTTTGTGTTGTCATTAATTGCACTCGAGATTCATTTAGCTACATAGCTAATGTTAGATGTATTTACAAGTCTAGAAGAAATGTTCAGCATCAAACCTGATTTCCTGACTCCTCAAGAGCTGTCTCCAGCAGTGGAAAGTCATGTTAGTGTTCAATTCTTTGCTTCTTTTTGTATCACTTCTTTTTTCTTGCTGAGAGCGGGTGGTTGGGACGCTGATAAAGGTCACATGCCAAGAGCCTCAGCCATCTTTGAGTAAGGGTTAGCCACTAAGCGGGGGCTGTAACTTCAACGTGATTGACGAGCCCTCTGGGCAGCTCTACATCTTTGTCCCCCTCATGTTGGACTGAGGACAGAGTGGACGTTACAGTGACTCACTGTCACCTCTGGAGGCACAAGTGGTATTACAAGACAGGTAGGGCAGTGGCTAGCCGGTTAGCACACTCATTTGGGGTGGAGAGGTAGAGCGGGTCGTCCACCAATCGGAAGATCAGCGCTTCGATTCCCAGCTCCAGCATGTCAAAGTCTCCTTGAGCAAGATGCTAACCCTAAATTGCTCGTGATAGCTGTTCCATCGGTTCGTGAGTGTGTTAAAAACTGAGTAGCAGGTGGCACCTTGTATGGTAGCCTCAGCCACCAGTTTAAACTCAAATTCAGGCCGTATCTTACACATTGAACCTTTAGCTGGACCTGCATTGAATCCTACTTTGCCCTGTTGCAGCCCCACACATTCATATATTTTATGTCCACAACACAAATTACATCTTTCATTGGACTGACTTTGAAGAAGCCTTTTAGCTGTTGACACATCTAGCTTCAGACGCACCCTCTCCCTCAGCTTCACCATACAGGTCTATTGGAAACACAGTAATGCAGCAACAAGGGCCAAACCCCGGCACTTTGAAACCTTCCAAGCTCATACCTCTGGAGGTAGGCAGGCATGGAGGAGATAAGGCTAAGCCTCTACCTCTCTTTTTCCGCTTCCTCTCTTTCTCCTGTGCTCCCTTACCTTTTTCTCTGCAGTGGGCCGAGGCGGGGGGGCGAGGGGGGGTTGAGATATCCACAGATGTCCTATTGTGAGCCTTTGATGTGCCTCCTCACAAAGTTACAGTGAGGGAGATCTATCCGTCACTTGTATGACTCTAACAACCTTGAAGCAGTTGTCACGTGTCCTGTCCAATAGAATTGTAGTGGATGGTTGAATTATTGAGTCATGCAGGGCAGCTGAACCTGCTCTGAATTCTGAGTCCCATTATACCTGCTCACATAAATGTTTCAACAAATAATAGATATAGGGGATTCATTACGTGCTGTTAGAAAGAAATGTCTTGGAGACGAGAGCACAGCATGTTTGTTTAAGACAGTGTTCTTTAGTACAAGCTGTTGCGCTCACCTCCTCCATGTTGTTTCTATGGGAACCCAGGGCTCGTCAACGGATCAAGGTATTTTTGTCTGCTGTGTGAAGTACTTGGCCTCTGGTAGCTATCATCAGTGGCACAGGTGGTAGATTGTAGCCATCAGCTACTCCTGCTCTCAGCAGATTTATTGTTGCTTGTTGAGTTGGCTCCTTACATCTGTTTGTTTCCTCGCTAGGACTAAAATAAGTCACTGAGTACTTTTCGTGAACGTCTTGTTCCCTGCATTATTTGTGTCCCTACCTTTTACTACACTGCAGCGTTGCACACACATGCAGCAGCTGACATCACATGGCAAACCATTTTTCCCCCCGTTTTTTACAGAGCGTGCCAGTGTGATGCCACGCTTGAGGAAAGTGCTGGGTTTTCTCTGTACAGCCGAGCACAAGGGGGAGTCTTGCACCCCAAATATGTCAGCTCCTAGCAGGGTGCTAAACACAGTAGGACGATAACCACCCGACACACTCCAATCCCCAAAACAGCTACCTTCCATCACACAACCAGGCCATGTTGCTCCTGGCTAGGGGTGAAACAGAGGGAGGGATGGCCTTTGCACAGCTGTAGCTTCTCTCTACTTCTGGGTACACATGCAGCAGAAATCAGGCCATCACGGAAGAGCTGCATCATCTCTCACATTTCAGTGAGAACACTTGCAGAGTCACGTTGCTATTAGCATGCTCTTCGATACTGAGTCAGCCTGTTTACCGAAACAAAATCAGGCCGTGGCAAAATCTGAAATCTGCTCGCAGATACAGCTCATCTGGCATTCACAGGAGTCGCTCTCAGTAGCTGCGAGGCTTCTTGACAGCAGCTCGGTCTGAGCACGTATCTATAATATCTGTCATGTTCTGGATCACATGTCGAGCTCTGGGGCCCTGAGTCATTTAGGGTTGTCCCAGCATTCGGTGCACTTGCTCACTGGTCATAGTGCCCTGTAGTGTGTGTGTCATCTGATAGCCAAGTAAAAAAAATACGCTTTTTTATGAAGACAACAGTCAGAAGATGAGACTTTTTAGTGTTAATATGTCAAAGGCTGAATCATTTACCAAACAGGGGCACATAATAATTAGGGTCTAGTCGTTGCACAGCCAGCAGCAAACTCGGAGGCTTTAATTGGCTGTGACAGGGCGCGACACAAAACAAAAGTCGTGTTGTTGTACACATTTACAAATGCACAGGCACACACAAACACCACATCCCAAAGCCCAATAGATACATATATTATGCATTAGATTGCCACAGTTACATTGTAAACATATGCATTTTATCACATATCCCCCACCCTGTCTGCAACCATATTATACACACTATATTTCATATGATAATGTTAGACAGGTGCACCGTGCTTGCTGTCATGACCTCTACCATTTGAGGAGGAGATAAACAAAAGAACCCTGGCAACGCTCCACGCACATCCACAGAATGTGTATACACACAATTTGCACTTCAGTGGTTCTACACCGCCGTACAATTTTCACAGACACAATGTGCACTTCGGCAACGCAGCCGTGCGCCCATACAATTTCTATCCAAACAATTTCCACTTGTTCAGCACCGACGCAGGTGTAACGATGTACATTGATAGCAAAGCACTACATCCACACATATACACGCTTCCTGACACATCAAGCAGTAGGTGCACGCTCTTTCACAGTCCAGAGTGGCTTCATAGCCTGTGATTTAACGGTCATTTTGCTGGCTGCAATAGCATCCTTTCCCATCCCCTGGTGCCCAGTGGTGAAATAACAGGCTGTGGGCTCATCCACAAAACCCACAGGACCACACTTGAATCATTGCTACAATTTGAGCTATCAAATCATAATGGGAGGATGAGATTGCCTTTCTTTCCTTGGTGCGTGTGTGTGTGTCTGTGTGTGTGTGTGTGAATGTGTACATGGCGGGTAGCTAAGCAGGTTTATATTCTCTGGGCCCGTAGGCTTGGGTTAATGTGTTTAGATAGCTCACATTTGTTCTCCTATTTTCCAACTGAGGAGAAGGTAGTTTTTCTTTGTTGTTTTGCTGATTTTTCACTTCAGAGCTCCCCGTCTTAATTAGTAGAAACTGGGAACAGTGTTATTATAGCTGTTGCCTTGTCTTCGGATCTGCTTCTCCCTTACTTTTTGCTTTGAATAAAGTAGTCTTGTACTCGAAGCATTACAAAACGGCACGTTATTGTATAGCATGTCGTACCTGTTGACTTCTCTGTTACCTTGGCATCCTTTGCCTGTGTGTGTCATTGTGCAGCAGCGTCTTTGTTTGGTCTACACGATGAGAAATTCAGTGTTTTCGGAAAAAACATATTAAGCATGACACAGTGAGTCATCTCCATTTTTGAAACACCAAATATATTTCTTATGACATCACACACTGCAGACCACCATGAACACCCTTTGCATCTGGCTGCCATGGCTGTGTGTGTGTCTTGTTTTTTTGTGTAATTTCTACCTTGACATTGCAACCATTAGGCCAAATTGACATCACCTTTTTCTTATGTGTGTGCGTGGCTCGTACTTCACCCCCCTGCTGTTATTATAGTCTCAGTTTGTTACGTCATTTTTCTTTGATGTGTCGAAATCACACTACAAGTGACAAGATATCAGTGGCACAAAAAAAGACGGACAAAAGAGGAAGAAAAAAGCCAAAAGCAATGGATGATTGCTCCCGGTCCACAGACACTGTTATTACATAGCTGCCTGTGCCACCACAAGAGCAGTGAGGTCAATTTTTCCTCTGTGAATGGAATGTAATTTACCGTCAGCTTTGTAAAGGCAAGCCGCGGTCATGGCGGAGAGCGCTCTCTCTTCTGCTCGGGCTAATGATCGCCTTTGACAGAGGAACGGCCGCCGTGCTTTTCACCACAATCCTTATTCTACTCGCATTGATCCCCCTGCCTATTTTCACACAGTAATGGATGGCATTGTCCCTCCCTCACCACTGTTAGTACAAATAATTACGAATCAATATGCACTCAAGGCCCCACATCAGAATATAATTTTAACACATGATTTATTTCCACCAATGCTGCGCAGTCCCTCCCATGTGCAGGGAGTCAATGGCGGGGTGTTCTGTGACCGACTCCCTCACCGCCCTGCGCGATCAATCGAAGCAATCAGCTAAAGACTCTCAATTGTAGCTACTGAATGAAAGGAGCTGCACTTTTAGTGGAACTCTAATGGCACCTGTGTAGGTGTCTCATCACCCAGGGTGACATCCCTGACAGTAAATACACACAACAATGGACCCATGTGTGTTCATCAGCACCGAATGACAGGTCTTTGTAGATGTGTTTTGTCACAGTGAACACAGAAAACTTGGTGTACTTTTTCTTGATTATTGATAAAAAGACCAAAATGTATCCGTGATTTATATCCATATGTTGCAGCTCAGTCGCAGTTTAACTCAAACTTTGTCCAAACGTTCATCTTTAAAAGATTGTACACTTCATTATTGGCCGTGCAAACATTTGAACAGCTGCAATAAGGTCTGAAATTGCTCTGTTAAGACATCAAACGGAGATTCTAAACATGACTTGGCAAGGAGTTTATATCAGAATCATCTGTTTGCAGGAACTCTGCGCTTAGAGGCCAGCACGCTAATCTCTTTGCTCTCTGGCCCTGTCAGGATCGCTGAAATGTCACGCAGTGTTCCTCACTCAGACACGTGTGCCTGTGTGTGTGTGTGTGTGTGTGTGTGCTGGGTCTTGTCATTTGACATTTTGGCAGACAGAAAAGCCGGATCACTTTGAATCAGACTCGGAGCATTCCACCTGCCCGAAAGCTTCGGATTTCAGCTCATCCGTCCTCAACGCTGCCATTGCTGTCTCACAGAAGTGTGAAAGGTCACTCAAACTGCCCCACTACCCTTGACAGCAAATAAGGAGGTCAGAAATGTTAGCATGACAACAAGACAACATTGATTAGATCTGACCACACCCCTCTGGCGCCCACCTGAAGTTTTATTCCATGTTAAAACAATGCAGTGGGTTTTTTACCTCGGATACAGCAGCTATAGCAACCCTCCAGACATTGCTTTAGGTTCATCTGCTCTTTATGGCAGCATGAATCTAGCTGGGGTAAAAGCAGTAGTTGGAAATCTCAGAAAAATAAACCATGTTCAACCATTTGATTAATAAAGAGTGTAAAATGTCTGATGAAAAACTGTATGATTGTTCGATTTACAGCATTTTTGCTGTAGCTGGTACCAGGGAAAAACCTCCTTCAGCTAAAATCACATATGAGAGAGAAAATCTGCCATCAATGATGTAGGCTCAGTCATTTATGTCTTTTGAGGTGATCACTGTGTCAGATTAATTCCTGCTCTAACTTGGCCTGCAAGATATGTGACTGTGTGTTGAACCTTTAGCAATCACAGCTTATATTTAGTATTGGTATAACGTGCAAAGGTGGTCAGGTAGGCAGGGGCCACAGACAGACGTCCTGGATTAATGTCAACCAGATCTTGTCAAACTAGGCAAGAAAAGGCAAAATATATATAAACAATGCAGACATGCTCGTCTGTTGGATCCTTGCGAGGCTTCACAAAGGATGTATGGACACACGTTTATATTCCTGACACCCTACATTGGCTCCACCAGTGGTGGAATGCAACTAAGTACCAAGTATTTCAACCAGGAGACTCATTCTGAGAAAAACAATATCTATTTACATGTGCACATAAGTATGAGAAATGTGAAAAGTCCAATTAGATCCCATTGTGATGTCATATATTTCAGGACGGTGGTAAAGATGTAGTAGACCCCTCCTCTGGAGTTTAGACACTGGTAGTGATGAGAAGAAATGAAGAGGGAGCTTGTCTTGAGCTCAGGTTAGGGTAGCTGGAGGTGAATGGGGTGGAGGATGGTGCGGCAATGACAGCTGACAGGAGCGGAGAGGAGAACAGATTTAAAGTTTGGCAGCAGCAACATGAATGGCTGAAGGAGATTGTGGCAAAGTTTGATAGGCTAACAGGGAGAGGGAACATCCATCAGCTGATTGGAGGAAGCAGTGGGAGAAGGATAGAGAAAGAACTGTGAATGAGTTCTTGATTGAACTTCCGCTGAGCTTTGTTTACTCAAGTACTGTTGCTTAAAGATGAACTTTGAGGTCCTTGAACTTTACTTGAGTCTATTCATTTCATGCCACTCCATACTTCTACTTCACTGCATCTCAGTAATATTGTACTTTTTCCTTCAATGCATTTATCTGAAAGCTACCAGCTACTTTACAAATTAGGAGTTTTGCATAAAAATCATCATCGTCCAACAGTTTCTACAAGTACAGCTGAAGTGATTCATCGATTCATCAAGTGGACGACTGACAGAAAATGAATTGGCAGCTATTTCTAATAAACATTTAAGTCGTTTCCTAATTAACTTTTAACATTGTTTTTACTTTTATTATTTAAAGTACATGCTGCTGATTATACTGACATACTTTTACTTAATAAACATTTTCAGTGTAAGACTTTTACTTGTAACTGTATTTTTACAGTGTGGTATTAGTACTTTTAAGCAAAGTATCTGAATATTTCCTCGACCACTGGTCATTACTCGGTTGTTATTGTGTACTCTGATGTAATTCCCGATACAAACACTCAGTTTCAGCCCCGTAACTGTTCTGAAATTGAGGTTGAAGCCTTTTATGGTAAGACCAAAAAGTGCTGCTGGCAAGTGTTGATGTTTTGAACATTGACTGACTTCAATCTCTCCGGGGTACAATCCTGCAGACGCAATCAGGACGATGTGAAGACAACAAAAGCACTATATGAACTACACACATAGCCCCTAAAGGCAGAACCCCTCACTCACATACACACGCTGGACATACACTCAGAGCAGAGAGTCTTTATGTACTGTAGACAGACTGGGGCACTGTCTGCTGGGGTTAGCGAGGGGCTGCTGGGGCCCCCGTCAGAGACACAAAGAATGTGTGTGTGTGAGTGTGTTGGCAGACTGAAAGTGGGGCAGCCAGCTGACAGGGAGTCAACTCAGGTCCTGGATGTTCTTCCTGTGTCAGACGCACACCCACAAACCCTCTCACACAAAGACAAGGAGAATCATACTTACACATTTCCTCTTGTAAGATGGCCTGTGATGCTGGCCATATCAACAGGATTACACTCTTTGATTCTTAGCAGATGAAACAAAAACAAATATGGCACCAGCAGCACCCGACAGATGGAGGTCAGACGCTCTGAGAAGTCATTTTGTGCAATGGATTTTAGAATGAACCACACACACACATTGCTGAGCTTTAGCCAGTGTGAGCGCAGCGCCTCGTCAGCGGAGGGAGATGAGTGGTTTTTGGGATTCTCTTTGATGGCTCCGTCCCCCTGCTGAGACACCAAGTCATCTCCTTTCTCTGTCTCGCATTTCTCTCTTCCCACTCACACACACACTTACGCGATCTCTCAATCCATCCTGGATATACTGATGAGGCAGTGTGACTATCAGAAACACAGGAGCCATTTTCATCTTTTGTGGAGGATGTAATGGCAAAGAGAAGGTCAGCGTTCCCATCGTCTCCCGCAGCAATGCTAGTCTGTCTTTCATTGGCACCAACACACACACAGATACACACACAGAGGGAAAAGATCACAGTCTTGGCAAGGCAAGAGAGACACAAGAAAGCCCCAGTGTATAGTCTCTCTGTGTGGGAGTACATGAGGAGCTACAGGCCGACACTCTTAAGGCTCTTTAATGTTTAATGTGAAAAGTGACTGACAAAGCGTCTTGCATTGTTGTTTGTATGTGCAGTGTTTATAGTTTAGAGCAGCTCAGTTTTTCCCTCTTCTTTTCTTTCAAGGTGACATTAGATAACTTATCACAAATCCTCTCCACCTTGCCACCTCTTCATTACCGAGTGACCTCTCACAGAGGTGCCCCTAATTAAAACTGGACTCTGTCAGCTCTCTCGGTTGGATGGAGGCCCCGCTTTAGCTTCACACTTGCCAACACGAGACAATCCAATCCAGCACTTCTTGTTCTGAAGCCGTTACCTGAGCAGCATTGAGCTAATGAACACTGCCAAGAAGCGGGGGGGTCACTTCACTTATCTGCCCCTTTTTATTTCCGCCTTTTTATTCACTTCATTGGAATAAGTCATGATGCACCTTCCCGGCGGTGGCTTTGTACCTTGACAAAAGGGGGCAGATTTAAATAACTCAAAGTGCCTTCGCTCAGACCTAATCCCCAACCCCACTCTAATCAACCCCCGCTGTTCCCTTCTTCGCTTCTTAACATTTTCTATGCGATGGAGTGAAGCAAGACCAGATAGAAGCTTTTAAATGTAAGTGCTGGCAGGCTAATCTCTTCAAATCCACCCTCCGTTGCTTTCATTACTCCGCTGAGGTGTGCGTTGTTTTCTTTTCTTTCAGGTCACTCCCTTTGATGCTACAAGTCAGAAAGCGATTTCTAGCAATGTGAAAGACCACAATTTGATCCAGTTTCAGCACCGGAATTGCTTAACCCTCTCTAAAACACCTGAGGCTGTAAAGCACGGGACGTGGATCTACTTTGTTATGTATCAAACAGAGGACAAGCTCTGACAGGCCAAAGTCGATAAAGACATAATGTTCATTGGTCTACAGAGCTGTGTAATAATCCCGGCTCACTTTTTCTCCAATCGTGGCATTTACCTCATTATTTATCCATCCAGTGGAAACGTTACCGAGATCTCGAGAAGATAAGTGAGATCATTTCTCCTGGCATGGATATGATATTTTCTCTCTCCTCCCCTTCATTCTTTGGAGCTTGAGCCCCGAAGCGAAACGACACAATAAAATACAGCTTTCTAAAGTGATTTGAGCGCCCAAAGCTCCCGTGACATTCAGTAAGGATAAAAATCTTCGGGGAGGAATCAGCAACATCCCCGGCAGCCTTAGCGTTTCACCACAGGGAGAGAAAGCAATAAAAGTGCAGAGATAAGATGAGCTGATGGTGCAGACAGTTTTGGCACTAATGATGCCTTCAGTGTTTTTCGTATGTTTCACCTACTATTCTTTGCAGCTTTTATTGTGTGCTGACTGAGAGTTAATGCGGCTGCTTCATATGTTTGTGGTTTGCTTAAAGATGTACTTTCAGTGTGTTTAATTTATTGCAGGCAAATATTACAGCATCTTATCGTAGTACAGCTTCTTGAGGAGTGGTTCACCTACATGGGTTTACATTTTGGTGTAGCACTCAGCTCAGATGATGACTCAACCCTTGAGTCTCATCCCAAACATTGCTCTGCCACTGAGGGCTCCTCATCTTTCCCACTCCCTCTCGCCTCTCGTGCCTCCCCCTCCCACCTCTGCTTCGGACTCTCTGCGCAGATTCCACTGGGGTAGGGGAGGGGGGGAGCTTCAGAGCAAAGACATCTTTCTCACAGGGCTTTTTCCACATCCAGTGAACACATCCATTGTGAGAGAGCTAAATCCGCCAACGTTTCCCCCTCTTCCTGCCCGGGCTTTGAAGCTCTGCACTTGTCTTGTCGATCCATCCATCTTTCAGCGTGTCCGGCAGCATTTATGACACAGATGCTTCAGCCGTTGGAAGGCTGCAACATCTGTTGAGCATTCCTGTTCAGACCCCGGTGTCCTCAGCTCCAGCGTGCACCAGGAACTGATTAGAGGAAGGTGAGAAGGTGAAAGTAGCAGGTTTTAAAGGCTGGTGCCAACTTTATGAAACCTGTGTCTCCATTGCAGTATTTAAGGACTTCCCTTTGAACAGTGTTTATTTATGAAACTCAATGTGCAGTCAGGATGTCTCATTCAAAACTAAAAAAAAAAAAAAGCTTGCCATTGACAACCTGCCCTTCTCCACCTACACCTGCTCCAGCCAGATGGTGCGTAACTAAAAAAGAAGCACATAGAGAAGGTGGAAATAAACTGACATTAGTCCTGCACAGCCCCCGTATTTATTTCAGCGAGGCCGCTACATCAGCGGCGGAGGTGTCAATGCAGAGCTCCAAAATAAAAATTAAAAATCTGGGTTGTCCAACAAAAAAAAAAGTTGGACCTGGCTCAACTTTTACCGCAATGCAGTGCTGACCCAGGCATGTCAACATTCCTGGTAGATGACTTTGTAACATGAACACTGTGAACCCTTGTGATCATTGTTACAAGAGACAAAAGATAAACTGATTGCCATCACGATATCAGCGATAGCAGCGTCGTAAAGATCCAGTCCTGTGGTATTATTAACCACTGAGCAGTGTTTGGGCATCTGATAAGCCTTCAAACTCTGTCACTCAAACTGGCCTTCATGAGGACCTCAAGCTAAACCCCCACCAGTAAACTCACCTCTTTTTAATGCAGGGCTGATTTTGGTCTGAAAGGCTACTTTGCCTTGTGCAGTGAAGAAATAGCAATTTTTAGTAAGTTCTTTAAAGGGACAGCTCATCCCAAAATAAAAAAAAACATACTTTTGCTCTTACCTGTAGCGCAGTTTATCAGTCTAGATTGTTTTGGAGTGAGTTGTCCAAGTGTCTGCCTTCTCTAAAAAATATTGGACCTGGATGACTCTCGACTTGTGGTGCTCAAAGTGCCCAAAAAATACATTTGAAAAACTCAACAGTAATGTCTCTTTCCAGAATTTATGACCATGTTACTCAAGATAATCCACAGACCTTGTTGGGTTTGGTTTCTTGTAGGGACTATTTTCTTTCTACAAACCTACATCCACCAACGGTGTCACCACACAGAAGGAAGTCCATCTGGTCATGGACAAGAGGCTTGTGCTCATGACAGCACGAGGTATCAACACTAATAGCATCCGCTTCGGCTGTGCTGTGACGTTAGCTGGAACAGTGTTTCTAGGTGAGCTAGCAGTAGATGCTTTCTTACTTTATTAAACTGCTCACAGCAAGGTCTGTGGATTATCCTGAGTAACTGGGCCAAGATTTCCCGAAAGAGACATTGCTGTTGAGTTTTTCAAAGCACCACAAACCAAGTGCCATCTAGTTCCATTATATTGGAGAGAAGGCAGACATGTCAAGTGCCGATATCTCCAACATTCGACAACTCACACCAAAATAATCTAGACTGATAAACAGCACTACAGGTAAGAGGAGAAATGTGTACTTTAAGTTTTGGGGTGAACTGTCCTTTAAGTGTGTGTTAATGTTACTGAGTGTGATCAGATTTCCATATTTCCAGTATTAGAGAGAGCTAGAGGGAGAACATAAAGTGTGGTGAATCCCAATATCACCAAAAATGTATTTGTGTTGAGTGTATTTTATTTTTGTTGTTGCTAACTGAACAATAAAAAAAAATCATTTAAGTGATACTCCATCTAAAATCTTCAGTGAATCGCCTGCTGAATGGAGTTGGCAGTTTGTTCACATGTTCATTCAAGTATCAAAATGACCAAAGAAACTTCTTAAACGGCTCCTGAATGATTATTCACTTCTGTTATGATTGCTAAAAATGGGCCTTTTACTGCGTCTGAGGGCTCCATATTGAGCCACATAATGGAATAACAAAGTCAAATGTAAAAGCCCTTTAAAAATAATTTGAGCACTTTGTTCAAAAATCAGCTTAATCATCGTTTAGAGAGCTGTTTAGGACTGAATAATGAAATAGAATTATTGAATTGAACATTTAACACTTTTTACTATATGCTAATTGCATTATTTAAATGCTAATTTATTTAATCACTTCATGAATTGTTTTTAAAAACGTATCCACTTAATGTATTATGATTAACTTCTGAATATATCTGGAGTTATTCTGGTGGCATCCACCACCATTATCCCAACCTGATGCAACCACGGTTTGCATTGCATCCTTTATGTGCTTTTGCTACGAGACATGTTTGAATAAAATTTGCTTAACAACTGGGTTCAAACAAAGGTTACGACACATATACTTGTCAGTGGCACAATATTGAGTCATCAGCCAGATTTATGGACCCTGCATCAGCTCTCCACAGAGGCAGACAAGCTACTATACAGTGTAGGAGGCAGCATGTGACCAACCTCTTAGTGGTCCCCTTTTGTGTGGGACCTCCCTCCACAGTATCTCCCCCAGCACTTCAGAGGGACCCCCCCTTCACCCTCAGCACACAAAGAGGGGACAGAGTTGGCCTGGGTAATTGGGATAATAATTATTTCTGCATTTAGTGCCAGCTGGGTGCCTGAGAAGGTCAGGGAACAGCATGAGGACAGGCTTATCTCCATGTTGGTGCTGGCTTCCATATGGCAGCAGACAATAGGAAAGGGCCTTGGCCCCGGACACAGCAGCATGGCACAGGACAGCTCCCACAGACAAAACACAACAACACACTGAGGCAGCGCTAACCACGGTGGGTCTCAGAACTGCCACACAGGCTGGCTGGCTGAATGACTGGCTGCACAGCGGTGGACTGACAATAAAGGACAGTGGAGTGATGGGAGAGTGAAAGAAGCAGAGAGAGGTGGAGGGAGTGGAGAGAGAAATACAGCACCAAGACAATTCTGTAAAGTTAAATTCATGAACTTGTTTCCTTTAAATCCTTGTCTCATTCAGGACACAAATAGGACTGTTCTGGCCTCAATGTGGACAATAAGAAAGGCTTTCCTGATTTATAAAGAGGACTTTGACCCCTCTATTGAAACTCTACCTTTATGTGTTAGCGTGGTAAAAGCTTGAGGCTTGATGAAAAGACGTGAACAGTGAGAGGTTAAAAGTCTCCTTTCTTTTCTCCCCATTCTGCGCCTCCTTATTCAACTGCCCCTTCGACCTCACCGTTCACTGGGTTACCATGGCACCAAAACCCCCGTAGCAACCCGGCCTGAGCTTCATAAATCAGATTTTTACTGTGTAGCACTCCTTTTAATCTCCATCCGCTGACGGCTTTATTTGATTCCTTCTCTTTGGAGGGCTTTCAGTGGTCAGTCCATCGTGAAAAGAATGCCGGGGTGTGCGTATGCATGTGTGTGTGTGTGTGTGTTTGTATGCATGTGCACAGGCGTGAGAAAAGGTCTATAGAAAAACAATGTTGTCCAGGACTCTTTTGAGCCCCCTGTGTGCAATTCTTTCAGTTTGAGTTCCCAAGCGTCCCCTTCCCTGCGTGGTGACTTTGAGTCGAGGCCTCAGCGAGAATCATCATCGTCTTTAATGACGAGTCGTTAATCCCCTAACGTGCTGCAATCATACCTCACTTTCATGTCCAAATGAGGACGGGGGTCCATTTTTTCTCGCCTCTTCTCATGCTTTTTTTTTCCTAAATGTGACTTAATTTAATTAAAAGGCAACTTGGCAGCGTCCAGACATATCCATTACTTATTCATAAAGTGACTTTTGTTTCTGTGCGACCTGTTAATCAGAGCGACACAGTAAAGAACACGAGCCAACAAAACCCTCCTCCCGGCGCCGCCATCAAACTTTAATACGACTCGCTGGTCCGGGTCGCGATCTTGTCTCTGAGTCTATCTCCCAAACAAACAGCCGAGGTGAGGGAGGACGGCCCCGATAAGCCTCAGACAGGCTCAGGTGAGCGAGAGAGGAGTTAGTGCACAACCGAAGCAGTTAAAACGTCTGGGCTGGATGACACAGTGCTCCTAGAGCCATTTCAGTAACTGTCCCATTGATCTGCAAGTAAATGGATGAGATGGCTCTGTAATAGCAGGGACCTCTGGCTCTCAACAGCAGCTGTCCATCTCAGACGTTATAAGCTGTGATCGATGAGATGGCCATGTGAAATCAGACGCTGGGCTCAGGTAGTTGAGAGCTCTGAGAGAGCACATGCGTGTGTGTTGGTTGTGTGTTTTGTTGGTGTGTGAGGATTTAAGGTTTTAAGTTTGTACGGATGAATACAGTTTTGGGGATTCTGCATGTGACAGTACGTTATTCTTCATGTGTGTAATATGTGTGTGAAAGGGTTTCTGCTTTGTTTCCAAATCTAAACACATCTTGTAAGGGTGTGTGTGTGCTGTGTTAAAAGCAAACCCACCTAAACCCATTGACTGTAAGACAGTAATAGACGTGACATGTCGTCAGCCCTTTGTTTGGCATCTTGGCCATCACCATTTGGGATTTCAGGAGCCACAAGTGACTATATTTGGACAATATGGGTGTAAACAAACCTCACACTAGCTGCTACTAGCTGCTAGCTTGGTCAGCACGATGCTATTCAGCTGTGGTTAAGTATGATAATGCTAATGCTAATTTACGCTCGCGAAAGACAGGCTTAAACCATTATAACAAAATGAACTTACCAGAAAATCTCAATATCTGACTTCTGTTGTGCCTGAGGCACGTCGTGTATTAATGATACTCATTACCTGGAGAGATTGGGAAAAGATATATGTTTCTTCCCTGTTCTAGAACCAAAATCAAAAAAGAAATTAGCGATAGAGACCAAAACAATCTGTGTATCATTCGTTCTTTCCATTTTCAATTGGCAATCAAAAATCAAAAAATGAAAACGGTGACAGATTATATTGTTATTTGTTTTTGAATCTAACACAAAAAAAATGAAAAAAGTCTGGTTTTTCATATTTCAATTTTAGGCTCAGATCAAAAATACGAAATAGAAAAACGGGCCACAGGACTCAATTTGATTTTAATATTTAATTGGTTGGGTTTATGTGACCCAGAAGTTTGGTAACGAGCGTTTGAGTCCTGTGGCCCGTTTTTCCATTTCGTATTTTTGATCTGAGCCTAAAATTGAAATATGAAAAACCAGGCTTTTTTCATTTTTTTGTGTTAGATGCCAATTGAAAATGGAAAGAACGAATGATACACAGATTCAAAACCATTTTTTGCACCAGGCTGTAAACATGTTTATTTCTGCTGTAAATTTTGGCATTTTAACATTGACTCACTTTTGGAGCCAACCTCAAGTGGCCAGTCGAGGAACTGCAGTATATGCACTTCATGGTAGGTTTATTTTCAGGCCCTGGAGGTTGCCAAAAGTCAGACTACATAACTTAATTTGCACCAGTTTTCTCACCTGTCAGTATCAGGTGCTGTATCGGTTGCAGACCTGATAGTACAGAAGTATCAAACTAAAATTCACAACTTAATACCTATCAAAAAGTCACTGATTCTGTGTGATTTGTGAAGCGGTGTCCCCTCTGAGAACACATTTCCATCCACATGCCTCATGTCAGGGAATGGGAGTGAATGTGTTACCGCTTGTTAGAAAAGCCTGTCTATATGGTGATGGTGACGATGATGGTGTCAGGCTCCTCCAGTCCTCTCTCTCTTTCTTTCTGTCTGTCTGCGCTGCCTGAGGAGCAGAGTAAAGGTCTAGAGTTCATTATCAGAGATTTTCCTCTTCAAGGGGCACAGCGACCAGAGCATGTGGTGAGCTCTCATTACTCCCAATGCTGTCACATAATCTTTGCCCACTTACATCCTAGACACAGGGACCTGACTTGTCTGGAGTGGGCCCGTCTCGTGTAGCTATTCCCATTCAACACAGGAAATTAATCTGAAAGCGCCTATAGAGAAATCGCCATTTCAGGCCATTAGCACTTGTCGTGCAAAGCCGCCATTACTGAAATAACCCGGGCAGTGGAGAATATTGGACTTACTGGAGCAATAGCCAATTCATGCTACATAAGTTTGGAAATCACCCACTTGGGGAATATTGTAATGGCCTTGTGCAAATACAGACGTATGCTAAGGAAAACTATCGTAACCTGCCAGAAGTGAAATGACCAGGTTTCACTTCTTAAACAGCCTGAAGGAACATTACAATAAGCACAGCAACCATATAAGAGCTGGAGAAACTTCCCTTCATCTGTCTGTCATGAGATGAATTCAGGCTGGGCCACACACGTACAAGCACATAAAAATGCACATGTTAGAGCTCCAGAAGAGGAATGAAATAAATCTATGTTGCAGTTTACGGCTCATCTTTATAGGATGTGATTGAATTTTAAGGATTTTTCCAATTGATTCCTGAGTAAACGCTGACATCTGGCAAGTCATCAAGACAAATCTGCCAACGACGAGTGTCAGTCAGCTGCTTTATTTTATCAGACTGATTTTTTTACACTGGGCAGTAAAGCCAGTGCGTTCCTGGTTGCATGCAGATAGCGTGTTCTTCCAGTTACTATAAAATGTTCTAATCTCAGATCTAAAAGTTTAAAAAAATAGAGCTCAGCCCCTCCTGTTATTCAAGTTAAAGTGACTTTTGGAAACTAAATTGAATTATTTTTTTTAGTTCCATTTTTGGCACGGCTGCCACACCCTGCTTTGGAGATTGGCATTCTGTGAACGGCAGCCAATTGGCAACCGCTGTTTACTGCTACCAGCTGCTTTTGCTCATTGAAGTAGTTGCCTCTCTTTTACACATCAATCTGCTTTCTCTCTCTTTTCTCCCCTCTCATTAATCTTTACAAGATCCCAGAGTATGGCATAACTTAAGCTTTGCCATATTAACCGGCCTTTGAGGCCCGTTAAAGCTATTTTTAATAACACTTTGGTTTTGATTAGACTGCGACAAAAAGCATAGATACCACTTGTTGAGCTAATTTCATCCTTTCAAGTCTCTCCCGATCGGACTCGGACGTGACAGCTGACAGTCTCTCGGGATGTTGAGGTGTTGTCGGTGAAAGACGAGGCAAGGTTGGACTTCATCTCTAGTCACGTTTAAGATATTCGTTTCAAGTCTCTTTCAGAACGTCTTTCCAAATTGACCCAATGGTGTCCTTCAGACACATCCACGCCGTCAGAAGTTTCAAAAGCCGCTCTCTTGTCCTTCTCGCCGTCTTCTTCAGAAGATCACCTTGCCGATGCTTTGGCGGGAAAAGGGGGGGGGGGGGGGGGGGGGGGGGGGGGGGGGGTAGGACTGTTTAAAGGTGATAATGGTCTTTAATCTGCACCAATGATAATTTATCAGCTCCTGGCCAGCCTGCTGCACTGACTTTAAAACATGAAATAGAAACTATTACCTATTACCGACTCATCACTCACTTCTTAGAGTTCCTGAAGGTGGGGGGGGGGGGATAAGTGAGAGGCAGAGACAGATAGAGGGGGGTAGAGGGAGGAGGTGTGGAAGGATTCATCTCTTTCTCCCCCCTTTTTTTTCTTTGCAAAGCCACCAGAGCTCCAATCCAATTTGCCAGCCGTGTGGAGTTATCCTTAAGCCTGTCAAATGCACTGACAGTGGAAAGCTGTCACTTCTCATATGGTCATATGGTCACAATCAACACTCAAGTTATTTATAGGTCTCATCCTTCACACATTCGCCACGACAAGGACCCACATAACAACTCGCCACACTCAGACGCCATAAGAGAGCCAATTTACTCATTTACCATCACCTCTTAACTGTCCTTTAAACTGCGAGCTGCGTCTTATTATAGAGCATACAGCTGGTGGGAGGTGAGTTTTATTTATTTAATGGGTTTAATGGATCCATCGTCTGTGAGGTGGGGCACAAATAAAAGAAACAAAGATGCAAAATAAGCTAAATTTCTCTTGATAGTCTCATTTTCCTGCAGTTATTAACCTATTGAATTTAATGTGGTGATTATATATTCAGGTAAGTATCCTAGCTTTAAATTAAATGCTAAAGATTATGGTAAATAATAGGATATTAGCTCACACTTAGCATGGAGGGGGAGGCTAATTAAATGTGCTTCAGATATTCCTGCCTCCACTCGGACCAGCCACTCAGTTCTCAGTTACCAACGGTGCAATTATTGCTTCATTTCCATGGCGTGGCCATTGGCTTTATGTGTGTGTGTTTTGTCATACCTGGAGGATATGTGTTAACTCAGCAGGTTGAGCATTACCAAAGACCTCTATTGTTCTCAGCTCTATTGAGAGTTCTCCAAACACTGGCCTATAATTAAAGGGCTCACTCCTACTTAATGCTTTTGTTCCCATGCCCCCCCCCCCCGACCCCTCCCCTCCCCTTGCTGGGGGTTAGGCACAATAAGCATTTTGTGTGTATGCACATACGTGTGTATGCTTGTGTGCATGCAGGCAGATGTATCTTAATTGAGTTTCGACTCACTGGTGCATTCATTCACACATCAGCCACCGCATCGGCCATCTGCGGGCGAACCCATGACCGCTTGGTGTCTTTTATTAGCACCAGGGGCTTATCCTGTGTGGCTTGTCTGGGACTGTGGGAGCACCATCACAAGCGGCTTCCCTGTCACCCATTCCTTAAACCACCTGAAGGTGACAGTGTTTTGTCATCAGTGCCTCTCAGCTCCCCTCACTTAAAGTGCAGCCTGAACCCCCAGCGCCAAAGTGAGCCACCTAACCAGGCCTGAATAATTCTCTCATTAGGAGCTCGGCTGAGTGCTTTGCTGTGTCACATTTAAAATGTGGCTTCTTATAGGGGGGCTTTTGCCTATGAACACGGAGCCTTGCCAAAGGGAGGGACTGTGTCATGAGATGAAATAGGAGACACGCAGAGAGAGTTTTATGGGAACCACTCTCTTTCTTCTCTCAGCCCTGTGATATCCACTCCAAGTTCCTCTCATGGAGTTGCAGTCTCCTTTCGTGTCTGACAGGAGCTCCTCTCAGTGGATGAAGTTAATTAGATAGATTTCTGTTATTGAGCATTCAGACATCTTTACAAATTCTCTGTCTTCCCTCTCATATAATATCCCTCTCACTCTCTCCTCTGCTCTGTTTTTTGCGACTCAGGCAGTTTAGCTGGAGGATTAGAGGAGATTACACTGTGATCTGGTTTGTGATAACAGCTCATATTTGGAGAAGGACTCCTACAGTCACCTGCAGAGAGAAAGAAAGGAAGAGACAAAACATCAAACTGTGTGAAATGCTAACAATCTGGCCTCATGACAGATTCGCCCTTATTAGCCCGCCTGTTGAAAGGCACGGAGAAACATTATCAGATCTCTGTGTGCTCGCTGGAGCCCAAAGCCCATCTTAAGTTACGCCGGTCCAAATCCCTGTGGCTGAGAAGAAACAACAGGACGGCACTGAGGCGAGCTTAAAGAAATGACCGCTGAGACTTGCTTCAGCCGGGGTGAAGTGCGGGGTGTTTGTGCATAAGCATGTGTGTGCACTGGGAACGCTGCCACTGCTGCTATCTTGTAGACTAAAAGCTTGTCACAGCTGACCTCATAGCTTTCTGTTGCGCTGAACATGGACAGTTATGGCCCACTAAATCTCTGGGGAGGACAAAGACACTTTAAGATCACCTTTGGCCTTTCTGCAATGTCACAAGATCAGCGTTTGGAATATACACACTTGTCCTTCAGTAAGAAAGGATTCAGCCCAGTTGTTTTTGACTCTGCCGTCCTCCAAACCTCGCCATTTTCTCGCAGAGGTCCGAGCTTATTAATTTAAACCAATTGACAGTAAAAGATATAATTATACTTGACCAATTCTGCACCCGATGGCCTTTTCCATGCCTTGATTATTGACTGCCAGTGCTCCTGATTAGCATGTCGGTCACAGGGGAAGTGGTGGCCCGCAGTCATGATGATAATTGAGATCATAATCACAGCCAATGAATTTGCGCGTGTGTGTGTACGGTGGTCGTAGCGGTGGATTTGGGGGCGGGGGGCCCCAAGCTGTCACGGGGGCTTTTGATTGATTGATGCCTGATGCGAGATGATGGATGCGTACCCACATTAAGCCGAGTGACGGCCACGCAGAGGCTCGCCGCGGCTCCAGCGGTTTAAGGCAGCGTTACGGCTTCATTAAGGCAGAGAGGCCGCTGTGGCCATAGATCATGGTGGTGACAGGCCAACATTATGTCTGGCTGGGTTGATAATGATGTCATGAATGTGAGGGTCACAGGTTGAAGGGGCATTAACATATGTAAGGCTCCTGGAGGTTGATGGGAGATAGCAGTAATGGCAGGATTTCTCCCTCACTGGTTTGACTTTGTGATTTTATGGACTGGTACAGATGCAATACAGCGTTGTATAACACACAGAGCAGGTGGATCTAATATGTGAATCTGTTTCACGCACATTAAAGGTCCAGTGTGAAGGATTCAGGGGGATATATTGGCAGAAATGGAATATAGTAGAGTAAGTACTTTTTCTTTAGTGTATAATCACCTGAAAATAAGAATCAGCGTGTTTTTGTCACCTTAGAATGAGCTGTTTATCCATTTTTATCTACACAGGGAGCAGGTCCTCATCCACGGATATCGCCATGTTGCACTGCCATGTTTCTACAGTAGCCCAAAAGGGACAAAAGAAACACTGGCTCTAAACAGGGCCATTTGCCTTTTCGTGTCTGCTATCGTAGTTGGTTAGTTAGGCTCTGTTTTTACCAGTTTATATCACCGGATCCATTTGATTTGGAGCAGGAGAGACCTCTGCAGATAATTTGGCCACTGATATTCTGAACGCCTGGATCTTAACTTATCAGAGAAAATAGCAACACATTAGCAGGTGCTGGGCTAGCTGCCCGTCTCCGACATGCCAAACAGCATTGGAGAAGCACTTATTTATAACGTGAAACTGCTTTATTCCGTATATTTTATATATTTCTTTGGATTTAATTACCTGTTTCAGAGAGGATGAGACCTCTGCGAGTAATTCTGCACCCACCAAAAACCTCCTGAACAATGAACACTGAAGGAATTCTTTAAAGAGAAGTTTCAGTTGGCTGCCATCTGCAATTTTCACGTCTAGAGGCCACTAAATCCCCCTAAATCTTACATACTGCTCCTTTAAAGTTGAATTAAAAAAGACTTTTCTAAATGTAACAAACACAGGCACCAAATTAAAAAGTATGTTATATTTTTGTATTGTGAATAGTTAGCTTTTAATAAAGTTAAATTTGTGATGCATGTCATTTGTTGGTGCTTATGATCCATTTTTGTCTTCATATATATAAAAAAAGGAGACAAATCATTCCAAGAGTTGTTATGTGAACATTGATTAGTCTTTTTTAGCTCTGATTTTCTCATTTTTACCCTTTTTTGTGTCCCCATCTGTCGCTATCTGCCCACCTCTTGACCCTCACATTGATTATTACACAACATTGATAGCCTAAATTGAAACGATGCGGCCAGCCTCATCTTTTTCTTTCGTTTGCTCGTCTGTCTGCGTGGCCATTACTAAAGGTCACGACCCCTGACCCCCTCCCTCTGCTGCCTATCTGGCTCTCAGAAGAGGGCTCCAAGACTTAATCCAGTAATGGAGGAGACAGGAGAGCAGCCAGTACAGGATGCCAGGGGATAGTGGGGAGGGGAAAGAGGCAACAGCTCCTTTCCTCTCCTCCTCCTCCTCCTCCTGTTCCCTTCATTTACTTCTGTACCTCCATCCATTCCCTAGAAGTACAACCAAGCTGTAGTCACCCCCGCCCCCCCTTCCCACTCCATCTTCTCACCACTTAAAGCTGGGACCAGCTGCGCCAGGAGCAAAGAAAATCATTGGAATCCATCTTTTTAATTCTGCTTTATTACACCCACTATCAATATTGTTATTGTTTAAAGTGGCCCCGGCTCGAGCTGGGCTCTGACTGACGGGCGTCCTACCGTGCCTCTCTCGTTAATTATGTATAGAGGAAGTAGCGGCGGCACAGGGGGTTGTGGAAGAGACGTCTTGGGGGCTGCTTGTGTATGGGACAGCGAGGAGACCTACGGAGGGCCGGCGTGAATTATTTACCGTTGGCTCGTGGCTCGCCCGCTGAGCGTCAGGCACTGACATTTGGAAAGGGAGCGATTGTCTGCATTCAGCACAGTGTGATGCCGCGCTGGAGTAAATGAGATACTTTACAGGTGTAGGCCTTCCAGAGTGAACCTCAGTGCCCTAATAAAAAACAGGATATCTGCTCGGCTTGTTAGTTGGTAAAAGGGGATTTAAAAAAAAAAAAACGGGTGTATGAGTTACCAGAAATGCCGCAGCGGAGAAGCATACCTTAAAATTATGCACCAGATGTCAAATGATACATTTCTGAATGCAGATGTAATATATAGCCAATGCACCAGCGCTGCTAAGGCCCATTTGAAATCTAATATTAGCCTTTCATTATAGGTAGGCAGTGAGAGTGTGTCACTCTGGCAACGTGGTAGAATAGCAAACGAGTAAGAGAGGGTCAGCTGCATGTGAATATCTGCATCTGGAGTGGATTCATCTGCTCGTTCACATGCTGATATCTTTGCATATATTTGCATCAAAGGACCATAACGGTGTTTTAATCCACGTGCTATGTTTCACACACGAAACATCATCGTCATATCATAGATTGTTTTTATGTGTTTCCTCTCAACCTGCAGGCAACGATTGGTTTTCATTCATCACGGAGTGCTGTGAAAATCAGCTCACAGAGACCAGATGTTGAACTCTCGATGTGCTGTGAACTCAGAGTAAACAGTACGCTTGCTGTTAGTTCAGTCAAAGTTACAGTGAACTGTTGTTGCATGGTAATGCAGTTGCAAATGGAGGTTGTTTTTAAAGCTTTGGGGTGGATATGTCGAAGTGTTGGTAAGAAGCTCTGGCATCCAGGAGTCAACTGCTGCCTTTTAATTATTTCTGCAAGTTTTAGAATCAGCATACAGCAATGTTTGCCCGCAGGTAGGAAAATGCAAAACACTGTAGTTCTCTGGAAATAGTCCGTAAATCATTGATAGTTTGTAATTATGTAGAACTTGCCAACAAACCGACTCCTGGATGATTCCAGTGTTAGGTAACACAGGAAGATAGATGCAGTCACCGTCCCAGACATGAGCAAGTCAGTGAAGGTCAAGTTACCGCCACTTGAAATGTGAGATGTTTTGAATGGTGAACTGGATGAGGTTTGACATCACCAACTATTTCATGTGAGTAATATTCCATCCCATTCTCTGGTTTTTTTAGCAGGGGCTCACCCCAAGCCCCGTCTTTGAATTGCTCCCCTCCAGCCTGTCTGTTTTCCTGCTACTGTGCTGAGGCTGTGGTGCGCTGTGCTTGAAAAACTTGTGCCTCTCTAATAAGCTGCCTGTGGGCATTCCAGCACATGAGAGCAGCTGAAGGATGAGGCAGCTTCAGAATGCAAAGTTAAAAAGTGAGTCAAGTGGGATGGAGGGGTTTTGGAGAGGGGGCTGCAGTGTCACGCAGCTGTGTGATGAGCTCGGTTGGACCTGGCCAGGCAGGTTGAAGTTGTTTGTAGGACTGTTTCTGTGGGACTCTGACTGTGGCAGCACACCAAGAGACATGGAGAATGAGCCGCTTCCTCCCTTTTTCATTTTACACTCCATAGTTCCAAAACTTAAATTAATTAGCTCTGCGTTTTTTCCCCCTATATCCTCTTTTCCCTTAATTTCAAAACAGTTTTTTCACTCTCACTAAGGACGTTGTCAAACTTCAGACATGGCATCTGCTTTACGCAAAGCACTTGAGGCATCCACACTTGGCTGGACAAACCCATCTCAAGATCCACTCGGCTCCTTCTTGTCTAAGTGCTAACGATCGTCTAGCCGGCACTTCCGCCAAATTCTCCAGCCCTCTCTGGGTTTTTTGAGAGCTGCTTTAAAGAGAAACCTGCAAAGGTGACTCGTCGCTGCAGCACACCAGCCCTGTTGGACATTTATTTGAGGTCACCTAATGCAAAATACAGCAACCGATTTCATATTTCACGGCGCCGACCTATACTTAGACCAAATATTTTGGTGTCAGGGTCCATAAAAGAGTATCCTGGCAGCCAAAGTCATATAGTATACCCCAGCTCACTTCTCCTCTGGCCTCTTACTGTCAAGCCAGCTGATATCTCATAAAAGCTGTCTTTAAGGCCTGATGGGCTCATAAAAGCTGAGCTAACCTGTTTAGATGGATACTTTGGCCTACGGCCTTCACACTTTATTTACACACTTCACTCTCCTTACCCTGAAGAGGAATGTTGGCTTGTCAGATGCCTCTGTTCAACATAACAGCCCACTGTGCAGACTTAGACATGAAAATATCATATTCAATGAGAGTTATTCACCCTGTTATGAGACCGGGCCTGTCACACATGTGTTCTCAAATTGTTTATATGCTTCTTTGAAAATAACAGATTTACTCTATTAGAGTTCTGGGGCATGATCCAGCGAAGGAATTCTGTGTGTGCTTGCAAGTTTTGGGCACGTGATTAGCTTTAATCATTAGCATGCAGCGCAGCTTTGTCTCATTACGAAGTGGCACTGCTCTGAACTTACCATGACGTGCAGCATGCATGTATGAGTGTGTGTTTGTGCCCTGTGTGAATACATTATGCAGTCCCAACCATACTCCAAGTCTCACTCTCTCTCACACACATTGTGAGCGAGTGCCTCTGAATCAATGGATTGGGATTACAGGCCTTAACTTCAAAGTTCATCTCTTTCTTCATGGAGGACGCAGCTGTCAGTCAGAAGCTGGCTGGCTCCTTTCTTCCCAGAAAATAACTTACAGAAAAGTTGCCAGCAACTGAGGTGAAGAAAGTTCTCAGAGTCTATCATCCATATAAATCTTAAAGTGTGCCCGCACAAAAGTGCACAACGTGCCGTATTAATGTTGTGCTGTTTAAAACAGCTCTCAAAGAAGCATCTTAACTCTGGATGAAAGAGACTAAAATATGGTCAGAGCAAAGGTTGCTGCTGTTGGATATAACTTCAGTTAGACTGATTTGGATTTGATGCAACTAATGCATGTGCACTTTACGGTACACAACATGGTAGTACTATATTTTTACAGTCAAACACTTGAAGTCTTTGTCTTACAGTGAAAACTTTTTGAACTCAGCCTCTGTAAGTTGTCTTTGCTTCAAACAGACAGCCACTGTGACCTCCTGTCTCTCCTCCCGTCTGTCCTTCGCTCTGACTCAGAGCAGCTGCACAGGATCGGTTGAATAATTGATCCATTTCTGGACTGCACCTGAGCTTCCATCTTTCTCTCTTACTTTTATTTACTACAATGTTCTGGCCGTCCAGCTGGCTCTGCCACAACATCGCCTCAAGCCTTTTCACCGGCCTGTAGACTCGCATCTCAGCCTCCTTCTCTTTTAGCATTAAAGTCACACACCATATATTGGAAGTTTTAAAACAACCAAAAGCACTTATAGTTCCTCTTTGGTAAAAAAAAAAAAGGTCACACCTGTTTCCTTCTAACCACAAGTAATGCATCTACACAGCACAGCATGCAGAAACAAAAGCGCCTTTGATCAGTTTCAGTGCGTTCTCATTGGAAGTGAAGCCGTAAAACTTGCCAGTGAAAAGGCTGGGCAGAAGGCATCGACGGTGTCTCCCCGAAATGTAGACAGCTGCAAGGCCGGTTCCTCATTTGCACCTGTATTTTGGCGATCCCTCAAACAGAAGAATGAAATAGAAAGAAAGAAAGAAGTGCTTTAAATGTAATGCCTTGTAAAGAAGAGTGGTTGTAGCACGTGTCCTTTGGGTAATAAAGCAAATTGGGGGTGAAGCTGGGGCAGAGAGGGTGGCAGGCTGCATGTGTGCTGAGACACACAGGGCTTTTGAAATACTGAAGGTATAGCTCTGTAAAGGGACAAAGAGATTGCTGAAGAACTGCTTCTTTTCTTCGTTTTCTGTAAACTGTGTTTTTTTTTTAGTCGAGGGGCCTCTGTGGTTCCCTTCAGGGCAGAGCTGTTTCTTCATTTCTCACACTAGGGAAGCAAGAGATGAACGGTACACCAGGGGCCAGCCATGCTGGACAGCCTGTTGGAGCTCTACAGGCGTTGCTTCTTTCCCTTGCTAATCAGAGCTCCACACTCCCCAGTCACGCCACCACCAGGGCAAGCAGACATCCCATGTGATGGCCTCTCAGGACCCCCAAGGACCCCATATGGGCTGCTTTGGAGTCTGAAAGGAACCATGGATACACACACATTCAAAACCCAGCTCTACAACAGCAACAGCCCCCATCTAGCAGCGGGGTATTCAGCTGGCAAGGCGCCACTGTCAGTGCATCAGTCACAGGAGGACATGGGTGAAGTCAGAGCCTGACAAATCCAGGGTATTATCAGGCCTTTGTCCAGCCTGCAGCTGTCACTTACCAGGCTAGTGGGAGAGGATGAGGGGGACAGAAGGGAATTCATGACCTATCCCTGTAACCACAAAGGAGTATTGAGGCATTCGCAGATAAAACATATGGGGGAAAAAAGACAGAAATAAAGGAAAGAGATGAGGCAAGAGAAAAAAAATGGAAGATATTTTTATGAAGATGGGAAAGAGTAAAATGTAGAGTGGAAAAAATGCCGGGAGAGGGGTATATGCTTCAAATGCTTTCGTTTGATTGCAAGAATCATGGCGAGATTGGCCGATATATGCTGATTTCCTCTGAAGACTCTAAAAAAAACGTTTTATCTTTGTCCCTCTCCCCTCAGAAAATGACCAGCGGTAATGCAGATCTAATCTTTTTCTATCATCGCGGTAGGTCCCAAAGGCTGTCCATCTCCCCAAAAACTGCCTCATCTTTCTGTCTTTGAAATAAATGAAAGTCCACGGGGCGATGGAATAAAGATGAGCCAAGCCTTTGACTTGATGCAAGATTGCCAAAGGGCCCAAACTTAAGAAGCCTGCCCCATCATCTGCTGCGTGGAGATACTGGGGCCGGAGCAAGAAACCAGATAATCTGATGGAATTTCAATCAGCAGTGATCAGATAAGAAATAACAGACCGTCTGATTTTAAAGTCACACCGAAGCCCCAACAGTTCAGTCTTTTTCATTTTACTTGGAAATGAACAAGTCTGCTACAACTCTCAGAACTCCTGTCAAACTTGTGTTGAAAGTTTCCCCCCAGGATTGTAACACCATGTTTCTCTCACTCTGATTGGCTGGAGCTGGCCCCTGACCTAAGGTATGCTCATACGACCCGTGTTACACTCTCGGTGATTGGATTACTCCTTTATTAGCCAGTGGCAGTGTTTATAGGGCATGCCGAGACTCAGCACGGCTTTGATCCACCAACAGAAGCAAACAGGAGGACTGTGCCATAGTTTGCATCCTTGGCCTAAGCCTTGTGGTGTGTGAGACATCTGCCAAATCCTCCCGGATCAAAGGATGACTATTACACAGACAGGCGTCCACATACCCCCAACTGCAGCTTTAGAGGGCTCATGACCTCTGTCAACAGGTCAGGTTGGAAAACACAGGTGGGGTGCGGGTCGCACATATGTACGCACATAGATACTTGGACACCATTTGTTTTTAAAAACAAAAGTGTTCCTGTATAAGTTGCAAATAAAGTGGGATTCACTCACAAAGCTATATTGGTCACATGTTCAGAAAGCTTCAGGCTTATTTTTTGTTGTGTCTTGGCATTTCCCTACCTTAAATGGTTTTTATAATCCTTTCTTAATAAGGACGAGGATGAGTAGGAGCAGCAGGAGGAGGAGGAGGAGGAGGAGATCAGCAGGGGGTCTGTTATTGTTCACATGGACCTGAATCCTTGTTGTTTGACCTGACTCTGCGAGCCTGTGAATTCACAAGTTCACCTCTCCTAATAAGCCTTCAGAATAAAGCTATAAATACAGCGGCGGTGTGACTTTACAGAATACAAGTGTCTGTAAAGTGAGGAGAGGAGAGACGGAGGGAGGGAGAGTGTGTGCGTCGGCCTCTTTGTGTGTGTCTCTCTCTCTCTCTTCGGTCTACGTGTTGCAGGCTGTGTTTGCAGGGGTGTGCTTGCATGCATTTGGGAGCCAACCTGAGAGGCCAAGTGCTGACATTTCAGCCTGCGAACACACAGATGAATTTTGAGCAAATCTCATTATACAGGACAGAATGAAGATGCTGGCTGTGAAAAGGCTGTGGCATATGGATACTTTATCTGCATGTTTTTTAATTACTTTATAGGCAGCATCCTATTTTCCATTGACTCACATTTTAAAAGAGGCCTTTTGGGGGGAGAAAAACAGCCCTGGGAGCTCATATGATCGTGATGCAGACAGCCTGCCTGTACCCCTGAGTACACTTATACAACCTGTGACCTTTTTCCCTTATGCACAAACACATGGCTCATAGCAAACTGATGAGCAGCACTCATTCATATTCCCTCACAGCCATCTATTGCTGGCTGGGATGACACATTCATCCTAATTGCTAAGGTGGTCTGCTGACGTAAATTACCACCAGTTTCTTCCCCCCCAATCTTTCCTCGCAGCTCTTGTTCTTCGGGCCCATTACAGACGTTGATGTATTCACAGGGGAATTTATAAGCGGTGACACCTGATGCAGCCAGCAATGATCATGCTGACTAATTACACATTGAGGTGCTCAAGCATTGGGGAGTTCTCAGGGAAGGCGGCTGAATCCATCTTCTTTATATATGGAGACAGGCCTGCTACCGGCTGTTACAGTGATAGTGGTGCCTCGATTCCTGCTCTTCCCCAGCATTGAGCTTTCCAGCTTTTTTTCCCCCCACCATATGAATATATTTACACTGGAGAATTCCATGGAGTGTTTTCCAAGAATCCCATCATCTCGGTGCCCCCATGGTGGGTGGAGGACCAAGGGGAGAGCCCCTGCAGATAATCTAGATATTGCACAGGCCTCCTTTGAACTGCCATGACAAATTCACCCCTCGTTAAATCCTAGCCCACTCCCAGTCCCTATACGCGATGCAATTTCCATTTGCAGCACTTTGAAAAATATATTGAAGTGCCTTGCTGCTAGTTCTTTAATTTGCTGGAGATCTTGTCTTCGCTGATCTTCTCCCATTCCACTCCCCCAGCACTTCATCTGTCACACACTGTGCAGAAATTTGGTAATATACAGGCCAACCCCCTTTCTTAGATTGATGCTTTAGTGGGTGAGAGAAGGGCAATAGGTCCTATTGAGTATATGGACTCAAGCGGTCTTGTTTATAGCCTAGGTTGTGGCCCTTTTTCTGGATCCCCAGCTGGCCCCCACTGCCCCTTCTGGTTCCTCTCACCCAGTGGTGCATGTTTGAGATGCTGATGCTAGCACTGACCCTCCCAGGAGGGTCAAAGACAGAAATTTACGATGCTGTTTGTTTGGAGTCAGCCCGCTTTTCTCTTTGACCAGCCGCAGGGATTAAACTAATTGCATACATTGGACTTCCCAGATCTGTCTTTGGTCTTTTCTAGTCTCTCTCGAGAAGGGAAGATGGCATGCACTGTGTTTCAACATATGCATTAGCAGGCATATATTTGATGTGAGGAAAATTAATTCAGAATTGCAGATGTGTTTTGGTTCTTTTTCTTTTTAATTGCATGCTGCGTGAGTGTATGTACCGTGTGAGGCGCACACACTTTCTTAGAGCACGTCTTTGGGGAAATCTGGAAACCTGTGGGTTAAATGGTGTTTTTGAAATTCAACAGATGGACTCAATGTGCATATGGAATATGTGGCATTGATATGCATACAGAAACAGCTGATAATGGTTTCACCTATACGTGTCATCAGTTAAAAGAAATAAAAGGTTTTATGATCAAAGAGCAGATTTGGGCGAATCCCATCTTTTATCAGCCTTTTCATTCAGAACATTAATAAGCAGCAAACCACTACTTGCAATGTAAAGATACAGTGGAGTAACAGCATCCTGAGCAGAGAATGACGCCCCACTAATTCTGTGTGTTGTAATTGAGCTTCTGTGTGGTTTGGATGTGCCATAAACTGCATATAAAGATGGACGATGCATCTCACTATACAAAAACTTGAAGGCAGAGTCTGCGCAGTTGTGATCTCTAAGGTGTTGAGTTCCCACACAAACAACCGTCCGACCAATTGCGGCAGCACCATTGATCACAAACACAGAGTGGCACACATAGCTATGCCCCATTTCTGTATCATCAGATAACTAATTACACCAAACTGGAACCAACATCAGTGTGATAAGAATTACCTTAAATGACAGTAACCATCTTTGGGAAAAATTTATTTGACATATACTCTAAGTTTTTAGTTTGGCTCAAATCCTATCTACTAACATGGGTGGAGCAGGCTTTATGACCTATACTGCGGCCAGCCCTTCTGTGCGGACTTTGCATGTTCTTCCTGTATCATTGTGGGTTTTCTCCAGGTACTCCAGCTTCCTCCCACAGTCCAAAGACATGCAGGTTAATTGGTGACTCTAAATTGTCCGTAGGTGTGAGTGTGAGTGTGAATGGTTGTCTGTCTCTATGTGTCAGCCCTGTGACAGTCCGGCGACCTGTCCAGGGTGTACCCTGCCTCTCGCTCTATGTCAGCTGGGATAGGCTCCCCCCCACAACCCCTAACAGGAGAGGCAGTTATGGAAAATGAATCAATGAATATATTATGTAATTTGTGCTCTCATACGGCAGTTACCACAGATATCGGCACAGTGTGATCGTCTAAGCGTAGTGCCTACCCCCTGGTTCCCACCTGGTCAGCGCTGTTGCTGCTTAGTGCTGTTTATGGAGTTAGCACCATTAGCTGCTAGCCAGCGGCTTGGCCACAAATATGTTGAGGATCGTGTCCAGACGACTCATACGCTCTGAACTTCGCACAGATCCCCTGTGTGCATACAGTCAATGTAGCTCTGTTGTTTATAGACTCCAATTAAGTCATTTGATTTCTTTAACATTGCATATGCTATTTAAGCAATCTCATGCCAATATAAAGGGAACATTGATTTTGTAATGAACAGTAATAGAAGGACTTCACCATCACCCCACACCCTCCTCACACCCCAATGAGCCACTTAATTGCCCACATCCACATAAAAGGCCTAATGTACGCTCCCTGTGCTCCCACACACATAAAGCTATAGGAATCAAATGGACTATAACTAATACAATTGATTTTGATCAGGCAGTACGAATAACACCATAACCGTGTCTCGCCAAGTGCTACTCAGGGGCATGCACCAGGATCCGTTCATCCTTTATGAGCTGCTATTTATTGTGCTTTTAATGAAGCTTGATTGGCAGCATGTCCTATTGCCCATTATCATCAGAAGGATGTGCTCATTCTAATCTGCAATTATCACCATAATTGCGCCCAGAATCCTCCGGGCCCAAATAAGCAATCACTTCCACCGCTGGCATGCCACCTGTAAGTGCTCCTCAGGAGGACACACAGAATGACAGGGTAACAGGTCCTGCCTGACTTGGTTTCTTCCTCTTCTCTCACATGCTCTTGATTAACCTTTTCCTTTTTCACACAGCACTATCCCCGAGAACACCCCTCCTACCTTTATCTCGTTTTCCTTCCTTCACCCTGTCCATCCCACTCCCCTATATCCCCGAGCTCCCAGCCCCTCCCAGCACAAATTCCTAACCTTTGGTCACTTTCATCCCTGTGGTATGCATAAATACAGGCCTATTATCAAGCCTGGTTGTCTCACCATAATTATGCATTTTGTCATGTGCTGCCTCTGTAGCTGGTGATAAAAGGAGAGCCTGATTAAGCTGAGGGAAGGCTATTGATTCCTATTGACAGGCTCCTCAAAGCCCTTTAATGAAGGGGATGTAAATGAGGGTTTTCCACAGTGTTTAATGACTGCGTACCATAAAAGGCCAACATTCTCCTGCAGTGTAAAAGGGACATGCATCACTCACAATGGTGCACAAGGGACACTTTCAGTTATAGGGATGTTCAGGAGCAGAGGCTGGAAGGAGGAAGGGTGGGAGGACAAAGCACATGGAGATGTCAGTCAGGTATGCAAGAGGGAATCATAACTGTCAGATCAAGGGATCCTCAACACAATTTAGAGGCGGTGTTAATGTGGTCAAGTGAATTATTTGAATATAAAAAAGCATCAGTAACAACGCGCTAGCTAGAGGAATGTGCTAGGTATTATTTCTGAGTCAGGCCTTGCTGAAAGATTACCCCTAAGCGTGCTTATCTGGATTCAAAACAACTCCTTCCGCTATCTCACCTCCTGTTTTTCGCTCTGTCTCGCAGCAGTCAGATGGCTCCCAGTAACCACGACCGGATACAAAGGCTGAGGCACGAGTTCCAGCAGGCCAGGCAGGAGGATGACCTCGACGACCACAGGCACACCTACAGCTTCAGCCAGTCCTGGGTGAGTGTCCAGTAGGAGCTGCTGCGCTCCAGCAGAGTGGCACTGAGCTGCACAGACCCAGATACACATACTCCAAAATACCGTACACTCAGAGCTCTTAGAGTGATTCCCCCTGATGCACCGCTGGACTCAGATTATCTCCAAAGCTTCCAGTTGCTTAATGGATTTTTTACACTCAAATAGTTTTATTCCTGCAGAACTTGATTCTTATTTCTTTGACTATCTGCTTGTGACATGACCTTACTTTGATCACACTTGGCACTACTCTGGGAAACAGCATAAAAATACTGGGTTAATAGGATTTTGGTTTTCCAGTGTTGCTACAAACAGAGAATACCTTATGTTATTGGTATTCTGGTGATGATTACAGCGATTACCCAGTTCATTTGATCAAATATATAGTGGATGAAAATATTACAATACGTTTTTTTCTTTCCAGGGGATGTTAGACTAAAAAAATGTTTCCTGAGATCATTCCCAGAAGACATTTTGTTATATATATTCACAGACTGCAATAAAGTAGAGTCATAAATTCCTGCGTCCTGGGATTAACTATGATAAAAGTCTTACTTATGAACTGAATAATAATTCATATAACGTAGCATGAAGCCCATACAGTACAACATTAACTTTGCATGGTTCCATGAAGTGCCTCAGTCGTCTGACACCGTCATCCTCTTGGACCGTCAGTGTCCTACGCCTGCCAAACTGTCTGACTCATGTCGCTAAAACTTTCGGCTTCAGTCCCAACTTCTGCCAAATTTCTGACTAATATCTAATTCCCCGGTCCAACCTTTGACCTGGAACTAATTGCTAATTACTCATTTCTGTCTGTGCCTATTCTGTCTTGGAAATTTGACACACTTATGGCAGGAAGGAGGAGAGGAGACGAACAAGGAGGGACACTCGATGACAAGTGACTATTCAGGACTTCGAGGCAAAGTAAGGGGAGAGAAACTGAAGACAGTGAGGCACATTGTTCATTTTCATTAGAGTTGATTAAAGGGATTTTTGAATTAAGAATTTTTAAATTAAAAAATTTGATAGTTTTTTTTTAAGCCGTTCTCCTCTGCCATGATTGATCTGTACCAACAATGGGATTTACTCTTCATAATTGGAAAAATGTAATCAAGTTAATTCCTTTGTTAATTCATTCAGACCTGATCTCATATTCCTTCCTGCTGCGCAACTGTGCCTAGAGTTTAAATAAAGAAACACTTTCATCTTTCCACATACCCTGTTATATCACTGATGATCTTAACATGCAGTCGCACTATTTACTCAACCCTAACTTCTTACTTTGTTCAGACTGATATAACTCATTGGTTGAGGCCTTACGTCTTTTTTTAACTATGACCTCACAATAATAAAGCAAAAACTGAGCGTTAGTTCAGGCAGGACATGATGTCAAGCTCAGCTCACATCCCACCTACATCAGCTGATCTCAGACAGCCCAATCAACTGAAACAGCAGCTGATAGATCACATGATTCCTTTATATGCACCCAGTTGGTGAATCTCATTCAGGGTGCCCTATTTAAACTGCTCTGGCCTGCCTACTGTTGCTGCTTCCTCTGCAAGCCGCTTTGCAACCCGCCTCCACCCCAGCTCCTCCTTTTCATGCTGTGTCTGATTTATCAATGTCATTTCTGTTTGTCACTGATGCTGCTCTGTTCTGTTCCCGGGGGTCTTTGCTGCTGCTCTCCCTGCCTTAGGCTTTCCATGTAGGCACATGGAAGGGCAGGAAGGTTTGCCACTCTCTCTGCCTCAGGCTTTCCTCATTTACACGTGGAAGGGCAGAGAGGTGTGCACTCTCCACCTTATGCTTTCCACGTACGCACGTGGAAGAGGCTTTCTGCGCAGGCCTAGGAAAGGCAGAGAGGCCCCAGAACAGAGCCATACCACCAAGTTTAATACTGCAAATGGAAATAAAGTTTTCTTTGACTAAAGTGTTCCTGACTGAACATGTATAATTGCGCAGCAAAAAGTTAGAGGTCAAATATTTGTATATTTTCAAGGTGTAATGGCTTGAGACAGAGAGCTTTTTTTGGTCCTGTGACTTTCCTGACCTGGTTGTAGAAGAAAGACGGCTAATTGTTACACTGAGCGGAGCTATTTTCTAAATCATGGGTCAAAATGTCAGACCTTGAAAGTTAAAATATTTGGCATCCAATTTTCTGGAGAATTATCAGTGACAGTTTGTCAATTAAATTGGCTCGGAGCGGAGGTGTGATGTGGCAGGGATCGTCTGCTGTTTTTGTCCGAATGACTTTGGGTTAGACATAACTGCACACAGAGGAAGGCAGACGTTATTTGCTCTGGATTTCCTTCAGTGTTAGTCCTGCTGATGGTTTAAAACCACAGAAAGCGGACATCTCTCTCTGCTGTTTTCTTAATCTCTCTGTCTTTCCTTTCTCACTCACAGAATGAGATGTTAACTGTTTGTTCAGCGCTAAGCAGTCTCAGTCTTTTCTCTCTGAGCCTCTGAGCTCCTAATTGCTTGTGATTGTTGACATTGTTGAGCATACCCCCACTACTCCACTGGTAATAAGATATAAGGCCTGCCCGGGAGTATTGAAGTCTATTTTATTAGTCCTCTTTCATGTTATTTTAGTCCTGCAAACAAGGATTCACAATGGCAGAGCTTGTTAGAAAAGATGCAGGCGTGCCCGCGCTATGTGTTGACACTGATTAGAGGAACTCGAGGGAAATCCTGTTTTAGTGTCATCCGAATACAAGATAGATATGGCTCTATTCGACGTGGATGGGGCAAGCATTTTGATACGAAACCAGGGGCAAGTGTGGAAAGAAAAATATGAGGCAGCACATTTGGACACATTGGATGTCTAGGTAAAAAGAAGAAAAGAGAAATAAAAAACTCTCAGAGATGTGCAGACAGAGGCAGGGCCATGAGGTAAAAATAAACTGTTATCCTAAACTTGCAGTTTCTATTTAACTACATATTTTTAGACTGCTTTTGAAACTGAAAACTCTGAATAACTTTTAGAAAATGAACTTGTTGCATTCAACTGTGGGTTTTATAAGTGTAGGTGGAGGTAATGGGGATGACAATAGCATATTTTGACCGACACTGAAACACAACCTTGTGGCTGTGTTCTGTTCCAAACTATTAAGGCTACTTTTTGTACAGAAATTGATCTCTTTTTCATAGTGGATTTTGCTCTGAGTCATTGCCGAACGTTGTCCACAGTGATGAAAGTGAAACCTCTGTGACCTCCACTCAAAACATTCAGTGAATGTAACCATGAAAAGGCAAGATGCTCGAGAAGGCAGTTAAATGCCTACAACATCAAAGTCTGCAAAACTGCACTTTGATGCGCGTTGTCCCTGAGTACTCAAGGTTACAGCGTAATGGCTTCCACACAGATCTACAAGCCAGAACAGCAGCAGCCGCTGGCATCTCGAGGCATGACTGGGTTGTAATATTTACACTGCATATTTGTTATAAAAACAGACAGCACCGGCTCAGATCTGCTCCATCACTTATCCAAATATTGTGATTAAAGTAATACCGACGAAACCGTCTCACCTCAAGGTCCATTTAGTAGCTGTTGTGGATCATATCACATGATCCTAATCGGCAGATGGAGTTTTCCCAGATGTAATGTAGATTTCAGTTGTTTTTTTTTCTTCCTGAGCACGTTGGAAACAGATAAAACAATCATTGACTAAACAATCTCACACTCATTTAGTGGCTGTTCTGGAGCTTTCAGTCACATGGAATGATCTTCATCAGCACATGGTGTCTGACCAGTTGCCATGGAAATGGAAATGTTCAAAATTACAATATTTTTATGATTAAAAGCAGAAAAGTAGACCTAGAGGTGAAACTGTTTCATCAAAAGGTTTCAAGACAATCCGATCTCACCCTGAAGTCGTCAAATATCAGCGCTTGCACAGTGACTTCCAGACACCGAAGAAAAAAGACGTCCTTTCACGTCTTCATGATAAGCAATCGGTCACCATTATTGTGTGATGGCGCCCAGTGGCAACAGGAGGAAACGCAGCGACAACAATGTCAGTTAAGGGGCCGAAAAGTCTATGTGGGGTGGATGGGAGCGTCGGTGGATGGGTCCAACAACCACTGACTTTCAACTTTATAACACAATTGAATCCCGGCGCATTGAACGAATGAGGCCAGATTTTAGCCTCAAATTGGTCGACCCTATATAATTTTAAAACAGGACCACATATCTGCCAGTTCGGACCGAGATGGAGACGAGATGAGTCGAAACAGGCAACTACTCGCAATGCACCATTCTGCAACATTCCTAAAACCTGCCAGTTCATGCCAATGCAACTAGATGAGACGGTGTATCATCTCTATCTCTCTTGGTTGGATGATCATGAAAAATTTGAGTTTTGTTTCAGAAGTGGAACCTTTTTTGTGGCTTGGGACATGTACTCTTGATTGTTACTGCAACGTCATTGTAATGGTGTCATGTAAACCCATGACGGTCGGGCAAATGTAAGTGTGCATGACATAAATAAAACAATCAATCATGTTAACAGAGTAGAAAAGTTGATTTACATCGCAGTGGCTGTCTACGTCTGTGTATTCAGATTTTTATTATTTCTTTCTTCCATTTTATTCGTAGTAAAATTGCACAACAATTGGTTAGGATGCAGTCGTCTTGTTTGAATAAACTTTACTGGAATTGTAACTGAACAAAACTGTCCAAGGGCTCCATGTTTACAGTCAGTGTGAACTCTATGTTGTGGCCGGTTGATTTATCTGTACAGTTGAGCGTGAAAGTCACAGGTTCTGGCTGAGCAGAGAGGCCTATTAAAAGGCGTAGTGTGAGTTAACACAGCGTACAACAATAATAAAAATTAACAGCCTGCCCGTCTTAAAATAATATATGTATTTGATTGAGTTATTTTTGCTCAATTGTACCCAATATCCTTTTGTCCCAATTCCAAACAGACGGCTGTTACAGTGCCTCTTTGGGGGGGAAACAGCAAATGTACAATAAAATGATCACCATAATGAGGACCAGGCACAGAAGGAGCACATGGAGCAGCGTGAGGTGTGAGGCTCCCTCTGTGCGAGTTTGACCCCTGGCTTGTCTCTGGGGTGTCGGAGTCTGAGCTCAGGTATGTCTGCCGTGAACGCCTGTAATGACAATGCCGAGGTCAGTCCTCGAACCCCCGGCTCCTCCTTAATGGAATAATGACCAGGACACGAAAAGTCCTGTCTATCACGTAGCCCCCAAGCCAACACACACAATTAGAGCTGGCATGTTTTCTCTTGCTTTCTCCCCGCTGCTCCGTGAGAGGGGATTTCCAGATGTTCATCATAAAGCGCTATGTATTTTCCAAAGAGTTGCCTTTTTCTCTCTCGCTCTCCGTCTGCGGCAATAAAATCAATTTGTGCTGTTGGGCTGGAGCGCCAATGAGCATGACCACACAGAGGAGTGTGAGCGCCATGCTGGTTCCCTGGATCAAACACACCAACGGCAGCCCGTAAAGCTCTTATTTATGTGAATTCTTTTGATTTTATTATCGCTCTATCTACTGCTACCAGCATACATGTGTCTACAAGCATTTGTTGTGTTTACGCAATCTCAAGTTACTCTGACAGCGGTGCTTTCCATGTCGGTGGGTGCACCGCTAACTCTTTCCTATGTGATCATGTGAATAAGAATAAGCCACTTTTAGCTGCAGTCACTTGACTTCCCAGGGGCTAAGGGTTGGAGTTAAGACAGCATAGCTCTGTGCCATGACAGTGTGTGACCCCACGGCTGTAACCAGTCACCGTAACCAGTCACACAATACATGGAGTGTGTTGTGAGATGCTGCCAGGCAAGGCTGTATGTAGGGTTTTTAATAAAGTCTGTTTGTCCATAATCGCATGTACTCGAGAGGCAATGACTGGAAAGAGAACTCTCACACATAGTAAACGTCTTTGTTTAAAGGAAAGCCAGTTGACTCTGCTCGCTGTTTTTCATAGTTGGACCTCGCAGAAGAAGGCCACAACATAGGGTAGAGAATAGCAGGGAAATCCTTTAGCTACTTGATTTGATCTGTGAGGCTTCTTTCGTAGTGCTGAGAGGATTCTCTTTCAACAAGATGCATCTTAGACATGTGGACACTGTCATTGTCCTCTTGCTACTGTCTCCATCACCGAAAATATCTTGACCCAATAACCCAGTAAAATTTATGATAGATAATGTTGCAATAAAAAGAGTTTATGAAAGTACATTTTTTAGAGTTCTAATTGACCACAAACTCTTCTGGAAACCACATATAAATCATGTGAAAACAAACATGGTGAATTGCACAAAGCAAAAGACTTCTTTAATCTAAATTCATTACATATATTTTATTATACCTACTATGTTGAGCTTTGGGTAAAGACATACAGAACAATCACAAATTCAGTTGGTATGCTACAGAAAAGAGCTTTTTTTAAACAGCGAATTATCATGAAACAAAACTCACATGCTCTCAGATAGAGATTTGGTGAACTTCAAGTAAAATGTCAGTAAGAACTAAAAGGAATTTGTATGTTTCCAAAAACAAAGATTAGAACAAATGCAAAACAAAGATGTTTAACACTCAAAGACATTCATTTGTGAATTGTTTTGAAAAGGAACTGAAAATGTGTAATACACTTAATAGATTTAAAAATATTAAAAAAAAAAAAATAAGATGATTAACAAATATAAAACAGAGTTATGAACACTAGTGTGTATATATTTTTTTTTAATTTGGGAATTTTAGGTATATTTATTTTACATGCATATTATTTTACTTGTTTTTTTTTTTTTCATTTTAATTGCATAAATCTAAAGGGTACAGAACAAAACAATAAATGTAAAAAGGGAACTTGTAATAAGCAAAGGCTTCAGTGTGCACCTTTTAGGTCAGCAAAACTTCAAATTCAATTCAATTAAACTGAGCTAAGCTAAGCAAAGATAAACTTAACAAACCCAACCGAATTAACTAAATCAAACTTAACTAAACTAAACCTAATTAAATGAAATTAAATTGAGTTAAGCTAAGCTAAGCTAAACAAACCCAACTGAATTAACTAAATCAAACTAAACTAAACTAACCCATATTACATCAAATCAAATTAAAATAAATAAGAGTTAATCAAAGCTAAGTTAAGCTAAACAAACCCAACTACACTAACTAAATCAAACTAAACTAAACTGAACCAAATAAATTAAATCAAGCTTAAACAAACTAATTTTTAAATTAAATTAAATTAAATTAAATTAAATCAAATTTAACTGAAGCTAAAACTTTATTTTTCAACCACAGCTTGTTTGTTGAATCTGATTATTTTTATCGATTATTTTGTCAAGCTTCTCCTCAGTTTGTTCACTAACACCAGCTGTCAAGGCTGCTTGGGTAAATTATGGATATTGCTGTTTAATGTTGTACAAGCAGCGAGCACAGTTTACTGATCTCATGATTACAGCCGCCGTGAGCACCCGGACTCACCAACATATTTGAACATTATATCACAATCTAAAATTATTTAGCTTGTTGGGAGTGTGAAATAGATTTTTTCATAGCAAAAACAATATTGTTGCATTGTTTATGACACATCTGCACTCACACTCAGCATGTGCACAGACATATGTATGCCTACATACCCAGCTTTTTACTTTATTGCATTCCATATGCTTTGATACCGAACTGTGCGTGTGTTCAAAGATAAGATTGAGAACAGAGGAGAGGAGAACAAAGCGATTACGCTTCTCTTATGTCGACATAATAATACATTTCAGCACTATTACCCCACACATTCATCCTACACAGATATCTTCACAATAAAAGATAAGGCTCGAACATTTTGTTCTGCCATTTGTGCATGCTGTAGAGTCCTTAAGCGATGTGGAGATAACCAACCCAACCTCCCATGCACCGTGGTTTCCTGGTGCAGGGACTGGGAAATGGCAGACCACACTGCTCGCTCTCAGATGGATACTTTGCCTGGAGCTACACACCCCGGCGACCACAAATGGACCGGGTTTGCCTGTAATAAATTGGCGGAATTGGGTCGAGGACTTTAAGAGAGAATCATTATCCAACTGCGCTTTGTCAGGATGTGGTGTTTCTCGACCGTTCTCTCACTTTCTTCTTGTTCTGACTGCCCATTAGCAACTCAGATGTCTTCCATATGTCTGTTTGTGTACGGCACGGCTGCTCTCCTAAAACTGCTCCCTTTGTGGTGGGCTGCAAACACGGCATGGTGAGGAGTGTGTGCGGTAAAGCCATATGTTAGCGTTGACCCATCACAGTAACGTGCTTTGATATCTGAAAGGTCTGTGACCAGCTCTGAACCAAGAAATATTACACCTTGGAACTTTTAAAGCTCAACGCCTTCCCAGCTGCTTTCCTGGTCCCAGATTTTTGATAGCTGCAAATAATTTTCATAATTATGTCCCCCCCAACTCACCGTCTGTGAACGCGCTCATGTTTAAACAGGTGGGGAACTCTTTTTTTCCTTCACTGCTTTGTCTGTGACACCACCAAGGAAACAAGGGAGAGATAAAAGCGTGCCGTATCGACATCATTTTTCACATTATTGGATAAAAACGAACACGGACGTCTCTTTGATTTGATTTCAACAAATGTCATGTTTTATATGGCATTGTATTCCAGGCCTAACATGGAATAATCTGATTCTCCTTCCCTGGATAATGCCATTACACTGACTGATTTTTTCTCCTGGCTATTTCTCATGCATTTCTCCTGGCATGGCGTCATCCACCTCAACCCGTCAGTTTTAAACCGAAGCGTCAAGCACCTCCGGATTCCTCGCCACTTCCTCTCAAATCGCATTAAAAACTTTCAGTGTGCGTGACTAATTATTTTCTCACCACCGCATTTGGCTCTGGTAAAATAATTGCTCCTTTTCCCTCACTGTTCATCTGATATTCGTTTATGCACTCTGCACTTGCTGAGCCGGGGGAACGTGTTGTTGCAGCGAAACCTGAAACATATGAGTCCAATTCACTTCACGCGGAATACCAGTGTTTTTCAGGACTCGAGAAAGGACTTGTTATTGACGCTGAGTGAAATGTAATTGCGCTGTTATTGCAGCTGTCCGAGCGAGGAGGAAAGCAGACATTTAAAAAGCACAACATGTTTCCGAGAAGACATTTTTGCTGACAGCCTTTCTGTCTGCCAGCACACCTCCACCCCATCAATTCACTCTGTCATCTACTATTACCCCTCGTCCACCGCTCGCCCAACAAACACAAACACATACACAGATTTTCCTCATTTAAGAAGCTCTTTTCCCAAACGCGCATTCTTTGGCTGCTCTTAAAATTTAAAACCCAGCTGGCCGGTAAAAATGCGTAAATTATTGGGTAATATTGACTTGAAGGGAAATGCATGCACACAAACCATCCACCCCCCCACCTGCCTACCACATTACCGTCCGAGCCTTATAAGAGCTGACACTCGGTCAAGCCACGCTTGCTACACCTCCTCAGCTCACCTCTGTTTAATTTGCTTGTCATGTTTTTTCATCAGCCGGCTCGTTAGCAGCGTTCTAGCGTTGAGGGAGATGGTATCGCCATGTCAACCGCCCAGTGATCACACAACAAACACACATACACACTGGTACAGGTTAGTGTTAGTGGTGTGTAGTCAAGTCACACAAATCTGTGAAATGAGGCAGTGGCTGTTGTACTGTACTGTATGTCTTAGGCATACCAGAAATACACAGCATACATTTAGCAAAATATGACTTTATTATATAACATTTTATTAGACATAATAAGGCACTCTGATTCACACAAATAGAGGGTGTAAAGAAAGCAGTTGGCATGAGCAGTAAAGCCAGCGGTAATGTGGCCAGTCCACAGATTAATTGTGAAGTACGGTAATAAAATACATTTTAAATCCTATAAAGGAAAAAAATGCTGAGCTCCAAAGTCTCTAATGTAGAAATAAAATCCGAATAAGGCACACATATGACATTTAACACATCAAACCACAGCACCAAAATGCATTTTTAGGGTTTTGTCAGTAATTCTGAATTATTATAAAGTGTATTTGTGATACGATCAGTACACCTGAGACTCAGATTATCCTTCACTTTAAGTCTACCTGCACACAGAAATTCCAGCCTCTGTTTTTTGAAATCTTCTTAGTTGATTCCAAGGATGAGAAAGCCTTCAGTTTCGATGCTTTTTCTCTTCTGACATCATCATAACTCTCTCCAACACCGTTAGTATTTGGCTGTTTACACGATGATTTTGCCAATGGTCCCATTCAGCTGTGAAGACACTGGGAGATGTGTTGAACTAATTTTAACTTGCCCGGAAATTTATTTTGTCAGCGGCAGTAAAACACACGTGGCATCAGAGACTTCTGCAGATTAAACTGGGATAACACTTTAAGGCTACAAACGGACTTGGAACTCTCCAGCCAAGCAGCGTTAGGACTCCACGTAACCCACAATGCAACACTCATTAAATTACAGACTCACCCTGAAACGCAGGCACCGGTGCAATTCAAAGAGAACATCTGCTGTTTTGAACATGTTGATGTTGAGTCCTCAAAGACGACCCCACAAACATTTTTTTTCCCATTTTTCCGGGAAGAAATATCCTGTCATTTTGTGGTCGATATGTTTTTTATTTTCTGTTCTGTATGTTGCTGTCACATGTGGAGGCTGCGTTAGTACAAACTCTGCTGTCTGGCATTCTAGTAAATACAAACAGGAGGATGCACGCACATCCAAACACAACTAGGGCAGGTGCTGAGCTGAAAATAAGCAGTCCACTTATGTACTACACCAAGGTGGTGACGTTGTGGAAGATCAGTGGTTTGATCCCCGGCTCCTCCAGTCTGCATGTCAGAGTATCCTTGAGCAAGATACTGAACCCCAACTTGCTCCTGATGGCTGAATTTTGTAACGTTACCTTTGTTAAATGTTGCTGTTGTCCCTGGCTTCATCTGAGAAGAGGATAAGTTCACTCGCCACTAAGCTAATTTAAACAATGTAAAATGCCATAGGCTTGTGCTAAAAACATTAGCATGTTGTCTTTGTGGGGAAAATGTGTCCAGATAAAGACAAGTGTTTGGCTGTGAATGCTGCGAGTTATAGTGAAGCTGCTTTGTGTAGCTGAGTTTAAAATTGTCTTTATTGAGCCATGTTTAACGTGTGTTTGAAGTGTGTTTTGGGTGTGTTTTGAGTCAGCGAAACTTTACAGCACTTCACAGAAACCCCGCCGCCGACTAGTGTTTTGAAGGTGTGACACAGACACACCACCGCACAAGTATAAATGCTCACAACGGCGTAGGCTCTGCCGCACAAGTGTAAATCCTGCTTAATGGCCAACATGCTAGTCACCTACACTGTAACCTGCACAGCTACTTGCTCCAAATACATCTCCAACCAGCCAACATCATCACAGAACATTAATAAAATCTTCTCAGGAGCTTTTATGGCAAATAAAACACACTTTTAACCATAACATAAAGTATTCTTGGCGAAGCTTAGCCGAAGTCAACGGGGGTGCATCTGTGAAGTCTGCATGGGCTGGTCAATGTGGCGTTCAAGTATACACAAAAAAAAGAAATCTCTGTGGTAACTAATACATCACAACAACCAACAAAATAAGACAGTAAATAACATAATAATGAAACAGGTAAGTTTGTAACAATAAGTTAAAATCAGTGTACCTTCCGTAATGACAGAGAGACAGCTTGTAATGGTGCGTGGGATCACCAACTTTTTATAGACTCCGAAACATTCTGTTAAGGCAAGGATTCCTAATTGATATAAAGATCTTATTTGGTGTATTATGCCTTTAAAAATGTCATCAGGGGGCTTTTCATCCGCTGCCACAGGTGCATGTTTAGTGCCATCGTCATCATGGAATCACACCTACTAACTACTTGTTCCCCAAGTGTAGCTTTACACACAAGAGGCATCGCACTGACAAACCACCTGCTGCGCTGAGGGACATTTATTCCATCATCTACGTTTGTGTGTGTGTTTCCTCTGATTTCCAAAGACAGCAGTGTTCTGGCTTCATTACTGTGTCTTAACTAGCTTGACTTGTGTCATTTGGTGGATGTTACAGGTGAGCAACGGGACGGAGACGCCGAGCGGACGCCATTCAGTAACAGTTGACACTCAGGTCCAGAAACAGCAGCAGGAGGACAGAGACGGTTTCCAACAAGCACAGAGACAGTACAGCTCGCTGCCACGGTGAGACCTCGTCTCCGTCCTCTCTCCCTCCCCTCTCTGTGACTTATCACGTTCTTCCTGCCCTTTCTCAACCTCTTCATTTGACTTTCCCAGATTCCCATCAATTCCTTGTCGTCATATTTGTTCCTTTCACCCTCCTTTCGCTACGCTTTCTTTAACGTATCTCTCTGGTTACAAAGTCAGTCACCACAAAGCCACGTTCAGCTCATCTCCAGACAGAGAACCCTTTGAATGGAATCTTTTAATATGATCGCATGGAATTATCTGACTGATATTCACTTTCATTAAGTCAATGTTGACCCTGAAGAAGTGGTGACTTTGTCACAAGCATCAACCCCCCCCTCCTCCAACATTTCCAGTGTGATGAATAATTGCTCCAATATTTTGTTTTCAAAAGGAACTTTCTCTTGACACAGCTTGAGTTCAGAGCTACAACCGCTGCTCTTCATCTTCTCCATCTTCCTGTTTCGATTCTTTTGCATATTTTTCAAAGACATGCCAATAAAGCTTACCATATCTTACATCTCGAGGCGTTTGGGGGGAGAGAATTTAGTATCGGTATTTGCATTTCCTGCCTTTACTCTGTACGTGTGTATCTGCTCCTCTACCAATCCTCTGAAGCTCTCTAATCACACTTTAGTCAATGCAAATTGCAAAGCCAACAACTGCTGGTGGAAAACGTTCACGTTTAAGTACTTACATCCTTAAAGAGGAAGTCACCAAAGATTCAAGTTCTATACTTTGACTGACTGACGCAGGGATTTAAAGATAGTCATAAAATAAACATCATTTCCTCTCCATGTTAAATATTTCCTCATTGAAAACAATCCAATGTGAGTTTTTGTGTTATGAAACGTACAGCGTGTTCTGAAACGTCGTAAGTGAAGCCAGAATGAAGTCTGATTTATTTAAGTTTTGCTGCTTTGCCAGTTTAAACAAAGACAGAACACTTTAAGTGTGTATATATGTGTGTGTGGTCTTTTTAATTTTCTTGGCCAGAGTAACTCTGCTCTCCTGTGATTTTAATCTCGCCTTGCACAAACAGCAATCATTTCTTCATAACCATCCTCTTTTGCTCTGCTGTCTCAGAACAGTCACAGACAGGTCGATTAAAACATGTTCCCGTCTATGGCTATGGATTTGCGGGTCCACATGGACGCATAATCAATGCGGCCTGTATAAGCCAGAGCGATCTGTGCATTCACTTCATATGTGTTATCTGCTGGCATCTCATGTGATGTGACAGTTGCTTCCAGCCCTCCCCTCTCGCTGAGTTCCTTCTCTTGGGAAAGTTGGTCTGGCGGGCCAAAAAGCCAGGCGAGGATGGCCTTTGATATGCATTCCTCTCATAATCTCATAGCGTCTTTTAGCAAAGAGTCGCATGAGCTCAGGCTTGACGTTTGACCCCGGCTAAGGCTTTTCAGAGCTTGTGTCTCGACGCGGCTCCTCATTAAAGAGCTAAAGTCTTATATCCCCAGATTAATAACCGCAATTCCCTCTAACTCCAACCACCTCTCTTCTGGAACCCCTTCATCCTGTCCTTCTCCTCCAAAACAGGAAGCTTGAGCAGTCAGCCGAAAAGGGGACATTCCCTCAAAAAAAAAAAAAAAAAAAAGAGCTTCCAGAAGAGGCCATGGTGGCTGGTTATCTGATGACGGCCAGGCTTAGCTGGCTGTCTGGGATGTGAGGATTGGAAGAGCACTAATGAAGGCTTGTTGTCGGAGCAGGATTAGCGGTGACAGGCAGTGGAGGGCGAGAGAGGGGCCGGGAGAGGAACGAGTGTGTTAGTAGGAAAGAGAGACCACTGATTAGCCTGAAAGAGACACACAAAAATACACACACATAAATGCGGTCAAGATAAGGTTCTTAAATGTGGCCTGAGTGAACTGCCAGTAGCTCCTCCATCTATCCCGCAGCCAAGACAACATTGTTCCACGCTATAAAGAAAACATTATTCCAGGTTTGTAGACAATTTATTTGTACAAAATAGCAGCGATTGTTCCACTGCCCATTGCACGCATTTGGGTTTTTTTCCCTAATCATTTTGCGTCCGTGCATGTGTGTGTGCTCTCTCCTCCTTCTCATAAACTCTGATTCTTCCCAGCTGTTTTAAAGAAACACACAGCGGCCACAAATTTTTCTGCAAGCCAACTTCCTGGCTTTGTTTGTTATGTTCTGTCATTCTAAATTTACCCCACTCTTTGGCATGATGTATTTTCCCATCCCCTCCCTCTGTAGATGTAACTAATCCACTTTGTGACATATTCTGGCGCAGGAGTAGAGGTGATAAGAGAACCAACTCCCCTGACGCATCAATCACGATTACATTCCTGTGGAACAATGCCATTTCTGCTCTCCTCTCATCGCCACCGAAGACTTCCCCCTTAAATTTCCCTTCTTCCCTTTTCTACTTAAAAACCTAAGAGGTCATTCTGGAAACGCAGATCGCTGCCGCGTGCAACAGGCGTCCCGGGTTTCCAAATAAGCGGCTCCCTCATGAGCGTCGCTGGCTGCTCTGTAAGCCAAGCCGGGGTGTAAATGCATGGCGACTCGCCCAGACAGCCAAAACCCAGATATGGAGCATGTGGTGGGGCTCTCTCTGCAGTCTGTCCCTACATCTGCCCCTCCGCCAATTACCCTCATACTTACACATGCTCTACATGCGTGCACACACATACACAGAGCGGAGCAAGTTAATGTGTTTGTGTCACACATGTACGGAACATAAATGCAGACACATTTGTCCTCACATGCGTAAATGTGGACTTAAGCTTAGAAAGGCTCAGATACTTGGATTACAGTGCCTTCCTTAGATACACTGGACCACATTCATTAGTGATGCTGGAAGTGTGAGATTCTCATTAGCATACATAGAGATGGCGATAAAAAAATGTTTCAAGGGGACCTATGATGCTTTTCCTTTGTTTCCGTTGTCACATATATATATAATGTTATAGTGTTGGATGTCTAAACATGGTAACAAGTAATTCCTGTGAACAAAAACCTCAGACCATTTTAAATACTCTGTTTTCAACTGTTTTTACTCTACTGTGAGACAAGCTGACCTCACCTCATGACAGATTCCTTTATATGGTCAACTGCTCACATAGCCTACACTGCTACATGTAGCCACATGCTAACATCAGTGAAACATGTAGTGGTTGGTTGCAGATGTTGTCAGGTTATCCCTGATATTGGATCATACTCCTGCTGGAACATGTCCTGCTGGTGAAGATTTTTGTTTAGAAACTTTAATTGGTGACTGCAATTGTTAGAAATGTTGCGTCACAACATTACAGCCATTCCCCCGGTTGCAATGATGGTGCAGAGACGCCGAGAGCGCCGATACAAAGGAACCAGAAACACTCAGTACGTTTTCACGCACAGTTAAGTTAAGCTACGGTTATAGCTTGACCAGGCCACTTAATTGGACTGCTGTCCTTGACCCAGTATACAAGCACAGGAGAGGAGTCAATTTATTAACCTAAGTATGTCCGACTCTACTACGATAGATGCCAATATGGCCCCTTTCAGCTTGTTAGCATTGGACCTTTTTCTGATTGTCACAGACCAAACAATCGAGCGTCAACCAGCTGTTCCGCCACTTCATTTTTAAGAGGTCACCATTTCATGTTTTCCACCATCCATGTATTTTAAGATATTTAACTCTTTAAGCTGACACAGCATGAACTGTGTCTCCTCGTCTGGATGTTGATTTCGCCATGTTGTTACCAGCTACTTCTTCTGTTACAATTTCTGGGTCAGAGCCAGGAGCGAAAACTGTGGAGCACGCACAGAGCGCTTTGGCCAGTTTGGGTCTGATTGACTGTTGTTACGCCCCTGGGCGGCACTATGGGACGAGCAAAACTCAACCACTGACCCAAAACAACCACATAAGACATCTTTAAAACACTCAAATCCATGGGACTTATCAACAAATAAAACAAGGAAACAAGGCAACAATGATCCCAGGCTGAGAGGCAGCAGGACCAGCAGTCCCCACTGCACCGATGGTGACAGTGTAAATGCTAAGAGCTGTATTAACCTCACCCTTCAACATTTACTCTACTGGGGAAAGTAACTGCAATGAACTTAGATCAATACCCTACTCCACCAGTAGCAAGCGGTTAAACAAAAGCACTGTCCTCCGCGCTGTGGTTGAAGCACTTCCTTTGTGCTTTAAATCGAGCCTTTACTTTTGCAGGGATTTTACCAGGTGGCTGAAACACATGCATAGTAACATTAGCTTCATAATGATGAGTTAAAGCGAAAAACATTGTATTCGCTGTCAACAATCTCAGGAACTTGTAGCAGGAAATAGAAGCAGCTGATCACACATTACAGTTGACCAAGTGGTATCTCTGTCACAGCTTTGGCTTTAATATATAGCTACATTAACAGAGCAACCATGACTCTCTGCATGTTGTCTCCATTGCTACAAAGCCTTTAACCTACAGTACAAGTTTAAAGTATTAATCAATCTTTTTTGGTTCAGTCAGATTTATTATCTTTTTTTTCCTATTTTCCTTTCACAAAATAAGAGAAAAATAATCAAGGTTGAAGGTAGAACTGATTGTCATTATCTCCATTGTAAGGTTTGGGTTGTAGAAAACACTTGATATTTTGTTGAAACACAAGTGCCTTGAACAGTAAATAGCCTGTTCTGTCTTTTGTTCCCGTCAGCCTCTCTGGAACGAGTCTCGGCCAGATAAGAAATTCAGGCATTTTGTCCTAAAAGCACGTCGGGCCCCTGTGTCCCTCTGCAGGCTTTTGCGCCCTGAACTCAAAAGCCTCTTAAGCGCACAGCAGGTCAGTGAGGTGTGAATGGGATTTCTCTTAGCACCCCTGACGCAAAAGGCACTGTCACAGGTCTTCCATCGCACGGCGGCCTTAATGGATCCTAATAATGGAGGAGCAGACTCAACACTTTAGCCAAAGACCTGGCAGTTCCCGATGACAGCTTTTCAGGGCCAATTTCCGGAAAGGGGGAGCATGTGTGGCGGAAGGCATGCTCTGGCGTTAGTTTTTTTTTTTTGTATAAGAGATAATATGTGTGCATCTTGGGCCGTCCTGTCAGTGTAGGGGCTGGCAGGCAGACTGAAGATGAGTAGAAGGCGGATAACGCCGTGAGGCCTGCCATTACTCTGTCTGTGCTGTAAGTGCACCCGTCTGCATCTCTAAAAAATAGTTAAATGGATGAAAGCGGCCATTTTTCTCAGCGAGGTTTTAACATTTGTGTTTGTTTACGATGTGGAACTAATAGTGCTGTGGGCGTTTCAGGCTTCCCCCGTCTGCTTCCTGTCTCTTTCATGTCTCTGTCTTCATGTCACCGGATTCAGTGTAATCATGCAGCAGACTATAACAGATCCCTCTTTGCTCCACTCATGTTGCCTTCAGTATTTTAACTCAGCACTGCTGCCACATCCCCCTTTTAATCTGGCAAAATGTGAAAATGGCCGCATTCTCTGCTGGAGTGCAGTTCCTTTAGAATTCCCCTTCAATGGTGCTGACCCAGGGGCCGCCACGGGAAAAAAAGCAATCTTTCCCGAGCAGTCGCCTTTAGATTCAGGTGATGTTTAAGGTGACTCACTCAACAGCACGATTGACCTCTTTACGTGTCTCTGTGTGTTTAGGCAACCTCGTAAGAACCCCAGCACGGCGTCCCAGGACTCATGGGACAAGCCGTACATGCCAGCAGAGGGATTCCAGACATCCAAGGAGAACCCTCGCTACTCGGGCAGCCAGGGATCACGCAACGGCTACCTGGGAACGTCCAGCTTCAACGCCCGCGTCCTCTTAGAGACTCAGGAGTTGCTGAGGCAGGAGCAGAGACGCAGAGAGCAGGAGGCCAGCAAGGCCAGGCCACCTCCCGCTCAGGAAACCCCCAGCGGCGGCACCTACGACCACAGCAGAGACCACACTCAGGCCCCTGGCTCTGCCCCGGCACAGGCCCCGCCTCAGTTAAAGGGCCCCTACAGACAAGACGTACCCCCGTCGCCTTCTCAGCTCGCCAAGCTCAGCAGGCTCCAGGGGTCGGAGAAAGGGAGGCTGTTTTACTCCTGAGACATGACGAGGAGCTAGAAAAACTTTTGATTTTTGGAGCATTACCAGGGAAAATACAAAGAGGGCAAAGAGTCTGTTTTTTGTTAAAAGCTGAGATACAAAGATTTTTATGGGACTGCGAACAGAAAATGTTAATATTTAAAAAAAGATTTTTTTATGATATGAAACATTATCCTTTTTAGTTGCAGCAAAAAATGTTTTACTGTCCAGAATTGTGATCATCTAACTATGAGTACAAGTGCCTTCTAGTCCATCATCTGTTCACCTTTTATAGACATCAGCCCCATTTTTTTGGCTCACGATTTGCAGCTTTGACCCATCCATCTGATACGTTCAGTCGAGCAGACATCATAGCAGAAGGCGACCGGTTTTGGCCGTCACTGCATCGCCACATCTGACAGCAGCGTGTCCTAAACACAATAACCCCGAGCACAAGACACGGCCCAGGCATGTTTTTGCACCACTCGGGCGCTGGCGTTGACCTCGGTCGATACCACGCTTGTGTGAAGGAGGTTTATTTTTTGCTGTTCACGGGGACTTTGTCGAGCACAACGCGTTCATGTGAGTGTGAAGCTTGCATGCGTGCGTGTATGTCTGTGTGAGTGCCGGCAGGAGTTGGCATGTAGTGACAGAGTGTGGAGGTTAAGCAGCTTGTGTGAGCTGTGGAGTCTTGGGTTTTGGTTTCAGATACAACACTTACCCAGAGTGTGTATCTTCCTTCCAGCCCCTTCCTGTATTCAATATGATAATCCTGAATTCCGTCTTCCTCTGCTGGCTGCTTTATCTCCGTTTTTTCCCTTCACTTTGTCACCCTCACCATACGGCGCTCTCAGTGGAGGCAAACAGCTTTAGATCTCCTTTATTCCCACCCTGTCCCACCCTCCCCGGGAAGCCAACGGTGTAAATGGGGTCAGGTCTGGGTTATTAATTAATGTACCTCATTAAATATGAATGGGCCCCTTTGTGTGTGTGTATGTTGTCACGTATGGCGAGAGGGAAGAAACAGCGACCTTCCCGGCGTGGCTCTGGCCCCGTCCTCGCCTTGGATGATGTGGCTGTAACCGAAGCCCGCTGGCCCCTAGGTGTCTGAGTTGTTCCTTGCTGAATATTTCATCAGGGTGGTTACGCTGGGAAACCACATCGCCTCTGCAATAGGTGGCCTCAGTGTGCGACCGCCCGTCCATCGGCCCGATACAATGGAGCTGATTTTGTTTTCCTTTCATGATTATTTCCATTGGTAGAAAACCACTTGGGAGCCTTTCCGCCGTTCAATCAATAATTAGCGGTGCAATTTCAGTGTGTGGGAGAGAGTATATGTGCGACCCCATGTTTGTGTGTCTGTCTGTATTTCCATCCCTGTACGAACAAGCTTTAGAAAGATTGAGGATGGTTTATTTTTGCAGTGTAAGGTTGTTTTTCTTGACGGGTAAATGTGAGGATTCATTTTGGGTTCCTGGTAAAATTAGGTTCAGTTCGGGTTATGTACGATTTGTTTATTGATTTACCTCGACCTCTTGTTCATTTATTCAGATTTTAGGGTCATTTTTCCCTTCAGTACGTAGTATGCTGTTACTATAGCAACCTGGTGACTGTGAGTCTGTGTATTAATGCAGCAGGTCAGTAATCAAATTTCTGCAGTTCCCCCAACTTCATATTCAAAGCATTACATACTTATTTTAATTATTTTAATAGCACAATATTCCATGTCTTGATGAGTGTGATTTAGTTTTACAAATTGTTAAATGTTCAGCAATAGTGAAACCGAGATTTATACTCACCCTACGCCGTTGTGAGCATTTGTATTTATGCAGTGGTGTGTCTGTGTCACTCTGCAGTTACACCTCCAAAACACTAGTCGGTGGCTGGGTTTCTGTGAAGTGTTCAAATTCAAAACACGCCCAAAACATGGATTAATAGCAACCATTTCAAAACCAAGTACACAAATCGACTTAGCAACATGCTAATTTTGTTAGCACAAGCCTATGGCATTTTACATTGTATAAATTAGCTTAGCAACTAGCAGAGATTTCCTCTCTGAAAATGCATTGCTACATGCAATAGTCTTCCCCACTGCTTTGCTGTCCCAACAATACTTTACCTGTCTTTCTCATTAATATGCATGCATGTAAAAACCTTGATACGTGTATACATGGACAAGAAATCAGCATTTTTCAGGAGAAATCTGTCTGGTGAAGTCAGGTCTCTGTAATGCCCTGCCCTGATTATGGACACTGGGTTTCTGGTTTACATGATGTTTTTGAAATCACTGGAAAAATCCAAATGTTCCCTAGTCTCTTACAGTCAGTGCATGTAAACACCAAGCAGCTGAAAAATGAGTGCCAAAAGTGCCAAAAACTGCAGTTAATGTAATGGTCACGGGAGGCTGGCTTAAAAGCAAGTCGATCCCTGTAGATCCCCCGTGTTGAAATGCTAACTTTACAGCAGAGATAAACATGTTTACAGCCTGGTACGAAAAACAGTTTTGGTCCCTGTAGCTTGAGGCTTCAGAACAGAAGTCTACAAACTAATGGGTGACGGTGGCTATGTCCATTCATGTTTATACCCTTTTACTGTTAGTGGCTTAGGGCTCGGCTGGAGGCAAAACAATTCTCCACGGACATTAGTTAGCGCTAGCTAGCAAGTTCTGTTGGCTTATTTTAAACAAGGGAGGAGGATGATGCGAGTTGTGTTTTCGGAAATATTCATTCCAAGTGCTGGAGCACACTTTGACACAAACTTGACCGTTCGTAAATTCAGAGCGCCGCACTCCTTGCACCCTTGGCATTCTGTCTGGGTAGACGGAACAGCAGAACACTGAGTGGAGTAAATGTGTGATTAACTTAACAGTTTGTTAATTCATGTAGAAATATAATGGTCCGTTTCTTCGACCAACAGGGCTCTCATTTTAGTATAGAACGTCAGACTGAATTTACGAACCCACCACGTTAGGTCACTCACTCTCTGGGACCAAGTGTTACTTGAAGAAGTAAACACTGACCAACAGGACCAGACTGGCCGACCCGTATGCTCTCACTCAGTGGATGGATGATGTCACAGGAAGCTTTGTGATTAATTACTATGCCAATCTTACAAAGGAGGACCACACTTGAACAGTTTCCTCCAGTTTGTTTTGCTATGGAAGCTAACGTTAGCTAATGTGCTAAAAAGTTAGCATTCCAGAGAAATCCAATCTTCCTCTTAATAGCTCCCCAGTTTCTGATGAGGTGGACATGATAACCCTTAATACACACAACGTTCTTCATCCCTACAACAGGAAATACTTTGTCCCTAACCTGATATGAAGTGTGCGCTGCACATGTGAGCATTTTTGATGATCGCCTCCGTCCAGCCTTTTCGTTTAACCATAGTTGTCTTTGTGTTTGTTGACGGGCAGTGGCGGCTGGTTTGAGCCATGACGCCTTCTATTCTGGCTCCCAGTAACTCAACAAGACGACGTTTTAAGACTCCTATGTAGCCTACAGCCCTGTGGTGGAGAGTCATGTTTTGCCTCCAGCTAACAAACTGACGTCATTGTGACATCAGCGCTCAAAGGATCTGTACAGTCTATTGTAAACACAATGCTTTTTGGAAAGAGCACAGGAAGTTACAAACTATGCAATGACATTAATTAAAGATACATTTTTTACCACTCATCTAAATTAAACATTTGTATTATGCACTTATTGTCCACTGTTGTAAACAAGCAGTTGTTCATACAGAAAGAGCGGCTGTCTATGTCTCATTCATCAGATTAATTTGTACATCTAAACATCTGTTTTATCCAGAGTCCTGTGTTTAGGATTAAAACTAGAATCAGGATTAACATGAATTTCACTGTTTAAATCAAGCACGTAATGGTTAGAGTAGGTTTAGGAGTATAATCTGTCGCGGTTGAGAGTCTATGGTCCTCACAAGTACATTAAAAATATTCTTCTCACACATAAAAGGGCATGGGAAATACAGTATCGTGTATTTGTTCGTCTACCAGCGTTCCAGCGTGCGTGTGTGTGTATTTGTGTGTAGGTGGACATGTGTTTAAGCGTCTGCGAGCGCTGCCAGTGACTGGATGCTCCAATATGTCTATGAATATGTCTTGGCAGCCATATGAACCACTTGGCTGCTGAGTGGGAGAGGAGCAGAGGAGTAGGAGGGAGAGAAGATGGGAGGCCTGACCTTGCAGATGATTCAGTCAATGGAGTAATCACAACTATTCCTCTGAGTGTGCACTACAAACAGGAGGTTAGCAACAAGGCTGCGCTCACTTTTGCTGTCTCTTCTTCTTCTCCTCTTCATTTATCTCCTTCATGTGGTGTCGAATTAGACCGAGTCTTGTTTGTATGTGTGTGTGTGTGCGTGTGTGTGTGTGTGTGAGGGGGTCCAACTCTGACACAGATGCTGTTTTAACTGATGTGTCTCATCGTGAACTGGGGAGAGGTTCAAGTGCCTGCAATATCTAACGAGTTTTTTTTTCTCCCCTCCTCATATGCAAATTTGATAATATCCCATAATGCACGTTTATTATTTCTGTTGTGTAATTAATGTTTGTGCGCCGCCTCTGTGACACATGGATTCTTCCCATAAAGCTATTGTTTCAAGGGATTTTTTTTTTATCCTGGGAGAAATGAGAAATATATTGTTATTGTTTCATTGTGTTTTTATGACCATCCCTCATTGTATTTTATTATCCACAGTTTGGTACTATGGTGGTAAAAAATGACTAATATGTAAGCACAGTGCAATTTTCCTTTTTACAACAGTGGTATCATTAAGAACTGTTTTCTGCCATTCTCTGTACATACAATATAAACTTTTTTTTCAGTGAATAAATTGAGGGTGGATTCAAATCCTTGTAACAGTAATTTCCCTTGATTGTGCTGCTTTAACATTCACAAATGGTTTTTCTTCTTGATAACACACCAGCGAAATAACATGCATAATTAAAGGAAAGTAATGAACACCTTATTTCTTGCTGCTACCACGCTTTTTAATTTCTTTTTACATTATAATTATAAATTTGGCCAGTGTGTTTTAAGCTGTATTTAGTTAAACTAAGAAGACCTAATACAATAAAGATTTTTCTATCAGTCATCTGGTTGCCAGATCCCTCCTCATGCCTTTAACAGCTAAAAATAAAATAAAGTTAAAAAAAAAAAATCCGGATTTTCCCAACTGTTCCTCTCATAACTGGAGGAATGTTGAAACAACTACCTCTGCAACAGCTACGGCGAGACATTGGCATTCGCTCAAAATGTGGCTCCCACATTTGTTGAAGTGGCAGTAAAAGAAGTAAAAACACATCCTCCCTGTCTCTCCATCTCTTTAATCTCCGTTCCTGATAGGTCAATGTGACGGCTGGCCGGGAGGTTTTGCCTTGAGCTGGCTGAACTTCTAATAACATCCTGTGATGACTCCTATGGTGATAAAGACAATAGTCAAATTTATGATATTCAACTCCGGGGGAAAGGCAGGTTTAAGATTTTGGCCCCGCATCACAGAGTGCCTGCCAAATCTGTCTTCATCCTGAGGAAGGGAGAGGCCTTTGAAAGAATCGGTCTGGTCAGGGTGGAAATATACTAGAAAGCACATGCATCCGGGATAAAGACATCCACTCGTCCATATATCACCTTCGGGGATACGAGTAAAAATAAGGTGAGGAGGGAGAGGAGACCAAACTGTGGAAATTTGCCCAGACTATAATAGGACAGAGAGAAGCTTTAACCCTAAATAATACCTCAGGGGGAATTTAAAAAGCCCTGAAGTAACTCTATTTGAACATCCCTGCCGAGCCACAGTCAGTTTCCTTCAATATCACCTTTGATTGAGTGTCAATAGAGTAAATGTTGAGAAATGATCCTGCCTTTACAGTGAGATTCTTCTCAGAAGCCAAGAGCAGTGTTTCAGCTTTCACTTAAATACACAGATTTCTCTCCATCGTGTGGCTCGAGACAAAGCTGTCGTCCTTTACTGCTTTTATTTGCTATTACAAATGAGCCCCTTGCTATTTCGGTTTTTATACAACCATAAATTTATAGGATTTCAGTGTATTAAATACCTCACATTATTTCATTATATGCAGATGACATTCTTTTCTTCTTTACAAAGCTAATCAGTGCCAAATCTGTGTAATACTTAAGAGGGAAATGGGAGTGTTTCCAGCAGTAAAGTTAACTTATTAAAGAGTATTATAATACCATTAACCTTTTAGTCCCTGGCCAAAATCTGCTTGTTTATTCTATATAAATTTATCAGCCTTAAAGTCATTTATTAGATTCAGGTATCAATTATTGCACGTTTCTTTTTCGGTACGTAACCAGGAGTGTTTGTAAATTCAAGATTTGAGAGTATAGAATTTAGGGTCCCTTGAAAAAATCATCACAAAATGCATTTAATTTAAATTGAATTGTGAAGTTGTCAAATATGATAGCTGATTACAGAACAGTAATTCAACTAAGCAATAAAATCTGGGAGCTTTCTCAGGGAACCTGACAGAAACTATGGGCTTACAACAGTCTCATACAGCTTCCCTCCCTATTAATTCAGATGGGACACAACTTAACTTTGATGCTCACGTCAGTTGGGCCCCATTCACACATGCACTGCAACCAGGAATCTATCTGGACATCACCCGGAGAAGCTGCTTGTGAGAATGCAAACATCCAAATCAGTTGGACCAGACATTAAACGAACTTTACTCTGCCAGTACAAAGTCCATGTAATGTCAGAATGAGCTGATGTGTAAGCAGACCAAGTCTTTGTCTAGTTAATTCACAGCGAGCGAGTGGGCATGTTGATGACGTTTGTATTCTGTGACTGGCACAGAACTGGAAGAATACAAACATCCATGGGTGAAGGAAAAGGGTCGTACACATTAGGACGGCAACTAAAATGTCTAATCGGGGAAATGAGGAGATTTGGGAACTACTGTCGCCGAAACGCTTGGTCATGGACTTTCCACGTCCACATACGTCGTTGATGTTCTGGGACACCATGTCAAGTTCTGCCTGTTACATGCATTGTCCGTTTTCAAAATACACTTCTGTTTTGACAGGAAATGTACAGTTTACATACAGTCTCCTTCAAAATAAATGCACTACGTCAGCAAATCAACATTTTTTTCCTTCAACAATTAATGCAATGGTTGGGTTTAGGAAGAAAGAACAGGTTTTGGCTTTACAATCCTACAAGAAACAAACGCTGGCCTCCTGGGTGAAAGACGCCTTCCCGCCTGCCCTACTCAGACTTCCACTGCCATAACTTTAGTTGTTGTCCTGCTGCTTTTCCTCCTGATGCTGCCGGTCGCAGCGTATCACACCAACGTGAAAGGACAGTTTTTGTTCGGCGGTGTCTGTCACTGACCAAGCAGCAGTTTTTAACAACTTCAGAGTGTGACTGGGTTGACTTGGTCGTTAATGAGTAAATTACAAAGCAACTACGTAAACAAAAAACGTCATGTCTTGCCTCCTGCATGTTCTACCCAGGCACCACCCCTCGCCTAAACCAAACAGAGTATTTCCAGTGGGTGAGAATTCTTCTTACACTGAAGATCTCCTGCTGTGTCCTACATGTGTGAAAGGCCAACTCTGGACAATGTCCAAATCAGATTTTCCAGACACCATCCAGAGTTCATATGAGAAAACGGCTTTGGATTGCCACAACACTGCGAGCGTTATAGCTCAATTTCTTTGTTAGACCAGAGCTATTGATCCGTTGATTGACAGGAGGACTGACCTATTGGTTTGTGTGCAAGCCTCATTTAAAGAGTGGACTGGACACTGCGATTTCATGGGGACTGATAGGGTTAAATAAAGCACAGAGAATACAGTCCTCTCCGGGTTTAGAAATACAGTGTAAGATTATAGATACCATATGGTTTGGAGAAACGTTAGCTTTCATAGACAATAAAATGTTCTCTCTGTCGCTATAATTCTATTGTGATTTGTGGAAATGTGAAGAAGAGACACTCTCATGTAACATCATCACTACAAAACGGACATCGCAAATATAAATCCAGCCGACATATCCATAGAGGTAATGTAAAGCCATCAAAACACAATAGGTCTCATCTTAGCATGATACACAACGCAGCATGTAACTTAGTGGGTACTGCTGTATCAGCTTGCACCCTTAACACATTAAGGCCTGAGGGAACAGTAAAGCTGTCTTTCGCCGCGCTCTGTCCGATCATTATTCACGCTGAAAGAGCTCGGCTGAGTCTTTAATATCCCCCCTTTGCATTCCAGCCATCATAATACACCATAATGAAAGCCTTTTTCTACAGTGATCAACAGCAGACTCTGTCATTCAGCCAGTTTGATTTCATCACTCCACTCTGTCCTCTTGACCCAGCAGGCCAGACCAGTAGACCCCTGTGTTGGCAAGTGCAAGTGTGTTGATATGAGAAGCAGATGGGGTTCGTGTGAAGAGCCAGTAGATTTAAAAAAAAATGGTGTCTTTTCAGCCTGGTGAGGCCTCAATCGAGGTCACCTGTTTTGGGTTGAGGAACCTGCTTCCCCCTCTGATCCTCGATCTGTTGCCCCGTTGGGATTTCAAAAGAGGAAGCCGACGTAGTAGGAAAAACCATGGTCATAAATCTCAGCAGATGCGCAAGAAAAGCCAATTGTGGGGGGCTGACATGAGCACACGCACATACACACACATACCTGGGGGTTCGTCCCTGAAGCTTTGGGGCAACATCTGGTGAGTGCGTGGAGAGGAGAGGCTGGTCTCTGTAATGTGTGGGGAGCGCAGGGAGGAGGGCTAATGCCTTTCACTCTCTAGACCATGGAGTGGGCTTTGTGTGTGTCTGTGGGAGAGACGGCGAGAGTCACAGATGAACTGGCTTACTGAAAAGATGACCAGATGAGGAACAGCGAGAGCGTGTACAGTGTTTACTCGAACGACCCCCGCTTCCTCTCACATCGACTAGAAGCCGAGCACTTTGTAGAGCAAGATATTATTAGGTGAAATTGGAGGGAAATGTTTGAGGCAATACGGCCGCGGGTTGACCTTTAATAGAAGTCAGGGATGTTGGATGAAGCCACCACAACTGAGCTTACTGAACTTTAACGACTGACATAAATCTGAGGGACCTTGAATTTATCGCATATGAGTGTATTGTCATTTTTCCTATATCTCACGTACTTTACAATATGGAAGACATGAGCAATAGTAAATGTATTCAAGCTGGGTGATCGCAGTGCGATTCAAGACAGTCAGTCATAATCTTGTGGAGCACCATTTGAATTAGATTAATGTTTGATTTTAAATCTCTTAAAGCTGGGGCCATTTAGGTTTGGTGTCACTGGGCAAAAATCACAGAATAGACTTTGAGCATATTGTCCTCAAATTGACTGAGAGAACACTAAACTTCTGCACCTCCTCTTGGCTCTGTGTCGGCTTTATAAAATCTAAAATATACCTGGACTTCAGGCAGATCACAACATTGTTTTTAAGAAAAATAACACTTTTATAACAATCTTGAAACAAGTTCACTGAGCCTGATATTAAAAGTGTAGAGCTTGTATATATTGCAATATTTTTAGCTTTTCAAAGCCAAGACTGGTTTGATTCTCTCAGTTGCTGCGTTGGTAAGTGTTACCTGCACAGAGAGGTGTGAAAAATAAAGGGTCTGACTGCAGCCCTTGAGAATAACACACTATATTCGCATAAAACTGTAATCAGATCAAGCATAAGGCCCCGAGCAGGACCTTTAATAAGGTTAGGGGCTATCAAGCCCAGTTCAGACCAAGGATTCGTGACAAGACGAGTTTAAACAGCCAACGACTTCCAATGCGCCGTTCTTCAACATTCTAAAAACCTGCTAGTTCATCAATGCAACTAGATGATGGTGTATCATCTCTATGCAACAACTCTCTGTACTTCTGTTCTGATTTGCAGCTTTTCAGGTTTATTTTGTGGCTGAATATAATTTGTAGCTTCGTAAAATGTGAATGAGGATAGTGATAGTGAGATACTGGCTACAGCTGCATTTGTACTGGTGATGAAACGGCAAAAAACAGAAACAAAACCAGCATCAGATGGACTGCATTCATAATAAATATGCCACAATTATATAAATAACCAGAGCCAATTAATCAGTCAATGAGAATTTGTGTGCGTGTGTGGGCTCATAAGCACATACAGCCAGCAGCAGCAGCAACCCAACATCTGACACTGGCACACCTCGAGGACAGAAACAGAGGGGATGGAGCACCTGCCGCAGCAAGTGAACATGTCACCTGCGATCACGTTGACTTGACCAGCAGACTTTGCTACAAGCCGATTGGCTGTTGAAACAGGTGATCAGCCTTACGCTCTAAACCTAGCCGCCGGCAATTTGACCAGCTGAGTTGCAGGTGACACCGTCAGCCGGCTTGAGTCGAGCTCAGACCGGCCAGTTCACACCGCTGCAACTTTTCTCTGCAACGTCCTAAAACAGTTTTTTCTCACTGCAAATCTTTAGTCTGTACTGGGCTTTAGACAAATACTGTATCTAGGGCAGGCCCTGCGTGAGAGTACATTTGTTGCGCTAAATCCAGTCCGACTTTGACGCTCCCTCAGGTGAAGTCCATCTTCATCTGGTATAAAGAAGGAGAAGAATTCATGTCTTATTAGCTGCAATGAGCTAAATGAAACAACTGTTTTTATAGTTTGAAAAAGACTTCACTAACAAGGACCACGCCACAGGAATATGTCGTTTAAATGTTTAATTGTAATTCAGGAGGTGTTAGTGGTTGAGGACTGGAGAATGCATGTAGGTGGGGGTGAAGGTGGAAGAGTGATGACTTCTGATAGGTTGATCTGATCTGGAAGGATGTACTGGAGGTACTGGGGGTTCTGTCTCAGGCATTTTTCCCGAGCTCATTACCGGCCCCTAGGACGGTTCCTTGAATGAGACATGGGAGAGATATGCACCAGATTGAATAAGAAAAGATGAGGGGAGGAGGGAAGAGAGGATGAAGGAATGTTGGTAGGTATGAGGTAGGGAGGGTGATGGATGAAGGGAAGGGAGAGTGGGTCGAGAGACCAACAGAGCACGAAGGGTTGACCAGGTATAAGTAGGCTTGGCAGGTAATTAGAGGTGTGGTTGAGGCGTGGCGCTGCTCCCGATCCTAAGTTAACAAATTAACTTCATTTTGTGTTGAATTTTGAAATGTCATTGCTTATCAAGACTTCTCTTCCAGTCGTCAGGTCACATTTTGTTACGTAGTGGCTTCATTTTTATACTTTAGGTCACAAACATTTTTGCTTACCCCATTGTCTTATTTTGCTTTAAATATCAGCCATTTATTTTCAAAGATTCCAGAATATTTACCTTTTATTGAAGCGATTTCGCTGGCCACTGGCCACCAAAACAATCATTGACTTGTGTGGCTTTTCAGCACATGTTAACCATCAACTGTAGTAGCCCACCATCTAAGTATCACTGACCCCGATGCACACCATGAAACCAGGTCTCCTCAGGCCAAAACAGGTCCCAACCAGGCTACAGCAGTCCCCTGACGGGCCTCCTCTTCCTGTCCCAATTTAACCTGAGGCCATTTCCCATCCTGCCACCCATGGAGCGTCACACGCTGCCTGAGACCGGCTCCATCCCTGAAGGCGGCGGGAGGAGAGGAACTTACCCACAAATGAGCCGAACCAATCAAGCTAACAAGCCTACACATGTGCTATGAGTCACCCCCCTTGTGAAAGCTCGGTCTTGATGTTTTTTACTTGGACATTTTATTTACACTCCAGTGGGATTTGAGGTCACCATGAAACCTGCAACGCAAGTACATGAAACAGTCTCTGGGTTTCTGCTTAGGTTATGATGCAACTTCATTACACAGAGAAAAAATGTTTTATTATGCTCTGTCTCCTGTGAAGCCTCAGAACTGTTTGTATGATAGCTACTTGACTCTGGTGTAATTTGGGCTTGTAAAAACTGGTGGTGGTGTTTGTTCTTGCTTGTATGACAAGCTGTTGCTGTGCAGTGAGGGGACGTACAGACAAGCTACCATTACAGATATTATTGTGGAAACAGAAGCTTGTGGGCAACTGCGGGGCATTCCCTGGTGGGCTGCATTGAAGGTAATGGGAACTGTCATATTCCACACTCACACGGGGAACATTCAGGGCCTTTTACTCCAGTAAAGTAGCCCGTCAAAGAGCCGGATTGAAAACAGAAGGTGTTCTGAGGGCCGTTTGATTGGCGACACATGTGGAAAGAAACCGTTAGGAATGACAGTCTCTTTTTTTAACAGAGGGAGCCTTTGATTCTTCAAAAAGTGTCTTTGAGGCATCTGTCCAGGCATGCACACGATGCTGTTTACCCCCACTGCTTTATGCAAGTCATGAGAGAGTCAGCACAAGTTCACTCTAAAGATAAGCTGATGGTTTATAGCTGCACTTTTACTCTCCGCTTGCGGGCAAGCAAATATATAATTAAATAAAAATCGACAAACACAATTTCATCTTGTTTTCATGTGTGGACAAGGAATTACACGTACTTGACCAGCTTTGAAATGGTAATGCATTGTTTGAAGTATTCTGGTAAACAAAGTAGCACAACAAATGCAAATATGCGCTGCGGTTTTGATCTCATAATAATCTCTTCCCCCAAATTCAGGTTGTTTCTGTGTTTTCGACATCAAATAAATGCATTATTCTACTGAACATCTACTCGTGCGATAGCATCTATAATTAGTATTTCCGTCCCTCTTGCTGGCTTCGGCTTCATCCACCTTTAACTGTAGAGATTATTAAGGATTCTGTGAGAGAGTTTCTGCCTTCTGACACTGAACAAAGCCTTTTTTTTCTTGCTGCAAAACAACGGTCGTGCAGTTTGCGGCTGCCATTCTGCTTCCCATCACGCTAAATATATACTGTGCTGTCATTTATGTTGACATTTCATTTGTTTGACACACGCACACACATTTGATCCATGTGCACTTGCTCTGCCTCACTGTCCCAGGGAATAAAAGACACGGTGCTCCAGCAGTATTTATGTATTTATGGATTTATACAGAACATCCCAGGCCACACGTTCTGCTGAAGGGAACAGAATGGCTCCAGCAAAGCGTCTCCGTTGAAAATCTACATGGGAATAAATCCTATAATCTCTCCCCAGTTTGCACACTAGACTGGCTGAGAGCAATTACTCTGACAAAGAAAGCATTTTTTCCCCTCCTTCTTCCTCTTCCTCCTCCTTGCCTTCTCCCATCCTCTCTGCCTTGTGTCAAATTAATCCTTTGAACTTTCCTAAAGATCTTCGTCTATTCCCCTTTTCTGCCTGAGAATGCAGCCACTCTCTGTCTTTATTCCCCCCTCGTCTTTTTCAGATATGGCACCCGGGAGAGGAGATTGCCTTCCGAATGAAACAGCTGTCAAGAATTCCCAATGTCTCCATGTGCTTTCTCCCTCTTTGTTCTACCTGACCCCCCCCCCCTCGTCTCCCAACCCCACTCACAGAGAGAGAGAGAAGGCCTTATCTACTCTCCGTGGGATCCTCACAGGTGCTGAGTGATGGGAGCACGGGAGGGTGGGGATGTGGGTCCTCGAGAGGAAGAGGGAGGCGAGGAGAGGAGGAGTAAGAGCGGATTAAACAGAGCAAGGATGGCGTTCCTTTTGACAACCGGGGGAAGGGAGGCGGGGCACAGCCGCTGTTGGTGATTATTTAACTATGGAGGAGGGGTGGGTGGGGAGCCTGACACCTGTGGGGGAGTGCACAGGCAGGGGGTGGAGCCTGCGAGAAAGGGGGTGACCATCTGTTGCAGTCACAGGCGATGGAGACGAGACGCACCAGGAGCCTTCAGCCCAGTCCAAAAATGTTAATGGTGTGCCGGTGATGCATATCAAACGCACATCTGCGCACGGAGCAGCTCTCTCCTTCCTACTGTAAATACATGATTCATACCTGCTCCCACATGCTTCCATGTTTGTTGTATTGCAGTGATTAGCATTATCACCTTGGGTTGTTTTATTTTTCTCCTCCGCACAATGCCAAAGTTTCATTATTGTTTCATTATTGTTTTATTGATTCCTACTTTAATTGACCTGGTAGCATAAATGCCCCCAAACCAAACAATCCATACTCTAAGTGGCTCTAATTTGATTTTTGTTTTGTTTTTGTTTTAAACATTAATCTGAATTTGATTGTGGATGCAGTGGAGCAGGGATGATGAATTGTTTGTTCCACAGTAGCTGCCATACGGCAAGGTTACAGGACTTAACTTTTGAAAAGAACAACTGGGTACAACATACTGTACGAAGACACATTGTTGGTTATGAGCAAGGTTATTGGCTGAAAAATACATCTGCGTATCTGTGGCATTGGGTTTTTACATATACCGCTGCATTAACAACAAGCAGAGACAGATTAAAGAGAGATTAAATTTAAAAGGAGGCAAACATGTACTAAACACTTATGGGATAGAGGGAAAGATCGTGGTTTGGTTAAAACAGTGAAAAGGCCCTGTCTCGTGATTCAAGTCAACATTGAATTTTTAATATTTCACCAATATCACAATCTTTCTTTAACCTTAACCTGGTGCTTTCAGTCGCCTAAACATAACCATAAACCATTTATCATGCTTTCACAGCTACCCACATGTTGTAGAGAAAACAAATGAAATATGTTGTCAGGGAGGTTCAGTATGAAAATATGCAGACTCTGCAAATACATTTACCATGCGCGTTTCCTTATTACAATATGTTGATAAAAATTTAATCCAGGCAGCTTTGCATTTCTTTCAAAACACATTGCTTTTGCAAATTACCAATAAATAAACATATTTTATAGAAGACAGGGTTACTGTAGCAAAAAACAGAACCAGGGCTGGAAATGTCTCGCTATTAAAGACAGTAAACACAGTAAAAACTATAAACAAACATGATTTCTTTTTGTTTTCTCAGGACTCTCAGGATGATGAAGTGGACTCAGAAAATATAAAACTCACTTTTTGGGGCATGATGCAAAAGTCAGCCAGTATGAGCTGTCTGGACATGGTTCTCAACATGGAGTTGTCAGAGCCGGTGGCTAGCAGCTAATGATGCTAACTCCATAAACAGGACTAAGCAGTGGCAACAGTGCTGACTGAGCTAACCAGAAGAGAATTGGAGGGTGGTAGGTGGTCCTACTATCAGCAGTAAGCCCTGTATGAGCATGATGCAACGCAGGGATTAGCATACATGCACTAACATGCATGCATGGCTGAGCTGGTTTACCACAACAAACTACAGAGAAGCTTGGATTACAACACTCACAGTGGTGGCCTGACAGAAAGCCATTACTCCACTGTATCTCTAGATGCTATGCTAAATGAACAGTGTTGGTGGTAACAGTAACTTATTACATTTTAGCAGTAACAAAGTAATATAACAAGTTACCAACAGGATTTAGAGTAATATTATTACATTTGCAATGTTACGTAACACGTCACTACCCGAAAAAAGCTATTGTTTTCATGTATCATTCATCCACACTGATCCTCAGCGCTCCACTTCCGACAGTACACCACCAGAAAAACATCCCCCGAAGGTTGTTGTGTGTTGTCATGTCATTATACACGACATTATAGAAGGGTGCCGGTGATCATGTGTGCTATCATATCCAGTGTGTTTCCATTCATATACCTACTGTACAGCTTAACCCGCTCTGTTTGTGCGTCCTAAGGTTCCTTTAAAGGAGTGGGGATAAGAAGCTGGCCTGCAGTTTGTTTTTTCATCGTCCTGGTTATCAACACATCTGGCCTGGGTGATGTGAGTATATGTTGGACGTGTTACCGTTCACATCCTCTACAACTGCAGCAACCAGGTCAAAGGTCAAAGACGTTAAAATCCAGCACTTGGGCAGTGACTTGGGGCATCAGACACTGATAAACAAAGCCGTCCTTTAGCATCGGTATGATAGGCGGCCAGTTGCCATTGTTGTATAACAGCGTTCGGCAGCATCTGGGGGGAACGCGATGGGAAAAGAATTAAAGTTAAGGTGGCGAAAGTTCAAGTAGGGCGGGTGGGAGTGGTGGTGGATGGGTCCAACAAACACTGACTTTCACCCAATAGAGCAGTGTTCACGTCCCGTAAGATTATAGAGCCAAACCCTGTTCTTTTTTCCTGAACCCAACCATGTGAATTGGTTGTTGGAAGAAAAAAAAACATAAGTATGTGGTGTTGTACAGACGTGGTGCGTTTATTTTGAAAGAAACTGTGTGTAAGTGTTAAATTTCCTGTGAAAACGGAAGTGTATGTAACACGCAGAACTTGACACGGTGTCCCAGGAAAATCCATGACCAAACATCTCTGCTGGTAAAAATGTTATTTTTTTGCTCTTGAATAGTTCATGTGGCAATAGAGATAAGTTAAAAGGCTAAAAACACATTTCATAAGTCACTGGTCATGTAATAATTTAGTTAAAAAAATAATTTAAAAAGTCATATATTGTTAATGGTATCTGTGGTGCTGATATTGGGTCTACCAAATGTGTTTGTGGTTAAATACAAGTAACTTTTGTATGTATTATGTGAGAAATGATTCAATACAAACCAGTGAACGAACAGTAAACTCAATATATGATGTATTTATTGTGTTTCATGTCATCGGCCCACTAATATTGATTCATATCTCATAATTATCAGACTCTGATCCTCTGCCTGACCCTCCCTGTGTCCAAGGATATTCATTTATTTAAAACAGTCTGGGCTTTAATTATTCTTCATCATCCTGCTGTTATTAATATGAGCAGGGGGTTTTAATACAAAGTGGTAACCACTGTGTGTGAATGCATGAATGAGTCAGACCTGCGCCGCTCGTTCCTTTAAGGTTTGGATTCAAACACACACTCCCTATATTCTGCTACCCTCCCGATTCATTTCAGACATTGTTCTTTGATACTACAGCACGTGTGGGCCTCATCCCACCGCCGACCTGTGCCTGCCTCCTTCCAGTGACAGTGAGTATCTTTAATGGTGACGCTGTTTTGTTTTTCCTGTCTCTGGGGATAGATAATGGGGAGCGCTCCCCTCTGAGGCAAACGGGCCAGAAGAGGCTCTGTAAACATGGGGGAATGAAGATTAATCACACACTAGAGATGGTGTTCCCACTTTAATAATCAGTATTGATTACTGTCACCTTACATCTGCACCAACAGCTGCTGCGAGGGGGGCCTGTCGCCCAAGGCTGGTCCACCTCACACTTCCCCTGTTAAATCATTGTGTATTCAGTGGAGAATAGTGGGGTTAGCATGAAACACGCAACAATAAATATCCTTTATTGTCTATCAAACAATAAAAGTATACAAGCTTACTTAAGCTTTACTGCCTCACTGTGTGGACCAGCATGGCCTCTTGAACAGGAATGTTTATTTTAAAGGCTTAGGTTAAATCCCACTGGGCTCTTTTCCCCAAATACTTTGAATTGAACATTTTGTCTCACAGTGTGAAGCTTACTACTCACACCAGTGTGGCCGTGCAGAGGAACCGTTGCTTTCAGTGTAGAAAATTTGAGCACATTTTTGCAAAACATGCTTTTAGTTTCCTTTTTTCAAATTTACCACCACAGTCAGATGGAAGTGGTGTTGCCAGGAGATGTAACATTTCGCAAATTGTTTTGCTCTGTTCAGGACAATCAGGTCTAGTCACAAAATATCCAGGCAGATTAAATAACAATTTCAAACCTAATTTCAATTTGAAGACCCCAGGCGGTGAGAGTGGGCTGACACACCGCTTCCACCCTCATCCTCAACTCTGGAGCACCCCAGGGCTGTTGTGAATCCCCTGCTGTACACACACACGACTGAGCAGCCACTTCCAACTCCAACACCATCATCAAGTTTACTGATGACACAGCTGTGGTGGGCCTGATCACAGATAACACTGAGAAGGCCTACAATGAAGGACGTAGAGAACCTGACCCACTGGTGTCAGGGCAGCAGTCCTCTCCTGAATATCAGCAAGACGGAGATGATAGTGGGCGTGAGGAGGAAGCAGCAAAGGACTTACGCCCCCCTTAATATCAACCAGTCCTCAGTGGATAAGGTGGGTGGCTTCAAGTACCCTGGTGTGTACAATGCTGAGGGCCTAACCTGGGTGGTTTCCCCACAAATACAACATGCTAATGTTTTTAGCACAAGCCTATGGCACTTTACATTGTTTAAATTAGCTTGGCAGCTAGTGATCTTTTCCTCTTCTCATATGAATCCAGAAACAGCAACATTTAACAAAGGTAACGTTACAAAATTCGGCTCCATTACAGCTCACAAGGTTCACTGACAAAACAACTGTCTTATAGTAAACACGTTTACCAAAAAATATCCAACATGCTAACATTATTAGCACAAGCCTATGGCATTTTACATTGTATTAATTAGCCTAGCGACTAGCGGAGATTTCCTCTGCTCATATGAAGCCAGGATAAATCACACACAAGACTTAATATGCTATTTTTGTGGAGGTTTTATTGTCTTCATAATTTATTGTTTCTTATCTGTGAAATTAAAGTAAATTAAAGCTTTGTTTCCACTGAGGGAAATGGTTTCAGCTTACAGACACAGACAGGAGAGTTGCATGTCAGGCTACAGCATAGGTTAAGACATAGACTCTGCGTCAACGCACAGTATGTATGGCATCGATTTGGCATGGAAGTATAAATCCCGCTCTACACGCTTGGGAGAATTCCAATACTAAGAAATTTGTACTCCTCTACCAAGAGAGCATCCTGATGGAGAACATCACCGCCTGGCACGGAGACGACACTGAACAGGACCTCAAGGCCCTGCTATCACACTCTTTTTAATGCACAAATTGAAGAAACATTTCGCTGGAATTGTATTCTATAAGATTTTACGTGACAAAAAATAAATTGATTGATGGATCGAAGTAGTTACAGCTCCCTGTAAACTTCAAGACGCTTGACTCAAACACATTATAGCCTCGTCAGGTTTGTTAAATTAAACACAGAAAAGAAAGCACAGGAGCAGAAACTGATACCCCCTGACAGCTCCGCACTATTCCCCATGAATTTCAACTAGTTGGATCAAGGTTTTTGCAGCTAAAACAACAACAACAAATAGCTTCTTAAGGTTTTCTGTGTGTGTGTGTGTGTGTGTGTGTGTGATCATTTTGCAAGTTGCCCCTCTGTGAAGGCTCGTGGTTGGGATTTGCCACTGTTTTTCTTTTCTCTGTTGTTCCCATTTTCCTGGTGAACGTTGTCAACACTTTTTGTTGCATGGTGCAATTATGGTCATCTCTATTTTTGTGACGCATAATGCTGTGGCATGATTTGTTTCCTTGCAACATAGCACTTCATAGTCACTATACAGCATTTTAAAGCACTTCCTGTTCTTGTACTCTTTCCCTGGGATCAAAGTAACCTTTAAAATTCAATCCAACAGCAACCTAATTATTATTTATCATGATCAAGGTGCAGCTCAAGGACTTCAGTTTCCTCTTGTGGGAAGCTTCAATGGTTTTCATCCTCAACAAGTTTTCATAAAGCTGTGGCTGACAGGTAGATGACAGCGATATGTTTGATCGTGTTTTAATCCAGCGTCGTTTGAAATGTGGTTTGGAAATTAACCCAAAGAATAATTGTCATGCCCACCGCACATGGATTACGTAACGCTGCGCTTGGCACCATTTAGCACTGACTCACAAAAACAGTGAACCCTGCCCCTGGCTGTAGGGGCCCATATACTACTGTGCTGCTTGAGTGATTAATGAGATACAATTGCTCCAATTCATCTCTTTATGAGAAAGTAAGATCTCATATTTCACGTGTGCATTTAAATTTACAGTCAAATGTATGTTTCCATGTTTGGAACGTGCTCTATGTTATTAATTGAGACTATGGCAGAGGCTCTTTCCTCCTTCCTGCAGATGTTTGGGCAGACTGGAGCACTGACAAAAGCCTATTCATTCCCTCTCTTGGTATTAATCCCTCCTGCGCAAGTTTTTGCTTTCTGAATGAATAATAGTATTTTTTCAGGCGGTCACGGGACATGAGAGCGGACTCAAGTTTCTTAGAAGATGGGCAAACAAATCAGAAATGTATGAAATCCTGATGCTTTCCGTGTCGAAGATTTGCAACCAAACATCGTCCACGGTCACAGCGACAATGACACAAACATGTGGAGGAGAGATAAATAAATAAAAACAACTCCAATAATACCTGACCTTTGACCCGAGGCTGAGGCGTGCTGTTGTGAAGGGGGTTTGCAGGGACACGGGGCTCGTGGGTAATGAGAAAAGAACAGCAGTGGGGTTTCTCTGAATGAGAACACGAAGCGTCATGACCCCGGGACGGCCTTTCTCCATCTCCAGAGCCCGGGGCAGGAAGGCTGGGAGATTGAGAGGCAGTAGGGACTGTTTGATTGGCGTCTGCACCGTGTCGATCTGAGCCCGTACAGGAAAAACTGCTGTGGAATGTAACCGGTTGAGTGCAGCGGAGATAAAGCTAAACCTGGGAGTTGTAAATGGAAATTCATTACGTTGTAGATAACAGAAATTAGGCTGTAGGTAAAAAAGACAATCGATTGGAAATGTATCAACTGAAAATTTACAAGTGAACTTAGTGATTGCGTTGATGGTTGCTCTCGGCTTCGGGGAGTGCTGCGCTTTGTCTTCAACTTATTGTGCTGGAATAATTACACAATCATGTTGTCATCTGTAAGTGCAAGCCCACACGCTTGGCCAAGGTCCATTAAAACTATTCAAAGGGCTACACCTCCTCAGATAATTATGTGGCAAAACAACAGATCAATAAAAGCATTTATTTGGATTGGCTTTTAAAGTGGAGTTCATTCATGCATTTTTGTAAACATCAGGGGGCAGAGAGCGAGGTGTAAGACGTGGTGATTGTTGCTATATGTGTGGCAGGCAACGATGATGAACTCTCAGTCCGTTCCACATGCACTTATTGAACGTGTGCCATCATTCATGTACTTATGGGACGATACAGATGCAGTCACGGCGGAGTCATTTAGAAAATGTATCTGCACAGACATGCAGCTGTGTACACAGACTGAATTATTAAAACTAACATTGAATTACATGAGTTATTTCTTTAAAGCTACAAGGATGTGATATCTTTGGAGACACAAATACAATGAAAGTACCGGCGCCAAGCAGCTTTACAACAATGCACTGTAATGCTTTGGACTGACTGATTGATCGGACCGAAACCTGAATGGGTTCCTCTGAAAACAACAAAGACGCACAGCAAGTCTGAGCTTAAACGTTGTGTTTGTTGAATGGTAGGAAATCACACAGTGATAGAGATAACTGAAAGCTCAATAACATCTGTAATTTTCCGTCTCCTGGTTGTGTTTCCTGCCTCGTCCTCACAAAGGAATATTTTTGTTGTTCCAACAGTCAATAGATAACTACCTGCTAGATTCTACTGTTTGATAAATTAGGAGTAAACAAGCTCAGGTGCTGTCACTATTATAACTGCTGCTCCCTTCTTATATTTACTGGTCCAGGGCACACGTAATAATGGGCTGCGTCGCCAGAAATATGACCAAGCCTGCTATTATTTATATGGGAAATGTATCTCTGATTTTAGGTCAGCGCTGGCCTGCCTGCTTTGGTTTCAAGGTGTGAAATGCTAGATGATTGAGAAAGAGGGAGGCGAGAGACGAGAGCGTAATTGTGTGTCATTTCGCTCTGCTTATCTCAGTTAATAATCATCCCTGTGTGGATGTATGAAAATGTGCTCCTCAAGTGTCAGAAACATCTATCAGCATGTCTAATGGAGGCCCTGGTCAATGAAAAATGCATCGGCTGATTCGCATGTGAGGGGGTGAGACACGGGCCTTGGTACTTAGAATTATTTATGGTGGTATTCCTGTGAAGAAGGGGAAGCAAAGAGGTCATTGTAATTCATTTTTCACATTTTGACTGACCCAACTCGACTGTTTGACAGGGAAACTTTGAAGCATAATTCCTTTTATTAAAATCAGACTTTTCTGGGTTTTGCCATCAGTTCGATGGGTTCTGTTCTGCAAACATGCTGCTCACCAGGCTGCTAAAAAGGACATCATGATGTAGCAACACACACACACAAGCAGTCAAACAATGATAAATAATAAAAATATAAATCTCTTTTTGTCTCTGATGTAGCACTCTATGTACATAGCACATCAGATGAAGTTAATGTAGACCAGTACTTTCATGATTCTTGCATATTCTGGGGTGGTACCTCCATGGTTTAATGCACTTATTGTAAGTCGCTTTGGATAACAGTGTCAGCTAATTTAAAGGCAAGGAGCATTAGTAATAATTTATATCCATGTACCCCTGTATGCTCTTCTTCCTAGGTATAGATTTCAGGGGTGGTGGCAGAAGCAGGGGACACGCCCACCATCAATATTTAGATCACATTCACTTGTCCCTCCCCCCCATGAAGACATGAAAGTAGGAGAGGACTTTTATTTTATTTATTTTGGACCAAACTTGAATATTTGTTCGAATCTTTGACAGGAATTAAGATTAATTTAACAAAAAAAAAGAGATATAATTCTTACATATTATGGAAAAAAACTCAGAGACAAAGAATTATTTTTGTTGAACCTCTTTTTACAGCTAGGAGAAATATCACTTATATAAAAGTAAATGGACACCAAAAAAACCAAACTATCATGAATTCAAAATAGAAATTAAATATTACATGCAATTACTTAAAAAGATGGATATATACCCCTATCTGTGTATATTGTATATAATTTTTGTCAGTTGTCTGTTTATTGTACTATTATTGTTTGGATCATTGTATCTATGTATATGTATGTGTTTGTGTGATAATAAAATAATTAAAAATAAATAAATAAATAAAAATAAATAAAAAAATGAGGCGTCTACATTTATATGTTTGTGCGGGTCAGCCGGTGGGAAGCGCCATGACGGTCTGCCAAACGTGAAACTACAGCCGCCAGCAAGGGACAAACAGCACCAACGCGGAATAACTACGCGTTTCAGCATTCAAAAAAAGAGGATTAACATCGGGCTAGCCTTCCCCAGGTGGAAGGAGCCCATGACGGAGAAAGATTTTAAAAGGGACGCTGAAGTTGCCAGCTTTCTCCTCCACAAGTAAGTCAGCTGTACTGCCTAAATTAGCCTGAAGCTAACTGTGTTCATTGGGTTTTGTTAGACAGTGTTACTTATGTCAGGCAGCATAACATCCTGCTAAAACACACCAGCTTCGTTGGTACACAAGTGTGTGTTTACGTGGTTTCAGTAGCTTTCAAAGTCGCGGTAAACGCCGGCTTTTTGTCACAGTAAATGGCAGCTTATAAAGCCTTCCCACCGGCTTTTAGTCCGGCTTTACCGCGACTGTGAAAGTTACTGAAACCATGTAAACATACAGTTCCACCAGAGGAGTATAATCGTGTCGGAAAAAGACAAGAAAACTAGGGCTGATTTCTTCAACAGCGCGGAGCAAAAGCTCCTTGCGGAGCTTTACTAAGAGAAACGCAGTTACCAGAAAAGGAAATACTGTTGCTACTGTCAAGGCAAGAGACATGGCGTGGCAGAAGATTGCTGACCGCTTAACTTTTACATCAGTGTTTAATGTCTTATGTTTAGACTGTGTTGATCAAACACAGTGTGTCCTGTCAGTAGCGAAGTGGAATTGTCACCGTCGTTAACGTGGGAGACCAGTGTTTGAGGTTCAATATCTGCACAGTATTACTTAATGGAAATTAAATTCTGCAAGGAAGTTTTATTTGGTTTACAATTTTTTTAAATGTGTAGTGTACTTTGCACCAACTAATATGCCAAATTGTGTTATCTCTGCACAGGAGTGGTGTCAACAATGTTAAACGCACGGCTGTGCAGGTGTTACTCCAATCATATGGACAAGTGTTAATGTTAGGCCTAGCTGATGTTAAAAGTTCCGTAGACTACAAAGTTATGATGAATAATTGTCAGCTAAATGGCATTACATTTCACATACGTGTAATGTGTGACAAATGTAAGCTATAGGCTGTTGGTGAAAACATTAAAATAACCGCTGCAACATAATTTGATGTAGTGAATGATGCCATAATCTGGGTTTAAACCCCAGATGCCCGCATGATAATCGAGGGATGAGACCACTCTGCTACTACTGGCTATTTTGTTAATTGAGGAGAAGAGTTTTAATATTTCAAGATATCATCACGACAATGACACTTTCTTTTTCAATCCTTGGGAATTCGACTAAACTAACCAAAAATGTGCAGTGAATTCATTTTTGCTTAAGTTGTAGACTTCGTTTTCGGACAACACGGATAACCAAGCGAAAAGTGTGAGGAACTGTTTGTCTGAGACTGTTTACTACAGGTACATATTCTTTGTAACACCGATTCATTAAGCCTGATAGTTAACCTGCCACGGAGCAGGCTGGTCTCACTGTGTGTGTAGTGTCTGTGTTGTTATATGTGTACTTATTGGATAGCAGAGGATGACGTAACGTAAAATGTGAGTAATTCCTACACAATGTCCCTGTAAATAGCAGTGGAACAGGTGTACCTAATAAAGTGGCCAGTGGATGTACATATTTTTCAATACTAAGAATAAGCCTGTATAAAAGACAGGTGCAGTCATGTATCTTTGATATGTGCATTGTTTCTTTTAATGTGAGCATTAATCTGCTCTCTGTTCACTTGTTGGTTATGTCACATCACAGTGGAGCGTTTCTACAAATCTGAATTTGTTAACACGACTGGAGATCCACATGCAACAATATCACTGGCATTTCTGCAGTGCTCACTTTTGGTTTTGCCTCCACATAAAATGTTTAAGATAAACTGAGTCATCCTTAAACTGCAGCAAGTGAAGCCTTATTGTGGAGCTGAAATGTAAGAATTAAAGGCAGATCATCCATATGGCCCTGGGCTGTGTGACATCAGTAAGTGAACCAGTATTGATAAGATACTTACATGAATTTAAACTGGCATCTTTAAGCAGAACTGCAGTGAAAAAAAAGTTTTTGAAAGGCTGAATGCAGTCAAATATGACTTGAAGCAGAATATTTTGTGAGATAAAACATGTTGGATATGTGAGATTTTGGAAATGATTACATCTAATTTTTTTTAGTTTTGGACTTTAGAATGCTCTGAGTTATTGGACATGTCTGACATCCTCTGGTGTCCTCCATCTGCTGTGCTGGTGACAGCAATACTAGCTTAAAAACACGAGAAGTTTGTGGACGTAGGAGCTAAATCTGTGTATGAAAAAACACATTTTTTCAGCAGATATCTTAGTCGTAACAAGACTGACCTTGTTGAGCAGTTTTGTGTTTATATGTGGGGTATTTATTTAGTTTTTGGGGTATCAACGATCTCTAGAAAGTATTCATGTTTGCTGATGGACTCACCTGAGGACCTAGTTGAGCAGTGTTTATATGTGGGGAATTTTTTTAGTTTGGGAAACCCGACAATCTCTAGAAAGTATTAAGCTCATGTTGGCTGGCAAAAACTCTTCACAATCCTGAAAATATTTTATAGCCTAATATGTAAATATGAGCACACTGGAAGTCGACATTTATTAAACTAATATATCTTAAATATTTTTTGTTTTTACTTCAAATGACCTGAGAAGGTAATTAGCAAAAAGCCATCTAAATACAAATGCTCATGATAGCAACTGTTAAAGTGACATTTATAGAATAATTAACTTAAATAAAACAATTTCAGAACTTGAACTTAACCACTGTGTTTTCAGAAATTCTCAAATATACTTGTAAAGGCTGACTGATTGATGGATTAAATGAGTAAGTCTTATTTTTTTTTAATCAAATTTCTTTTAATCATTTAATTTCAAATATACAAACATTTCAAATATCATTTCAATTATGGATTGAAGCAGACTATTTGATTAGATAAGAACATGTTTTGGATTTTGAAATTGACTGAATTATTATTATTTTTTAAATTAATTTTGACTTTTGGACTTTACAGTGCTCTTGAGTTATTGGAAATGTTTGGAATCCTCTGGCGTCCTCCATCTGCTGTGCTGGAGACACGGTGTTCCTAGCTTAGTCGTAACAAGACTGACCTTGTTAAGCAGTTTGTGTTTATATATGGGGAATTTATTTCATTTGGGAAACCCAACAATCTCTATAAAGTATTCATGTTGGCTGGCGGACTCAACAGGGACTAGAAAACAGGGTGTGTCCTGTTGCTAGTTCGTTATTATGGTTAGTCCTACTTGCTGGAGCAGTAAACTAGGTTTCATCAGATTTCAGCGATGTGGTCAGGACCGAGGCGCTTTCACTGAGGTCACATGTAATATTGCAAACCAACCTGAACATGGTAAAAAGTTCCAGTGTCCTCTAACCACTTCAAGAACAGGCTATGATATAATTGTAAAATCTGTTTTTCAAGGTGGAGGATTAGCACAAAGCAGTGTAATCATAACCAATAGGACCAAAAGTATGAAGAACTTTTGAGCTTTAACTGAAAGTGGGAGGAGTAAAGCCAGGTCCTAATCATGGCTGTGGGCTGACACATTAGTGAGTTAGCAGATACTTACATAAATGAAATATATGAGTTACCTTTAAGACATGGATTACTAGAACAATTATCAAACTACCATCAACATGATAAAAAGTTCCAGTGTCCTCTGCCGCCACGTTAAGAACAAGCTAATGGCCAATACCTTTTAAAGCAGGATGAGGATTAGCATTCGTCGCCCTCTTTGCGGTGAGTAATCCAGTGATAGGTGAGGGTGATCAGATTGTATCACTCAGGCTGAGTAATCCACTTCACATGTTCCTTATAATAATTTTAGGCAGGTAATCAGCAATTTACAATGGATTATCTTTTGAAAGTAACCTTGCCAACCCTGTTAATCTATTACGATTCACCCTCATGTAATTTCATATTAAACTGGGTGACAATTCATTAGGTGGGTGCAGTGGCTCCTGAGTGCTCCACGCGCCGCAATTACAGCCCATAGTGGAGGGCCCTGACCCTGGAATGGGCCTGCAGTCACGACGACCAGCACCGCTAATGGAAGTAGAGGAGTGAAGGGGACAAGATGGCTGTCATACTCTCAGCAAAGGGCCTGACCGCCCTGACAGGTGAGGATGGGCCTCTTGTAATTATTTAGCGAGGACACGGGCTGGAACGTTCGGAACGACCAGAGAAATGGAGATCAGATGGAAAGCGAAATGGGCACAGAAACGCTGAAGATGAGTGCTTGTTGTGGAGCGAGGCTCAGATGGTTCAGAGGGGCTGTTTTAATGGCCAGACTTTTCTTTTTGCCTGAGGGTCATTAAAGCAGAGTAATATTTAAAATGACTTTCAACATAACAGCCAAATGCCTTGAAAGCCAAGATAAATGAGGCCAATACAAGTTTTATAGCCCAATGAGATTAAGTCATTACACCACCTTATGTGTGATAATTTACTTTTAAGCATGGCAATATTCCGTGAAGCCAGCATGTCATGTTTTTTTTTTTTTAAATGTGGATTGCGGCCTTTAATTTCAACAGCTGACAATGTTCTTTCTCTGTTTTCTCAGCTGCGTGGCCACACAGCGTTGCATTTCAGTCCAGAAAATTAAGTGAGATCAGTGTTTGGAGTACAGGATCCAAGTCCTCAGTGATGGATTACACACTCCTTGTTAAGCAGGAGACTTACTGAAATTAATAAACACAGGAATTTTGATTTGGATGAGTTAGAGTTGTCAGAACATGAGAATCTTGGCCGGATCTTTCTTCTGTGTTTTTTTTTATTTATTGCGATGGCATGTGATTGTGAAATTCCCTCAGACAGAACATCTATGCATCCATAGACAGCGACGCAGATGCAAAGACATTTCCTTGCGGTATCGGGCCGTCTGTTCTCTCTCTCCGAGCGCGGAGGGAATGTGATGCTGCATAGTGTTGCAGCCGCAGTAGAAGCTACAGAGTCTGTTTTGAATTGCGTCTCATGAGTGGAATATTGATGACATCCTTGGCATCATTCCAAAGAGATAACTGAGTCCGACATAAGGAACCCCATTGAGGTGGAAGGAAATGGGAAGGAAATGGCTCCGTGCAGGCCTTCCAGGCCGCTGTGTGTATCGTACCTCTTTGATCTGAATGTGATTTGTGTTTCTCTTTCTCTCTCTTGCCAAGTCAGACGGCTTGTTTTTATCTATGGATAATATACTAACACTTAATTGGCTTTTTATCGAGCATAAGCAGCTGCATCATTAGTGCACAGAGCAGACAACAATGTGCTGGCTCTGTCTGTCCTCATGTATGAGGTCAGACGATATTTACAGGCACAAAAATACACAGTGAAAGATCTTTATCTTATCGAGGCACGTCTGTGATTGAGTCCCTAAAACTTCATAAAAACGAGCGAGAAAAATCTGCCTGTGCGTTATAAATATTTAAGTTGGCTCTAACAGATATCAGCTTGTCTCAAAACACATCCACGAGATATGTAGCGTCAAACAAAGACAGAGGTAGGACGATGCATCAGCATAAAGAAAATTTAGCTCCCAAAAAATATGTGGGACAAGCCCTTAGATTTCAGGTTAGGATGATGTCTCAAATATAAATATACCCCGATGTAAAAATGCTTGATTGCACGTAAAAGCCCTGCATTCAAAATCCTATTTAAGTGAAAGTACAAAAGTTAAAAATCTGTCCTGTCAAATAAAGGCAAAAGCCAGAAGAATATTCTTAAAAAAAATATGAAAAGTCAAAGTACCAGTTGTTTTCTCCATGACTGATGTAGTATAACATTATCAGATTGTTAATACTGATGCATCAGAGTGTAAAGAACACTTTACTGTGCAGCTGCTCGATGTGGTGAGAGTTTGATCTAGTTTGCTGGTTAAGTCCAGTGGATCCCATCCTCGGGGTCGGGCCCCTCCAAAGGGCCACATGGTAAGTCTAAGGGGTTATGAGATGATTAATGGGAGAGGAAAGACGACAAACAACGTGGTATTTATATGTTGGACTTTTATCTGATCACAAGTACTATTTTGAGGGCAACTGGACTTGCTTTGGTTTCTTGAAGACATTTCTCTTACCACCCACCCACAGTGCAGTCTTGGGATCCCTCCTTAGACGACTCAACACCCATTCACACCTGGACCCATCTACCCTAATGACACACAACGACTCACAGGTGACCATAACGACGCTGAACCTCAGAACTCACATGTGACCCCAACGACTCTGTACGACTTCACACCCTCACAGAGTTTAAAGCCTGCGACTACGCAGCAGTCCGTCAGAGCTGACGAAACCTCTTTTTTCATATTATGAAATATGGGATCATTTTAGCTTTTTGGGCGTCAAACAGTTGTGGAAACGAAACCATCTGCAAAGCTGAGTGGGGAAATGTTTCTTTGGTTAAACTGCTAACAACTCAAAGACATCTGAAGTCAGACACTGCTTCTTTGTAAAGAACTCAAGCCAAAGAGGTCAGGATCTACTGGTTCAATCTTTCATGGTGTGTTTTATATTACAAGGTGTTGTAGTATAGTAATCTTTACAAATGTCTTTTTTATCATAAAATCTATTTTTAAGGTTGTCAAATAAATGTAGTAGAGAAAAAAGTGAATTTGTGTATGTAGTTGAGTGAAAGTGAAACAGCAGAATATAGAAATATTCAAGTACTGTCACCTTAAGATGTGTTTAAGTGAGGGTATTTAGTTACTTCAGCGAGGCTCATATATCACAAGTTTAATCAGGATACAAAGACAAATTGATTCTTTGAATATGTGCTGTAAAAACGTCCTCCATCTAGATCTTAAACTTGTGACTCTGCAATTGGTCAGCATCGTCAGTGTCTAAAACACCAGGGGTGTGGATCAACAGTTTCATGACGGTACGATATTCTATTGATTCTATGGACAACGATACAATATTTGCCGATATTACAAAGTCTGTCTCTATATGATTTAGAATTGATGCAATTCAGGGGTCTGCGATCGATATGAGACAATATTATCTGCCCATCTAACACAGTCAGCTACAGAAGATGCTGCCGCAACCTTTCTTTTTTCCCTTTGGCCAAAAAAATAAAAACAACACATAAATAATAAGTTCAGTAAAGTTCACCTTAAACTGACGACACTAACACACATAAAACAGCACATGGGATAAGTTAACAGACCTAATGTTTAAAATGTCTCAAGAAAATAAAGCATTAACTCAGGTATAAACCATGATGACTAAATATGAAGTAGAATGTCAGCTCACTCTTGAATGTAAATACAGTTAATTTACTGTCTGACTTCACGGTTACAAAGCTGTTGTATATAAGAATACAAATGAGGTTTTATAGGCTTCAGTTAAAAGTGAAATGTCTCACTGAAGACAATGATACTTGATCAAAAAATAGATGAAACTAGGCACCAAATAAGTCTTTAAAAAGAGGACACAAATCTGAGAAAATGGCACGCTGCACTATCAAGAGAATAGCAAGAGAACAAGAGCGCTGACTTCAGTCATATCGCTGATGGCAGCAGTTACTGACACAAGTTTAGTTTCCACCAAAGTTTAATTATACTCAAGCAGGCACCCATCGGGAGAGACGTGTCACACCACCTCAGGGGGTGTTGAATCTCACAGGTTAAACATAGAGCGAGAAGCGTGGGCCGCCACTCCACCTGCTATTCTCCATTATACTCAGCAGAATGTATCAGAGAGCGGGCGATGGACAGACTCCGCACAGACACAGACGCGCGTACATACTGTGTACACAAACATTTACATAGACATAGCAGGGAAAGGATTTGTCTGGATTCAGGTGGGAGGCTGCAGCACTCTGCTTTCATTTCACTCCAGGATCCTCAGTGCTTAGCATCCAGTGATGGATAGAATAGGAAGTAATTGTCTTCCCTTCAGACACCCCGGACCCCTGACGGCTGTCATGAGGGAATGGAGGGGGGAAGAGAAAGACAATATGACAGAGTCACAGAATAAGACACAACACAGCCATGTTTCCATCCACTGTCGAGCAGATGCTGTGTTGAAAAACATATCCGAGAGAAAATGCAAAGTCTCAGCAGACCTCAGTGGTGCTGTCACTGTTTATAACAGTCAGTACGTTGGTCGCATTCTGTGCTGCTTTCTAAATACGAAGCAGCACCTGACTGTGATTCCTGATCATCACAGATTAGACCTAAAAAATGGATGATTGAAACTTAAATACAAGGATGCTGTGCGTGATCTGACTAGTGAGCTGTCTGGAAAACACACTCAAGGCTAGAGAATGAGTAATGGCATTGAGCAGTCAATGTGTTTTTAAAATTTTAACAAAGACTATAGAAGTAGGGGATTAACAGGCGGACTGAGGCAGGCAGTTAGTTTGCAGCCTGCTGTCTCCATTGTTCGCTCCTCCAGATCTTGACAACAGGGAGGAACGTGGTGGAGCTGAAATGGGATGAGCATGTGGCAACCACCACGCCTCAGAATGATAGCCTGGCTCAATCAAGGCAAAGCCCCCCCCAAAATACCTCTCTTTAAGCCTTAATATCTCTGTGACGAGAAACAGATTTTCCACTGATTCTAGTAAAAGGCCACATTGGCTTTGCAAGACTGCATTCATTTGCATCTTCTTAGTCACAGAACTGTCTGCCATTTTCATTTCATGCAACACATCCTGGTTGGCTTACTGGGAGAGCGTCTGAACGGGGTGCTCATCTTCCCAAAACCCCATCAACGATGCAGTGACATCACACTCTGGAAATTATGGGAGACAGCAGGAAGTAGTCGGGATGATTGGGTTCACTTGTGCCTTCGGGCGCAGTCCGGTTGACTGTATCTAACAGGTCAGGGATTGAAACCCAGCTGGTGGGACAGATAGAGCGCCAAAGGAAAAAAGAAATGCACCTGATGTGTTCAGGGCAGTTTATTTAAATCCTAATACATTTCCTTCTCTGTCTCAGTTTGATTGTGCAGGTGACAGCACTCAGGTGACAGCCAATAACTGCACCAAGGTGCGTGAAATGCACACCGCTTTTCCTCCCAAGAGAACTGTTGTGAATGACATGGTAATCCAAGGCGGCTACAGGAAACAACCCAAAATACAAGTTTTCACGAGTGTAACGACGCAGCTGTTGACATCTGAGATAGCAATTACTCATGTTTGGACAGTCTAGCACAAGAAAATTAGGGAAAATCTGCTGTGTTTTTTTGCTGTAATGTGACTTTTCCAAATCACGCAGCCAAGTCCGTCGTGCTTATAATTATGTGAGACAGACAGGGGTTGAGACTGAGAGTGGGAGACACCAGAGCAGATGAAACTCCTCCACCAGCGATGCTGAGCCTCACTTCATCCAGACTAGGAGTCATGCGGAGGGTTTAAGGCTAGCTGCTGCTGCTAAGCTCCCACCACTGTGGATCTGTCTAAGAGCAACAAGACAGCCGCACGGAGAGAGAGACAGAGGGGGGGTGGCGGTGAGGGGGAGTGAGGCAGGATTAGGAAGATGGATTTGGATGCTGGTGAAGGGTAGCCAAACGGTGAGAATTAAGGGAAAACAGTGAGCAGTAAGGCTTATCAAGGCAAGTGAGATTTAGCAAGGCCTGAAAGCGGTCTGCTGCTGGATGCTGGGCAGTAAAACCTGGCTGCTGCTTCAGCTGAGGCCCAGTGTGCTTGAGTGGGTGAAAGACCCACATCTAACCTCCCACTAAACACAATATGCCATAACGTTTTTATAGCTGCTCACTTTAAAGCCTTTTACTTGTTAAATGAGAAATCAGAGTCATGTGAGGCTGTGCTGGATGTCATCTTTCTCAACACTTGAAGCCTTCGAATTAAGCTTAAAATATCTGTCATCATCTTTTATGATGTCACCACCCTAAATAAAAAACCTTCAACTAAATCCTTAATTTAAATTAAGTGATTTGTCGATTTAAATGAGTTATTCTTTCTTTAAATTAAATCTTAAAAGTGACTTAATGCAAATGGAGATCTGGAGACGGTTCTTAACTTCGAGGTGGCTAAGTTGGGGCTAGCAGCTAACAGTGCTAACTCCATAAACAGTGCTGACAGAGTTGACAGTATTAACCAGGGGAAAATTGGAGGGTGGGCGATATGGCCCTAAAATAATATCACAATATTTGAGGGTATTTTGTGATAACAATATTCTTGATGATATGACAAATTAGTAAAAAAAAATATTATTCATCTAAGAAAATAGAATTGCAACAAAATAAGTGACATAGCTTCAGAAATTCAGTAAATATTAAAATGATCCCTCATTTCTTTAGTTTGTGAACAACAACAGTAACTCAGAGTGAGACTCAGATTCTGTATACAATATTAATAGTTCAACTAAATAAAATCTACCACCACAAATGACACATTTAAACAGCTCCCAAATACAAAACATGTCCTCTGGGATCTATATATATATAAATCAACAGGTGATTTCCTTCTCTTTTTTTCCACCTGGACCTTTATGCTCTGCCATTTCTCCTCTAATCATCACGCTGTAACCTGTGACAGGCTGTTATGATACCACAGCTATCACACACTCACATAGATGGAGTTTTCTGTTGAGCTGCGATCATCACGTAGGTTTATACTACCATACAAGAGACGAGTTAACCACAACAAACCACAGAGAAGCTCAGTTAACAACACACGGAGAGGTAGTGTGACTTAATTCTCTGCTGAGGACACCATTACTCCACTATATCTTTACATATCAAATCCTGGTTTACTGCCACATTAAGACTCTGAATGTTGCATACAGAGCCTTTAATGGACGAGGTGTACACAGGTGCATGTCTCCCTGTGTGTGCAGCAAACATAAAAGCATAAAAACAGTTTTTTGACCACAGTGAAAATGTTGTTTTTGAAAGGCTAAACGCCAAGAAATATGGATTGAAGCAAAATAATTTGGTGGAAAAAACATGCTGTGAACTTTGAAATGATTACATCAACCTTTTTCTCCCAATAAATTTTGACTTTTGGACTTTATAATGCTGAGGAGTTATTGGAATGTTTGAAACACAAGTGACAATCCTATGCAGCCACCACTGGAATTTAATTCAACAAATAGTGTCAAACTTATGATATAAGTGTCCTAATCTTTATTAGCAACGCTACAGAAATACCAGGTTTACACAAAATTGACATGTATAAACAAATCTGTGCAGGATTTACATGTAAGGTCAGACGAAATCTGTTTTAATTTTTTTTTTCCAGATTCCATCTGAAATCTGTATTTTCCAATTCAAGTACATTTTGTCATCAGAAATAATATCTAATTATGTAATGGATGAATAAAATCTACTCAATTCTAAAAGATAATATTCAAATATTTTCATAATTTAATGAAAACCAAAAAAACTTGATGTGAGACAACATTGTAACATATTTATTTCTAAAAGAAAGTGCTTCATTACAGTTATTAAACAAAACACAACATCCTCTTGTAAAACAAACTGCTTTACATCTGAGCTTCATGATGCTCTGCTCTATATTTAGCTGTTAGTGTTGAATTCCTCAGCTTTTTGGATGACTTAGCGTCTCAGAGGGTCTCGTCAACATGACTGCAGGGTCCAGCAAGTATGTTGTTGCCAGGATTTTGTTTTCTAGCAACCCACCATCAAACAATGAAGTAATTTCACTCACAATTTAGTTTGATTTCTAAATTATAAGGAACACAGGTAACACGCTTTATACCTCTTGTGATTATAATTCAGTTAATCTTATTTTTAGACATGTATTTTCACCGTGTTAACACCTTATTTTGAAAAGCCGATGTTGTTGTGTTTGTATCCTGGGCTGTTTAAATGCATATACAGGTCAGAATACAACATTAGCAGCGGCTGATTTGACTGCGTGATGCAGAAAAACCAGACACTGCCTCAGGACGCCCCAAGAAGCACAGGAGGATGGGATTTGATTCAACCTGGCCGACTGAGAAAAAGATTGTAGTCAACCTAGCCATCATTCGCATTTCCACAATCATTTAAGTTGGAGACAGACATGAGCAGAGCAGAATGAAGTCTCGGCAAGTAGAGCAGTAACATTTCTCGCAAAACAATATCTGAAAAATTACCTACATTTAAATTGTACTTTTTAAAGCACTGGCATAGTCCCCTGGCTGATTATATTTACTGACCCAACGTAACTGGACCCGATGTGTGTGTGTGTGGAGGAGCTGAGCCTCGTCCTTGCATGAAACACACAGAGATCAGAGGACAGAAGCAGCCTGCCCATAAATGACACCAAAACATACCAGCCCAGTTTTTTTCTGTTCATTTGGCGTAGGCATTGTGGGAAAAAAAAGCCATGATAGTTAAGACCAGATTTTTATAAACTGCACCCACATTTTGGTGAATTCCACGATACTCCATGTTTTACAGCTGCTTCTAATTTCTTGTCAAACACAACAATTCTGTTCGTGTTTTCCCAACTTGTGCTCACTCCAAAGTCCTTGAAATCTCCCTGAGACACTGACGAAAAAAGCTGTCCGTTCATGTCAGCATGATACGCAGTCGTTTGCCTTTGTTGTTTAGCTGGTGCTCGGTGGTGTCAGAGAGAAACACGGTGGAACAACATCGAAAGTTAAGGCTGTGGAAGTTTGAGTCGGGCAGGAAGGGTGGTGGATGGGTCCAACAAGCACCAACTTTCACCAGGGAGGCTGGTGTTCGCTTCCTGTAAGATTGTAAAGCCAAACCCTGTTCTTTATGTACTAACCTCAACATGTGATGTGTTTGCAGAGCATAACCATGTGTGTTTGTTGCTGAAGGAAAAAAAAGCGTAGTTTGCAGTGTTGTATTGACGTTGTGCATTTATTTTGAAAGGGACTGTAGGCAAACTGTACATTTCCTGTGAAAACAAAAAATGTGTCACAGCTCAAGTTTCTTAGATCACTTCACTTTCTGCTTGTGTGTTTTCCCTCCCTTTTGATGGCTTCACCTTTGTCTGATTGCCTGTCCCGCCCTGATTAGCCTCACCTGGGCCTTGTTATCCTTCCCCTCACCACAGTATTTATGTTACGTTTACATGTAGCTGGCTATTTTCATAAACGGACATTGCGCCCTCTCCATTTTCAAAAATAATTTCGTGCACTCGTGTCCGTTTACAGAAAACTTTGCGTTTACACCAACCCATGTATGTATGCCGTCAGGACATTCCAAAATTGTAGGTGGCAGTGTAACGAGAAGCTGAAGCCCACATTAGCCAATCAGAATCCCAAAAATAGCAACAACAGCAACGAATCACTTCCTCTTTCTTGTTTCTGCTACTCTGAAGCATCCATGATCACCATAGCAACATGTAAACATAGGTCAAGCTTTTGACGCGGGTGCAAGTTCTGTCGCATACTGTGACGTCTGCTGCCTGTGTTTTCTCCGTCTTGCTCAGTTTACATGCAAACGTGCAACCAGAGTTTTCCAAGATCTCCACTCTGGCCGGAGTTTTTAGAATGAATTGTTTTCAGAGGCGAATTCTCCGTTTGCATGTAAGCAAAGGGCACAAACGAAGGGATATGTCTCAGTTTCTAAACGGAGTAAACAGGGCTTTAGTGTGTGTCTTGTTTTCTCTCTGTTCCAGTTCGTCTTAGCTCCTTGATTGTCTAATGCTCCAGCCTTTTGCTTGGTTTTTTTGGACTTAGCCTGTTTTTTTGCCTCTGCCTCGTCCCTTTTGGATTTGTTTGCCTCTACTGATCGTCCTATCCTCCGACCAGTAAAGACTCATTTACTTAACTGAACTGCCTCTTGAGTCGTGCATTTGAGTCCATTCTCTCCTGGTTCACCAGTTTTTACACAATGCATGTAACAGGCAGAACTTGACACGGCGTCCCTGACCAAGTGTTGCTATGTGACGAGGTCGGAGTGAGAATGTGTTGGTTCTCCACAAACATCGATTTAGAATTCGAATGTCAACATTATGAATGAATGACGCTTCAGACTATTTGGTACAGCCCTAATAGGAGGAACGTTTACTTCTTTAGACTTTAATTTTCCTTTAAGAAAGAATTGATATTCTCTGCAGTGTGTTGCAAAAGAGAATTCAAGACATGGCCTTCCAGGGTTGTTTGTGTGATTGTTAATATCTGTCTCGAGTCCATTCAGTTGTCAATCAGTTTGGCTCTATCTCTGAGTGTCCTTGGTTACAGCAAAGAAAAAATAATTAACCTATGATTAAAAAATCACAGCTACTGAACGCATCCAGGGTTCATTCTGGGATACAGTGCTCGATGAGACACATTTGGAAGTCTATTTAGAGATTTCACTTTGTTCATATAAACAAAGTAGCATTGAGAACACATGTTTCTGAATCTGTGCTGGCGCACACAGACAGTGTGAGATGCAAAAACACCCACTGGAACACTTCTTTTTTTTAAATTTTTAGTTTCAAACTGACAAGCCTCTTGGACTTAACAAAAGATATGCTGAATTTCTAGACATTGCTGTCAACCTCTGGGTATTAGCGTCAGGGCAGCACGATGCGGAACACTGACCCATTCTTTCCTTTGGCATAACAAAACAGCAAAGAGGGCATCTCAAACATGCAGGATTAGTCTCATTTTAATATTTAGCACATGCCCTGCTTCCTCAAATGTGGGTGCCAGAAACGAACGCTTTCCATAATTCAACCAAGTGTAGCCGAGAAATGATCCATGACTGTGTTTTTTTTGTTTGTGAATCACTCTAATACCACATCAGAAAGTGGATTGTGTTTCAAAGACACGATTTTCAGAGTTTTCATCTGTAATCTGAATTCCTCCCTCTTTAATGGATTACTGAATGTAATCTGTGCCGCTCATGCAAGTTTCACGTTACGTACATGTATTGTGGCACAAAAACTCAGCAAAAAGTTCAGCTAAGTGGAAAATACTTAAATATAAAAGGTTGGAAACTATCTAAGTTATCAGACACATCACTCATCTCATGCAAACTAGCTTGACTTGCTAAAAGAGCTTTAATTTTCACCTCACTTCTTTACTAAATAAAGAGTGTTAGCTAATACCTAGAGGCATGCAGCAGGATAATTTACACTAGTGAGATGAAAAGGGTGTCAGGGAATTAATTATGGCATTAAAGGTGCAGATAGCAACAGTCTCAATGCCTCTGAGAGAAGAAAACAGACAGAGAAGAAGAAAGAGAAAAATAGAGATCGGTGTGTCGAAAGTTATCTCTACCCTGCAGCACAATGGGAGTGTTAAACACAGCTAAACACTTCAAAGTGCAATTCGGTACAGGGAGAGGCGCTCAGCGGAACGACCTCTACTTTACGTCTGGATGTGAGTACGGTTATAGATCACCTCCGCTCTCTGCCTCGCTTTCTTTCTTGTAGTTCCAACTTCAGCAGATGTTGCAGAGTTTAAATTATTTTTCTTCTCCGCACGTGAAGGTACACAGGAAGCCGACGCTCCTCCATCTCCAGCTGATTGCTGGGACGTTATTGCTTTGACTGGGGGTGACAGTAGCTGTCACGGCTGTCAGACGGCTCGGCCTGCAGCATATCAAACCGCAGGTTATAGTGTGACTGGTGACATGCTCAATCAGCCATTAAAGAGAAATCACTGTCATGGGTACATGGCTGCTGACAATCAGTCATCACAGGGAGGGAGGAGGCTCCTCGGCCAAATTGGACTCAAAGTGGTGGCAAGGAAAGGATGTGGTTTAAGGTTAGACTGCTGTGTGAGGTTTTTGTCATGCAGTTTTGGGCTTTTATTAAATATTGGATATCAGCCAATCATGTGGTCCTCTTTCAGCGTGATAGAGATTCCTGTCTGGCCACTGACAGCTCTCGCTGTTTGGAGGTCATTGTGTGTGTCCTGTGTCTGTCGGAGCATGTGAGGTGGAGTCAAGAGTCAACAGTGGGAATATGTGACACCTGTTCTGGCTTAAAACATGACGATACCAGTACCAATACCAGTACCCTTAAGGTGACACATATGCCAGTACTTCATTAGATACCTTTAATATGAATGGAGTGGCGTGTAGTATAACCATACTTTAAAAAGCTTTGGTGGCATGAACTGCCAACTCTGTCAAATACACCTGTTTTGGTGTCTGTGTGAGTTTGTTGGAACTGTTAACAGCTTGGTGATAGTCGCTAGCCACTGCTGCTGTGTTAGCTTGTGCTAAGCGGACAGACCGAACTGACTGTTTGCTGAAGGAGAGCAGGTCTGGAGATGGCAACAACGAAAAGTTTGATGATCCAGCAGTGAGCTGGGGCGGCTCGGGATCAGACATCCTGAGCAAGAAGGATCAAATGCAGCTATTGTTTGACTGGAGATGTTTCAATACCAGCACTAACAAATAATAATACATTTATTTGATATAGCATTTTTCACAGAAATGAAATTCATAAAAGTGCTTCCCAAAGTACAGTCAAACAATCAAACAATGCAAGCAACAAAAAGTAAGTAAAACAGAGCAAATACAGGCTACTGAGGCCTCAAATAGAAACACACCAAGGAACAAGCACTGGACAGTTTAGGGTGGGACAGAGGCCATTTTGAAAAGATGGCTCTTCAGTTGTTTTTTAAAAGTTTTTAAGGATAACGCAGACCGTAAACCTAACGGAAGAAAGCTACTGTCCAGAAGAACTAAGAGACCTGCTGACAATATATGGATGGAGGAGATCACAGATAGATTGCCATCACACTGTGTCAGTCAGTAACGTCAAGCGTATATTTTTAGAGACTCTAAATAAAAGAGCAGCGATGTAGATCAATCCAAGAAACTGTAAATTTAATCAACTAAGTAGATGTTTTCAATGACACTCAAATTTGTCCACAAATAATGATAATATAATTATAACTCCCCATGACTTGATAAAACTCAGATTCTGCTTTGAAAAATGACAAGGTGCAGTGGTGGAACAAGTATTCAGATCTCTAAGTTAAGTAAAAGTAAAAACTGTTCATTTAAAACATAACTTAAGAAAAAAATAACACCGCAATACTTAAGTGTCAATGGTAAGAGAACTCATATGGACTTATCCCATCCCTGAGAGTTTAAATAACATTTACAGTATGTATATTATAAGTTTACTTTATACTGTTGGGTAGTTTCAGTGGCCTGTACTGCTGAGGGGTTTTGTTTTTCAGCATAGCAGCCATCTGCTAAGCTGACTTTCCTGGCCTTAGCATGAGCATATAATGAGAAGTTAAAGAGAAATAAGTGACTAAATGAAAAAGAAATTGCCTCGAATTACATTAAAGATTCTGAATAATGTGACAAAAAAAGAGCTTTTACTGTAGTTGCATTAATACCAAATGTATCAACCCTCAAAACTGTGTCCCGTCTAAGATTCTGTCTCTGCTCTCCAATGCTACTCCGCTCTTGGTTTGGGAACAATAAACAAAACAATAAACTTTTCCATAACCACTCCATAAAAGTTTTACATTGAAGCAGAAGTGAACAATTTGGGGTCGCACATAAATCCAAACCAGTGCACACAAGACTGATGTAAGAGGCTGAAACAGCCCCGAGAGAAATACCTTCAAATGCCAAGAGCTGTAGTCAGAGATTGAGTCCAGGTCCGTCCAGAGTGGAATATTACAGTTATGCTGTAACTCTACACAGAGGGCCATGCTCCCCATAAAACATCAATTGAAGCTTTCCGAATCACCCATGACTTACCCGACAGGTCAAGTACAAACCAGCAGAGAGGGGCCTTTGAAACTGCAGGTTTGGTGTTTCAATTTAGGCCAGACATCATGGAAAATTTTCCGACATGAAAGGCGCCGTGGATGGAGGCAGGTGGAGTATCATGCACCGTTGCCATGCCACTGGTCAGTGAAACACACAGGACAAGACATAATGAGGAAAACAAAACAGTGTCCAGTCACGATGGAGGGCAAAAAAAGAGAAAACTGTTGAACCCTGAGGTTAAAAATACAAGATGTCTGTCAAATATATTGCAAGGCTCATAAAAGCTCCTTCCAGGGGTTAACAGCTGGCTGGTGGATGAAGGATGAGGTGAGGATGAGGTGCAGGTGGAACAGAGGGGGAAAACGACTATCCGTAATCCCCTAAACTTTCTCCTGAAGGAAGCACTTTTTTAATTCCAGACTCATCCTGCCCTGGGGAGGGACCGTTATCAGCTGATTCTTTCTTCCTCCCCCTGCCCCCATTTTCCTTTTCCTTTTCCCTTCCCTCTCTGCGATGCATCTGCCAGGTGTGATAAGGCAGACAAACGTTACCTTTACAGGGCTATTAAAACCATTTCCCCCCGCAGTTTTGAAATGATTATCGCCTTAGGCCCACGGTTACAGGTTAGCTGATAGCTCACCTCCATCTGCCCATATCTGGGTGACTCTTTGAGGCTTAGGGCTGGCTGGGTGGTTGAAGATTATATGCGTTGCTTAAACCGCTTGAATACCAGGGGAAAACGGCAAAGGTGGGAGGGAGGAGAAGAAGAAAAGGGGTGGAAGAAATGAAAAGAGCAGGAGTCCTGACATCCACAATGCTGTAGCGGATGATAAGGGATACAGTGACAGCTCTTCCTCCCGATGTCTGGGGCTCGGACTGACTTTATGTGGGACACATTGTCAGGGAAAGGGCAGCCACAGTCAGTCTTGAAGGAAGCCGGGTGATCTTTTTCGGCTTTCAAGAATTCTCTGCATTGTTAAACGATATATCCTTAATTTGTTAGAAATTGGATTACAGTAAGATATCAGTCTTGATTCGAAACACCTTAGGCAGCGATTGTTAGGTGCAAGAACAGATTTCCTCGTACAAGACAGAGCGAAATTCCTCAAAAGACCGAAGCCGTCTCATTTACAAACACTTAAAAACTGCTTACAGTAGACATTTGTTAGCAGCTGAGACAGCTACAGTATCTATCTTCCTGTGTGGATGCTTCCTGCCAGCCAGTCTCCCAAATCCTCTCAAGCATCACGTCTGCTCCATAGAGATATCACCACCAACGCCAGCCGCCGCTGGCTTCTTCCCATTACCTGCTCCTCACTTATCTGTCTGTGGCTGACTGATGGTCTTCTTTATTTCTTCCCATTTCCTGCAGCCCATTAGAATGTGTCACTTATTGGCAGCCGATCTGGGTCAAATTTGATCTTCTTTTCTATTAACATATTCAAAAACTGCAGACACAGAGCACAAAAAGACAGTGTCAGTTCAGATTTTGAAAAGAAACCGTTTTCTTTTGAGCGACGAGGGGAAATGCTAAGTGACTGATGCTGAGCTGAAGTGTTCATTAACTCTGTAAAGGTGGAAAGAGCCCTCCTTTAGCCACTCTGACACCTTCCCAACAGAATAATCTGACAGCTGAGGCACTTAATTGAGGTAGCAACGAATATATATTAACATTAATTTAATTGCACCCAGAGAATTTCCTCTCTAATTGACCTTGGCCCCCTTTACAGCATAATTACTAAGACCGTCACTTTTGTGCACCGCAGTCAGACACATCCTGTAAGGTCACTGACCCTGCAATCTGCATAAAGAATTAAACAGGTGATAAAGCAGGGCTTACAACAGCCTAATGACGAATTATCAGCCGGTAGAACCTGCGAGTTCATTTTTAATGTAAACCCTGATAACAAGTCATGTGGGAACCAGTAAGTATGTGGTTAATAAGACCAACTGGGAGGCATAAAGGTTACTGAAATAAAAACCAGCTGTCTTTTGTCTTGGTGCATTTGCGCACACACATTGTGCCAAATAGAAACTACCGGGAGCTGAAGTCGACATGAGTTACGGGTAAATGTTTTTATGGTCGATGCTAAATGCCAAAATCACTTGTTACTTTGGCATTTAAGACAAGAATAATCACTCCTTTGGGGGGCAGCTAGTTTGCCCTTACGGAGGCACTTAAGGCATCTAAATATAGGCTTGGTTTATGATCGAGACGTCAACTATGAAATGTATGATTTAAAAAAACAGCCCCCTGCTATTGAGCTGAGAGTCCTTCTCAGCTCCGTGAAGACAATGATTTGTCACTAGAGATGTCCACTGTTGTTTCTCCTGACCTTGCGGCAGGAGCTAAACTTGTTATTCTTCACAATAACATAACAAAGCACCTTTGACTGGAGTAGCTCCTTTAACCAGAGCTTCTAGCCAGTGGTTCACTGGAGGTGATTGGAACTGCTCAGCCATGCAGTCGAGAGCCTGCCGAGAGCTTTTCACCCCAGCGTTTAATGAGCTATGTTCAGGTCCACTCCACATCCATCCCAGTCCATTATTGGCTCCAAAAAGCTTTCAAAATGTCATTTGAGCACTCAGTCTACTTAACCAATAGCCTATTCATAAGAGTGCCAACGGTCCTTCTCAAAAAGGGCCATTTGAATTCAGATTAAACAATTGAAAAAAACATATGTTGGCCAACTCACTTGGCACAATGGCTTGATTAATTGCTGTAATTTTGAATGCTGGTATTAGTGTTGTCATCACAGGTCAAAATACACTCCGGAACGTAAAGTATATTAGTATGCATGACCTGCGCTGTAAACCTGACCGATGAGGGCAATAACATGGCCATAAATTCAGCCTCCGTCGTCACTCTCTGTGCCCTGCTTTTTGGTTGGACACACAAACAAAAACTGAATCAGTAACATGCTCTCAGGATTAATTGGAGGCCTCGTAGGTGTTTTAGAGCGTCCGTTCTCCTGCGTCGGAGCCCCCAGGGGTGTTGTTTTCTCTGCCATGGTGTTATGAGGAAATTTCTAGTAATGAAAAAAAACAACAGTGTGAACCTAGCCTGCAGTCGTGCGCTGGCTCCCCAGGGAGATGAGAACATCTTATGAGTGAGGCCTTTCAATAATGGAGTTCACTATTAATCATCTCCCTCACATGTCCGCTTTGTGTTTCCTTTCTATTTCATTGAGTAGCCATTCTTCGCAACCAGAAAAAAAAAAAGCCCTCGGCCACTACCATTCAAGTAATTCTCTTCCTTCCTGCCTCATAATAAAGGATTATTGGCAAATGTTCTCTGCCCTGAATGCCTTGGAATACACGGAGTCCATCAACAATTAAACGCCAACATGGCACAGAATGGCTCTGGAGCCAGGCGCTGATGCTCGCCTTGATACAATTATTTCATTTTGAGGAACAGATGCAATTAGATTTGGAAGGCGGTTTTCATGAAAATGGGAGAAATCAATGGCCGAGCCAAATGTTGGCTCTGAGCCCAATTATATACGTCTTCATGGACATGACATTCAACCTCGTGTTTTATTAGCGAACCGAGAGAATTAGTGGTTAAAATTGAACGCTCTACAAAAATAAATTACAGAGGCATTTACATAAAAGATGGAGCACAAGGCTGAGACACTAATAGTGACACTTATGACATTAATTTGTGGAAAATGTTTTCGTGTCAATGTGAACATGTACGGTAGAAGAAAAATTCAGTCAGTAGTAGTATATGTATGTACACCACATCTACTCCAATCAAATTAAAACGTATAAGTCAAGTCAACCATTTCTTTGGATTATGAAGAGACATGAGCCCATTGTCCCTGAATTATGTCCTTACTGGACAATTCTGTGCTTACAAATTAAGTCCAATGCCAGTGTTCAGTGCCATAATATTTCCCTAACCATAAACCTAGTGCACTGCCATGTGTAACAGAAGAAAGTCTGTTTTTTTAAAATGTTGGCATTGGATGCAAAAAATTATGTCACTGAATGTAACCAAGAGTTTTGCAGAACCATCCATTGTCACCATCTTGTCTGTCTCACACACAGGACGTGTCAGTGACAATCGTTTGCAATTCTTACTGATAAGTTTAAGCCATCAAGCAGAAGCTATTCAATCAGATACTTTTATTAAGCCAAGTTATTTAGCAAAACTCTATCTGGCAGCACTTGAGTGGCAGCTTTATAATTGGCAAGCATCCAACCTTACTGTCTAAACAAACCCAGTGGAATTATATTAACTTGTTTGCCTGAATGGGATTGGAAACATAATGGATACACACATCCACCAGAAGAAATCAGATTTATGATCATTTACAGCCGTGTTGGACACGGATGTGGTTGATATTTGCACATTTCCAGTGTGTTTGGACATGTCTTTTTTTTAAGCTTGCTTGCTCTCTTCAGATTGTCTTAAACTAGCTTGTGTACAGATTGAATTCAGCTTCAGCAGCTTGTACTGATAAATGACCAAATGTCTCGAGGTGGAATGAGGGTTTAAAGCAGGGGTGGGGACCTTCGGCTTCCGCAACACAATAAAATTTGTACATTTTATATATTCACTTATAGTATGAATAAATAAAAAATAAGGAAAAAAAATCGCCAGCCATTAGTTGTCTGAGATAAAACAGATGGCTATGAATGTCCGAGTCAATGTCAGGGTCAATCAATACGGCATGTGATTTACGTGTCATTGCGCGATGACAGTCGGTGGCAGTGAGTGACTGACATGGATTGACAAGTGATGCATCATGGCGACGGCCCAAAAAAAGTAAGGTGGATGTTGAATGACACGTATTCCAGGAAAAATGGACAAACTATTTTTTCTTTGTTGAAGTTAAAGGCAAGCCAGTGTGCCTGGTTTATGGCGAGGCGCTGACAATGATGAAAAAGGCAAATCTCGAGCACCATTACAGCTCGAAACATGCCAAACTCGACGAGTTGAGAGGACAAATGCGTCTGGATAAAATTAATGCTCTTCTTTGTTTGCCCCCTAAGTGCGGTTCATATGGTCAGGTGTGAACACAGCATTCACAAAAGGATGTGCATCAAAACAACCGGACCGAGACCTCCTTAAAGAGGTGGTCTGGTGCGGTTGGTTTGTGGTGAGAACGTGTTCCGACCTGGATCTGAACCAACTGCAGTCACATGACACATTGTTTGGGTTAAACATGAGCATGTTACAGTCCTGGAGGATTATTAATGTGTGCCTCCTCCTGTACTGCCTTAATATGCACATTCAGCACATCCAATGCATCAAAACATTGTTTTCTAGTTGGAGCCGCGCCTCGTTTTCAAACTGTATGCTTTGACTCAAATGAACAATGACAGCAATATAGTCCACGATGAGCAGCGCTAAAATCAACCTGCATAGTTGTCCCTCCATTGTGACATTAGAAAGTGTCACATTTATCTTGACAGTGTACTCTTCTTCAACGTTTGCTTTACTTCCTGGATTTTTCCCACATGGAAATTCTGACCAATCAAGAGCAGCTTTCTCACACAAGGCATTTGATCTGGTCCGCTTGTAAATGCTGCCGTGAGAACACCAACCAACTCTAGGCAATTATACAACTTTGTATCAAAACTAGTCCCTGATTCAGACCAAAGCAAGACAACTCTAGGTCTGAAAGCACCCTAAGCTACCCTTCCTCTACTCTAACATACCTCACTCTTCCCAGTGCTCTTTTCTCCAACTCTTACTAACGTGTCCACTGTTGTTGTTCCTGCAACAAATCTCTCGAGACTTCAGAACAAGAGTTCTCCTCGAGTGAGACTTGTCAGACACTTGTAATAACAACTTGAGCCTGTCAGTGGCAAAAACAAGCACTTCTAATTGGACGTGATTTGAAGTTGCTCAATATCCTGCATTGATTACGTTGCAGCCTGTTTCGCCGCTGTGACTCTCTCAGTACCGGGCTGATCTTAAAAACTGTTGTCTTCATCAGTCACTTAGACACAAAAACATGTGAAAATAGGGGTGCAGGGTGAAAGATAACCAAGTTTCCCTTTGACCATATTTACGGTCACTGTAGTGTCCCAGGTGCAAGCTTCATGAGGCAAATAATGACCTAGTGACCTCTTTTGTGTTGAGCACGAAGGCTTCGAAAGTTGTCATGGCACTTGGTTGTGCGCCTCTGAAATTTTGTACCTACATGCCCAATGCTTGTACAGACATCTCTTTGACTCTTCATTGAAAGACCATGAGGACAGTCAAATGGCCTTTAAGTCACCACTTGGGGTAAAGAAAAGGCTTCTTGTTGCAACATGTGGAAGAGCTAAAAAACAGCCTCATGGAAAGACAAGCAGCTTGGAGGGAAACAAAGCGGTATGAAGTCATTTCGACTCTGAGGTAAGCAACAGTTGTTATTACAGAACACAAATGCAATATTTTGCGGTATGTTGGTGTTTACTACTGTTGCAAGGCAGCTTTCTTTTCCAGCAACATCCTTGCAGTTCCACTCGCTGATTTCATGCTTATCCACAGAATATTTTGTTTGTACGCTGCCTGGAGTTTGGAGCATATTGCAGCAAACAAGGTGTTGAGCATAAACACCTCTGTGCATGTTTTTTGCTCGCGTTCTATCTACAGAGGCCCACGCCACCGTGTCTCGCACTAGTGTAAACAAAGCTTTGCGCTTGTCGATGTAATAAATGGCAGAATGCCCTCATCTAGAACTCACTGTTGCAGGTTGTTTGAGCATGTGCTAACAAGTGTTGGTCATCATGACTTATTTACACTGTTTACGCGGATTGTTCCCCTACGGAGCCAAGCAGGGGCACTACTGCAGGAGGAGGGGGCAGCTGAATGATTCAGAGGCCCAGAGCTCAGCGGGGGCCCCTGGAACATGCGAAGGATTTTACATATTTATAGAGTCAGAGGTGTTGCTGAGCTGTTTGTGGTGACCCGGAGGTCAAGCCACAGTAAGATCATGGCATCTAGGGTTACCTCATGTATGCTTTGTCACCCTTTACAAGCACCGAGAAGCAGAGACACGTGAACAGCTCATGCCTTTGTTAGACTCTCACCCATATTGAATGCATAAGAGAGCATATGGATAGCATGTAAATTCTTTTAGGAAGTCTGTTTTGGATGGTGATAGTGGAAAGCATTTTTTGTAAAGCACAAATTCTTAATCATTTGTTTGGAGAGTCAGATTCGACAGTTGGATCGAACGTAACAAAAGTGTATCAGCATGAGCCAAAAACATTTTTCTGCTGCCAAATTCTGAGTGTTGTGCTATCACATTTAAGAGGTTACCACCACAGATACAGCAGTTTCACATATGTTCTCTATGTGTACAGTGCGTGCCAACAGTTAATCGCACTATTTCCTGTAATTCCAATCCCCTGGTGAGCAGATGACTGATGCCCAAACGGCAGACTTTCTAGAGAATAAAAAAAAAAGAGAAGCAACGCACAATATTCTCGACTCCACTGATGAGGAGCACATTTTCAGAAAGATTGATCTTGTGAAGAGGGGCCGACATCAAAAGCCTTTCTTAATATTTTAGGAAGGAGGAGTTATATATTTAAGGATTTCAAAGTCATATATGTCGTCTGAATAGGTTCATCTGATCGGCGTCCAAAAAACTGGATTTCATCAGGGGTGATTGAGGTAATTTCTCATGAGCTGCTAGCTTGGTTTTGCCTGTCTCTTCTGTGGGAGGGAAGTCTGAGCTGATGCTGATGTGTGCTGCTTCTGCAGACTTCAAAACAAAGAGAGAAGAACCCACAACTTGAGTCTTTCTTCAATTAGATTACTTAATTAGCACATGACATGATATAGTGTTTTGATGCCTGTACAAGAACGCTGTGTTTTGAACCAGTAAGCAACTTAAGTTTTATCAGCTGATGTCAGTGTGCACTGGTATGTGTTGTGGCACTTTATTACGTGTTTAAAAGTGCTTTTATGTTGTGTTTTTATCGTAAACCATGTCTGTGAGGCACATTTTCTTTACTGGAAAATAAAATTCAAATTCAATTAAATTGAAATGTTTTGTTTCAGAGGCCGGCCAACGTCAGAAGCTAAATGTTTATTACTCAATTCGTAAGGAGGCAACTTGAACAGACCTTTCCAGGCAAAGGTCTATTCAGATCATATTTCCTAATTATCCTGACATACTCCAGACTACATGGTGCTAATCAGCAGTCGAGAGTGTTCGGAGCATGAAAGGGAAAGGAAAAGAGCACGGTGGATAATGCTCACCTTCTTAACCAAAGGTTTATTCTCAGCCGTTGTTGCCTTGGTGAGCCAGCCCCCGCTGCGAGCAAAAGCGTGCTACATTGTCAGTTCACCAGGCTTTGAGAAGCTGCAGCATCACACAGAGCTCAATGGGCTCCCCTCTTAGCGTACAGATGGCTGTGGCGAGGCCCTGGTGGAAATAACACTAAATAACATTCTCTGAAAATTCTCTCTCAGGATGTGACAAAAGAAAGTGGGGCTACCTTGCCACCTGCAACGTCTGGCACCTCTCTCTCTTCTCTGCCAATTAAAAGGCTGAAAAAAAATAGCCAAGCCTCCAGGCTCGGTTTTGCATAATAACATTTGCATAAAATAAGACCATCTGTTTTGAAACCTTTAATTTTTTGACTGTGACTTTAATGTGTTAATGCTGTGAGCTCTGATTTGCTACGCCATTGATTTCCTTGTGGGCAAGGCTACTGAAGAAAAAAATGAAAGAGGTCTAGATCCCTATTAAATACAACACAGCCAAAGCCACAGCTCAGTTTGCAACAGCATGACAGTTTGGCACATAATCCTAATAAGACAGTGACCTGATTACTTATATGCAAATTATGTATGTCAATATTGGCGCAGAGAAAATGACGTTCAAGCCAAGATAATAGTTTTTTTAATTGGTTTCAGTATTTTAATCTACGATGTGGTGAAGGGATAGTTCTGCTTTGTTGCAACTTTGGTCTTATTTCCAGAGTTTGGGGCACTGATGCTGTTGCTTATGTTAAGATTGAACTCACCAAAAACATTTGATATCTGAGAATGAGTCATAGTGTCCAGTGGGGCGAGAATATGAGTAATCAGATGATCAGGAGCCCTGTGAACAAGCAAGCAGTTTAGTCACAGTATCTGAATCACTTATTAGAGCATTGTTTTTAAAACCTATGTGATTGTCTGACTCATTGTGTTTTTTTGTTGCACTGTTCTTACAAATATCTACAAAAAGTTATGCACCACAATTCATGTAGAATTCTCCTAATTGGGAAGGCTTCAGTTACATCGCCAAGGAGTAAAGACGGAAGTAGTATAAAGGCCGAAAGTGATGTTGGGGTAGTGGACGGGTCTAACTAGGGCTGCCCCCAGCTAAGAATTTTCCTAGTCGACCAATAGTCATCATTTAGGCCCATTAGTCGACTAGTCGCCCGCATGGTTACGATATGAATGTAATTATTAAATGATATATTTTGGTGGTTTGAGTTGAAGGTGTGAGAAAGAATAGTCTCAGTAACATTGTTAACACTGTGCTACATTACAGAGAAATACAAACCGTACTAATGAACCTTCATTAATATAGGCCTATATTTTATCTCCAAGTGCACGTCACACACTGAGCGAGCCGCCTGTTAATGACGCTGTGGGCTAATGGGCATGTAGCTACTTCCATGTTTCACATGATACGTCATGTTTGTAGTGGACCAATGAAGATGAGTTTACATATCACCTTGGGTTGGTCCTTCACCTTCTCAAAATGATCCCACACTTTGGATTTCCTGCCCGACATGTTATTAACTAGCCTGTGGAATAACCGCAGGTACCAGCCCTGGAAATTAGAGGCCGTACACATGCCGTGTCTTTAGCCGCCTGGAAAACGTGAGGTCAGTTGCTGTGCACTACTCTTTGTGCCAGCTTTTCAGAGCATGGCAGCAGGTTGTGTTTGAGGTTGCTAAGCGACCTCAACAAGCACCATATAGCCTATGTACCTGAAATCCTGAGTGCAGAGCTGATCTTCTTCCAGGAGCTGTTTATAAGTGTGTCGTCCTATCGTCTGTGGGACAGATGTAAAGCCCTGGGTAGCCCTGCACTAACATGATCAACTTTTCCGTGTTTATCAGACTGAATATTTCAGAAGAAGGGAAAGGTATCTGTCAGCTGTGATTGGTTTGTAACGTGACTTCTGTCTGACTGCTGAGCGTGGCCACTTCCTGTGTCTGTCCTTTCAAATTAAATTCCAACATGGTCCAGTCACATAGGTTTTATTTATTTTGACAAGCTGCAGCTCCTTATAGAGTTTCACTTTTGTTTTTTTTCCTGCAAGTAAGCGACCATCCTAATCCTGGTTGACTAACGTTTGGTCAACTATTTTGGAGCAGCCCTAGGTCTAACAACACAGGACTTTCCCCAGGAGACTTGTGTTTGTGAGTGAAGTTTGGGTTATTTCAATATTTTTTCTCAAACCGAACCGACATAACTTTACATTGAGTATGTAACATCACTCGTAGTGGGCTAATTTGTCATATATCATACGCTGTATGTGCATTTTTGTAATATATCACACAAACCATTGTATGATGATATGTTGTTCTTGGCCTGTGTGACTTTATCTTGGCGATGTTGCCATATATTTAGATATCAGCAGTTAACTTTGTTAGTGCAGTGCAATATTTACCAGTGGGAATAATGGACAAAACTATGAAAATAAAGTTGTAATAAGAAAATTTTCCTTTAAGTACAGTAGAATTGACAGTGAGGGATGAGTCAGATTATTAGCCAGTTTGTGAGCTATAGCATCATAAAAGTTTCCAAGGGGTGACTCAGTTTTGGCATTGGCCTCATTTTGTTTGCACTGACTCTTAATTGGTTGTCATTGGCGTGGAGTGCATCCATACATCCGCTGTGCCTCATTCAGAGCTTCTATCCTCCTCTTGGCACCTGCAGGCCTGTGTTTAAGACAAGCCAACATGCCACTGGATGGAGAAGGGATGATGGCTTTACAAATGACAAATTAAACAAGCGACAAAGCGCGGGCACTTCCAGAGGGGTTTCGTAGCAGCTGATGACCACTCAGCAGAGGCCCACTGCCATGTGTGTCTCTGCAACTGTCTGGCGCTGTCTAAATGTGCCTCATAGGGATCCTCAACAGATGGTGGACACGTGGGACAACTGCCTCAGAATATTCCTTGCTCTTTAGTGCATGCACACCCAAATGCAAACCCTTTTTATGAGTAATGACTTAAGACTTCCTCGTAATGAGTTCAGTGTTTATTAGATGAAAGAGGGTTAAGTGCTGTCCACACCAAGTATGATAACTATTAGGGGTAGGATTCACCAGAGGACCAGTGATACAATATTATCACCATACTTAGGTCGCAATACGATGTTATTGCGATATCTGATGTATTGCAATATGCTGAGTATTGTGATATTTCCAATTACCTTATTTTCCACCTGTATTGGTTGATTTTTCAGTGGAACAGTTTTAGCATTAGCTTGGCTGATAGCAGCTAACGCTATCTAGCTTGAGGCTAGCCCTCATGTTCGTAGTATTCCCAGTATTTTATTCTCATATGACACTACAAGTTACATCTGTCATGTCCAAGCTCTTCTTTCCTTTTATGTTAAAAAATCCCAAATAAATCCAGACGTCTGATTTGAATGCCAAAGGTGCATTTCTGATTTCTTTCTCCGGTGCCTCCATCTTTGTTTTGATGAACTTCCTGCCAAATGCTGCTGACTGAGACCTCTGCTGACCTCACCAGGAAACCTCAGCACCATTTAGTGGACCGAAAAAGCAATTTATTCTATTATTCTAGTACCAAAAGTTGTATTAAAATGTGTATTTGCAAACATTAATAATGTCTATAATCAAAGATCCATTCTTGGCGTCTGTGTATTGATAGAATATCGCCAACAAAATATCACGATACTATGCTGTATTGATTTTTTCCCCCAACCCTAATAACTATAACAGTAACTCTAAATATATCATTTTAAAAATTGTTATAACTCAAGTGGATTGCGGTGTTGCCCCAACAACTACAACAACAACGACAGTGGCGACAACATAGTTGGGTTCATTTACAGAGGGCTTTGATAAACTATGGACACTGTGAACGATCAAAATCTGTCAAAGCTGAAGCTTGCAGCTATGTACAGAACATTACCGTTCATCAGGGTGGATGCTCACATTGTTATGGGTGTAGTGAACAATATAGTTGTTGTTTTAGGCGTGGACCAAGCCCTCAGGAACAGCGCTGGACTTTGAAGCCAATTTGATACAGCGGCCAAACAATGAAAGTGCAACTTCCGGGTCCGTCGCATGATGACATTGGGCCCAAAAAAGACTTTTTCCCATAGACTTATATTGTGAAAATGGCTTTTGTAAATCAGTGGATACATTCTTTTGAGCGTCACAACCCCCACGCAAAATGACTCATTTCACTATTGCAATTTAATTAATTCAGTCCAATTACACGGACGATCAAATCATTTTATTCCCATTCAAGTTAGCGGAGGGCTAAACCGAATGTTAGCCACTTAGCTGGCGTAAGTCTCTAGTGCACTTGCTTGGGCCCAACAATGTGGAAGACCCTTGTAGTTACATAACTGCAAAGTCAGACTTATTAAGCTCCATGTCCCCCTGAGCAACTTTCATAGGAACAAACAGGGCCCCGCCTTCATCACCGAACCCAGTTCTCTTCATAGACCCATGACGTTGATGGCCCTTTTTAACTCTCACTAAGATTTAGTGCATCTCCACGCTTTTCATACTCATTGTTCACCCTCCCTTGCTCCAGCTTATGGTAAACATGTCCCTGCCCCTGGCGACCCAGCATGCACTTCACCTCAGGATGCCATCACTGTACATCCTGCAGCGGGTTGCTCCGTTGATTAGAGAGGCTCAACCAATTAAGAGAAGATCTGTAACGCCGGTCTTGTGGTTTGCAGGAGAAGGGTGAGGGACCGTCTTCTTCTCCGAGGCAATCAGGCTGACAGCCGTCTTGGTGACTCCTCGTCCGCAAAGCTTATTTTGAGATTTAACTTTGCATTTTTCTTTTTTTTATCACAACAAAGGCTCAAGTTAAGCTCTTTACTCAAGAAGAGGCATGATTTGAAATAGCTGGCGGTTGTCATCACCACATTTCCAGATCTGCAATCAGTTTTCCTTTATCTTCTATACCACCATACACTCCTTATAGGATTATGGCACCATATATTTGAATACATTACAGTAGAGAGTCAATCAGAGTGATATATTCCATCTCATCTCCCTTTACGTCCATGCTGTGTTGTGGGAATAGCTTTTCTTGCTATCAGGGTTATTCATATTACTTTTGGACACCTCTCCAGATTCACACAATACTAAATTATTATAATTACGGAGGTATAATTACTGTAATTAGGAAATCAGAATTCAAATAGTAAACTCTACAGTTCTGCTCCTGCAGCTCCAGTGTGGGGGTATGGTCTCTATTACTGACATCATTTACCACCGAGGAGTCTCACTGTTTAATTCAATGGTGTAAAGACAGCTGCACCGCATTCCTCATAGTCCCCTGCAAAACAATTGTTACCATTCCAGTAATTATAATAATAACAATTAGGCACGGGCTTACTGGGCAGAAAATAAGGATGCAGGCCATACTGTGAGACTTCATCAAAAATTCTGAATATGAGATTGACTTGTCAGGTGGCCTGTTGGGTGCAATTCAATTATCTCTTTGTTTTGCTGCAGGGAATGAAAAGAGTAGATGGATACGCAACACACAGTGAAATAGCAGGAGACTGCTGGTACCGATAAAAGGTCAATAAAAGCAACAGCGTGAAAGAGAAAAGTGATTAGCAGTAAAACTAATAGATTGTGGAATATTGTACTAAGGGAGCCATTTGAGTTGTTTTGTTTCAGTCGGAAATGGGAGTTTTTAGGGCATTTCTCGACTAGTGTCTTTTGGAAACAACTTCTATTCATTTCTAATGGGAAATTACAGTCTCCCTGCTGGGTTTCCTGCATTTTGATGATCCAGATCACATGCCTGCACTGTACTTTTCCTATTCCTTTTGAGAGAGCTCCTTTAGAAATTTTCCGCCCAGTAATTTTGCCTGTAGAACACTTACGCTGAATCTGAGTTATTTATCATATTTGTGTTCAATAACAGGCACAAATATCAAATTTTCTCTCTTCATCGAATGAAGCAAGATGAGGCCTCGAAGATGTTAGAAAACTGACAGGAGCTCCATCTTATTTTTTCTTTGCACTTCCGAGAACCCCGGTCATCTTCCAAGAACCTCCGATGTTATCCGAGTCCACTCTCCAAATGCAGATCTCCTTCAATCACCCTGTGATCGTCTCCTCTCCCCTTATCTCCCAAAGCTTTTCTCTTAGAAAACCCACAGGAGCCGACTCTGCACTGCTCACAGTGATAACGGGGAATAGGAAAAGAGGAGGATGAGTTTACCTCCGCTGTATTGTGCCAGTGTGAGCGCATTCCTATTGATGTCTTGTCTGAGACTGGAAACGGTGGGCATATGGGACACGCTCCTCTGCAATGCAATATTCAAAGAGATCTTACATAATTCATCTTTTTTTCCTCTGTTTTTGGAGAGCCATCCTCAAAGTGTCACTGGCAGACCCTTTTAATTTGACAAGCCTGTGAAGCTGGAGTGCAAAATCTTGACGGCTTGGCTTGGCAACTTCTCGCGGGACGGGTTGATATTGGGATGATAATGAGGCACTCTTTTCAAAAGAATGGATGAATTAATAACCAGTCATCAGTCTGGGAGGAATAGTTCAAAGGCCGTCATAATCCATTGGCTCATATAGCTCCGCTTCCAAATGAGAGGAACCATGATTTATTTAGGTCATGGACAGTCTGTTAGTGAATAAATACTGATATTTTTGCAGTCTGGAAACAAACAGAAAACAACATAACTGAGAATAAGTTCAGATGGGAGTCAACATTCAGCAGCTGTGATTCACTGCGATTAAGTGACAACACATTCACAACCTCCAGGAGGAATCTGTGCATGTATCTTGATCGTTCTTATGTCTTTATGTGGAATTGTTTTGCAGCATGCAGATGGTTTTTCTGAGGACAGTTGATCAACAAGATAAAAATGGCATATGTGTGTGTTTAGTAGTACATTGCACGTCTTTTCCACCTGTCAGGACCTTTCCATAGTTAATGTTTGGTAGGTAATCGTGCAGCGTCCGAAGTTAACTTCTTGACTCATGAGGACTCTGTTTAGACATGCGTAAAAGCACGTCTGTAGTGTGGGTGTGTGTCTGTTAAACTCTTGACACTGACAGGAGAGGAGCAGCACACCCCCAAATAACACCAAAACACGGTAGAGAGCATAGTTTTTGTATAATCTGATTTCAGTAACAACATTTACTCTCCAGCGTGGAGGGAAGCCGCTGTATAGAAATTCCTGGTGCTTGGCGGGTGTTAATTGCGGACACTGTAAACGTGACCGGAAATAATGACATGAATGAAGGTCGTACAATATCTTTGGAAACCTTAAAGACATATGAAGTGATGAAGAAGGACAGTCGTTTATATGTAAGATGCAAAAGTATGTTTATATCCTGCACTTTAAAATGCAGTCTAGTATTTAGCAGCTAAAGAGACAGATATTATACCCAGGAGTTGGTGGAGACCAAAATGGAGCTAAAAGGAGATTAAATAATAATCTTACATAACCTGCAAATGCGCGCTAATGTTATTTCATATCTGATAATAGTCAGCTGTTAAGAAACACATTCACCATAATATTAGGTCGTGATAAGCAAATGCTGTGTTTGCAGCTTGTTGTGTTTCCCTAAAGTGGCCAAAAAACACTCAATACAGGTCTAAGGTGTGGCTATTGATTGTTTTCAGACAGGCTGATGTCAGCTCGAAACATAGTCCCTTTAATGGTCATCTGCTCCAGGCACGCTACTGCATGTGGTCACATTACAAAGCCCACACTGCTACGTGTAGCTACATGCTAACATCAGGGAAACGTCAACTTGGTCGTTGATGTTGTTAATGAGTGTTTGTAATTTCCTCCTGATTTCAGATCATATTCCTGCTGGAACACATCGATTGTAAAGATTTTGGTATAGAAGCTTTTACTGGTGATTTTCTTACAGAATAAAGTGCCACTGTAATCCATTACAGTCATTCTCCAGCTGCTAACATAAGAGGAACATGTAACCTTGGTTGCTGATGTTGTGAATTTTTCCCTGATTTCAGGTCATATTCCTGCTGGAACATATTTGGTTTTGAAGGTTTTGGTTTAGGAGCTTTTATTGGAGAATTTTTACTGACCAATCAGAGCAGATTGGCCTTTTTCGAGAGGGACCTTAAAGAGACAGACACCTGAATGTAGTGTCTCTGGCAGAGGGTTAGGACAGATGTTCCAGCACAGACTGTATGGGAAATAGAAATTGTTTGTGATCATCAAAAGATATAAAAATGTTATTGTAGAGCAACAAATTACAAATATGAACCTGAAAATGAGCAAAAGTGTTCCCCTTTAGATTTACCGCCACTTCTCACTCTTACTATCCACCTCTCTAAGGCACATAACTTGGCATTGATGCTGAACGTTGGCAATGACTGTAAATCTTGAGGTATGGAATTCCCAGTATGAACTTAATATGACCATACATTTTTCGTATTGGAAGTAGCTCTCTGCTTCGTCTCTGCCAAGTGGATTTCATTCTTATGATCTATTCTTAGTGAGCCCCATTCTAGTGTCTTCCTAAATTCAATCCAGGCACTCCAAGAATGAGAGGTTAGAACGAGTTGGCCACAAAACTGATAGCGATGGATGCAGATTATTTTTTTCTTTTGATGATCTAGGGATGATTTTTTTTTTTTCAACCAGCACGGATGTACTAGTTATCATTTCCCTTCCCATCATCCACACACTTTCTCCTCTCTCCCTCCCAGTTTTTCACAGCCATAATTTCTAGGTCACGTTGCGTCAAATCACTTGCAACTGGAGCAAATATATTTTCAACTCGTCCAACTTTTCAATCATGCATCTCCTTGATAGAGCAGGCTCGGCACACTGAAAATACATTACATGTTTGTTAGCCAACGCCCTGCTGTATCACGTTCCTTCCCAGGCGGTCCGAAATTAATTTGTTGTGGCCAAATAGTGAGCAGGGGAAAAATGTGAGCTGTTGTCTGGATGCTGCGGTCCCCACATGAGCCACCTCTATTTGTCTCAGCACCCCCAGACAGCTGCAGCTCTCACAGCTGGGAGAGAGGCCATTAGCAGGCAATTTCACCCCTCCACTCCCTCATGTCTTTTCTCCATTAGACAACTTCCTTCATGCTTTCCTGATAGACTCCTGTAACTTCCAAATCCAGCATATCAGCTCGTAGAGACCACAGGGCTGTGCAGCCCAGGTACAGAGAGCTCTGAGCTGTTTGTTTTTCAGGTCAAGTGGTCCAGTAGGAAGAAGAAAATAGAAGGTGATTAAACATAGTGGGTGTGGAAAGGGGTTTTATCCATAATCCACCCACTTGGAAATACTTCAACTGTACGAAGACATAGCGTGGGACTGTTTTTGAAGCTCAGGGAAGAACAGCATCTTGCTTATTAGACCACTTTAACAATTTATTCTCAGGCAGCAAACAATAAGCCAAAAATAAACAACCCAATAGGGAAGAGCGACAGCATTATGCACACTAAGCCGTCATTCAATCCATCATAATTGAATATCTGCACTATCAAGCACAATCATCCCACATTCTCATTGTTGACTTATTGTTCAACTCAGTGAATGAATGTTGTTGATACTGCTGAATTTTAATTCGGAGCCACGCTCATGTATAGCTCGTGGACAAAATTAAAATGGATGTGGGTTTGCAAGTTGTGAGATTTGGCTGGAAGCTCAGTGGTAATCATTGGGCCTCTCTTGGTTAATCATTTCCTTGGGTGTGAAGCAGGATACTTGGCCAAGTAGGCAATATGAATGGCTACTGGGAAGATAAGCTTGAAATGCAGTTCCTGTCACTGTGTACAATAATCCCAGCACTGCATCTATCAGGCCTGCTATTGAAATGAACAGATGGACTCCCACACATGCAGCACAGAGGGGATAGATAAAGCATTTTTCTACGTGCTGCGACAGTTATTTATTGACTGTTGGGCACGCAGGAAGTAGCCTGTACAAACGATATCTAAACAAGTGTGGATATTTTTCTAAGAATACATCAAAAGGACATGTAGCATTTTGCACGTAATGTAATAAGTATTTAATGTAATAATGTGTAATTACATTTTCTGCTGGTTATTGCATTAGGATTTTGGATGCCATGGTGGTACAGCAGCCGTTACATTTTTTGGGTTAAAGTGATGACTTTAAAGACGAACCTGTTGAATCCAATGCACAATGCAAATATATATGTCTGGCACCTGAAAAATACATGTCTATAGGCTACTACTAATTTTCCATGCCATAACTGCCATAGTTTATGTTAACTGGAAACATTTCTTCCCATCCCAGTCGCAGGGCTTCGAATGTCTCTCAGCAAAATTTCTGATGTTATCACCTGAAAAAAAATGAAAAAAATAAATAAGAATAAAACCCTGTAAACAAGATCTGTAATTTGAGTAAAAAAGAGATTTGCGAGCTAGTCTTTTTTACTTTTTTATTAAATCAGTTTTCTTTAATGAACAAATGTAATATATAGTGCTCTTAGATTGCTGCTAGACGACCCCATTAATCCAGGTGCGTGCCTCCCTTTGTGTTCAGCAGGTGGAAGAGCAAGCAGTTTTTGGACTGCATTAGTTTCATTACACAATAGGGGTGAGTGATATGACCTTAAAATAATATCACAATATTTCAGTGTATTGTCGCGATAACGATATTCTTGACGATATGGCGAATTAGTAAAAACAAACTATTGTATTATTAGTTTAAGAACATAGAATTGCAACAAAATCAGTGATATAGTTTTACAGTTTGCTTCAAATATTCAGTAAAAACTAAAATGATCTCTCATGTCTTTAGTTTGTGAACAACAACAGTAACTCAGAGTGAGATTCAGATTCTGTATACAATATTAATAGTTCAACAAATAAATCTACCACAAACTACACATTTAAACAGCTCCCAAATACAAAAAATGTCCCCTGGGATCTATATATATAAATCAACAGGTGATTTCCTTCTCTTTTTTTCCACCTGGACCTTTATGCTCTGCCATTTCTCCTCTAATCATCACACTGTAACCTGTGACAGGCTGTTATGATACCACAACTATCACACATTCACATATGGAGTTTATTCTCGTAGGTTTACATCACCAAAGGTTTATGACAAACAACACCGACTCCCGTGTGCGCACGGCGAGAGAGGAGAGGGAGAGACACTGTGCTGCTGCCAGAGGAGCCGCTGAATGTGTTCCCTCTGAGCGCTAAGAAAAGGAAAACATTCAGGATGCCACAGTTTATTCCACACTTCCTTCCAGGACGTCAATATGTCAACAAGTCAAAATATCACATGTATCACAAAATTAATTTTTGATATGAAAAACATTATACCAGTATATTTGTGAACAAGATGATATGGCACACCCCTTTTTAACATCTCCCTAACTATGTACGTCATACGTCTACAGCCTGGCGCATTGTCCTAAAATTTGGCGAATCTCAGTAGCGATGGCTAGTCTTGTGTCTTCTTAGTGAGGTTAGCGATTGACTCCAAAACCAAAAAAGAAAACGTCTCAGAGGAAAAAGAGAAATTTCAATTCAGATTTCTTTGCTGTTACCACTAACACTGCCAAGTTTAAGTACCAAATAATCCTAAATATCCCGCTGCAGAGTAGCTACTTTGTTGTAAAACATTAATGAACGCTCATTTAGACCTATTAGGAATGTTTATAGGCTAATTTAGATTAAATCGGTTGTGTTGTCATCACTATAGGCACCAATATAAAATGGCTTTTTTGATTGTAAAGGTTGCCGGCCCCTGGGCTAAATAAACAAACATGGGTTGAGGAGAATATTTTGTTAGATAAAAACACACATTTTGGAAATGACTACATCTATTTTTTCTTAGATAGATTTGACTTTTGGATTTTACAACGCTCTGGAGTTAATGTTTTGAAACGTTTGGACTATATGAGTCACACACAGTCCTAAGCTGCCACCACTGGAGTCTAATTCTACAGATAGTATAATACTAATAAAAAGAATGAATAGCTATACAAAAAAAGAAGCTGTGCAGCTGAATTTAAATTCAAATGTTGCTGTTCTGAATGAAGCTTTCACACGGACAAGGTCGGAGTGAAAGGTTAGGTTAACAAAGCAACTATAAAAACATTTATGCTTTAGCTGTCAGGAGAAGATATTGTAGGTAAAACATATGAAATGCATTGAAATGGACTTAGGTACTGAAAATAAAGCAGGATACTCTGCACAAGGGGTCAACTTCTGCAGTCGAGCCATTGATTCGTGCTGTGTCGGTTTTAGATTCCTTGTTCAGAGTTGGGTTTTGCCCATTGAGCCGCCACTGTAACACTAAAATGATGTTCTGTGTGTGATCCTGCTGTATCACGCTTTTATATTCACCATTGTGAGCGTGTATTCATTTTGCCATACACGGTCAGGATTTGAAATACAGGGAGCTCGGCTCAGTGTCCACATGATATCTGTGTAGCTGCTGCAGCCTCAGTGTATGTTACATTTAAGAGGTGTTGCATGTCTGCTGTGGTGCACCCAATGGTGTAGCCATGGCAGCTGCTCGCTTAGGTTTTGTTGCTATGTAACCCTTAAACGCACATATCTAAATGTCTCTGAAGTTATGTATGAATGTATATTTATGAGGCAAGGCTACAAAAGTATAGAGTCCAGTCATAGTGTAGGTAATAAGTGCAGCTGCTTTTCTTATATAATTGGAAACTTGCTGTACTTGGTGTGCTGAGAAGTACTTTCCCTCATTCATTCATCCCTCACTATATAGATGCTCTGGATTCTAAGTAAAAGCATTGAAAGGAGGCCAACAGCCACCCAGCTTTTGGCCTTCCCTCACAATTTATATGTGATCAGTGTTGTACTCATGTTGCTATGAATTGCCCCTGAAAGCTAAAAGTCAAAGAGCATGTTTTCGGCCTTCCCCAGGTGTGAAATTTTAAACATAATAGGTGCCATTTTCTTTTTTGCCACTTCAGTAGCAGCCTCAGTGAGTCAGAGTTTCTTTCACTGCTGCACTTTTCCTGTGGCCCTGCTACCTTTTTACAGGTGATGTTATAGTGCATGTTGCTTTGATGGAAGAGAACTTACTGAATGTACTTTCCCTCCAGGAGGGCATTTCAATGGATAGATTCTCAATATGCAACCTTCAACCAGTGTGACTCTGTGAGGCTGCCTGTCCATGTGCCTCTCTGTATAGATCTGCTGACAACAATCATGCCATCACATGCACCAGCTCCTTTTATTGGCACACTGCTCGTGTAATCTTGAGTTTTTGTGCTTGTTTCTCAGTGCTGGTGAAAGAAAGTGATCTGCGGTGTGCTGTGTGAGAGGCAGAGTTGGATCTATTTAAAAGATGTTGGAATTACACAGACACAGATTTATGTTCAAACAGGAGGTGGGTGACTGAAAAAAAACAGTAATTACCTTCCTGGCTCTGCTCTAATCTGAAATATACAAAAATAAAAAGTTAAAGGGATGTATATTTGAAAAAAAGGCAATGCATATAAAGTGATTACCTAGAGGCTCGAGGCATTAGATAAACATTTGAGATGACCTCAAAGAAACCCAGCTGCTTTGCATATTGTTTTGCAGAAACAGACGCTGAAGTTATTGTTCTTTGGTCACAGTGACACCGTAGGCCATACTGTGTCCGCTTCAGCGCAGAAACCTCACATAATAAGGTCCCCAGATTACTGTGTAAGTGACAGTGTTGTATGACCTGATTCTGATTCAGTTCCAGTGTTAAGAAAGATGGTTTTAGTTGATAGTGCTGACGCTGTGGAGGAATCTCCTACAGCCATCTGTTGTCTTTGCAAATTACTTAATTTCTTTTGATTTTAGTGCTTTGTAAATTAGCTTTATTTGCTATTATTAGGTATATCGTTGCTTTTTAAAGGACTTAAATGACACATTAACAAATTAAACACTAGTTCATTGTTAAATGCAGAACACAGAAGCGCAATAAGAGGCACAGGGTTTTTCCAGCTGAGAGGCTTTGCTTTGCATCTGGTTCCTAGATACAGAATATCCAAATAAGTATAAAAGTTTGTGGGCCTACCTACATGCTCTAGATCAACCTTTTCCTTGAGGAAAAAATATCTATACTAATTTCTTTATTTGAAAGAAATAAAGAAAGCGCCCTTGGCTCTTTGGCGCCCCCCTAAGGGGGGTTGCACCCCCCTGGTTGGGAAGCACTGCTCTCGATGAAGGGAGTCATGTTGGGAGAGAGGATGGACCCACCTGTCCATGTGGGTTCAGTATTATTTTCTCCTCTATTGGTGTTGTTGTTCAGCATTGTGACAGTTGGTCTCATAGACCATAGCGTATTGGTTGGTCTTTGTGGTATTTGTCCCGTCCCTCCTCTACTGTGATTGATGAATTGCGGCTGAAGCATTTTACCCAAAGTTGAATACTTTTAATCTCAAACAAAATAGCTGCCTAGTGCCTTGTCATTCTACTGCCAGCGTAGCATAGTGTAAATTTGTGTGCTACCGTGAAAAACAAACAAATAAACAAACCAAAAAACATGAACATAGCAGTTTTGGCAGTTGCTTGCCCTGCAGTTGGCTTGTCATAGCTCATTATTGGTATTCCCCAAAAAGCTGAACTTATTCAACTATAAAGCTAATAGTTCATATCATAAAAACATGGAAAACATACCAAGCATTGCTTAGCATTAAGACGAGAAAAAAAGAACTACTAGCACATCTAAAGCTCACTAAAAACACATTATATCTGTGAGTTTAATCTGTGCAAAAGCCAAGACAGTCGTGCACACGATGCCCTTGTAAAAATACTAATAGTAATTTTACACAATTTTTGTGCGTATTAAAGCTACACTGTGCAGGAATTGGCGCTTACTTATACTGTGGTTGTTGCAACATCCCTATTTGTTAAAAAAAAAAAGAGACTCTGTAGTCAAAGTTGGGTCATGCATTTTTAATTTTATGTCTCCCAAGCATTCAGTCTATAAATCTGTTACTTTGGTCCTTCCAGGATTCGATAACATTAGCTAATATTATTTAATATGATTTTATTAATTCGGAGGATACAGTATTTCACAGCTCGCTGGTCGTACTTATTTTATTTGACCAATAATTAGTCTTTTTTTGTATTTACAAAACTGTTATCATAGTTCCTCTTTTCAGAGGTTGCTCTTTTTCGCCAAGAAAAATATGTTGTCAACAATATTTTAGTTTCTTAGTTTTCGTCAATGAAATGACTGTGGCCTAAGAAAGGTTAACATGTCTTTGCTACAGTAAGCTCACAAATATCACAGTTTTGTTGTCTCCTGATAAAGCAAATACATATAGAGACAGCTTTTGTTCACAACTAGAACTCCCAAGAGCTCGAGCTGCATAAAATTACAGTTGAGTCTCCTAATCTATGTGATAGTGCAGTGTGTGAAAACACTGTCAGAGATGAAAGTAAAAGAAAACACATGAATGCTCGTGGTCTCCTATAAGCTCTCAGATTATAGCTAGTAGTTGTTTGGTATCAAACATTTTGGCAGAGCCTATTAGTGTAATTAGCTCCTGTGCTGATCTCTCTGCGAGATAGGTCTTCAATGGAGCCATTGACCTAGAATGATGTGAACGCGCTGCAACATAATGAAGGCGAAAAACACATTCAAAGACAACCAAGACACTGAATTTGAAGTAGGATCTTAGAGCTGTTGATTCCTTTTCCTTTCAGTTTAGCTACAAAAGAGCATAACATCATTTTGTGTGCGTGTGTTTGGGTCTTTTATCATTTTGTTCTTTGAGTTAAATTAGATAAAGTGCTGGTTAATCACAGTAGGGGTCATCAGGGAAATTATTGAACACATTTGTCAAACAAACAGTAAAACATTCCTGGATTTAAAAAAAAAAATAGGGATCAGTGATCACAGTCGCAGATTTTTCCCTCTCTGAATAAACACGACTTGGAAGCCGACATTCCACTTAAACAGCACAAGTCTTGGTTTCCCTCTGGAGGAGACACATGTCTTATAATCAGCCAGCAGCACACAATCCAGACATATGGCGCTTTCATTGCACTGCTCTTGTGTCAGCGCTCATGCAAGTGGTGATTTCATTGTTGTATTTGCCTGTTATTTTTTTTTCCCTTCCTTCTGCAAGAGAGAGTGGCTTATAACATGAATAATTAGTGACTGTGATAAATTGCAGTGAGCCTCATCCCAAGAGGCCAGACTAGAAGTCTTACTCAAAGAAGACAGCCTTCCACTGGCTTTAAATGAGCTATTTTTACTCAACCAGTCAACAGACAGTTGGGGGATTTCACTATGTTCTGCTTAGTCTTTGGAAAATACTCTATAATTACTTTGTGGTACATCTGTGTGCAAATTAAGATATCATGTTTAATTAAGCCTTGCAAAAGGCAGACATTACAGTACAAGGGTTGGTAGTATGGCCTCCTAACTGTGCGAGTGTACATTCCCTCCTCTAATATTTCAGCCGTGCTTCATTTCTGTATTCCTACAGTACGCACTCGATGGTTTCTTCAGTGACTTAATGCACTTAAGTGATGCAGCAAATCAACAGTCATTGAGCGCTAATGAGGACGGCAAGGATACAGATGAGATGTAGAATATAGAAATATGAATACTGAGTGCCCTTTGAAGTAGTTCAAGGGCCAGTCTTTTGTGACTTGTAGTGATAGGGGATCGTGATTTTGCCCCCTGCTTTTCAAATTGTTACTTGGACAGTGTACAACGACGACACCAGGGTTATCACCTTCAAAAAATGTCAAGCGTTTGGCAAGCAGTAATACGTTACACTACTTGTCTGTTACTTTTGTCTTACACGCCACAAAATTGATGACTGCGGCCTTCCTCCTCAAAATTCAGACTTCACTTCGGTAATTGCTGGAAAGCATCGACATCCTGCAAATGCTGGTGAAGACTCACAGTCATCCAGATCATGGTAATCTCGGACTTGCTTGAGCTTCTTGAAGACGTTTCACCTCTCGTCCAAGAAGCTTCTTCAGTTCAGAACTTGGATGAGAGGTGAAACGTCCTCAAGAAATGTCTGTTGCCTGTGACTGGTCTCGTCCCAAAGATCTTCCTGAAAGATGAAGAGTCAGTCATGGAGATGGGCAACATTTCATCCACCACATACCCATTCACAGTCTTCACACATTCTTTGTCACTTGTATCCTGCAACGATTAAAATCAAGTTATAGTTGTCAGCTGTGGCTGAGTTGCGTTCACCTTTGGTGGGGTGTATTTCCATGAGCTTCATGTTGTTGTGCTGTCATAGTAGGTGTTTGAAAAGGTTTGAGGTTTTGTTGTTCGCAGTGAAAAGAGTCTCAGTACCACTACATGGTCTTGTCATTTTTCCCCCGAACAAAATCAAAGTAATGGGAATATTTCCAGCAGCTTGATCTTCCATCTTCCAAACTAGACTGCTGCTCTGTGATGTGCAGACACACCATGAGGACTGGGGATGGTATTAATTGTTATATACATTTAGAGTTGATTTTAAGCTCCTCCTCCCCCTTGTATACAAAGTCCTATATGGGTTGGGACCGAGCTACATTGCTAACTCCCTTGTTAACTATTTGCCTCGAAGAACATTGCGATCAACTGCTGCTGGTTTATTGGAGGTTCACAGCAACAGTCGGAAGAAGATCGAGGACGCAGCCGTTGTCAGTTAGGCCCCAAAACTATGGAACACACTACCTATAGATATCAGAGAAGCTAGCTAGCTAAATAGTTTTAAAAGAAAGCTAAAAACTCATCTGTTCACTTTAGCCTTTAACTAGCTCTGACTGCCTGATACAGGTCTGAAACTCTTTCTTTTTATGCTTCACTCTGCTGCAACTCTTTCAAAATCTTACTTGATGTTATGATTTATAATTTTACAACTCTATGATTTTATGAATCAGTTCATCCATGTTTTAAACTGTTTTGAACATCCTTTTAAACTGAACTGCCTTGTCGTTTCATGTCCATTATGTCTATTATGTCTATATGAAAGGTACTATATAAATAAAGTTTATTATTATTATCACTATTATTATTATAATTATTATTATTTTATTTTTTTTATTATATTTCAAATCAGCAGTGGGGTGATTACAAAAGTAAAGTTGGAAGGAGTTTTTTTTGGGCTGTCATATTATTGCTGAAATTTTATTAGTAATTCGTCACTCGTTATTGGTAAAAGTAATATTATTCCATGTTACTGCCCAACACTGTTAATCATGTAATAATTAGCTTTGGAGGACTGTACTTTGTGAATACAGTGTATGCAGTTACCTAGAGGCTAACATTAGCAAAGTGACCAAAACATCACACTACGTCACTTTCAAAAACTTCACCCAGCTCTAGTCAAGCTAACTTATCATGCTAAATAACTGTTCATAGTCTGATTCTTTTTAAAAGCCTGCACTCACATGAAGTAAGTGGATAATGATGGTTTTTCACTGGTATTAGTGTTGCAGCAGAGAGGGAGTTCCCTACTGCTGGAGACATGATATTAATTAATAACAGGACAGCAGGAACCTGAACCAAGTTATGACATTCCCAAAGATTCCCACCCTTACCTTAGGGCCAAATCTTGAAACGACATCCCAGCACTAACTCTGTGCAGACTTTTCTTACTGACAACACACCCTTTGGTTTCAGGGTTTCAGGGTGGGCTGTGATTGGCTGGTCACATTGGTGCTATGTAACAAAAATAGAAGATTAAAAAAAATGGGACACAGTTTTCTCAAATGTCAAATTGAAGTCAATAATGGTTGATGTGTGCAGTGCTCAGGCACCAAAATAACATCAACATACTGTAACATCAACAAATCACTTTATTTCAGTAGCATCGCCAAAATCAGTGGATTCACTTGCTGAGGCAAAATGAATGTGCCCAGTTTGATATCTAAATGTACATCACCACTAGAAAAACTATCCTGGCAGTGCTGACCTTTGACGGAAACAAGAGGACCACACAGTCCAAAATAACAGAGGCTTAAAGATGCATGGTGGAACTGTCCACACTCCTTTACTAAGACTATGATTCACCTTCAACCATCTCTACATGGCCCTTTCTTCTCTGAATAACAAACAGCGACAGCAGAGCTTCCCTCTTCGTATACGATTTGCACAGGCTAGTGTATGTTTTCTTAAGAGAAGTAATGCACCACAGTTCGTACATATATCATGTAATGATGAGCCAATAATTCATGCAAAAAATCTACTTATTTTGGAAGGCGGCCATCATGTGACCAGTGCGCTGAGGGGAGTGACGAAGAAAGCAGTCCCGTGCGGTGTCATAGGAGGCAGGTCAGGGCAGTGGATGGGTCAGACTTCTCGGTCAACCGTGTGAACTTTGACTCATTTGAAGGTACGTCCTCATCATGTTTCTTTTCCTAAACCTGACTATAATAGCTTTACTTACCTAGACCTAACCTCCCTAACTTTATGTTCATAATGTAGCTTTATGTTTGTGGGCTGCTAATTTGCAGGATGTCATACAAACTGTTGTGAATGGATTCATTGATTTGCCACAAACAAACCAGTGGTAACTGTGCCAATGATTTGTGTGTACCGGTGGGACCTTGTCCTTGGGCGGCAGTAGCTCAGTCCATAGGGACTTGGCTTGGTTCAAGTCCCCGCCCGGACCAAAAATATGGAGCGTGGACTGGTAGCTGGAGAGGTGCCAGTTCACCTCCTGGGCACTGCCGAGGTTGCCCTTGAGCAAGGCGCCGAATGCCCCCCAGCCGTTAGGGGCCCCCCGCTCTGACATCTCTCCATGTATAGGTCTGGCCTTTGTACCTGGAAAGATTTTGTCTGTAAATATGTAACATAAGATTCACAGCTGTAAATCTAAACGCTGCTCATCGCCCAGTAGTATACTGTAAGAACAAAGATGTGTAGCTGATTGCATTTCTGACGTGATGCACAAAACATCCAGTGATGATGTCAGACCGTCTGGCTGTGAACACACACAGACAGGCAAAAACTTTGCAAGTCCAAAGCTTATGCAATGACTCATTGTCTCAGCAAATGTTATTCTACTGGATGATTAGCTCCATCTGACATTTGCAGTCAGTCCCCCTCTATTGACCAGCTAATTCTATTAATTCCTTCTTTGAAGTGCTGTGAGAGGAACTCCAAGGTTGCTCATCAGAGGGCCCCTTCATCCAGGCATTTTCATTAGTTCAACCCTTGATGGCTTAGCCAGTAACCCCTAAATGAAAGGAGAGGGGAGGTGGTGTGTACGATGTGAGAAACATTTGTGAGAACTCACCAGTGTTTGGAGTTCACAGTTGATTTAGGGGGCAAGATGAGTGTGGCGGGTGTTGATGCGGGGTGACGTGAGGCTGTAATGGCAGGATGGAGGCTGGATCGGATGTTTTCTAACCTCTCTCCTCTTCGTTTGAGTCTGCAGTTTTGGGGATTTAGTGTAATTACAGGTATGTTGCATGGATGTGGATGTAGCAGATAAAAACAGAGAGTGAAACAGATATCATCGCTGCCTGCTGCATGTGAGGACCTGACTGTTGTCATTAGTCTTTGGCCTCAAAACAAAAGAAACGGAGCAACAACAAGGTTTATGCAGGTGTCACAGAGTCAGAACTGTCAGGCTAATGTGCCAATGGCTCCAGGCTTGGTTTTGATTACTGCAATTATTTTTTATCCTCTTGTAGTTTATGCCATGTATGTTTTTCTTTCCTTTTTTCCCCTCGGCTTTCACCAACAGTAAATCAACTGTGGGCCAGAATTTCCTGTGTGACTCATTGATCATGTGTTTGCAGACTCAGTTATATTTGTGCAGTATGCCCTGTAAATGCGATACAGAGCATAATTGCATGCTAACAACATATTTAATCACTGAGTGTGTACGTTTTTGTGTTACCTGAGTTCATTTGGTTATCGCTACAATTCACTGATAAGCAGCACAAAAGAGATAAATCAGCCCAATCCCATTCACACCTGGGCACAGCGAGGAGGAAGAATAGAAGGGAGGGAAAAAAGCCCGGCTAGTGCCACCTGACTGATGAATACACTCATGCATGTGGACACTTGGCTGGCGCACAGAGAATAACAGGGAGGGGATCTGGCACTTCATCAAGTAGACCTACTACTGGGAAATCGCTGTGCGAGAGCGATGAGGATGATGCGTTTATCTAGCTTCCTCTGTGATGCATAACTGGCTCTGCCGGCCTTGCTCTCGCAGCGCGCAGTGTGCCTTCAAACCAGCAGCTTGGATGCATCAAACATCAGATGCGTTTTATTCACTTGACATATTGCAGGAGTTTTGTGTTTGGTTAAAGCAAATAAAAGTGTGCGAGTAGATTGTATCCACTGTGACCCCTCTCTCTCTGTCTTCTTCAGGGGGCTCGGCGTGTTTTTGCAGATGTTGTTGTACGGCTCCTCTTCACTTAATAAAGTCGACGTAATCTGCCTTTGGTGTGACATGATTCTTTTCCCTACAACCCCTACAATCAGAGACAAATCTGTGCTGGTGAAATATCATGGAAATCAGAAGGCAAACCATTAGAAGATGCACAGAAATGAGGCTTGTGCTCTCCAACCTGTAATGAGATTACAGCTCAGGGCGCATGCGAGATCATTTGTGCGTGTGTGAGTTAATTGGCAGCCAAAGAGCCTAAGAGGGAATGTTCTGCGAGCCCAGCAAACAGTAACTCAGACCCAGGGCAACACTAATTATTCCAGGCTGCCCGCCAAATTCACAATATTACAGCTTCACAAAGCCTTCTTGGTGCATGCGATTGCTCTGTGTTACATGGTGTGGCAGCGATTTTGCTTTGAGGATAAATTGTCCAGAAGACAGTCCACCCAGGATACCAGGTGCACAAATAGAGATGTTGTGACACGTTCGCCTCTTGTGGGTGAAGTGGCTTCAGCGGGGTTTTAGGCGTTGGACTCCATGTCTCCACTACTAATATGACTATGCAGTGTTTTGTCAATCCAGTCAGGAAATCCAGCTGCAAACAGTCCAAATAATCAGAGTTATTCATGCATGTTTGGAGAATTTTCATAAATAACTTCATGGAAAGCTTCAGTTGCACAGGGCTAAAGTTTTGCTCCAACTTCTGTCACTGAGCCTGAGCAAAGGCAACGTTCTGCCACTCAAAAACAAAGTCAGAAATCTAAACTTTTCACATTTGGGACCTTTTTCTGGGCTGTATTGGACACATCTCCGTGTAGGTTTATGTGCTCAATATGCCACTATGATGCTGTAATCCTTTATTTATTTATTTGTTTATTTATTCTTTGTTTTGTTGTGACTGTTTTGGTTTTTGTTTGCCCTTTCTTTATTTCTTTCTTTTTTTTTTCCATATTGTCTGACTTAAACTTTGACCGATGTATGTGTGTATGTATATGTATACTTTTTTCTTTTCTCTATTTAAGTGCAGGGAATGTGTTCTGTTCTGTGTTAGGGAATAAGTTGGAAAAGAGGATGCATATGAAGAGACGTATATTTGCCATGCCCTTTATTTTGTGTTGTCATAATCCTCATCTCAATAAAAATAATCTGCGAAAAAAAACAAACATAAAAAAAAAAACAACACCTAAACATAAAGGCTGAAACCTGAGCTCACCCCTGCAGTGATATTTAGCACATTATTTACACTGTATGATGTTTAATTTAAACTGAGATATGACAATTGTCGCCATCCCCTTTTGACTGACAGAGGACTGGCGACAAATCACCGTCACTCCAGTTCTGAAAATGTCTGCGATCTTCAGCTACAACAATCATTGTAGCCAAGCACCTAAAAGGCCCTTGCTTACTACATTAGCATGATTGCTGAGAGGAAATCTGGGTGAACAGACAATAGTGAGGAGAGAAATCATGAAAGTGGCATAAATATGGAAAGAGGGAAAGGAGGGGGGGGGTAAGGGGGGGATAGATTGAAAACCCAGTGAGGTAAATAAGATTTGCCTCTATTTCTGCTGATGGCTGTCAGAACACCAGCACTTTAAGCTGCAGATACGGTGGCAGCTCCGGGTGTGTGTGTGTAGTTGTGTGTTTTGGACTGTGTACGTATGGCAGGGGCTAATTATCATGGAGGAGGGAGGGCAGGGTGGGGTGTGTGTGTTGGGGGGGGAGGGGGGGGGGGGCATCTGTTTTGTACAGAGATGAGTGAGAAGAGAAGAGAGGGACGGGAACAACAACCCACCCCGCCCCTACTCCCCCCCCCCACTCCCAGCTCAGCCTGACATGCCTGCCTTGCTAATAGAATAGCAGTGGAGCATGCTTGAATGGGGGGCTGGTTAGAAAGCCTTTGATCAGCAGTCCCCTGTGACATCAATTAACCATTAACGTGCAGCCGTAGAGCAGGAAGATGGAGAGCTGTCCAGGGTCACCTCCATTCTACAGCCACCCAGCCTGATAATGACGGCTACTTAACCCAACCCTGTCTTACTGTACAGGGGTATGTGTGTGTGTGTGTTTGTGTGTGTGTAATATTGTTGCAACAAAAATTCAGCATGAGAAGATTAACTCAGAATATTGGGCTCTTGTGATTGTGAGCATCATGTGCTTCCAAAGAGAAATTGTTGTAATTTTTCTCAGAATTAAGTTTGGAGCTTTGCTGATGGAAAATATTAAACACACTGAAACGGATATTTACAAGGCTGTGTGTGCAGGGACGGAAAAAAAAGGATGTTTATCTGTCTGTTTCTGTCTGCAACAGGCCAGAGCCTTTCTCCCAGCACCTCCCTGCTGTCCAGATAAATAGCTGTACACTGGAGCTGTGTACTGTAGCTAGCAGGCTGACAGGGACAGGACTCTGCATTAACACAGACAAACAAACAATCATGACATTTTCTGTGTCACCCCTCGCTGTCCGCTGATGCATGTGGGGGGCTGTTGACCCCATCGTTTTGCCTCTGTCTGCAGCGTCAGCGACGGCTGCACATGTGAGTGACACTCGTACGGGCATGCAGGGCTCCACGATGTGACCAAAATCATAGATGGAGAATTATACATTTACATTCCGTCCCGGCCTCGCCAGCATTCCTTTTTCTTTGTTTCTCATTACTCTCCTCCCTCCTCCTGCTTTCTGTCATCTGTCTTGCTCGTTTGGCATTGCTGTGTGACATCTGGCACTGGCCAGACGTTCCCAAGCCGATGACCAATGTCCTCCCATAACAAGGATATATGGCTCCATTAGCCCACAGCTGATTATTTAATCATTTCTTAGATGGCTTTAATTGAAATGGTGTGATGAATGGCTCAGGGGCTTGCTCCCCACAGAGAGGTCTAATTGGGACTCTGTCCTGGGTGCCTCACCTTGGCTCTGTAATCCACTGGCCACTTTACCCAGAGGGAACAGGTAGGACAGTGTCTGAGGGGGGCCAAGGGACATGTGCGTACAAGATTTAATTCTTTAGACTGACTCTTAAAAGGTCCTCCAGAGCCTGTTCACTTAAAATACATGCAGTATGTTGTATAAAGCATGTGCATAATAGGCACATTTCTAACAACTAGAACATTTATAGACTACAAATTTCTTTTGCTAGGAGACGTAATTGCTGTGTACAAAACGTAGAGATCAGACTTTGTATCTTGAGATGGAGTGTGGTTAGATTTAGGGAACAAAAGCACTTTGGTTAGGAAAAGACTGTTGTTTTGGTCACATGTTTATTTAGTCTGCAGGTCCTGTCTTCAGTTGAGTCATCGTTAACCTTTTCTTTATTGAAATGAAACCACAGCTTTTCCCTAACCCTAACCTTAGGTGCTGCCAGTGCCAAAACAGAACTATGAAAGTTGGATCATGCTTTGGTGGCTATTTTGAGAAAAGACATGAAATATGTTGTCATCAGTACGTTGACATGACATTAGAGAAAGTCGATTTATTGTCTTAGTCCGACTAAAGCCAGACTTTTAAAGTACATGTTAGTAAACATGTTAGAATTTTTACATGTGGGAGCAGCATGGTGGCGCAGTGGTCAGCATTGTCGCCTCACAGCAACAGGGTTCCTGGTTCAAACCCTGGTAATTCTGATATGACAGTGATAATTTTGGTCACTATAATCATGAATTTAAGCTTTTATATTGTTACATCTTACTAAGGGTTTAGGTTTAGAATCATGGTTGGGCGTCCACACGTTAGGTACTTGCGTAACGTGATGACGAGCCATTATGTACATAGTTAACTTGAAATAAGTTACCACTGACTTTGGGTTTCACACAGGGACATGAGCAGGGGCTGGTTGCACAAAGTCCTATAAGTCCTTGTTAAGGTTTCCTCAAAATAAAATTGGTTGCAGAAAACACCCTTAAGTCTTCTCCTTAAGGTTTTCTTAAAATGTTCTTTGTCTTGGTCTTTATACTTAAGGAATCTTTAGACCAAAAAAAGACCTTAACAGCCAAAGCAAGGTACAAACAAAACAAAACACAAAAAACTTAAGGTACCTCTGACTCCATCTCATCTGCAACATGACCGAGTTTCTGATGATAAATGAAAGAATTAACACACGCTGAGAAGCGTGTTCTGCGACCAGAAGTACCCAATGGTTGATTCAACTCTACAGATTTAACTGAACTAATTTGCATCGGTTTTCTGCTTTCTGGTATTCGGGGATCAAATTCACTTTGTAGTTTGTGCTTTCTGTAGTTGTATTCCTCCAGAAGTATAATCTCTTCCTCCTCTGACCAGTAAGATTTTCTTGTCTCCTTGTCTTGACGAGTCCAAGCAAACAAGCAATCTCCATGAAAACTTTTACCGCTGTAAAATCTCTTTCAATGCAATAAATGAGTTAATGTTTTAAGGGATTCTGTGCAACTGTGTAAGTGTCATACTTAAGGAGAAAACCTAAGGTGTTTAACCCAGGAGACCTGGGACCGGTTTCATTAAAGTCCTATGTTGGTTTGACCCATTTATCCACCCTGACCCCCTTGCTATGTAGACTTTGTCACTCTGTGCACTACATCCTCCGTCCTTGACTTCCTCCTTTGCTCCCTCCATATGAGGAACGACAGCCTGCGGTGCACAGGTCAAGTGATCCCAGCCTCATGGCTCACGATTATCTGGGCTAAATACAAATTACAGTGCATTACTCTTCATTGGTACAAGTACGAACAATGAATAAGAACAGCCTGCTCAAAATTGCAGCGTGTAAACTTAATTTCTGGGAGAAAGGATTGTTTTCTGTCTGTTCCATCTGCTTTACTTTTGCTATGCTACAGTATTGAAAATAAATATTCACCACATGCAAGCGATCAGATTCAAGCTGTTTGGATAAATAAAGCCAAAATGCCAAGAAACATCAGATATGATGCAGACTGACATTCTAACAGTCTCAGGGTAGCAGATTTGTTCCACAAGCAACTTTATGCTGTTTTTGGAAGTTTTCATTCATCCTAGAAAGGTGAACTTTTTATTACATAGGGTGAAGTTAATACCAGTCAGTGCCACACCAGCTGCACCAGTATGAAATGTCAGAATGAAGACTCAGAGAGAAGACCCAGTACGTATGTTTTTACTCCATGAAGGCCTCAGAGCTATTAGAGCACTCATATTAAAGCACATGGAAAACAACAGACACCATTACTGCTTGCTCGTTCATGACCCATATTAGAGTGAAGAATAATTACAGTTTGAGGGCAGAGAGGAGTGATGGTGCACCATGTGTTACTGATATGACTGTCGTTTTGCCTTACGAGCTCTGCTATCTAGCTCACTAAGATTAGTTAGGTCTCTAATCTATTGATCCCGTGGGAACGTTTCTCCATAAGTCTCTCAATGGCTTCCTACTTAAACCCTCATCAAAGGCAGAGGCAATGCGCCCTGGCGAGCTGTTTATGTCAATACAGTTAATGTGATGCACTTCACGGCTCCCCTCTCAGACACCAATGGCGGCACAAATGAATATATACATATCCAGCTAGAGACCCAAATAAAAATGAAATAAATAGAAAATAAATTCCTCCCTCCAAGGATGATTATGGGGAGCGCTTGGGGACAAGATCAGGGAAATGTAAGACAAATCCCAGTGCTGAGCTTCAATTCTCTTGCTGTCATTTCACGATCCCCTCCCTCCCTTTCTTCTTCTCTTCCTCGTAAACACATTACCATCTCACCATTCAGACAGCCTCGTCTTTGTTGCCTGTCGTCTCCGTGTCTTCCGTTAATGGTATGGATAACCTATCATGGCATTGTGCGCGTGTGATCCTAACTGACAGTAAAAAGGATAAATGCCATGAATAAGCACTCTGCTGAGCGTCAGCCGCGACCTTTGCCACAAGGAGCTCGCAGCAGTAGGTGTTTGATACCCATCTGTAAATACAAACCATCATCAAACACACCAACCATGTACTTTGTTCAAAGATGAAAGCCTTGAAAATGATCACCATCGTCATGAAGGGGAGGAATTTCACAGTATCATTGTTGACTGTAGATTACATTGATAGGCAGTTTGCAATATTAGCTACACAAATGTTTCTTTAAAGCTGGTATTAAAATTAAGAGGAAAAAATGTTAATCTAAGGGTGCTTTTACACCTGCTCTGTTCAGTTCGGTTCAATCTAACTCAAGTTAGTTTGCCCCCTCAGTGTGGTTCGTTTGGGCAGGTGTGAACACAGCAATCACACTCAGGTGTGCACCAAAACAACCAGACTGAGACCTCCTTGAAGAGGTGGTCTCAGTCTGGTTCCAAATGAACTCTGGTGCGGTTGGTTTGTGGTGAGAACGTGTTCCGACCTGGATCTGAAGCAACTGCAGTCACATGACACATTGTTTGGGTTAAACAGAGCCAGCCTTCCAGCTACCTACATTATGCACGCATACATACATGAATTTGTGGTGCACCTAGTGGGAATATGTATGTATGGGTTTATGTTTGCTTATTGGCTGTTAGCGCAAATTTGCATTTGAAGGGTCCGCTTCCTGACCTATAATGTGTATGGCAAGACTATTAGCAGTAAAGATACAAGGGGCCCTATGTTATACCTGACACAAAAGTGGCACGCAGCGAAGCACAGCTGTCATTGCTAGTTTCAGACTGACGCCCTTATCAGTTTTATGGCAAGTCCTCACAGTGTGTACATGTGCCCATCTGTTCACCCGTGGGCGTGTAGCTCTCAAAATGAGGTGTCAGACACATTGTTGGCGTATTGTTATTTTGAGGCAGCAGAAAGGGATTTCACCATTGACCAACAAAAGCCTGGTCTCGTCAGCACACACACACGCACACACAGGAGAAGTGAACTTACCATGTCTACTACTTGATACTACTTGTAATTTCTCAATGGCTGATGGTTTCACTTCCCTGCAGTCAGTCTTTTTCCGGAACCAGCTTCCTCTGGTTTAGAGGAAGTTCTACATGGCTTCAGTGTACAGATTAGTTGCACAGATACTTAACAGTAACATGTTTTAAAACAGTTTTTCTGGGCTCAACGTATTGAGTTTTACTAACACAAATTTTGTATTGCGAATCTTCTCGGCTCGGCAGTGTCCACACATGGCATTATCTTTTAGTGTGTGCATGTAACCCTCAGATTGTGTGATATGTTTAGGTGAGATCAGGTCAGAGAGGGAATAAGAAAGGACCCCTGCACAGGGATTTGGCAGGGTGACCATGTTGTGGTCAGTCATGAATCTCCACTGCTTACAGGGGTCAGTGTTGAGGAATGAGTACCAAGGTTGTAGGAGTAATACGAGAAAGAGAAATATGATTTGTATCAGTGCAGTGCAGTTTATTGTACCATACAGTACCAATATGTGGTGAGCTGAGCCTGAATGGAAGCAGTGGGCTCACCACTGCTGCCGAAAAATCTACTTAAAGCCACTGAACCACTGGCCAAAAAATCAGCATGTCCCACAGGTGGGAGCAATAATGACAGAATGACTGCATTTTAAAAAATAAACATATATATATAGTAGGGGTGGGGAAATATTGATTCTTAGATGCATTGCGATGCGGATGTGGACGATTTGACATCGTTTGACAAATGTCAAAAATTTATCATGTAAATGTTTGTTCATGACATGATGTTGACGGAAAAAAGAGGCGGAACACTCGGGCAATCTACAGCACAGACGAGCTAAAGTTAACTCGTACTAATTCATCTTCACAAAACACAGCGGTTGCAGCTTGTTTTATTTTTAACTTAAAAATTACATTTGCGAGGCAAACATGAAGTATATCATGAATACTTACTTATACCATCAGATGTTAACGAGAGGAGCAGTGATTAGCATGTAAACCGGCCAGGTCAAGAGCCACACTGTCTGCAAGTAAAATAATCTGTTTATCTAATTTTGTATCACCAAAAATACAGTCTGCTATATTTTAAAAGAAAGAGAAAAATAAATCATGTGTTGAAATCAAACATGTTGATGCATTGATAGTCGTTTTATTATCAAATCGTTACCCTCTGAATTGTAATCGAATTGGGAGGTGCCTGGAGATCCCCGCCCCTAATACAGTATATATCATCCCCGATCTCCACAAATGTCAGTGTGCATTAAAACTGGAAAACTGGAGAAGAAGTCAGGGCACTGGAGAACCTTTTGTTTTCCTTTTTGTTGATACCGCCTACTTCGCTTTACAGCTTTAACAAGAACTCACACCATCACACCACAGTGTCAGAGGCTACACTTGTTACACTTTATTTGTGTTCATCTTGTCTTGTTGACAGAAAAAAAGGAGATAACGGGGAAGCTGGGACTGAGTAAATTGCCTCACTTGTCTGAATCAGGTGTGAAGGTTTGGACAATTTCAGATGTTTGGTGAAGCGGAAAATTTAACAAACCTTTGGCAGTGATATCCTGGTGATTGTGCTTTTTCTCCCTTACCAGTGTGTTAACTCCATGGAAGCATTGCCTCACCTGAATCACACTGCAGAACACAAAGCTGCTTTTTATCAGTAGAAATCTTTGTAGGTCATAATGCGTGATTGTTTACTGATCCCTGTAGGAATATTCATGTTTTCAAATCACTTAGCAACTGTAACAAGGCAGGGCAGGCCAGTCGAGCTTTGGATGTCTCAACATGCTGCATCTTGGTGCACGGAGCTCTAATAAAAGCATTACACTGTATCTGAGGTTACATTAGACAAATACCTGTTCAGGACTGGAACATCCACTGTGTGGGAGCCAAGGTGCTAATAAATCAGTTTAGAGTTACGATAGAGGCTCTGCCCAGCTTTTTATTTAGTGTGAGGCAGTTAACACTCCAGCAGCATCAGCCAAACTCCTCGAAGACAGTGTAAAACATTTGCCAAACCCATCAGGTACTCCTCATCCTCAAATCTGTGTCTCTTCTTAAAGTGAAGTCTCTGATGTTAAAGCATAAATCACTTTGTTGCTTGTCCAAGTATGTTTTCTCTTTCACAGTAAGTAATAGTGTTGCACAGTATACGATACTATGAAGGTATGGCAATACCCTGCCATTGAAATGGTGTGGTACCCTATTTAAGAACTCTAAGAATGACAGTGTTTTCATAGAGTCGTATTTCCTATGAGTTGCATTGATTAATTAAGCTGGTTGTCCACTTATCAGAAGATCGGCAGTCGATCCCCAGCTCTTCCAGTCTGCATTTCGAAGTATTCTTGAGCAAGATACTGAACCCTGACTTGCTCCCGATTGCTGTTCCATCAGTGTGAGTGCCGTGAGTGAGGTTACCATGTATGGCCTCAGCCACTAGTGTGTGCGAATGGGTGAATGTGACGTAGTGGTTGAAAGACTAGAAAGGCGCTATACAAGAGCAGTCACATACCATTTACCATGTGCAGTGTGTGTGCAGTGCTCTACAGGGCTAGTAAACTCTATGTTCGGGCAAGTGGAAGCTTTTCCAGGTGAGCTGTGTGCGTCTGCCTCACCTTTAAGTGCAGAACAGGACTACAGAGAAAACATACTAGACACTAAACAAGTTAACTCTGGGGCTGACAGTGTTGTTTAAACCTAACTTTACTAATGTTTAATATCTCTGGAAGGCTGCATGCGAGAAAGCTGCTTTTATTTTCACCCAGAAGCTGACATTGACCATCTGGCCACACTCGAAACAAGGACCAAGTGCGATCGTATCCCTTTCAGAAATGTTGTGGTTCAGCCTTGAGCCTCTCTGATGATTTTAAGCTAACGCAGAGGTGGAGGAAGTGCAGATCTTTCAGTAACAGTAGTGATAACTTTGTGTGGTCGTCTGTTGATGAGCTGCGGTGTGATACATCCAGTGTGTGCTAGCTTTAGCTTTAGCATCTTAAAAGCCCTCCTCTCATTACAGTTTTTGACTTTAGGAGCTCTCTAAAGGGCTTAAGTCTTAAGTTTAAGGGAAAATTCTACGAAAATGTCATAACTCTAAGAATGTTCTTAGAGGTTCGTCATCAGGGGCAACTCTTTGTACCAGGAAGCTTTGTGAATACGGCACCAGGTAGCTAAATTCAGCAATGGGCCCCCTTTCCATCATGCCTCCTTCCTGCCTCAGTCATAATTTTTTGATAAAAATAAGTCAATTAAGTTTATTGTTTGCCCTCATTTCCTGCTGCCATTATTACTGTGTGTTTATGCTAATCATGAAATAATTTCTTTTTACAATGTGGCCCTCTGATATGATGAAAGAACGTACAATCACAGCCAATTTGATACCCTTTGAAAAGTACATAATCCACCACTGCCTCAGTTTAATTGAAGCCATACTAATCAAAGATATGCCCAGCACATTCCTGTTGATGCACAGAGCAATGGAGTGGAAGTTAAATGAGATTGGCTGCATTGTCCACTCTGATTTAAAACAAACAATGAATACATATATGTATGTTTGACTCACACTGTACTCGAGCACCACTTGAGCGGATGAGATTTATTTGGTCAAATTAAGTCTGAACCTGCACCGCACACATTGTTCCACTCACTCTGCTGCAGCGAGGCTATAGGGAAAACACATTAAATACTTTCAATGTCAAGTCAAAGCTAAATAATGAACATAATACTCTATACACAGCATTGACCTACATCGTAATCTCAGTGCAAACACAATAATGATTACATTGTGATAAGCATCCTAGTGGACACATTAGGCAGTGTTGTTATTTTAGCGGATGGGAGTTTACGGCCCATTTATCAGCATGTTTGGTGTCTCTAGGTTATCTCGGACGGAGAAAATGGCTCAGTGGAGCCAGAAAACGATATCATTAATTGGGTTTGTTGTTCTTGGGAGTTAGATAATCAAAAGAGTGAGGGCTCAGGTTTTTGCTTGCATTGTGAGGTCTCGCCATCGATTTTCTGTTGTGTTTTTTTTTGTCTTTTTTCTTTGTGAATTTGCTTCAGGAGCAGATTTTTGTTTCCATTTCCTGGCTGCAGAAAGGTGGCGTCTGCTAGCTATCCTGTAATTAATCTGGCTAATCAATGGCCGATGCCTCGGGCGTGTGCAAAATCTCAGCTCTTTCAGAAATCACCTGTTGTCTTTCTAGAGACGGACAGCTTCTTTGTTTGTGGGAGTCGGCACAGGTATCCGTAACCATGACAGAAAAATCTGAGCGCATAAGTGTGTTTGATTTTGTGGGTATGATACAAGGTGTGTGTGTGTGTGTCTGTGTGTGTTCAGGCGTATTGAGATAAGAGGAGCAGAGCGTTTGTTGAAATTCAAATATGTGAAACTCATTTTCCAAAAATCACACACTTTGATACCGATTCCTGTTGAGGACTGAAGATAAAGGTATTTCTGAGCTCTGTGATGAAAGTTTCCATATATCAAAGCCGTTACTATGGCGACACTCCATTACTCTTGCTTTGCATAAATGAGTCAGGATAAATTAGAAATCCAATTTGTATTGTTTGCCATGCTCAGAATAGATTACAAATGTATCAGCCAGCTGATGCTAATTCGGTTGGCAGCCTGTGTTGTTCGGATGAGAAAGGAGAGGAGTGAGGGGGCGGCATTGGTAGTATGTGCAGTGTTGTTTGTCATCATCTTTATTTACCTTGCAGCCACTCCACAGGCTGCAGGCATATGGCTTATGATAATTAGAGTCCGTATCGGGTCTCTGTCTCACCCTGAGTCATTCGCACATCGTCTGTGATCCAGCACTCCCCTTTATTCACTTCACTCTCAGCATGCACTTCCAAATCAGATACTAGTTAGATCATTCAAATTAGCATATAGCCCAAAGGTGAAAAATTTGTTTCTTTTCTTTGCCTGTTCTTATTTTTCTTCCAACTCCACGGAGAGGCAGCGTAGGGAGGAGGTGTTGTGGATGTACTGTTTGTAATGTTAATTTCATATCCCGGTGGAATCTGATACAGCAGTTTGATTGTTATTCCTCTCTACATCAAGGACTCACAGCAAGTGCACTGATGTAGAGAGAAAACTCACCATACATTGTATGATTTTCAGGGCAAAACATGTTTACCTTCCACCTACCGCCAGCGCTCACATGACAGAATTATACATGGACAGAGACCGTCTGGTTGTTTACAGTGGCCCGTTCATTCTCACATAAGGGACAAACCTCAGTAGGGATTTCTTTAACGGGGCATCTCAAATCAGTGGCTACAATTCAAGTGCGTTTCTGCCAACAAAAAAAATCTCTCCTTTCAGAGTCCAGCTGGTGAAAAGAAAGCTGTTCTTTTGGGGAGAGAGACTGCACCTCCATCACATAAAGCCCCTGTGTGTTCTGAGATCTCTGAGAGGAAACAAATGCCAGGTTAGTAATTGGACTTTCACAGAATTCAAGCAAAGGATATGAAGGATGTGGTAGCAGTGGGAGTTAGATGTTTTTTAGACTGCAATTGGTTATGTTTTTTGGAAAAAAGAAGTTAGTAGGGCTGGGTATTGGTACTCGATGCCTTTAAGGTATTGATTAAAATAACCTGGTACCCAATAGTTTGAAATATCTCCAGTCAAACAGTACCTGCATGTGATCCTTTCTGGACTGGGGGTCTCATCCTGGACCAACACATTCCCACTCTGACCTCGTCACATTTCAACATTTGGTCATGGACTTTCCACGTCCAGATATGAGATGCAAGGTACCCTGGGTGTGTTGGTTGTTGATGTTCTGGAATGCCGTGTCAAATTCTGCCTGTTTCATGCTTTGTCTTCCTTTAAAATACACTTCAGTTTTCACAGGAAATGCACAGTTGACATACGGTCCCTTTAAAAATAAACGCACCATGTCGAATTGACTTTTTTTCCTTCAACAATGAACACACATGGTTGGGTTTAGAAAAAAAAGAACAGGGTTTGGCTTCATAATCTTGCAGGATGTGAACACCGCTCTCCCAGGTGAAGGTTGGTTTTTGTTGGACCCATCCATCACCCTTCCCGCCCGCCCCCCTCGGACTTTCGCTTCCTTAACTTTCGTTCTTGTCCTGCTGTGTTTCCCTCTGACACCTTTGAGTGCTGCTAACCACGTATCATGCTGACTAAAGGGTGGCTTTTTACATCGGTGTCCAATGATGCAAGTCACTGCCCAAGCCGGATTTTAACAACTGAGGAGTGAGACCAGGTTTCCTTGACCAGATGCAGATTTTCTTTTCCTAGGATGCTGAAGTCATGCCTCACCTTACTCTTCTTCTGATTAGCTAGTTATCGTTACCTTTGTTGGTCGGGTTGGGTTGGTTAGGTTTAGATAAGAGGAGAGAGATTGCTTTTTCCTGAAACTGAAATGCACTTTAGTTTATTTTGAGCCACTAGTCAGGTTTCCATCTGAATGTCTCGCAATTTCTGAGTGAATTTAGTGAAAATGCGCAAAAAGAAAATGCACGTTTCCATTTGTTATTATTTTGCGATTATTGAGAGGAGAGTGCGCCATGAGATGACGTCATCAGAGAGCGTCTCTCTGCCACAAAACAAACAACACACTCGGCTGACAGTCAACAACTGATCATGGACAGATTCCTGATCGACCTGTCGGCGTTTGGAAGAACTCTGGTCACCATTTTGTCAGCATTCACCGCGTACCGAGCCATCCTGAAGAAGAGACGACAAGGAAGAATTTTAATGTTAAGAGTACTGTCGGAAATAGCTGGAAGGAGACCACCGCGTATCACCAACGTATACGTGTGACGTGGTATCCGGTCCAGTCATCGTCAATCCGCAAAACCTGTTTCCATAGCAAAAAGTCGTACTTTCCTTTTATTGATACGCAGACAAATCCACCCCCTCCAAGCGTAAAAACTTTTTTGCGAATTTTCTGCCTTTTTTTGAATTTCTAGCGTTTCTATTAATGTTTATTTTCGCTGTTTTTGAAAATTCTGAATAAGAATAGGAGGATGGAAACCCTATTAATGTCACATACACACATATCCTGGTGAAGGAAAATCTCAGGGGAGCACCACATCCGCTGCTGAAAATAGTCCCCCACAAATGCACTGCTGATTCCTGTTTGAGTAATGTGTGCTAAAAATAGAAGTATGCAGCCTTTTCAGGAAATTATTTAGCTTTTTTAAAAATTAAACTCCACAGCCGGTATAGCTCTTTTAAAAGATTTACATCTTGAGAGGGAACTGTGGGGTTTGGGCTTGACTGTCAGACACAAAAAGGGAATCAGAAGTATTTAAAAATGCATCAGAGTTGGTCTTGTCATAGGAGTTTTTGACAATCACAAAAATATTGCGAGTATGATTAATTATTGTTGAAGGGAAGCAAAAGGAAAACTTTTTTTAAAAGTAAAGACGTACAATTAAATAACTCTAAGCAGACTTGCTCACAGTGTTTGACTGTTGTATAAACATTAAATGACAACTTGAATGACAATCTAGTCATTCTAGTCTTGGTACATGTAAGACCAATTTTTTTTGACACATATGAAGTTGACAATGTGTTATATCTGTGCTATTGAATGATAAATATTCCTCTTGTGTGCCAAGAAATATAACTTTTGGTTCTTCATCTACTCCTCCTCCTTCCCTTTGTAGTCCAGAATAGCTTCCTTTTATTGTCATTATTTAGCCTGTGCTGGCAGGAGGTTTATACACAAGGTGCCACTGAGCAGTGAGCACTGACATTAATATTTCATAAACCATCTTTTTCACTGCAGGTAGACATCTATTGTATAGCAATGAAATTACTTGGGTAAACGACTTGTATGGCATTAATCAAAATATAGAAACAGTCCTTGTCTTTGCACAGCAAGTCATGAGCAATTGCCAGCACTTGTTCAGAGTTTTATTTATTCTTTTTCTTTGTATTTTTTTTTCTGTAACTGTAAACCTTCTGTACACCGTAAAAGGTGATATCAAAATTGCAAGGTTTAAAGTCACTCTGACTGCAGAGAAAATTCTACAACCACCTTGTCCCAAGGCCAAAGCTCCTTCAGCGCGTCAAACAACAGGTCCTCTCTCAGCCCCGGCTGCCTGATGGGGCAGGAAAACCACCAAAGAGATGTTAGGACCTGCTATCACAGCAACTTGTGCCCTGCGGTCGGCTGTCTGGTCACATAAAAACATCAGGGAAGCTGTGGATGAGCCTCTGGACAGGCGCCAGACTGAGAAAGGAAGCAGCATTTTCCTTGGTTTAGATCATAAGCCATCGACCTCTGAGGTTTCCTTCCTTTTATTCGTTAGTCTCTTGGTCTGCCTCCCTGTCATTTTCTCAGATTCTCTGTTTGCTTCTCTTTCCCTTTTCTTTTTTTCTCCCCCTGTGTCTCTATGACCTGGTTGGTCTCTCTCCTGCAGACATTTGAGGTTTCATATCAACCGGTACAACCGAGGCCGACAATAACACGTTCACTTGCTCTTTCCATAGATGTCTAGATTGGTTATTTTTAGAAAAGGCATGACTTGCCACATGAATTGGCAAACAAGTTTAGTCGAGATCCAATTAGGACTTGGAATTGCATGCTAATTGGAAATTACGAAACCCAGTGCAAGTGCTGGCTCCAGAAGCTTGCCTGAGCATGTGTCACTTGGCTCAAGTGGGATTTCATAAGCATTGTATCTGGGTTTTTCATTTTTGATACTATATGAGCGGAGCAGCCAGGCGCTTTCATAATGGATCGGAATTTAAACCACATATGAAAACAATTCAGTGTGTGCCTCACATACAGAAAGTTATGACGATTACATGGAATTGTAGTCTAATGATATTTCCAGAATAAAAGTGTTTCCTGTCTTTAGTCTACCACAGTTTTTTAGTTGGGCTGTGGAGACCAGGATCTCAATACATTCTGACAAACATAAAATTCATTTCATTTCATTTAATCGGGGCAGCTTCACAAATGCAAAAATGAGCTGTAGGGACAAACTAGAAACAGTTGTTGGTAGAAGTTAAGAAAACATAGTGTTTCATGCCAGCGTGTCTAATCAGAACCAGTGCTGTTTCTTCTTACAGCAGCTCAGGCCTGTCTTTGCTGCAATGGGCCTCACACTCAAGTCCAACTTGTCTCAGTGAATATCTGTCTCTGATGCTACATCCACAATGGTACGTTATCATTTTAAAGGCCTAACTTTCCCTATATTTATGCTGAGTGTGCACACTACTCCAGAATTTTGAAACCCTGAAATGGGACTTTTGCAAACGCTGCTGAACCTAGTTTAGTTTGAGAACTCTGGGGTTGTTTTGTAGTCTGGAAGGGTGCAAACAGACACTTTAAAAAAAAAAGAAGATTCAGACACCCATGTTGACTTGGTCTTATCAGTCACATGGGTGTCAAGCCAAAACATTATAGCTGGATTTATGCACAGTTTGTGATTCTATCCTCCTTGTGTGGGTACTTCTTTCCTATTGCCATGGATTGTTCTGGAAATGGATAGTCCTCCTGGTACCGCTCCAAAGGTGCTTTCACACCTGCCCTGTTTGGTTTAGTTCAGTGGAACTCAAGTTTGTTTGCCCCCTAAGTGCGGTTCGTTTGGGCAGGTGTGAACACAGCAATCATGCTCAGCTGAACACCAAAACAACTGGATGGAGACCTTTTTGAAGAGGTGGTCTTGGTCTGGTTACAAACGAACTCTGGTGCGGTTCGTTTGTGGTGAGAACGTGATCTGACCTCGACAGGTTGGAGCCGCGCATTTTCAAACTGCATGCTTTGACTCACATGAACAATGACAGCAATATAGTCCACGATGAGCAGCGCTAAAATCAACCTGCGTAGTTGTCCCTCCATTGTGACATTAGAAAGTGTCACATTTATCTTGACAGTGTACTCTTCTTCAACGTTTTCTTTACTTCCTGGATTTTTCCCACATGGAAATTCTGACCAATCAAGAGCAGCTTTCTCACACAAGGTATTTGATCTGGTCCGCTTGTAAATGCTGCTGTGAGAACACAAACCAGCTCTAGGCAATTATACAACTTTGGAACAACATGAGTCCCTGATTCAGACCAAAGGAGACAACGACAGGTCTGAAAGCACCGTAATAGTTCATCACCATATTTGCTTTGCATCAACTTCCAATCTGTTTCCATCAACTTGACCACCATATATTTTCATCAACAGTTCCACCTCTTCGTCGGTCCAATCAAAGAAATCTCTTGTCCCACTTTTCACAAATAATCTGCTCAAAATTCACCCAAATCTGTAGTTTCTTCCTTCAGTTATTGTCTTCACTCTTTGGGTTGGTTGTACAGTTTGCCAGTCCTACTGTACTATCATTGTTATGCATTGAATATATGATAAAATGTCCCTAAAATATGTCACTAAGTCAGGGGTCATCAGTTTATTTAATGATAGAAAATGGGTCCCTTAAGGAAAATAGTTGGGAAAAACCGTCTTAAATATCTGAAATCCAGCACTTGCTGAGGCAAATAGCATATGTATTTTTTAAGGGAGTCCCCAATAATGGATGTGTCAGGTTAAGTTCCAGGGAGGCCCAACTATTGTGTGATGTAGTTGTGAAGTAAGTGCATTTCAAAGACATTTTTAGAGTCTATGATTTAGACGAGCACTGCAGCCTCCCTGCTCACTTAACCACATCACTGTGTTTTCTTCCCTCTCCCTAATGACATTTTTCTAAGGAGGAAAAAAAATGTCCAGCGTTAATCTCTGTGCCATATGGGTGGACTGATAGATGCTCCGATGCTAAGTGGCTCGCTCAAACCGTGCTGGCACAAAATAATTATAATTTATGAGGCCAAACCTTCCGATTCATCACAGACCATGCCTTTTCAGGCAGCCACGACACATCATTATGGGGTATCGCCTTTCCCTCTCGTTGGCCTCCTAATCCAATAGCGGAGTGGTTGTAGCCAAACCTACCTCCACACATGCTATTGTCTTTGGCAATGCTGTGTGGTAATGGCTTTGACCTACCGAGCGCAGCCGTCAGGATGCAGACAGAGGGACGACTAATGAAAGTTTATGTGACATAGTGAAGACGTCAGTCAGGACGCCATTAGGACATCCTTATGGCACCATTGCTATGAAAGCTTCCTGTGCTGTTAATACGTGAGTAAACATCATATGAACATTTTACAGTGCTCTCGTGGAATATTGGCTAATCATGTCATTACACTGTGTTTTCCAGGTGAATATTTTTCAGATTTCTAAACCACAGATCCCTCTAATACAGAATTAGTTCCCATTTTTCACACTGCTTTGTTAAAAGAAAAGATTCTTGGCCAATTTGCAGCTCAATCAGTTCCAATTTAAAAAGAAACCATGAGTTTAAAAGCCATAAAATTAGGTGGACAACATTTCGTCATGGTCTCTATTTCACAATAAAGTGTAACAATAGTCTTTTGCGAGATGACAACAAGAAAGTGATTCAAACATATTAACAAAGACAGGAATCTCATTTCATTTGAAACTTTGCTTTTGTTGACAATTATTCATCATTTTTACACCATAAAAGGTGTATCGAGTAAACTTTGATCATTTTAAACCGTCATCATTGTCTAATAGGACAATTAGGATAAAACTGAAGTGACTGTCTTCATTACAAGAATGAAAATCCACTAGCTGATTAGTGCTGCGTGCATCCAAAATGCTGCTTAACACCAGCATAACAACATTGATTTGTGATTAGTTTTTTGGCCTGAGAGTGACACTTTTGCTCCAAAAGCAGCATGGGCCAAAAAAGTAAGCTTTGATGGCCAGAAATTTCTGCAGCTGGAAAAGTATTTATGAAGTCATTGGCACTGTTAAACAACCCTATCAGACCCTGCCAGTATATTATATTATGGTCATAATTGTCTGAAAAGTCAGTAATAATATTGTTATTGCTGCTTAAATACACTGTTAAACCTAGTGGAAATTCAAAATCATCATACATCTTTTGACCTCGATTAGATAAGTCTTCATTGTAAGGCCACATTTTCAACTGAATCGCATGGTGATATACTCCAGCCAGGAACTCAGAGTCAACTGAATATAGCAGGACAAGCAAAGGGCGCGTCAACACTCTGTATTCAGAAGTCACTGTAGCATGCCAGCGACTGTCACGTATGAAGAGTGCAGGTGCTCTGAAGCGTTGGAGGACAGAGTCTGCACTTGTTTGCCACTCCAACCAGCTTCCAAGCAGGTGCCCAGACAAGAATAGCATCAGTTGGCAGGATATGTATGTCATGTACCAACCTGCTAACCCCCTAACCCAGCAGGGTGATGCCAGGGGAGTTCTAAAGCCCTCCCTGACTGCACCTTTATGTGACCTCCGTCTTCTGTTATCCGTCCAAATAGTCTAAGAGGCTCAGAGAGAAAGAGGGAGGGTTCATGTTGAAGTCTTTGATTTTTAGCAGATTTTGCTGCAACATTCTCTGGTTTCCTCGTGATGCAGTGTCTAGATCAGTGTATCCTCATACAACAGTTCGATACGAAAATGCACACATAATGGTTCATATGCGCCCCATGAATTAAGTTACATTCTTAACGTAAAGTTACATGGATTAGGTTAAGGTAAGTAACATTACTGTGGTAAGGCAAAGAAGAAGACATTTCTTTTCTTGGAAAAGAAATATGGTTTGGCGTCTTTAGGTTGAGGCAAGTAAAGTCACTGTAGTTACACTTTGGGAGAGACACGTGGTGAGGACGAATCTTAAAATAACACAGTTAATTCACAGTTTCAAAAACTGGTTTTCTGGGGGAAGTCTTTTGTCCTTTCTTTTGTGACCCATACACCAACCTGCCTGCTATGAAACCAGTTCCTTAGAAACCAATCACACATAAAGTATATATAATATATATAAAGTAATTGTTTTAATGGAATTGAAGCTTTTTGGCCGTGTTTTTTGCGTTGCGACGTGCCTTACATTTCTGCGCTGTAGGCTCCTGGCGTTTTTGCCAGAGCGCTCTGAACTCCTCAAGTTGAAAAAACGTAAACTCAAAGTGGAAAAACACCCCACATCATCTCTTTTTTTTGTTGTCTTTTTCCCCATTGTCCAATCAGATGATTTGAGAGGCGGGCCTTCTGTAGTGGTCAAAACAACAAGTTTACAGTTGGTAAACAATGGAGGAGAAACTGGTGGTAGTGGTTGCTGGATACCCAGAGATCCATACAGCCCGATGATAGATTTTCACTAGTGGCATTCAATCTTTAAAAAAAAAAAAAAGGCAGTGCAGTACACCTCAGCATTCGCAACTTGCAGAATGCTCTCTGTGTGATCAGGGCCTTACTCCCTTCAGTGCATTAGTCACATGATTGTAACCTTCCCAAATTCATGAATTATACACAAATTACTGGCTCATGATTATGGAGGACATGTACAAATTTTGGTGCATTACTTTTTTGTAGGAAAATGTCTAACACAGCATAAGAATGTCCAGGTCTAGATACAAAAATCCAGGGTGACACATTGTCTTAGGATCGTTGCTGGAGTCAAAAATCAAACAGCATTGCACTGTGTTTGAACCCCAGTCGGCCTCAGATAGCTCAGCGAGTGCAGACATGGTCCTGGTGTTACATTTCGTATCAAATTGTGTTAATCTTCTCAGAATCTCTCAAACCTGTTGTCTTTTGTGGGGCGTCGGATTCACATTAGTTACAGCATTAGCATGTATGTAACTGTCCAGCTGACACTAGGTTGAAACCTTATTATCTCAACTCCCATGTGGAATATATGGAAACAGGCGGCTACGGTAAAAAAAGTGCAGAGCTGGGATATCAGCATGAAGAGAAAAAAAAAGCACTGCATCTCAACCACTCTTGTGTGTCCAATTCTGAGTCCCCTCTCCGCTTGATTATGTGCAGAGCTCACTTTCATATTGAAATCAGACTTCATTTTAAGCGAGGGGGGAGGTGGGGTGGACATGGGGTCGGGGGCTTGTCACAAACTGTGTTTGTAAAAAGGGCAGTTGCATCAATTTGATTGAGGAGCTGTTGAGAACGCTGAAGACTTCAGCATTCAGTGTGCAGGCCAGTTTTACGCATCAGTACTTCTTGTATTGCTTCCCTCCGCTGTGTTTTTAGCACTGATTTACCCCCCCTCCCCCAAAACGTCAGAAAAAGGATGAACCCAGACATCCGTGGACGCCCTCCATTTTGGCTCTGAGTTGATGTGCTCGGACTAATCTTCTTGAAGGACGGAAGGGTCAGTGGAGATGAACCGTGAACCGCCTCCGCCCTGTCCCACAGCGCCGCATGAAATGGGGCCTCTCCTTTTGGCATGGCGGCTATATTTCCATGTTAGGGAGCACCTGTCTCCATGGTGCGTTTATGAGGCGCTGCACAGCTGTTTGAGAGGTTCTAACACACACACGTTTTCTATATGATTCATGCCTCTCCCCTCACGTCCACCCCTCCCCTTTAACAGCGATCCCCTTTAGTTTCCATTACCAGCGTCGCTACCATAGCCTTTTAAATGGAATCAAGCACTTACTAACCTTCTCTTTCACCAATAAACCCTGATATAGACCTCACTCTCTGCGTTCCGTCTTTCTCCCTGTTCTCCCAGATGGTTTTGGGTGACATTCTCAACCTGCAGTAACTGACTGAGCGGAGTCATGTTCACATGTAGGATAAGACCAGGTGAGAGGTGGAACTTTGGTTAGCATAGTCTGACAGTCTGTGACTCCCAGGAACTGGGGAAGAGGAGGATAATTGTCTCCTCGGGTTGGTGACATTATGGTCTCTTTAACATGAACACTTTAACACTCTTATCCAAGAATGGAAAGGGGAAATATTAAATATTAAAACTATTAAAGTACAGCACTTGCTAGAGTGGTGACACCACAGAACCCCATATTTTGAGTGGTAAGAGGATAACGGCGCAAGAAAGGACATAAAGGACATGAGAAAAGTGCTTAAAGAGGTTGAAGGAGAGCAATTGTTAGAAGTGCCAGAGCTTTGTAATTTCTTCCGCACTCCGTTATCCAACCCATTGTCCAGTCAAAATGTGCCTTTTTAGAAAAATAGCCATTAAAGCGAAATTGTCCAAAGCTCTTAGGTGTTCAGGCTGCTGCATATTCACAGTTGTTCCATGAATTTGACATGTCAGCTTCTGAATGATGACTAAAAGCCTACATGGAATTGTTCATGGTTATGCATGCTATTAAATCTTAGAAAGGATTTATATCGTTGTTAAAGAAAGAGGCTCACTGATCTCACTGGATTGCATTATTGGTAATGAAAGCACGGGACATAACAAAAAGGAAAAAAGACACTTTGTCTTTACCTTTGAGAAATGTATGCCTGGCCCAATTAGAGAAGCTGTCCAAACCTGCTCTGTACTGTCCCAGTCCACAATTACTTACCTCCACCCCCACAGCTCCCGTCTTGGTGTGTCCTCTCTCAGCTGTTTGAAGCTAATAGAAATTAGTTACCTTGGCAATATGGGGCCCACCCTACTTCAGTATAGGCCATAGCCAAATTAAGAATGATTGCATTCATGAGAGACCACTCTCAACCCAGAAGTAGCATTGGTTATGATTTCAATTCCTCTATTTAATGGTTATTTCCATTTTAGCCTGTGGTCCCTGTTTACTTCCCCCATTCTTTTCCATCTACTTGTAGGTACCTTCTCAGGGTTATATTAATGGGGTTCTGTTGTTATGGTTGGATGGTTTGCTCCGTCTCATCTTGGAAATAGGTCTCATCAGAGATTTGATGAGAACATACTAATAGGACAGATGTTTGAAGGGAAAATCAATAGAGCTTAGCTTTTAGGAGGGAGAGGGATAAAAGGACACTTGAAGCCTGAAACAGCATAAGTGCATAGAACCAGGCAACTCTTGTGTATGATTAGACATACACATCATTTTTTCAAAAAATGTTGTCTACATCTTTCACTCCAGCAGCTGATCTCTTGCAGCAGCAACAGCAGTGTTTTACATGTTCAACTTTTACCCCAGAAACTGTCTCAAACTCTAAAAATCTCTGCCTTAATCTATTACAGAAGTATCAGAGTTTGCTCTCTATATATGCATATGCACAGGTTAATATAGCATTAAAGTGAAATAGGTTCTGTCATAAGAAACCCAAAAAACATTTCAGTGCAATCTAATTTACAGATTTGGCACCAGTGTCTCTGCAGACAGTTTAATGTTACAGATTCTGCAGTTGAGGCAAAAGGCCAAAGCAAGCAGTGTGTGAATCAACAGGTACCTTTGCCTGATTCACAACAAGACAACAGCATGGAAAATGAGAAAGGATACTGCTTTAGATTTACTTTTCAGGCTTAGCCAATGGTAAACTTTTGAAAGCAGATTCAGACACAAAAAGACAAGCCAAGAACCAAGGGAGAGAGATCATTACAGGTGATGACTTTACCTTCTCATGAGCAGTTCTTCTTTGCCAATGCAGTTGAAATTTAACAATCATACAGTTGCACCAAATGTGCTTCTACTATATATTCTTCAAGGTTTTGAAAAAGCTCATGTGCTCAATTAGAACCATGGAATTGAATCAGCCAAGGGTGCCATCTAGGAAGATGTGATCATGTGTCTGGGGAGCACAAATGCACTGGCTTAGTGAGCTGGGACATACAATAATTGTCCTCATTTGAACCTTAATTTTAGTTTGTTACAAGTATAGAAGCTCACTTTAGAACATGAGAGAGTAGAAGTGTTGCTGTTTGCTGTGCATGACTCACATAAAAACATTTATTCTGACTTTAAGATTCTTCTGCTGTTGGTAGGCCATTGGGGGGATTTTTTTTTACCTTTTCCTTTGACTGATTCATATTCTGCAAATGAAAAGAGGTCCATATGGAGCAACACCTGATATAATCCTGAGCTGCAACACTGAGCAACAAAGTAAACAGTCCCTATATCAAAAAAAAAAAAAAAAAAACCTAGGTAGAGTACCAGTGCCTTCCAACATTACTTGTACGACCAAAAATGAGACAACATGAAAAGTTCTCAAAACTAAACAACAGATTTGTTTGTGACTAATTCTAAAACAACCCGTAAAAGTGGTTTATGATCTGACATCCTTATTATCCAGACAGTATAATTTGTTAGTATTTCCAAAACTGTTAAAGACCACATATGAGTGTTTCGAATATGACTGCACCAGATTTAAGGGCAAACTCTGCTTGGTTAAGGTCAAGGAAAACCATGGTAGGGGTTGAAAAGGCTACTTGGTTAAGTTTATGGCCAGGGTTAAAATAGACAAGAAAAAGCAATGTTGGTATAGGACACCAATCTTGGAACCAATTGGATATGGGTCCGATGTCGTTAAGCCTTTGTGGGCAACGGCAAATATTTCAGGAAATCTCATTTAGCAAGTCGGTATTTGGGGGAAAATTTCTCTTCGTGTGCCGGTTATTTTTGCTAATCTCCATAAACAGGTATATGAATGCAGATACATTTAAAAAGTATATATAAAGTTAAATTGTCATCAGATGATAAGCAATGGGTTCCAAAATTGCATGTCAGCTGATGCCTTTTGCCTCTCAACACTGACTGTTTACCTGCTGCTCAAATGCGATTGGTCAAGACTACTCGGACTACTAACAGAGTACAAACGAAAACCAGAAAACTTCAGATGCTAAAATCTTGTCCCGTTGCCTTCAGATTCTGCAAACATATGCACATTATCTGTTTGTAGAGATTAGTGGGACACAAAATAGTAACAGAGGATGGCACCCTGATCTCCTTTTCTTCGTCTCTTTGTCAAGCATTTTGCCATTTGTCATTCTGCCACCCCCATGGTTAAGGTATGGTCTAATTTAGGCAACTAAAACTGCCTGCAGAATGTTTTGGAAAGACTGTCTTCATGATCAACAGAGGGATCCCTCCTCAGTTGCACTTCCTGAGGTTTCGTCCATTTTTATTCCCCGTTAAAGGTTTTTTTGGGGAGTTTACCTTATGGGCTGTGAGGGTCCAAGGACAAAGGGTTGTTGTTTGGTGTAAAACCCTCTGAGGCAAATTGTGATTCGTCATATTGGACTTTATAATTTTTTTTTTACCTTTATTTAACCAGGAAGTTCCATTGAGATTGAAAATCTCTTTTATTAGAGACCTGGCCGAGGTAGCAGCCAAACAGAACACATTTAAAATGCAACAAATACAACATGTACAATACAAAAATCCACAATTAAACACAACTATTCAAAGATAATGGCCTCTCAAGAAAAACAATCACATGTCTCTATCACCAGATTCGTAATGATGCCCTTAAATTCAATGATGGATATAAGTGTTTCTAATTTTAGATCTTTTTGGAGATTGTTCCATGTCCAAGGTGCACAGTAGGAGTCTGAAGTTTTCCCCAGATCTGTTAAAACATGGGGTACATTAAAAAGCAACCACCTTTAGGTACAGCTGACAAACAAAAGGGTGATGAGGTAAACTGGAAGTTTGCCCAGTATTGCTTTATAGATAAAAATATACCAGTGCTGTTGTCTGCGAGTGTTCAATGATGTCCAACCCACCAAATCATAAAGAATGAATGACTTTGTGTTTGTAATAAATTGTAGAGATGCACGGTACACTGAATCAAGGCTCCATAAAACATAGGAGGTTGCAGGCATATACAAGATGTCACCGTAATCAATCACAGACAGAAAATTAGCTTTCGAAAATTAGCTTAGCATTGAAAGTAAAACAAGAATGAATTAAATTGAACCCAAAGACGAGTGATGGTAGAAAACATAAACTGCAGTCTCTGGCGAAGACGGTGATGTACCCCAAGCATTTACCACTACTTGGACTTAAACCCATATCTTACTGGTTTATCACGCAGCATGATCTGCCAGCACAAAACCTGCCTACAGCTTTTGCATCTTTCATTTCACTCTCTCTAAGTTCAGACTGCTTTTATTTCAAACATTCTCTCCCTGCGACTGAGTGGACTCCTCACTGTGTCCACATCAGAACAAAAGAATAACTCTTACTCCTTACTTACTCAGCAGGAAGCTGCCTTTTAGAAAATTGATTTAAATGAACCTGAATGTACTGAATATAGCTGCTAATGCTGTGAATTTTGTTGCAGTGATTGGAGGTAGCTCTTTTAAGGTCACTTGTGGGCTGAAGAGAGCAGTGTCTATGCTGTGTTCAAGTATACCTTCTGATTAGAAGCCCAAGAGCAAGTGCAATTTTAGAGTCCTCACTGCAAATTTGAACAAAATTCCATTTTACTGAAATCATGCCGAAAATGAATAAGACACTCAAGCCACCCCACCCCCCCCCTTCTTTCTTCTTGCATAGAGGCAATTTTGTCATTTGGAATTTCTTGAAATTATGCACAGGACTAAATGAAGTGTGAGGTGAGGAGCAAGGATAAATCAAAAAGTAAATCAGCTTATTCTGTTACATTTTCATTAAACCAGGGAAAATGCTAGTTGGTATTTGGTCTCACTGCCACTCACATTTCTCCTCTTTCAAAGAGTCATCTAGTTTTTACATTCCAAAACACATTTTGTGATTAATTTTTTTTTTTTTTTTTATCAAGGTAGAGCTTTTAACATTCTCATTTCAAGGTTGACTGTTGCAGACATGCAAGGGTTGCCACTTAAGGAAGTCATATTAAATGTAACTAATGTAATGTTTGGCCAAATTGAACAGCAGCTTAATGATGAATGCCTTTTATGAATGCAACGGAAGAATTTCTTTCTACCACTAAAATTAACAAAATGGCTGTTTCTATAAAGACTGTAAGTCTTTTGTTTTCAAAGTTGCCCTGGTCTGCTGAATGGAACGTGTACTGATTACTGCTACACATTAAAAAGCCATCTAAAATGGACTGAATGCACCAATTGAAAGGCCATAATTACACATTGTTATGTCTGCTGCAAATACACAAAAAATCTTTATCTTTTCTGCTCTCACATGATATTGTGTCTCCCTTTGTTCGGCTCCATCCCTCACATCCTGAGCGATCATGGACCTTGGATATCCAGTCACCTTCTAGAATCCCACCCAGCCCCCAAACCCTTTGATAATATCAGCTAACGCTAGTAACATCTTGCTAACATACTTGGTCATTAACATTTTCCATTCAGAGAGCCTGTCAGAGCCTATTAGACTTGTGTCAGAAGACCTGAGAGCATCGGGGGAAGGTACCTGGTGTCTGATGTCAGACCCGTCAACTCAAACCACCCCCCCAATCCGCTTCCTGTCTTAATAAATGCAGACAACCTGAGCTTCGAGTACCCAAATCAATGAAGCATGGCAAGGTCAACATGTAGACAGCTACTTCCAGTTACAAACTGGAAGGAGTGGTTTATGAGTGACTGGGTGAGGGGTGCAGGAAGAGAGGGTGCTAACAGCCTCCACTTCACCTATTACCACCTTGATGTACAGGGTCATAGTGCAGTTATATGATGAGGTCGGTCAAGTAGTGCATTATTCAAACAATGGAGTTCCAAGGTTGCTTTCAGTTGGCCAGCTCCTGTGCCGACATCGGAGGCTTCGACATTGATTTTGCCCATACCATTCTTTAGAAACGGGATTTGTGGTTAATTTCAACCTGTGTCTTATTTTTGTAATCTTGGCTATAAACATTGTACACTGCTAAAAATTCAGTCAAGACACATGTGAAGTCAGTTATATACTGTAGGTTTTTAACAGTTCCCTAGATAAGCCAAACAAATTAGGATGAGAGTGTAAACTGGTGCAACTTGGACTTACCATATTTGCAGTGGTTCTGTTTGCAATGAGGGATTTCGCAAGCAATTTGTTGCACTCACTTTCATTTTACCTTCAACTATAGTGTTCTTTAATCTCAGGAGTTACCTTTAATACACTCTCATCATAACAGGCAGCAGTGTGACCAGTGTTTTCGTCTAAGTAAGTAATTTGCAGTTTATACATGTTTTATTAAATATCCAGTCGTTTTAATCCCTACGTTGTCAAATACCGACACTTTGACATGCCCCTCGGCATGTAACACTAACCCCGGGTGTACACTGGATCCGTCGCGTGCGCGGTCCGTCCTGTGCCGGGCATCAATGTCCACTGGAAGCGTATCTATGGCGGCGAGCACGTGAGCGGCTGGAATTGGCGGATCACGAGATCATAATGTCACGCGATAATTTGCGAAAACCCTGGAGGTATAAAGACATCAACAAACAAAGAAAAAATTTCTCTACCTGCCGGGGGCCACAAACTTTGACGTCATGTTGTTGTAGCGATGTGAAATACGCTCCGGAGTATTCAGGGGTGTTTTTATTTTGAAAATTGACCGGACACTCTTGTCTCTTCTGCGCCTGACTTCCTGTTTGACTCATTTGGTCTGTGGAAATTGACGCGTCGTCACGCGGTGTCTGTCAAAAAATAGACCCGGCGTATATTTTTAGCGGAGCAGAGCACCGAGCTGCTTCTAGAATGCGGCTAGGACGTGCCACGCTGCGTCTGGTGGAGCAGCTTATATTGAGTTGAATGGCCGCGATTAGCTCCAGCACCTGCACTGCGGCTGAATCGCACACGCAACGGATCCAGTGGACATCCGGGGTAACGCTTAAAGCCCCCTTTAGCGTCCTTCTGAGACGAACAGGGCTTTCAAGTATCTCTGAACCCATCCTTGGCAAAACCTGATGCTGAGGGCAACAGTAGAAAGGAGGGGAGGTGGACGGGCCCAACAAGACGGAACATTCACTCAGGAGACCACAGTTCATGTCTTGTGTGAAACAAATATTTAACATAGTTTTAAGGTAACGATATCTTACTTACATACCTACATCCTGTGTAAAACCAAAAGTCAATGTTGTTTTAACGTAAAGTTACATAATTTGCATATAGTCATGGCACACTGACATGAGGTAGGCGTGTAACGATCTATTGATCTGGATCGATACATCTATTAAATGATCAACAAGCCAATGTCATTGCTATAAAGTAAAAACATTGCTGCATATCATCATCTTCAGGGTACAAATTTAATTAAAAGTCTGTGTCACCTTCGAACAGTGGCAGGCAGACAGCAAGCAGCCAAGAAAAAGGTGATGAGGATAATGTTATTTTCTCTGGAATATTTTGATCTGAGTGACCACAGGCCCCTAAATCGCATCGAATCGAAGTGGTATTGTGGCAGACTTTGTAATATCGTCAGATATCATATAATTGTCCAGAGAATCAATATAATATCGTATTGTAATGAAACTAAGAGAAAGTCCGTGTATGGTGGGAGCAAGGGGAGGTGACTGGGTAAAACAAAACCGGATATTTACTCGGGAGACCGCAGTTCATGTCCCGTGTGAAACCAATAGTCAACATTGTTTTGACATTAAGTTACATAATTTACATTTGGTCATGACACACTGACATCAGTCACGAGACGTATTTACTTCACGATTGTTATGTAGCAAACATACTAATTTTAACCCAAAACATGATCTTTATTTAGACCTAAGTATTGTTGTTGCCTAAACCCAACCCAACGATGGTACAATGTGTTCAGATGTGTATAAAGAGATGCTAAACAGTGCCCTGTGTGTTGCTATGAGACGCTAAGGGCCATGACGGATGAGAATGGGTTGAAATTTTCCATATGTCCGTCAGTGTCAATCAATTCAAGCCATGGTTTTTAGCTCTGTGCATCTTTAGTTTCGCATGTATGCAGGTGCAGGAACAGCGACATCAAATCTATATGCGGACAAACGGTTAGTGTGAGTGTGGCACATCTGAGACCCCATCCTGCTCTCCCTCTTTAATCTCTGCCTGCATGGCATTTTCCGTGGGCAAGATCTCAACTGCCATTTACTGGGAGGTGGTGAAAGGCAGTTGGATGCTCCTTTCTTTGGCTGTGGCCTCTTTGTTTCCCCAGTTGAAGCTGCTGAATAGTCCGGGATATGCACTGTGATACTGCAGAGCACACTGCCCCAAGGCAAGAGCATTATCATTCTTTCTTGCATCGGCATGCGTTTCCCGAATATGTAAAAAGAGAAATTGTGGCGCCCAGCGAGCGGCCTCTTGCAGCGGTGGAAGCCTGTGTAGTCATTTGTTTGCCACATATGGAAACTTGATGGAAAAACATACAATGGCATATTGGAGCATCTCATCATTTTAGCTTTCCTGCTGGAAAAAAACACCACAATACAAGAAGCATTGTGTGCCCTGACAAAAGATGAAAGGCGTTTCTTTGCGCTCAGAGGAGGCACACAAGGCAGGGGTATCAATAGCACGCTATAATAGGCAGCGCTCTATTTCCTCACTGTTTAGACACCTCAAGTCACTCATGCAAATTGGCAATCGCCACAGTCAATGCTCTCACACAGAGGGAATGGGTGCACCTTTTTTACCCATGTGGGTTTATTTGTCAAACACGATGATATATTTTTCAAAGGGAGTCAAATGGAAGGGTTTGTAAAATGTTTGTGTGCAGGCTGATTTGAAGTGAAATGCGTTTCCTTGGATAGCCAGTGGGATTGCTTTGATGCCTGAGATGTTATTGTGCTGCGTGTTATTGTATGTGGGTTACAAAAAGCTGTTCCAGAGGCTCAATCTGACAAGTGTGAATATATAACCCATATGGATTCTGGTTTGCTGCATATGGAGGTGGCCTTACTGCACGCACTGACAGCTTACATGCACATCATGACACGTGTGTGTGTGTGAGACAGAGACTTTATAAATTAACAGTAGAATTGAAAGTTGGAAGACAAATTATTTACCAGTATGAAGACATGCTGCAAAACTAGGACTTCACGTCCCACGACTGTGGCTGTCAACACAGCATTTTAATATGTATGGCATCTCATGAACTCATGCGGTGTCAGAACTGTTGTTTGAAATCGAGACTTCCCCACTTTTGTTTATTTGGGACTTTCAATCTGCGCAAATGAAGACGAGGGAGGAGGAGGGGGAGGAAAAATAACAAATGAGAACAAGCGAGACGGCGAGAGATAAAGACTGAGGGACCGGGAGATGATAAACACGCCGAGTGCCTATGCGGCGACTGTGAGATGACCGTGGGAATGGCAGCTGTGGCAGCAGAATAAATTTGAATGCTGATCTCAGTTAATAAATAACTTTGTGAACCGAAGCACCTGGCCCAGTCTCCAGTGCAATCCAGTGTCATGGCGGGCCTGTGCTGATTATTCACTAACCTTCCTTTCAAATGAATAGGTCTCCCGCTTCTACACAGCTTGTCTGCTGTGGGGTGAAACACAACACGCTGCAACTAGTGGTGGGAATAGATGGAGGCATTAATATTCTGGAGACAGACATAGGGCAGGGCTAATTGAAAGATCCCACTGTAACTGAATTTACAACACCATGTCTTGTGGGATACAGAATGGTCGAAGACTAAAATTAAATATGGTAGATAACAAGAGTGTGGGCTAAATGAAAGAAAGCATGCAGAAACAAAATGAGATTTGCTTTAACGCAGGACTCTGGAAGCATCTGTTAGTGGGGGAAAGTTCACCAAAGCATTGAGCCACATTGTTGCAGGGTTTTTTCATAAGCAATGGCCAGATAGCTGGACACAAGCATTCCCAGCCGACTACTTTCTTACTGTTTTAAGTCACGTCACTGTCACTTTCTTGGTCATTTTTAATCATAGCTTTTAACCAGATGAAGGATTTTAGTCATCAGGATATCTGGATCTGAAGTAGGGATGTCAATGGTTAACCCCAGAGAATATTTTTGACTGGTTACACATGTCGTCATTCAGCCACTACTGCTAGTAACGCCGTCCCGACCCAACAGGCTTGTTGTGGAAACATTGTGCCCACTCTCTCATCTCCCCCCAGCTCTCCATAATGAGTAAGCGGCTCATTTGGGAATCATAAAACTCCTTTAGCATTGTTGACCATCTAATCACTGTTAGCTCCGTTACCACTGTTAGCAGTGTCAGCATGGCTTGTGGTGCTAGCATAGTAAACAATGCTAAAGGGGTTTTGTGGTTCAAAATGAATGTTTCCGCAGCAACCTGTTCTGCCGACGTAATGGCATAAACTGCTGTTATCACCTAAAGATCAGTGCCGCTAGCTAGCTAACATTAGCTCCCTCCTGGTGTTACCAGTGCAGAACGGCCAAGAAACCAGTGTAGACGTAGTTTGGGCAGTGGGCATGTTTACACATGTTAATGTGGATGAGTGGCTGCCTATCAGTAAAGCCAACAGAAACTAAAATAAAGACATTTACAAAACATTTCATCCATTCTGAATGGATATTTCTTTGAAATGCAGCGCTAAAGCTCACTGAGTCAAAGAAATGTAGTACTTAAACAAAAGCCCTCTTGTATTTCAGGCCTTATTTTTCTTAGATTAAAAATGAATCTGTCTATTACTGGTTATTGTTTTTGGCCTTTCAAAAGCAAAATTAATCGACCCTCATCTTAAATGATCAGAGAATCAAGTTGAGTTAACAAGAGTTTTGGAAAAACACTGATTTTTAATGTAAAGTTACTTAATCAGTGCAGGAATTGGTCTAACAGGTTACTTCAGGGTTAACCCTATGATTACAGTACTATGAAACAGGTTCACTTTTCACTGGGAAAAAAATCAGTTTTTAGGCAGAACAGCTGACCTTGCTCTGGAGCAGGTTAGCCCCCTCCAAGCCCCCTTGGCTGACTACTATTTTTACCCAGGTGGCCATTACATGCACTTGTGGAAAACACTGATTGTTCTGCCTCTGACTCAGATGGATCCCAGATGACATGATGACAGTTTCCTGATCACATTGCCTGGGAATAGGATGTCGGCATTATGCAGTGCTTACAAATCTGGGTTAGACATTAACTATGTAAATACCCCCCCTAGCTCACTTAAATGTGCCACTTCCCAATCGTAGCCTCTCCTTTAGCCCGACCCTTTATTGACTCCTCCTAATCTGTGTTTGATTTTCTTTCTCTTCTTCCTCTCGATAATATTCCCACTGTGCTCTGTCACATTCCCCGGGCCTTGACTCCAGCTCTCAGGGCAAACGGTGCCCCCGCTAGGAAGGATGAAGACCAGAGGCCTTCCTATCATTAAACTCATTTCCTAAAACAACAGGGTGCACTAATGAGAAATTCTAATTAATATTCTAATTATTTTTATAATTGCCTGTGCCAAGTGATTATGTGCAGGGCCAATCCTTAATTCTGCCTCGGCTACAGATTGGCGATAAGAGCTAAAGTTCATATTCTTGGTGTTCTCTTCAACATGTTAAACTATCAAGTGTAATTAGAAAGTCCTTTGATGATAAATAATGCCCTCACAACTCATTTAGCTTAAGTCTACATGACGTTCTACCTCATTGTGCACATCATCATGCCTGAGGTCATGGAAGAGTAAATGGAGGAACTGTTAAAGGGATTGAGTTGTTTTTGTGTTATACAAGGTAATGATCAGGGATGTTTATAGAGTTGTTTCGCCCAAATTAAAGGAAAACATCTAATTTACCTCAACTGTTATCCAGCTGTGCTGATAGTTTTATTAGAACTGTTTTGTTTGTCCAGATTTTGAGATATCTGTCTCTGATTTCTGCCACAAGTCCCAGTACAAAAGAGGTGAATGGAATTTCCTTTGTGGTCCTCACAACACTTAAAAATAATGTTTCGGAAAATTCAACAACAGCTGTGACACAACACACTGTCACAAGCTGTTAGAGGGACAGTTTCTTAGATTTTAAGTAACACTAAAAAAATTGTTCATTACTGAGGTCTCTGGATTGTCTAACGTAACTAACAGACACAGAAACTGTAATACATCAAAATTTTGCTTATGTCCATGTTTGCTAGCTAGCAGTCTTCTTCTTCCTCTCCTTTGTCGATGCATTGCTTCATGTCTTTGCATGTTACTGCTGCCAGCTGTGGATAAGTGGCAGAAATGTGTTTGGCGTCTCTACATGTGCGTGTGACCTCTCAAGCACAATACAAAAAAATTACAGTACATATTGCTCAATAGCACTACTAGTGGTTTAAACCTGTACAAGGTACTTTTCAGATAAAACTAAAGATGAAAAACATCCTTCTCTGGCCTGACCTGAGGCAAATGTGCGTGGGGTTTGTTGACAGATGTTTCTGATAAACTTGTGAGGTCTTTAAGGATCACATAGCATTTCTTTTTGTTCTTTTGGAACCTCCATTTTGTCACGAGTTGGACCAAACAGTCAGTAGGTCACGACAGACACATTGATAGAGCTGCAGGATATGCAGAGACAAAAAATAATATTTCCAATATTTTAACAGATGCTGTGGTCGCGATATGAGTTTCGATATAGTGGGAATCGTCATTTTTGCATTTCAAAATGATGATGTGATTTTTGCTGGGGTCTGTACCAAACAAGTATGCTCTCCTATGTCTGTAATATAATTTGTAGTTTGGGGCATCTCACAATAGCACCACAATGCATCTTTAAAATACTTTGTTGTGGCACATTTTACCGTTATAAATAGCAGCTTCTGCAGTTGGGATATTGCACTTGGCTATATTGCGATTTCGATAAGTAAAGGTTCCTCTCAGAACCCCCTAACAGAGCTCTGGGCCTTGCACTGAATGTCCTAGAATCCTACAAACACCCCTGCATACACCTGACCTGTGTGGGGCTGCTGCAGCTGGATCTGCCTCTTGGCAAAGATGAGTGAGGACATCAGATGTAGTGAAAACAGGTAATACATTTTTATATATACTGATAAATATTACTGATGTTTGTTTAACTGGCCCCTGGCCAACTGTCATTTTGCAGAAGTGGCCCCCGGCAAAGCAAGTTAAGTATCCACTGCATAGCGTAGTGATTTGGAAGGTCTTTCACAAGTATCTGCAAAGAGGCTTTATTTCAGCAGAACACAGCAGGCTTGCATCAGGGCTCAGTGCTGTGGTATTAACTGTGAAAAATATTATGATACGCAATATCAAATTAAAACAATATCTTAAAGCTCCATCTGTAAAGTATCAACATATTGCTCTCGCTCTTTAAGGAGTGGGTGCAGGGCGTAAAATGAAGAAAGAAATGACTTGTGCTAATGTAGCATGTTGCTCTACAGATCTGTGTTTCTGTTTATGTGCATGTGTTTATCTGTGTGTGTGTGCGTGTGTGCGCTGTGCCATATAGAAGAGGCTTTATCTGCTACTGCCATGCATGTGACTGCTGATAAGACCCACACTTAGGAAGCCGTAGGGGACTTTGTAGAAACACTCAAAGGTCTTAAAACCAGTTGCAACTAAATGTGATGAACAGACATTTTGCCTTGAGAAATGCCGCATGACCACATTCTCCACATCTTGGGCAATATGTTGTCGACAGTCTGGAGAAGGCTGGTCGAAGCTTTCTTGCTTGAAACAAATGGTGATGTTCAGTTGCTTGCCATGCTGTGGATGAATCACTGGCAGCCATAGCAGGGGTCCTGCCCCCCCCCCCCCCCCCGGAGCCATGTAAGGCGTCCTACCAGGCAGCGTGACCATAAATGTGTTCTAGGCGTGGGATGGGGGGAGATCAGCAGCAGATGAGGCCTTTGACCAATTCATCTGGACATGGAGGGTGCAGAGAAGAGGCATCCCCATGCTCCCCTCTGGGAGAACATCATGGCTAGGCGTGGATATGGCAAAGAGCCGGGGCTATCAGACACACAGCCCCCTCTGAGAGAATCAGATGAGATCAAAGGGATGGAGAATATTTCAGATGGTCTGTGTCCTCGAGGGGTTGGAGCATCATCCTCATATTGACTGCTAGATTAGTTCATGCTCTTGGTCCTTGGCTGCAAAGAATAATCACCCTTTGAGGAATCTCAAGTTGCATTTCCACTTGTTTTTACGCACAGGCAGACAAATCTGTCAAATCAATGTGATGTTCGCTGACGTATAATTTTGCGCTTGCTTAATGGGATTTTGCACACTCCTACTGCAATTTGGCTGAGCTCTGGCCAGACTCGTGCATTGCTTTGTCAACAAACGGTGGTAAAAATGAACAGTGGAGATGTTGAACACATTTAGCTTGCCAGGCACGATAATTCCTCACTGGGTCGACTCCGGCTATCTGCTTTACTGTGAGCTGCAAACATTCCTCGCAGAATTTCCCTTAATACTCTTATTTTCCCATTTCTTCGTCTTTTTTCTCTTCTCTCCAACCATTCCTGTATTTTTTCGCATTTATCTGGGGACAGTGTGTCTTGTTTGTTGGAGGCCCAAACTGTTTTGCATTCGCTAACATACACAGAGCATAAATATTGGATTAAGTAAACAAATCCGAGGGGCTCACTTCTGAATGATATCGGCGAGTCGGCCTTTGGAGCCAGCAGGAATGCCGCGGTCGCAGTCTTTAAGAGACTCAACACATGAAAAGGAAGAGAGAGGGAGAGGAAGGTAGAGGGAGAAAAGGAGGGAGAGGGAGTCAAATGGCAGTTAAATCCTCCCTGAGTGTTATCTCGCAGGTGTTTTGCAGACTGTGCTCTCTTTGGAAACTTTGAAATCGGGCCAGGCTTTCATGTGCAGGATAAGGTAGAGAGTCTGTGCCTGGTTATTTGTGGGCAATAAACATCAACTCAACAGTGCAGGACTCTAGCTCACAACTCCACTTAACATGTTATTCCCCCAAGCTCCTTGTTAGGCAGTGGGCCATGTTGTTAACTTAAAAACAATCCCAGCAGTTTCCTCCGCTTTGTTCCTTTTGTGGCATAACTGAAAAGAGGGGGGAGGACAAAAATGGCATCCTTGAATGGAGCTCCTGTTTTCCTCAAAACAGGTAATCACAATACGCGATGAGTCGCGCTGAAAGCTGCAAAGAGTTCTCTAAAGTCATTTGAATCGATGTCATTTTACCTTCAGCAATTAGCTCACTGCAGCGTCCCACAACACCCATATGGATATAGAGTTACATTTCTCCAGCTTATTCACACAAATGTTCCTGACTTCATTAGAATTGAACCCTGCAAATAGATTTCCTCCCTAGAAATTAGCCAGATTGTAAAAGCCGAGATGAGAACAGACCCGCGGCCCCCTGCAGGCATCCAGTATCGGATGTCGCTGGGTTTTAATGGCCCAGTACATCACCAGGCTCTGGTGACGGCGGATGGCCTGGTAGCGTTCGGCTCCCCAAGAGAATGTGCTGTTTTATTGGCCTCCTCAGCGCTGAGTTGTCCCCTGTGCCCATGTAATACAGCAGCCAGCGTCAGAGAGGGGAAAGGCCCCCTCCCTGATTAATCGGCAGTGTATATTTCTCAACGCTGGCTTAGTGCTCATGTTCCATATTTTCTAATGGTTATGGGCACAGTCATTTAGAGTGCTGCTGAGGGAGCCATCAGTCAGGATGTTGCAGGGTTGAAGTGGGCCCAGGCATAGAGCCTCACCGAGCAAAGCAAAGCATGTGGGTATGAGAGCATGTCTGGCAAGAGGAGGAGGAAGGAGGACGACAGGAAAAACAGATGCACGGCTGCACGTATGAAGCGGCTTCCTGTGTCCTTGTTGTGTTACGTCCAAAAATAGTGAGCATCAGTTTCTAAAAGTTTTGTCTTTCAGCAGCATGACGTGTCCACGGGAAGCGGCGTCGCTGAGCCACCCCGCTCACCTTCTGTTGTGAAGGAGCCTAAGTGACGCTTAGCACCTCTCACCAGGTAACAGCTAAGTCATTCTGACAACAGCGTGGGGCACACATTAGAACAGAGGGAGAGGACCATTCAGAGCACTTGACTCCCTGTAGCTCGGCATTATGGGAAACGGACATGGGGGCCAAATGAGACAGGCCATGGTGAGGAGCAGTTTTTTTCATTACGTTATAAATCCCACAGAGCCTGGCAGCTCCAGTGTCTCAACATAATGCCCAAATTCAATGTGGCGTTTCATAACCGTGCTTTCTTCACGGCACTGTAACTGTGCCGGTTCTGGTGGAGGGAGCAGCTCTCTCTGTCTGAGAGGTTGGGGAGTTATACATATTAATCAGAGCTTTGAAGATGATGTTTTCTGGATAATATGCAGGCAATGCACCAGTGACATTGCGAGCAGCGATTTGTGGGGACGTCAAAGTTAATGTTGTCACATTATAACCAATTTACAGTCGAAATGCCTAGTCACACCAGCATTTGAATCTGCGAGAGTTTGCAGCAAAATCAATTCCCTCGGGAGGGCGAAGTAAATCCATGCAAATCTTTTTCTTCCTGTTCAACTTTGACGACTAAACTCGCTTTGTTGACCAGTGGCAAACCTCCTTGACAGTGCTGACCTATGAAGTCACGGCGATCTACAGAATCCAAAGCGGTATTGTAAAATCTACTGTTATTTGAGGAAGTTAAAATTGATCCACAAAAGAAACATGGTTTGCAGGCAATTACAAGACAGGATATGTCTCTTGGATAAACTTTGTGAACTTAGTCCGGAGATATTCTCGCTTTTTATTACACCATGCTACGCCATTACACCATAATGGTGGTTGGCTGCGTATCATGCCGATGTGAAAGGAAAGCTTTTCTCGTCTGATGTCACTGACTGAGTGCCAGATTTCGATGGCTTTGGAATGAGACTGGATTAATTTTGCGAACAGGTAGCTTTATTTTCTGAGGATACTACAAACAGACGCACCGTACATAAGGCAGCCATCATGCACATGTGAGCACATAGTTTAAAGTATGTATATCTCTAGCATAATTTTCCTGTTACAGCTGATTTGGCTGTTATCAGTGGTGAGAAGCATCACAGATATGGGTCAGTAGGGACCTGCCACATTTGCTGTTAGGTATAAGGCCATTATCAGGCCATGAAGTGAAACCTTCTACCAAAAACAAGCTTTCATACAGCTTTCTCCCATGTACGAGAATGTCTTCATATAGCAAGGGCGAGAGGGAAGGGGTAGTGGATGGATCAAACAAGACTTTCACCCATGAGACAGGGGTTCCAATCCCATGTGAACCAATAACTACACACACTCAGGAGCTACCTTTAAACCCAACCACATCATTTTAGGGCCTAAAATTGAGGAAAATTAATGTGAAACCTAATGAACTTGTAACCATTGAATGGGCTGATAACAGCCTTCTGAACCTACCAGTGGGTGTAGCAGGGTCCCTGCTCACCCACGTGAGGCTTGTATCCACAGATAATTGCCATTTAATGGGCTGATTGTATGGGGTGCCCATTAGCAACTGACTAGCAAGTTCCCAGCTAGCTGGCCCGCCAGCTACATTACGTTTTATTCTTCTGTTTATTAACAGAGTATGCGAAGTCCACACAAGGTGTGTGCTAAAAAAATACATGTATGGTATGACAAGACCTTAAGGACTCAGCATGTAGCACCTAAACAATGTGAAAGGATGAATAAAGTCACGGTTGTCAGAGTGAAAACATTACACTGACACCTAACCATCTATTGGCATGGAGAGAGAAAGAATAAAAAGACATGCGGTATATAGACAGACATTGAAAGATATAAAATACTGATATATTTGAAGCCAGGCGCTAGATAGGAGAAAGGATGATTGAATAAGATTGAGGGAGGTGAGTGACAGACAAGCGAGTGGGGCTTGTACCGTCCTGTATGTGATAAAAATAATAACATTTGAACTGAGCAAAAAGGACAGATTTGACATTTCAGCAGGTGTAGAGGGCAAAGGCGCAAGCACAGGTTGTACACCCTGGAGCCCAAACCCACATGCTCCCCCAGTCCTCACAATCTCACCTTCCATCAGTGAAAGCAGGTTTATACATCTCCCCACTGCCACCTTATTTCATTTTTTTCTCCTTACTCAGATCAGCAGCAGAGTCAATAGAATTGCAAAAACATTGGATCCATCCAAGCAGAAAATGTGCTCCAAACACTGCCCTGCTATGGCCAGCGGTGACGGAGCGGCCCTGCTTTGTGAGAGGTTATCAGCCAGAGCAGAGATGGCCATGGTCGAGGCCTGCTGGTCATCCTGGAGAGCAGCTCAGAGGGCCGGGTGGAGAAGACGTGGCTGATGGATATCTTTAAATTATATCTGGGAGACGGTCCCTGTGGCTGTCTCAGTGAATGTTAAAAGCCTTTCAGCTGCAGTCCAGTTACAATGATCAGTCTTCACGACTCACTTCTCTTCACAGTTGGTCACAGTTAACAGGTTTCAGTATTTTTATTTATTTATTTTTTGGTCTTTTTTATCATGCTAACGGCGATGTCTGCTGGTCGGTCAGTAGGTCGGTTGGTCAGTCCGTCACTATAGTCCAGACCGAAACATTTTGACTACTGTTGGACTGCTGTAAAATTTCATCTGTGGCCCCAGAGGATGATCCCCTGATTTTTCAATCGAGCGCCATCATCCAGTCAAAATTTTATTTGTCCTATACTTTGGTTGATGACCAAGTACCTATGTCTCATCAGCCTCGGCTGTACTTTGTGTTTAGTACTGATGAGGAAATGTTTGCATGCTAGCTCAAAACATTACTGTGCTTTGATACATATTTTATTGCTGAAAGATAGTCTTTCTCATAAAGCTTTGCTTAAGAGGTAGAAAATCTACAACTACCAGAATGCACTGTGCCGTAATGGACCAATAAATGCTCCCGCTGGTTGGTGACGTAATACGAACTTCTTTGTTTGACACAATTGTGGCTAAAGTCAGCTAAAACATATTTGTGACAACATCTGAGGCCAGAAACAGGCAGAATCTTGGTTTATATTTGATCAGCGTTCCTTAGTTTTACCGTGTGATGTTAGTTTTTCTGCCTTTGTTTTCACTACAAACATTATGGCGCCCAATTCCTGTTCACAAACTCCCCTTTACAGCTAAACAGTACACTTAAATATGTTCCTTTTAAGTAGAACCCCAGGGAGTTGCTAGCATGTCTTGTGTATTGTTAGACTTGTTGGAAGCTACGAAAACTTAAACAAGTTTTTTAGAAAGTAAAGCCACTGCACGACGGCTTTATCCAGCTTCTCAGGTGTGATGCTATGCTGCTGTTTTACATCATTGTCAGTAGGGGAGTGCCATATCATCTCGTTCACAGTAATACCGGTAGAATCTGTAATATGGTATGAAAAATTCATATCGTGATATTCGCGATATTTTGACTTGTTGACATCATACTGTTACCCATTGCAGCAACAAGCATGGCTGAAAGCGATATTATTTCCAACTCTGTGGTGGTGTGGCGTGATATTATTTTAGGGCCATATCACCCACCCCTAATTGTCAGTATCCTTGGATATTAAACTGCAACAAGTCATTTGAAGCCATCATCCTGGGCTATGGGAAATTGATGGGAAAACTAACCAACATATTCATCAATGATGGAAATGATTGCAACAGCAAATTTATACTTTCACTTCAACCTCTAGAGTCCCTTCTGTGCTCCTTGCCACTTGTACGTGTGCCTGTGTACTGTGCACAGACATGTGCATGCATCTGCTCCCCACTGCTAATAGAGTTTGGAAATATATAAGGGCTCCTAGTTGCGAGCTGATGTTTGTATGTGTCTACTGGAAAATATGTTTAATTTTTGTTGTCACATAGCACAAACCAGCATTCATTTGCTTCAGCTAAAATGTCAGGAAACTGCACTTCTACTTAAGCAGGATATGTGGCTCATCTTTCCATCCTTCTCCTCCATCATCTCTTCTCCCCCCCCACCCCCCACCCCCGCTGTCTCTTGTGGTGATTGCCTTGCCAGCTATCTCTGGCCAGCAGTTCTGTTTGTGCAGTGCCTCTGTATGTCAAAAAAAGGAGCAGGCTGTTAATTTTATGATCTGTCACACGTCAGCCTTGCTGCGACGGGCAGTGGGCGACTGGGTCTGGACTTGCTTATCGCTCCGTTCATTCCTGTCCACCCCTGCCAGACTGGAGTCACATCACATATCTGGGCAGCAGGACTGAATTGGTTTCCACATGCTTTTGAGAATAGGTCAGCTCACAGTGGAGGAGATTATTTTGACACTTTGAATATACAGTGGAAACTGCTTATAGTGATCATGACTGTCTGGGTCAAGTTGATCAGTACGAGTGGATAATTATTAAAACCATTTTTTTCTTGTCTTTATTTCTCATGCAGATTATCATTTGTATGATATCTGTATATTCATTACATTAATTAAAAATAATATAATAGACAGTTTCGCTATTTTACTGGAATTAATTGACTGTTTATTAATCCACTCGATGAGGGCAGCTTCAACCTCAGGTGCTTTCCCCGTGCACATTTGTTTTCTGTCTCCATCACTAGCAGCCATGACGACCAGCTCTAATTTTCGAGGAAACTATGTTTTTTATTAGGGAAAGATGACTTTATTTTTCTTGTCATGACTGTAATTTGCACACAGCACCAGCCTTAGTAAGCCAACTGGAGGCAAATAATGAATGTATAAAGAGAACTGGATACAGTGTTGGAGGCGGGACACCTTTCAGTCCTTTAGTAGTTCCTCAGTGGTGCATAAAGCCAAAAAGGTTTGACTTCCTGTATATTAAAATACCCAAATCTTCTGTGTCTTTTGACCTACGGAGCAAGCACCCAGCTGAGTAGCTAATTTCTAGGTAAGCCCTCCACTAACATTACTGGGCATAAAATGTTTTAATCACGCAGCCCTTCTAGACTTCTGAATTGTAATTGGCATCCACTGATTTGACATCTCTTTTACAATTGAAGTCTACGGGAAAAAGTATTTTTGGGCGTCACCTGATGGACCTGTAAGCTGTCAATTCCACAGATTGGCCTCTATGTTGGATTGGCTCCAAAGCCCGGCAATGTTGCTGCGAACTTGGTCCATCCCAACAAAGGTGACATGATGATATCTATAACAGTAACGATATGAGCGTCCACACTAGGGCTGCCCCCGAATAGTAGACCAAATGTTAGTCAACCAAAAAGGTCATTAGTCGGCAAGATTTCATTGGTCTCTTAGTCACAGAAAAAAAAAAAACGTGAAACTCTATGAGAAGCTGCACCTTGTCAAAATGAATCCAAACCTAGATGACTGGACCATGTGGGAATTTAATTTGAAAGGACAGACACAGGAAGTGTCCACACTCAGCAGTCAGACAGGAGTCAGGTTAATCTCCAGGGCTGGTACCTGCGGTTATTCCACAGGCTAGTTAATAACATGTCGGGGCAGGAAATCCAAAGTGTGGGATCATTTTGAGAAGGTGAAGGACCAACCCAAGGTCGGTGTAAACTCATCTTCATTGGTCCCCTACAAACATGACGTATCATGTGAAACATGGAAGTAGCTACATGCCCATTAGCCCACAGCGTCATTAACAGGCGGCTCGCTCAGTGTGTGACGTGCACTTGGAGATAAAATATAGGCCTATATTAATGAAGGTTCATTAGTACGGTTTGTATTTCTCTGTAATGTAGCACAGTGTTAAGAATGTTACTGAGACTATTCTTTCTCACACCTTCAACTCAAACCACCAAAATATATCATTTCATTATTAAATTAATATCGTGAACATGCGAGTGACTAGTTGACAAATGGCCCTGAATGACGACTAATGGTCGACAAGAAATATTCTACAGCATTTATATATGAATGACTCTGCCCAAAGGTTTTTGATCCATATAAGTGATTCATCACTGTAGGTATGGTCTATGTGAGCCGTTTCCACTGTAGCTCAAATCAGCCTTGGCAGCATCAGTAATGACAACTGTAGCCATTTATGCTCAAACTTTAACCACAGGAAAATAGTTCAACTTCAGTTATTAAATCCTGCATAATCTAAATATGTATTTGTATGCAGATGATGTTGATCGTTCAGTTGCAGTGTAATTCAATTTAACAATGGTCCAAGAAACAATTCAGGGAATGTAATATCGCCTTGACAGCTATGATATCCTGTGGAGCGTCTTCATTCACTCCAGTCACTTTAGTTTGTGCGCTCAGAGAGGGTGGGGGCTCTTAAAACAGGCTTTCATCAAAAGGAGAAATGAGAAAATGATCTACATGACACTTCCTCAGACACTAAGCCTCCCGGGAAACGTTTCATAAAGCCAGAGGAACTCTGTGTGTGTGTGTGTTTAAGCATGTGCTTTTCACGTGCATGCATGAGAGCATGTGTATTCACAGCAGGAAACTCTAACAGAAATTTAGATGAAAAACAATGAATAAAGATCTCACATTTGGAGCAATAACAGGTCTTTGTACATTCAGAACTGGGGAGCTGGCAAATTGTGCATTCCAGAGTTAATGGAGACCTTTCCATAACTTTAAGCATGTTTATTGGAAACTTATTACAATGTTTGTCTTGTGTTTCCTTGAATCATTATCCGCAGAAGTCTGCTGTAGCTTTTAGAGATAGCTGTATTTACATAAGGCTATCTACTTACATCAGCACAGGAATAGAAATTCAAGATCTTTATAAATCCAAAAACATGAAGCACTCTCGTAACCCAAGCTTTGTAAGGATGAATTAGTAATCTTCTAATCAAATCTACAATCTTAAACAAAGACACTGTATCCGTCTCTCTCCGCTTGACAAACACAGAGCAGGTGGGCCACTTTGCTATGTAAATCTGACGGCTGTCCGCCAAAATTGCACACAGCCGCAGAAATTAGAAGGAGGCTTTGTCTTGCAGGAAAACACAGAGATATTTAAAGCATACAGAACAGGCACTTCAAAGCTAGTGGGCACACACACAGAAAAACAATCTTCACTTAAATAAGTACAGATGAACGGGGACATGCGCGCAGCAGCACAGGAACACTTCTGGTGAATGTTTAGGTGCTGGATGATTGCCAGGAAGCAGATTTTGTAGAGTAAATGGCGACCGTGGTTGGTTGTTCTGGGCTGTGTTTGTGGAACAGGATGACGCTCGACAGAGAATCAGATCTGAGCCTTGCGACGACTGCCTGGGGAGCCAGGGTGATGATGTATTAGGGTCCTGAGTTTTTCTGAGATGGCTGAGCAGCAGTCACCAAGACAACAAAAGGACCCCGGTGCCAGAAAGCATTCCTTCTTCCTCCCACTCTCATGTACCGCTAATAGGAGACAGGAGCAAAAAAGCAAAGCAAGCCACGGAAGGAGAGCTGAGAGGGAAGATGAGAGCTCTCTCCCACCCGTTCAGAATAGTTCCCATACATGGGGCCATTACAGTAGTTTGCCAAGTGTTTTGTTTGGATCCATTAAAGCATCTCAGGTTTCCCCAAGCTGTTTAATTGTTGGAGAGCAAAGAGACATGATTACAGTGAGTTCGATGCAGACACAATTGGAAAATTATTTTCAGGTTTTCAGCAGGTACCATAGAAAGCTTCTGTTCCCCATGAATGATACACTGCATTGTTTGGTTCTTAATGATGAGCTCCAGACTGCAGCATGGACCCAGGTGCCTCCAATGGTTTCAGACCATGCAAGACTGAATACTGATGTTTCCACATTTTGAAATGCATTGGATATGATATCAAACTGAGAAGCCTCCATTTTAAAATCACCAGTCCAGCAGACATTCATGTCAATCATGACAGAGGGTGTTCTCGCCTTTGCCTGGCCTTATCGTATTGTTGCAAGAGAATTGGTAGACATGAGAAATTCCCAGCACATCCTCAGACAGAGGGTATGACATGTTTGTAGCTGTGGCGGAAAGACTTTTTTGTGTCTGGGGCGCTTCTTTAGACTCCAGACTGAGGGTGGCACACTTCAGAGGCCAGATGGAAAAATATGCCAGGCAAATAGAGCACGAATTCTATTGTTGCGAGTAATGACTTTCTGCAGGATTCATGCTGAGAATATGAAAGGCAACCTCCTCCTCCTCCTCCAGAACCTCTCTCTTCTTCTCTCTCCTCTCTAGACAAAGCCTACAAACTGACATGCACACAAACATATAGCCTGAGCAGAAATTCACTGGAGCATGAATGACGTGAACATCCCAAACACATGTATATAGAGTTAAATCATATTAGTGCCTACAGGGGCAAAATATAGCTTTCAGTGTGTAATAAGCAGGTGCTGTCCCATTGGGGGCGGCATTAGAGCTTCTTATTATCCCATTATACCCATGATGCACTTTTCCTGGGTCGAAGCAAACAATTAGCATCATTATGATGCTGGCTAACGATATTTCCACCCTGGCTTAATTAGGACTCCAGCCACAGTGGCTAACCATCAGTGGTTTGAGCGCAGCCTCCCACAACAGGTGACCATCTGCAAGGAGACGCTAAATATAGGGTGGAATTTAATAACACAGGGGTTCAAATTTATGTCACGTGGCCCTGATTTAGGAAGACTTCAATAAAATATAGTACTTCTGTGGATAAATATCTGTTTTGTTGACCTCTATCAGTTAATAGCAAGGAAAATGCAACAGAGCTCTTAAATATGAACTGCTCAGTGTAGACCGAAAATCATACTGGAACTATAAAAGTGTACTCAGAGGAGTGCAGATCTCCACCAGGCGTCAGCCCGAGCTGATTGCGTGTTTTAGAAGCGTCCCAGAAAAATACGTTCCTCATCTATTTTTGAGTTGCAGCGTGTTGCACAGAGCAGATTGAGTTTTCCTGCTAACAGGCGATGTATGTGAAATATTGATACGATGTGATTATGAGGATGAATGTATTTTTAATAACTAAAACACAGCCACAGATCTTTGAGCCATGTCTTCATAACTAGACTTTGAACGGTACTAACTATGTCTGCAGACGACAACATAAAAAAGTAGGAAATAACAACAATAAACACAATTAAAGCAGCTAAAATGACGAGTATAACATAGCCGGAATACTGGGGCAGGAAATATGCTCCACTTCTGAAACACTTCCGCTGTGGTGTGATGTTGTGTAGCAGTTGTTTTAAATTTCCTTCATTTTCAGGCTGGTTTTGTGGATTTGGAGCTAAATGTTGTGCCTGGGGCACGTCGTGTATTAATGATACTCGTTACCTGGAGAGGTTGGAAAAAGATATACGTTTCTTCCCTGTTCCAAAACCAAAATCAAACCCTGAAAAGTGTAGGGTTAGCTAGCTACTGAAGATATAGCCTACTGAATGTATACACATGCTGCTTTTGCTTTGTAATGATTATAACAGTGAAACAAAGACCGACCCTGCTGTACAGGAACCAGTAAAGGGAAGCAGGGAAACTTTGCTCATATTCAACCAGCTGTGTGTCATCGAATTGTGCGCAGATGAACATTGTTTGACTTCCCCTGGAGATCCCTGCCCATCTGGCGGCAGAGGTCCAGGTGCTGGCAGCGGCACGAACACCGTTCATCTGCACACACTGTGATGCCACACAGCTGGTTCAATATCAGCAAAGTTTCCCTTTATATTCATTGTCTTCTGTGAGGATCAGCAGTGATGTGGTGGTTCACTTTGACACTGTGATCTGTAGCCTATAGTTGGGCTTTAGCTTCTAACTATCTTTGTCTTTTTAACCTGTTGTTGCTGCTGAGTCAGTTTGACATCCTGGATATATCCTTCAAACACAGACTGTAGACCCCTCTGTCTGCTTCTCTCTGGAATCACTGTTTCATTTCTCCAAAGATATGATCATATTTCTTCAGGGAGTGTAGTGTGGGCTCCATGCTTACTCTGACAGCTTGTCGGACCATCACAAAGGGGCGGGGCTTAGCAAAAAGTCAATTGTCCCTTTCTTACAGTCAAAATGGTGGCAAAGATTAAAAGAAAAAGGACCTTTTCATCCCGTATTGTGCCTAACTTTAGTGGATTGTAACATATCTGGTATGGAATTAATCTGCAGATGCTCTGGTTCAAAATGAGACCAAACTCTTCTATGGATGCCAGTTTTTGAGCCACGATGAAGGTCAAAATGTGTCCTGCAACAGACCTCCTGTAAACTTGCACCCCGACTGGCTGGTTAAGAGAAGTGAGGCATCAGTAAGTAATGGTGTAAAACAGTCAGTAAAACAGCTTTTTAACAATTGTGAATCACTGCAACCACGAGGGGTCCTTGAGCACACAGACTGTGCACACTTAAAATTGGACTGATTGGTCAGGTATTTTTTGAGATTAGCTGCAGAGAAATGGATACTCACTCACATACACACATTCATGTACACATGACCAAATACATGATCCACTGAAGGCTTACATCTGGCGGAAAGAATTAGCAAGAGAACCCAAAATAGCCTCTGAAGGCCTGCTGAGTGGTCCTCCCAATGTCACACAGAAGAAACATAAAGCATAGGAATTACATATAAAAGCATACAGGCGAAACTAAAAACAAGCAAGGCTGCAGAAAATAAGAGGAGAAAGCATTTACATTTACCATCCTATACACCAAAACATAAAACACAAATGTGTGTTATGTGTCCAGCAATAGTGAATCACATTCGGTGTGAAATAAATGCCGCAGAAGATGTCAAAAACAAAACAAAGTACAATGGTCTTACAATCTATGGCCGTCATTTGTCAGCTGGATTGCACAACACTGTAAGTAAGCACTTCTTCGGCGTCAATCACAGGCAGCATCGCCACGCACACGCACGTTGACTCCTCACAATACTCTACTGTACGGCCCAACCTTCATGACCTCGTTTCCTGTGATGAGTAAAAGAAAAGCACCAGAGGCAAGGAGGGAAGAGGTTGTCATTACATTGGGTGGGGTGTTTCTTTTGATTTGGAAGAAATAGGTTCTGCATTAATGGAGCCATTCTCCGGCTCGTCTCCTGCTTCAAAAGAGGGAAAAACAAAGGCTGGGGAATGATAGCCGCGAGCGCTGTCTTCACATAGGAAACGTGTGATGGCTATACATTATTGTACAGACCGGTGTGTGTGATGTAGTGGTACTTATTTTGCCAGTCAAATGATGCTCCTGTGCCTTTTCCAAATTCAAACCACGAGTCAGTTGATTACAATACCATCAATGGTAAGCAAAACCTTGCATGAATATTAGTATGAAATATTTACACTGTTGCAGCCTCTGGTTTCTAGATATCACCTTGACACATCACAGGGAGCAGAACTGTTTGGTAAAAATTCACAAGAACACAATAACACTCTGCACAATATGACTCATCAATGATTTAGCGTTGAGTTCTGCTTAACTTGTAGATTTTTACCTTGTCGTTTCTCCACAAAACGTCAGTGTGATTGCAGTTCAAAGGAACTCAGACTTTTACCAAACACTGAATTTGTAAAAGACTCCCTCACTTGAGTAATTGTCTCTGCTGTGTACAGTACACTGCTGTTTACTTTGATTTAACAGCACCCAAGTCTTCTAATTGGAGAGTTTTTTGGAATGCAAGGAAACAGATGCGTTCTGATGGTAATCAAGCTGAAATTAGCGCGGGGCTGCAGTCACAGGTGCCGAGCACTCAGACGGAGGAACGAGGGCTAGCAATGCTAACTGTATTGATTAGCTGCTAGCACTTTGCGCCCCACAATCAGCATTCCATGCACCATTGGAATTAGCCCCATCTGCATGTACTCATCGGCTCCGCAACGTGGTCAACTAATCATCATCACAAACCATTCAAACTTCTGGGAGAGGACTTTGATTGCTGTGGAGAGCGCGCCTTCGATTGCAGGGATTCTGTCAAGTTTGCAGAGTTTTGAAGAACGTCTTTGTGGATTAAGTTGCCAGAGATTTGGCGTTTGTGTTTGTTTTTCTGTTGTACTGAGAACTTAAAGTCTTCGTTTAGAAGCCAGTGGATCATTGAATTAAAGTGGTGCTTTAGTGTCTTATTTTGTTAAGCATCTTAAGTGCTTGCTACTGTGGAGTTTGTGCACTGCACACCATAGATGTCACTAGTAAATCCAAGTATCAATGCTTTCTTTTTACCTGGAGTTTCTATAGGAGCCATCCCTCTCCCCCTCTTCAGCTATTTTGGCTACAACTTGAGATTCCCTTCTATTCCTCCCAGACAAATTGCTCTTGCCACTTCTGCTACCACAGACACCCAAATGTCACTACAACCCAGCTGTGCTAAATTTGCTACGATGCTTTAGGTAACAAGTCAAAATTCTGGTACCTTACTAGAAGCTTGACCTTTTTAAATTCATATGAGCTGCCTCGTCTCTCTTATAGGAGAGGCTCTCTGTGAAAAATGGAGATGGTACAAAAGAACAGAGGGGGTGAGGGAGGGTGACAAGGACCACCTGAGACAGAGGATCTCTTGTGGGTCTGGGAAAGGACAACAGAGGTGTAATGAGGATCATGATAGACATCAGGCTGGAGTCGTGTTACATCAGTTGAGAGGCTGAGAGAAAAGGAGGAGGAGGAAGAGGCCTGTGAAAAAGAATGGGGCATGAAATAAGCAGGGAAAAGCAGATCCTACGCCTGACTCTGCTGGTCTGATTTATTCCCCTCTTCCTCTTGTTTATAGCAGCACGAACCTCCACCTGAAAGATGCAAAGCAGTCCAACTGCACATTGCATGCTGTTCTTAACAACTGGGTATACAGGGATGACAGCAGCAGACGGTGTAGCGGTGAGGCTACGCGACAAGAGCTGGTGAAACATGAGATCCTGCCATCTCCCCAGTGTACAAACAAGACATGGCTGCAAGGGAAGAGTGTGTACTGCAAAAAACTCTCTCCCTCTCTTACTTCTATCTTGTGTTTCAGAGCGTCTGGTCGATGCTTATCTCCTACTGTCAAGATAGCTTTCCCCATGTAGAGAGAACAAAGGACTGAGCGCAGAGGTCGGCAGGAATACAGGAGGAGCTGAAAGGTAAATGTGTGGGCCTCTGAATGTCCTTAAGAGGAGGTTGTGGAGCAAATAAAAAGGGGTCACTCATATTGATGAACTCGTAGATAGTTATCACTCAACTCCCCTCTCTTTTACAATATGACATGAATAAGGCTGCAAGATGCCCACGCAGACACTTAGCAACTTCCTGGTGAACATAATGGAGCCAGATCCCTCAGGATTTGGTGGAGACCTAAGATGAGAGTGAATATTGGACTGAGCCTTTGGAAGGGGTGGACACAAACATGAGTACAAATGAACACTAATGTTGCGCTAACTTTTTGCTAGTAGCTCTGTAAGGAGCTAACAAGTCTGTGTTGTATTTGCAGATAGTTGCGTAGCCTTGAAGTAGCAAAAAGAAAAATACATAGCTTGAGAAAGATTCTTGGTTAGTTTCAGCTTGGGTCAACTTTATAGTTTTGACCATCATTTCTAACAGGTATGCTGACGACATACTGACCAAACTAATTGCTAAAGTCTTGGAAGAGAGGTAAGCTTTGCACAGAAAAAAATGGCAAGTATGCTCGGTCCGTGTTGAATCTAGAACGTATTCTAGGACTCTTGGATTGGACTCTTGGACTCTTTAATACCTTTGTGCCTATGACAACCGTGGCCAAAGGCATTATGTTTTCGGAGTTGTACGTCCATCTGTCCCATTCTCGTGAATGCGATATCTCAGAAACGCCTTGAGGGAATTTCTTTAAATCTAGCACAAACGTCCACTTTGGAAGGATGATTAGATTTTAATGGTCAAAGGTCAAAGTCACTGTGACCTCATATCGTTCTATTCTCGTAAACACGATATCTCAAACTCCTTGAGGGCCATTTTTCAAATTTGGCACAAACGTCCACCTGGACTCAAGGATGGACTGATTAGAATTTTGCAATCAAAGGTCAAGGTCACTGTGACCTCACAAAAAAACATTTTTGGCCATAACTTAAAAATTCATATGCTGATTAGGATTAAGTTTCGCAGAAATGTGTAATGGGATAAAATGATGAAGTGATGATATTTTATATCCAAAAGGTCAAAGGTCAGCTTCACTGTGACAACACAATGTTCTCCAAAAACACTTTCTGGCCTTGGCTCAACATCATAACTCAGGAACACAAGGGGAGTCATTTGGTTGGTAATGAATTTGTGACACTAATCCTTGGTATCAACAGTGAAACTGTGCTGATTGTGTAGATCTTCTGTGCTGTTTTGTGGAAAGTGTGTGTGAAGCAGCCACGTTTAGCCAAAAAATACACTTTTACCTTTTCTCAAATTGCTTAGAAGTCTTTGCTACGTATATTTTAGGAGTCTGGACAGACATGGATGTAAACTGCAACTTGACTGATTGGCGCAGGCATACAACCGCAAGGTGGTAATTCTAGCTATAGCGATGTTTCCACCCTCGCAGGGCTCGTCAATTTAGTTAAGTATTATTATCAGTAGGAATAGGGGTCAGAATAGCAAAGACCCAAGTTTCAGCCAGACTTTCTCGTTAACAGTAGAGGCTCCCTCCTGTTTATAACGAATTAATACCATTACATGTGCAACATTGTCTTCTAGACTCCTTTTTTGTTTCTGTATAAACTCTCTGATGTTCAAGGATCTTAAAACTTTCATCTCAGTGTTTTAATAGTGCTATTTTAGGTCATGTTTGTAATGATGAATATGTAGATGTTGGGTGTTTACTCTGATAATGCTTATGTGGTTTCATAGACGGTGGTAAGAAATCCACAGAGGACTGGGAGTAACCCCATTAGCACACTGCTGGATAACCGTGCAGGGGCCCAGGGGAGGTCATTATGAAGGAACTGTTTGCTATCTTCATATCTGTAATTAACATATGCAATGCTGATTACTTCTTTCAGCATTTAACCTAGATCTATATTTGAAAAAGTCTATAACATGGAAAAAAAACAGAAACAAACAAAAGAATTTATAATGGTGTTAAAACCCACATTCCTCAGACGCCGGTGTCAGCCAACAGGTTGAACGTTGTAAAGAAAAAATCACAATACCAAGTGGAATGTTTTTCTTTTCTTTTTTACGAGATCCTGTTCCTGTTTAGGACTGTTTATAGGAGGTGTGTTTGGGTTTGAATGGCAGGAAAATGTGACAGGAACGAGTGTGGGATTGTGTGCTATCCCAGTGGTATCCCAGTGGTGCGAGCTCTCTGTGACGACCAGCTGCGGAATTCAGTTCACACTTGACGGCTCCATATTTACACAGGAAGACAGCATGAATAAAGAACAATTCAATCACCTGGTTCCACCTCTGTTTTCATTTCCCCGGCACGCAAAAAGATGGAATGAAAGGAGAAGGGAAAGAAAATGAAAGAAAGAGAGAGAAGAAAATCATGTGAAAGAAATTACAGCAAAGCAGAGGAGTGTTTGATATACACTTGGACTGTGAAGGCAGAGTGCAAAGCCAAATGTGTGTGTGTTTGTGATAAAACAGGTACAAGTCTTTCATCTGAAGCAAAATACAGGAGAAAGGGCTGATCTTCCAGTGCAATCATTTGGTTTTACTCTCTGTTTTTCATGCTGAAGAACCACAAACAACTATTTCTTCCAGTTCCCTTTAGCTACCACATTGTCTTCCTCCTTTGATAACATCATTTTGTTGAGAGACAGTCACTTTGATTTGCATTCTTTTGAAAAAAAAAAAAGGCATGAATTCATTGGAGGGAACAGGTGGGGAACTGGTCTCTGTTTGTGGATTGCCTCGAGTCAATTCCCAGCCAGCGTTTAATTCAGCTATTGGGAGGCAATGGGCGAATGTTCAAACAAATGCCAGCTTCGCTTATCAGGGCACTGCCTCATCCTTCGATATGTCAATCTCTTGCCAAGACTGGTGAGTACACAGAAGTTTGATTTCATGGGCTGCTAGCCGAACTTCTAAATAGACATGCGGCAGTGTTCTCTGCCCTAGTTTGTTCAATCATATCATTAGGAAGACAGTACGAGTCCCAGCGGATGTTTCTTGTTGCATATTTAATGCGGTGATGAGCACAGTCAGGGTTGCAGATTCAGCTTTAAGTGCTGGTGGCTACCAACTAGACTCTGCTTTGTAAAGAGGGGAAAAGAGTTCTTGATGTATTGATCATCTATGAGAAATTGTCTCTCTGTTTGCCAATAAATGTCCTTATAGACTTGCCAATAAATGTTGCACTGATGTTTTTCAGTGGGCTAGGGATGTCACAGTGAGGAACCTTTCCCATAGGCTAATAAACTTGTGACACTTATGTTTCTGATTACACTGAACATCCATTCATTCATCCATTTTCATCTGCTTATCCGGGGCCGGGTTGTGGGGGCAGCAGTCCAAGCAAAGCACCACAGACGTCTCTCTCCCCAGCAACACTTTCCAGCTCTTACTGGGGGACCTCAAGGCATTCTCAGGCCAGATGAGATATGTAATCCCTCCAGTGTGTTCTGGGTCTGCCCCGGGGCCTCCTACCAGTGGGACATGCCCAAAACACCTCCATCGGGAGGCGCCCGGGAGGATCCTGATCAGATGCCCGAATCAACTGACCCCTTTCGATGCGAAGGAGCAGCGGCTCTACTCCGAGCTCCTTACCCTGTCTCTAAGGCTGAGCCCAGCCATTCTTCGGAGGAACCTCATTTCAGCCGCTTATATCGGCGATCTCATTCTTTCAGTCACTACCCAGAGCTCATGACCATAGGTGAGGGTTGGGACGTAGATGGACCAGTAAATTGAAAGCTTCGCCTTCCAGCCCACATCACTGCAGAAGCTGCATCAAACCGCGGATCCATCTCACGCTCCATTCCACCCTCACTTGTGAACAAGACCCTGAGATACTTGAACTCCCTTGCTTAAGGCAGTAACTCTCTCCCAACCCACAGGGGGCAATCCACCCTCGACATCTTACAAGAAAAAATATTCATCAATGGCGCTAAATAACTGCAGAGCGTTGTATGAAGTTACTGCAAACCGAACACTTCGTACTGCTGCAGCTTCACATAAAAAACATTTAACTGGCGAAATAGTAACTTCCTGTAAGCCAAACCCTGTTCGTTTTTCCTAAACCTAACCTAAACCCAACAATGCGTGTTAGTTGTTGAAGGAAAAAACCCGTCAATTTGCATCCAGGGTACCTTTCATGTTGTATCTGGGCATAGAAAGTCCATGACCAAACATCGACATGTGACAAGGTTGGAGTGAGAGTGTGTTGTGCTTTCAGCCATCAGCCCCTATTACTGTTCACTAATGGCTCTCACAGCTGGATTTGAGCTGTGTTGAGTTTTTTGCTCATACGTAGGTAACAAGTGTTGCACAGTCTGGCTCCATATGTATTTCCTCTTCATTTAGGTGACGTTTCGGCCCTCAGGCCTTCTTCAAGATCAACAATCATACTCAGACACAGGCACACTGATTTGTTACACAGGCCACACCCCAGTCACACAGCTGATAGTGGTTAGATGATCATGCTACACCATTGGGTTGACCAAAAAACAATCAAGAGGCCTTCAACAAATCAAAGCCTGAAAACTAAACAGTGACAGGAGAAGTTTCTGCTAATGCAAAACATTCCCTACTGCTGCTGCATATTAGCAGTTCTCCACCAGGGAAGGCTGTTATTGCAAAGCACCTGCAGAAAATGCAGCGTGTTTGTCAGTGAGGTAGCCGTGTTATACTTCCATAACAGAAAAAAATGTTTTTCATAAAACACTGGCTCTATTTAGTCAGCAGATTAAGTATTGCAGGGAGAATATGTCATTGCGTGGCTTTGTTTTTGTTGTACATGACAAAAGCATAGGTCAGTTGAAGAGTTTATGATGACCTTTAGCGAGGAAAAGGTTGTCTAACCTGCTGCGCACGGACTAATAAAAGTCACCCTGAGCTGTTCTGCAAGTGGAGATCTTCATAAACAAATCAGGCTGCTGTGGTTGTTCTTGTCTATTCACACAGCCTCCAGTCTCGATGGCTACTAGAACGTAAATGCAGCAAAAGTAAAGATATGCACCATCACACCTCCTGTCGAATCGTATCCTCATGTGCGTGCGCGTGTTGCGGTGTGTAAATAACTGGTATGAGTACCAAGAAGAATTTTGGCTCCGTGTTCTTGTTTGGTAATGTAAAACAGCAAACACTTGCCAGGGTTTCCTGCTGTTCATCTTGTAACGAGCCAAGGCCATGACAAACATAAGGTAGCAGCTGGTCAGCACCCATTTTCACAGAAGTAATTTGCAAATGGAAAATGCTTTCATGCTACACACACTGATAGGAACACACACACACGCTCAGCTGAAGAATGGAAGAGCCCAAGGCTGTTTCGATACATCCACACCAGGCAGCAAAAGTTTTGAAGTTGTGCAGGTTGGAGATTTTAATGTTTTCCAGGTTGAGCCTGGGTGTAACAGGGCTAGCCTGAAGTACATTGCACGCTCCGGATGATTCTGTCCCTTATCCAAAGGATTCTGGTGCCCATGCAGGGCCCGATGATGAAGGGAAGCAGAAAAAGGTATGAAGGGAGGACAGCTGGAGATGAATGAGTTCAGTGGAAGTTACAGACATCCTAGTTTTCTGATCTTGGGCCAAAATGTGTTTGAATTTTAAATTTAAATCTCTTTGAGGCTTTAAAACTTGTTTGATGGAGGTGAAGCTTTCCAGCGCTGTAAGGATGAGAACTTAATTCTTATCCCGCGAGTTTCTCTACAGGTGTACGGCAGAAGTTGCATATTAACAAAAGAGACAATTGCTGACTGTTTCTTGAGGGATTCAAACAGAGCTTTGGGGCATCGCAGTCTTTCATCAGAATGCTGATGCAGTCAAAATGCAAGCCTGGAAAACACAAACTTGGTGAAGAAGGGGAGGCTTGCCTTGTCAGGAATTTACATTGATACACCAAAGAAGAGGGCAGTCTCTCCTCTTCCTCTTTCTCCTTCTCTCCCTTTCTCTTTCTGTCTTCAATTGTTCTGCTCCGTGGCTTCATCAGCAGTTTCCCTCCATTTGAAAGCGTGGGATTATGCAAGAGAGGCAGCATCAAATGATAGGTAACTCACCCGCCTCCCCCTCCCCACAAAACCACCCCCTCTCTTCTTGTCTTTAAGTCTCCCGGCTGCTGAGCATGTAAATCCTGTGAAGCCTGTAAAAACACAACTCAACAGTCAAGTCACTCACTGACAGGCAGCGCTGTCAGCACACACACAAGATGGTTTTTGAAGTCAAGGTCAATTGTATGAAAACATACAGCAGACCCTGCGATGTGTGTGTGTGAAATACTGTACGTGGGCGAGTTGGTGCATAATGAAATGTCTGTAAGCCGCAGAAGAGTCTTCAGGATACAATTGTCAGCTTCACTGTAAAGCAGTAGCATCGGAGTGATTGTGTGCTGACGTTCCTGTGTATGGAAGCTGGGATGAAGTCAGCATCAGGAGTGTTTTGTTACGATGCCCTGCGCTGCTTTTCAGTGTGGCAGTGGCTACAAAGACTTGTTTTTCTCTCCCACTTCTGTATTTGTTGTTGAAATACTAGACAGAATTCAGCATCACTGACAATGAGCTACATTTATACTGACAAGTTGCGTTAATGCGTCATTCTAAAACAAGATTAGAAGATGTCCAAAAAATATGAAGAGGGGCAAATTGCACCCACATATCCATTTCGTGCAAAGATGGAACAAATAAAAAGCAACTTGACAACATGATTACAAATGCATTTTTATAAGGAGCAGGCTATTTATTTTGTATTAGGGGGAAATCTTGCAATAAAGCAGCACCTCTCCACTCATGAGACGCTCTGTAAATGATTGCTAACACAGGATGTACTCTCAGAAGATTATCTGAAGGAGACAATCAAAATGAAACCTTTGACGCGCCGTTCTTTATTGACCTATGACGGGACTTGTGTGGACCAAGTAAAGTTGTTTTTATTGACGGTGTGGGTCTTATGTGCAGCGGCCCAGAAACTCATCTGATGCTGTCAAGCTAAAGCACATTGATTATTGGGTGTCAGTGAGTGAACTGTCTCTGAACCTTTGTGTCTCATCTGAGGCGTTGAGTCGTCCTTTGAGTCATCATGCTGTTTCTATTTTCTGCAGGAACTCACACTGTCCTTTTAGCTGATGAAATCTCTCAATCTCTGGCCTTTGAAAGATTCAATATCTTTTCCAGACTGCAGAACTTTCTGATCGAATCACCACTATTTTCTTGTATTAGTGCTCCATAGATGATTAAATCATTCATTTGAATAACAGTCTCTTTACTATTGATCTTTTCCTGATATGCTGATAAGCCTGTCTGCATTTCCCATTACACAATTAGTATCTGCTCCCCTAACAGTATTTCCTGGCGTCTGTGTGTTCTAATTAGCCATCGCTAGCATTGAACCTATTAGTGATACAATGCAGGACCTCTTGTTTCATTGACAGACCTGTTGATTATCCCCTTGGCATGCCAATAATCCATTAAACACATTGTTTACTTTGCCCATGCAAATAGATCGGCTCTTACATCACATGCGCGCAGTGATATATTTCGCCCCATTTAATAATGCTATTAAACTTTACTGTGCAATGAAAAGACTGTACTCACAGCCATTAGTGGCAGTGCAGGAAACCAAGTGTGCTGTAATTTGCACCACATTATCGCCTCCGCTGCATTTTACTGTTAATATAATGACCCAATGTGGTGGACAGCTTACCAATGTGGGTTGGGATGCATTAGGTATTATTCACCCAATAAAGATTTATATTATAGTTTGTATGTCTGTGCATCAGTCACATTGGTATCTGTGTCCATGAGTTCACAATATTTTTCTTTGTGATTTTCTTTTTTTAACTCTCACCATGAAATATGAAAAAGTGTATCCTGCCACGACATGCTCAAAGACAGATACACTACAACGAGCAGCGCTTAATGAAATCCTTTAGTTGATTCACACACAGAGCCGAGTGATGAAACATCACATCCTCTTCCCATGCGTGAGTGTCACCCTGCATTACACCTCGGTGGCTGCACAGCAAACCAAACAGGCTCAAGTCATGCCTTGCAGCTCGCCAACCAATCTGCCCAGCAACATCTTATCCAAGGCACGACAGATAAACAGTGGGGGAGTACTGGTGTATGGGTGGGTTGGTGTGTGTGTGTGTGTGGGTGTGGGTGGGTGGTCTTCAATGCGTGGACGTCAGGGAGAGAGGGTCAAGGGGTGTGTGGGTCTGTGGTGTGTGACACAATCTCTAGAACGTGGGATGAAAATGGACATATGACTGATAGCAAGGAAGCTGCCTAATCTTGCATGTGCATGAGCCTCTGTGGTGTGGCTGGGCATTTTTGGAGTTAAGGCTACATTTATGTGTATGTGTCTGGCGGCTACATGTGGTGGCACTGATAGAGCCGATTCTCAGAAATGTAAAAACATTCCAGGGCTTTAGGTATATAATGAGTCCAGGGTTCAAGGTACAGTGAAATTCATTGGTGAAATAGGTGGTGGTGGGCGCTTGGTCATGTAGTGACTGCTTGGGTATCATGAGACACAGCATTAGGGTGCGTTCAGACCTAGAGGTGCCTTGCTTTGGTCTGAATCAGGGACTAATTTTGTTTCAAAGTTGTATAATTGCCTAGAGTTAGTTCGTGTTCTCACGGCAGCATTTAAAAGCGGACCAGATCAAATGCCTTGTGTGAGAAAGCTGCTCTTGATTGGTCAGAATTTCCATGTGGGAAAAATCCAGGAAGTAAAGAAAACGTTGAAGAAGAGTACACTGTCAAGATAAATGTGACACTTTCTAATGTCACAATGGAGGGACAACTACGCAGGTTGATTTTAGCGCTGCTCATCGTGGACTATATTGCTGTCATTGTTCATTTGAGTCAAAGCATACAGTTTGAAAACGAGGCGCGGCTCCAACTAGAAAACAATGTTTTGATGCATTGGATGTGCTGAATGTGCATATTAAGGCAGTACAGGAGGAGGCGCACATTAATAATCCTCCAGGACTGTAACATGCTCATGTTTAACCCAAACAATGTGTCATGTGACTGCAGTTGCTTCAGATCCAGGTCGGAACACGTTCTCACCACAAATCAACCGCACCAGAGTTCGTTTGTAACCAAACTGAGACCACCTCTTCAAGAAGGTCTCAGTCTGGTTGTTTTGGTGCGCACCCGAGTGCGATTACTGTGTTCACACCTGCCCAAACGAACCACACATAGGGGGCAAACGAACTTGAGTTCGATTTAACCGGACCAAACAGGGCAGGTGTGAAAGCACCCTTAAATGACACACCTTATTTTGGACTCTGTGGTTCCCTTCCTTGTGTTGAAAGTCAGTGCTGTCAAGGCCATTGGGTCAATGTTGTGAATATACAGTGTCAAAATTCACCAAATGTGAGCTCTACCCACAAACACCATGTAAGTCACTTCACCTCCATAACTAAATCCACTAATCTTGGCCATTCCATAACATTTATCTTATTTGGCCCAACATTTTATCTGCAGCTATTTCTGTGGTAATGCTAGATCAGGTTAAACCCTACACAGACACTTGAATTAATTCCTTGCTATCGTACACAGGACCATTGGACATAGGTGAGATTTTCAGGCTGTAAACAATGGAAGCCAAGGTAGGGTGGGGGATGTAGGGCTGTGGTGGGGATGGCAGTTAGGTTGGGAAATGGGTAGGGCATGTGGGGGCAAGCAGTTGGTTCAGCCACGATAAGGAAAGCCAATACTGTAGGAGAGAGACAGAGAGTACAAGAGAGATAAAGACCCGTGATGACTTATTCCATAAAGGACAGACTGGGAGGAGGGAGAATCCGTGAACACACACACACACACACACACACATACGTAGATTGATTTAGGTGAGTGGTTGAAAGAGGGAGAGAGGGTGGGGTGCAGGGTGATGGACGCTCATGGTGGATGTCCACATTATTGTTCTGGCAGAGCAATCTTCTCCAATCTTGGCCGTGCGTAATGGAGGCACGAGAGATACCAGGTGCTGTTACCTTCTCCATTCGGAGAGGCAGGGCCACATGCCAGACTGAATTGGATGAACCTTTTATTGTTTGGCCTGCACTCGGCTGGGTTACAGCTGTAGGGCCCCACTGTTTGCAGAAATCTCCAAGGACAAAGAGGAGAAAAAACCAAAGAGGGGGTATAGAAAATAAATGAGAGGAAAGACATGGAGATCATTGACCATCATTTCTATGGGTGCTATTAATATAGATAAAAAGAAGTCGCACGGGGCAAGACGCATGATCGCTTCAATGACCAGACAGGTTTTAATCAAGCTTCAAGTTATTTGTAAGAAGAAAATAAAGGTGTTGAGTAACTGTATTACCCAAACTGTCTGTTTTGAATACCCATCATAGTTTAGACCAACTTTATACCTTAAATTTTGATTTTGACTAAACCATAGTTCTGGTCAAACACAGTTTTTCCACTGCAGTCAAAGGGCCCATTCACACAAAGCCTTGTCAGGGTGAATTCGCCAAAGTTTCCAACCTTTCGGCCTTTCATCCACACAAAACTGCATCTTTTTGAAGCAGGGTGCACAAATCTGAAGATGCCGCCTTTGTGTCTTCGTGTGTACAGCCAATGCACGACTTTTGGCTGGCAATGATGTCATAGCCCCACCTACTTCAACTGACACGACTCTCTATCAATGTTTTGATGAAGTTTACTGGCTTTGTAATCCAGCGTGACTCGAAGCAGCAGCTTGACTTCATCGTCAGTCCAAACCAAAGTCTCCATTTTCCCTCGTGTGTTGGAATTAGTTTTCGCCATCTTCTTATTGTGCTTGTTCTGGATCTTCTTCTTCTTCTGTTTGTATACACCACGTGTCTTTTTCTCCAGTTCAGAGCTGTATGCTCTGGTTTTTAGTGGCGCGCCATCTCCTGGCTGGCATATTACATGCAGCCTTTTTTATGCGATTTGAGTGGCTTGAACTGGCTTCATTTTGACGCCTGCAGTCTTGAAGTTGGCGCCATGTTTACAGAACACTACTGCAATCCGATTATTATATTTGGCGGTTTCAAAAAGACAAGTCTTCGTGTGGATATAGCCTAAGACTGCTACCAAGACCTCAAGCTGGGGTTTGAAGTTAACACGCACCTAAGCGCCAAATACTGGGAGATTTACCGTTTGGCAATTAAATGCCAAAATAACCATGTAATAAAACAAACTATGCTGAGAGTCTTTGCCGCGTTTTGGTGTCATGTAGGAGCGCACTGTTCAGCTACTTCTCGGCCAAGCAGTCCGTGTCACATACACACACTAAAATGGTAACGGTGCTGCAAAACTGACGTCTGGAGCGCTCCTAGTTTTGCAGCACTATTTACTGTACAGACATCAAGCAATCTGCTAAACTATCACATCCTGCAGGTCCGCTGCTAGTTAGCTTAGCACTGATACATATGGAGGTAATGAAATATTGATGCAGGTTTGAACCAACCAACCTAGTTTGAACCAAGATGGCAATCTCTCTGTTGCCTCCCACATAAGCAGCACCGCGTTAGCTCCACTTTTTCCATATTTATCTTTCAGAATACAAACCCTAGACATACACACTGCATCACTGCTTACCAGAGGAGGTTTGTTTACATACTAAGGCTGTGGTGATGAGCTGTTCAATATATTAAAATAATTTTTCGTCAGGTTTTGCTCTGGCCTCTTCTTTAAGTTTGTATTCAACATAATACTTTATCCTAAGTCATTATTGAGGTCAGTAAAAAAAAAAAAATGCTTGGCCTGTGAATTATTCATCTACCAGTCCTCCTTGGCTGTTGAGTCAAAAAATGTATTTTAGAAATTGTTTCAAGTGCTCTCATGTTAGTTTTTGGTGACTGCAGTGCAGCAGAAATTACATGATGGTGGCATGGTTGGGTTTAGGCAACAAAACTACGGCTACTTTTCCGTACGGGACATAAGTATGTCGCAGAGCGACATAAGAGCTTTATGTAAAGTTACATAACTATGTAAAGCATGTCAGAACTTTAACTTAAAAGATGTTGATGTTGACGTCTAGTTTCAAATGGGACACAAACAGCAGTCTCCTGGGTGCAAGTCCGGTGTTTGTTTGACTCATCAGCCACCCAACCTCCTCCCTACTCGGACTTCCTCCTCCTCTATACTACCTATGGGGTCAAAACATTGACCACTGCCCGCTGTGTGACGTCGTTGATTCATGTGGGCAAAGGATCCTAATGGTCTTTCCATTGGCACTGTTTCTGTGGTGCTGGCACCAAATTTCAACATAATACGTGGCCCCATTGTGTAATGCAGTGTTAAAAGGGCTGTGGTCATTTCACGCATTTCTGTAAGACCAGGCTGGTACAATGTTACACGAAGATAAGACCTAAGTTGTAATAACCTTGATTTGTCCTTTCGCTTAAATGCCTTGCCCTCAGTAACTTTCACGTCTCAATCAAAAATGCAGATGGCTCTTAATTTGGCGATGCGCCGTTAATAACACAGTGATTACGCACTCCTCATCACTCAGCCTGATTGCGACCAATCCCATAAAACACATGCACATCCATGCAGAAACAAAAAAGAGGGTGAGACAAATAAAGCTCCGTGAGTGGGTTGGTGTTAGTGGGGGGGTTTATATGGCACACAGGGATTGGAGATCATCAGATTAATAACCTCCTCTTTTATTAAGAAAACAGTATTATTGTGTTTGGTCATCTGAGCATGACAAAACAAGCCAATACACCGACTGCTGCAGAGCTGATTATTGTCCATTATGTTTGTTTGGAGGACTTTGGTCAGACCCAAAAGGATTAGAGCTGATTTAGAGACTGAAAAGGGGGATTTGGAGGAGTGTGTGTGTTTGTGTGTTTTTGTGTGTATGCGTACAGAAACTGTTGCTGTGAAAGTGTGAAGCAAACACTTTGACTCTTCAGAACAAGACCCAGAACAGGGAGCGTGGTGCCTTGTTGCCTGGTGACTCCGTTGCTAGCCGCATTGGCGATACAATAGGATAATGAAATCTCTTGCTGTTCCAACTCTCCAGGCTACAGCACAAACAGAGGAGAGAAAAAAAAAATTAACACTTCAGTTCATTGTAGCCTGTTGGATTACGGCTCACTTAATAACGCCTTTTCTTTGTGAGGGAATAATAGCGCGGGACATTATACGTGAAGAAAGAGGGAATTGTTCCCACTGGCACCTCTGCAATTACCATAAAAGTTGTCACTGCTTTAGCGTGTCCTCGTTTTTTGATTGATCGCTTCAAAACCCAAACACAGACAAAGACGAGCGAGTGTGTTACAAAAAGATTTATTGTCATCATAGCTCGGTGCCAGAGGCCACGGTGAAGATGGTTCGCAGCATATGATAAGCCTCTGAAGGCCTCCTCCTCTGCGTTCTCGCCTGTCATTAGTGAAGAGGCCTTCTCCCACAGGCAGGTCACCTCAAGGAAGGTGTGAGGAGAATCTATTACAGCCACTGTCATGTTCCTTCTCAGGGACAATCACAGACTCTGACCCCCCCCTCCCACCCTTCATCTTCCTCCTTTGGGCTGTCCAGCTGTGAATCATCTTTTTTTTTTTATCATTCCCTCTTACCTTTCCTCTCTTTTAACTCTCCTCGCCTCCGCTCACCTTTTTTATTTTGTCTCTTTCTCTCCTTGCCCACACTTTAGTTCCCTCGCCTCCTACTCTCCTCCTCTCACTCTTCTTTCACCTTTCCTCTGCTCGTGTGAGGTGTCTGAGAGAATATGGAATCCGAAGTATCAACTTACCTTTTTAGACGTGGGATTCAATCCCTTGCCGTTTGGCTATCGGGAAGCCCAAACCTGCCATGCTGACAATTACTGTGAGCGAGGAGGACAACAGCAACAAGAGAAAATACATGATTACCTATACTCAGGTCTGCGGGCTCTACAACCAAAGGGAGCGGAGATAGAGGGAGAAACAAAGACGGATAGCTGGTCGTGTTTGGGAGGATTGAGGGGGGAACGTGTGTGTGTCCTTATGGCTGTGTGTGTGCATGTAAAAGCACACTCCCCGTGCTTCTAATTAGCTGATGTGTTCATTAGCTCCGTCTAGAGATTAGACGTTCAGTCAATCAGGGCGGCAGCCTGAAACGTGGCTGTTAACGTTTCTTTCTCTTGTGATTACACATTCTGTTTAAAAGAAATTAAAAAAAAAACACCAAGGCTTAAAAATCATTGTTTCCGATCTTAACTTCTCCAACATCACCTTGGTGCCTTCTCTGTATTTTTTTTTCTTGTTAAAGCCCGTGCAGCATTGTTTCCTTCCCACACATCATTCATAACCTTGAGGAACCAGGGAGAAATAAGAGACTCCTACCACTTAAATTCAAAAGAGGGATGTTTCAATAGCATTGGCAGGGAAGGGAAAAAAAGAGATGTGGCCCTCATGTATCCATGGTTACCTTGGCTTTATTGCTGTTTGTCTTGGGCAGCAGATGCAATAAAAGTGCTGGGAGAGAAATGACTGGGCAAGGGGTGTAATTGCAGGAGAAGGCACCACACACAGGTGTTGGGGGGGGATCAGGAGGTGGAAACTGACCCCAAAACCTCTCTGCTCTCAAACTCTTTAAAAATCTGCTTTATAAGGGTCTCATTAGCCGTGATTGGACGGCCCCCGAATGTGCACGTACATCATATTTTAGTTTTCCAATTAAGATGCCGAGCTTCAGGACTCTCAGGTATGCTATTAAAAAAAAAGGCCAAATGTAAAATTAAGTGTCTCTCGCAGCAGGCTTGATCAGGCTTGGCCTCATTCGAGGAATAATGAAATATGGAGGCAGGTAAGCCATGCGTGCGTGGAGACGGAGAGGGAGAACGCGGGAAGGAGGAGGGGGAAAAGGGAAGCGTTGAGATGCAGCCATTTATGGGCGCGTCAGGAAATCCCTTGTGTTGTCAGGTGTCTTGCACGTTTAGCCATTTACCGCACGCGTCCTTTTTTTGGCATCGGACACCTAAAGGAAGTATCATTCCCACCTTCTGTCACCTTCATTATTTTTCCACTTCGTCTCTTTTCATAATCGTACCTCCGTCGAGGACCAGGAGTGTTAAATGAAATAAAGACAGGAATTCATTCACACCTCTGTGGTCCTGGCGGGGCAGCTGGGAGGGGAAGGGAGGCACATTATCTCCCATGGTGTGGCCGCCTCAGATAGATGGCCCACTGGGCTAAAAGCTGATGCACACACAAATCAACACACCACACACACACTTATGTTGGGCTTGGGTGGATTGAATGCTCAGATGTTGTTTGCCGATGAAATGACACAGTTTAGAAGAGACGTTTGGAGAAAATCGAGCTGAGAGGAAGGGTTGTGGGGGTTGAAGGAGGGAGAGATCAAAGGGGTACAGCTAATCCCCCCCCCCCATACTTTGACATTCTGCAAGGCCATAAATCATGAAGAAAGCGTCGGAGCCCCACCTCCCCGTGTGAACACATATATGTGTTCCTCCCTCAAAGTAGATGTGAGGTTAAATTTGTGAAGTGCCCCACGATGTGCCAGTTTTGAGCTGTATAATGCTACAGTTTGTGAAGTCTTCACTCCAGCTGCTGCATGTCATTGACATTTCCAGCATTCTGAAATGACAGATGAATAGTGATAGCCTGCACAACGGGGAATAGGAGGGAAAAAACAGAACAGTGAAAAGTCAACACTGAGCGAGAGATAGGCAGCCTCACACTATTAACACATCGGCACATAAAAGCCTCTACTGTCACAACCGGCTGGTAGCTAGTTATTGTTCTGGTGCTGGCTCATCAGGGAGAGTGTTGCCTTTGGGGAAGGACACCCATGGGAGCCTCAGGAGAAAGCATGATGATGACACACACGGTGCACATCATTCAGGCTCACCCCCCCTGGGGCCCATAACTTCCTGATGTCACACCAACAGTTTTGCCAGTGACGAGCAGTGTGTTCCACAGTGTGAGGGCTGTTGTCTAAAACTGAGAAGGATTCTTTTGATTAAAAAAAGAGATAGAGCTTCAATGTAAGTGTTACAGTTAAAACAATCCGCACTAAGACTAAATGTTGGGACCTGAAATCGATGTTGAAGGACCTCATCAAAGACAGGCAATGTCTTGGATTCACGAGCTGTATCTAAAATCCCCCATTCACTCACTGCCAATTCATTATGTAGTAGATACTCAATAATTGACTCTATGGTGAACAGTACGTTGAGATTTGTGGCTGATGAATCATCATGGATTTGTATCATCATTGACCTCAGTGTCACATAATGGTGACTTTTGTATCTCATTAAATGGATAAATAAGAATATTGGATTGTGAGCAAAAAGATGCCGTTACATTAACACTACTTTTTATATATTGAGGAATTTAGAAATTTAAAAAAAAGTATAAAAAATACATCGAAATTGACACATGTATTTAATTCCTGGTTTATGTCTATAACAGTCGTTGAATTCCTGGCTGGCAAACGAGTTGGGTTGGAGTGAATGAAATAGAAATAAGGGAAGTGTTGTTATTATTGTTATTATATTTTATTTATTATTTATATTTCTTTTTTTAAATTTATTTTTCTGCATGTTTTTGGTTTGTGCTCGTCCTACATCCATGTGCATTTTCTTGTAGAGCTGCAATTAATTGTAATGATGGTGATAATAATTACGAGGACAGTTCTAACTGTTAGTCAATATCTGCCTAACCTAACTAAACTATTTGCAGCTCCAGTACTATGGTCTCTCCGTGTCAGGGTTTAAGGGGTCGGGGTGGAGGGGATCGGAGGTAAGGGGACAAGGAAAATGAGGGGGAAATGTCAGGATTTTTCTTGTATTGTACCATATTTGTGATGGCAACACTGCCTTTTACTGCCTGTAGAATAAACAATAATAATAAACAATAATTTTAGACACCAAATGATGGTGGCAGGATGCTTTAGCTGGAGATGAAGCCAGTCTGCAACTGTTCAACTGCAGATTCACAGTTAAAACCAAAACTGCACCGTAGTTTTAAATCTATACAAAGTTGACCCAGAAGCCCAAAAGGGAACTGCTTAATCTTTTATCTGACTCTCACAAAGCATAATCTTTGGCTTCAGGTTGCTGTTAGCAGCATGCTGTAGAATTTTAGTTGTTCATGTGCTTGAGATTTCTGCTTGACTTTTTGTACCTTTTACAGTTCATCAAAGAACAAGTTATTTTTTTATCCCAGTTGCTCATTGTTGTATCTTTACCTGAAAGGTTTCTTTCCAGTCTGAGCCTTGGGAGTGTTCCTGCTAGTTGTTTACCTGCGAAAGAGGTAAGAGGGGCAGTGGATGGGTCCAACAAACACTGACTTTCACCCAAGAGGGCAGTGTTCAGGTCCTGTAAGATTCTAAAGCCAAACCCTGTTCTTTCTTCCTAAACCCAACCATGTGTGTTTGTTGTTGAAGGAAACAAATCGGCACTTCACAGTGTTGTATCGACACAGTGTGTTCCTTTTGAAAGTGACTGTGTGTAAATGTTAAATTTCCTGTGAAAACTGAAGTGTATCTTGAAGGAAGAGAACTTGACACAGTGTCCCAGAACATCAACAACCAACACACCCAGGGTACCTTGCATGTCATATGTAGACGTGGAAAGTCCATGACCAAACGTCAATATGTGATGAGGTCGGGTGAGAATGTGTTGGCTATGCCGACTGTGCATGTGTCAGTAGAGGGGTCCTTGCGAACCATCACAGACATGGGTGGATGACGATATTTACGTCATGCAGACTAGAGCAGGCCCCTGCGGACACTGACACAGAAACCATGAATTTGGCCTTAGGTTGTCTAGTTCACCTCCATCTCTGCACCAGCTTATAAAATGAGAGCACCACCGCCTCTTAAATACAGTAATGATGGCATCCAATTGATTTTGCCAGCGGGGGCCATTGGGAGTGCCGGCAATTGTATCAGGGTGGCCATGGGCACTGCGAGGCCCCTTGCCCCTCCCTTGGGGGCTCTACAGGGACAGTGGATAGCTGCAGTAGTCTGCGTCACTCATGTGAATATGTTCTTATGCGAGTGGTATCTGACAATGCAACAGTTATCAAGGCTAACGTCTGTAATCTCAGTCTGAAGGAGTGTTCAACAAATTGGAGTGGAAAAGTGTCGGTCCAATTATTTAGCAGAGTCTGAGCAGGTGCCATTACCAGCGACTGCATTGATCGCTTCAGTTCTCTTGCAGATATCAAATCAGACAAACATCGGCATCGCAGGCATACAAATGAGATGATGAAATGTGTCGGCGCATCAGAATGTTCGAATTTGAACAGTTGCAACAGAAACCACTTGGGTCAATCCAAATAAGCTTTTGTCATTGATTGACCCGGGGAAAAAAAAAAAAATGGAGATTTTACTTTCAAATGAAATTGAGGAGGGAGAGTGAAAGACACAAGATGCTTTAAAAACCTCTCTTGATTCATTAAAAAGTCTCTGTCACCAGAGACGAGGGGGAATAGGATTAATCTGTGCTCTCAGTGTATGTGTGTGTGTGAGACACAGCTGAGTGATTCTCTTCATGTCTCTGAGGGGTAATTAGCTCTGGCGTGGCCTGTCGTTGCTCTACAGGCCTCTTCAGTCCCGGGACTCGGCTGGCTGTGTCATCAGAGCCGTGGAGCTTCGTCTGTGGGGAGAACAACATGCAGTGGACCTCTTTCTGTGGAGCCTGAGGGGTCACTCTCAAATAATCAGTCTGTCAGACCGCACTCTTTATGTTTCATACTCCCCAGTGATGCTTTCAAGTGCCCTTGTTAAATATTCCAACTCCTTCCCTTTGCTTTTTTTCTCTTTCGCTTCGTCCCTTTTTGTTTTCTATTTCCATTCCCATCATTTCCTCTTCACTTATTCCCTTCCATCTCCTTTTCTTCTTCTTTTCCTTCCTTAAATTTTTCCTCTCCTTTTTCTACCCTGTCTTCCCTTTCTGTTTCCTTCCCTTCTTCTTCTTTTCTTGCTCTCATGATCCTCTCCTTCCTGTCCTTTTCTTGGCCTTCTATTTCTTTCTTTTCCTGCACATTTTCTCTTGTCCTTTCATTCCCTGTCCTTCCTTTCAATCTTTTCCTTTTCTTTTAATTCCTTTCCCTTTTCTGTTTGTCTTCCCCATCATTTCTTGTCCTTTTTACTTATTACCTTTCATTGCCTTTTCATCTACCTTTTCTCCTTCCTTACATTTTTCCTCTCCTTTTTCTACCCTGTCTTTCCTTTCTGTTTCCTTCCCTTTTCCTCCTTTGCCTCCTCCCATGTTCCCTCTCCTCCTTCTCTGTCCTTTCCTTGTCCTTCTCCTGCACCTTTTCTCTTGTCCTTTCATTCTCTGTCCCTCCTTTCTATCCTTTTCTTGTAATTTCTTTCCATTTCTCTTCGTCTTCCCTATCATTTCCTTTCATTTTGTCTCTTATTTCATTTTAAAATTTCTTGCTTTCTTTCTCTTGTTCCCTTTCCTCTCCATCTCTTTCCTTGTCTCCTCTGTCTTTCCCTTTCCTGTGAGTTGTCTTCTTTCCTCTCCTCCTCACACTGTCCCTTCCTTCACGTCTCGCCATTGTCTGGAGACACGACACCATCCCTCCTGCTCCAGCTCTCTCGAATCATATTTTTGTCGAGTGTAACACCCGTTGTTTCTATATATAACAAACCTTCTTTTTTCATCCTTCTCTCCGTCTTGTTCTCTTTTTCCATCTCCCCTTATTCATGACTCCTGTCATTGATTTTCCACAACAAGGAGCGTGAAGCCTATCAATATTTCTAGCTGAAGAATGAAATCAATCAACAACGCCCCTCCACGAGTGGTTAAAAATGAGGGCCCACTGGTTTATTATTAAAAAGCCAGTAGCTGGTGCTCACCCAGCCATCTCCTCATGTTCTGCTCCAGCCCGTGTTCACTAATGGCAGGCCCGTGACCGACCTCAATATAGGCGATCGATACGCTGCCTCATGTGCTTAAAGAGACAATCTACAAGTGGAGAAAGTGCAGCAGCCATCGACGTGCCGTCCAAACACAACGTGTGTTTTGCTCAGACACTTAGTTCTCTGTAGCTTATTATAACTAGACACATGTGAAGCATTTGAGTGGCCACCATAGAGACACTCACTGAAATAATTTATGCTGCCACAGAGACTCTTTCTTTACTATTTAAAAATGCGTCTGGAAACTGATTGTTTGCCTCACAGCGAAGGATGGCGCCGCTTTGCCCTCCCCGTCTCCAACCAGTCCATCCTCGACGCCTCCGGTTATTTACAAAATTGGTTTAAGTTTTTGTTGACACAGTGGTTTGTGTGAGGTTGGCATTTTCTCCTACTTCTGGCTTCATGGTGCCAGCGTTTTCCTCTGCTTCAGGCTGTCTGCTCGATTGCTTTCACCTCATCAAAAGTTCCCAACAATCACAAGCGCCAGTCACAGCACGGAGGCTCGCAGAAGACAAAAACTGCATCACTGTGACGACAAAATCAAATAAATCAGTTTTAAAAAGTGACAAAGTTATTGAGAAAGGAAAAGGTGACCTCAGGTTTGATTTTTCAGGATTTTATGAACCTACGAAGGGCACTTTTTCCTCCTCTGGGCGAGGTGCTAAATATCACTGTACAGCATCAGCCTCTCAAGTGTCTGTAATCATCGGGCATCACTCCTTGTGCTTCCATCTCCCAGCTCCATTAGTTAAAGAGTGGTGTCATACAGGGTCCACTCTGTATTTTCTACCTGCTGATGGCTTCATATGTGGATCTAATGGTGATGAACACCCAGGTCGAGCCCAACCTGCAGCTGTAATTATTTTCTGCCGTTGGAGATTCGACATGCACAGCCAGTGGTATACAGGTCAGCGGCCCTGCAGCCTGGACAGCAGATGCCTGGAATTTTTGGATCTGCCACAGTAGTTACAGCTCTGGCACCCAGCATTTCCTCTCCAGTCTCTGACAGTGGTGGTAGCTGCATGTGTACATGCTCAGATGAAGAAGAGATGGCTGAACACTGAGTACTCGCTGTATATAGTACATCACAGAAAACAGGATCAGGAGGGTGTCATTTTTAGGAGGACTTTTAAGGAAAGAGAGGGTCCCTGAAATGGTGTCATTACTCTTGATGTGATGTTTTGCTGTGAAACAGAGCTCTGGGGCCAGGACATCACAGAGTCTAAACTAAGAGAGTATTAATCATGGAGAGGAGGGAAGCTGAAAAAGTTCGTAATAGTTTTATTGGTTTAATTTTTATCCATATTATGGATGGCAACGTCAGTCTGTCTGTCAGTTGCTTTACCCTCAAGAGGGTTTTTAATAACTTTGATGGTCCCCTGACTTTATATCTAGCACCATCATCAGGTGCTGGAGGTGGTGAAGAAGGAGCAGAGCTGCAAGGCAAAGCTTTCAATTTACTGGTCCATCTACGTCCCGACCCTCACCTATGGTCATGAGCCCTGAGTAGAGACTGAAAGAATGAGGTCACAGATACAATGAGTTTCCTCCGTGGGGTGTCTGGGCTCAGCCTTAGAGATAGGGTGAGGAGTTCGGACATCCTGAGGGAGCTCGGAGTAGAGCCGCTGCTCCTTCGTGTAGAAAAGGGTGAGTTGAGGTGGTTCGGGCATCTGATCAGGATCCTCCTGGGCGCCTCTTGTTGGAGGTGTTGCAGGCACATCCCACTGGTAGGAGGCCCCGGGGCAGACCCAGAACACGCTGGAGGGATTACATATCTCATCTGGCCTGGGAACACCTCAGGTTCCCCCAGAAGAGGCTGAAAAAACATTAATGAGGAGAGGGACGCCTGGGGTGCTTTGCTCGGCCTGCTGCCCCCACGACACAGCCCTGGATAAACGGATGAAAATGGATGGATGGATGGACCATCATCAGGTCAAAATTTCAGTTTGTAATGACATGCTTATCAGCCTCAGCTATTCTCTTTGGTGTTTAGTGCTAATTAGCCAATGTTAGCATGCTAACATGCTAGACTAAAATGCTGACCATGTTAAAATTCAGACTGGCTAAACATCACCAAGTTAGCATTTAGTCACTGTAAACTTGTCAGAATGCTAACATTAGCATTTAGCTTAAAGCTCCTCTATGTCTAAGTACAACATCACAGAGTTTTTTGGCTTTATCTTACACCCACTGCAAAGCAACGCACAGCGCAGCTCAACTGTCACTGACGTACAGATGGGTGCAGTTGTCATTTCTAGGGCCACATTTTACATTGTGGAGAGGGTTCAGGGTTTGAATCCACCGACTGACCAGGGCTCTTCTGTGCATGTTCTCCCTGTGTCAGCGTGGGTTTCCTCCCGGTACTCCAGCTTCCTCCCACAGTCCAAAGACATGCAGGTTAATTGGTGACTCTAAATTGTCCGTAGGTGTGAATGTGAGTGTGAATGGTTGTCTGTCTCTATGTGTCAGCCCTGTGATAGTCTGGTGACCTGTCCTCCATCTTGGCCAAAAATGATGACAAAAATAAGAAAAAATAATAAATCAAAATAATAACGAGAAAAATAGAAATTGCATTGTCTTTTTAATTTACCCATAGGGGAGAGCAGAGCTGTGGAGCTGCTGTCCACATCCCCATTAAGAGAGACTCTGTAAGCATTCATGCACAAGGAGCAGGGTAGATAGCACTTCTTAATAAAAAGGCTAAAAGTTTTATGCTGTGTGTAAGTTTAGTTCTTAGTGTTACTGCTGAAGTGTCTCACAATATATACCACAGTGACATTATTGCTCTTACTGCATTACTCTCAACAGAAAACTGCTTGCTACTCCAGTTTGTTTTGCGTGCTCACCACTAAAGAAGACACCGCTTTATTCCCAGAGTGTGAGTCATATGTCAATATTAATATGTGTTTTTATCATTATCTATATGAATCTCCGTATCTGTTTGCAAATTAAAGGGATATCTTTTAACTGCAGTGTGGCTCAAGATCCAAAAATGCTGGATCCTACAGTTCATCCAGTAGCAACTTTTCATTAAACCTCGAACCTTGTAACGCAGAATTTTTCTAATCACTTTGTTGTCTCTAAGCCCAAGCTGAGATAACCTTTATGACAGGATTATTTTCTCATACTTGACATTATACAGCTGTTTACACAGGCTGAGTAGTGCTTCCAGTGACAAGTAAACTGACCTTTTTGTTTGAAAGCAGTGGAATACCTCTTTAAACGTACCATACGCAGGCAGGCCTCCGTGTGTTTGTGTGTGTGCTGAGCTTTATGACCAATCCAAGAGGAAGAGTGAGGGATAGGATGGGAAGAAAGTTAGTGAATGAAACAGTACCAGACTGATTGGCAGCGTATCCTGATACATTTCTGCTCAAATGCAAGTGTTTGAGTCACGCTGTGCGGTCCTATTATTGCTCTGTGTGAATATTAAGCCTCATTAAAAATGTGTGAGACCTTTTCCGTGCCCCACCCCTTTGGACAGATGGCGTGGTCCACCATTAGAATGCTATTTAGCTCATTATCAGGGCAGCACCCACATCTACACCACCGCCTCCTGATTACTGCCAAACACACACACACACATACACATGCACACACACACTCTGCGTTACTGGAGGGGTAAAGGCCAATGCTGCAGCTTTGCCAGTCAGAATCAACACTACACCACAGGGAGCTTCTTCCTCACTGGAGAGAGCTTAGAGGACCCTGGGATGGATGATGATGGGAATAGGAAGTAGGAAGGTATCGGCCATCTGGTTGACCTTCTATGTACTGCTATCAATACTTTAAAAAGTTCACAGTATTGAACCAAGTGGAATCTGGGTTTTTGCTGTTTACCAGCGCTCAGGGAGGTCAGTGTGATGATAGCTGACATAAAGCGGACAGATTTAGTGATGGACAAGTAGAACCGTCTCCTCCACTGTGTGAAGGGTGTTTAAAAATATAAATATGCACATGTGTTATCCATCATTACAATGGAAACAGCAATAATTGGGCCAAATGCTGTGCGTGTCAGCAGCCCAGCATGAAAAATGAGAATGATCTATGAGTTTTCTTAATGGCTCCTGCTGAGGAGAGCCGCCGCGTTGAGAACATACAAACACCTTCGTGAAAAACAATCATTCCAAGAGGGCTGTGGAACGATGGAGGAAACCGCTCCTGTCAAAACGACATGTCACATACAGACAAACAGACAGCTGACATTTCACACCGCAGTCAACAATCAAGTCATTGTTCATTAGCGGCACGAGAGAAAAACTGTCTGCATAATGGATTTGATGCCAGCACACACACATTTGTGCAGCTCCTCATGGACACACACACATACAGAAGGCACTGGTCTCTGAGGACGACCCCCAGATTGGGGATACCCGCCCCCCCCACCTCCCTCAACCCTCTGGCCTCCAGGCAGTTCACTCATCTCCATCCACTGCAAAGACAGAAAGAAGGGCTGTCCCGCATCCAGACGGCTCTACATCCCCTAATGAACGTGACATTTAGCTGATATTTACATGCCATGCATGACGCTGAATTAGCATGCCAAACACTAAGCTTCAGATTAAACAAAGTTTAGTAATTACACACAATCTATCATGCTAAGATTTACTACAGGTGACCTGCTTAGCCAAGACATCCACTTAGTCCTCGTCCCCCTCCCCAAACCTTCATTAAAATGTTACACACACAAGTTATTTACATAGCAGTGAAGCAAAACACAGTGTCTCTGCAGGGGGAACTTTCAATCCTGTCCGTCTGCTCAGGTTGAAATTGCTTTGCTGACAAGAGGCAAAATATCAATCAGAAGTAATTTCTTCCTACTGCCTCGGCTGTCAGCGCTGCCGTCGAATGTTGACCCTCTGTCATAATACATTTGTTTACAATTTACATCGCTCACTACACTGACTCCGAAACAGTCAAAGATGTTATGCCACCAGCGGCAAGAGAATATAAAGCAGTGAGGGTATTTGTATGGTGGATCCCTCGCCGCGTCGCGCTCTTTCAGAAATGATTTCACCTCGGCGCAAAACGTCCCCAGTAAACAAGGCTGCATACTGAAAAGGTAAATTATAAATGCCAGCTGAAAGTCAGGCCGGCATGTGAGGCGATACTGAGTGCTTTTTACATTAATCAGATGACAGTGACGGTAAGGTGTGCCATCAACACCTCTAATGGAGATGTTACCTGACTGATAGACAACTAGCGGCGACAGAAGCGCTTATATCAGCAGGTTAGCTCCCAGACAGCCTTGTGAGGGCTGCTGGAGTGCTTGTCAAGGCCTTAACTGATGGGTATTACTGGTTCCAGGAGAATGAATGTCATTCCAGTCAATACTGTCTATGTATGCGTTGTACTGCTTCTAACTCTCGATCCGCCTGAAGACAACAACGTGGCAGCCCCTCTGAAATGGTCTCCCTCAACTCGCTGATAAACACTCCGGCGGTTGATTTGCATGGAGGCTGGATTGAAATGTCAGGCCGTTAATTGCCAGTATCACGGCTGTTTCGTATTTTCCATACCTGAGGCCCTGCAAGTCACGGTCGCTTTAATTGATTTTTCACCGGGTCACCGAGAAAGGAAAGCTTAAGGGCGGATGTGGACCCGGGTGACATAATTGACATTTGAAGTTAAAAGTCAAGCACTGGTGGCGGCACATTCCACGGCGAAAAAGTTAATTCAGCCAGCACAACTGTGTGACATTATAAGGATCATGTGTTGTGAATGAGAAAACTGGCTGCCAGAATGTGATAGCAATTTCGTAAACAGCACACTCTCCAAAAAACGCTGCAATGGCTGTCATTATATCCATTTATCAATTACAGGAAACACTAACAATCTGGCAAAAAGATGAGATCTAGTCAGCCTGGAGCTTTTTAATTCCTCCTGTTGGTCCTTCTTTCTTCCAAATACACCTGCGTCCACTGTCACTTGTTTGTCTGCTTTCGCTACAGCATCCCTCAGGTGTATATGAGTGTGTGTGTGTGTGTCTGTGTGTGTATATGTGTACGCGTCACCCTTTCCAAGGTGTCTGGGAGCTGAGGGCCCATCTGTGGGCTTCCTCCTGAGCCTCTTGAGAGGGCCACAAAGGCTTCTAATTATCCCTGACCTTCTGGCTCTCCCTCTCTCTGCCTCCCACTCCGGGCCCCTGTGGCTCGCTCAGGTCCCCTCTCTCCCTCTCCCATTCACTCCCTCCTCGCTCTGTTTGCCCCCTCGCACGTTCAAAATAACCCCTCCGCTTGGCTCCAGCCGCTAATTGCTGCCATTTCAGAGACAAAGACGGTGTTTGGTGCGAGGCAATCCGGAAGGTCAGTCAAGGAGAAGGGCTCCAATAACACCTGCGTGTCTGTCGAGGCTTGGTGGGTGTTTGGAATCGCATTGCTTTGACAGGCACAACTCTTTGTTTCAAGGTGTTCCATTTGTGGAGACAAGTGATGCTTCAAAACTGGTCATTAACAGCGAGCAAGACAGACAGGCAGGCATGATGTGGGGTCTGACAGGATTGCTTTTATGGCTAAAAACTGATCATTTTCAAGCTCAATTAAGTCTGATTACTTTGTTTTTATTTTATGAAAATTCAATTAAATTAAAAATGACATTAGAAAAGTGTGTATTCAACACTACATCATAGCTGTTTGTAGTATGATTTACACAGAAGAAATCATTGTCAAGTGCTGAATATACATGATGACGCATGATGGGTGATTTTGTTGCTCTGGACCAGACAACCAGGGCGACCAACAGTCATGCAGTGACCATGCAACTGACGCCCTTACCCTAACTGATAACATAAACCTGCACCAAGCTCAGCTGCTGCTGATTTGATCCAAACAGAAAAGAAAAGAATCCTTCAAGTAATACTTAATCAACATGTTACGAAAGATTTATTCAGAGCGTTCATTTTTGTCTCTTCACCGCCACAGGTCGATGTTTAGTTGCTGCTCCATGTGCACAACAGGACGCCTCAGGCTCGTGAACCCAGCAGCGTGGCCATATCGCAGTCAGGTGTGCCCTGCCAAGAGGGTTGGGAGAGTGCCACACACACTGTTATCTCCTGGCCAGGCTCCATTGGTGCACCTGCAGCACACCTGGGCACAGGGTGGGGTCTGAGAGGATGCATCGTAACAGGTGGGTGCATTAGAGGCTGTGACAACTACAGTTTATCACATTCGGGACTTTCACCCTCTTTAATCACAGCGTTCTATCCATCATAACTTTCGGCACATACGTCCATTGTAATCCAGCCAACAGTTGACGATGTTTCAGTTCGGACTAGAGGTGTCAGTGTCAGTTCATTTTGATTTCGATAGCCAACACCCTGTATTGTGTAATACAAGAGGCCTTTGTTTTAGTCTGGTGCTCCATTGACTCTGAGTTCTAGCACTACATTCAAAGCGATATCCATTTAGGGGTGGTGACATTTAAATGTTTTATGATGTCATTGTCTTGCCTTTATTTTATTTCCTGTTGGCTTTGCGGACAGACAGCCCTCCAGTCATGTTAACATGCAGAAACATACCATAAAACTTTAATTAATAGCCCGGGCTATTATTTGCTTAAATCACTGAAATCAACAGGCCTCATTTTGGGACAGGCCTTTAATCCCTCTCACACAAAACTGTGCACAGAACTGCATTTGGCATACCGACACAACACCACCTGTTAAAACAATACTCAAAACTTGGATTAATTTTCATGAAAAACCCTTTCGATTCATTTGATCTGAGGACTCTTACAGACTAAAGGAATATGAATAACTTACAGGGATTGAGGAATTGACACATAATTATTGGTAGCCAACAACCCAGTTTTACACATCTGAAGATCTTGTATTGAAAAAAATTAACGTCTTGGCAACCAGACCAGGCTTCTAATTGAGACAGGCCTTTATTTGTCAAAATGTGTAGCCACACCAGGCTAGTAAAAGGGACTGGGTGCTTAACTGAGACTAGGCTTTTAATTGAAGTTTTACAGTAGTTCTCGCTGCGCCTCCACTAGTTCTTGCACTCTGCACCACCTGGGTCGGGTCGAAGCTAGCTAGCACGCTACTCATTCAGAGATTTCTGCTGGTAACACAGTGTTGCTGCTGAAACAAGGTGGCCATCCTCCGTTCTTCCCCCAGGGTGCCCTGGTGAACATGTGGCTTCATTTTGAGCCAGCAAAATCTCTTTAGCATTGGTAACTATGTCAGCACCACCTGCAGTGCTGACACTGCTAGCAGGGCTAACAGTGCTAACATAGTAAACCATGCTAAAGGGGTTTGTGGCTCAAAATTCTTGCTTACTCACCAGGGTGACCTGAGGGAAGACTGGAGGGTGGGCACACTGTTTCCACAATAACGCTGACTGGTTGGGACAGCGTTACTAGCTGTGATCCCCACATGAGAGGCGCGACAAGCTAACGTGAGCTCCCACCAGGTACAGGTGGTGCACAATGCATTAAACTCAAAAGTAATAATAACAATGATAATGCACTTTATTTTTAGGCACCTTCAAAGCACTCAAGGACACATTACAAGACAGTTAAAAAACAATGTATCCATAGATTATAAAATTAAACAATTCTGTAACATACATCCATCCATCCATTTCCTAACCGCTTATCCTCTTGAGGGTCACGGGGGGCTGGAGCCTATCCCAGCTGACATTGGGCGAGAGGCAGGGTACACCCTGGACAGGTCGCCAGACTATCACAGAGCTGACACATAGAGACAGACAACCATTCACACTCACATTCACACTTAGAGTAATCAATTAACCTATCCCCATAACCTGCATGTCTTTGGACTGTGGGAGGAAGCTGGAGTACCCGGAGAGAACCCACGCTGACACGGGGAGAACATGCAAACTCCGCACAGATGGGCTCCCGCACCCGGGATCGAACCAGGAACCCTCTTGCTGTGAGGCGACAGTGCTAACCACCACACCACCGTGCCGCCCTGTAACATACAATAAAAGTTAATAAATTGACGAGACAAAAAAATTGTAATTGTAAATATTAGATAGAAAATCATCATCAGTGCAAGTCTCAATATGTGCGTCTCCATTAAATCAGACCAAATATGCCACCTTGAAAAGGTGTGTTTTCAGACTGGATTTGAAGGTGGAAAGGGAGTCAATATTACAAATGTCGTTGGGGCCGAACGGCTGAAGGCTCGAGGACCCATGGTAGTCAAGCGGGCAGATGGTGATGTGGGCTGGATTGCATGAGAGGATCTAAGAGTACAGAAGGGTGTTTAGATATGAAGGAGTTCAGACAGGAAGGAAGGGCCTTAAGGTGAGAAGCAGAATCTTGACAGCTATGTGATATTTGACAGGAAGCCAGTGAAGTTGCAGAAGTGATATGATCTATTGAGGGTAGCAAAATTAACCTAAGGAGTGACAAGTGTGACTTGCCAAAAATATTTCTGGCGGTTAACCTTAATTTGGACCAAAGTGGTCAGTGACCAACAGAACAACGTTGCCATCCATAGAGCCAGTCTGTCAGCACAGAGATAAAGTCTATTAATTGTTAAGCTCTATGCAAGTTTGAATTTTGCTTTTCATTTTGGACATTAGCATTTCTGTTACTATTACCTACCAATGAAAGAAAACGTTTTGATGAATGGCAAAAAAATTGGTGTGACATTTTCAAAAACAAACTCGGTATTTTAGAGGGAAAACCTGCAGCATTTGGTTAAATGCAAAACCCACAATCTAATTTGTGTACCATTGTCTTGCAGCATCTTAACTGTTTACCAAAGTTCATAAAATGCTTAGTAATGAAAGAGAGCTAACGTTGCCCTGGTCTTGACAGCTGATGATGTATGGGTTTGGGACAAGGTGAACTCCGTTTGTTTCTCCATGCATGCTGCAGCCACTCAGAGCCGCTCTTGTTCAGTTTATGGTCATGGATGAATGGAGAAAGTGAACATGGGCTGTAATTAAGACCCTGGCTTATTGAATTTCACACTTTTCAAATTTAGATTTATCACCCAGTAAAAGATGGCCTTGCGTCCGCCTTGCCTCATTGTGAGGACACTGAACCAACAAACAGTGATTAGCACGCAAAATAACTCCTTTAATTAGCCTTGAAGCACATATTTGGAAATGAACCCCAACAAGCTCTTTGTAGTTTTAGAGCTCCATTAAACAAGTAACTTATAGAAACACACATTTCCACCTGCTACAAACAATAAGGAAATTGTGTTTCTCTTTTTCTATAATAGATAATTGCTGTATTTCAAAATGTCCAGCCAGTAACCCCACCAACAGTATCGCCATGGAGACTGTAATTATGTACGTCGTGATGAGGGGTGGAAATAGACATGGGAGAAAGGGGGTGACGCTGTAAAGCATGTCAGTGAATATCAGAGCTTGAGCCCTGCAGTAAATAATGACTCCGCTGCCGCACTCTGTCTCCTGCTGAAACCTTGCTGGTCTCTCGGAGAGAGTTGCCAAGGAAACAGTGAATGAAATAAATCTACAGTTTCATGTCAGGAGGTTGAAGGAGAAGCAAGACAGGAAGCCAGGAGTTTACAGAGCAAATATTCAGATCTGTAATCATTTTGTGCCCTGCATACATGTACATGTAAAGGAGAGCACAGCCGACTCGCCAGAATAAATATTGCCATCATATACGGATATGTTACAGTAAACGATATTATGTAGAAGACATGTTGAAACTCTAGTTTGTTAACATTTTAATAACACTGTGGTTTAGACACATAAAATACTTGGTTGTGGTTAAGACAGGATCATGTTTGGCTTGAAATTCCTGCTGGAAATGCAGTGATGTCTCGGTAAGGCAGGAAACACAGCGGTCTCCTTAAAAACCAAGCCCCTTTTGTGGTGCTATCTAGGGATGTAACAATCCATCCATCTGGACTGATATATTGATTCATTGATCAACGATCCAGCATCATTGTTGCAAAGTCAGAACATCAATCCATATCGTCATCTTTGGTATACGCTTTTATTTTGAAAGTTGAAAAACAGTCAAGAGAAAGACGATGAGCATTGCGTTTATTTACTCAGGAATAAATCAGCAGTGTGGAAATACTTTGGATTTTGGAGAAAAAGGGGTAGACAGACAGAGCACATGCCGTATGTAAACAATGCCGTCATGAGATTAAACACAACGTAACGTTACCTGCCTGGACAGGCATCTCACTTGGCTAACTTCAGCAACATTAGCTGCTCAGTTTTAACTGTGGCGGGCTGAATAAACGTGCACGCAGGCTGAAATTCATCCGTGCTGTTGTGTCAGGAGATGCAGTGACTTAAACCAACGGTGAGTAAAAAAAAATAATAACGTTACATGTAATTTGTTAAGCTATGAGAAGAGGAGGAAAAGTCAGCTAGCCGCTAGGCTAATTTAGGCAGTGTAAACATGCGTAAGCTAATAATGGGTGACAAGCAAAAAACAATTGTTTTGTCTCTGAACATTGACAGTTATTACTGAGCTGAATGTGGTACTTTTGTTAAATTATGTTGTCGTTTGTCCATGTTTTGTGACTGTTGGGAGAAGTTTGCCTTCAGGGCAAGAAGTTTTAAGAAAAGATCATGGTTTGGGTTAAAATGAAAAATATTCTTTCAGAAAGCAGAAAGCCCTGAAGGTCTAACTTATCCCATGTGCTGTTTTATGTGTGTTAGTAGAGTCAGTTTAAAGTCAACTTTACTGCACTCATGCGGTTACAGTTATTTACAGTATTTATGTGTTGTTTTTATCTCTTATGGCCAAAAGCAAAAACAAAAAGAAAGAGTCGGCAGTGTCTTCTGTAACTGATTGTGTTATATGGGCAGATAATACCATCTCATGACCAATCGCAGGCCTCTGAATCGCATCGAATCTAAATCGTATCGTAGCACTTACTTTGTAATATCAGCAAATATCGTATCGTTTTCCAAAGAACTGCTATAATATCGTATCACAATGACATTGGTGATTTACACCCCTAGTACTATCCCTGCTGGAAATGCAGCAGTGTATCAGTATTAAACAACTGTGGTTTAATGGCACTGTCTCAGCAGGAAACACAGCAATGTCTTAGTAAAAATCAAACCCTTTCTCATAGCACTGTGCCAGCAGGAGACGCAGCCATGTCTCTGTGGGGGGAAAAACAAACAAACTAAAAAACAACAGGTCTGGTTGTTTGTTAGTTTCAAACAGTAGCTTGGTAGGCGTCCACCACAATCTACCATGCCGTGTATCTCCTAATAGCACAAGTCAGTTCATATACTACATCACTTTAGACACATTGATATAATGCATATGAAACGTCCAGATGTAACGCATCCATGGTTTGCAGCTTACTGGCTCCAAACAGTAGTTGGTAACTAGCTGGCTTATTAACGTTACCTTTAGCTTGACTCGTTATTAGCTGGTAACTCACGCGGTCTGCACCACTCTACAGAAGGAAGGATGGCGAGGCCTTCGAGTGCCGCTCAACCAACAATGGCTTTATTGCAGTCTTCATTGCAGAACAATAAGCATGGCCTTCTTACGAGGTTCAACAGCCCTGAGCTCATCTAGACACTTAATTCTGCTGACTATCATCACTCTTTGCCGCCTGCCTCAAGAGACAGCTGCTTCCCTCCATATACACAATGAAGTACACGTCACACCCTCACAGGTTACCCACAAGGCCACTGCCCTTAAAGGGGAAAAATGGTGAGCAGGTAACACAATGCCAGCACTCTCTACCGTTGACTGAGCTGAATAGTGATAATGGAAAAGGAGCTGTGAGACAAAATTAGAAAGTCCTCTCTGTATGAGTAGTACAGCTTGTTTCTGCCATGTCACTGCGTCGAGAAGCAGAAATACAAAACTGATGAAAAGCAATCTCGGGGCACGTTTTGAAATAAATTCCTTGACGCCTACAATAAAGGTGCTTCTTCTTCTTCTTCCCTGTAAACACGAACTAACATGGCAGGTGTGAGAAACTTTATGTGAATCACGACGGCGAAACATAAAAAACAAAAAGACGACTTCCAGCCCGACTCTGAACAGGCAGCAACAATAACAAACAGCAGAGCCTTGTTAGCATCTTGTTTGTGTTCAGTCGGTGTATCTGTCAGTTATCTGGCTCGTGTTGTTTTACGTCCGTGTTTCTAATTGACAAGTCGAAAGCTGTTGCCCCCCTGTCCTTAATCCTCCCCACCAGCATTAATTAAACATCCCTCCCCTCTTCTAATTAACAGAGCATTACGAGAGCAACAAAATAAATCAGCGCTCTGCATACATCCAACTGATAATGTATTCCAAAGTACTTATCAGGCAACACAATTCTCCTCTCTCTCTCTCATGTAATTAGACACTGATCAAAGTATTGCTTGATTTGATAGGATGCAGAAAACACATTTACTGTATAAATTACCAGCAAAATAAATGCAAGTCTGGGCTATAGTTAGTCAATAAGAAGAATGTAAAAGAATCCCGAAGTCTAAATTGAGGTTATAAAAGACTTCAAATGAAGGATGAACCCTCCAGGACTTCTTTTTCATGTGTTTTTGTGGCCTCTGGTGTTGCGTCAAAAGTATTTGGAAACTTGTCACAAACTCTTTTCTACTGGCGGACTTTTGGTTTTGAAGAATAGCTATTTGTGGCAACCGGCTCAGCAGTGATCAAAGGCAGAAGCTCCTTCCATCCTTCACGGCAATGATAGTTCTGCTGGATCACATTTGTAATTTGAGCGTTTGCGTAGGTGGGGAGCTCTCAAACACACAAGCTTGCAGACACACACTTCTTCTCATAGCCCACGATTCTCCTTCAACAACTGTAGATTTTTTTTTTCTTTTGCCTTAAACAGTGCGTTATGAAAGAAGTGTCATTTTCTGTCATCCGCCCACCTCTTCATGTGGTGGGTCCACAGTAGCCGACCATGTTGTTTAAACCTCTGTAATGATGTACTAAGATAAGATCTGTGTTTGTATGTTTGGCACATGTTCAGCATGTATATGTGTTTGTTCTTTATGCACCAGTGTTGCCGCCTTGTTTCCCTCAATTACACACGTACAACTTGCCAGCAAATTCCCCAGTTCATCTATAATGGATCAAGGGATGTTCTAGCTGCCTGTACCGGATCACCTCAGTAAGCGGGCCTCAAACAGCCCGGCATGTCCTGGCACTTGTCCCAGCGAGAGGAATGGGGACCTCGATGACATGGATGGGGAGCTCAGGCAGCGCTGAGCTGCTCAAATATTGATCAGTGGGGCTGTCTTTGAGCTGGTTAGTCTCAGCCAGCCAGTCACCCACGGGACTCGGCTGTGGGTGGAAGAGGCCACACAACAAAGAGAGAAAGAACTCGCAGGCTTGTCTGACTCGATCCACATTCCACTGGTAGATGCCGCCGCTTCTATCACAGCAGAAGTCCTCGGAGAGAGCATCACCTCTCTATTGACGTTCTGCTCAGCTCTGTGAGATGATGCATCCCTGAGGATGGACCCAGGGTGGACGGCTGATCAGTAGGGGTCAATAGGCCATACAAGTCCACTGTGTCTGATTTCAGTGTTGTCACACAGAATGCCACATTTGTAGAGACATTGTTCTACTGAAAGAAATGAAAGATAAGAGACACTTATAAACTGAAACAACTTGTGCTAAGGAAGTTGTAGGTTATCCTCAAGGTTGTCACAAGGTTTCTGTCTACCTGTTATGCATTAAAATCATGAGCTAAATTTGAAGTTAAAAGGTGAGAAATCACAAAAAAATCACACTTGCCAAGCAAAGTTGGCATATTGAAAAAAGCAGATGCAATAAATGCTAACAGAGAGAAGATAGAGCAGTCGATGGCATACAAAGCCGCAACTTGATTCTGCCAAGCATGGCACTAAGCAGTGTTGGGCAGTAATTAAATAACTTTTTCCAGTGATGAGTAGTGTAACTAATTACTAATAAAACCAAACAACTCATTACAACGTTACTTTTGTGATCACATCACTACTGACTTGAAATACAACATCTCATCAGCGGTCTCATTTTCATAATCATCACACTGCTCCGACATGTCGCAAAGCAGTAAGCTAGTTTGGAAGATGGAAATGCTAACCTTAGCAGCTGGAAATACTCCAGTTATTAGAACACTGTTGCTGCAGGTAGTCATACTAAAACTCTTTCCACTGCGAAAAACACATCATCAAACCTCCGGTCTGAAACACCTCAGCTACTATGACTGACAGCACAACAACATGAAGCTCCAGGAAATACACCTCACCAAAGGTGAACCCTCCTCGGCAGTGGAGGTCAGCTGTAGCGGGACACTGGCTAAACAACCAAAACTGGATTTTACTCATGCACAGCTGCTACAAAGAGCTAATGAAACTTGTGGATGGATATGTTGAGGATGAAATGTTGCTCCACAAGTGACTCTCTGTCTTTCAATCAGAGCCTTGGATAAATTCCGGACACAGACAACTGAAGACCCCCAAATTACCCTGACATTCACACAGAGGCACACCTGAATTTTGGGGAGGTACACAATTACCAATGTTATGGGGTGTAACCGAAAGGTAATATAAGAGTAGTCTAATGAACAACTGTTGGCAGGGAGGAATAAGTAATGTAATATTATTAATTTTGAAAAGAGTAACAAGGAATGAGTAATATATTACTTTTTAGAGTAACAAACCCAACACTGGCACTAAGGAACAGAACTGTAATAAAGAGCTTTCATGCTAACATGTGCTAATTTGCACTTCATTTTGCAGAAACTTTAAAAATTCTACAGAAATGTGCAACAATGCTCCTACACCACAATCAAAAATACATATTTACCTGGCACTGCTGAGCTAGCTAACGTTACAACTGAGCCATGGAGGACTCCATAATTGTTAACAGTTTACGTTGTCACAAGCACGAGTCTCTTGTCCATGAGTAGATGCACGCTTCTGTCTTAGCAGTGACACAATTAGCAGGTGTAGTTCAGTAGACAGAAAATAGTTCCTGCATGAAACTGCTCACAACAAGGGCTTTGCATTATCTTGAATAACTGGGTCATGATTTCTGGAAAGAGACATTGCTGTTGAGTTTTTCAAATGTTTTTTTGCTGCTTTAAGCACCACAAGCTGAGCGTCATCTAGTTGCATTATATTCAAGAGAAGGCAGACATCACCAGAAAACACCTTAACAATCTATACTGATACACTAACATGACAGGTGATGCCCCTCTAAAGAAGCTTTTTTAAACTCAGCAATCCTCAACAATTGAAATCTGAGGATGTGAAATGTGAGATTCGGATCGATTAACCTACAGGTGCAGATCAAACCATAGATACAGCTTCTGTGGGATTATGGGGGACTTAGAGATGGAGGTTGAGCCATGCTCCCTCCTGCTGAATGTTAAAAGTATAACTTCTTTGGCACTGCAGCTCACCTGGCTGAGTCTATAATTAAACTGAACTTTTTGATGAGCTCTAACTTTTACTTCACCTAGGTAAGCTGTCCAGATGCCAAAGCCAATCTCGCTCGTACTCCTATCCATACTCTCAGATCCTGTTTGGACGACTGCCACTGATTCCTTGCACGTCAACACAGCATCAGGTGCGTGGCTGCATTTCGACTCATCCCTTGCCCAACTTGAATTTTCATCCTCGTGGCTGCAGGCTGCTGAGTGGCGACGGCTGGCCGAACATCACGGCCCTGCCAGAATCCTGACACAGGCTGCAGATGCACAGAGTGACACGAGGTCCCCTCACCCCGCTGGCACGGGCCCCCGCCTGGCCATCTGGTGCCTCTAGAGCAGGTGCCAGTCACTCATCACAACCCGCCCTCCTGCCTGCATGCAAGACACAGCCCTCCGCTGAGGCCTTCGCTCCCACCTCCTCACCTCCCTTTCGCCAACAGTGACTTATCTGCTGCCCGGGACCGAGCCCACGGGACATCAAAGAGCTGCTCACATACACGATGGGGAGCTAGTCACTTGGCTCGTGCAGAAAAAACAGGGATGTTTGGAATAAGTGATGTGCGCTTAGACAGATTGTCACTTTGCATGTTCGAGACAAAGAGGAATGTCGGGGGAGCGCGCAACCAGGCAACCAGTCACTTTGTCTTGTCTGTTCAGAGCAAACTGTTGAAGAGGAATAGATGTGTCGCCAGGGCAGACAAGCTCATGTAGAAACCCTCATCAATCCTCGCTCTGTCAATCAATGCTGGGCTGAAAGAAGTCTCCCGGTCGAAGCAGCTGGGAGCAGAAGATGAAGGCGCTGATTTGACTGATGACATTTCAGTGGACATTAGCACTTTAGCCGCCTTTCAGTAAAGCCCATCAATATGACCGCCTCCTTCTTATAGACAGGCAGCACTTTGCTCCGGCCCTAATTTTTTTTCTGCCTTTCATTTCATTAACTCAGATGTCGGCTGAAATGAGCAGCTGTTATTTGTTTGTTTGCCTCGCTGACATTTCCTTTGACATGGACAATGCATCAGAGCGGCCGTGATCTCTGCTCGTCTTTTTGAAAGGAAGCGCTGCTCTCGATTTGACACGAGTCACTACTAAATCCATCACTGAGCATCAGTGATTACAGTCGAAAAAACTATATGAAACTCTTGGGAAGATAATTCAGTTTGAGGCTTTAAACAAGATGCTCATATTTCAATTTCTGAAGGTCCTTTTGAAAACTGATCACATGCTGTGCCACTTTATCATTCGTTGCCGTTCTTCAGCAAAATATGTTTGCTCAGAAGTCTCGCAGCCACATCAAAGCCTCTAAACAAACTAATTTAAGGCCAGACTGTAAAGCCAGTGTGTCTGTTTCACTCGGCGGTGTGTTTTGGGGTTGCGGGGAAAGAGGTTGACATGAAGACAGATGTTGTTTGGGCTATGTAAATGCTGGAGTTGTTTAAGGGGTGAGCAGGAAGACAAAATGATAAATGTGTGTCAGTAAGGCCCAGCATCCCTCACGCAGAAGTTTTCCTGGCGAGCAGGAGCCTCGCCGCCTCGTGCCGTTTTCAAAGGGCCGTGCCGTGCCAGAACGCACGTTTTGCAAACCACAGCTGTTCTTATCTGGGAAGTCCTAAGCACTTCCAGAGGGTCTATCTGTTTTGGTGTCAGGGGCTTAATCATAAACTGGTGAACGTCTTTGTGGCCGACAGTGATCTAAGCTCCAGTTGAGTCACCGTTGTAGTTTTTTCGGATCAGGAACTTTGCTCTTGTGCTGCTGCGGCTGGTTATGCTTTTCAGTCTCAAAGTGGACTTACCAGATGATCACGAAGCCTTTGGGGCTCCACCACACACACACGCACACATACAGAAGCCTCCCCTGCCGTGCTCAGCAGTAACCCCAGTGAGATACCAGCATTCCAGCACGCATTACTATCTTCATCTTTCTGCTGCTCTAACACCCCGTGTATCTAACCCGCTCTTCAGAGATAAAGAGAAAGGGACCGTATGCACGCACACACTCGCTCACATACCAACACGGCGATAAATGTCACAGCACTCCCCGTCCTCCCCCTCCTTAGATAAAGCCAAGCGCAGATGAAAGCCCCTAAGAAAATATAACAGGGCAATGCATTTGTTGTGTTTGATAGCATCTGCATGGAGAGGACAATAGAGATGCACGAGGAGGGCTCAAGAGGAGCGTTCACGGCAAATGCATTACTTCAGAAGGAGCACAAACACACCACTTGATTCATCACGCTGGCAGCGCCCCGTGCTTCCAAGCTCTCAAATCGGAGGAAAAATGTAATCTTGGTACAGTTTGGAGGGTGTTTGCATCGTTGAGAAAACACTCAACCGACTGGCTAATGTGGAACCGTCAGGGTGATTTGAAGATTTCGCAGCTCAAGGAGTGGTTCAAAGTCAGATCAGGTTGAGCCGCCTGAGTGGGAGGTGTTTGAGAAGTTGATATCAGTTTGCCATCATTTCAGGAAAATATTCATCTGCACTGTTAGCGTGATAAAATGGTTGAAACCACCAAGGTTAAAACTATTTTTCCCGTTTTTCTTCATTTTTGGATATACCTAAAACCGAAAAAAAAAAACTTATGGAGAAACTTGAGCAGTCACTGTGCGATGCAGGTGGCTGCAGGAGTTTTCCTGTGTTCACTACTCTACTGGTGATTTATTACTCTCTTAATAAAGCCTCTTAACACAAGTCTGAAGGGAACAAACAAAAAGCAGAGGTTTGTGCAGTCGAAAGACTCCATGAATCACACTGACGCAGAGCACCCCCCCCACACCGCCTCCTCCCACACAGGTAGTTTATTGAGCGTTAGGCTCTTACATTGTGGGAACAATGAAGGGCAACGTTTTAGCAAGTCGGCCAAGTTGTTATCTTATTATCAGATGTGATTTGTGTGTTTGTGACTGCTGGAACTTATTAGACGCTGTTGAGTCTTGATGAAAAGTGACGAGCAAAAACTGACTCATACGCTGAAGAATCTTCCATCTTAAAGGAAACTGGATGTTTTCTTAAACTGTTACTCTTATTTTGCCAGTTACTTTTTAAAATGTAGACACCAGCACTCAAACATACATAACGATTATTCAAAGACAGACAACTTACCTGTTGGAGTAAAACATGTGCTAGGTATGAACTGAGGCTAACTGTCTCATGGATCACTCAGTAATTCTGCTGATGTAGTCGCGTTACGCCCCAGTCTAGGGATGTTAGGGCATAACATGAAAAGTGAAATGGAGAGCATGTATGTATGAACAACAGTGAGCAATATATTGCTAATAAAATGGTTCTGAGAACTGAACACAAAAAAGGTTTTCTGTTAAACACAGGATATACAAGCAGTTAGCAACACTGGGCCTAACTCCCTGAACTAAACAAGAAGAGGAGGAAAGAGGTTACAACAAAAATGTCAGTTCACCCCTACAGCTTCGCGCTAATTAATCTAAAGTGTGAACTAATTTATAAACAATCTATTTACAAGCTTGGTAAGTTAACACACACGCTAAAGATCAAACAACCGACAGCACAACCGAAGGCTAACAGCGTTGCCTTTATTTAACCCAAGTTTCACAGAGGCTTACGTGTTGCTAATTCTTGGCTAGGCGCAGTGACTTCCTTGGGTGTTACCTGGTTTCCTGGCCGCCTCACCGTGACAACAAAACTCTATAACAAGACCGCGTGGCAAGGCTCAAGGAAGTAGCTTAGCTTAGCTGCTAAACTAATTGTCTGCTGGTGATATTTCAACATTTACAGCATAGAGGTAAGACAGTATCGATCATCTCATCTAGCTCCCAACAAGAAAGTGAATTTCGGAAAATGTTTTATTTGTTAAAAAACAGAAAGGCCAAATATTTGCTGGTCCGTGCCGCACAAATTAACTTCTTTTCAATTTGGAAATGGCCCCTTGACTTCTGGAACTTGTGATGATCAGTCCTTTGTATTTTCAGACATTATTCAGAGGAAAAGATTAATCATATATGCTATAGTCCCAAAAAGTTGTTGTGTTGTGTGGATACAGGCTTACATTTGCAGCAGTGGATCTGTAAGACTTCCCTGCTCTTATTACCACAAGCCTTCTTGACTGTGTGTGAATGAAAACTTTTACTTTACTTTACTTAATCCCTGTCTGTAATTGATGGAAAGGATTATAGTCTATACTTGTTTTGAAAGCAGGTATCTGGGTTTGTCTTCTTCACACTTTTAATCATTCGTAGTGTGAGTTTGATAAAGAGAGTCAGAATTAGATCTCTGCTTTGTGTGACAGGATGAAAGAAGTATTTTCTGTGCTGTCACTGAAAACAAGTGTGTTGTTGGCTGTATTTCAAATATTTACAACAAATGATTGTGAAAGCTGAAAGCTGATTTGAGTCTGTGTAAAATGTGATGCTTGTTATAACAGCCGTGACCTGACATACAGAGCTCAGTAGAAATAGACTCAATGAATGCATTCCTTCTCTCTACGCTCGTGTATGATGTATGTCCTCGGCCTGCTTTTTGTTTGGCTTCACACGCTCTCCACAGTTACGTGATATACTGTGAGACACTGACCGCTGACCAGATAAACACATTCATGCACTCATTGATATTTGCCCGATACACTCCCCGGTACGCCCAGACATATCTTACATTCTTCAGGAGGTCAGCACGTGCACAGCTGGAAATTCCAAAGAAAGCACTGGGCAGCGCAAGAAGAAGGAACAAAGCGATGTGGATAGGGAAGGGTGTAAACACATTCTTGATGCAAATCTTTAAAATCCTTTTTTAAGAAATGGAATATTTCCTATAAATTCTCTGGTTTTGGAGTCCTGTTATTCTTAAATCTGGGCTTTTCCCAAAGCTTTTAGTCACAGAAACACTGGAAACAGATGACATCAGCTGTCCGAAAACACCAGACCAAAACACAGAATTGACCAGGGAAGAGTCAATCATCGAGTAGGGCGCCGATCACACCAAAACGTGTCGCTACAGGCCCAGCTGCTTCAAAAATGAATTGGCAAAGGGCGTTGGGCAAAACCTGGCAATCGCATTTGATTAATGGACACAAACTAATCTCCTGTTATCTCCCCCATGCCCCAACCCACATGTGGTCTCTCTCTCTCTCTGTAGGTTGAATAAATGCTGCCAATATCAACCCTTTGTGTCCATTTGTTATCGTCCCACTGCTCCTATCACCACTACCGGCATCAAGACAGTAGCAGACACCACCTCTTGCTTGATTTGATTGGCTGACGAACGACGCTGCGCCACACCTTGCAGGGGTTGAGAATATTTGAACCTTTACGTGCATCTAAAAATCGCTAGAAAACATGACGCGCAGTGCGAATCGAGCAGGCCGTACCATAGGAAAAGAATGGTTTGTGGGCAACACGTTCCTGTGACACGTCTTGGTGTGATCAAGATCAAGAAAGATCCTGGAGGCCATTTACATTTATTGTCCAAGACCATCTGTCAGCAGTGACAGGGGTTAAGGTTAAGATCCCTCCCCGTATATGACCACCTGTACCTACGTGACTGAAGTTCCACGCTTATTCACATGATGTCATCTTAGTTATCTCCATGACAACGATGCAAACTCTGCTGATGACGGCTGTGAGATGTAGATGGCAAGTTCCAGAAAAAGCTAATGAGCGGACCTTGACTTAAAGGATTAGTTTGACTTTAATGAAAAATGCTTTCCTGACAATATTTAGATGAAAAGATTTATATCGCCCTCGTGTCTGAAGTCTAGTCTTAGCTTGTTGCCTGGCAACCCATTATAATGTCAAGACCGAATTACCGTGATGTTGCGCTACCAAAAACAATTACTTCCAAGTGTAAAACTAGCAACTGATTACAGCTGTGGACATTCCTGTTGTCATTTTCAAACGTTACTGAAATGTTTAAGGACATAGAGTTAAACTCTTTGGTCTGACCTATCTGACGTCTCTCTGTTGTGCTTATTTTATTTACTTTGTTGCTTTGTTATTGTCTTTGATAAATCACAAATACGGAAGTTACAGAACAATGTACTGCTGTGGGCGGGGCCACAGCAAAAATTTTAGCCACCTAAAAACTTAATTTCTGTGTAACTGTACGCTGGTCTGGTGCCTTTTGCTCCAAATTTTGCAGAGCCTCAGTAGCAGTGTCTTCTGTCTTCTCTGCTAGTTCAGCTATGAATTTAAAATCCACATCAGGATACGTCTCAGAGGAAATTAACAATTTTGTAGTGCGTGGACAGATTTTTTTGTTTTCACCGCCAGTGCTGCAAAGTTTAAGTACCAAGTAATCATAATAACCCTCTGCAGAGTCGCCACTTTGTGGTTAAACATATTAGTGAATGCTTATTCAGACCTAATAGTGTTGATAGGTTAATTTAAGTTTACAGGCTTAGCGTCATTTTTAGGCTCAGATATATTTTACCACCCGAGACTGATTATTTTTGGGGTTTTTTTGGCCAAAAATTGCTCTTTTGATAGTTGAGGTTGTTGACCCCTGAACTACGGCTACTTCTGCCTTTGCTCCCCAAGAAAAGAATTTAGACTAAGGGTGCTTTCAGACCTAGAGTTGTCTCCTTTGGTCTGAATCAGGGACTCATGTTGTTCCAAAGTTGTATAATTGCCTAGAGTTGGTTCTTGTTCTCACGGCAGCATTTACAAGCGGACCAGATCAAATGCCTTGTGTGAGAAAGCTGCTCTTGATTGGTCAGAATTTCCATGTGGGAAAAATCCAGGAAGTAAAGCAAACGTTGAAGAAGAGTACACTGTCAAGATAAATGTGACACTTTCTAATGTCACAATGGAGGGACAACTACGCAGGTTGATTTTAGCGCTGCTCATCGTGGACTATATTGCTGTCATTGTTCATTTGAGTCAAAGCATACAGTTTGAAAACGAGGCGCGGCTCCAACTAGAAAACAATGTTTTGATGCATTGGATGTGCTGAATGTGCATATTAAGGCAGTACAGGAGGAGGCGCACATTAATAATCCTCAGGACTGTAACATGCTCATGTTTAACCCAAACAATGTGTCATGTGACTGCAGTTGGTTCAGATCCAGGTCGGAACACGTTCTCACCACAAACCAACCGCACCAGAGTTCCTTTGGAACCAGACTGAGACCACCTCTTCAAGAAGGTCTCTGTCAGGTTGTTTTGGTGCACACCTGAGTGTGATTGCTGTGTTGACCCCTGCCGAAACCAACTACACTTAGGGGGCAAATGAACTTGAGTTAGACTGAACCGAACCGAACAGGGCAGGTGTGAAAGCACCCTGAGTGCCATCTGAAATGTATCCTTTAGAATAATGGTTTACAAATGTATTATTTCTAGGTGCCCACTGCTCAAAAGTGCCTTTCGTTGTCGGCAGGATTCGAACCTGCGCGGGGAGACCCCAATGGATTTCTAGTCCATCGCCTTAACCACTCGGCCACGACAACCCACGACAGTGTTTTGGACCCACCTCCACATATTATCAGAATGTCAACAGCTGATGAAAACAAAGCTGTGACTGAGTAAACGTCAAAGCTTTGTAAAAGCTGAAAAGAGCAAGTGAATGGATGTGCTGAATGTGCATATTAAGGCAGTACAGGAGGAGGCGCACATTAATAATCCTCCAGGACTGTAACATGCTCATGTTTAACCCAAACAATGTGTCATGTGACTGCAGTTGGTTCAGATCCAGGTCGGAACACGTTCTCACCACAAACCAACCGCACCAGAGTTCATTTGTAACCAGACCGAGACCACCTCTTCAAGAAGGTCTCGATCTGGTTGTTTTGGTGCACACCTGAGTGTGATTGCTGTGTTGACACCTGCCCAAACAAACCGCACTTAGGGGGCCTTTTCAAAGGAAAAGGACAAATAGTCCACACACTAATTTTACCGAGCTTCTGAAAAGAAAGTGTGAAAATGTGCAGAGATGTACAAACTGCTGCTCCTGAAGTCTCACAGTCTGTGTGTTGACGTCTCAAACATGAGTCGTTGTTGTACATTAACACAATGCTGTTGTGTTTCTGATGAGGACGCTCTTGTCCTGTCACAATCATACTTTGAATGAAATATTCATTAAAAAAAAAAACGTGATCATAAATAGAATTATGTTTGTGCATCGGTCCCTGCCAATGGGTGATTGTGGGTGTAACAGCAATCAGCTAAGAGTCTTCTGAGTGTTGTGTTCTTCAAAATCAGCTAGCCTATCACTCAGAATCCCTTTCATCCCTTCACACGACAAACAACATCTGCAGAAAACACACTCGGCAATCAGCTTTTTATAGCTCGATCTCTTAAATAGCCAATTAGTTCTTTGTTTTGCCTCCGCTGTATATCAACTGAGACAGGAGTCAATTTGGTTTTCCATTCTGATCATCAGCAGCAGTCAAGAACAATTGATTGAGCGCGGTGAATGAGTCACTTTGAATCATGATATTACACTCATAGATTCCATGAATAAACATCAGCAGTAAACACAAAGAGGGTGGTCTCTCCTCTCGCTGGGTTCTGCCTCGTATTATTTTAATTCTCACCTATTAAAATGCATAATCTCCTTTACCTCTCCACAATTGCACAGAACAATTGCAGCCTGAGAGCCGTCTATTGTATCAACAGTATGATAGCGAGTAACAAAGGCCTAATTACTACCTGCTGGATATGATGAGGAATAATTAGCTCGATCGTGGAGAGCCACTGACGACGAGCTTACAAGGAGCACACTGAGGCCCATTAATGGAGAGAAATAAATGTATTATCTCGGATGTTTTCACATGAGTAGTCAGTTGGATGTAATGAAAATAAATCCTATCAGTATAGTTTGTTTGTTTCTCAGGTGTTGAGTTGTTCAAATCGCTCGGAAAACAGTTTCCTGTGTTGGTGCTGAAAAATGTTTTATGGTGAAGCAAGCCAAAATATGAAAAAATAACGATGTGAGGGCTAAATAAACACTTCAGATAATTGCCAGAGCTCCCCGCTAAGAGTCATGTTTAACAAGGTGCCATCCTCGCCGCCTCATGGTAAACTACCGAGTCCAGCTGAGAGGTGACACTTGCCCCCCCCACAGCCTTAAAGCTGACTCATTAAACAACTATGCACGCCTCCTCAATCTGCAACTGAGAGTTCAGAGCTTTTAGAGCTTCACACTCTGGGTCAAAGTTTAATCCAGTGCGGAGCTGTGTAAAAAGCAAGCTCCTCGGCCCCTCGAGGCACCTCCCTGCTGCTCGGGTTAACTCCCCTCCCTGTTGTTCGGCGCAACATTCCTGCCTCTCGGGATGACCGAAGATTGCCGCGGACCATTAGCATTGAACAAAGGAAGCGGACAAAAGAGTGCGACAGGGAGAGGGGGCAGAGTGGAGGCAGGTGCATTTTAATGACTGTATGTGTGTGCGTGTTTTTGTGTACCCATGCATGTACAGTCCCTGATATACACTGTTAACAACTCTGGCGGAGATGTGCCGCCACTTAGGCAAAACCTCTCCACAGTTTCTCATCCCAGATTCTGTCACACTTTCACCGGCGTGTCTGACAGATGCTGTGTGGTTATATGTCAGTGTGTGGCCAGATATTTGTTTCCCCTCTGTGTGTGTGTGTGTGGCCACCTCTGTCTCTTCTTTGTTACCCAAAACATTACAGATAACTCCATAATTCAGCGAGGGGCTTCTTTTTCCACCCACAGTGTAATTACATGCTAAAATGCTCGCCTCTGAAACTGATTATTTCACTCAAATTACCAAAATAAGTTATTGTAACTTATAGCTTGCACATTACCGCAAGGAGAGAGAGAAAAAAAAACGAAGAAGCGCAGTTGAATTGTGGAGGGAGAGCAGCGCGTGCAGATGAAATATGTTAATAAGCTGCCAAGGCATGAGCGCAACTTCTGGTTAATGGCACAACACTGCAATCTGGCCCTCCAGGGGAGAGAGAAATGAGCATCTTCATCACCACAACTCCTCCATCTGAGAGAGAGAGGGAAGAGTCAAGCAGACAGACAGCATTAAAAAGCCGACGACAGAGAGAGGCTGCATGTCCCTGCCTCCCATGCACATTATCCCTTCAACCAGAGGAGAGGGAATCAGTAAAGAGAGGATAATTTCCTTGACATATCAGAATAAAGAGCACATGAAAGGGAAAAAAGGGGGATGCAAAAAAGAGTTTAACAGAAATGGAGGGATGCAGGAGAGAGAGGATGTGAGGCATGAAGCGGCAGAGGGATGCAGGACGTTAGGGGGAGCAGCAGGGGGTCGGTGTGAAAGTGGCGCATCAACACATCTCAGGGACCCCGGCCGACAGATCCCATCCCTCTCAGCGCTGCATTACACGCACAAATGTTATGCTGTTTGAAACCCATCAGCCGGCACCTCAAAGATTCATGGTCGCTTCTCTTCCCCTCATATCTCTGCAAGGGTCCAAACCAAGAACATATTTTTATTTTTTCTCCTCTTCCCATCAAAGGCATTACTGATTCTGGAGCTATGTGAGAGGGCGTGACAGGCGTCTGACATCAAATTCCCAAACACTGCACTGGAATGATATCACACAAGTGGGTGGGCCGATTGGGCCGCCGAAGGGTGAATCCCGGAGCCGGGCCACGGCGAGGTCACGATGACAGCTCCAAGCGTGGTGCAAATGGAGAAGGCGAAGTTTTATGGCGGCATTTCAATCAAGCAGCCAGTGTTGATTAAAGCGACACATTTGTTTTGCATGGGGGTTCCAGCAAATGAAATGGCCTCATTAAACTGAGGTCTGTGTGGAGCTATCAGGAGAGAGGGAATGATAGGAAAAAAGACAGAGAGACAATTTGACTTCCGTGTTCTTTAATGAAACGCCACAACAGAAATGGTTTGAGTGGCAGGCTGTTTGTCAGTTCACATATTCAGACAGTTCTCGTGAGGGGGGTGAATGAGAGACAATCTCCCTTCAGATATGCTGTTGAGATTTTATACATTTTCTTATTGTCAACAAATCCAATGAAAAGACCAAACCCAACGATGAATCAATCCAACTAACAAGTTCCTGTCCGTCATAGAGCGCCATCGTTGTCGGCAAACTATTAAAACCACATCAATTAGCCACACTGTTGCACTGAGTGACACGTTCCTTCATTACCACCAACATACACACTGTCATTTATTTGACTCAGTCCCACACACACCGTCCCGGCTGCCCCAAATACTCACTGGTGCACCAAATGTGGATTCATGTGCGGCTTAAAATAGTTCTCAACAAATGCAGCATTTATATCCATTTGAGTAACTTTCTCTGAAATCTACAGTGGTTAGCCTTTTTAGAAAATCATTCATTCATTTTTTTGTAACTGCTTATCCTGTTAGGGGTCGCGGCGGTGCTGGATCTCAGCTGACACTGGTTGAGAGGACTAACACATAGAGACAGACAACCATTCACACTCACATTCACACCTGCGGACAATTTAGAGTCACCAATTAACCTGCATGTCTTTGGACTGTGGGAGGAAGCTGGAGCACCCGGAGAAAACCCAGTAATTTTAGAAATTAGTGAGCCTTATCTTTTAAAAGGGTGCTTCATCTGTTTACATTGCACTCCTTTATAGGGTTGGGTATCATCTGGTATTTTTCTGATACCAGCACTTAAACAATACTTTTAAAATGGTACCAGTGCCTAAACGCTGCCTGAACTGATACAGTTTTTTGAAAAATAAAGCACAAAGACATTGGAGAACAGCCTTTTTTAAAAATGTAAAGGCAAATTTGAACAATATATTAACCCTTCGTAGTTCAAATATGCTTAAATATATAAATATGAATACATACAAAACACTATTGGCAAATTCATATTATAAATAACACCTATCCTTACCCAACAGTTAGAGTACTAAAGACAACAAAATACATTTTGAGTTGGGATCAATAATCGTCTCCCTAACTCAGGAGAGACTCAGCACCCAGACATTTCTAAGGGTGCTTTCAGACCTGTCGTTGTCTCCTTTGGTCTGATATAGGGACAAATATTGTTCCAAAGCTGTATAATTACCTAGAGTTGGTTGGTGTTCTCACGGCAGCATTTACAAGTGGACCAGATCAAATGCCTTGTGTGAGAAAGCTGCTCTTGATTGGTCAAAATTTCCATGTGGGAAAAATCCAGGAAGTAAAGAAAACATTGAAGAAGAGTACACTTGCAAGATAAATGTGACACTTTCTAATGTCACAACTAGTCGACTGTTGGTCAACTAGGAAAATTCTTAGTCGGGGGCAGCCCTATTTATTTCTAAATTCCGAGGCCCTCTGGTGATACCAGTCCCTTACGAATACTGCTTTAGTTTGTCAAAACAAGCCGGTATCTCCAAACTTTCACAGCATGTCCATACTACATACTAATTATATATGCTATGTTCAGTATCAGTCAATCAATCCTTTATTTGTCACATGGAACCATACAGCAGTGAAATGAGATCCCGTCCTCTCTTTCGACCTGTGCATTTGTGCAGTACATTGTGAGCATACTTGTGGTGCTTGTTTCTTGTTTGCATTTAAATGTGATGAATGTGCTTGGATACATTTTCAGGTGATTACAATCTGGGCTTTTGTGATGTGGCACAGGGGTCACAGACACTCTGCCCAGCCTCCACTTACAACAGCACAGAACAGGCATTTTGTTTTGCCCTGTGATTTGCTGCGTAGTACCATGTATGCTTTACATACCTTTACACTGACACGGGTGATGTGATCCATGCTTTTAGAGGTCAACAACTACAAAAGCCGCTTTATTATGTGGAGTGTTAACCTTTAACCAGGGGCAGCTTTGAGGTTCCTGCATACACAAAGGCTAACAAGGTCACATAAGCTTGCCATCCTGTCCGCATGCCTGCAGGGTCCAGACTCCACTTTTAAATGGAGATAACCTTCCTAAACAACAGAGGTCCTGGGACTCAGGGCCAAATCAGTCACCGATTATCTGTGTTTACAAAGGTCAGTGTTGTTATAGGTCTGGCAGTGGAGTGTCCACCAACTTATCTGTCACCTGGCCTCGATGGCCAGACAGGCTGCTGTGTGAAGAGTGGAGCTGTCACAGGATCTGGAGACGGTAAACAAGCCGAGGCCGGAGCTCGGCTAACCCGGCGTGTGTGTGATAGTTAGAAGAAATGTGTGTTTGTGAGGGAGGCAGAGAAAAGTGGGAGAGAGGTAGAGAGGGAAGCCCCTCTCGGCCCTCAGGACATAATTAGACTTCCCCACTCCAACTAGTGCAACGTCGTGGTGAGTCTTCAACTCCAGGGCTCTGCTAAGTCTTTTGATTAGCCAGCCAGGGTTTGTGGTGGAGCACTCCCTTCATCTCTCCGAACCGTGTGCCTTGTAGCAGAACATGTACATGAAATGTTATTAGGGAAAAAGGAGATAGACGCTGCATGGAATTCATATTTCCTTGTAAAATTATAATAACGTTAAGTGAATAAAGGCTGATTTCCAAAACCTCTTGAGAAACATTTTCTTGTCAACACTGGAGCTTTCAGCCGAGCCTGCTAACAAATGCTATTATCATGATTAGTGTGTGCGTGTGTGTGTGTGTGTGTATGTGTGTGTGATCCTCTGTGTGCAATAGAAGGGTAAGTGATTGTCTATGATGCCAACTCTTAAGTGCACAAAACACATTTGCAGCATAATTATGCACAGCTAGCTGCTAAATAGCTATGTCATTTTGCCCAAGAATTTTATTGTCTTATTGTCTTGGCTCTCTTTCTCTCACACACACACACAACACACGCACACACACACAGATGACATCCCTTATCAATCACGTTGGGAGGAATGAAGAGGCATCCACCGGGCGATTGTAATCTTTACTGTGTATCATTATTCGGTACACCTCTTCTATCTTGTGGAGGAGGAAGACAAAATGATCACCTGCCTCTATTAGAAAGACAGACAGCGACGCTTTTAGTCATGTCAAATGTCCTCTCACGTATGCACATGAGCAAAACGGGCATGCACGCAGGCGAACACACACTCGCACACAACCCGGGGGGCTGCTCTGGGGTGAAATAAACAAAGCGAGCAAATGAGTGCAAACCTGCTGTAAATAGAAGGAGGAAGGAAACAGCCAAAATTAAAGGGTGAGATCACGGAGGCACTGATGCCTTTTGTTGTTACTTTTAGCAGTTGGTTAGTTTTAAAGTGACGCTGGTAATCTGTCTTTGCTTAACCTCTATTTCAGCTTCAAAAATGGTCTTCAGCTGCTCAGGAGGAAATGCAGAAGGTTGGGGTTGGTGTTGCAACCGTGTACGATACAGTTATGAAATTCACAGATGTGTAAGCTGAGATCAAACTGAAGGCCGAGATCGAAGATGGGAGTGCCCTGAGCAAAGGTAATGGAAGTAGGGGGGTAGGAAGTGAGGAAGGGACCCCTGGCCTACATTCATTTTCAATTTAATCAATCAATTTTATTTATAAAGCCCAATATCACAAATCACAATTTGCCTCAGAAGGTTGTACAACATGTTATATAGGAGGTCCCCTGGCAGACTAGGCCTATGTCAGTCTAACTAGGGGCTGGTCCAAGGCAAGCCTGAGCCAGCCCTGAGGTGCAAATCGCTGTATTGCAGCTGGAGTGACCCCATCACATCATGGTCTCTTGTTTTCTTATTGTCAACAAATCCCACAAAAGACCAATAATCAGACTATCATGGAGTCATGACATGGCCAAGGGACGTGGCAGAATACTTGTTGATCCGTGACTAATCGCAGCTTGCCATCTTTTATGACTTGCATGAAGCACATGTGATCTGAGGAGTTTCTAGGTACCAATTTCTCTGTTCCAGATAGCTCCAACAACCTTGTTCCACCTTTGCTTTACCATGTTTCCACGTGTGCAGAAAAGCGTCCTCTGTGCTCCTGTGGACAAACTTTATTGAGCTTGTCCTTGAGGTTGTTAAACTAGGCCACACAAGGCAAAAGCATGAGGCGCTATTCACAACGTTGGGTCATCATGAGGGGTCCCACAGTCCGCACTGGTTGCTGTTCTTTTATGACAAACTCAATAAAACAAGCAATAATTGCACCCAAAGCTCTTCTGAGTTTCTCATGAACCACATCTGTTGGGTTGGGCCATTATCGGTCTGTGTTGTCTGGTCTCTGTATTACTCATCACTTAATAATTTTTGACTTCCCCACCCTGTCTGTGGCACTCAGCCCTAAGCTGATTCTTTCCACTGATTTTACACTTTAAAGTTTACAGGTCTTGGGGAGTGTGACTGCATATGGGCAAGAAGTTGTAGAAAGGCTTGTGTGGCTCCAGGGGGAGCTGCATGTGAGGTCTGATAACTGCCTTAAGTGATGTCACTTGAGTCAGCGTTGGTTGGAAAGAGTCTGGGGGTGTGGAGTCAGAAAGAAGTGAGCTGACCAGACCTCTGGAGCCATCTTCTCCTCTGTGCTGGAGGCTCACAGCTCAAGGCTATATCTGGTTATGCTAGTGTACTAACACACTGGAATCTGCAACTGAATTGCTAGCTGTTGAGTTGCCTTGTGGGTAATGTAGGCACTAGCTTTTGACAAGGAGGAATCATGCGTGAAACAAAAAAATAGAGTTCTGCTGCATCTATTTTTATTTATTTATTTATTTATTTATTATTAAATTATCCAACAGCGTTAGAGTAGTAGGACTGGGTGGCGAAACCTAGTTCCAATGGGGCACCGGTTCCTATATGACCGGTCCCTATAGGACTAAATGAAAGTTTAGATTTTGGTGCCAGATTGTGTGTGATGGCGATGCATGACAGTGATGCAGCGGCAAGACGAAGTTGAATGTAGTAAGCAGAACGGGGTGTGAATGCCGATTGTACCGTCGCCCATTACATACAATAGTCAGATATTAGCAGGTGTTAGTCATATTTCTGTGCAGTGGGAACAGGGCTGAAAACGTTACTTGTGCGACCCACACAGACATATACACGACTGTCAAAGTATATTTAGCTACCTGTTTTGGCATGGTTTTTCTCTTTATGTTTTTAATCCCCCCGAGAAAACAACGCCATCCACATTCTCTCGTCACTCTACTTGTTAATTTTGCAAACTCAGTCCGTGCCCTAAAGTACTAGGGTTGTGTTGAAGTCTGCTCCCCCTGTTGAATAGTCTCTCTGCTGTTAAAATGATGCCTCCCGTAGCACCCCCCTCCGTAGGTGGTTCAAATTTAGGTTGGGGGAAGCCTATGGGAAACAGTCTTCGACACAAAAACCTGCTCACAATCTGTAGCAATATTTTCAGCATCTGCTCTGTTTTCTCCACGAGCCGCGAGCAAATGTGGCAAGAAAACACTCTGATAATCTACTATAAACGAATTAAAAGGTCATATTATACAAAATATAAATCATCGATTCTGATAAATCGTAAATTATATCAAGCATATCATGCTTGCCAATCCTTGCCAGGGGAGTTTCAGTTCCCCTGATACCCCCCACATGACGAAATCACTTCCCATCCACTGTATTTATCAGAAATACTATCAGAACTGTTTGTGATTGTGTGTTTTAAATTACATAGGCCCACTTATTTCACATATTTGTCAGTTGTGTCTAAACACAGAGCGTGAGAGACGAGCAGACACACCCACACACACAAGCAGACAGACAGAGATGTTAAACATTAGCTCTACATGTGATTATAAAAGACCATAATGATGACATGTATATGTGATTAACAGAAAGTCAGAACATTGTGTTAAAGGTCACATTTATTTGTTGTTTGTCACAAGTAGTACCATTTTTGTGCTGACAGATATTGGCGGCTCTTTTCACCTGCCACCACAGGTATGTTTCAGACCTGTGGGAAACACAGCACGGGCTGAGGATTTTGTTCATCATTTCTTAAGGACCATACACATGCTGCGTTTTTTGCGCCCTCAAATTCATTGTTTTCGATGTAGGTGCGTGGCAGGCGCACTCAAAAACCATTGCGGTGCGCATGTGTTCCTGAGCACTTATTTTTAAGGGTGCGACGGCTGCGCCCTGAGATAAACCAAGCTAACATATCACATGATGAGGACCAACCAATCACAGCTGGCAGATATCTTTTCCTTCTTCCATACATATCAGTCTGTGGTGAATATGAAGTAGTTAATCATTTCAGTTCAGAGCTGCCAGAGCTTTACATCTGTCCCACAGACAACATTTTAGGCCTGCGTACTATGAAAGCAGCGCCTGAGAGAAGATCATCTCTGCACTCAAGATTTCATGTAAGTCGGCTATAATATAATGCTGGTTATGGTCGCTTAGCAACCTCAGGTGCAACCTGCCTCCACGCCCTTGAAAGTTGGCACAGAGTAGACACAAGAGAAGCACCCAGCGCCCGACCCCGCTTTTTCCAGGTGGTTAAAGATTTGGCATGTGTACGGCCCCTTGCAGTGTAATCATGCTACAAAGACATCACTTAATGGCCTCTATGGAGAGGTGTGGTTACAGCGACTAATGTATATTTTGGGATGTGAGTCATACAGTCTGTCATGTGCTGCTGTTTCCTGTTGAAAATAGTAATGCACATGCACTGTTAAAGCCCTGTCAGAGACCTGGTTACGTGAACACTGGCACCAGGTTTCCAATGATGTTAGAGAAATGAGTTTACTGCAGAAAGCCCACAGTAACCTGGTTACTCAAGAATGACCAAACTCAGTCAGTGAGTCCAGACATGTGGCCTCAGACAGGTCATAAGCAGCTTTCACGTGTGTGTCTGTGACCTGCTGACATTTCAGCATGTTGCTCAACTCCCCTGACTTAGTTTGAGTGCAATGTTTCAATATTTGCCCTGCCCCACAAGGCAGCCTATAACTCTGGTTTCGGAGCTCTGAGTGAAATCGAGCACTCCAGATCCTATCTATTTGATTTCTCACAGTCCTAATATAACCTCTTCCACATGAGGCTTTTTATTACCGCTCAGGGAGACAAGCTTTATTTGCAAGCTGTTTGCTGTAGCAAATCGTTATTGCTCCATGGCATTTCAATTGAATAAGATATCAAGTTATTGTGTCATTCACTGGGCCCCAGACGTGACTCCAATAGGAAAATAAGATATTGAAATAGGGATTTTAATAAAGGGAGCTGAAGATATGATTCTACCTGAAGAGGGTAAGAAATACACAACAATAGTGTGAGAAGAATAGTATTCCCAAACTGATAGCTGTTAATCTTAAGCACTCCAAACACCCACATGCAGCGATGGAGATTTTGCTGAAAGCTCACACACAAGCACGTTCACAACTCCAGTTTCACAGTGCTGTGAGAGCTTTGCATCATGCTGTGATTTGTGATTACTTCCATGTACTGCAGTTCAAATTTAGGGTATTTCTGCGTTATATAAAGTTTCAGTACACACAATTCACACACAAAAAAATGCTCTTCTCTGCTACATATACATATTGTGAAAGACAACGAAAGCAGGTGTCTCTGTGTCTCTTGTGTCCCATCAGATTTGTTCTCCAGACAGAAAAAAATGTTAATTCACCAGTTTTCTTGGATTCAGAATTGTCTCTAGATCAGTGGTTCCCAACTGGTGCAGCCACAGGGTCCAGATATCCCCTTAGTCGTCAATGTCACACTTGTGTTTGGCCATTTCGTCAAGTAGCTGTCTGTTAGTCACTCAATCTACAGCATGAAGTGACATTTCAAAATAAAAGCTCTGTGCTGGAAATTCTCTGTACTTCAAAATAAAGCCTTTTTTTTTTACAGACGACACGTTTGCGAGTCGCTTGTGGTCCATTTAGAATGGACCCGCCAGTTGGGAACCACTGCTCTAGATTCTTGAGTGGTTCAGGCCTTTCAAATCAAGTACACATCGTCTGTCTTGTGTTGTTTGAGTTCAGAATTAAATGCTTTAATCTGAATGAATTCAGAGATTAAATGTTATCGAAATCAACCAACAAAAACATACAGAGAGGCAAAAGTCTTTTTACAGGTTTGATTGAGGTGACAGGAACGAGGTGATACAACTGAGTTATGACTTGATATTTACAAAATGTAAATACAGCAGTTTATGTAAGAATAGAAAATGGGCATAAATGACAACAATATTCATGGTGGGGATTCTAGTCATTCAGGCACAATGGATCTATGTAGTGAACTAAACATATTGCTTCTGTACAGTGCACACAGGGGATGTAGCTCAGTGGTAGAGCGCATGCTTTGCATGTATGAGGCCCCGGGTTCAATCCCCGGCATCTCCAATATGCTTTATGGCTTTCCAGGAAACTTGTCAATCCTGTTAATGGTTAACCCCTGCAGGGCAGGGTTGTTTGTGAAAACAACTGTTAGAGTCACTTGCTCATGTCAGCTTTTACAAAGCTTTGACGTTTACTCAGTCACAGCCTTGTTTTCATCAGCTGTTGTGATCATGAAACTATCTGGAAGTGGGTGTGGCAGTGTGTCATGGGTTGTCGTGGCCGAGTGGTTAAGGCGATGGACTAGAAATCCATTGGGGTCTCCCCGCGCAGGTTCGAATCCTGCCGACAACGAGAGTCAATTTTGAGTTGTCGGCACCTAGAAATAATACATTGCCAGGATGGATGACCCTCAGGTTGCTTTCATACCTGTCGTTTGGTTCGGTTCAGTCAAACTCAAGTTCATTTGCCTCCTAAGTGCGGTTCGTTTTGGCAGGTGTGAACACAGCAATCACACTCAGGTGTGCACCAAAACAACCAGACTGAGACCTTCTTGAAGAGATGGTCTCAGTCCGGTTCCAAAGGAACTCTGGTGCGGTTCATTTGTGGTGAGAACGTGTTCCGACCTGGATCTGAACCAACTGCAGTCACATGACACATTGTTTGGGTTAAACATGAGCATGTTACAGTCCTGGAGGATTATTAATGTGCGCCTCCTCCTGTACTGCCTTAATATGCACATTCAGCACATCCAATGCATCAAAACATTGTTTTCTAGTTGGAGCCGCGCCTCGTTTTCAAACTGTATGCTTTGACTCAAATGAACAATGACAGCAATATAGTCCACGATGAGCAGCGCTAAAATCAACCTGCGTAGTTGTCCCTCCATTGTGACATTAGAAAGTGTCACATTTATCTTGACAGTGTACTCTTCTTCAACGTTTGCTTTACTTCCTGGATTTTTCCCACATGGAAATTCTGACCAATCAAGAACAGCTTTGTTACGCAAGGCATTTGATCTGGTCCGCTTGTAAATGCTGCCATGAGAACACCAACCAACTCTAGGCAATTATAGAACTTTGGAACAACATGAGTCGCTGATTCAGACCAAAGGAGACAACGACAGGTCTGAAAGCACCCTAAGGCTTATCAGAGGTCAGCAGCACTGTCAAGACGGTCTGCCAACGTTTTAGTTAAGCCCAATGTTTTAAACTATGTTTGGTCTGCATTTTTTAACAAGTGTCATTAAACGTATTTACATTCTGAAGTTTCTTTTACTTTCTAAATACTAGTTCTTATTGTTTGTGGCGGAGTCCGCCAGAAATTGCCTGTTATGAAGAGCTGCAGGTGACAGGCAGCATGTTATGGTAGCTTTATTAGGAGTTAAATGAATGTCTTGTAGGTGTGGGTGTGGTTTAGGCAGGTGGTAGGAGGGAGGGTCAGCACTGACATCACACTCATTAGCCGCTATTGGCCGCACCTGGGGAGGGCTGGATTGGCCTTTGAGCTGAACGGGCACACCATGAGGAGGATGCTGGAGGCAACACATTCTGAAGACAGAAAGAGACTCAGAAGAAGAGCGAGCTGGCCGACTGGAGCAATGGAAGGGCACCTGAGGGTTGTCCAGCAGACTCACCCAGTCCGAGTGAAGAGCAGTGGCCTGGCGGTGAGTCAACCCCCCAGACTGGAAAGGTCACACTCACCCACGGAAGTCCAGGTACATTTCTCACATCTAATGCAACACGTAGAGAGAGGCACTACGTACATGCTTGCTAGGTTTAGTTTATGAAGTTACACGAGCCATATGTAAATTTATGTTAGTGTAGTGTAGGTCCTATAGTCAGTTGTACTGATACCTGTAAATTAAACTATGCTCTTCTCTCCTGTTCTCTCACAATTCAAAAAGTTCATGTTGATATGAGCAAACAGCTCTATGTATGGCGATGGTGGTATAGTGGTTAGCATAGCTGCCTTCCAAGCAGTTGACCTGGGTTCGATTCCCAGCCATCGCAAATGCTTTCCTCCAGTGGGAGAATATGACTTGTCTTATTCAGGGTTTCTGTTGTTGACATTGTGCCGTATTACGTGTCCTGGAAGATTCAAATATGTGTGTTTGTTGAGATTGATCAGCAGTTTGGCGTCGGGTTTGCAGTGATGCGGGCACTGAGCTGGAAGGCAAAGCTTTCAATTTACTGCTCCAGCTACATCCCAACCCTCACCTATGGTCATAAGCTTTGGGTCATGACCGAAAGAGTGAGTGAATTTACTCCAAAGGGTGGATGGGCTCAGCCTCAGAGATAGGGTAAGGAGCTCTGACCAGGATGCCTCCTGGGCATCTCCCATTAGAAGTGTTCCGGGCACGTCAGACTGGTAGACCCAGAACACACTGGATGGATTACATATCTCGTCTGGCCTGGGAACGTCTTGGGGTCCCCCAGGAGGAGCTGGGAAGCGTTGCTGGGGAGAGGGACCTGCCTGAACTATCGCTATGCTCAATTTCAGACTTCAACAGATTTTCCCAGTCAAAAAACAGCAACTAATAAGAGAAACTCTGGTTGTGTTGTCAACAATGTGACATGGTATCAGTCTGAAAATGTTATCACAGCCATTTGCCACAGTCTTTAGCAGTACAGTGACACGCAGTTGACCAGCGCTCCATTCTCAGCTGTCACAGTTGTATTTTGTCTGTCCTGCTTTTGGATTAGATGTCAAGGATGTCTTCGTGTATCAGTCTGAAAAACAGTTTTTACTGTCAACAGTTTGACTCTTTTGTCTCTCAGCTCTCAGTGTTTAACAATAGAATAACGTTCCCTCCACAAAACTGAATGAACAGACTTGCCTCAAGGACAGTGAGTGAGATACTAAGCCAAAATCTGAAGGTGGAGAAAGTCACAGACTGATGACGGTAACTTTTTGTCAAACCATTCCTTCTGTATTTCTGTTACAGTGCAAGGTGTGGATAACGAATGAAATATTTTTTCATTTCTGTTATTCCCCTTTACACCACCAGTGACACCATTAAATATGTGTAAATCTGCTAATTCTGACAGCAGACCTTAAAACTCTGCAGGTTGTAGGTCTTCCTTTTACTCTTCGGTGTCATCCTTGTAAATGAAATGTTCCCCCATATTGAGCAGAGCAATTTAGAAGCCGTCTAAAAGCGTTTGGTTAATCCGACTTGTCGACATGATTTGGAAGTTGGAAGGTTTGTGATTGAACCTCAGCAAAGTAAAGTCACACTGTCCAAAGCCTGAAGGCCCCAGGAGCTTATCTTTGCACGCATGCCTCCACTGCTGCCGTGGAAGTTTTTTTTTCTTTTACCAAACCTGACCGAAATGTGTCCAAACTGGTGTGTTTGCTGCTTAAATGTCTGGACAACACACACACACAGACACTTTTCCTTATCTGCTCGCTGTCAAAATTGTTGTGGGACACCCAGCACGACAATACACACAGCCTCACATCAGGCAAATGCAGACAAACGGACAGACTCCTTTTCCATCCCACTGACAGACTGTGCACACATACACACACACACATACAAATGCGCACACCTTATCACAGCAGTGGGAGGTGGCTTTGAAGCTGTGACAGACTGTCCAGCCAGCTGAGGCTATCCATGGAGAGCTTCTCTGTTCTGTTGTTTGATGCTGTTTTAGTAATTAACTCAGACAAAAGCTCCAGCAGCTTCCTTCTGATGTGCACCCAACACACACACAAACACATAGACACGCGTTTCACATCTATCCTCACTGATAAACAGGGAGTCTGGGGACATGCAGAATGTGTCGACGGCATGAACGACTTCATTCAGAAATAGTTTCAAAGTGAGCGTGTGGGAATCTGTGGGAATCTCTGATTGTGGATGTGTTGAAGAACGGGAGGTTTTGATCGCACTGATGGTATCAAATACGGAACATTTGCCTCACATCCTTTTACTGATCCTGAAACGTGAGACTCGCAGAGCACTAAGTGGAGTTTCGTGCAATGTAAATATGTCTCCACTTGATACTTCAGTGTAAACTGTTATAAGCAGCTGTGAGGGAGAAAATATCTGGAGCTATTATTGGAGCTTTTTCACCGCAGACTCTGACGGGACCCTCTCGTTTCCAGGTGAGAACTCCAGCACAGCAGCCTCTCACCCTGGGCTACTCCAGAAAAGGCAAGAGATCAGCCCGTCTCCAGGAGTTTGGTTCCAGAACCAGTCTCATGCTTAGAGGTAAGCCCAGCTGTCTAGATGGCACCACTTCCCTTCCAACACCAGCTCCAGTTTGTTTCCCACCATAGAGGTGACGTTCCACATCCATAAAGCCAGTCTGCGACACCAGGGGTCAGCACACCTGGGTCCCACCCCTGCCTGCCACCTGGCGCACTATACACCTGACCCCAGTACCTATATGCTCAGAAGGATAGTTACTGGGGTTGGGGCTCCATGCTGGGCCCCACAGCCCATGGCTCAGCCACCATAAGCTCGCTGGCCAGCTCCTCTCCCACGTCTGCCTCCAGAATGCGGCCCTGGTTTCCCTGTACCAGGCAAAGTACTTGAGCTCCTTTTCTTTATTCTAAAGTCAAGTTTGATCGTGAGAGATTTGCGAGATTTCCGGTTTTGAGAGTCGGGACTGTGGCTGTTCATGAATAGAATCTGTTAATGTGTGGTGTGTTGTTTTGGCCCAATCGTTGCCCGTCACACACTGTAGGACAAAACTGTTGAATGTTTCATTATATGGTGTTGTAACATCTGATGAGATTTGAAAAATCTTTTACTATGGCCTAGTCTTAAGAAAGATTGATCAATATCAAAACAACAGTTGTTGAGTTTGGGCCAAGTTCTAGCACATGCAGTGTCCCAGATGGCTTTTGCTTTTTCATTCGCTCTTACTCTAATACTCTCAACATACACTCCACTCCACCATACCCATCAATGCTCCAGCATGTTTTAATAATGCATTTGATTTATAGATGTCTTTCAGAACACTCAAGGACACCTTACAAGAGACAACAAGCAGCAATGTATCCATAGATCGTAAAATCAAACAATTCAGTAATATACAATAAAAGTTAATAAAATGACGAGACAAAATGTAATGAAGAAATGAAATCATCATCAATGTGTGTGTCACCATTAAATCGTATGTCAGCTTGGAAAGATGTGTTTTCAGACAGGATTTGAAAGTGGAAAGCGAGTCAGTATTGCAACTATTGCGGGGACTGTAATAATCAGTCATTGATGAACACATTAAGGTGAACTGCAACACCAGGACTAGAGGTGGGACCCCTACTGCAGACCGTCCATTAGCATTACATCTTTGGATCATTTTTCTCTTATCTTTGATTTTGTTGTGAATTTTTAAAAACCTTGGATGAGTGCTTGCCTGAAGGCAACCCATGTTGAGAAAATTGAACCACAAGGTCAATGTTGTAGCTGTTATGAAGCATTTGTAGTCATCAAATGATCTCCGTCAGCAGATACTACACCCAGCTGACAATATGTAGATGTTCAAGAGTTCTTTAAGGACTTCTTACCTCAGCTGTTAAAGTTGTGATTGTTAAGATGTCAGTCCTGGCTGATCTGACAACACCCATCATTGTAAGTGTGTTTTGATACTAAAAGTCAGAGAATTCTGGGCAGAAGCAGCAGGAAATTGCATTAGCAGTAACTTAATACAGCTGATTTGGCCGAGCAGAGAGGCTGATATCAATAAGACAAAATTACAAAAATACAAAACAGTAACCCTGGATCACATGCAGGCATCTTCTTGAGTCCTTTGTGCGTGACAATGTGATCCAGTGTGGTACAGGCGGATTCCTTGACTGACAGTGAAAGCTACAAAACAGAAAGCTAATCACATAAGTACACTGAATGGCTATTGCAGAGAAAATACTGACCATAAATAGAACCAAAAACTGGGTCTGATTTTAAAAATAGCTCAAGGACTGTAACATGGCCGAGAGCCAGCGGACAGGGCAAACTCTGTTGATTAAGATCATGATCAACTGATGAAAAGCTACAAAATGGAAATTGTGGTGATGTTTTGTCAATTAGATGTTTTTCTTTGAAGTTGCGAGAAGAATACACACACTGTAATACAGACAGTTACTGGTGTCTCCTTTCTGCAGACAAACAGCATCAGTCACTGACTTTGTTAATTGTAATGGATCTTAACAGTATTTACAGTTGTCACCATGGAGCTCAGCAGCGACACGCAAACTTGTACTTTTCAAACATCAAACCAGAGCACTGCAGTGTATTTATTTAAGCCTGTTTCTCGTCTCGGGTGTTTGGTGAAACAGGAGAGCTGTGTTTTCATGTTTGGAGAGAGGGTTTCCTTGGCAAATAACTAAATACGCCTCTCATGTGGTGATACTGCATTTGAGGAAGGTGAACCTCGATCCGTGCTGTTTGGTTTAGCTTTTACAGCGTTTATTGTCCTCCTTTGGTTTGACATCTTGCCCTGTGTAGTTATAGGGGGATTCGAATGTTTATATTCAAAAGGTCAAAGAAAAATTAACCGTTTCATCTTCACAATAAACATTACCTTTTGTGGGTACATCAACCGTGAAATCGTGTAACCGGTCTGAATGTGGGGAGCAGGAATGAAGCCTTTTAAATCCTGGATTAAACAAGCAATAAAGGATCCAAGTCGTTTGCAAGTTTCCACAAACGTCTTATTGAATCATCCAATATCCGAGCTAAACCCCCAAAACCCACCTGGCGCTTTCAGCTGGACTTCAAATTGCCCTCTCCAAAGAAAAACCTTCACCCACATAGAAAACCCAAATAGATTCCAAGCATTGCATCGTGTAGCCGAGCCAAGTAAAACATTCCACGTGTATTGGTATCAGAGGAGAGTTGTGGGTTCAGCGTGGCAGACTGTCAAAGCCATTTTCAAAGCAGCATCATATCTAAGTGAGGTCATTTTGTTGAATCGCCCCCGAAGCGAATTGCCTAAAAGGCCCCTAATAACTTTATTACCATATATATCAAGGCCAGGCTTTAGTCTTGCTCGAATTTGTGGGAGACTTGGAAGCCATCTGTGACCGCTGTGCTGCTCTTCCGCTCTCTCCTCGTTCGTCTGACCCACAGTCATCGCCGACTTCTGCTTCCTTTTTTCTCCCCTCTTTGTTTCCCTGCCTGTCTTCATTAAACTTGTCAAGTTCCTGCTGCAGCTATGCCAGCCCTGTATTATGCTCCGCTGTTCTCATCACCGTGCCCTTCAGTTGCCTGGAAACTGAGTATGACGAAGACATGTGAAGAGGCAGAGAACACCTTCTGACACAAAGTAAACATCGAACCTTGTTATATAAAGTATATGGAAAGTTTTTGAATGAAAGTGAGGTGCAATTAGAGTGAACTGTTGGATAGATCAACATTTCCTTTTCAGTATGCAGCATTGGTTTTTCTGTGTCCTCTGCAGTTAGGTCTGCCGCTGATATACGATTCCAGACCATAAAAGATTGGACAGTTAATATCCTTGATGTCTGAGGCAACCAAGGACACTTAAATTGTGACTTTTTCCAATGAAAATGAGGGAGCCCAACACACATCCCATCATAACAGCACTTTAAACAATAATCCACACTAAACTGCAAAAGCAACAAGTCTGTTTTCTGATGTGACAGTGCTGTAGTTAAGGGTTTTTTTTTTAGATTTAGACACAAAAACAACTTCATTAGGTAAAAGGTGAGATCACTGTTTGAGTTAAGATAATTGCTTAGTTAAGTTTAGGGTAAAAGGTTACCTTTGTTGTCATGGTTTCAGTAATAACTGTCTATTTTAGACGAGGGAACAAGGACTTAACTATAAAAATAACAATGACACAACAGCAGATGTAATTTCACTGTTGCAAATATAAGATGTTAGAATCTATAATCTGTGCAGTTATAACTTAAAATTAAACTACATACATCGCAAAGTAACAACAGCAGAGCTCAGAGATTGATCTTCGTCTCTGGTGAACTCAATAAGTGGCGTTTGTTTTATCGCCAAGGTAACGGATATAATAGGACGTAATGTAAGGACGTAAGGACGTAATGTTATTAAAAAGTAGTATGTCCCAAGTGGGCAACAGTACGTACTTTTAAAGGGCAGCCTGCAGTACCTACTAAAAGTAAAAAGACAAAGTATGTGATTCAGGCTATATCCACACGAAGACTTGTCTTTTTGAAACCACCAAATAAAATGACACTGAAACCGCATAAAAAGGCTGCAGTACATATGCCAGCCAGGAGGTGGCGCGCCACTAAAAACCGGAGCATACAGCTCTGAACCGGAAAAGCAGACGCAGAGCTCTCCAAGGTGGATCCAAGAGCATGTAGCGTAGATAGTTGTCTGTTGCTGTCTGCTGCTCATTGTAGTGAAGGAGGAGGAGAAGTTTCTGTAATCCGCCATTGTTGTTGTTGTTGTTGTGATGGGACGGCTTCCTGCCGGGGTAGTCAGAGGTTGGAGAGGTGGGGCTATGACATCATTGCTGACCCAAAGTCGCGCATTGGCTGTACACACAAAGACACAAAGGCTGCATCTTCAGATTTGTGCACTCTGAAACCCCGCTTCAAAAAGATGTGGTTTCGACCTCCGAAAACGTCGGTTCCATGTGAATGAAAGGTGAATTCACCCTGACAAGGCTTTGTGTGGATGGGCCCTAAGAACACACCCTAACACAAAGAAACCCCTTATTCCCCCCGGTGATGTCACAGCTCTTGGTTTGTTCCATGGGATGGCCTTCTGCTTAAAACCAGGCTCCGCCCTCAGCCCCATCTTTTGCCCAGCTCCAACCAGGAAGTGACTTCAGGTAACTCAAAGACAAAGAGAGAGAGATTAATAACTTACAAAAGCAAATAGAAGAATGACAAAACAATGTAAACTAAATGTGCTTCATCTATAAAACAGTGGATAAGTGTCAGTGGTGGTAGTGGCGTGGGTGAGCATGGGAATCATTCACCCTTTTGTGTGGCTATGGGCCCGGCCTTACATGTGCACAGGAGCACTGTCATGAAACAGGATATTTGGAAGCACAGTACTGTGAGGAGGAGTTTAATCTGCTTTTACAGTGTTGTTGAGTCCGACTTTGGTTTGCTCTCCACATTTGCTACGATATGAACACAGCTTTAGAGGAAGTGGTTGTTGTCCACTCACAATGAAATTCTGGAGTGTTTGTGGTCAGAACGAGGAAATGCCTAAAGATTAGTGCCGGGTGAAGTGGACTAACATGCACATCTCGGTATTTACAGGCTGACTGGCGAAATAAGATGTGTATCTCTGTATTTTCTGCTAAATGAGCAGCATGTTTTCACTTACAAGTCAAAGCCACATTTAAGACGTCACAAGCAGTTTTATAAAAACAGACTGTGATCAAAATAAAATGCAAAGACAGTTATTTGTTTCCTGTTGGAAATTAACAGCTGCACAACATGTGGATGAAAAATGATAATAAATAAATATCAGGGCTGTACGTTGATGTTTTTGCACACAGCACTGGAGCTACAGAGGGTTTAAAGGTTTGCAGCACAGGACACTAAACTATAACATGAATATAAAAGTGTCAAGTAGGTCACAATCCATTGTAGTTTGGAACAATTGAAAATCTTTGTGGGCGGAGTTAAAAAGTTGTTTTTCATGGCTTTTCAAATGAATCTAGTGCTGGAAAATGATTCATATATTTTTATTTATTTAAGCTATTAATCTTATTTATGCACAGAGCATCAACAGAGAGGCCGATCGAGGGAAGGAGACAGAGACACGTTGTCCGTGATGTCTTGTATGTGAAACGTCTATGTCGCTGCATTTTTTAAATACATCTGTCACCTGCATTGCGGCGCTGTCTCCATGTGACAAAGTAGACCACAGCTACCAAGAAGAATGGCGATGCGCCGCAATCCACCTCACACACAAACTAGCAAACAAACGCTCACCTGATGCAGTCAAGCAGCTCTGTCTCCCACACATGCAGCGCAGCGCTGTACCTCATGAGTGCTGCTGCGGTCACTACACTGATTTAGTGTAGCATATGCAACATATAGACCAATGTCACACTGTAGACTAATTAACAGACAGATTAAACAGAGGAGCAGCTCTGTGTCTCTCTGAGTGTTGATTGAGAACTTGTGAGTGAGTGAGTGGGGCGGAGCTGTGCAGAGAATGTGAGAGAGGAGAGGTACACACTGGCATGTGTTAGGTAGCACAGCTTGACCCTATATAGATATAAACAGTGTTGTCTAAAGCTATATCCTGCTTGAAAATATATCGATGTATTGTACATAGTCGTTATATTCTCAGCCCTAACAAAGACATCACTGGATACTGTAGCACTAAGACTTCTCTTCATTAGAACAAAGGGGCCTAAACAGGACCATGAAAAACAACCCAGACCAAAAGTAGGCGATCATATGCAGACCTACTTTTTTGCCATCTTCATTGACTGTCTTTAACTTACTGTAAACTGTAGAGGTAGGTGTTCTTCATGATAAGTGTTCTGCAGACGGCCAGAGGAGACGTGGGCAAAGCTGAAATTTCCAATTTGGTTTCCTCGCAGTCATTACAAAGTTATTTCATGGTCCTGGCGAGTGAATTTTCAGGAGATGACAAAATGGTAGCAGAGGCAGATAATTGTGGATGGTGGAGCTAGGAGGGAGCTGTATTTCTTTTTCCTGAACTAATATACAAGTAAATATAACAACAGCAATAATAATAGAAATAGTAATACGGGTTGTGATTTGAATTACACTGCTATAAAAAGAAGTGCCGGTGTTTTGTGGGTGATGTTGTGAAGGCCCAAACTCCAATCCAGTGTTTAACCACATGCATGTGTGTGCTCCAACAAGCTGAGGACTGATTATGTATTTATGCCTCACATTCAGACTGTATCAAGAGCCATACATCACCAAACCCAGTTAGACAAGGCTGCGCAACTCTGCACACACTTATGAACAGCAAATCACTTTCATTCATTCAGTCAGAATCTACACAAAACATTTACAAATACGCTGTCAAACATAATGCAGTGTGTTACGCTCACAACATTAACACAGTTTGTCTTTTAGATAAACGGCCTGACACGAACAAGCACATTCATCCATCCTGCGTGCTGTAAAATGTTCCCTCCAACACTGACGGGGCTGGACAGCTGAAGTCGCTGCAGTGGCACAAACTGCACTGACTAACTGCCTAATTGGCTTAATTGGCTTTGGGAAAGCGAGAATGATGAATAATAAATGGACTCAGCAAAAGTGCTTTATTTCAGTTATAACTAACAGTCACTTCAGATCAGTCTTTAAACAACATGTTTACAGTCGTCACAGAAGAAGGATACGCATGTTCCTTCAGTTCACAACAAAGCAGTCAGTCACTGTGTCGGTGTCCAGCCCAGTGGAACGACAAATCGATGCGTTGTGACAGAACACATCTGCTCACACTTAGTAAGTGCAGCCAGAGTTCAACTCTCAAACACGATCACATTCAGAATTTACATTTGTATTCTACAAATTGACCCACATTCAGTGTTTATTTGTAAAAGTTCTCTTTCTGTTGAATCAACCCTTCGCTAAGTCCCGCCCCCAAACGCAGACTGGCCAATCATAACGTAGCATCGGGCCGACTCAGACCAGGGTGCGACATCAACACAGCTGTGCTCCATCGTTTCAGATGTCCTTCAGTTTCAGGCTGGTTTTGTGGATTTGGAGCTAAATGTTGTGCCATGCTAATGTTTTTAGCACAAGCCTATGGTATTTTACATTGTCTAAATTAGCCTAGCAGCTAGCGGACTTTTCCTCTACTCCTATAAAGCCAGGGACAGCAGTAACTTTTAACAAAGGTACTGTATCTTCAGTTAGCAAAACAAAGGTAAGATGAGACCAATCAGAATGAGTTCACAATACGTGGAAATACTTTCGTTTTTTACTGACTTTAGCAAGAAAGCACACTGACACAAACACAAACAAATGAGTTTTTTAAAAAAATTTATGTTACAGAAAAAGGGATAACTTAATCTATTATATCTGCTGAATTTACAGGAGGTGAAAAATGAATAAGAATGAGTCATAGACAGCGTTTCACAAAGTTTAAAAAGTTTTTCCTAAATTATAAAATAGATTTTTAAGGGTATCTAGAACTTATTCTCCCTGGTGAAAAAGGAGTGTATTGCAAAGGGTATATAATGGCGGGGTTGGGGGAAAATGGACCAGTCCTCTGACAGACTGGCCCACCGGGAAAATTCCTGAGCTTCCCGATGGTCAGTCTGCGCCTGTTTCACAGTGAAGAAATGTGTCAGATGAGAAGCAGGAGCAGTGGGCAGACAGCGCTTCCCGCTCTCCGCATATCGAGGCAGCCCTCCATCAGTTCATCATGGCAGACAGCGAGCCTGCCGCATGTGTTGACTTTTCAAAGCAGTGAAGGAACACCATATCAAATGCCATCCGTCCTACTTGTCACCCCGCTACCCATTGTCTCTCGTCAAAGCGATGTCCCGTCAGTTTCTTTAAAACCGAAACAAGGGCGGCCGATCCGTGCATCACTGCCACGCAGCGGCTGACATTAAATCGATGCGGGGGGCATGTATTTGTGGGTCGCTCCGCGGCCACAGAGCTAATGACAAAACAAGACAAATTAAGTGTCTGCTTAGGCGCACTTCCTCGGCTTGACAGGATGATGGGGGCGGCGTAATGGGAAAAGAGGGGAAGAGCAGACGAGAAACCATATAGCTGAGAAGAACATTTCATTTTATAGGCCTCATTTGGAGAGTAGTTGGATATGCTGCACACAGTGTGATGTGACACTGATTACCGCCGGCATGTCAAGGCAAGATAACCCCAGTACGTATGTGTCATGCTGGGCGTATATGTGCGTTTTTGTGTGTGGGGTTTGCCTCAAGGGCCCACAGTAAGGCGGTGAAGGTGGCAGAGTCAGAGAGGCACAGACCAGACAGGCCTGATAAAACAGACAGAGGCATATCGCTACATCAGACGCTGGCAGTGAAACAAATGGGGTCACTGAAGGTCAACAACATCACAATGTCAGTCTGTCTGCTGCTGGTATGACTGTTAGTCGAGCAGAAACAGGGGAGCTGATAAACCAGCAGCTGAGCTCTGACTACTGCAAAACAAACACAGAGTAGTTACTCATAGTCTGGCATTTGATTCATATCAGCGAATTTACAGAGCCTGAAATTATTGTGTACGAAATGAAAGTAACAGTTAACAAGAATGCAATGTGTTGGGAGCGAGTGTGTTGTTTGTGTTGTTCTCATGCCAGCCCCTCCGCTTTTTTTTTTTTTTAAAGCGTTCGCTGAAACCTGGTGGCGATTACACCCAGCCATATGTCTAGTCTGTGAGCGCCGTAGCTTCGCAGCCATCCAATCCATTTGGCCTTTTAAAAACAGCCACTCTCATCAAACGCTTTATAATTAACCATAAAATATGACTGGAGGAAGTGTGGTGAGCTGTCGCTTTTGTCCGCTGTCCAAAAACGAGCCTGGCTTCCTCCAGCAGGATGATTTCATGAGTCTTTATAGCAAATTAAAACGGAGTAGTGTGACTGTGTGCAGCGCTGTGTGTTTATTTTCACTGTATATCTCAATAATAAAAAATGTAAATAACTGAAACCAGTTTATTTTAAAGCCCCACAGTCTATCACCTGACTGCAGCTCATACCTGTGTTTGTGTTTTTAACCCGCCCTGGCAGACCTCTGGTTATCTTAAGAATCAGGTCAGAGAAAGTGAAAAGACCATCGTGGAGCTACTTAGTAACCCGTAAGAGGCCTGTACCAATAAACATGTACTCACTGCTCAGAAAGCTGATGTTCACTGGGGACCAAGTGGGTTTTGCTTTTGATAACAGTCTGCCCTGTTTAAAAAGACACTAAATCTGTGGAAGCTGTGGAACAGGAAGTTTTCACATGCTTAAGTTTTTCTCTCTGTTTGTCTCAGTCGCACTCACTCTGCAAACAAAAGAATTAACTTAAAGAATTAATCGTTATTTTGCCAGGAAGTCCCTTTTTTTTTTTACAAAAAAGACCTGGCCGAGGTAGCAGCCAATCAGAACAACAAATACAACATAGAATACAAAAATCCACAATTAAACAACTATTACCAAGACAAACAAGCACATGTCTCTGTTACCACATTCTTTATGATGCCCTTAAATTCATCAGTGGATGTACGTGCTTCTAATTGTAAATCTGATTTTACAGGGGACAGCACTGTTTAGCATTTTAGATGTTGACTGTTTTCATGTGGTGTAATATCAGTGTAAGTTACTTCATGTTTCTTTGTCTTTTAGAGCGCCTGACAGCAGGGCCCTGGTGCCCGACACGTCTTCGCCACAGCCAGACTCCAGGATGGTGAGTCAGTGTTCATTTATGTTTGACTTCATATTTAATTGACCTGCGTTTTGTTGTTGCGAACTAAATGCAAGGCAGAAATATAGTTGGTCGCTGGGCCTTAATTAAGGATATGATTGCATTCTGATACTGAACATAGATTGCTAGTGCTTAGAAATTACATTTTATATGCCACTCTTGTAACGTATATGAATCCTGTGTCATTGCTGATAAGGACTTGCTTGATATGGACTAATGTGTGTGTGTGTGTGTGTGTGTGTGTGCGTGTGTGTGTGTGTGTGTGTGTGTGTGTGTGTGTGTGTGTGTGTGTGTGTGTGTGCGCCAGCGTGCACAAAGTGAAAAAATAAATACTTAATGAGGTTTAGTCTGGCCTTCATGACACAATGCTTACCCTGTTACTGACCTCACAGCGTGTTACTGGTGAAAACAATTTGCTTTTGGCTGGGTAACTTGAACCCCACTCACTGGCTTCACTTGTGGACAAACACAGGCAGAGTCCAGATTATAAAGTTCAGAATTTGTTTTGAATAATGAATACAAGCACAGGCAAATTAATGATGTCGTTATCCACAGATCACAAGGATGTAAGAATGTAAGGATGATTGATGATTGATTTGACTGACATATGGTTTCTGAAGACAATAGAAACATTAATGGATGAAAGCAAAAGGCATTCATCATAAATGTAACCTTAATGACACAAATGAATCACTTTGACATTCAACAATGGTCATAACACAGTATTTGAGGCTGAAAACGAGGTGCTAAAAAGGCGTTAATAGGTGATAATTGCTGCGATTAACATTTGTGAATATTAAAGAACAAACAAAAGAAATCAGTTTCTGATAACTCATAATATTCACTGAACTTAGCAACATGAGTAGTAACAAATTACAACACATAGTGAGGGTCCTGCATCGCAAACGAATGACATTAATGAATGGTGACGCGGCACGCAAACCTGGCAGCGTGCCAGTATGATGCAACTGTATTCACCAGGCAATAATTAGCTTCCTCCTTCCCAAGGGCAAATGAAACGTCAAAAGTGGACTTACATGGGCATGAACTGTTAGGATCAGGCAATATGTTTGGAGGATTAGATCAGATGGGATGACATGAATCACGGCCCTCAGACATTTCCTCCTCATTCATGACTGTATTCAGCGTGCGCGCACATCTGAGCAGTTTATAGTGAGTGTACAATGAACATGCAGTGAGACGGCCGTGGTCAGAGGAGGCACATTTAGCAAATATTAAAGACACAAGTCTTTAAAACAGCTCACAAACATAGTGTTGCATTTTTTTAAAAGGTGGGCACTATAGGTTTTAGCAAACGTCACTCAAACAGAGGGAAATAGTGCATAGTAGAGTTGGGGACTATTTTCAGGGGCGGATTAACACGCACTTGGTGCTCAAGTGAGTCAAAATAAACCACAGTGTGTGTGTTCATGGTAATGAAGTAACAGTGTGAGTCACTGATGGGTTTTTATTAGTTTTCGGACAATAATGGAGCTCTATGACACAGAGGGATAATATACAGCAAGCTGTGATATACACACACAGTAGCCTACTTGTTAGTAGATACTATTGCTTTAAATAGCCTGACACCCACTGACTGATAACTAGTTGTTTGTTTTTTAAGGAAAAATGCAAAATGACTTAAAATACAAGAGGCCGTTCCTCTTGGTCTGGAGCTCCACTGACTCAGTGAGCTTTAGCCCCACATAACCCCTTTATTTTATTTTCTGTTGGCTTTGCTGATAGATGAACAACTGGTCATGTTGACTTGCAGAAACATAGCACCCACTGACCACCCTCCACTCTCCACTGGTTAGCTAACATTAGCCTTGGACACTCTGCACTGCACATAACCTGAGTCAGGTGGGAGTTAGCTTGCGTTTCAGCTCATTTACTAGTATCGCCTGGTACCGCCAACAAGACAGTGTTGTTGTGGAAACATGGTGGCCACCCCTTGGTCTTGGTCTCCCCCAAGGTCGCTCCGGTGAATAAGCAACTTCATTTTGAGCTGCAAAACCCCTTTAGCCTTGTCAGCTAACGTATGTTTAGTTAAGTTTAGTTTAGTTTAGTTTATGTGCACATACATGTATAGAAAATACAGGAAATAGAAATTAAAAGTTAAAACATTGTGCAGGAGAGGTTAGAAGCCAAAAATGGCTCATGAAGATACCTCTCCTATTAAATAACAACAATCATACATAAAAAGAAAAGGATAAAAACGAAGATTGCTTGATTGAATAAAAGTTCCAGACTAAGAAGTATTACAAAAAAACACAAGCAAACTACAGAGTCTTTGCAAATAAGAGTCCTTTTCAGGTTTTTTTGAATAACGATAATGTAGATGATGATTGTAGAGGTGGAGGAAGATTGTTCCAAAGAGATGGCCCTCTGTTTTTTAATGAATATTGATTAAGAGAAGTCAGCCAATATGGAGGATAGAAGTCTTTAGAGTGTCTTGTGGAATATGAGTGAATGTCTGAGGAAGACTTAAAAAGGTTCTGGAAAACACTCGGCAAGTCATGAGTGAGATGTACATATTTATACATGAACAAGTCTGGTATGTGTTCACATTAAAAATTGCTAAAAGTTGACATTATTGTAGCTTTCAAGAGAAGCTAAAATCCCAGACAGCAGTGTCATCAAGGCTAGTGTTAGCACCACTAGCCTCGCTGATACTGCTAACAGTGCTAACAGAGCTAACAGTAATAACATAGGCCTAGTTAACAATACTAAATAGGTTTTGTGGCTCAAAATTGAGCCACATACTCGGCAGGGTGACCTGGGGGGAGATTGAAGGGTGGGCATAATGCTTCCACAGCGATGCTGTTTGGTCGAGATGCCACTACGAGAGGTAATCGTTGAATAAGCAGTGTGGCTAGCTAACATTAGCTCCCATGGGACCCTAGTTGTGCACAATGCAGTAACGTCAAACTGCAGAGTAGTGAAATTAGCCCATAGACTAACATGCTTAACAGGTCAAAACCTTCCTCAACAGTTGACTGTAGTGTTTTGTCTTTTCACAGGATGTGTTGACAGTAAGGAAAATGTAAAATATCACCATCTTTATCCTTTAATATATTTTACAGATAAGATTTAAATAGCGCTGAATATCTGGCAGCATAATTTAGTTTAATTGATATGTATCTTCTGTAGTAGACAAAGATGTGATCACAGTATATCCCTCTGATTCACTTTCTCATTCCCTCTCCTCGACTCCCCGGCTCTGTTTCTCTGTCTGCATCCAATTACATTTTTCTCTCTCCCTGTCAACCTCCATTTCTCTCTCCCTCTCTTTCTGTCTGCATTCGACTCCAAATCTCTCTATTTCTCTCTCCCTCTCCCACTCTCTCCATTCTGTCTCTGCCGAGCACAATTTCTCTCTCCATCCCTCTCTCTACATCAAATTCCATTTCTCACTCTTGATGTTTATACATTTCTCACTCACTGTCCCTCTCGCTGCATCTGTCTCCAAATATTTCTATCCCTTTCTCTTTCCTGTCCTGCCTCTATTTGTCTACGCCCGACTCTTCCTCCTCTCCGTCTCTGTCCGGCCGCATCGCTTTCTCTCGCTGTCTGTCTCTATTTGTCTTGGTGGACAGGTCGGTTTCTCTGAGGGCTGCACTCTGACATGGTGAAATGGAGTTAGTTTGTTCCTGCAGCGACGGCGGCACTTTGCAGTCAGGATAACAACTCCAGATATTGACGGAGAGGAGGGAGTGGACTTCAGGGGTCATCGTGAGTAGGCAGGGAGGAGAGGTGAAGCTTCAAAGCTCTGCACGCATCAGCTGCAGCTTTCTTATTTTTATAGTTTGTATCAGTGGGTTATTTTTGGTAATGTTGCCATGTTCACAATGGCAACTATTACAAGAAAATAGCTCACTTATTTTCTGCTCTTTTGGTAAAATGCAAGGCTGAAGTATAAATCACACCTGGGCCGTGAGTATCAGGAGAAGAACTGTTATTGCGTCAAGTATAAATCCAGCTTTTGAACTCTTTCTGTTCTCAACTCTTGGTGCTGGTGGTCTATTATTGCCTCGCAGTTACAGCTCTGCAGAACCAAACAGGTATATGGTCAGTAAACTTGGTGCTACCTATGAGAACTCAGACTGCCTACATTTGCATTTGTGTCTCTGAAGCTGTAACGTCCTCCAATAACTGCCCTGTCAGATAATGAAGAAATTTGATGTGACAGAAATGAGTAACTAAATACATTTACTTAATCAGTGCACTTAAAGCCACGCAGCATCTTCCAAAAACAATGTATGGCACTGTTTTTATCTGCAGAGACTCGGCCGTCTGCCTGGAGTGTCTCATTTTCTTGCTGTGTTCAGGATGTTTCTAGGCGCAGCACACAGGTGAGATCGAGACCTTATAAAAGGGTAGCGACCAGGTGCCAGTCAGTAAGCAGCTCGCATCCAAGAGGAAGCTACGAAAATCCAAGATGCAGTGCCAAAAAGCACAATTAAAGTAAAGCGAAATGCCGAGCAGAAAAGGCTGGGGCTGGCTTTCACTCACTTCCACTGGCGATACTGTTTACAAATAGAAGCTGTTAATTCCTGCACAGTAAACCTCAGAGTCCTGAACAGGTCCATATTTGAAAACCCGCACCCACACATACCTGTAAAGCTCAGTGCCAGCACCGACCCATTACCTGCCATGATGTCAAAGCCGCACCCACACACACCTGTTAATAAAAGTCCCACAACCCGACAGTCACCTGTGGTTAAACACACACGGACTATCCTGTTAGGGGTCGTGGGAGGCTGGAGCCTATCCCAGCTGACACTGGGTGAGAGGCAGGGTACATCCTGGACAGGTCACCAGACTATCACAGGGCTGACACATAGAGACAGACAACCATTCACACTCACATTCACACCTACGGACAATTTAGAGTCACCAATTAACCTGCATGTCTTTGGACTGTGGGAGGAAGCTGGAGCACCCGGAGGAAACCCATTCTGATACAGGGAGAACATGCAAACTTCACACAGAGGGGCTGCTCCACCTCAGGATTTGAGCCCCCCATCCTGGGTTCAAACCAGAAACCACCACACAGGTTACAGTCACTCACATAAGATGGGTCTCAGTTGTTGAATCCAGCAGAGGAAACTTCTCTTTCACTGGCTGCGCTCGATGTCAGGATGGCAAAAACATTCAGCACAATCACTGCCAGGTTAGGAAACATTTTAGCATGCTCCTTTCACCACCGTAAAAACTTAAAAGGATCCTCCTTGGGCATCTTGAATTCACTGTAGGCTGCCACCTTTTTAGGTACTTTTGAGGTAGTTTTTCCATTTTATTCTTAATACTTCACCACAGTTTAGAGGGAATTATTTGACTTTTTTCCCCCACCACATCATTTATCCGACTGTTGTCACTCTGCAGATAAAGGTTTTATAGAAAGAAAAGTAGTCCTATGGTAATCTATACTAATTTATATGATAATCTAAATGCAAAACACTGTTAAAGAGAGGAATTTCCTAAAAAAAAAAAAAAAAAAAAAAAAAAAAGTACAGACTCATACAATAGTGCCTCTGAATCATCACTTATGACCCACTAGAAGTGTGTGGTGTATGTATTAGCAGCGACTCATATGTTCCTGGCCATGACGGTGGCAGCAGCCATACATCCATGAGGTAGCTACAAAAATTGAGAACACAGTACAGAAAAAAAAAACATAAATATAGTGAGGCTAATCAACAAGTTGACAAAGCTTGTCCCAAAATAAGAGTGAATCTGGGACTGGCTTTCACTCTGTTGCTGGTGAGCACTGAAGGAGAGGATGTGGATGACAGGGCGATGGTAGGTGCTAGCAATTAGCTTAGTGAGCTTGCTTTAGTCTGCTTCTGCTTTCTGTTGCAACAGCTGTAACAGTAGTAGCTCGCAATGTCACAAATACCCTTTTTCCATTGTCAGTTTAGACACCAAGCTGTGCAGGAGATGGACCTTCTCAAGGGTAGGTCCAAAAGCCAGTACGTCTGCCCCAAAGCATGTAGCGGTGACATCTCGCCGGCTGTGGCCAACCCTCTCTGCAAACAGCTCACCTTCAACAGGTAAACTTCTTTTACCTTCCCCGCTGTGGAAAAACACGTTCAGCAGAAATAACAGGGGACTGCAGTGTGGATTAGCTCTCTGCTTCTAAAAGTCATCACTCAAGACAAGCAAACATCAGTTAAAGACACACCTTCAAGGAGGCAGCTCTGTTGTAATGGAAATGCAAACCCCTGCTGTGCTGGGCTGACGGCCCAAACCAAACCAAGCCAAGCACCGTAGGGAGGAGGGGCTGAGTTTGAATGTTGTGTTTACAAACAGTAACCGACCACTCCTGCGAAGGTGTACCTTTAAAAATTAAACCAGAGGTTTTCAACCTTTGTGACCTCACCTTAAGAAAGCAGTGTGTTTGGGCCTGTTGTCACACTGTTAGCAGAGTTATTCCTACTCTAAACTTCTCACATGGTTTCATTTAAGCAACTGTTCAAGGCCCAGAGGGCTAAAATGTTCCAATATTTCAACAAAACAAAGCAAAAGTTCTGTCCAAAGCCCAAAAACTGAAAACAGCTTTGTGTATCCCAGCTTTGTTTTCCCTTCTTACCTCTCTCATTAATCATCTCACGACCCCTCGGATTTGACTTGGACCCTTTGGAGGGGCCCGGCCCCTGTGTTGGGATCCACAGGACTAAGGGAACTAACTTCTGTGCAGTAGTTCAGACTAGCTCCACCTCGAGCAGCTGCGACAGTAACATTATGCTTCACACTGATGCATCACTAACAACATAATATCATATGTAAAAGTATGTCAATCAACATGTACTTTTACTTTGATGCTTCATGTGCATTTTACTGAGTTTTTTTTGGTGCTGTTACTTAAGTAAAGGATCCGAATACTTCCTTACTGTGTCATAGCTGCTGTGAAGCCAGTTTTGGGCCAGTGCTGGCACCTGGAATCAGACCAATGTACTGGGACCAATTCTGGTGCATTGTTCATCTGGAAACCAGGCGTGTTGGATCTATGCTGTCGCTGTGGTGAGTCAGTTTGATTTCCTGGATGGCACTGACAAAGGCAGACAAGGACATCATGGTCATTTCAAAGACAGAAATGCGTCACACCCCACAGGTGAGTCTCTTTGTTAAATGTAATTCTTACTCTACACAGTGTTGCTCACTGTTGCTATAGCTTAAAATCCCATTACGCTGTGGAGAGCCTATTGGCTTTTTAGGGTGAAAGCCAGATTCATTTAGAAAACTTAATTTCGAGAAGCCTTGCCTATGCACAGCCCGAGGATGATGATACAAACAGAGCAGCATGTGATGTGAAAGGTTGTGCATCAGTTCGCTGCTGGAGGAATTTCAGTCTTATTGACGAATGAATCCTCTGCTGTGGTCGGATTTTTGTGGCATTTTAATTTTGTGCCTTCATCTTAGACAACTTTGAAAGAGAAGTGCATTTAACATGGGTGTCAGTGTGTTTGTGTCACATGGTTTTCTGGTAAAACTAAATACATTTGATGTGAAAAGTCCCTCAGTTGTTCTGCTTTCTGGGGAAAAACTCATCTCTGCTGATTATGACCATGTTTGATGTTGCTGGGAAATGCGGTCTTGTGAGTGTGTGTGTGTTTGTGTGTGAGTGACATATCTTAATTCAACTATGACTTCCTGTCCAAGTTGGATCTGAATCAAATATGAGCTTTTTTTTTCTTTCTCCTATGATCTCAGTGGCTCAGCTTCATAAGCCACATCCTGTCAGTCTTCTGTAAATAATCCAGGACTAAATCACAAGTCGTGTCACATGATACAGTGTTTTGTCAGCGGCAGCTTGATGACAACAGTCAGACCTTGTGACAAAGACAGAAATACAAAGGACGCACAACAACATGTTTAAATAGCCACATGAAAAATAGATTCACATATCATCATGACAGCGGACATACTGTACGAGCGCTCCTTGCCCACTCACAGAGACTGATAAGGCGCCGCCCACCCCTCCAGCAACACACACACACACACACTCACGTACAAAGGCCGGCATCTCATCTTTCCTCAGTAGCCCATCTCACAGTTTCAGCTAATCTTTACCATCACAGGCAAGGCCGCCATTGTTGGGATTTCCTCTTCTTAATTACTAGGACACTGAGCTTTGTGCTTACTGTGCGTCTGTTTCAGGCTCCATTTCTGACCCTGTTGTGTGTCTTTAACCCCCCCTGTGAGGCCGGAGGGCCAGAGGGGCAGCTAGGTTTACCACCTGTTGTGGCAATTACTAACTGAACAAAGCACAGAGCGCAGGGAGGAGTTTTATTTCACCTCAGTGCTTTTTATTTCACCAAGGAAGTAGTCACCACAATCAGAAGGCAAACCACCACCACTGTAACCAGCTTCAGTATTAAAGCATTAAAGCAGCTGTAGATTTTTATGTAACAAAATAGAAACCGGCATGGAGCGAGTGCTTGAAAAAAGGGGAACAATGACTGAATAAATTTCACCACCTCCACCCTCATCAGGCACAAAGACGAAGAGATCTGAGGTTAGGAATGTGCATAGTGTCATGTTACAAGATTTCTTAACAGATGAAATGTGAGAGCAGAGGAAAATTCAAGGAGAATAATTCATGAATACCTTCTTTCATATATTATATTATATTATATTATATTATATCTGGGCAGATAATTCGTTTTTATTCGTTCGTTTTTCATGTGTTTTCTGTTTTGTGGGAGCAAAGTTAAGAAACAATCATCGTCCCCATTATCCAGTCTCCCTTGAATTAATGTATAAAAATAGTCAAGCTGATGTTTCTCTTGCTTTGAACCTTCATAAAGACCTACCAAAGTGTCATGTGAAAGCTGGAGCAGGCAAACATCTGGGAAAGGCAATATAAATATATGTAACAGGGTCAATTATACAGCAGTAATATGTGTAACAAAGTCAAATGTACATTTGTAATATTAAGTATTATAATTACACTAAATTTGTGTCAGTTGTTGTTACCTGACACGCTCAGGCCTCCTGTACTCAACATGTGGAACGTCTGATACTGCTGATATTGCTGTTGTACGCCATGGGAGAGGTATGCCACATTGCTCTTGTGGTAATTTCCATGTTTTAGGCTGTTAAGCCGTTTATAAGTTCATTTTTCAGCCTAAACTTATTGTATAATATGCTAACATATTCCTGTGTCACTTCATTTGTGTAGGGGCTCGAGTTATATACTTGTAAATGTCAGAGGATTTTGTTTTTACCTCTGGCTGTCAGGTATGTTTTCTGTGTTTTATTGTACTGAATTGAATGCAACATGGCCGCCCTTTCGCTGTTGTGCTCCATGGAAGTGGGCCTAGAGTATTATGATTATTAGAATTGTAATTGACAAAGAATTTCGTTTTTACCTCTTACTGTCAGAGGTGTCAGGAATAAACAGAGGTCGACTCCAAAGATATCCACGGTCCAGGCCTCTTCATATCAGGACAACACAGACAACGCTAGAGTCCACTAGAGTTACATATAGATAGATATACACCCTCGTCCTGTATCTCCTCTCTCTTTGCCCTAAGCCCCTCCCACCAGATGACCACAGACCAGATGTCACCCAGAGTTTCCCATACATTGATTTATTTAATCTTATTCAATTGTAGAGTTGCCTGCAGTGCGTTCGCTCAGCCCCTCCTTGCCCTGTTCTCTTTCTCTCGTTTATCAGACCTCAAATGAGACAAGAATTAGCTAGCTAGCCACCCAAGGGTCCCTCCCGCTCACTCCCCACTGCTGTGGACATCGTCCTGTGGAGACAGCGGTTGGCTGCTCATGAGACAAACGCTTAGTTGGCGGCCATATCAGCTCAAATCTGGCCAGCGCAACCCCCCCCCAGCGTCAGGTTTCACAGCAGGCTGGTGGCGAGCAGCAATGCTGGGTTTAATCTGTGTAACAGCAGCAACAGAAAGTTTGCCGATTCGGCAGGGAGTCTGGATTGACCGGTCAATATTTTCTCTCCATCTCTGAAACACTTGACATGTATTTTATTTCGTGTATTGTCAGACTCTGAAATGACCTGTCACTGACCAAAGTAAGAGGACATGAAGAAGTCTAGTTTTCTCTCAGACCACCTGAATAACAATATGCTCAAAGTTTATTATGAGGTTTGTACCCAGTGATGCCAAAATCACCACAGGAACCCCTGATGTTTTTTCCTCTCCAAGTCCTTCTTTTCCTGGTGTGATTAGTAAAACGTTATCTTCACAGACAGCACACAAATCTCCCGCAATTTCTATGTTGCGATTGTGAATGGTGTTTCTATGGATGAGTTTGTGCCCCATCAAAGGCATGCTTTTACTTCATCCACAGCCACAATCTTTCCCTGACCCTGGTCAAACACTAGTGTCCTTACACAGATACTGTAGAATTGAAAACATGCTGGCATTGAGTGTTAAAAACTTGCCATTTAAGATATTCTAAAGTTCTGGAGAATCTCAAATACCAGCGTTTCTGTTGCTATGATTTGGTATTTAATATACTGTACACTCAGTAGGAACTCGTGTCAGCCACAAAAGTGTGGATCAGCGGAGTGAAGAATAGTCCTCTCTCCACTACATGCCAGCTTATATCTGAAGGACGCACCTTCACAAAAGAGAAACTGTATGAATGAGATTTCTTTAAAGAACTTAGACAGACTTTCAGTATATGTATTAGAGAATATACTGTATAGATCTCTCAGTATAGACGCCCCTGAGCGCGCAGGGTTTCTACAGCAGTCACCAAGGTGATTTTAGGGAGGGTAATCTCTCATAATTCAAGTCGGATGGATTCACCGGAAATCAAATCAGCTTCCCAGACTGTGAGCTGAGGAGGCAATATCCCAGTGCAATTCTTCATTGACCTACATAGCATTTCTCCCTGACAGTTCCTTCCCGCTCCACACCTCCCCTCCCTCCCCTCCATTGCCCTGATCTCTGGGGCTTCTCCCTGTGCGTTTGATGATGAGCGGCACAATATTCATCATCTCAGCCTCCGAAAGTGGAGGAGAGAAAAAAAAAAAAAAAACAAGTGGAGAATAGAACATTAACCCAAAAAGAAAAATAATATATATCTACACCCAAAATTGGAATTTGCTGCCTGGCTTTCCAGAAATGTAATTAAGCATCAGAGACAATCGGGAATCTGTGTGTCTCCAAAAAAAAATGATCGCTTGATTAGGTATCGGGGATTGGGTAATTTCCATCAGTGATGATGTGAAATTGGGGTGCTGCAAGAGTGAGTTGGATATGTGTGTGCCCTAAGTTCACACACGCGCACACACATTTGCAGTTAAATGCTGTCACATGTGCAGACACTCATACAGACCCACATGCACACCCAGAGACAGACAGTAGGCTCCCTCATCATTAATTCAGGAGCCATCACTCTCACCCTCCTTCTGCCCCTGAGAAGCTCTCGATGCTTCCCGGCAACATTATGCATATTTATTCATACATCCTCCCCGCTTCACTAAATGTCACTGTAAATGTTTCTACTTCTAATGAAGCCATTTCTTTATGTTTTTGTTCTATTCCCTCTACCCCGCCCTCCTCCTCCTCTTCCTCCGTGTTTCCCCCTGCCTCCTTTTGAATGAGGAATATCCCTGAAAACGTTTCAGGTTCGTTGTTCTCTCTCTATTACCATAATGTCTCTAAACTTCACAAGCGCTTTATTCAGCCCGCTGCTAATTCCATTCACACTTAGTTTCACCTCGCCCAAACGCCTCGGAGGAGAAACTCTGCCTTTGTAGCAATTACACCAGACCTTGATCTGACTGAACCCCACCACCACCACCACTGCAACCACCGTCGCCGCCGTCCGCCCCTTAAGAGTCAGCGGTGCAGGGATTTTTCAGGTTCTCCAGTGTTTCTTCACCCAAAGCCTCAGCCAGCCCACTTCAGCTTCTGTTTGTCTCTCTCCGCTTTGTTTACGATTGCGTTCACACCTCTCTTTCCTCACACATGTGCATTCCACATACCTGCGGACAAAAAAGTCCCGATTACAACACTTCAACAGAGTTTGTGCGTGTGTGTCTCGTTTGTGCCCGCAAGCCTGTTCAAGAGTGTGTAAAACATTCCTCGGCTGGTAATTATCAACAGCTGCAGATATTGTGAAACAGGTACGGCAGCTCAGTGTGACAGCCGTGTAGCCCCTATTCACGTGCACAATAAACTTTCAGCCCGTAGCCGTCTTTTACTGCGGTTGTCATGGGAGAGAAACTGGAACGCAGCGTGATTAGTAGGTAACAAGGTCTTTTAAAAAGTTCATGGTCTGCACCTCTAATCCACTTTGTAATGCAGTGGAACGAGAACATGCATTTAAATATTCCTGCTGGTGGAGGAAACACTATGTCTGTCATCTCGTACTGAACTTCAAGTGTAGAGTGTGCGCTGCAGGAACGTCCCTGATGCACTCTGTGACACTCAGAGTACATGTTGTTTTACTGCCAAGATGGATATAGTGCAGCTCATATCAAAAGGTTGGGGTTTTTAGTGCATAAATCCAAGAGATTAAATGGTCCGTATGACGGCAGCAGGCAAGATTCAGTGTCTGACGGAGATCAGTGCAACATACGTTGGATGATATGACATCAGGACTGGCATCATGCACCCAGTCATTTGGGGCAGCAGGGCTGAAAATACCAGTGCAGCTGCAAGTGGAATATTGGACGGTATCTTTGAATTGGTGGCCCGGCTTAATCCCCTGAGGCTGCTAGCTGGTTTGATTCTCCTCATCAGTAAACCGTTTTGGGCACTGGTATGAACTATAAGCTTGTAAAGCTAACCGGGATAGTGGTCAGTCCAGTTGTCATGGGAGCTAATAAAGTATGTTTGCTGTGGTGAGTTGGTAAACTTGCTGAGTTTTCCTCTCATTTTGGCTACAAGCAAACCAAAGTGCATCATTAAAAGCCACGTGAGACCGTTCACTCTGCTCATTGATTAAATATGAATGAATAAAAACAATATTAGTTTGGCTCCCAGGATGTAGCCTGTGGATATAAAGCAAGCTGTAACCTCCAGGGCTGAAAAATAAAGCTGGCGTGTTATTGCCAAAAACTGCAGTTCCATGACTGGCCACCTGAGGCTGGCTCCAAAAGCGAGCCAATCCCCACAGACACCCGTTTTAAAATGCCCGACTTTACAGCAGAAATAAACATGTTTACAGCCTGGTACAAAAACAGTTTTGGTCTCCATAGCTAATTTCCACAGTCATGACAGCTGTACGAAATTAAGGGCGGGGCCGCTTTGAATGACAGGCTGTCTGCGAGGCGTCACCACAGTCTATAAGTCAGATCCACCTTCTTGATCATTATTGGCACCAAAAAACAAGATGGCGACGACCAAATTGCCGAACTCAAGGCTTCAAACGGGAGTCCATCAACCAATGGGTGACATCATGGTGGCTACATCCATCGTTTTTGTGCGGTCTATGGTGTAAAGCCTGTCGCAAATTCCCCGTTGCTACACGAAACTAGTTTCATACTAGTACTATCCACACATTTCGTTTTAGTGCTTTGTGTGAAACAACAACTTCTAAGCTAGCATCCTACAGATTAAAACGTCTTTTAATGTTTCATGTGGTGTTTCCTTTTGCAGGAATTTAGCCATTTTAATGCTGGCGCTGCCTCTCCACCAAAACAAGTTCCTTCCTGACACTATTAGTAAGGATAATGTCATCCTGGGCGCAGCGTTGCCCAAGATAATTGTGATTACTTTGAAGAAATGCAAACAACCAAGAGCATTATTTCCCTCAGTACAGAATTTTGAAGTGTTCATACCTTTCTCCAGAGCTGGCACGCTGCGAGACAGCTCTGGCTGTGCGAGACTACAAGAACTTAATCACAGGAAGAAGGTCCTGAGGAGGGTCCTATCTGCCCTAATATCAAGAAGGCTATACATTTCGTTGCTGGTCCAGGTCAGACCTTAAATCATTCTTTGGCTATCTTCTACCAACTGTTGATTTCACTCACGGTTAGCTATTCAACACAGACTTTCAGAGCACGCCTTGTAGTTGGGTCTGATTATGTTTGGATCACATTTCCACCACAAACAATCGCTCCAGTATTTGTTCCATATGAATCATACAAAGGAGGAAAATCAAAGCGGTGTCTGACACACCTGGACTAAACAACACAGGTTTGAAAAACTACCCAGAGGGGAATGTTTCAGGGATGCCAAATGTCTGTTTTACTGATTGATCACAGATCATAAACCATACTGATAGATCCAATTTTTTTGATGACAGCAACTTAATATTTATAATCCACACTAAAAATTCCTCTCTGAGGTTTCCTAAGACACAACCAATATAAAGGGTGGGGAGGTGGAGGTGGTGAATAAGCATGTAGCATTTCTTACTTTGATACAGGAGACCAGATATTATGTCCCATCACAGACCTGTTATTAACATTTCCATCTGTAACCACAGTGTTTCCCCAACCGTAACCAAGTGTTTTAATTGCCTTACCTCAACTATATTTTATTTGCCCTAACCATGATCTTAACAACCTGCTTGCCAGACAAGATATTGGCACTGTACCTACTGCAAACCACGTTTGCGTTTATTTGTGTATAGTTATGTAGCTGATACTGAAACTTTATGTGTCTTCTTTTTTCTACTTCCACAAGGCTGTGGTTAATATGTGGTGAGGTTTAGGCACAAAAACAACTTGGTATTTTAAGGAAAAGATCATGTTTTGGCTTAAAATACCCAGTTTTGGTGGGACAGTCCTGGCTGGAAACGCAGAAATGTCTTGTTTTGGTCATGAACTTTCCATGTTCACATACGACGTGCAAGGTACCCTGGGTGTGTTGGTTGTCGACATTCTGGGACACCGTGTCATTCAAAATAAATGCACTACATCGGTACAACACCACAAAAACACGTGGTTAGGTTTAGGAAAGAAGAACAGGATTTGGCTTTAGAATCTTACGGGACACGAATGCTGCTCTCTCGGGTAAAGGTTGGTGCTTTTTGGACCCATCCAACACCCCTCCCTCCTTAACTTTCATCCTTGTCCCGCTGTGTTTCCTTCCGACGCCACCGGGTGCCGTTAAACTATAACGGCAACCAGCCGCGTATCATGCTGACGTTAAAGGACGTCTTTTTTGTTTGTTTCTGACGCCGCAAGTCACTGCCCAAGTGCGGGATTTCGACAACTTCGGAGTGAGACTGGGCTAGGAAAACACCTACATTCGGTTTCTTTTCTAAATAACTGATGGTTTTGTTGTTTGTTGGTCTCGACAGTGGTCTGCAGCTTGGCAGATGACACACCATCCACCATCCCCTCCATTTTCCATCAGCTCATATACTACTGCAGCTACTACCTACTACTGGTTGTGTATCCATGGTTTGCAGAAACATACAATGCCAGCATTTGCTTCTAGCACCTGGGCTGATCTTTCTCTAACCACACCATAGCTGTCATGTGCAAATAATGTAGAGAGCAAGATTTTTTAAAAGTTGGCACTGGATGAAAAGAAGCCAGGGTTTAACAGAGTTGCCCAGTATTGACATTCTTGTCTAACAGTGCTGCTTTGTAAGGGCCGTCACAAGCCTCCACAGCAGCTCAGTGCCTCTTGGTATAGATTGCACAAGTCTCTTGAACTGTCCTGGAGGGACAGAACACCATTCTTCTTCTTTTGTTTTTTTTAATGTTGGTTTTGGACAGTTCTGTCTTACATGTTGGTGTACAGTCTCCTGTGGGTGTTCAGTGGGGTTGAGCTCTGATTGTGAAAGCCATAACATGTGATTCACCCTCCCAACCATCCAGCGAGCCCTCATGTCTTGCAGAGAAATTTATATTCAGGATCATTTATCACCCGTCTGTAACCTCCAACTCAAAATAGCACAAAAAGTGTTAAATCATGCCTGAATTCTTGGCAGATGACTCCAAAGAGAGACTTTTCAATCAGAAACTGAGGTGAAACGCTCACACTGACTTTGTGCCAAATGGTTTGAACCTGTACATTTCACTCTGACTCACTCACTTTGGTGAATAAAGGCCAGGCTAATGAAATCAAGTCCACTGCTCACAGGAGCCATAAAATGTCTGCTTTTGTACCGCAGCTAATTATTCATCGGGGCTGTACTAAAGATTAGTGCGGATATATATGAAGAAGCAAATCCTTTAAATGGCTCTTTTATTGTTCCCCTACAATCCCCCCCTCATTTTAGATACGGCGCAGGCAGGCACCCTTGTGAAATGACTCTAAGCCATTGTTCCTGTGTTATCCTGAAGACACGAAAGGCTAGTTAGTGCTTCCTTTGATAGAGATGCCCGGCACCATTTTAACATTTGTGTTATCAGCAAGACAGAGAATTACCAAGGCTGGGTTGGGAATAAAGCCACTCGATCCTCTGTCTGCCTCTCTCTCTAGGAACAGAAAATAATAATGTGCAGGGATTGTAGGCTTATCTTGCTCTATTGTGTCACAAAAACTTTTCAAAAGGGGGACATCTCAATACACTATAGAGCATGTCAACCTCCCGAAGTGACAGCGCTGCTTACATCGCTCACAGGGCAACACAATGATTTATGTCCTTAAAACAAGCAGATTACAACACACACTGCATCAAAGTTATCATTCCAGCACTGCTACACAGCAGAGTGCTGTTAATGCTGTTAATGCTGATGCATGAAGTCTGACTCAGATTTATGCTGAATATAGTCATTAAGTCTGCAAAAACCTTTCATCAGCGCACTTGTTTGCAAACCCAGCTGTGCACTCTCAAAGGCATTACAGTAAGGTGAGCTGCTGGAGCAGTTGGGTGGCTCTCTCTGAGCCGCTCGCCAGCTCTGACGCCCCCTACAGGGCACAAGGCTCCCAACCAGCAGAGACCTGCAGCTGGAAACCTCCAGTTATTGCAGTCAATTGAGCTAAAACAGCAGAGAACTCGAGCAGCAGTGTGTGCCAGGCTTAACCCTTAAAGCCCGGTGACAGCAGGAGGAGGAGCAGGGTCAGGGAACTTGAAGCTTTATGGGAAGTAGGTTGAATTTTTGTTTCAGTGTCAGTTCCTCTTCAGCTGGAGGGTTGCACAATAAGAGAAAATATCAATGGGTGTTTTGGTTCCAGGGAGTTTTCCAGGTTTCATAATAACTTTTATCTGAGCAAAAAATCTGTTATGGCTAATAAGGGTTTGTGAGTGCGCTCTAGAAATCATAAATCATTTTTATAGAATTGTTTTCGTGGTTGATCCTGTTTTTTTTACACCTCAAAAATCCTTCCTGTCACCTCTGCTGCTAATTAACAGCTCATACACGCCAAGTCCAATTTTTATTGTCATCAATCCTGTTCTCATCATTAATAACACCAAATACTGTGATTTTTATTTCATTTATTTGTTTGTTTTTGCGAGGTTTTGTGGCTCCACACTCCTAGCTGGTGTCACATCTCACACCTTTAATGTCACAGTGGTTGAAATGACATACGCTGCCACTTGTGAGTCTGTGTATTTTTGGTACTGACAGACAGATTGTCCATACAGCCTCTTTGTTCACAGAGACAACACTGTGCACTCAGGTGGGTCCCCTGAGCCCCTATAGGCTCCCAGAAAACGGGGCCATATAGCATCTCTGTGATGTTCTCATGATGTTCCTATAGGAACCTGTGGTGCTCAGTGGTGTCTGTGATGTCACTTCATTAATTCCTACAACACTCCCAGAGTTACACATTCACTGTGATGTTCATGTCTCACCCTTAAACTTATAACAGAGGCTCTGTAGTTTCTCACCAGGCCTGATAAAGCTGAGGAAGATTTTCTGTGAGTGATCCAAAATAAATAAAAAATGGATCTCATTCAAGATGGCTCATGAGCTCAGAAGACGCCGTCGGGTTACAGAGCATTTTCTGTCTGATGTGACTTTGTGATGCGTCCAGAGAAGGCTACAGGCTGATAGAGAGAGGGAGGCAGCTGGGTGAAATCTGCATCTCGATTGCAGAGACACCCCCCCACCCCCTCCACACACACCAACACACACGCACGCACGCGGACAATCACGCGCGCCCGCGTACTCATCTCTCGTAAAGGGGCGTGTGGGGCTGGCAGGGACTCAAACCCTCTGCATTTGCATCAGTGGAGGAGCAGAGAGCGGTGGCGCACGGAGAGACGGACGGGGAAAAAAAAACTTAGATCAGCCGGGACTTTTCTGAATCTCTGCTTATTCTTCAGTATCGTTTTGATATTTTCTGGGACTGCATGTTTTCCCTTTCACACTGGCCGGATTTCACTCGTGACAGCGCTGAATGAAAGGCAGCGGAACAAGGAGGGAGAGCCGGAGAGATCAGCGGGGAGGAGACTAGTGTGTACGCGGACATCAGAGCGAGTCTCCGGGCAGCGGCTGTGCGTCTTTGCGCGGTGGGGACCCAGGATTGAAGTGGACTGCGCCGTGGTTGTCTCCCCTTGTGTACAAGAAACGGGGGTTTCGGGGGAGAATTAACTTGACTTGCTTTTGTGGGGCTGTGGAGAAGATCTGTGTCATTTTTAACAGAATCGGAGGAAGCCTATCGGATCGTACACTCTGCTCCACGCATGTTGGAAGTGGAGAGAGGAGGGCTGGATGCCTGCGGGTCTGCGAGTCCTCAAGACGCAGGTGAATGCAGCTGTTTTTATTTGGTTTATGCATGAAGCTGAAATAAATACCGGTGCGTTAATGTGCCTGAAATCATCATATATTCTTCATCATTTTGACATAATTCCACGTAGATATTTTCACGAATTTGGCTGATATGATCTCATTACTATATCACGATCCTTTATTTCATGTGTTTAAAAATATCTAAATTATAACGTCCATATTAAAAGAAATGTTTCATATATTGCCATGTATTGTGTTCATGCAGGATTTTGCAGTGCAGGACTGTATGTGCTGATTGCCGAATACAATCCTGCTCCGTTCCCTTTTTGTGTGTGTGCAGAGTGACCCAGTAAGGGCAGCCTTGAGTAAATGACTCGAGGCTACTTTAATTTATGCTTTAATTGATTTCCCCTAAATTTCGGAGAGCCGGTTTAATGGTGTCACTGTTGTGGGGCAGACAATCGGCGAATCTGGGTAGCTACCGGCGCGTAAAAGAAATCCACAAGGAGTAAAAGGGAAAAAACACTTTATTATTTAGCTCCTGTACAAAAAAAAGAAAGAAAATTGGGCCTATTAGGAGCACTGCAGTACAGATATGCTTCCATCTGGGCTGGTGGATCAGTGTTTTGGAGGAGGGATGGATTGGAAGGGAACTTATGTAGTTTAGTGTGTCACAGAAAATGATCAGTCCCAGATAGAAGCAGAGGAGGACATCCCGAGGAAACACCCCTACTGTATTCCATAGAATCCAGTGTATAATCTCTTTAAAATAAAAATAAAAATACAAATCTTTATAACAGCATAGCTTCGCCAAATTTCACATTCCCTATATGGTGATATCCCAAATAATGTTTCTGAGATGTTCCTGGAGGGAGTCCTGTTGTGTTACTACATCTCCCATTAATGTCTGGCTCCTTTTTGTGTGAGAGGGAGGGAGGGGAAGAGAGAGTGAGTAAAAGGAGAGAGAGTCATGTCACTTAACGGACTGCTGGTACTCTGTGACTCAGTGCGCAGCTCCGCTTACATATAAAGACACAGGGCTTTTCCCACATAGGTTGGCTATATGTAATCAAGCCAATCATCAGCCGCTCCGAGTCCCCACTCTGAGCCTATAGAAGCAAAGTGGTCACAATTTTGGGGAAGGGGTGTATCCGTGCCTTTATAGCCTTGTTTGTACCAGCAACAGCGCGTTTAGACAGAATCGGGGAATGTCCAGAGCGCACGGCGGCCGCAGCGCGCATTCCTAACCTGCTCTCTTTTCACTCCGCAGCCAAGGATTACCTCCTGCCCGGGCATCATTTGACGGAGTAAGAACGCAATAATTTAAAAAAAAGAAAAGGAGTGGGTGATTTCTTCGTATATCTTGGCTTCTTTGGAGAGGATATGGCACGGTCGGCGCTGGAGAGAAGAGCGCAGCCGGCACAGGCGAGAGGAAACAGGAGCTGAATGACAGGATGCCAGCGACCTGAGCCCGCACTCAGATCACTTCCAACTTCGTTAAAAGACACACTTCTGCTTTATTTTGCCAAGCTAAGAGGAGGAGAGAAGAATATCTGCCCAAACGAAAACCTGTCGGAGGAGTTTAATTTCGGATTTTTTTTTTCTTTTTCTTTTTTTCTTTTTATATGCGTAATTTAATTTTTTTGGTGAGAAAACAAGGATGCATTGTGGATTAGTCTTTCTCCTGTTCATGGGAATCCTTTTGGTGGTCAAGGCTTTCAAAAACGGTGAGTGTGACATACGATATCTATATAAATAAAGCTTTTATGTACTCAGCAAAGCTACTAATCCCAATATTTTTCTAAAAGATTAGCCTGCTCTGATCTGCGCTGATCTTTTGGCACACTCGCTCACCTGCCAACACCTCGGGAAAAAATCCCTTTTATTACATTTCAACAGACACTTTGACTTCACAGATTTTTAACTGTTTTTTCATTCTTTATTTTAAAACTTTTCTTTATGTCTTACTCTCTATTTTATTGAGTAGATTTCAGTGCCTTGTGAGTGATTTTTTTTCTATCTCCCATGACACCATTATAACATCCATAAATATCTTTTTATTTGTATTTCCGCAGCTACAGTTTCTTGTGAGGCTTGTAAACAACAATGCTCTTCTTTAAGAACATTATTTTATTCGGCTACTTTTTCGCAGAGCCAGCCTATCAGTTAATAAAGTCTGTGTTTTGGTGAAGTTCAAAAAGTCAGCCTAAATGCTCGACTTGATACACTTCCCCATGTTGTGTGCTTTACGCATGAGTTTCGTTTCTTACTCTCGGTCCTTACTCATTTTAATCCGTTTGATTTAATTGATTTTTAAGATGTGTGTATGTGTGTGTGTGTGTGTGTGTGGAGGTTAGGGCAGCAGATGGTGGAGGCTTTTATGATAAAAGGATGAAAACAGTTGAAGATAAACGTGAGCAGCGGGCCTTTGAAAACAAAGGATAACTCATGTTAATGGTGAAACTCAAACTGCGTTAAGGAAGTTTAAAGGAACAGACTGTAGATCAGTTAGACTGCTGGCCTCGGGAAAACAAAAACTTTGTTTTGAATTGCTTTTCTATTCAGACTTTTAATTTGTTTTGCCTATTTATGCCCCTTAAGTTTCTCCTTTTGTTATTTGAATGTGGGGAACTGTTCCTTTATGTCAGTGTAACTTCATTTAAATGTGCCAAAGCAAGTCTACTTCACAACAGCTCACTATGAACAAAATTATCATCTGTTTAATCCAGTAATTTTAATAATAATATGACTTCTTAATGCCAACATACATATACATACTTTGCTCTAGTTTAATTCTGTGCAGTGACTTACATTTGTTCTCCTGAACATTTAAACCCTGTAAAATAAAGTCAGTATTAGTCATAAACAGATAGATGATGGATAGACAGATTTTGGACCTTCACTCTGTAGGAGTTGGACAAAATTTAACGCTTGTATTGTAGCACAGTTAGAGACTGTCCTGTAAGGCTTGTCTCTAGAAAGGCACTGGTGTGGCACAGTCAAGAGTTTCCTTTGTTTCTGTCCTTAAGCAACTCTTCTCGCTCCCCTCCGCAGATAAATGTGGAGGCAACATCAGAATCTCAACCGCCAACTACCTCACCTCCCCCGGATACCCCATGTCTTACCCCCCTTCTCAGAGATGCGTGTGGGTGATAACGGCGCCTGGTCCTCACCAGCGGATCCTCATCAACTTCAATCCGCATTTCGATCTGGAGGACCGGGAGTGCAAGTGAGTACAGCGTGATCTTGTCTATGGAAAACACATGTGTTCAAATAACTCATATACTCCATCAGGTTTTGCCCGCAGGGCCCTGATCTGATCTGATCTGAGGTTAGTTTGGGAATAGAGTGAAACCTTGATAATAATCTGTGTTGTGTTATTCTGCGTAAACAGGTGAATGATTTAACAGTGACTTAAACTGCTTTTCAAAGTCCCCATTTGGCCCCCAGGCCTCACTTTGGGAACCTCTGCACCATGAGAGCCTGTGCAGAAGCTGTTCACACACCTATAGATTCATAGGCGTGTTAGATTCACATTCTATAACATGTATGCACGCATGTTCCTCTCAGCGGTCATGTGTGTGTGACACTCATTCCCCCCTTCCCCTCATGCATATTGCACATGAAACTGCGCCATCTAGTGTCCGCAGCCTCCCTGAAACTGTGTCAATGCTGCTCTGGCACTGACACACAGGGCGGCAGGAATGTCTCACCCCTGCCATTTGGTTTTGGAATGTCCTCGCTCCTCGTCCTTGTGGTATGAAGTCACCGGGGTGTAATATCGATTTGAATTGCCGTGCTTTTTGCAGAAGGCACCGAGGGGAGAGCTGTGGCTCTGAAAGGCTCAGCAGAGGATATTAACTGTGGTTTAGTTCATACACTGCAAGAAAAAATGCTCGTATTAATGAGCCATTCATGTCTTCCTCTTAAAATCCCATCACTCTGCAAACAAGTGAGACAATCCAAGAAGGGGTTACATACACTAACAAGTCTCGGCTTATTTTAATTAGGCAGTCATTCTGTTAATGTCAGAGTTGGAAATGAGATGATATGACTCATCTGTTTTTTTTCCACGAGGTGACATTAGCCTTTTAAGGTGAATCTGGCGGTGACAGTTAGTTACTGATCCTTATTTGACTTGTAAGCCGCGAGCTGTCGCATCCAACAAAAGGCTAAGCGGCTAACCTGTTGTCAGATAGATAGTTTAAGCCGATGAAACAGGAGACAGACAGTAATGTGATGAGCCTGTGTCAGTGTGGCTGCCCTGAGGTGAGCCTCGCCTGGGCAGACTGCCTCACTCTGATTGCCTGTCTGTCTGTCTCTGTGTGTGTGAGTGTGTATGTGTGGTTTTGGTGCGTGTGTCGGTGCCTCTGCCCTGCTCTGTCTCAGCTGTTTGTTTACGCTGCAGGGCTCGGGAGAGTACAGGGCTTTGCTGGATCCTGTTACTGTATCCTTGCTCCACCCAAAACCTGGACCCTGTGCTCCCTTTGTGCCCCCCCTCAGTATATGTCTGCAGGGTTTGGTTTTTTAATCCTGGATTTTTATCCCACTTTAACCTTTCTTTACTGCTGTCAGAGATTTATGGCAGGCTGAATGCCGCTGCCTTCTGAAGGCTGGATGCTCCTTGACACTTCTTTTGGGTCCGGTTTCAGCACCAGAGGGACTATTAAACTGTCCGAGATCCTCTGTTAGAAGGAGAGAGCGAGGAAGGGGCAGGAGGAGGAGGAGGAGGAGGAGGATGAGGAGGGAGTAGAAGTAACAATGCTCATGCTAATCAAATTAGTCAGGAATGAATTTCCTGTTTCTAAACACACGCAGCAAAAAGAATTTAGTCCCTGCAGGCTGGAGGAAGGCTGCTTTTTTTCCCCCCTAAGTTAAAAGGAGGGCGGGCTGTGAGTTTAGTGATCCATCGATGTATCATTTGCAAATTAGCGCCGCGCTTTCATTTAGCAGCCACTGAATTTGCTGATTGCCAGTTAGTTGTTCATAAAAGCAATGGCAGATGAAGTTTGTGCAGTGGCTGTGTTTGCATCTATGATCATCTCTCCCCCTTCCTCCTCCTCCTCCTCCTCCTCGCTGCTTTTTTGTTTTACCTCCTTCGCCTCATGCGTTACATTTGGAGCACAAACACAACCTACAGTATGTCCTGTAACACCAGCCGTGTGGTCAGAGGGTTATAAACCGCTTGTCTAGAGGAAACGTTCACAAATGACACCAACAGACGGCCGTGAAACTGAAGTCTCAGATTCATGTGGCCACTCAGAGATTGCAGCTGGAAACGGGGTCGACCTGACCTACAGCTTTGTCCTATTTTTAACTTGGTGTACCGTTTCATTTTTAATGTTTTTAATGGAGTGGTTTTCATGGGACTTTAGCTCCGCTTCACTTTTGCTTTAGCCTGGCAAAAACAAGCCACAAACTGATGTCCACTTTCCTCTTTGTGCCTTAATTTGCTGCGTAACATGAGAGCGGGTTATTGTGCTAATCGCTGACAAGGCATGTCATAGGTAACTCGATTATGGGATGGGGAATAGTTACTTATGTATCTGTAGACAGTAGTTGGGTGTGATTTGTGTCGGACCCATCAGACTCCCTGTCGCAGCTCCACTCACCAAATCAACCCTTACATAATGGAAACTGATGAGAGCCAGAATGGCTTCCTTATCTGATGGACTGGCAGAGTGGGCGGAGGCGGCCGGGGCCCCACAATGCATGCTTCAGTGCACTGCCTTGCAATCTAATTAGTGGGCAAATGGAACACACATGCACCACATGTTCTCCAACATGGCTGTTATCAGCAAACCAAACAAGAAGCACTCAAAGTGGTGCTCATAAGAAGAAAAACAGCCTTTAGTGAGCGGAGTCTGGCCGGGGTGGTGTTGTTGCACGTGTGCGCTCCCCTTGACAGGTTTGTTTGGGGAAGTGCAGAGGCCTGTATCCTGAGAGCTGGAGGAGGAAAACACTTCATCACAGAGATAAGGAGACTAAGTGAGCCCTGCGATTCTGAATGCAGAACGTGTTTACCTTTCACGCACCGCTGTAGACTTTCACAGAGCCGAGTAGCAGGGGCCGCCCTCGCCGCTCTCACAGCTAATGAAGTTTGAGGCGAAGGCGCAGCCCGCATCAAGGCAAATATTTGAAGTCAATTCGCTTCTGAAAATCAGTGGAATGAGCGCGCTAAGCTCAAGTGAAAAAAAAAAAAAGCTGAAGTAAATAGATATGCTTTCGCTCTGCTCCCTCCCCGCGCATGCACTCTCTGTTTCCCTGCGATCTGATAAGGCCTGTCAGGCTCGTCCGACTGTGACAGCCCTGCCATCTGAGGAAAAGATGGAGGTTTCAGTGGATTTGAATCTAAACAAGTGACAGACAGGTTTCACGAAAGGCAGGCTGAAGGGCAATTTATCTATTTTATAAGACAGACTACAGTCCTCACTGTTAAAGGAAGATTATCTGTATAAACGCTGGATAAAGGGTCCAGTTTTGAATTCACTTCAACAAGATTTGGTGAATCTTCAGCCCTGAGCTGCAGGCTGTTCTCTCCATCTCCTGCTGCCTCGAGGAGGAGAACCAACTTTCTATAGATATGATGTACTCCTGACAATATTATGAATCATTGATGGCATCGGATTTGCTGACCCGACCTGAAAAAAACTTCTTCAGCACACTGAAATCCCTGCAGCGAGCCAGCCAGTCAGTCAAGGCTGCAGTGTTTGTTTTGGAGGAGCAGGAGAGAGGGGTTAAAAACAGAGGGAGGGGGAGAGAGAGACACTGCCTCCTCTCCCTCCGCCCGTACTCATTTCTTTGCTTTTCTCTCTGTCTGGATGGTATTTTTCTGGACCTCACAGAAATTCCAGTGTGACAGTGTGCAGCAGAGATGTATGGCAGGGTGGTACTAGGCTGAGGAGATATTCGAGGAATGCCTTCTCCAGCGGCCCTTTGTGGGGGAGATGGAGGGGAAAGCAAGCGAAATGCCTCCCACCTCTCCACGCTTCAAAAAGTCTGCGAGAGCCCCCCTGCCTTCAGGTGCCTGAAACTCAAAGCTTGGAAAAGCACTCTTTTCCTCTTCTTAATTGCAGACTTCTCCTTTCTCTGTCCCCTCCGTCCCCCTGCTGAGCTGCCCCTGTGGAGCTGCTTGGCCTGCTGGGAAGGCAAACATTCTCCGCTGTGCACCCTCCACAATAGACATCCTGCCCCTCCTGGCATTCCTGACCAGGCGCGGACTCCAGAGATGACTAACAGCAGCTCAGGACGGGGGGAGCGTGGGTATTAGCCCTTCCCGGATCTATAGTTGGCTCTTCCTTTGTCATGTGGAATCCCACTAACTCCACTCATATGCTTACAGTGCCCAACAAAGGGTGCCACCTGTTTCTAGGAAGTGAGAGTGAAGGACAGAGGGGGCTTTTGGGAAAAGATCCCGCTGTCCACTTTCTCTAATTCCCCTGCCACCTAAAGAGCATGCAGCAGTGGAGCTCCACAGCTCCTCTCTCACGCTCCTCTGCAAGGCAGCAAATAAGGAGAAGTGGGCAGTGTGACCGTTTATCAGCCGTTGTCATGGAGGAAAATAAATAAGGCAGGAACGCAACAGGAGCCTTTTCTTAACAGGCCTGTGGCGGTGGAGGCTTTTAAAGAAGGGAAGTGCTGTGACCTCCGGGGCTCAGGGGACGGGGCTTCGGAGTGACACGGATTGTTAGAGATACTTATGGCCTGTTAGCGGGCATTTATTTCTGCTGTCGATGTGTGCTTCTTTTCAAAGTGCATGTCAGGGAAGAATCCGTGCCGGTGGAGTTCAAAGCGGCGCTGCAAAATAGGCACGGCAAAATAAGGAGCGCGTAGGGCGACGTCGCTTCTTTTAACGACCGGGTTTGACAAAAGGAGCTGAAATTATGCACCTGGTATTTTCCACAGCAATAGACTCCCACAGTTTGTAACAATGGAAATCAAATTACACCTAAAATTACATTGAAACAGTGTACTGTGGAAGACTGGCTTGTCAGCGGCATATCAAAGAGCAATCAACTTTGAATCTATCTTGTTTGCACTTCACAGCAATTATACCAAACCTTATTTTGTCAGCATGGTGAAACTTTCAGAGACGAGCACTGTGCATCTTAAATTTCTATTTACAATACATCATCATTTGCTACCTGCAAAATGTAACCGCTGAGGAGGTGAGGTGAGCCATTCAGAGCAAATGAAAGCTGCTGATAAACGTGAAGTGTTCACCTTGCTAATTAACCAGAGGGCAGAAGAGACGGGACAGCAGACAGAGACGCCATTGACCTTCACTCTCATTACTCTCTCTTCTTCTTCGTCTCTTTTCAACATAAAGGGTTACTCCCTGGCTAATGAGCAGGATTAAAGTAGGTCTGTGCACATGTGTGCTTGCACGCATGCAATACGTGTGTGTGTCTACGTGTGTGTGAGTGACCGCGGGGTTGAGGGTCCTTTTTTTTTCATCCGCCGGTGAAGTGTTTCACCTTGGCCACGGCTTGGAAGGGCAGCCTGATTGAAAAGCTTTCTGGCCGTGGCATCTGCCATCCTCCCCGCTGCTCTGTCACCACTTTGATTCATGCACAACCTGACCACAACCGGGAGGCGAGCCACTCTACCTCGCAGCGGGAGGGAGGTCCACTTCACAGCCGAGGAGTAAGAAAAGGAGGGAGAGGAAGAGAGAGGGAGAGAGACGAGACAAGGCCAGCGCTCATAAATAACCCGCTGGATTTCAAGCCTCGGTCACATATCTGCGGCAGCACAAAAGCATCATACAGTCTCACGTGTCTGCCTGTTTTGTTTTTCATCTCGATGTGGGAGTTAGCGGCTCGTGTTTGCCAGGGATTGAGTGTCACTAAGCTGTTTCTGGCACACGGCTGGTGAATTCTTTTTTTTTCCTGCTTCTTCTTCTTCTTCTTCTTCTTTCCAGCCTTAAACCAATACGAGCTCCCCTATATGGAAGTTTCTTGTGGAACGGAGCCGCGGCCCACACAGCTTAGAGATGTCAGTTGTATGCTCTTTAGCTTTTTATCCAAAACAGATTGCGAGGAAAAGGAGCCGTATGGAGAGTCTCATGATTAGAGGACAACATTTGGTAATCTCAGCCCTCTATCTGGACACGCATCTATTGACTGTAAGAAAAAAATCATACTCATTTTCCTTCCAGCGCCGATGAAAAAGCATTAAACACTGAGGCTATGATTCAATTATGCGTCTCTGTTTCCAAAGGACAGTTGGCAATAAGCACCGTCTCCCCCCTCTCTTCGCCTCATATAATATAATTAGCAACAGGTTTTCGTCTCTCGCCTTTTTTTGCTTCCCATCAAATGCTGATTTCTCGCTTTATGAGGCTGTATGGAAACAACAGGAAGGGGCAAGGAGGGTGAATGAGTGAGGAATCATCTGAGCTGATGATATGTGGGTGGCAGAGCAGTAGTCAGGCGTGGATTACTCTGAAGCAGTGCCTCCGAATGTCTTACTTACCCACCCGTCCCAGAGGAGAAAGGAAAGAGAAGAGGCTCTTTAGTTGAATTGATGAGGGAGTTCTGGACACTTTAATACAGCGTGTCCAGGCTTGTCAGACATGTTTTCGCTCAGTGGTCTAACCTTGAATGGGGCTCAGGAGTTTGATTGATGTGGCTGTGGTCCTACGCGGCCTGTTTGTTGCCCTAACGCCACGGTGCTTACAGGGTGGCAGGTGGGAGGGGGGGCTCAGCGTCCACAGGGCTCTTTATTCAAACAATCAAGCAAGTCCCCAGAGGGACTGCAAAGTTTGTTTGCAGTGGATAGGTAGGAAGTAAAGCCTATGACCGTCAGCCACATATCCCCGGGGTCATTTTCGGTCGCTGTGTTTGGGCCCAGCGGGCCGTCGGCTCGCTGGTGTTTCTCCACCACTCAACTGGGCGTGATTCGGCCGGGGCGGCAAGCAGACAGTGATTGATGGGGCGGTGCCCCGCTGCTCTCTGATTGAGTTAGAGCCACTCACAATCCCCGGCTTTGTTTGCTCTTTGCTTGATGTCTCCTCACTAAATTGGCAGCATTAGTTGTGGTCTTTCTTTTCCGTCACAGCCACCACTTAATTTTTTTTTTCTCACGGCTTTATTTTTTTGTTAGATGGCAGTAATTGTGAAAAAAAGGACTGTAAATTCAGCCTCGCAGCAACCTTCTGTGGCATTATCACAGTGGGGTAGTGCTGAAAGTGTTATTAGTAGCCTGTACCCCTGGCGCCTGTCAAGCCGTTCCAGGATGACCCCTGCCTACTCAGTGTTAAGAAGGCCCCTCTGTTCCATGCATACTTACACAATCTCCCAGAGGATCTCACTAGAAAGCAGAGGGATGTGATGCTCTCGGATAGACGACCTCAAACACCCTTTTCCCACCAAAATATGCGCATGTGGATGTTTTTAATGAAAACCCACTAAACTCTTTCAAACTTGAAAGACAGAGACGCACGGAATTTGTGGCTGAGATGATGAAGAGTCGCAGAGGATGCCGACCAAAGAGGTATCACATTTCCATCACTGCTGATTGGATCTGGATTCAATAAATACCTGTGACTACTGCAGAGTCACTCGTCCCAGGAATGAGTGCTGATTTTGACCTTTCCCACTAAAGACAAAAGCCAGATGTTAGTTGGTGTTAGTGGGGTTTTTTTGTCCGGTGGGAGAGGGGCTCAAGTTGGCAGCAAAGTTTGATTGTATGGCCAGTTAATGGAGGAGTCACCTTGCCCTCCAAATGCTGGCAGGTGCTGGCTGGCCGTCAGCACTTAGATCAGCCCTGTAATGCCAAGCGTTCAGCTTCTCTGCCCAACACCACGGAAGAGATACACCGCTTGGCATGTGGCCCTCACAGCACGGCCTATTTTGGCTTTCGAAGTGCTGCATCATTGGAAAATCTGAGTTCTTTGCACGCAGTGAGAACAATACAGCCTTCAGAATTTAATAAAGGATGTGGTTATAAACGGTAGATATCGTGTCCAAGGGCTGATCCACACTGAAAGGAAACTGCCTAAATCTGGCAACAACTGATCAACTGGCTATTTTAGCAAATATGTGCTATTGTAAAAACACTCCCTTTATTTATTTTTATCACCATCCTTTATCCTCTTCCTGTTAAGAACTTGGAATAGCTTGTCTTGTCTCAAGGTTATTGTGTGATTTAAGGTCAGATGGCTGTTTATCCGCACTGTACACACTCAAGCGGACAATCCCAGTCCTCCAGGACTCTTTCTCAAGGCCTGTTCACAGTGTCCGCTGCTCCCGGCCAAGTGGCTGCGTGTCCAGCCAGATGACCGGGTCACGGAGCACCCGGCCCAGACTGCTCTCTGACCCCCTCAATCCCCCGCTGCCTCCGCAGACTGCAGGGAGGACAGAGACAAGAAAGAGGAGGGAGAACGCTAGGGGGGACGGATGGGGCGTTTAATTAAATAATTCCCAGTGCAGTTATTACTACCATTGCCCTCGAGCTTCCAAGCTGTTGCTGAGCCATGTAAAAGGATCTTAGATACAAAGAGCGTGCCTCACGCCTCTGAACCTTTTGCTGGATTCGTGTTGGCACCTGTTTGCCAACTCCCTCTATCAACTATTTGCACTACTTCTCTCTTTTGTTTCTGTTCCATCGCTCCATCAGCCGCTAAACTTACATGCCTTCACACTCAGTCTTCATCTCCTTCGCCAGCCAGTTTCCTTTTAACCCAGCAACACCACCATCCCGCCCACGCCACACTCTCTTTCTCCCTTCCTGCCCATTGTGGAGATGAGAGAGAGTTTTGAACAGCACCCAAAGGCTTTACCTCTAGTTGACCTCAGCCTCAACTCCCCTCCTCCCTTCCCTCGCTCCTCTACTCTCCTCCTCAGCTCCTCTTGCCGTCTTTGAATGCGGCGTGCTCCTCGCACACACAGCTCATTACCCAGCGGGGAGCACCGCTATAGCTTCTCACAGCATCAGAAACAGATAGATGATTGCCTTTGTATATGCCGCTCGATTTTTTGGGGAGTGCGTATTCTTATTGTTGCAGTTATTTTTTTTCTCATCAGCCTGTAAAATGCGAAGTTATGTAGCGCTCACTCGGCTAATTTTAGTCCCATGTTGCGGTCAGTGGGTCACTAGTTCAAGGTTGTTGACAATTATCTCCACGTTTCCTCGTGTTTCTTCTTGTCACATGGTTGCAGCATGCAGGGCCTCAATCATGGACATCCTACACATGTAGTCATGAACAGGATATCCAGTAATAGTCTGTCCCATAACAAGCACCTCTTTTTGTGACATACTCAGAATAAATGGGAGACTGTTCTCGGACTCTTTTGAGTAGGTTCATGGTCTATCCTTAAAGTTAACTCAATGAAAAAGTCCCAGTTATTCCGAGTGACAGTGAACCAAATTACGTTATTTTTAATAGAAATAAATGCCTGTTGCTATATTAAAGGAACAGTGTGTATGATTAAGGGGGATTTTGTGGCATCTAGCGGTGACAATTGCAGATTGCAACCAGCTTCTCTCAGTTAAAAATCCTTCAGTGTTTATCGTTCTTGAGGATTTTAAAGTGAGCCAAATTATCCTCAGACGTTTCTTCCTCTTGAAAACAAACAGATCAGGTGATTAAACCAGTAAAAATACTAAAGATAAAAGTTTCACTTCACAAATCAGTGTTTCTCCTGTGCTGTTTGGCACATTGTAGACAGGCCTTTAGCCCAGCACCTGCTAATGTGTGCTCACCTTTTTCCTCAGATAACTTAAGATCCAGATGTTCCAGAGGTTTTTACATTGAGCCAAATTATCCGCAGAGGTCTTTTTCTCTCTAAATCAAACAGACCGGGTGATTTAAGTTTTCAAAAACACTGAATGAATCAGTTTTATGTTGCAAATCTGTGAGCAGTTTTGCCCATTGAAGATGGGTGGGTCAACCACCACATGTTAAAGCGTGCTCACCTTTTTCCTCTGATAACTTAAGATCCAGACGTTCTGGAGGTTTCAATGAGAAGCCGAACTATCCACAGAGGTCTCCTCCTTTCTAAATCAAATAGACCAGGTGATTTAAACCGGTAAAGACACTGAATAAATCAGTTTTACGTTACAAATCTATGTTTCTCCAAAGCAGTTCGGCTCATTGGAGATGGGCGGGTCACCCTACCACATGTAAAGCGTGCTCACCTTTTTTCTCGGGTACCTTAAGGTCAAGTCGTTCAGGAGATTTTAATGAGGTGCTGAACTATCCACAGAGGTCTCTTCCTCTCAGACCTGGTGATTTAAAGTGGTCAAAATGCTGAATAAAGCAGTTATGTGTCAAGACAGAGGGGCTGCTAACTGCCATTGCCAGTGCGAAAATGCCAATGGCCCTGTCTAGAGCCAGTGTTTGGTGTCCGTTCTGGTGATGCAACATGGTGAGCTTAGTAGACGAGGACCTGCTCCCTATGTTGATATCAACAGCTCATTTTAAGGTAATGAAAACCCAACAACTCTTATTTATCAGGTGATCATACACTAGGAAAACATACCTTTAAATTATCCTCCATTTCTTCCAGTATACCCCCCTAAATCCTACAAACTGGACCTTTAACTACAGGATTTATGTGCTCAATTGCTCAAGCGAGTTTGTTTTGGACCCCTGCTGACAGGCCTGTAATGCTTGAGATATTTAACATATCCCTACATTGTGAACTAAGCTGAGGATCATGGGTCTTTGCGTCTTCATTATACAGTAGGTTGAGACGAAGCAGCCCAACACTCCCCACCACCCTGCGGGGTGTACATGTTTCTATGCCACTGAGTACCGTATATAACCCGGGGGTGAGTCGGCGACTATAGCGGGGCGGGGACAGTGTGTTTAAAAAGACAGTATACGCCTCAGCCCTGCTGTGCCACATCGCCCCCTTTCTCCCTTTCGCCCTGTTATTTTTACCCTTGACTTCTCATTGTTGTAACGACGGCATATCATCTGAGCCGTGCCACAGACCCCTGTGGAGGACTCTCTCTTCGCTCACCTCTGCCTGCCCCTCTCTCCTGTGTAATCAGAGATCCTCTCAAATGTCAAGGTGGGACAAATGGGAGCCATTCCCTCCTGTAATGGCCCCAGAAATGGGCTGGAGTGCTTCTCGCTCCCTCCCTCTGCTCCTCTCTCTCCACTCTTTGAGGAAACACACGGGACTTTTCATCCTTTCTCTCGTCGACTCACTTTCTTTCCTTGTGTTTTTTTTAGACTTTTATACAAATTTCCTCCTTTTCTCTTTTGGCCCTTTGTAAATCTTATCGCAGAGTGTCTGGCTTTGTTGTGTTAACGTGTTAAACCTTTTCATGATCGGGTGTATAACTGACATATTGCATAATAGCACTTATTCAAAATGACTACATAATAAGGCCATTACTTCACTGTCGCTTTACTTCTATGAAGTGTTTCTTAGAAATCCACCCAAAGGGATTCAGCAGCAAAAGCATACATTCACGCGTGAATATTCATATCAGCACACAGAGATGCATATGGAGCTGCTGTATGCTAAGCAATTTCATTTCCGAAGCTCGCTTAGCAGGGAAAAAGTGCTAAATGTGTATTTCCATCTCGCCGTGGGCAGTTTTCTAATTAATTGTACTTAGTCGTCCTCGCCGTATTCATGATAACAAGATGTGTGATGGGGAAAGAAAGTGGTGAGATGGATATTCTGCTCACTGCTGCAGCTGTTATATACAGCTTTCATATAGTCTTGAACTTTACACGTCAGTATCGCACTGCAGATTGATGCAACCATGTTCACATCATTATTATTATTATTATTATTATTATCAAACAGGAAGCTTTTGTTGTGCTGCACTGATACAGTCGATGATGTGTTGACACATTTTGCATCTTCACACAGGCTGAGGGTTCATTGTTTTCCATTTTCATTTTAAAAAAGAAAAAGTTATCACTTAATTAATATTTAGTTTGTCATTTTTATTTGGAGTATTAAAAAAACACAGCAGATATTTGATAGAAATATTCAATAATGCAAAAATCAAGATGAAAATTGAATTTTAGGGAGACACTCTGCAGCGCAACAACCATTTTTTGTTTTATTATTTAATTTTAGGGATAATCAGCTGTGTTTTATTCACGTTTTTCTCTCGACTTTTTATTAGCTCAACAAGGAGGCCATCTTTACTGTAACATGCTGTGAAACTGTCCCTTTGGGAACAGCAATCAGAATAACTTTTGGATTTATTAGAACCAAAAATTTAGTTTTAAACCATTCATTCATTAATTTTCTGTAACTGCTTATCCTCTTGAGGGTCGTGGGGGGGCTGGAGCCTATCCCAGCTGACACTGGGCGAGAGGCAGGGTACACCCTGGACAGGTCACCAGACTATCACAGGGCTGACACATAGAGACAGACAACCATTCACACTCACATTCACACCTACGGACACTTTAGAGTCACCAGTTAACCTGCATGTCTTTGGACTGTGGGAGGAAGCTGGAGCACCTGGAGGAAACCCACGCTGACACGGGGAGAACATGCAGACTTTGTACGGAGGGGCTCCCCCACCCTGGGTTCGAACTAGGAACCATCTTGCCTTGAGGTGACAATGCTAACCACTGCACCACCATGCTGCCAGCTTTAAACCAGTCAGCCCCTTTAGGAAATATATGTATTTTGAGCCTGGTCTCACTCCAAAGTAGTCGAAATCTGGTGCTCGGTCAGTGACTTGCGGCGTCAGAAACCAACGAAAAAGGTGTCCTTTGACATCGGCATGATATGCTGCAGGTTGCTGTTATAGTTTAACGGTGCCTGGCGGGACAAGGACGAAAGTTAAGGCGGCAAAAGTCCAATTGGGGCGGGTGGGAGTGGTGGTGGATGGGTCCAACAAACACCAATTTTCACTCGAGAGAGTGGTGTTCACATCCCGGAAGATTCTAAACCCTGATCTTTTGTCCTAAACTTAACCACATGTGTTTGTTGTAGAGGGAAAAAAAGTAAATTGGTGGTGTTGTACCGACGTAGTGCTTTTATTTTGAAAGAGACTGTATGTAAACGTTAAATTTCCTGTGAAAACATAAGTGTATTTTGAAAGAAGACAATGCAAGCAACAGGCAGAACTTGACACGGTATCTTAGAACGTCAACAACCAACACACCCAGGGTACCTTGTGTGTTGTATGTGAACGTGGGAAGTCCATGACCAAACCTTGATATGTGACGAGGTCAGAGTGAGAGTGTGTTGGTATCTTTAACTGATAAGAACTTAAAGCACTGGAACCAGTGATTATTTTATCTTTGAGTCAGCAGTGTTCGACCACATCAGACAAATGACTGAAGTTAACAGCGACACATTTACTTTGTCTTTTGTTTAAACCACTTCATATTTTGTACACTAGCGTTATTGTGACCGACTTGTCACGCTTCACAATGTTAATGAAGATCAAAGTGTTCAGAACGGGGGCACTGGAAACACGCACAGCTCTGCTCCGGCCCTGTGGGCATGTCACAGTGGCCCATGGGAACAGAAAGCGAGTCAGCTGAACATACTTGAGCTTCGCCAGGGTTCAGAGCGCGACGGGCCTTACATGTGAGGTGAGCACGGGGGGATTTAGACAGCCTGCTAACAGTAGGAGCTTTGTGGTTTTATTTCCCCTGCTTGTTTTTAGCCCCCCCCACCCACCACCCGTCAGCCCCCCCTCTCCTCTCCGTCCACTTCAGGGCAGTGTGAGGCTGCTCTGTGCTGAACAGAAAGGACCCCCCCCTTGGGGCAGAATTCTCCCTCTGTCAGTCTGCGCCCATATCTCCAAATAAAGGATTATTGTGCATGTTGCAGAGGGAGGGGGGGGATGCAATAATTGAGTCTAAATAGCCAAATTCATTAATTTGATTGTTGGCGACAGCAGATCTCTAGACAGTGTAATTAGGAAAGCTAATGGATGGAGGCACGCTAAATCCATCAATGCTAATGATAATTGCTGCTCAGGAAAGCGAATATGCTTTACAAACGTGTGGCCGAGGCCGCCGCAAAATCAGAACCAGCCGCCGCATCTAAAAATATGAGCGAGCCCAGTGTAACAGTGTGGGGGCGACACCCAAAATGGCCAGTCGGAGGGGTGCAGCTGGGCCGTCTGGATGGGGAGTATCCATCTTTTCATCCGTCTTTTTTTTTTTTTATCTTCCATCATTCCATGTGGCAGCGTGGTGGTGAGCAAAGCAATCATGCCCTTCTCCCCCTCGCCGACGAGGAACCACTTCTGAACCCATCAGCTCTGATTGGTTGGTGGTTTGTCCCGCTGGGTGGGTTGCCACGTTCTGAGGCCTTCAACTCCTGCAGTAATTTTCTGTGGATTCAGAAGTGGAGACACGTCAATGGAGAGGGTGATAGCTGAAAGAAATCTGCTGATTTTTTTTTTCCAGCTTCACGGTTTCTGTTTTAACGATGACGTCTTGATCTTCAATAAAAATCTTTATGTTAGCAAGTCAATTAGGGTTAATGTTTTCAGCCGAGAGCATTAAAATGCTGGACCGGGTTTACTGCCCCGGTTTTCCGTTCCTTCGTGTCCGTCCAGGTGAGCTGATGCGGGGGTCGTTACAGGAAAGAGCGGACCTGTTATTCTAGTGCGGGTTAATGAATGTCACGTGCACAAGGGAGGCAGTTTGGGAGGGAAGGTAGAGAAAGAGAGACCATTTTATTTCAGCGAGGTATGTCCCCTCCAGGCTTGTAAAAAGTCAGTCGAGGATCAGCTTGTCTCGTGCCCCCTTGTACAAACGTTAATGATGTTTTTCCGGAGCCCCAAGTGACAGTTTGTTAGCCGAGTCTCGTTAACACGTGAGGTCTCCGGAGTTTTCTGACAGCTCACGACAAAGTCCTTTTTCCTGCTAAGTCCCCTGGGCCTCACAGAGCTGTCCCGAGTCCGTTGTTTAGGCCTTTCCACTCGTGTTATGCGGAGATGTTTTGACATGTTGTAGGTGACATGTTTTCGTGTGATAGCGGGTTATACTGTGACAGCCGCAGAAAGAGAAATGCCAGGGAGAAGTGCCGGGCATTTGTTCTAAACGCAGCTGAACCAAAGGGAGTAATAGCAAAGAAAGAGCTCTTGTTCTGGGGGTTTCCACGGCGTACTTGAGCTTATAAATGGTCTGATTAAGAAATCTAACCAATTGTGTGAGGCTTATACAGTCTGTCATAGCGTTATTCCATTGCCTCAGATTGTATTGCTTTTATAGAACCATATCAAGCAGACATTTATAGAGGGAGGACAGATTGTTTCCATGGGAAAGCTTCAGGCAATATAACTGTTATATTGTTAGGCCGGTGGTTTGTCGCCTTCTCTTTGGCTTTGCAAGGAGGGCTAATGTTCTCGTTTGACACTAGCGGATTGCTTTCTCTCTGTGCCTGAAGAAAGAAGGCAGGCTAATACATTTGAGTCGGTGAAGCGAAGGTCGTTGAGAATTACATTCACCCCCCCAACGCCCCCCCCCCCCTCGCCTGCCTCCCCCTCTCTTTTTTCCCTTTAATTTCCCCACTGGATTGGCAAACCGTTTTCACTATTAGCACTGTGGTAGGCAGCTCACTGTGCGTGTGTGATCGTCTGTGTGTGTGTGTCGAGGCGTGCTGGCAGGCCCACCCAGACCCAAAGCAGACGAGACAGATAAATAGGTGCACGGCTCAACTGTATTGTATTGTCATGAGGAATGAGAGCAACAACAGGAGTGAGACAGCATCAAAAAATCACCACCTGAGAGGAGGGACGTGAGTTTAAATAGGAAGGTTAGGAGGACCCCGAAACTGTGGGACCATCCAGGGCTGAAAAGTAGGTCATGTTCTTCTTTTATGATCCTAAATAGAGGTTGTTAACTGTCCCCCGTCTTCCCTATGGACAAACCGAGAAGCGAGTCCCCACAGGTGTTTAAAGCAATGGATTAGAGCTACATTTAACACAGCTGGCAACAGGAGAGCCTTTCAGAGTCGTCAAACTGCCCCGCCAAGCGTTTGCCATAATGTCTTCCAGATGATAAGGGCCTGGATGGATCTGTGTTAGCAGAGCAGAGCGTGTGGGCCCACTGGCGCAGAACCGCTGGAGTTCTGGCTGACGCACCAGTCATTTAGGCACAAATAGAGACATTTTAGACGAGGAGGTCTTCTTTCTTTCTTTCTTTTTCTTTCTCTCTCTCTTGCCTCGCACATAGAGCATGCACTGCGAGGACCCCCAGGGTGTGTTCTCGCCTCCATCTGCATCCTCTCTCCCGCTGTGCTGCCTTTACGAGGGCCATCCGAGCTGATGATGATGCGCCAGAGTAAAAATGCAATAAACAGCTTTTCTGGAGGTGCGAGGAGTCGAAATAGAAACAAAAATAAGAGTGTTTCTCTTGTTTGGACGGTGAATAAGGGGTTCGTGAGGACAGGCGAGATGCAAACATCAGTTGACTGGCAACTGTTTGAGTACACACACACACACACACACGTAAAAACAGGCTGTACACAATCTGCATAATGCTCTGAATGTACGCACACGTCTGCACATACGTCGTACACACAAACAACAAATCCACTCAAACACTTGCTCAGCTCCTTCAGCTGTGCTGCAGCTCGCTCCTCTCTCCTTCTTCTCAATGATGCATCTCAGCATCAATTTTTTAGGCGTCTGGCAATGCTCAGCTTTTGGCAGTTGGTGGGTGGAGCGGGATGGAGCGGGTGGGGGGGGCAGATAGCTGCAGAAACAGAGGCTCTGAGGTGAATTATAAGTCTGCTGATAGAACAGAGCAGGGCCACAGAAAGATTGATGCTCTCTGTTGTGAGCTGGGAACTGAAAGATGGAGAGGAGAGGAGAGGAGAGGAGAGGAGAGGAGAGGAGAGGAGAGGAGAGGAGAGGAGAGGAGAAAGGGAAGGAGGGGAATCAAAAGGGAAAAGGAAAGGAATTAAGAAAGGAAAGAAAAGGAAAGGAAAATCAGGAGGGGTATCATGAAAGGAGACGACTCAGGAAAGGATAGGAAAGGAATGAGGAGAGGAGAGGAGAGGAGAAAGGGAAGGAGGGGAATCAAAAGGGAAAAGGAAAGGAATTAAGATAGTAAAGAAGAGAAAAGGGAAGGAAAGGGAAGGAAAATCGGGAGACGTATCAGGAAAGGAGCGGACTTAGGAAAGTATAGGAAAGGAATGAGGAGAGGAGAGGAAAAAGAAGGAAAGGAAAGGAGGGGAATCAAAGGGAAAAGGAAAGGAATTAAGAGGAAAAGAGAGGAATCGGGAAAGGAGAGGAAAAGAATCACAAATGGAGAAGAGAGGAGAGAAAAGGACAGGAAAGGAAAGGGTAGAAGGGGAATCAAGAGGGAAAAGGAGAGGAATAAGGACGGGGATCGAGAAAGGAAAGGGAAGGAATATTGGGAGAGGAATCAGGAAAGGAGAAGAAAGGAATCACAAGAGGAGAGGAGAGGAATCAGGAGGGGAGTGGAGTGGAATGAAGAGAGGAAAGGAGGGGACATACAGTAAAAGGGAGAAGAAAAGGAATTGGGAGACAAATCAGGAAAGGAAAGGAGTTAAGACAGCAAAGGAGAGGAAAGGAATCACGAGAGGAGGAGAGAGGAATAAAGCGAGGAAAGGAGAGGAATCAAAAGGAAAGGAAAGGAATCACAAGAGGAGCCTTTCCTTCACTAACAGTAACTTCTCCTGGTGCAGTAAACGACACCTTTTGTAACTTTCATGCTAAATATTTGCTCTGGTGACTAAACTACACGATGACATCGTTACAACAGAAGGAAACTCGACCCCCGCTTCACGGGAGCCTTTAAACTAAATAATGAGTAACTCCCCGGCCATTTAGCCCGCAAGGCGCGGGGGGGAACGACACTGTAAACACCACATGAAACTAGTATTTTTACTGCAGTGCAGCTGATAAAGGAGCTGAAACAAAGTGGTGTTTGTGCGAGCTGAGCCGGGCCGCTGCCTCAGCTGGTGGCCCGACGAAAACAGATCTTTCCAGACAGATTTTGAAGGGCGACTACCACGAAAACAGGCTTCAGGAGCAAAGGGGCCGGCTAGCTGGACAGACAGCAGCTTTCTTGCCAGGTAGCGAACCTTTAACCTGGGACAGTAAAGATTTAAAGGGGAGAAGAAGAGGCACTTGATGCATGTTGACAGCTCCATATCACCTCAGATCACTCCATCCGAGCAGAAAGACGAGTGAAGTCATCCATCCACCGCACCTCCTCGGGGGACCCAATTTCAAGGAGTGCCACTTCTGTCCAGCTCCACATTTAGTTACACTCTGTTCTTCTCCCTCACCAGCCAACTCTTCTTGCTTTTATGTCTCACATATAAAAACCCGGCAGACACCCGTCCCCTCTGCCCCCACACCACCTCTGCTAGCTTGATTTCTGTTTTACAGATATGTTTTTTAAACTCGAAGCAGGTGAAGGAGACCGAAAAAGGTGGCAAAAGCTGCGTGTGGATACAAGTCGGGCCCCACCTGAGGGATTTAGTCGTCCCCGAGCCGTCACTCAAAGTGTAAATCGCCTTTTTGTGTGAAATCCTGTGCATTAAGTGAATTCAGAATCGCTAAGGAGACGTGATGTTTTGACAGTAATTTGGGAATCAAGCAAAACTATGAAAATGGGCCCCTTTGCCCAGAAGGCACATACCTTCTCAGAGAGGGAGGAGACACAAGGAGCATGTGTGTGTGACTGAGCGCGCCCGCACACCTGCTGCACATTATCCCAACATACATCAGAATTAATTCATGTAATTTACTGCGTGTGTGAGTTGCACTTTTTTTCTTCATCTGGTTTCTGATGAAGATGGAGGAGCGTCGCAGCGGGTCATCAGGGTTTGGGCAGGAGTGTGTTCGCTTAATGGCCTGCAGAGCTGAAAACTTGGCGGTAAACGGGCGTTATGGGCAATTAGGAGCTGTGGAAACCTGAACCCAGATCTGCTTTTGGAGCTGCACTCGCCCCGTCACTCACAGTCAAAACACAGCACGGAAAAGTCATCTGAACCATCATGCTAACTCACACACACACATACACACACGCAGGCACCAGAGTGAAAACCGCCATTCAAGTGCATTTAACAAGTGCCTGAAAACACACACACTGATAACCAGAGGCTGTTTAGACCACCCTCGTCGGCCAGTCGCTCTAATTTCTCCTCAACCAGCTTAAGTTTCGCATGCCAGATTCTGTATGTGTGTGTGTGTGTGTGTGTGTGTGTGTGTCATGGCTCCTGTTCCCAGTCCTATTTCAAAGCTGTTTTCCTCCTCTAAACTCCGTGCCGACTCAATTAGGCGGCTGCTCCCTTCAATAGCCGTGGGTCTGAAATTCCATTTGAATGTGATGTTTGTGTGTGTGGGTGTGTGTTCAACAGCTTTAACACCTGCTCTTTCTATACACCAGCCTAAGCCAAAGGCCAAGATATAATCACTTTCAATTCCCATTTTCTCTCCTCCAAGAGGCACACACACACACACACACACACACACGCACACACACACACACACACACACACACTGTAAGTGTTATCTAGTGGTTAAACAGATAGACAACTGTTCAGCTGAAGTTCAGTAGTCAAAGCAGTTACGTAAAGCTGACCTCAGTGCTGCTGGGAGCACAAACCCTCTCAGTGTGTGTGTGTGTGTGTGTGTGTGTGTGTGTGTGTGTGTGTTCCAGGTTGATATAATGAAAGCATAACCTGCCCACCTGTTCTCTGAGTTTTAACCTGAGACCTCATTAGTACACAGTGTTTTATTTCCACTACATTACCTGCACAATATGCTGTGCTGCTCTGTGTTTATGTGGTCCTCTGAGTATGTATCTGTGTGTGTTTATCTCCGTGTGTGTGTGTCTTCATACATGTAATAGCAGTGATATTTCTACAGGAACGGAGCAATATCAACCTCAAGGGAATAAACTGTTTTCTAAAGCACAGTGAGATGAACGCTGCTTCTCTTTGCTTGTCTTCTTCAGGTATGACTATGTGGAGGTGCGAGACGGCGTGGACGAGAGCGGTCAGCTAGTGGGGAAGTACTGCGGGAAGATCGCTCCCTCTCCGGTCGTCTCCTCCGGAAACCAGCTTTTCATCAAGTTTGTGTCTGACTACGAGACGCACGGAGCAGGTTTCTCCATTCGATATGAGATCTTCAAGACAGGTGGGTGGCCTGACACATCTGCAGCTTCACTCTATCCCAGCTATCTGAAACACTACCTGACGTGGCAAAAATAATGTTTAAAATATGGACCCACAACCATAACTTATTTTATATTGTACATTATACACTTTTTATTATTAATATCATGGATGGATTAATTAGCAGGACTCGTCAACTCAATTACAACATGTTAAATGTCAAAGTAACACATACCAACCAGGAAGAGACTCAAAATAATCATAAAGAGGCAGAAAATGACCACAAATAGACACAAAGGAACTGTAAAGACATACAAAATAACTAAAAACATGGGCAAAAAAACCACAAAGAGACACAAAGTAACTACAAGGAGACATAAAATGACGATAAAGTGACAAAACGACTAAAAAAGGCACAAAATTACCTCTAAAACACACAGAATTTCCTCAGAGGACACAAATTAATACAAAATCACACAAAAAAACCACAAGGAAACACAAAATGACTACAAACAATCACAAAATGACAAGACAAGAGACATAGAGTGACCACAAAGAGCTGCAAAACAACAAAAAAAAGACTACAAGGAGACATGAAATGACTACAGATTCACAAAAAAGACCAAAACTGACCCAAAATAATCTCAAGGAGACACAAAAGGACTTAAATAAGACAAAAAAATTACCTCAGAGAGACCCAAATAATTACAAAAAAAGCACAAAAAAACTACAAGGAAATACAAAATTACTACAAACAAACACAAAATGACGAGACAAGAGATTCAAAATGACCACAGAGAGATGCAAAAAAAGACACAAAACAACTGCAAGGAGACATAAAATGACGACCAAGAGACAAATAGACCCAAAAAGACACAAAATCACCTCAAATAGACACAATATTATCCCAGAGAGACCCAAGCAACAACAAAAACACACGGAAAGACCAAAAAAAGACTTTAAATGACTCAAAATGGCCACAGAGAGATGCAAAACAACCAAAAAAGACACATGACAACTACAAGGAGACATAAAATGACTACAAAGTGACAAAAAGACCAAAAAAGACAGTAGAAATTACCTCATGGAGACACAAAATGACTTTAGTAAGACAAAAATAGACACATAATAACTACAAGGAGACATAAAATGACTTCTATAAGACAAAAAATTACCTCAGAGAGACCCAAATGATTACAAAAAAGCACAAAAAAACTACAAGGAAATACAAAATTACTACAAACAGACACAAAATGACAAGACAAGAGATTCAAAATGGCCACAGAGGAGACAGAAAATGACAAGAAAAGAGACTCAGAATGATCAGAAAAAGTTGCCAAACAACCAAAAATAGACACATAACAACTACAAGGAGACATAAAATGACTACAGAGTGACAAATAGACCAAAAAAGACACAAAATTACTTCAATAAGACAAAAAAATTTCCTCAGAGAGACCCAAATAATTGCAAAAACGCATAATAAAAGCCCCAAAATTGACTCAAAATAATAAGAAAAGGCACAAAATTACCTCAGAGAGACACAAAACCACATAAAGATGTGTAACTTTTACAAAATCTGTGCGTCTAGCTCCACTGTAGTAGAGGACCTTTTACATGTCTGTGCCCAGGGGCCAACTGTCTCATAATCCACCTATGATTTATATACTTATAAAATCAAGTGTGAGTTCTTGGTTGAAGGTTGGTGACACACTGTTATGAGCTCAACATCACATGTAATTTCAATCTGATTTGTCTTTATCAGACACTATCACACACACACACACACAGTGCGATGCAGTGTGAAAGCTGGAGGAATAATTGTGATAAAGGGGCCAGAAAGAGGCTCTCTGTCTAGTTTCATGGTTTGTTTGTGATTTAGTCAAGGCACCAGAGCATCAAATTATGCAATCGCAATATGGCAAGCAATATGCTCCATTCAAAACCAGTGAATCATAGTCCCATATGTTCCATAATTGTTGCAGTTTTTATCTGGTGTGAATGATTGTACAGTGAGCAAGGGCGTCATTTGTTAAGCATTGATTCAACAAATGTTTCAAGTGTTGGTTTGTTGTCAGATGGAGATCCAACAGCAAGAGGACGAACCTTTCAGTCTCACCACAGACGAGCTGGCTGTGGAGAAAGTGAACTGAAGTGGGTTTAGGAAGTGCTTTCACTGCAGTGTATCAAATCAGTGCGAGGTTCCTTCCGTAACATTAAGTCCTGTGGGTAATTTTAGTCAGGAATCATGTATTATAATCCATAAATATCCTCAGGGGATGTCTATCTTATCAGAACACAGCATCCCAGGAGGAAGAATTTCCTGTTGGTTGGCTGCCTTCCTTTGTTTGGACTGGAAGGAGGAGGAGGAGGAGGAGGAGGATGAGGAGGAGGACAGCGCATATCTGGAGAGTGACTTGTAGGCAGACAGGTGCTACAGACTCCACTTTCATTAATTAACCTTAGCAGCAGTCTGTGGGACGGCCCCCCGTGACCTCGGAGACATGATGAATGTCCCTGCAAGGTCCCCTCCTTCCTTTTAATCTGGGCCAGTGTGTGTTTGTGCTGTTTGTGTGCCTGTGCTCGTGCGTGTCACCATCGCGGCGGGGCAGCTGGTGGAGTGTGGCTCCATTTACGAGATCAAAGCGACACTCCACCCCGACATACGCAAACCCATCCGCACGCGCTCCCTCGTTCCCCTTGAAATCTACTACATTCTTCCCGTGATTAGCTCGGTATTTCCCACTCTCATCTATTAGCCAGGACTGATTATAAATGAGGCGTGTTAGGGGCCCAGTGGCGATAGGGGAACTGCTGAGCACAGTCACAGGGCGCTGAGATATGAGGAACTACGGATCTGGCAAGAAATATGGACAGTGTGGATAGAGGAGAAGATAGAGAGTCAGGAGTCGGAGTAGATGAGAATCTGTGCGTATAGAACCCAGAGGGGAATCAGGGCTGAGGGGAACAGGAGGCAGCAGGGGCGCTGCCGCAGATTAAGCCCAGGGCAGAGCTTCTTTGTCTGGGTGTTTTGCACCTAGCTCCGTCCCCCAGTGGAGACGAGCACCATGGGTGTGCCGCCGCTCCCTTAGTGGATCCAGACCCTCGTTATGCTTTGAATTTAGTCCGTGTTTTGACTACTGCGGCGCTGCCTGCCGCCAAGAAGAGGGCTCTGAGATCAATTAACAGCCCTGTTTGTGAGAGCGAGGGAGAGAACCGAGCAGAAAGAGAGATTCAAAGCTAGCTGATTAGCACAGCTTATCAACAAGCTGGGTATTAGCTGGGAAAACATTGTGTTGGCTAACACATGTAACGTTAATGATGATACACAGATGCTCTGATAACGGATGGAGGAATGGGAGGCTGGCGCTCGTGCATGCCAATGAAGGGAAACGCAAAGAATGCAGGCTGTTTATCACTGTGATTATAGGCGTGGAGATCACTGGAAGTCAACCTCAGGGGCTGGTACTGCCTTTCATCTGGGGTTACACACAAGCAAAGGTCACGCAGAAGATAAATATTCCCACAAAGCAAACATGTGTAAACAAGAACTCCCCCGAGGGATCGCAGGCTGACTCATACAAGTACATGTGCAGGTTTACCCACTTAAGCTGTACACTATGTAAATACACTTTCACACACTTCAACGTGCCGGCGTTTGGAGCCCTGGCTTTCATCAACAGTAGCCCGCGAAGTGTCTAATTGGAAGAGAACAGGTTGTTTTGCGGCTCTCTATGGCCGCTTCCACATCACTCTCTACCCCTCTCCACTCCTCAACTCCGTCCGACCATCTTAATTAGCATGGGCAATTTATTTTATAGCCTGCAAATTGGCAGCCTCGCTCTGCTGGCTGAAGTCTGGCAAGAGACAGGAAGATGGTGGGGGAGAAACAGATAGAGGAGAGGGATGAATCGGGGAGTGTGGAATATTGGAGCTGAAGGGAGCTCAAAGATTAGCAAGCTGGTTGTGTTTATGTGTGTCTCCGCGGAGGCCTTCGGCTTCCAGGCAGCAATAAAATGGTGAATAAAAGAAGTTATGGCAAACTATGGCCTTGCCTTGATAAACAACCACCGGTTTGAACAAAAATCTGTAATGTCAGCCCCCGAAAGTCGTGTAAACAGAGATGAGGCGGGGGTTACCCTCCGCCGAAATCCTGGTGCTTCTGCCGAAGACTGAAAGCAGTGTTTATCTCGTCATCTGACAGCATCTCACTTAAAATCCTCAAGTGTTTCTGGAGAGATCCGTCCTCTTAAGCACGCACATGCGCACATGCACAACATATGTTTTCTTTTAACAGCTCTGCAGTTAGCTTAGAGCCACATCAATGCTGGCCGAGGGCCCATTGAAGTGGGCGAGGAGGCAGAGATAGTGCCACTGGTAGTAACCCCCCGCCCGCCTCCCCACTTGCACACACACAAACACACAAACGCACACACAAGCTCATCTCTGTCTCCTCGCAATTACTCAGCAGAATGACTAAGCCTATTAGACAGAGGCCTGTGACGTTCGTCTTTACACTCAAAAGCACCGTGTTTCCAGGCAAAAGCCCTGTTTATCATGTCACTGTCATGCGGGCGCTTTGACTCCGAGCGCACACCTGTGAAAACACTTTCAAGGTGTGTGTGTGTGGGTGTGTGTGTGTCGGGGGGGGCTTAATAGGGGGCACGTTCTGCTTTCATGGACAGCACGCCCTGATGGCATAGGTCACATCTGGCATGGAGACGTACTGTCATCACACACACACATACGCAGCCCTCATGAAAACCTAAGACAACAAACCTCTTTAAGGGGAGCCAGAGGGAGACTGTGACCCCCCTCCCTCACCCCCCTTACCCCCATCCCATCACCATTATGTCATCCCTCAAGCAACGTCGCAGGCACAGTCGATACGCAGCCCAGTCGCCAGAGGAAAAAGCTGCCATTATACGTGTCCGCAAACCAGAAGTACATTGCATTTGTACATTTGATTCACATCAACATATCTGAAGTGACGGAGCATATGAGCTGACAATAACGTGGAGATGGAGGGTGTGACACGTGGGTGAGAGATGCCTGCTGAGTTACAGACACTGTTTAAGACCAACAAACAAACAAGTTGTATTTTAACAAGTCATTGGGGTTTCCAGCAACTTTTTAGCCACCAAACGTGGGTGTGTTTTATAGCGACTTATCTCTGTTTTTTTCAACGGGGACAGTGCCACATAAAGTGCTTGTTTTTACCAAGGCATCGCTGCATTTCCTGACAGGATAGTGCCAAAAAAGTACTTGTATTTACTAAGACATTGTTTTGTTTCTCTCTGGGATAGTGCCACAAAAAGCAATTGTTTTTACCAAGATAGTACTGCGTTTCCTGCCGGGTTAGTGCCACAAAAAGAGGTTGTTTTTATACAAGACATCGCTGCATTTCCTGCTTGGATAGTGCCACTAAAAGCATTTGTATTTACTGAGACGTCGCTGTGTTTCATTCCGGGATAGTGGCACAAAAAGCAGTTGTCTTTTACAGAGATGTTGCAGCATTTCCTGTCAGGATAGTGCCAAAAAAGTATTTGTATTTACTGAGACTATACTGTGTTTCCCTCTGGGATAGTGCCACTAAAGTGGGTGTTTTTTACAGAGACGTCACTGCATTTCCAGCCGGGTTAGTGCCAAAAAAAAGTACTTGTTTTTACTGAGACATTGTTTTGTTTCTCTCTGAGATAGTACTGCGTTTCCTGCTGGGTTAGTGCCACAAAAAGCGGTTGTTTTTATACAAGACATTGCTGCATTTCCTGCTTGGATAGTGCCACTAAAAGCACTTGTATTTACTGAGACATTGCTTTGTTTCATTCCAGGATAGTGCCACGAAAAGCATTTGTCTTTTACAGAGATGTTGCTGCATTTCCAGCCGGGATAGTGCCAAAAAAAGTACATGTATTTACTAAGACATTGTTTCATTTCTCTCCGGGATAGTGCCACGAAAAGTGGTTGTTTTTACCAAGACAACACTGCATTTCCAGCTGTGTTAGTGCCACAAAAGAATTTGTATTTATTGAGACATCGCTGTGTTTCATTTCGGGATAGTGGCATGAAAAGTGATTGTCTTTTACATGGACATGGCTGCATTTCCTGCCAGGATAGTGCTACAAGAAGTGGTTGTTTCCTTTTACCAAGACATCCCTGTGTTTCTAGTGGGGATTGTGCCACCAAAACTTTGTCTTAAGTGCACGTGGACTTGCTTGAGTTTCTTGAAGACATTTCCCCTCTCATCCAGGAAGCTTCTTCACTTCTAACTGACTGGTGCAGAGTCGCAGGCTTTTAAACGCTGTGTGGGTGTGAACCCTTACAGTGTCGTTGAGGTCATTTAGAAGTGAAGAAGCTTCTTGGATGAGAGGCGAAACGTCTACAAGAAAAGCAAGTAAGTCCAGTTGCCTACGATATAGCACTTAAGATTACCATGACCTGGATGACTGAGAACAGAGTATTTTAAGCCCAAACACAATCTTTTCTGCACCATATTCAAGTCATTTTTATGCTTAAACCTAACCTCACGTTAACCACAACATTGGTAAAACATAAACACATCTAACGTTTCAGTGTATCCACTACATAATAACATGCAAATGTAATGTGTCCGTCGTTTGCAGAAACATACATCAGCAAAACTTTTCTGGCGACTTGATTACAATTCACTAAATACCATGTCAGCTGTGCAGTGCCTCAGGTTGTGTGTGTGTGTATGTGTGTGTGTGTGTGTGTGTATGTATGGGTAAACGTAAACCTGCCTTTCCATCTGTTTTATTGACTGACACTCCACAGGCTTCGAGTTAATGTTTGACTTAGTGCCGAAAGAGTTAATTCTCCACCGACGATTAACCCCTCTGTCAGAGTGGCATGAGGACAGAGTGAAGGGGAGGGGAGATTTGGAGGGGGTGGTGGCAGTAATGGGGGGTGGAGGGTTGTGAACTGGGCTAATGATCAGCCAGAGAGCAACGTGGAACATAAACAGTGGTGATTTACTTAGCAGTCCAAGAACAACACCTTCAGCCCCTATGGCTCCGGCCTCTAATAACCCATACTGAGGAGAGAGGGAGACGAATGGGTGGAAAAAGCGAGAGAAGTGGGGGGAAAGCAACAGAGAGACAGATTTAAAAATGAAAATAGCAAGAGGCTGTCACATTTAACGCCTGTTCCTTGGCACGATGTTGTTCTAATGATTAACGCCCAGTCTGCTTTCAGCACTTAAAGCAACAGCTTAATAGAGACGTAGAGGACAAGTCATCAGGGAGACTAACAGTGGAAAGGCGCCCTGCTCCCTTAATGTTGAAACCATATTTGTTTAAGATTTATATCAATCTCTAACACTTGCAAAGATTGAAATCAGATCCCCATTAAATATCATTTTGTCGGCGGCGGCTTGTCCTGTTGAACAAACTCTAATCAGTCAGCGAGCAGCGAGTCAGAGTGACATTTGTTTACTCCCCCGTCCAGAGGAGAAGGGCTCAACATAAACGAGAGTTAAAGGAATCCATTACTGCCGGCAGTAAATGTTTGAGCGCCTGGTTAGAGGTTGCCGGTAAATGTACCGTGTGTTCAAGGTTACTTCTTTTTCTGTCTCCAAACTTCCTGTCGTAAATTCAGCTGTTTGTTTAAAAGCAGCGGCTGGACTATTGGCTCCAAGTGTTTTATCTCAGATGCAACGGGACAGACTGTGTGTGTGTGTGTGTGTGTGTGTGTGTGTGTGTGTGTGTGTTCCCTGACAGCATCACCTGAGTCAAACCTGTCACAGTTTCAACCCCCTTTCATATAGATCAATCCTCGGCGATGGAACAAGCGAGAGACAGAGCGAGAAAGGGGCAGGGAGTTAGCATGTGCCTGACAATGGGATATATTTGTCTCCTGAAGCTCCTTGTCAACAGAGATGCGCGCACACATGCCGAATGCCGCCACAGAAAAAAAACATCACTGCTATCACTGGGTGCCTCACACGCGCGACATCAGCACAAAGCATCCTGGGTGTAGCGAGGGAAGCAGGCGACGGAAGCCCTCCCATGTGGAGGCGCTAGATAAAAGAGATCTGCTGGATGATTATCTCGCCAGTGGGACCGACCAGAGCGCTCTGTCTTCTCTCGCCACTCTATTTTGTTTGTGATGTCTTCGCTCTGTCCTTTTCTTGAGGGGGTAGAAACGCAGCCAGGCACACAAAAGCTGACAATAGGGGAGTTTGTCCTTGGCTCGGCCTCAGTCACGATAATAAAGGAAGAGCACAGAAGCAGGAGGGCCTAATGGTGATGGGGAGATATGTTAAGTAAACAGGGAATGAATACTTTTGCATATTTTAAGCCCCTCCCCTACATCTCATTAATGCATGCATTAAATAAGATGTGGCATAATTGTAAGACTGAACTTAATCACTGAGAAAGTATTAATAGAGATGCACCAATCGATTGGTTGGTGACTGAAATCACACAGTTTTAAGCTTGATAAGCCATGACTGATGACCAGTGGGTCAGTTTCAGATATAGCCTATCCCGTGCTGATTTAATTTACATGCATGTGCTGCTGCAACCTGTCCTTAAAAGTTGAGAAAGTTCGTTTGTGGTGAGAATGTGTTCCGACCTGGATGTGAACCAACTGCAGTCACATGACACATTGTTTGGGTTAAACATGAGCATGTTACAGTCCTGGAGGATTATTAATGTGCGCCTCCTCCTGTACTGCCTTAATATGCACATTCAGCACATCCAATGCATCAAACATTGTTTTCTAGTTGGAGCCGCGCCTCGTTTTCAAACTGTATGCTTTGACTCAAATGAACAATGACAGCAATATAGTCCACGATGAGCAGCGCTAAAATCAACCTGCGTAGTTGTCCCTCCATTGTGACATTAGAAAGTGTCTCATTTATCTTGCAAGTGTACTCTTCTTCAACGTTTGCTTTACTTCCTGGATTTTTCCCACATGGAAATTCTGACCAATCAAGAGCAGCTTTCTCACACAAGGCATTTGATCTGGTCCGCTTGTAAATGCTGCCGTGAGAACACCAACCAACTCTAGACAATTATACAGCTTTGGAACAAAACTAGTCCCTGATTCAGACCAAAGGAGACAACGACAGGTCTGAAAGCACCCAAAGTCTTGTTAGCTTTATTACCAAGTAGGGCCCATTTGATAGCTTTTGGTAGTTTATTCAACAGCAGCAAAATGTTTAACGCCAGTGACTGAAGAGAAAATTAAATGGTAACTTTACTTGAGCTGAAATGGTTTGAATAGCCAAACAAACTGTTTTCTGAACTACGTTTTCTAATAGTTATGAACAGTTACTTTTACTCAGATGTGGATGCTTAATGAGACGCTCGTTTTTTAAATCATATATGCATTTTTACGATGTTAACACTAGATTTCCAGTGGCTCCAAATATGTCTGTGTGTGCTGTCAGTTTTAGTTATAGTCATATATATATGTATAGTTATATAACATAAATCAAAATCAGAACCAGCAAGTCAAACTTCAAAGATCAAAATCGGTCAAGAAAATTGCAGCGGGTGCATCTCTCAATATTATAGGACATCATGCATCAGTCTAGGCATTATATTCTTTTCAGTGATAGTCTATTGCCTGGATTTGAACAGGTTTTCAGAGTGAACCATTCCCAAAGACCAAATCTGTTCTGGTCAACTGCTGAGCTGAGATAAGGGTCATGGTGGAGGCTGATGAAATGGATGGAGAGTGGCGTTCTGAGCCAATATCCACAGGAAATTCAGCACACTGACCCGAATTGCACTTTGGATACTGCAGCTGTCTCGAGCACTCAGTGACTCACGGGCGCCTTTTTCAAAAAAGTGGCTCGCATGTGTAGTTTTTTTTTTCCCCCCTCCCCAAAAAACTGTCTGACATTTCTCCCAAATACGACGAGGTAAAGTGCAGAACTGCAGCATCCAGCAGCCCTCTCATCTCGGCGAACACTCTCTCTCTCTCTCTCTCGACAAAATCTCTCCATTTTCCGGGGGTAAATACGAGGGGAAGCTGTGAAATTAATGGCGCCCACTGTTCTCGAAAGCCACACTTTAGCGGCAGCACTAAATGTCAGCTCTCTTTAGAGTCAAAACGCCGCTCGCCGTGGCTTTCAACTTGGAGAGAGAAAAATCAACATGGCTCTCCCTCCCTTCACTCACTCCATTGGTGGACAGGCTGAAGTGGGCCTGATGGTCTTGAATTAGGGGCCCAGCAAGAAGCCTGAGTGACAGTGGAAAAAAAGCAGTTTGCCACATTTATTTAAGCTACGATGACTGTAGCACGGAGGCTCTATCTAGCGATAACTCCCTGCAATTTTGGTTTCGATCGGCCCCATCTGCGCCCATCACGCCGCCTGTCAGACTAGCATGAAAATGACATTATCCTGTGCACATTTCTGCCACTAATGGCTCCAAATAATTGCCCTGGATGACAGTAGTTCTCTTTTTTTCTGAGTTGTATGTGTGTGTTTGTGTGGAGCCAGGCTTGGTAACAATCTGGCCCGGAGCTTGAGCACACATGAGCGTGTCTTAATGTCTCTTTCTATCACTCTCTTTAAAAACAAATCCAGCAGATGTTAGCATCATTTTTTTTATCACATGTCACTCATTCTTAAATCATAATCTTGTGCTCATGATGCTCTGAGAAGTGGCTAACATGGGAAATGTGTTAATGCTCCTCATCAGCTGAAAGGCAGCTCTCCGGGGAGCTGTGAATAAATATTTTGACTTTCCCTCGTGTAAAATTGTGTTTAAGTGTGCGTGTCTGTGTGTTGATGTATGCGCAGTCATTGCCCTCGTCTTCCATCACTGACGCCGTAATTTTGCCTGAGCACCTCTCATATGTTTCACAGACGTCTCCTGATGAGTGTGTGTGGCTGTGTGTGTGAGAGAAAGAAAGACAGGTTTTTGCACCGTGAATCAAGCTGTTTATTCGCCGCTCCCAGATCCTGGTGATTGAGGCCTTTCACTAATGTTTACTCTCACAGTCCAGATGTTCCGGGAGTTACAGATTCATCACACACACAGTGATGAAGAAATATGATGTTGTGCCCATGAGGGATTTAAAAAAAAAAAAAAAAAGGCAGAGAACCACATAGACCCAGATGTTGCCTCTTTTGAATAGAAGAACCATCAAGGTGGTCTCTCGTCTGCGGGTCGTAAACTGTCCTCCTCTCAATAGACCAGCTGGGAGGCAGAGCTTCTCAATACCCACCACACAAAGCCACCCAAAACGGATCACTTAACCAAAAGTCATTCAAAAGAATCACCCCCACCCCTTCCTTTGTCCCTGTTACTGTCTCGTCGTCTCACTTCCCATCTCGTTTCCTCCCTGCAGGTCCCGAATGCTCCAGGAACTTCACCTCCAACAGCGGTGTCATAAAGTCGCCAGGCTTCCCGGAGAAATACCCCAACAACCTGGACTGCACTTTCATGATCTTCGCCCCGAGGATGTCTGAGATCATCTTGGAGTTCGAGAGCTTTGAGCTAGAGCCCGACCCGACGCCCCCTACTGGTGTTTTCTGCCGCTATGACAGACTGGAGATCTGGGATGGCTTCCCTGGAGGTGAGCGAGCAGTGCTGGTTGAAGAGGAGCTAATGTGCTAATTTTTAGCTTCATACTTGTATTTTTTTGTTTCTACTAGAACATGTTTATGTTGCTGTCATGGTCAAAAAGATTTTATTTTCCTCATAATGTCTGTGATGGAACATCTGTATTCACCCTCTGTCTGAGATGCTACATTTTAGCACCTGTCTCTTTAAACTTCCTCTCTCCTGAAAAAAAAAAAAACAGTCCGCTGTGATTGGTCAGTGTTTCTGGGTCTTCTGTCCCTTCGCCATCACTGCAGCTGGGAAATGACTGTAATAAAGAATAGTGGCACTTTTTACTGTGAAAAATCAGCAATAAAAGCTTCTAAGCCCAACCCAACCATGGTCCAAAATCAGGGAGAAATGTGACGTTAGCATGTAGCTACATGTAGCAGTGTTCTTACAGCAGGAGAATGACTGTTAAGGAGTACCAATAAAAGCTTCTAAACACAACCAGACTTGTTCCAGTGGAAATATGATCTGAAATCAGGGGGAAATTTACAACACTGGCAACTACGTTAACATATTTCCCTGATGTTAGCATGTAGCTACATGTAGCAGTGTAGGCTACATGATGTAAACAATGGAGCACACTATGACATCATACTGTAGCCAGAGGTCGAAAAATATTTGGAAACAGAGTATTTAAAACAGTCTTACACCTGAGGTTTTCCCTCACAGGGATTACTTCTATATCTGTTTACCCCATTAATCAAAATGTTGGCGATGTTTAACGTGAACATCCTTCACTGTAAAACTATTAAAAGACAGAGAAGCATCATATGTCCCCTTTAAGACTGAGCTGTGCATGAACCTTTGTACCTGTAATTTAAAGTGAGACGAAAAAAGAACCAACAAAACAAGGTATCCCACAAGAGGTCTCTATTATAGTCTTTTTTTTTTGTCAGTATTACTGTTGTTTGCATTTCATTTCTTAAAGTACTAGAAAATATCACCACTGAAAAAAGTAATACTTAAAGTGTGCTGAGAAACCTGCCAACCCTTAGTGGGTAGGAGAGAAGGATGGTGAGGGGAGAGATGGTTTCAGCTTCACTTCTCACTCCTTTTTTTTTAGAGGAAATGAACAGCTTAACACAAAATTATCCGGGCCATCAGGCTAACTGCTTTAACCAGACTTGGCAAGGCTCCAAGAGTCTGTCGTCATGAGCGTTTCACTTCGTCATCGCTCAACGCCAAACACTTCCTGATTACACCCGCCCTTCTTTCTTCTGCTAGCTGCACTGATTTGTGAGTGTTTGTACGTTTGGGAATTTGAGGTCTAGTCAAGGCTATGATATTTAACTTGTCACTTCTCTGACGCATAGCAAACACAATTTGATGTCGCAGGAAGTGACTATGAAAGGAATTTCCTGTGGAAGTTTCCTTATGTTCCCCAGAAGAGAGAATTTGAACTGAACCACCTTGGCCAACATCTCCTGGTCGCAGGGTTGAGCAAAGGCCCGCAGCTCACACTTAGATTCAGACACACAATAAAATATTGCCATAAAATAGCATTCTCAAATCCATCTAAAATATCAGCAGGTGAGAGACGGAGTGAGAGGGGGCGCGCTGTTCAAAGCAATGCCTCCATGGCCCGAGATGAGCCTTTGAACTCAGCGAGCGAAATCACCTCTTGAAGTTTGCAGTTTTTCTCCTGGCTATTCCAACGCAGGGGTGCAGACGAGATGAAAGCTTTTCTCACCCATCAGTGGCTGAAAATTGAAAGAATTTGATCTAGTAGCATTCAGCCTGGTGCACATCAGTATTCTCTCGCCGGGGCGCTCCAAGTGATAAGGTTGAAGTGTAAATCGCGGCGTCTTTTCAAGTGAGTTTACTTGAAGACCAATATTCTCTGAGCTCGCATCTCTGTAGATTCGAACCAGTGCGGAGTTGACCTTTGATTCCACAAAGTATTTCCATAACTCACTTGCATGTTCTCTCCTCGAGGTGGGATAAATTTAATTTTCAAGATTAGTGTTGATTAAGGAGACCCGCAAAGGCTCGGAGAGCTGAGAATATGTCACATTATTATCACCTTTTAATACATATTTATACAAAAAGTACCTCCGGGGCTGAAATAGAAACATTTCCTGTGCAACTTCCAACTTATTAAAATTCTGAGATCTCTCGGTTCTTTCAGCTGAAAGTACGACACAAACGAAGCAGAATCTTTTGTCCAACAGTGAGCCAACACAAGGCAGAAAGTAGACATGGCCGCTCTGCACTGACGTGGCATCACACCCTTCTTCAAGTGTTGTTGTATGTGACAGACAGCCTTGTATAAAAATAAGCCATGGGAGGAAAAACAGTGTGTTGGCTTTTGCCAGGTGGCTCCTGTGGTGCCTGCTGGATCGATAGTGCATTAGCACAGAAGGCTGGAGGCCTGCTAGCCGTCGGGGTGTTCGGAGATGGGAGATGCCTGGGCAAATGCAGGCTTGCGTGAAGCACCGGGGTAATCACACCTCCCTGTCCCTCCGCCTCTGAAAGCACACCTCGCTGGACAGGTGCTGCGGAAGAACGACCTCCACTCCCTCGCCCCTCTTCCCCGGAGGAAAGGAGACGCAGGCAGGATGCAGACTTCATAGCAGGGGCTCTTTAAAATTTCATAGCGCTGGGGAGTCATGCAGATAATCCGGGAGATGGCATTTTTATGTTCAGCCCAGGCCTCAAAGGGTTTAAAAGCACACATAGATTCTCCCGCACGTACACCTGAAGATTAATCGGAGCCATCGCGCCCCTGCACCGCAAGTCCGAGGGGTCTGGCCTTTGCCTTTCATGTAGGAGCTGGGCTGAAAGTGGCATGTTTTGGATGACAGGAGGCCACAGGGAGGCAGGACTGTCACTCGCCGCTGATCACAGCATTACTAATCACAGATAAGCTGCAGGTCCCTACACGCCAACAGGAACACACACCCACAAATGTGCATGGATCATAGCACACATCGGAGGCACAGGGCAAGGTCACTGTGCTCTCCCACTCCCTCCCTCCTGCCCCCATCACTCTTTCCCCATGTTTCTCTGCCACTCTGTCTCCCCCTAATGTTCTTCACCGTCCCTCCTGCTCCCCCATTCCACCCAGTGTGCCCAGTGGAACATGTCCCTCTTGTGCTTTTATTGCCGTCTCTCTGTCTTTTAATGCTCCTCTATTGTCTCTACCCAGCCTCCTTTGCAAAGCTCACTCAGCCACGGCTGTGTCCGCATCAACTCAAAAAAAACAGCTAAATTTACAGCCAGCAAATAGACAGAGACCGTGAGACCAGCCTGCACCACAGATCCCTTGTACGCTTTGCTTTCTTGTGTCAGGAATGTCGGGAGTCTTTTCTCAAGCGTCTTTATGGGGTTGGGTAAAGAAATACGATGCGGTCTGTGTCATACCTCACCGACACACTAGTTTTCACACCTCCGTAGGGGGGTGAGTGTTTGAATGTTGAACCCATGTGTGACATGGCTGTGACACACAAACAAATATTGAGTTAACCCAAGTCTAACCTGAGTAACAATGCTTTTCTCTCCTTTCTCTCACCAGTCGGTCCTTACGTTGGGAGGTACTGTGGGCAGAACACTCCAGGCAGGATCATCTCCTACACAGGCATCCTGGCACTGACAATCAACACTGACAGCGCCATCGCTAAGGAAGGCTTTTCGGCCAACTTCACTGTCATTGAAAGGACTGTTCCAGAGGGTAAGCTGGCATTAAAATTAGAGATGTTCAGATACTATATTTCCTTCCTGATTCCCATTCTGATACCTGAACTTGGGTATCGGCCGATACCGATCCGATACCATACTGTTTACTTTGAACTCTGTAAGGATGTGAAGTGATTACGACCATTGTTGTCTGGCATGGCTCATGTTAAACTCTTTGTAAACCATGAACAAATACAAACAGAAAATGAATGTCATATAACCTTCCTTTATCTGATGTAAAGTATTACCATGTCTAACGTTTGCTAATAGCCACCGCTCCATAATTTACTGGCAATCAATTCTTCTTTGCCGCTCTAAAACAGTAGCTGCACAGCGCAACTTACTTTGCCGGCTACTGTTTTAGAGCAACGTAGAATAATTGAATTCAGGGAAGACTGCGGTTGTGAAACTTTTTAAAAGTTTATTAATAAATTACACGGCATTGGATCTGGTGCATAGACTTGTGTACTCACCAAAACCCAATCCAGCATTTTAGGCAGCATCAAAGGCTTTTTGGATTCTGTTATCAGTATAAGAACAACTCTAATAAAATACTGAAACATCAGACGGGGATGTGGGAGAGGAGGCAAAAAAAAAATCAAAAGAAATCAGAATTAAATCACAATCCAGAGAGGTTTGTTGAGAAAGTTTGGATTGGATGAGCCTGAAGTAAAACTGGGTAGCTGCAAAAGAATTAGAGGGCAATAAAGTAACCTCCTGAGGAATATTACCAAAAGTAAGAAGCAGATGTTGCCTGCAACTGAAGCCACACGTGGTCCTATTATGACAAATTCCCACGCGTTTAACAGAGCTTCAGAGTTATTAAATAAACACCTCCTGCTTCTTCATTTGGGTAATGTGTTACAGGGTACAAGTCTGCCTCCTGTGGTTTACAAGACCTCAGTTTACACACTGTGAGCCCAGACGGGCTCCAAAAGGCAGCCTCCCCACCGCTAACCACCCCGGACACACACCCCCAGGGCTTTTACATGCAGCATCGTCATCGCAGGGCTCGACCCCCTGACCCCATTTTGCAAAACGCTCTGACTAAACATTTCATTAAGGAAGACGAGCGCTGGTAGGAGTCATAAATCTGTCCAGAGGCGAGACCACCCCAAACACACACAGTCAGTCTTTGAATAGCAATGGAGACGGATGACATTCAACAAATCTACTAATCGTCTCCAAAAAAGGATTTTGTCTTGCCCAGAGGGAAGACATGCGCTGAGTACACACACTTACACACACACAGCAGCGACCCCGCCTCACAGTAATGAGCACGGCGGTGAGTGCTGATGTCATTTCTCCTCAGTTTCCTCCGAGTTACTTGAGCTGCTTTAATCACACATCTAAGATCAGATTACGCAAATCAACTTTTCACATTCACCATTAAGAGGCATGGTGAAATATCTGACCCGCGATCAGTAAATACCATCATTTACATGAGTTGCTTGGTCTTACATCACCGACCGAGACGCATCCAAGATAGAGAAGAAAAAAAATCTCCAAACTTTGTCTGTGCTCTTCCAGACTTGTACCACTTGAATCATTTATAATCCCCTTATGCATAATACACGGTGGATTTTCTCGCCTCCGCATGTCGAGGGGAAGGGTACACTCGAGCTGAAAGCTGCTGATGAGAGGTGATAAGGTGATGAAAGGAGGCCTTGTCTTTTTGTTCTAACCCAGTTTCTCTTGCGTTGGTTCTCTCCAATCATCCCCCCTGCACCCATCCAACCACCCTCCTTATCTCCTCGGCTATCAGCCCCGCTTTGCTCGGTAACCACATGATCAGATAGCGACCTCAGCGGCAAACAAACGGCTCGTTGTGTTTTTGTTGATCACGATCCAGTTATCTACATGATGCGGGTCTGGGTACAAAAGTTTGACAAGTACGGGCAGTCTTCTCAAAGAGAGCCGACGGTGAGGGTGGAGAGGTGCGAGACGGTGTTCTCAGCCTCACGCTGACACTCCAACACAGTCATATGCGCAAGCACATATGCAAGCGACACTGTTAAGCGCAAAAGCACACGCTGACCCAGTGACTGAGGTGTGTTAGCTGTGTGGCAGATGGGGAGACCATCTGTGTTAGCTCATAGGCAGCCGCCGCATCGCAGCTCCACACTGCTCCTCGTCCTGTGCCCTCTGAGTGTGTGTCCATGTACAAACAAGCACATGACTGCATTTTTCGGGGGTCGAATATTTACGGCGGTGCGCTCAGAGAGGCGGGACGCTTCGCCATCAGACTAAAAAGAGGTAAATAAACAATAAGAAGAATAACGGTCCACATGAATGTGTGAAAGTGTGCCTTCACATGCCTCTGTGTTGTTGAGGTGACATTATACGACTCCTGCGCAGATCAAAAGGTCATGTCGTTCTTTCCAAGCGTTGCCGCAGCTCTGTCCACAGTGGTGTCAGCATGTCTGACCTCCAGGGGTTAGAGAGGCCGGCCCCAAGCTGACCCAGCTCAGTCTTTAGTTGCGGAGCCCAGGATGTCTCTAAACGGCTGCCCCATGTCAACACAAACAAGGGAAACCACCTCCTACTACGAGCGGTCGAGCCATGAGTGTGATATATGGCCCCAAAATACAGATGCTAAACACACCTAAACTCCCCCAGGAGAGCGAGTTAGGGAGAATAGTCCCTGTGTGCAAAAAAGATAAACTGCCCACAGGGAGATGATGGAAACAGATCCAGTCAGTGGAAGAAATAACTGGAGTGAGAGTCACTTTAACGCCTAATACTGGCGTAATCTTAGCCCACACTGAATGTTTTATGAAGACACTTTTACATCTTAACGTGGAACACTTCCATCCGGCCTCCATTAGAAACTAAAGAGGGGGAAACAGAAAGGATTTACTGAGGCGTTGCTGATGTGCTGTTCTTTTCCGGCCAGCAGTGCTGAGTGCCTGTCCTGTGGCGTCCTCCTCCCCGGAGACGAGCTCTGACTCCGGGGGACACTGAAAGCACAAGCTGGGTGCGTTCCGGTGCTCTCAGCGCTCGGGATCCAACTAATCTTTTGCTCTTCTTTTTCAATCCCTTCAGACTTTGACTGTAGCGACCCTTTGGGAATGGAATCAGGGGAGATAACATCAGACCAAATCATGGCGTCGTCCCAGTACAACCCTAGCTGGTCCCCCGAGCGCTCCAGACTCAACTACTATGAGAATGCGTGGACGCCAGCTGAGGATTTGAACAAAGAGTGGATACAGGTACCACATTCTTTCACGAATTTTAAGACTATTATTAGATTAAATATCACAGTAAATCACTGTAAAGGTAGCTTAAGTTACAGGGGAGGTGTAAAGAAAGTAAACCATAGCAGTGAAGAACAATTCAGCTCCCTGCAGTATGTTTTTGGAGGTGAGTCACAGTCTGAGGGTGTACGCAGCATTAGAAGTGACTGGTGCCTGCTTGAACACAGTAGGAGTGTTCCGTGTTTGTCCTTCAGTCTCTGGAGGTGCGGTGTCTCCATAACACTTTGACGAGACCCAACAATTTCGATGATGAATGTCAGCCGTCCTGATGGACCTCCGGGGTGGTTGAGTCCACGCCTCACAAAAATTGCTTGTGTCCACTCTCTCTGTCACTGTCTGCCTATCTGTCTGTGTCTTTTCTCTCCCTCTGTCTTCCTGTCCTACCTGATAACTTCCTCTTTCCTTGATAACAGTGGCCGCCTCCGGGGATGCTGGGATTTAGTCCAGGCATCCTGCCCAGCCTCACACGCACACACACACACGCACGCACACAAACACATCCCTGCTCTTCTATCATTGTGAGGACCCTTATAGACATAATGCATTGCCTAGCGCCATCACAACTGAATCCTAACCCTTAACCTCAACCTTTTTCTGACCTGAACCTGAAACAGGCCTGTGAAGAAGTAAGAACTGTCCAAAATGTCCCCACTTTGCAAAAATGTCCTCACTCTGTTGGTTAAAAACATGGTCCTCACAATGTAGTGAGTACAAGCACACAAACACAAACAGGCATTGTCATATTTTTTGTCTGTCGGCTTATCTTTACACAGTGATCACCACCCATGGGGAGGGACTTTATGTGGAAAGATTAAGGATTTAATTCTAAGTCACATATCCCATGTCCACTCACAGCACAACCCCAGCCACACTACCTGGATGCATTTGGAGCATGTTTGATTTATTAACAGAAAGCCTCCAGGCCTTGTAAATGCCCAGACTGTTTTTCTTTTTCTACTGTTTTTGTACAGTCTTTTGCCTCATTGCTGAAAAGTTTGGCCCCCACATATTCCTCAGGGGATGAATAATAGAGCTGACCCAAAGCCAAATATTTGCTCGGGGAGGGCCATAAGCGAGCTTTTCCTTTATTATTGCAGTGAAAATATTGTCCTGAGGGCCCCCTGCTGCTCCTTCAGACTAATTTAATCAGTGTTTAAACATGTATGTGTGCAAGCTTGAGTGCATTCTCCCATGCCTGTGTGTGTGTGTGTGTGTGTGTGTCCATGTGTGCGTTCTTGGCTTTGTGGGTGAGTACGGAGGGTCTGGCCGAGTCCATATTGTCCTGCAGAGGCACCCAGCGTGCATCTGAGTGGATCAGGAAGAAACATGGCCTCCCTAACCACTTCCTCTAGCAGTCGGACAGTCTGTTGTATTGAAGCATTTTTCTCTCTGAAAGGAAAAGCCATTGTTCATAGTCAGATATGTGTATTAAGGGTAGGAGCAGAGGCTCGAAGGCTTCTCCAGCCCCGTTTGCCTTTTTGTCAGCGGAAATTACAAGTGATCACAATGATTTGTTGCCACTCCGGACCGTCTCTGCTACGGTATTGATCATATTGAGGATTCGATTTGGCAGTAAAATCTGGAGTTTGACGGGGATGTGCTCTAATGGGCATGCTGATTTCCCAATACTAATCAGATCAAAACACTGAATGGGGCTCTTCTAATTTCTAATTTCAAACACAGTGAAAGAGCCAAGTCTGTGGTTGCCACATAATTTATGTTTTCCAAGGAGTGCGATGCACTTGTGCCGAGCACTCTGAGCCGAAGCCCAATTATCACAAGTGGTATTAAAAGAGTGAAATTCTTCATTCCTCTTTCATTAAGCCTGTCCGTGGTGCCGCAACAAGCTCAGGCCCCCTCGCGGCACGTACAAATCATCTCAGTGCGCCGTCAGATGCATGGTAATCAATTCATTATTTATTTCATTATCATTCCCTGACTGCAGTTTTGAGGCAGACAGTTTTTATTATTCATGACAGGCGGCCTTTTGATTCCTGGGCATTTTCCTTCGCTCTGCTTTCCCTCTTTTTTTGCTGAACATAATCCAGATTTGTCATCCATTTTAATGCTGCCTCATTCTAATGCATGGAGAGGAGGAGGGCAAGATGCTAGAGTCTGTGTGCTCTTCTCTGGGTAATTAGATTGGTGTGGTGTGGTTCAGCATTGAGTGCTGGGTTAGCCAGGCCATTAATCAGCCCCTTTGGTGTACTCAGAGATGGACAGATGTCCTTTGAGGGGGGTTTTGCGGCTTGAGGAGGGAGTAAAGAAAGAGGCAATAATCCTTCAAAACGGGCCTCCGTTTAATTTTTTCCTCGTCCCTTTCAGATCTGTGCCTTTTCACTCCTCTTTTCTCCTCATTTTGCATGAAATATCGGGGTCTACAGATCTACATCAAGGTAGAGGGAGATCTCTGCATATTATCAGCCTGTGTGAGCCATGACTGTCTTTGAAGCTTAAGAGGATGAACAGCGGGATCTCTGCAGCAGGTTGCAGCAAAAAATAAATGAGGGTACACCCCCAGACTACCCAGCTTATTGCCTGATCCTTGCTTTATGAACTCCGACTGGCTCCACGAGGAAAACCTGAATGGCACAGAACACTGCATCCGTGCAGCACATACGTTTCTGAAGGGAAGGTATATGATTTTGGCTGACAGTTCCTCAGGGGCCGTGACAGGCGAAATTGCCATGAAGCTGACATACTGTGGAGCGGTTTTGTCAGATATGTCGGCGAAAGGATCCGATGGCCACCGAGAGTCACCGCAGCATCTGAATGATGCAATAAAACCTAAGACTGGATCTGTGTCAGGCAGCTGCCATTGATCGCACATACACACAACATGAATAATTTACACCGTCTTGGAGGGAACCCAACTGTCAATACCTGAAAGCCTCTTTATTGAGCATCTCATAATGGCAATGTACAGTTCATGTTATCTCATACACTCGGGTAAGGTTGTGCATCCTTATGAGCTGGAGTTGATTTTGCTCTCTGAATTTATAATGTAGCACAATGACTCCTGACATTATCTTCTAACCAGATTGTGTTATACCTTATTTACCTCATTTTTTATTGATGTATTTATGTGACTCAGAAAGCCTAAATGGTTTAGAAGTTCTGTGTGCGACATTAAGAGCATTAATAAAGCAGCAAACTACTTTTTGCTTTGTAAAGATGTAGTGGAGTGATGGCGTCATGGGCAGAGAATGAAGTCATGCTACCCCTGTGTGTTGTGATCCAAGCGTCTCTGTGGTTTGTTCTGGTGAGCCGGTCCAGACGTGTGTGGATGAAGCTTGTGTGTGGACGAAATTGAGGACATTTACACCATACAGTGATGCGGAGAAGGCACAAATTGGTGCATAAAACATCGTCAGAATGCAGGAAGTTTGGTGTTAGAGGCCGTACACATGCCACGTTTTTGGTGCCCTTAAATTCATTGTTGTTAAAGTAGACGCACAGCAGGGCTGAGCGCCTGTTTTTCAGGGTGCTATGGCTGCTGAGATAAACCAAGTTCAACTTTTAGAACGCAGCTGCGTGCACCGCATCCCACGTGATGCGGACTAATTAATCACAGCTAACAGATATCTTTCCTAGTCTGTGATAAACATGGAAAAGTTGATCATGTTAGTGCAGGGCTACCCAGAACTTTACATCTGTCCCACAGACGATAGGCCTACACACTTATAAACAGCTCCTGGACGAATATCAGCTCTGCACACAGGATTTCAGGTATATAGGTGTTAATACGATGCTTGTTAGGTTGCTTATCAACCTCCAATGCAACCCGCCGCCATGCTCTTGAAAGCTGGCATCAAAAAGGCACAAGAGTAGCTCCCAGCACCCGACCTTGCATTTTCCAGGCAGTGCATGGCCTCTAAGATGCTCAAAAATTCTTGGCGGAGGACCCAAAATCCTTTTTTCATGTGTGTACCTCACATGCTAGCTCATCTCTGTTGCTCTGCACTGTGCTCATACACCTGTTACAGCTGATATCAAGACAGTGTCGCCACAAAATCGTAGCGCCCACTCTCCCAGGTTAATACTGTTAGCTCTGTCAGATTGTTTGCTGTTGTTTAGCACTGTTTATGGAGTTAGCACTGTTAGCTGCTAGCCACCCGCTCATTCACCTCCATGTTAAGAACTGTATCCAAATAACTTATATGCTCTGAGCACCTTTCACCATAAGAGAAGATAGTGAGTCCCTTTACTGTTGTAATTTGAGAAATACTCATCTAATCACTAAAACAGAGAAACATATGAGTGTTTTATGCTTCTTTAGCTCCTGCATGTGACACTGAACTTAAGCTAAAGGATGTCAAAGGTTTACATGGCAGTTTAAAGCATGAAAATATGGGCCACTTAGCAAGGATAACAGGTTAAGTTCCGCCGTCTGACCAACCAAACAACCACTAATTGCACACTTCCTCGATGAAAGACCGTTCCCTGTTTTCCACAGCCTGGAGTGCAGAGGCTAACGTCAGACGCTAAACCGGCGCGCTCTGCCATATCCTGCTTCCCTCCTCATCCGAATGTGCTTCCAATTACCCGCGGTCAATGAGTTTCAGAAATGCCCCCTTCATTGCCATTGTCTCTCTCCTCACTTCTGTCCCCGTTCCAGGGCTTACCGCCGTGCGGAGTGATGAGTAATTAGAATATGGACTGGTAATTAACAGCAGCTTCTCAGCTGATGAAGTCTAGCGAGAGCTGAGGAGCGGAGGCTGGCATGCGCGGCTGCCGGTGAGATCATCATCGTGTCGTACAAATGGAAACAATGGACGCTGTCTGTGCCTCGCTGCTCCCGGGCCTCGCTCTCAATTGGAAAATCAATGACGAGATAGAGACCCGCACTCGAGTGGAGTAGCCCAAAAGTGGGACTAGAAATCGAAACATGAAGGATGGCATGATGTAATGAAATGAAACGGTGCTGCATAAGCACACCGAGACAAAAAGCTCGGCTGTAATCAGTGTCATTTTCAGTGTCTGCGCTAAAGACAAAAAGAGCTTTAGAGCTGTCGACTCAGCCGTCATCACTAAACGGTCATCCGCAGCTGTATATCCTGGGATAGGATCATCGAGCAGCTTCCAGACATGACATACCTTCAGGTCGCCCTCTTTTCCTTCCCGATCACTGTTTTTAAGTTTCATAATCATGACTCAGAGCGTTAGTCATGTGTGTGTTGCAAGGATGGGAATGACCCTGGAGTTAGAGTCTTAAAGATGATTCAGGAGGAAGGAAGCCTTAAAACCTCTCTGCTAAACACTTCCTCTTACAGCTGGGCAGTTTAATCAGCTTAATCATGCATCGGTACATATCCGCGCTGACTTTTCACACAACAAACCAGACAACCTTTTATTTTATTACAGCTGTTGCCCGACCTATACGTCCCTCTTTGTCACGATTGGCGCGCAGGGAAGACATGCATAATTTAATGCCACCAAAGAGGTGTCGGAGGCTAAAAATAAACTGTGATTCTGTCAGGTGAATATTGTGATAAATGGAGGGTCGTGAGTGGAGCTCATAGGTCCTGCAGCATTTGAGTAATACAATTTTCATGAAAGGAGAATTAATTACACTTTCAGGTAATGGAGCTATTCCAGAAAAGCTTCCGCCGCCGAAGTCCTGCAGGTGAAATTAGGGAACAGATTGCTGAAAGCTGGTTTGGAAATACTGCATCTGGGGCTAGAAAGCGTCTCTTTAGCTGCACGGTGAAGTAGTTCAGAAAAATGTTTCTCTCATTATCATACAAAGGACATTATAATCAGATTTTGTATGCAAAATTTAAAAAAAAAAGAAGAGGCTGGAGGCTGTGCATGTACTTGATGGCCCGCAATGATTCCAGGCTATCTTTCTTCCAACTATACCATCCTTTGAGATCCATAAAGCATTTCCAGAGGTTGTTTCCAGGACGCGGGCCTCTGTCTATGTCTACCAGCTGCTCTTTGACTTCGGAACACGGAGGAGCGCTCCCTCCTTTCTCACCCTCGGCATTTCTCTTGTTGTTGTTTTTGGTGAGGGAAAACGAATAAACTCATTCCCCAGAGGCCTCGGTTATTCAGTCAGCAGCCCACACACACACTGAGACACACACACGGGAAGCTATTTCTCCCCTTGTCTGTCGGTGGAAGCAGAGAAATGGATTTAAAAGAAAGTATTTGGTAAACTTCTCCCAGAGTACGGATTGCTGCATGCAACTTCTTGGCAACTCAATTATAAGCCAATCAAGCAGCGAGAGATAAAGCTTTTGAGCCTTTGCTGTTTTTTTGAACGTCCTCACTGCACCCACACAACAAGACTCGGCTTTAGCCTCAAATACATATCATGTGGCCTTGCTGCACATCTGAGTCATACAGCAAACAGAGACAATACACTGAGTAACGGATAGAGCTAATGATCACGCCCACAGCTGCCACTGCTGCTCAGGGATAATGGGAAAATTGTCTCTTGAAACTTGTACAAACACACATAAATAGATAAATACATTGTCGGTGTGTTGGTCCCTGTCATCTGTTCCCACACACACATATATATACATACATGCCTCGATCAAGTGCCCAATGTGGATTTCTATGTTGATCTAATTGCATGCACACCAGGCTCTAACTGGCCGATGTTACAAGCCCGAGCACGACTAATTCTTTTTCTGCCTCTCTGGTTTCATTAGTCTGTGAAACGACTGGAGCCGTGTACACTGGCTGTTGTGAGGCGAGGGGCTTTGAGTCATCGGTTTGCCTCACAACACGAAGGTAGAGATCACCCAAAACACACGAGTCCAACATATTTTTGGACTCCGCTGCCGGAGAAGGTAAAAACTCCAGGGAGACAAGGACACGTACAAGTCCTGCCGTTGCTTTATGGAAAGATTCTGAAAAGTCTGGGTGATTTCTTACCCTGCCTGGCATGTTTACGGCTCAGAGTGTGTGTGTGTGTCCCCAGATATGAGTTACCGTGCGCCAGCAGGATGTATGGTGCCGTTTGTCTATAGGTGGGCTTCGGTCCAAACACGCACTCTCACAGGAGAAATAACCATAAGGTGAATGAGTAACAGACACCAGCCTCGTTCTGTTACATCAGCAAAGTCCCAAACTGCAGCACATCTCCACAGATGCTAGATTAGGAGTCATAATTCACACCTCTGGGTGCAGTGATTACATCACCCATTAAGCATGATTCAGCCTTTCAGGGCTTGATGACAATTGAGTTTGTCATCTGAGAGTGATATATTTGCTCAAGATCCTCTGCGCACTGCTTGCGATTTCTAAATGTTGTTTTATGTATATGGGTCAGCTAGTGCTGTTCGTGGCTCTGGGCTAAAAGCAGTCCCACTAGTAATCATTATCTGGGCCTGTTTGTTTTCACTGCGGTCTCTGCGGCGTGGGATGGACTGCGCGTTACATCCAAGTGTCCTGGCAGCCAGTCTTCTCTCCCTGACCCGTGTAACCCCGGTCTGTTAGCGCAGCCTCGGCCTCGTTCCTCCACTTCTAACAAGCGGCCATTAATAAATCATGCTTTGCTCATTACCCAGGCCCTGTTATCAACCCGTGTCTGTGAAATTGATCTAGTCTGCGCACTTCTCCACCGGAGACCTCCACGCTTCTGTCCTTCACATCTTGCGAGGCATCACTGTCAGCGGCCTGTTTCCCCTCTCAACCTTCACCCCTCTCCCTCCCCTCTTTCCTCTCCTCCAGCGGTCTTTCATCACTTTTCCCCTCGTCACGTCCTGTCACAGCTTCCCCCGATGCCAGTTTTGGACTCAAGTGGCATATATTCAGTGTGATTAAATTGAAGCTTTTGTGCCAGAAACTTTCAAAAGTTATTATAATTCGATTTGCCACCAGCGTCCCTGCAGTTTGTGTGAGCCACACATGATCAAAGTGTGTTCACCACACCCATCAAATGGCAGAGAAGCCCTCGAAAAATGACTACCCTTTAAATAAAAACATTAATTTACCAAAAAAAAGAAACTTCAAGTTGGTGCAGAATATTGATTAAAGTCGTACATCAGTGTAACCCTCTTCAAACCACCCATATTTCAGCACTCAGGTTCTGAGATTGTTTGAGTCTGAGCACCCATGAGTGTTCCCAATTAGCCCCACCACTCATTTCATTCCCAGAGGCTCTTCTTCTCCATTACACCTAATGAGATCTTTTTCAGAGAAAAAAAATCTCCGGGCCAAGTCTTATTAGACCTTTTTTTAAAGCATTTTCAGAAAGCTGCTTCGCCATTGGTCCACCGTCGGAAATGAGTCACACTGGCCGTTTGATCGCAGATGTTAAAGACCTGCCCAGGCTAATATACGCCGGCTCAGGCCGCGCTGCCATCCGCTTTGCTTTCCTCATCTAGCACTGGCACATATGGCCGTTTACCCAGCAGAGAGGAATTCGGCTCCTCCCGCGTTATTAAATGGGAACCGTCTGAAGCTGAAGGGATTTGATTTTGTCTCTATTTGTGGACCCAAAAGAAATCTGGGACTTACTGTATAAGCCCCCTGAGCTTGTAGACAGGAACAAAAGTATTCCATCTCTGTATGTGACTGTCTTTTTTGTTAGTCTCCATCCATCCAAATCCTTTGAGTAGCCAAGAGAGAGTGAGAGAATAGCATGGTGGAACCTCATTTATTGCTCCCATCTGTTTATGTCTTCTTACTCCTGGAAGTGAATTTGAGGAGCAGGAATGACCGGCGCTCTGTGGCATGCAGATGTTCCCTTCCTGCTCTTTGCTCCGAGTCATTAAGTGTGGTGCGGTGCTGTATATAAGGTTGGCAGGCGAAGCTGGCCGCCTCTACGGACTGTATGGTTTTAGCATGCTGGAGCTCTGTGGAGATATTTGGTGGCAGATCACCCTGGCTTTGATTTTCTAAAATATGCGCGCGCTTCTTCGTCTGTCTGCTCACTCTCACATAAAGGATTTCACTTTTTCATTTTCACACCCATGCACACGTACCGGAGATCTCCTCAGTAATCGAGTCAAGACTCTGGTCGCCGTTTCTTCTCACGTCAACATCAAAGGCCTCGTCTGTCCTCACGATCTGAAAACCTGTTCCACTGGTGCCCCGGCTCCCCGCATCACTCCTGTGTTTTAGAGGCGTCTGCACGCAACACCATTACTCCTCATTAACGTCAGCTCAGCCTGTCAGAGATGGTGTTAATGCTTGTTAAAATTAATCTTGCTGCTTCATACACTGAGGAGTTAGCAGTCCTTTGAAAGCCTCTCAGTTTCACACCGCAACCGCTCCTCTCCTCTGTTATGGATGAAGGGATGGAACGCCGAGGTTAAGTAGCCTCCGCAGAGGTCAAAAGGAGATGATTTGTTATCTCTGATGGCTGAAAAAAAATTCCTTGTGTGTCTTAGAACTTACAATAACTGACCTCACCTCCAACCTCCTGGTCAGGCCTTCATAGTCACAGTGAGGAGAGGCCGCATCAAAGGAATATTTCAACCCTAAATAGCCATTTGTAGATCAATTACTCACCCTGTGATGAGTTAAATTCATGAAAAAACTACCTCTGATGAACAAAGAATCCAAAAATACTCCTGCAGTGTAATCCAAGTCTCATTTATCCAGTCGCATGCTCAGTACTTCTCAGACAGACAGCTCCTTCAGACGGGGAACTGAACTGAAAGTGCAGCACTCTTTAAACCTCGTTCAGTTCGTTGTTTTGTGTTATTGTGTAACTTAGGTGCTTTAGATCAGTGGTTCCCAGCTGGTCCAGTCCAGATTTCTCCTCAGTCATTAGTTCAAGGTCCACACAGTTTAATATATTCAGCGTCATACTTGCGTTTGGACATGTCATCGAGCTAGTTTGCTGTCTCTGTCAAGTAGCTGTCCATAGGTCACTCACTCTACAGCAGGAAACGGCACTTCAAAATAAAAGCTCTGTGCCAGAAATTGACTGTACTTAGAAATAAAGTGTGTTTTTTACAAACGTCCATTCAGAGTGGACCCGCGACAAGAATTTTCTCCTTTTTTGGATTCTTTGTTCAACATAGAGCGCGGCTCGAGACGCATTTTCCTGAGTTTCCCAACCTGAGTCCGAGACAGTTATAACCTCTTAGTCTCGTCATCTAGTGGACCCGATTGGACTCTTTGGCGGGCCGGTTCTGGCCCATGGGTCGTATGTTTAACACCCCTAGGGGGTGAAGTATTTCTTTAACATCATCAAAAGCCAGATGAAGGCTATTCTTACCACAGAAACAGAAACCAGGGTGACATACAGAGCACTGTGTCTGCATGTGTTTTCCCTCTCCTGGCAGTGATGGTCACGGCTGTGATGGCTGGCAGACGGACACGTCGCTCCTTCACCAGGTCTGATGCAAACCAGTAACACTCTCTGCCCGCCATCAGCTCTGAAAGCAGCACACACACACACACACACACACACGTGGAAACACATACATGACGACTGCAGAACAGGCGTAGACCCAGGACACCCGCTCACGTGCCTCTCTGACCCCACCGCCTCTGGATTTCTCCTTGTGAAAATATAATAGCCCTCCAGTAATGCGCCGCAGTTCATGATTACTTTATAAAGCCCTGCATATTTTAAAGGCACAATATTTGATATTCAATCTGTATCTCTCTTTCCTCCTGGCCAATTTTGATAATGTGATCGCGGCCCTCGCTCCATTCAACATTCACTTTTATCCAATAAGCTCTTGTCTCCCATCTCAGGAAATTAAGTTGTCATCCTGTGTCTCTTTCATTAATGTGAATATCATTTCATTGCTGTTTATTAAATTCCAGGTAGCAGACTATGGCCAGAGGTGATTCTAATAGTGGGGTTATATTTTTAACTCTCCAGCTTGACAGTGCATTATTAACACAGACGATGCATTGAAAGGCTTTTCCACAAAAAAATATATATATATATTCATGCATTTAAACAGGCTCTATATTTCAGCTGTATCTGCTCCAGTTCATCAGCATTCTGGGAGGATCTCGTCATCCTTACAGCTCCTGTGGAACATTTTAAGCAGCTTTCTCTCTTTACTCTCTGCAGGTGGACCTCGGGTTCTTGCGGTTCGTCTCGGCCATCGGGACCCAGGGCGCCATTTCCCAGGAGACCCGGAAGATCTACTATGTCAAGTCCTACAAAGTGGACGTCAGCTCCAACGGAGAGGACTGGATCACCCTGAAGGAAGGCTCCAAACAAAAGGTAGTGACATCATCTGGAGACATGAAGCTCTGATAACTTCTCTCAATCTTATAACAGCCCATGGCTCAACACAACACTGTCAGAGCAGACTAAGGCCATGTTTACACGAAAACAATCCGCTAAAAACAGAATCATTTCTCATTTTCATTTTGAAAAAAGTTCCATGTACAGACGACAACCTTTTGATAACAATCGCCGTGCACACAAATCCACAAAAACGCTGTAGTATACATGCCAGGCCAGTAGTTGGCGGTGTGACTCTGTAATGAAACAACACACGCATGCACACATGTGCTTCCTTCTACAGAGCGGTGATGTATAAACAAACAAAATGGCACCTGCACGTACGTTTGTCTGGACGGACCATGGGGTGGAGTTGCTACAGTAAATCTACACTCTGCTGGAGAAGCATTGATAAATTCAACAGGGTGAGCGGCACAAACAGAGCTCAAGAGTCCGCCATTGTTGTTGTGATGGTCGACTAGTGACTGGAACCGTAATGCACATGTGCGAAAAGTCTCCGTTTTCAGAAAAACATATTGCACGTTTACATGACAACGGAGACGGTGCTGTTTCCAAAAAATTGAACTCTGGAACTTGTTTTCAAAATGTTGGCACCCAAAACGCCGCTGTCGTGTAAATTAGCCAATTAGCCAAAATCACAGGGCTGACACATAGAGACAGACAACCATTCACACTCACATTCACACCTACGGACAATTTAGAGTCACCAATTAACCTGCATGCCTTTGGCCTGTGGGAGGAAGCTGGAGCACCCGGAGAAAACCCATGCTGGCAAGGGGAGAACATGCAAACACCGCACAAAGGGCTCTATACCGCCCGTCGTATAAACAGGACCTAGATAATGGAAATAGTTTGTTTTTGCTTCTGCCTGACCAGTAACTGTCATAAAAGCCACCGCCGCACATGGTCCTCACTTGAAATATCTCATCTTAGTAAAGCCGCCAGCTGACTTGAATTGTGGTCTATTCCAAGTTGCCTTTGAGCTCAACAAAAGGGGGAATACCCGGCCATATGCACTTGAGTCTCTGTCTCCCAACGTGCAATTATACACTTTCCTCTGAATGGTGATATACCCACAGTCTGTGTAAGCGGACGGTATTTTCAGCACAGGCTGTGGTGCTAATGCAACACTGCAGTAGCCATAGGGAGGATTATGTAAGGAATGTAGCCTCTGTTTTATCTCGGGCACCCGTCAGCTCATCGTAAAAGAAGCGGGGATGACAAAAGACTTGACAAACAAGAGTTATTGGGGCAGAGGGGAAACGGGAGAGGCTGTAATGTTTGAGCAGCTGGTAGAGGAGTGTCCAGAAGAGAGGGAGAAGAAGAGAAAGGAAGGAAGGGAGGAGTGGTACGCTTGACCGGAGCGTGACAGGCTGTAACCATCGATTGCTGATCAGACCAGGTTTTGTCCATCTGGAGGCAAACACCCTCTCTGCGGTGGGTGTCCGAGAGGCATGTGCGTGTCTGTGTGACATGTAAATACCACAAGTGGGAAAAAGCGCGAGGCCACAAGCGGAACAAAGAAAGTTCTCGACAGCAACACAGCATCCAAACAAGCGTGTTTGTGCTGCTATGTACACGTGCCCCAGGCCTGATTATTTTATGGTCTCTCCGAAGTACACAGTCCCTTCTGCAAAGTGGCGGCTTAAAGGTGCCGTGGTGAGCCCAGCCTGTGTTTTTCCGGACTCTAAAGTGCTTTTGTGCAGAGGGGCACCATTTGCTACATGCTGAGCCTGCAGTTTGGCGTCTTAGCGCAGCGCAGGAAAAAGCCACTTTACAGCTAGCGAGTGGAGTGGAGAGGAGACTCAGCGTGACATTTAAGAGAGTGGATGACTTTGTTGCGGTCCCTTAGTGACGTGGGTGACAGGTATTGCTCTGGGACTAGGTTGCAGAGGGGCAGGCAGGCTGTTTGGACTAATGGATCAGCCCTGGTGATGTTTGTGTTCATCCTAGATTAGCTGAACTGCTACCTCTCTGTCCATCCTGCTCCTCTCAGCTGGATTCCTCTCTGCCCCACAGACACTCCGGTGGAGAGGTCAGGAGGTCACATGGTCACTGGTGTGATTCAATTACCCAGAATGAACTGTGACGAGCTGTTGGGAGTTGCTTTGCTGGGTGGCCGGCCTCTGCGTATGGTGCTAGTAAACTGTCAACTGACCCCAGGGGAGAACAGTGGCATCTCTGACCTTTAAACAAGACACTGCAGTAAAACCTCCACAAAATCTGGAACTAGTAGACAGGAAAAGGACATCTTGAGTCAATCTGGTCTTGTCAGTGTTAAACATACTACCTCAGGTTTCACAGTCACAGGCCGCGGCCTGTTTGTGCTGCTACATGCTGCGCAAGAGGAAGTCCTAGGGCTAATTTAGGGGTGACAGGGGAAATCAGTTTGGTCTGTCTGGTAGGTATGTTTGTATGTATGTGACATTTGCTGTCTTTTTAAATTTGTCACTTCCATAAAGAGTATAAAATAATGGACGTAGCTACTGTGACGTCACCCACTAGTTTGTGGACTCCCACTTTGACGCTCAAGTTGGCATTTTGGCTGTTGCTATCTTGGATTTTGGGAGCCAAGAGATGCATCCAACCCTAATGCTAGCTGCTAGCTTGGTTAGCATGGTGCATTTACCGCTATGTTTAAGTGTGATAATGCTAATGCTAATTTTTGCTATTAAAAACAGACTTAAAACCATTAAAAACAAAAAGTACTTCCGAGAAAAATTGAACATCCGACTCCGTAGGGGGTCTTTAAATACCTCAAAATGCTGAGCAAGACTTTTTAGGACACCAAAACATTACAATTAACTTTCATTAACACACTGAAATAACAGCTACGGCTACACCTATACTGTGTGAATCTGGTGACATCATGATTACGTTACCTATCCAATGCGTAACTTTAAGCCATGATAAAATGTAAACAGCCCTCGTACAGTTGTCATGAATGAGAATATTAGCTATAGAGACCAAAACTGTTTTGTGTACCAGGCTGTAAACGTGTTTATTTCCTCTGTAAAGTTGGGCACTTTAACACGGCGTGTATGGGGACGCTTCTGGAGCCAGCCTCTGGTGGCCATTAGAGGAACTGCAGCTTTCGGTACCTCCACTTTGGCTGTATTTTGTAGCCTCAGAGGTTGCCACTTGGTGATTTCCAGCGCTACTTCATGTCTCAATACCTTGACTCAGTACACAGTCACTAAGCTGCAGTTTTATTTTTTAATTTTCAGATGTGACAGTACTTGCTGCATCTTAATCAGTCAATCAGCTTTAATCTGTCACATTAAATCACATAAGGGACAATTCCAGTGAAATGTAATCCCCTTTAGTTCCTTCAATCTGTGCATTAAACAGAGTGTAATAATAAATACATGTGCCTCGGCTCTCTGTTTCTCGACTGAGTGCAGTCAAGGCCTCAGACAAACTTCCGCCCTGCATCTCAACTCCACATGTCAATAATTTACACACCTTCTGCCTCCATCGCAGGTTTTCCAAGGCAACACCAACCCAACAGACGTTGCTAAGACAATGCTGCCCAAACCCACGCTGACGCGCTTCGTCCGGATCCGTCCCGTTACCTGGGAAACAGGCATCGCGCTGCGCTTCGAGGTGTATGGATGTAAGATATCAGGTTGGTACTGCTGAGATCCCTGCTGATCTGCCTACATACACACACACACACACACACACATATCAGCTCTGTCTTTGCTCACAGCTGCCACTGAAAACACACACGCCTGCATTATACTGCGTGTAATCTAATCAGATACAGTTTCAAATGCAACAATCAGATGATGCTCTATTTAGGCTCTCCGCACATGCCCATGTGTTAGTTAAGCTCCCGTCTTGTTTCAGCGTACTTGCTATTTCCCACTCTGGCCCCAGTTGCACAAACACTTCTTCTGCCAGGTGTTGACATGAAGCTCTGTTTCTGCGAGAGTCCTGCTCCGAGGCCAAAGCTAGCTGCTGCATTATAGAGGAGCGGCACATGAAGGAGGATTACCTATTTATGTTACCCCATGTTTAGATGCACCTCATTCAATATAAATGGAGCCAACAGCTGGCAGGCAGAGAGAGTGGGAGCTGGGTGGGATTTATATGGCCCCATCCCTCCTGCCGAGCCGGTCTCAGCCTCCTCTTTAGCCACAGTCTGTCTTTTGCTTGCAGAGCTTTGATTTTTGGCAAAGCTCCCCTCATCTTTGCCTTTTTGTCGATATTGTTTTAATGACTGGTGTGTGTGGCTCACTTTCATATGGTTTTAGCACATCTGTGAGCATCTCTACGGGTTTATGAGCATGTGTATTGGATGTTAATTAGTGCTTGCCTGTGTGTTTTGCTCCTCTGTACTTGTATATCTTACAAGGACAGAGGAAAAAAAGCCATTTGTTGCCTGTGTTGTTAGTTCAGCATTAAGCCTTGGATTACAGTGAGGGTCAGGATTAGTTGCAGCCAGCCAAATGTGCTCATATGCGAGTGTTCTGTGTGTGTGTGTGTGTGTGTGTGTGTGGAGTAACGCAGTTATGCATTACATGTGTGCGGCTGTTCATGTAATAGCAGAGGGCACTGTGGGTACAGCAGGGTTACAGCTGGGGCGTGTGTTTCGGGCTCGCGACCAGACCACTGCACAGAGCGTAAACACATCACAGAGCTGAAGTCGCCGCAGGGCCTCTGTAAGGACGTCAGCACCCCCTGGGTGCTATGAAGTCACTGCCAGCTCCACTGCAAGCTAGCAGAGAGGAGCGGGGAGGCTCTCGAGGGCTGTGTAAACTCAGTGACTCACTCGCTTCTACCTTGAGTTATGATACCAGAACTTTACTGGATAAACTTTTGTTGAAAGAAATGTGAACTTTTTAGTGCATCTCCACTTTTCCTGGAAAGTGTTGCCATGGTAACAACATCCTATACAGCACACCAAAACATGAGCAATGTAAAATTATTCCAAACTCCCCCTTTAGTTGTGGAGACCATAATTCGGGTATCAGATTAGAGGAGGGGTTGTACCCCAGAATGTTGCAAGATGTTCCTCCTTAAATCATGAAGGTCGCGTGCCCCCGCTGATACAAACAGCTACTCATTAATAAAAAGATCCACCGCCCTGTTGTTTGTAAATATGCCACAGCGTATAAATATCTCTGATGAACCTCTGATGCTCCACCCAAACCCTAAATGCAGCCCACACCGCCGTGTTTTACCATCTACATGCTTACAGTCCACAAACACACACACACGTGTTTGTTCCTCAGGGTGTGTCATTGCATGCACGCCATCTCTGAAGCTCCTGTGATCGCAGCTGAAGTCGATTACCAGCTCCAGATGACCCGGGGACTTCGCCCGAGTGTCTAAACGCAGATCAGAAACACACACACACAATCACACACATGTACCTTTCTCTCATATCCTCCCACTTCAAAGGCGGTCAGCGCGCAGTGCCGTAGCTTTGCTCGACTGGAGACTGTGACCGCTCTCGAGCAGATCTTGGCCAAAGACGAGAGAAGGAAGGTAGACGAACCAAGAAAACATTCGAGAGGCTTCCGCACTACCAGTGTTTGTTCCTTGAGCTCTGATTTTTAAGAATGCAGGACCAGAGTTTCGTCTCACGGGTCTGCATAGGAGCTGCTTTAGATAACCAGAAAGAGAAACACAAGTCTGAATGAAGCCTTGTTCTCCCAAGTCTTCGCTCTTTTTTTTTTTTCCAGCTATGCTATTGAGTGCTGCAGCAGGTACAGTGCGCACTTTGTCTCACAGACACAGAAGATGCAATAATGCTCGGATTTATCCCTCCGTGGGAGCCAGATAGTAAATATGTTATTGCTTACCACATGTCCCTGACTCAGTGTCTTGGGATTAAGTGTTAGGAAGAGACAGAGAGGAAGATTTACCCTTAATACACGCTGCTAAGTGTCAGAACTCTGGGGGTAATTACATCACCGGGAAACTTATGTGAGCTCAAGTGTATTCTACTGTTACACCCACAGGACACAACAACTATAAAGTTTTACAGTTTGCTAGTACTATAAATGTACCGTAAATATGAGCAAATATCTGTATCTGTAGATTGGTGTGGCGTCTTTGTGGCTGCTGTGGCCATTTTAATAAAGAATGCCCCATCCAGGCACAATCTACTTAAGGGTATACAACTGAAACCTTAAAAACTACACTGTCTCATTACATTCAGAGCAGTTTGGCAGTCCAAATATTCTGTAATAATGTAATAAATCCTTGAAAATATAATGTCAAACATTAAAAATGTTTCCATTTTTTACATGGACCATTGATAAAAGGAAGGTGGGATAAAGGGACAGTTCACCCTCAAATCAAAAATGCTTATTTTTCCTCTTACCTGTAGTGCTTTTTATTAATCTAGATTATTTTAGGGTGAGCTGCTGAGTGTTGGAGATATCGGCTGTAGAGATGTCTGCCTTCTCACCAATATAATGGAACTTGATGGCACTCGGCTTGTTGTGCTCAAAGGGCCGAAAAGTATATTTGAAAGGCTTAACAGCAAGGTCTCTTTCCAGAAGTCATGACCCGGTTACTCAAGATAATCCACAGACCTTCAGTTCAGTTCACAATTTTATTCACAAAGGTCAGATTATTACTAGGTCAGATAACATAAATAGAAAGAGAAGATAAAATACAAGACCTTGTCGTGAGCAGTTTCATGTAGGAACTATTTTCTTTGTACTGCACTAAACCCGCCAACTGTATCACCCAGAGGGAAGTGTGCATCTACTGCTAGCTCACCGAGCATCACTGAGCTAGCTAATGTCCTAGCTCAGCCAAGGAGGACGCCATTAATGTTTACATCTCGCGCTGTCACTGTCACAATCACGATCATGAGTCTCTGATCCATTAGGAGTTGTATGCTTCCCTCTGTGCAGTGATAGAGTTGGCGGGGGAAGTTCAGTAGAAAGAAAATAGTTCCTACATGAAACTGCTCACAACAAGGTCTGTAGATTATCTTGAGTACCTGGGTTATGGCTTCTGGAAAGAGACATTGCTGTTGAGTTTTTCAGATGAATGTTTTTCACACTTTGAGCACCACAAGCTGAGTGCCATCTTGTTCCAGTATATTTGAGAGAAGGCAGACATCTCTACGGCCGATATCTCCAACACTCTGCATCTTACAACAAAACATTTAGACTGATAGATAGCACTACAGGTAAGAGCTAAACTATGTACATTAGATTTTTGGGTGGACAACAGCTTTGCAAGGATGGCACTGGATATCTTTGTAAGAAGATGACAACATGTGGAAAGTTAAGAAAATCAGATTTAAACATGCAAATGCGTCTGAGCCGCAGCAACAGGTTGTTATCCTGTTCAGCTCTTGATACAGAGGGGTAGCACTGAGAAAAAAAATAAGAAAACAGCTGTCTCCTTTTGGAAACAAATGAGAAATACATCCAAAGATGCTAAAACCTACAGAGAATTAGAATAGGGTGAGATCAGAGAAGTAGAATAAAAGGAGGAGAAGAAAGTTTGAAAATGCGGACAGGAAACAACGAGGTGTTAAAAGACACAGTCCCACAGATGTTGACAGCTGTGGAGCAGAAGGTAGATGAGTGCAGCAGCAGATAAAACACAAAGAGAATGTGTTTCTGTGTGTTGGTATATGTGAGTCTATAGAGGGAGGAGGGGGGTGGATGAGGGAGATGAAAAGAAAAAGCACTCCCAGAATGCAGGACGTGGAAGCACCAACCGAGAGGAGGGTTTTAATTGGCTGCCTGGAGACAACCGCTTCAGGCAGAGGAATTAGTATGCATGAGATCTGCAGTCAGAGAGAAAGAGAATAGAGGGAGAGATCACAGCAACATCACAACGAGTTTGGGGAATTGTCCTCCTCACTTTGACTTTCACCATCCCTGCTGCCCCTATATGAACCTCAAACTCACCAAACTCCACTTGTGGCATGGTAAATGATGTTGAACATCAAGCCTTTGGATATGGATCAAGTCTTTTGTCGCCCATCATCTCTGCAGGGTTTCATTAGTCCGTATCAAAAAGCTAAGCACCTCTTGCTTTCCCTTTTTGTCTTTCAGAGTACCCGTGCTCGGGCATGCTGGGCATGGTATCAGGTTTGATCACCGACAACCAGATCACTGCATCCTCGCACACGGACCGGAGCTGGGTACCAGAGAACGCCCGCCTGCTGACCAGCAGGACTGGGTGGACCCTGCTGCCGCAGCCCCAGCCTTTCACCAGCGAGTGGCTGCAGGTGGATCTTGGCGAGGAGAAGCTGGTGAAGGGGTTGATCATCCAGGGAGGGAAGCACCGCGAGAACAAAGTCTTCATGAAGAAGTTTCGCTTCGGCTACAGCAACAATGGGTCCGACTGGAGGATGGTGTTGGACACCAGCGGGAACAAGCCAAAGGTGAGATGTTCTCTGTCAACGTATCTTCGTACAGCATATGATATCCTACAAATATGTGCCCCACAAATGGTGTTACGGACTTAACACAAAGTGACGTAGTAGAGTTACTTTTAAGGCCCTTAATGGTCTCTCTCCCAGCTATATCTCCAACCTCTCAGTGCCATACATGCCAGAAGGTACTTTGAGGTCCTTGGGCAGAGGTCTCTTCCCTATTCCAGAGGTCCTGCTGAAAACTAAAGGGGACAGAGTGTTTGCTGTGAGGACCGTGAGGCTCTGGAACAGTCTGCCCAAGGAAATCAGATCAGCCGAGTCAATGATCTCTTTTAAGTCCATTCATAAAACATACTTTTATCAGAGAGGCTTCCCTGGTTTTACTTGAGTTTTAAGTTCATTCAAACTGTCTTTATTTCCTCAGTATTTATACACTTGAGTGTTTTTATTAGTTCTTTTAAAAGTTGTTGTTTTCATGTCTTGTCTGTTTTAATTATTGACATGTAAAGCACTTTGTAACTCTGTTTTGAGAAGCACTTTATATACTGTGGTTAGGTCAAGGAAAAGAGACATGGCTAGGTAGAACTTTACTAACGTATCCTTATTGAATGGCTCATATGATATTCCATGAAAATGCAGACACATTAGTTTGTATGATATCCTACAAATCAACTCCCCCATGAATGACGTTACGTCCTTAACATACAGTTACATAATTAACGTGAAGTCACATGGTGAGGACATACCTTAAAATGACTGAGTTCAATCAAAGTTCAAACAATACCAAACACTCGTCTCCAGGGAGAAGTCCATGTTCTTGTGAGCCGTCCACCACCCCAAAAATTCCTTCTTACAAGACCATTTGGGACCGCTTCCTTCCTGCGATCATGTGCATTGGTCACATGATCACAGCCTTCCATATGCCTATCCATACAGGTTCCAAAGGGTCTGAACGCCGGTCTCCTTGGCAAAGTCCTGTTTTCTGACCCATCTACCACCCCAATCATCTCTTAACGGGATTGCTTCCCCGTTAAGAGGTGATTGATTCCTTCCATAGTCCTTACTCCTGTCAGTGCATTGGTCACATGATCACAGCTTTTCAAAATACATATGTACAACTTTGGGTTTCGAAGGTTCCGAACAGAGGTCTTCTTGGGAAAGTCCCAGGGCAAAGTCCTGTTTTGTGACCCATCAGGGCATTGGTCACATGATTGCAGCCTTCCCAAAGACATGGGTTCTACACAAACTACTGGCTCATGATTGCATCGGATATGTACAAAGTTTTGTGCATTACTTTTTGTAGGAAAATATACATGGTTCTGTTTAACTGGGACATTTGTTCAGTTTTTGTAACAAATCAGAGGCATAACCTTAACCAAAGAACTCGTAATGCTTTCTCAATATCGAGGCAAATTTCTCTCAAGGAAATGGTTTGGAATTGGTTTGATTTCTAACACACACCAAAAGATAGTTTTTACCTTCAGCATTGTGGAAAATGATTTGAATACACGCTTCTAAAAATGTCTCCCAGATACATCAGAGCATCGATTCCGATTATGACGCATTTAGTCAATTTTCACCCGAGCGTTGCGTCTGGCAGTTGTGAGTCATTCAGGAGTCGTTGCGAGTCAATTTCAGCAGTGCTTTGAATCACATTAGGATAAGCATCTCAAGTCTCTCACAGCCTTTTCCCAGTTCTCTCTTCCTGCTTTGTATTCTGTGCGACACGCACCGTTCAACCCTTTGAATGGATAGTGAAACCTCTCTAGAGAGGAAGGAGGGGTGAATCGAGCCAGGGGGGAAACAGGGGAGGAAAGACGAGAGGAAAGAACGCGCAACTTTGAGAAGTGACCCACGATTTATCTGCCGGTGTCACCGCACACACAGGAGACACACGCTGACACTTTGCTCAATGCATGCACTTGCCTCCACACAAAGAATGTATATATATAAGGGCACATACACAGTCACATACACCTCCGAGAGAAGCTGCAACACCTCGTCCCCAATTACAAGTGTCCCTGACAGGGCATAAATCTGATCCAGATGGGCTGATGGTTGATTTATGAAGGGAGTAAGGAGGATCCATATCCCCCCTGTCCTAGTTAGCCGCCTCTCTCCCCTCGCCTGAGAGGTTCCCAGCATCTAAGGTGCACCAGGCTCCCTCACGTGATCACACCCATTAATCCACTTCCATCAATCCTCTATCTCCTCCTTCGCTTGTTACTCTTGCATCCCACATCCTCCTCTTTTCCCTCATTTATTCCTTCTGAGGATCTAAGGCAGAGTTGAAGGAGCCGAAAGTTGCTTTCGACAGAGGTGTGTGGCGTGCTGTCTTTGCCACTTCACCCCCCACCCCTCCATCCCTGCTTCACTTGCCTAAGCCGAGCTTTAGATGTCAGCCAGATAAGAGAGATCTGGTCGTCTTCTGTTCTTTCTCACCACGTACCCAGAACATGCCACCCGTCTACCCCACTCCTGGTTTTCAGGAGGCAGGGATGAGTCTGCCTCTGGGTGTCTGTGTTTGAAGAGCTCTATCAGTCAAACACCCAGCAGTGACGTTATCACCAATATTGTCCTTATTGCTCACTCTTTCCTCTCTGTCTCTGTCCCTCTACCTTCTGCTCCTTCTCTGCTTTTCGCTGTCAGATATTTGAAGGGAACAGCAACTACGACACACCAGAGCTCAGGACGGTGGAGCCCCTGCTGACCCGTTTCATCAGGATTTACCCAGAGAGGGCCACTCCTGCTGGCATGGGCCTGCGACTTGAGCTCCTGGGCTGCGAGATTGAAGGTAAAGTGGGACTGATAATAAGTCTATCAAATCTAATTGTTGCATTGTCTGTGCTCTGTCTAAAGTATCATTTAAAGGAATACTTCCCCCACAAAATGATCATTCGTATGTCGTTTACTCACCCCATGTTCCCTTAAAATTGTGAAGAAACTTTGTTTTTCTCTCATTCTTCCATGGTGAACGAAGAATCCAAAAGCAGAGAAGATTCTTGATCAATTGAAGTAAAGGGCAATTGTATTTAACAACAGCAAAACTTCACCAAAACATCCATTTACGAACTCTCACACAACTCGGACAGTATAATCCCAAGTAGAGTCCTGCATGGGATTGGGTACCCAATGGTTGACCTGCAAAAAATGTGATTTGTGGGTGGTATTTGTCTTAATTTTATTTCTGGGTTCAGTTCTGGGTAAAACAAAGATCTGGAATATGAGAGCCAGGCATGTTGACTGTGGCGATGTGCTGCCCAATATTGTGAGAATAAGAACAAAATATTAATTCAAATCGTATTTCCTGAATTACCTTTATTTTGAAATATAATATCTTAGTTTCACATGTAAGAAATATCCCAAAATGATCACTTCAAACGTGCTGACTAACCAAATTATTTTGAACAGGGCTTGGTTATGATAGGATTTGCAGTTTCGGGTAGGGCATGCAGATCGTGTTTCAACAGGTCGGGTTGAGAAACTAATTGGTCATACGTGTGGGTGGCAGGGTGGGTGCTGTACTGCACAATGTTGTGCTGGGGGCAGATTTTGGATTCTTTGTTCACTGTTGTGGCATGCAAGAAAAACAATGTTTTATTAATGAATTCAACGTAACACGGGGTGTGTAATTGATATACAAGTGATCATTTTGTGGGTGAAGTGTTCCTTTAAGATTTGGTGCAAAATATGCAAATAAGGTAGTGTTATTTTGTGGGGGCGGCCGTGCCTCAGAGGTAGAGCAGGTTTTCCGCTAATTGGACGACCCGTCGAAGTATCCTTGGGCAAGATACTGAACCCAATATTGCTCCTGATGGCTGCTCCATTGGTGCGTGACAGCGTGTGAACAGTTACTGAGTAGCACGTGGCACCTTGTATGGCAGCCTCGGCCACCAGTGTGTGAATGACATGCAGTGTAAAAGCGCTTTGAGTGGTGCTATACAAGTGCAGTGCATTTACCATTTCTACCCGTGGTGCTGATCTCTCCACCCGCAGTAATGACGTCTCTACCAACGGTGGAAAAGTTACTACCCAGAGTGAAACCTTTTTTCCCATGCCGATGACGTTTCCAGCTGTGTTAACACTTTTAACCACGGCAATGAAATGTTCACTCCTGGCGCTCTTTAAGACAGAATGCTAATTTTCTACCCACGATAACAACCTCACTGTGCGCACCTTGACTCAGTGCATCCGTCCACAGCCTGCGCTTACATGTGTTCACATCTGACAAGTCTTGACGCACACACAGGTGAGCTATCGATCATCCTGGCTCGTGACATGGCTGTAAGCAGCGTCACGTCTTTGCCAAAGTCGGGGTTATTTAAAGATGTAGAGGGCTCCCTGCGCTGAGTCCACAGCTGTCCAGCTCCTGCTCTTTATCCCTACATGGGACAGTTGTCTTGTCTCCATGCTACATCAAAGCTGCCCCCATAGCTAGTCACTTCAAGTGGGGATCAAATGAAAGCCCACCTGGCCCAGTAGGATTATTGCAGCCTGGCCCCCATCGCACTCCTCCCAACCCTTACACGTCCTTCTTCTCTCAAAGGGCCGCTCACTATCTTTAAAATTACCCCTGTTTTTCCCCCCTGCTCTTTATCTGTCTCTCTCAGAGTTGATGTAGCACAGAAACAGCTCAGCGATATAAGAGTGTGTAGCGCGCTCGCCCTAAGTGGATTTACATATTGGATTTCAGGGAGGCCCATTCCGTTGTAAGCCTCGTGGACTCCCACCGGGAGCTTTAGTCAGATGATAATGCTTGTTTTCAGTGTTAATGCCAAGTGCACACATACTTACGCAGACGTATACACACACACGGAGCGACCACAATCGCCCTGCCAAATATGTGGTTACAAGCATGTACACACAATCAGCCACATGCACAGGTGTTCCTGCGAGTGCGCACAAGTGTGTGTGTGTCTGTGTGTAGCAAGCAGGAGGGCTAAATCCTCATTTCTGTGAGAGGCTCCCCTGACGCAGCGCTGACCCCATCCCTGACCTTCCCCACCCTGAATCTGACAGGGGCTGATCTGCCTCATATTTCATCGAGCTGAGAGCGAGAGCACAGACACGCACACACACACAGATACTGTACACATACATTTTTCAGGCCTCTCTCCTCTTCCCGTTCATTACACAGTCACTGAAAACACACACAAATGCACACACACACCGCAGAACGGCTGTGCAGCAGCGGAGCGTGGAGCGGATCTAGGAGCATGCCCACATCCAAGTGTGGCGGGGCCGTAATGATAGGTCACCATGGCAGCCAGGGGCCCTGCCTATAGCCAATCCCCAGCCCTGCTCCTGCGTCTTTGAGTTTCAGCCGCCCCGCGCTGTAGCTCCGACTCTATTTATACACCCACACCTCCACAGCATGATAAAAGGAGGGATGCTAATAGCTCAGGCCTAGATTGAAGCCCAGTGTGTTAGTGTGGGCAGAACATGCTGAGCTTCTGAATACATATTCCACTGTTTTTCTTTTTTCTATTTTAACTATGAAGCAGGCTGGAAACCCTACCTTTTCAGACTGCATCTGCGCCCCACGCTAGCTCTCCTTGCGTCTCATTTCTTAAGGAGAAAAAAATGCTTTTATTCTGGCACTCTGAAAACACTTTTGTTTGTCTAAAAGGTATTCATTCCCAGTTTCCGCCTCCTGTCCCTTTCATGTATGAATGCACTTATTATAAGTTGCTTTGGACAAAAATGTTCCACCAAATGAATGTAATGTGATTTCAAACCCTGCAGTATTTCCCCTCTAAATTTACAAACACTATTGGAGGTGAGAACATGCTCCGACAGTGAGCGTGTGATGTTCTGCTACAGCTAACGATACACACGAGCGTAAAGAAAAACAAACACAGAAATGATTCTTTGCTTGCACATTTGATTAGAAATCTAACCTACGTGGTCTTCTGTCTCTCCTCCACCTTTACAGCTCCCACACTCCCGCCCACCACACTAGTCCCGAGCACCACTCCCTCCGACGAGTGCGACGACGACCAGGCGAGCTGCCACAGCGGCACAGGTGATGACTACGACGTGACAGGTGCTAACATCGCCCTCATGAGACTGCAACCAAACCTCCTGCCCCCCTCTTGCTCCTCCGTCTGCCATGGCTCGCGCTCGATCTGCTCCACTTTCCCAGCTTCACCTCTCTCTGCTATACTTAGACTTGATATTGCAGCTGATCTGCCTACCTGCTGTGCACACTTGCAAGCACGCATGCATGCACAGCTCTAATTATCTGCACCTGTAGCTCCCACCTCTCCTCTCAGCTTATTCCTTACCTCCACCTCCACAAACTCACATCAGAGATCGTCACATGTGCAAATCCACACGTGTACCTGCTTCTAAACCTACCAGCAGCCCGCTCTGCCTCTCTCTGTCCTTGTATCTCTCACCTGCCTCGTCCTCCTGCACCTTCTTTTCCACTCACTCCTCTTGACCTCATTTCCCACTAACCCAGTAACTCTCTGAGCCTGCACTGCCGCCTGCACTCCCCATTAACCAGCAGTCTCCAATGATGAGCATGGCGCCGTCTCGGTCACGTGTTTTGGAAGTGTTACATAAGTGCGTCATGGTAGATATACAGAGGCAGGGGACTTCTAAGAATGAACAGAAAGACGAGGCATGTGTCGATTAGCTAGATGTAGCTAGCATGGATACGTTAAGTGCATGAGTGCAGCAATTAAACAGGAACCTGCCAGGCTAGGCTAACCAATGTGTTGTGACAGGTGGGACCACGATGCCAGAGACCACTACTGCTGAAGTGGATACCATCCCAGGTGAGCAAAACATTAGCAATATTTTATTTTCCCATCAGTGTTTCCTCTTTTTACTAAGAGCTGAATGTGATGTCTTTAAAGGGACAGTTCACCCCAAAATCAAAAATACATATTTTTCCTTTTACCTGTAGTGCTGTTAAACAATCTAGATTGTTTTGGTGTGAGTTGTCGAGTGTTGCAGATAATAATAATAATTTTGATTAAAAGGCGCTTTTCAGAACACCCAAGGTCGCCTTACAGAGTATAAAATAACATACAGAACCAGAGACGCAAATTGGGCACACACACTGTGGAAAATGAGCGTCAGAGTTGGAGGCTGGCTGCTGCCAAAATACCAAAGTAGCAGGGCCACAGAGGGGGCGAGTTCTTCTACGTTTTGGGGCAGGACAAGGGGGGAAGCTGCAGGAGGTGGCCTGCCTTCCCCTGCCTCACACAGGCAAAGGCCAAAATTTTGTTAAGAGTTTTCAAAACTCTTACCTTAACCCTAATGGGGAGGGGGTTTGGAGGTCAGCCGCTTCTCTGCCTCCTTTTGCCACGTGCATGGGTTCGGGGCATTACGCAGCAAAGCAGAGGTAGTCGAAGGGCTGGCCGCCTCCAAAGCACCTGAGTACCAGGGCCACAGAAGGGGAGAGTCCTTCCGAGTTTTGGGGCGGGAGATGCGGCGGGAGGTGGCCAAAATTTTGTCAAGAGTTTTCACAACCCTTACCTTAACCTTAACATGGAGGGGGTTCCGAGGTCAGCCACTTCTCGGCCCCCTTTAACCATGTGCATGGGTTCGGGGTAGTCGCCCAAGCCACCTCCAAAGTACTAAAGTACCAGGGCCACGGAAGGGGCGAGTTCATCTGAGTTTTGGTGCAGGAGAAGGGGGGAAGCGGCGGGAGGTGGGCCACCTTCCCCTGCCCAACATAGGGCAACATGGCTGTGGAGGCCAAATTTTTGGGCTTCAGAGGGTACTGTCGATGTAAAAGTGCATAAATTAGCTTGAACAGGCGGGTTTGAGACGGGATTTGAAGGATGTTATTTTATCAGACTGTCGGATGCGTCGGGGTAGGGAGTTCCTCACCCATGGTGCTGAGGTGTGAGGTGGGTAATCAGGCGACCAGCAGAGGAAGAGCGTGGGTAGCAGGAGAGGTTTACTCCTGAAGAAGTTCAGAGAGGTAAGAGGGGGCGAGGTTGTGGAGGGCATTGAAGGTGAGCAGAAGGTTTTTGTCGTCAATTCGGTGCTGAACAGGGAGCCAGTGTAGCTGGATGAGGATGGGGGTGATGTGGTCAGGTGATTTGGTGCGGGTAATGATCCGGGCAGCAGAGTTTTGAATGATTGGAAGGCTGTTAATGAGTTTGGCCGAGTCGGTCGTAGAGATGTCTGCCTTCTCTCCAGTATAATGGAACTAGACTGCACTCGGCTTGTGGTGCCCAAAGCACCAAAAAATACATTCAGATCATTTTCCTTCTAGAAATCATGACATGGTTACTCAAGGTAATCCACAGACCTTGTAGGAAATACTTTCTTTCTACTGAACTACACCTGCTAACTTAATCACTGCGCAGAAGTGGGCGTGTATCTACTGCTATCTCACCTAGCACCATGTTTATACCTTGCGCTGTAACGAGCACAAGCCTCTCGCCCATGAGTAGATGCACACTTCCTTTTGTGTGGTGATACAGTTGGCAGGTGTTGGTAGGTGGCAAGAAAATAGTTCTTACACGAAACAGCTCACAACCAGGTCTGTGGATTATCTTGAGTAACCAGGTCATGATTTCTGGAAGGAGACATTGCTGCTGATGTCTTTATTTGGCGCTTTGAGCACCACAAGCTGAGTGCCATCTAGTTACGTTATATTGGAGAGGAGGAGAACTCTGGGCAGCTGACACCAAAACAATCCAGATAAATAGTGCTTTTATTTTGGGGTGAACTGTCCCTTTAAGAATGTTTGAATACAGAGTAAATATTTAACTGCTCAAGGTTTTTTAAGAATTAATTTCCATAGATTTATCAAGAAGCGTACCTCAGCTAATGATTGCCAGCTCTAGGCGCCTCTCTCCTCTGATGTGTGTCTGTTATTAAAGCTGATGATATGGCCCTGAGAGGCTCCTGCTGACAGGGTGAGGGAGGCTGTGTGATGCGGGCCTAGCTGATGATTAGCACTGGTGCTCTGTTGCTGCCTCCTCAGCATAATCACTAATCACTGGGCCGACACTGACACACACTAAAACACACAACACAAAAAACAAGGAAGCACAATGCAAACGACCACAGGAAATTGGGTGTGCTTTGAGGTCACATGCACAGGCGCACACACACATATAGCGCTGTCTCCTATAGCGGGTTGATGAGGCAGCAGCCAGCTGAGAGGCTGTGCCCCAGTCTGACCTTGGCTAATGGGCCATAGGCTCCACCCAGCCCCCTTCACTCCATCAGCTGGCTCTGTGGTCTGTCTGCAGTCTGCCGGGGCACGAGAATAGATGAGAGCCGAGGTGCAGGTGTTTGCATATTTGCGTGTGTATGAACATAACTACATTTCTGTGGGCAAACACTTATCTGTCTGACTTTTCATTTCAAGAGTCTCAAACCATGAATGCTAATCAGTCCTGTGTGTTTGTGTGTGTCTGTTTGGGGTGTGCGCGCGTGCCGTGCTCTCTAATCTCGGAGGATGTAGTTTCCGTTGGCATACAACAAGAAAAAAAAGTCTTTTTCTTTTCATCAAATGGCCAAGTGAGTCATGTGGCTGCTCATCTTATCCAGAGCTTGTTGGTAGCCTCAGTCAAAGCCGCCCAAGAATGGAAAAAAAAAAGCCAAAGCCATTTTAATTGGGAACGGGACGTCTCTACGAAAAAAGTGGCTTGGCGTCTGAAATGCGGTTCCACATGGGAATTCCATCCTTTGTGTTTAATGGGTAAATAGAGTCGTTGCCTGCAGAAGCTAGTTAAAACCTTCCCATTATTAAAGGGAATATTGGCTCATATATTCTGTCATTTGGAGAGCCGCCTCGCTGTATCTCAAAAGACATCTCATGCTGGAGTTTAAGGCCGTGGCGAACATCCCAAACATCTCGCTCCCTTGTGTTCCTTGGAAGTCTTTCTTTATCCAATTTGAAAAACACTAAAGCCTGAGCTCCCACACATTTTCTTGCCTCTACTGAGGCTCCTTCAGCGCGGCGTGTGTCCGTGGGGGATTGCATTGTTGGAACGGGGCCCCGGCACTGTTACCATAGCTGTCTTCAAACCTCAAGTCCCTGCTCTCATTAAAATCCTGAGCTCTCTGTGGGTTACTGTGAATGTTGCTTTCTCAACTGGACACCATGTCCAGACCCCATCTTCCTCTTCCCCTGCCTTTGTGCTGTGCCTGCTCTCAGTGTCCCTCTATACCTCTTTTATATACCCTGTCACGTTCATTAAAAGAGATCATTAACTGTCGCCAAGAAATAAGGTCTACATGAGGTCCGTGCTGTCGGCTCGCTCTTTTTCTCATGTTAGAGCTGTAACTGTCCCAGCCTGTCTCTCCCTCCTGAGTTTGCTGTTCTTATCTCCCCCACCTATGGGAGTCCAGGCTTTAGTCCCGCAGTTCTTTGCTGCCCTCTAGTGCTTGTAGCTGATCAGGACGAGTGAATAAAGCCCCAAAGTGTAGCCTGCAGTCATATCATGACAGGCCCCCAGGTCATTGTTCGGTGAAAGCCCAGAGCTCTCGGCTATTTCTCCGTTTGTAATAAGGAGGATGATGAAATGTGATCTCCTGACACATGATCTTGACCTTTATTCAACACATTTGCAGCTTTTCTGTGGTTTGCCTGCGACTTCGGCTGGGCCAATGACCCGTCCTTCTGCAGCTGGACATCAGAGGACACCGGGTCTAGGTGGCAGATCCAGTCCAGCGGCACCCCTACTCTGAACACTGGACCTAACATGGACCACACAGGTGAGCACCCTGTAGGGTACCGCTTAATTGGGCCGACCTTCTGATTCTGAAAGTCACATTTCCCACATTTCTCTGAGTTTTTGTCTGTCAGTTATACAATTATTTTATCCAACAGGTGGATCAGGGAACTTCATCTACACCTTGGCGACAAGTCCCCAAGAGACGGAGGTGGCTCGGCTGGTCAGCCCCATGGTCAGCTCCCCAGACTCAGACCTGTGCGTGTCCTTTTGGTACCACATGTTCGGGCCGCACATCGGCACGCTGCATATCAAACAGCGCAAACAGACAGTTGACGGACCGGCCGACATCCTGCTGTGGACGGTCAGTGGTCACCAAGGCAACCGCTGGAGGGAAGGCCGTGTCCTTGTGCCCCGCACCAACAAACCCTATCAGGTAAATCAAAATTGGGCTGTGACTTGTTTGGCCATTTGCCACGACACCCGTGCTCTTTCCATTGTGGCATTCAAGAAAAGGTTGCCGAAAAGTCACTCTGTGTTTTTTTTTTAAGGTGGTGATCGAAGGTCTGGTGGAGAGAAATAGCTGGGGAGACATTGCTGTGGATGACATTAAGGTTCTCAATGGACTCAGCATGGCGGAGTGTAAAGGTGAGGCTTTTAGTGGTCATAGTTACAATGCCGGCATTCACTTCTTGATCTGAATTATGACTCAGCAGTTTTCTTTTGACGTTGGATCTCATTAGAATTTCTGTTTGAACAGATCCTGACGTGCCCACAGAGCCGATGCTGCCAGAGGATCGCATCAATGATATCCGTAAGTCATTTCACATGGAGGGTTTAATTAGTGTCATCCTTTTATTGGGAGCCATTTGTGTCATTCAGATTCTTCATCAGCCCCGTTTCCACCGAGCAGTACGGTTCAGTTCAGTTCGGTACGCTTTCTTTCTGTTTCCACTGTGAAAAGTTGTGGATGGTACCAACAGAAGCGTTCCTTAGCGTCCCCATGTTTGGTCCCCCCTCTGTTGGGGTACCTAGCACACAGATCTGGTACTAAAAGGTGCAGCCTCATTCTGTGGACGATAAACCAGGTGCAGACTGATAAAGGAGGAAATACAGTGAGTGACAACAATCCCGCCCACGTTTAAGGGTACTGTTTGCAGTGGAAACACTAGGGTCTAGGTACCATGTCTGGAAGGGTTACTTTTGGTTCTAAAGGTACCATACTGAAAGTGTTTGGTGGAAACGGGGCTTTAGTTGTACCCAGTGGCAGATCATTCAAAGAACTGAACATTATGGGAAGTAGTGGAGTGGAGTGTATGTGGAGAGCATTAGAGTAGGAGAAAATGAAAAGCCATCTGGGGAGCAGTACAAAAACAAGAAGAAGACGAAATTTGCACATATTCTGTTCTCTTATTGTTTCTTATTTATTACTATTCTTTGTTAGCTATGATTTTCATCAGTGTTGATTTCTTATTTCCTCTTGTTACAAATATAAAAGATAATATTTTAATAATAATATTTGGGGTGGGGGTTTGCCTATGGCCTTGAATGTGCTAGGTCCGGCACTGGTTGTACCTCACATCTCATCCTCCTTTTCTGTCTCTCCCCTCCAGTTGAGGAAATCACTGAATACCCCGACTTTGTGGAAACCAATCAGATCAGTGGAGCGGGCAACATGCTGAAGACCCTTGACCCCATCCTCATCACTATCATCGCCATGTCCGCCCTGGGGGTCTTCCTGGGCGCCATCTGCGGCGTGGTGTTGTACTGCGCCTGCTCACACGGAGGCATGTCGGACAGGAACTTATCAGCCCTGGAGAACTATAACTTTGAACTAGTGGACGGTGTCAAGCTAAAGAAGGACAAACTCAACGTACAGAGCTCGTACTCAGAGGCGTGAGCTCGGACTGAGTGCGTTTGGTGTGACTGTATGACGCGCAGAGCTCGCAGAGCGCGCACAAGACTTGCTATAGGCATATCCTCCCGTATATCCGCGAGTAGGCAGGCTCAAAGGACTGCCGACGCCCTCGACTCGCTGGATGAGGGACAGGTTCAGGAACCAATGGGAGGTTTGGACTGATCCACGCTTTTCTCAGGAGCTGCAGTAAAAAGAACCTACCAGTAGGGGACACTGTGTACAAATAAAATACAGAAAAAAATATGTACAGATGATTTAGATGATATTTTAATTTTCTATTTTGATTTTCATTCATTTTTACAATCGGATGCTGGTGTTGAGACCAATTTATTAATAATGTTTAAAGTATTTATCGTTTTCTGGGAAAGAAATGTTTTTTTTTTTATTATTATCAGTTCATGAAGGCTGTTGTTTATTTTCAACTTTTGAAAGAGACGTATCAAAATCCTAAATGAACCATATCCGGCAAAAACTGTAGATTTGCCCGTGGCGTGGCATACAGGGTGTGCCCATAACCCATGACCCTGAAACATGTACCCTTTCCTCTTCGACCTCTATCACTCTAAAGTGAGGGTCCGATTCATGGCAATGTATGGTTCTGACAGTGCCTTTAGTACATTTCGGTTGGCCTCCTCTGTTGATCCGGGTGTTTTTTACTGTACTTGGCTTAAGTTATGACGACAGGAAACAGGGGCACATTATCTTATAAATACCTGCAGAACGGGGTAACAGTCTATCACAGCGCTTTGTTTTGTTTTTTCGTTGTTTTCTGTCCAAAAACCACACACTGTAAATAAGTTTTAATATATTTTATTGCCCTTTTTAAAGAAAGTAAAAAGGAAAAAAGCTGCAGTATCCCTTTTTTCATGGGTTTGTTTGTGTGTGTAAATACAATCTTCTGACTGTTTTGTGGAAGGTGCAGTGTTAATGATTTTTAATTTTCAAATTGCTTTGCTCAGACGAGTAAGATTTGTGTGATATTACAGTGATCTCAATGTGCATTCAAGCCATCTGTCATCGAAACGCCCACTTCACGAAAACCACCGAAGGACGAATGAATCAGAAGGTAACAAAAAACAAAAAAAAAACAGCTATCATGACGAAGTCTTTTTCAGCTAATCTCTCATGTCTTCATTATATCTCAGCTGTGACTGGTCACCAAACATTTTCACATTAATTGTCGATGGCAGAGGAGGTGACTGAATATGTCAAATGTCTGCCAGCATACCAAAAAAACCCCAACAATCAACATTGCTTTGCTCCAGCTAACACTTAGCCTAGCCTGTCACCTCCAAACGTCACTGTGGATTGTTCACTGAAGAAGTGCTATCTGGACAATGCAGCTTGAATGCACTTTGTTACTGATTCCCTCGTGATAGGAGCCTATTATAAGAGGGGTTAACACACTAACTGAAGAATGGTGCTATCATTACTTTAGCCAGACACGTTTGTCTCATGATTAAAAAAAAAAAAAAAAAAAAAAAGAAAGAAACAACCCAGTTTGTATTGTTCACATGCTGTATTGTAGCTTAAGGCCTCTCGGACCGCAAAGAGTTTTACGTGTTTCACGTGTAGCAGCCATAACGTTGTGATGTCAGAGCTGATGTCATTAGGACGGGACACTGGTACGGCGGGGGATGGAGTGGCGTCACCTGAATCAGGTCACCTGGCCTCCCCTCCGCGGCTTTACCAAAGGATGGTTGACCCCCTTCTTGTTCACTCGGGGGTTCTCACTCACACACAAAAGTACTCTAAGACCGCAGCTCACCGCTGGTCATCACTCACAAAAGAACACTTGCTTGAGCGCCAGGAGAGGAAATCAGGAGGGCGAATGATAGGACGCTTGTAGCGACGAGCAATGTGTGTTTTTTCTATCTCTTTTTAAGCTTAAAAGAAGCGTAAATATCACCTCAGCGTGAACTCTTCAAATCTCTGTTGAGACTCTTGTTTGCAGATGGATGGATGGGGCGATCCCACCACTCGACACTACAAGGGGAAGAGACTCTGTGTGAACTCCCCACGAGATCGACAGTATCAGGACACAAGGGCCCACAGGACCGCAACTTTTTTTCCGCACCACAATCAAACAATCAAAAACTTGATCCTGAGAAGGGTGGCGTCTTTTACATCTGTGTGCTTTGTGTGTCGTGCCGTGGTGAACACATTCTCAGCTTGTTCTTTTTTCAGATTTGACCTCCCACTCCTCTTCGACCTCTACACCTTTCCGTCTGCGCCCTCAGCTACGGAGGACTGTAGCTCCGGCGACGTCTGCTAAACTAGAGAAAAAGGATACTGTAGCGTGGACTCAAAACAAACAATGTTGCACTGATAAATATATTTAAGAGGTTTATGTGTTTATAGCGTTCATTTGCAAAAAAGAACAAAAACAGAAGAAAGTCAAAAACACAAAAAACACGTGTTCATTTCTTTCATCTTTTTTATATTATATATATATAAATATAGTTTCAGATTATGTGATATAATTCTGAAATGTAAAAATATTAAGATGTTTTCATTATTGAAAAAGGCATAAAAGATTTTCCAACAGTAATGTCCCTCCCTGTCCATTTACATGGCATATTAACGCTTCGTTTTGTACTGTCATTCAAATTTTGTGCAGATTTTGTTTTGTTTTTTACAAGAACAAGAAAATAAGACTTTTATTTTCAATACTGCTTCTGTAATTTGCTGTTGTAGGAAAAAATGAATAAACAGCAAGGCCTTAAAAAGAAAAGGGAATATTTGTGTTGTGATCCAGAGTCTGAAACGCCACCTGGTCTCGGTCAGATCGACATCACAGCCGTGCTGTAAAGGGTTAACCAGCAGCCTCACGAGCGGCTCTTTGAGGCGACATCTGCTTTTTGCATCAAAGTAATGTGGAAGCACTTTTACAGCAAGACGGTGATGTAAACAAGAGGATCTTGTCTAGTCCTGTCTCAGCCATCGCTTTCCAAAGATACGAATAAAAGGCATCTTCATATGAAGGAGGCTGATTATTTATTCAGTTATTAATCAATTACAGTGCAATTAAAGGGAAACGACACCCATTTTAAAAATTCCAATGTTATTCCTATGGTCTAAGACAGTCTAAAAATATTCGTAAGCATAAACAACTCTCCCAAATCCAAAAATTAGAGTGCTAAAACTCACATTTGTGATGTCATAGGGTTTAAAGTCTGACTCTGAGAGCACCCAGGGAAATGTTCTGAATATAGACTGATTTGTTTACAATAAATAAAGGGTGGCATGGTGGTGCAGTGGTTAGCAAGAGGGTTCCGGGTTCAAACCTGAGGTGGGGGAGCCCTTCTGTGCAGAGTTTACATGTTCTCCCTGTGTCAGCATGGGTTTTCTCCAGGTACTCCGGCTTCCTCCCACAGTCCAAAGACATGCAGGTTAATTGGTGACTCTAAATTGTCCGTAGGTGTGAATGTGAGTGTGAATGGTTGTCTGTCTCTATGTGTCAGCCCTGTGATAGTCTGGTGACCTGTCCAGGGTGAACCCTGCCTCTCGCCCAATGTCAGCTGGGATAGGCTCCAAACCCCTGTGACCCCTAACAGGATAAGTGGTTATGGACATCACAAGTTTGAGACTTAAGCCCCGTTTCCACCGAACAGTCCGGTACAGTTCAGTTCAGTAGGAAATACAGTGAGTGCTGGACGGAGCAGTGAGTCACAACAACCCCACCCACATTTAAGAGGACTGTCTGAAGTGGAAACACTAGGGTCTAGAGCCCCATTTCCACCAAACACTTTTAGTATGGTACCTTTGGAACCCAAAGTAACCCTTCAGACATGGTACCAAGACCCTGGTGTTTCCACTGCAAACAGTACCCTTAAATGTGGGCGGGGTTGTTGTCACTCACTGCTCCATGCAGCACTCACTGTATTTCCTCATTATCAGTGACACAGATGGAAGTCTGAACTTCGTTTATCGTCCACAGGGTTTAGTGTTGCTGTAGCCCTCTGGAACACTTTGTTTTCTCCGAGTGAGGATTAGAATATATATATATATATATATATATATATATATATATACACATAATCCTGTTGTAATTAATATATATAAACGTTTGAAGATCCACTCATTACTAAAAGTGTCTGTCATATAAAAACTAAAGTGATGCTCAAAGTTGTCACAGGTAAATTTAAGGTGTGCTGATGGATTCATGTCATCAACTCATGCATTGAGTAACATTACAAGTTAACGTTCCACCTTAAAAGTTGCCGGCAGTCGGCCCAGTGAATGAAGTGATTTTTTCTCTGACTCCAGCTGCTGTGAGAGGCAGCAAAACATCCTTTCATTTTATAGTTCCAGTTTACTAATAAAACTCTCCACAGTATGAACAGTGGTTACATGAGCCTCAAAACCAGACACAACTCAGCCCTGAGCAGAGTGACCGTCCTCTACTGACCAATCAGACTGCAGTGTTCACAGCTCCACCTTTTAGTACCAGATCTGTGTGCTAGGTACCCCAACAGAGGGGGGACCAAACATGGGGACGCTAAGGAACGCTGCTATTGGTACCATCCACAACTTTTCACAGTGGAAACAGAAAAAAAACGAACTGCCCAGTGGAGATGGGGCTTAAGTACCATGTCTTGGAAACGGGGTTTTACTCCTCTGGTTTGTGGCTTTGAGAGAGAGAGCAGCTCATATTCAAAGATATTGATTGAACTCCTCTTGGCCTTCGAGTTTAGAAGTTGTTGTGGTGGATTTAATAGCAGAGTAAATACGACTTATTAACTAATTTACTCTGACATCGAGTAATAAATGGGGAACATTTCTGCCCAGATCTTACAGCAGATGGAAACAACTCCAGTGGAGTCTCTAATGTGAGGACTCTCCACCTATTAGAGTGGTAAACAGTGGTTAAGATCATGGCATGGAGCGAAGGGCGGGTGCTGACCACTAATGAGAAGCTGATGTGAGCCACACTCAGCCGCTCGGCTGCTTTTCTTGTTGCTCTATCATTAGCAGAAATTACGCTTAGTCTTCATTTTCGCTGATTTGTTTTTCATCCAAGGAGCTGAGGCCACATCCTAAAGCACTGCTGTGTTATTCTGGCAGGACATCGACAGGAAATGACTCTGAATACCAGAGAATATGAAAGGTAGTTAGTTTTATAGTTTCATTTAAATTCCACCTCTGAATGTGAGACAAAAGTAAGAATATCAGCAATTATGTCTGATGCCTAATGTCTTTAAACATTAGCAGATCTTAGATAAATAGCAGCAACGCTTAGTCCCCATTATCATAAACAAGCAAATTAGACTCGTAACATCATTTGGCTGCGTATTCTTCACACACAATTAACTGCAAGAGATTTGTAACCAGGCAACACCACCAGATCCTTTTTATCTCTTCTAAAACTGCTTGAACCGAGGATCTCGCAAAGCAACGCTCAGTATTAATTAATTAATTAGTCAAGCAAGCAAGAGGCAAAGCATCATCAATCATTTATTTGTGTTGCATACTTAATGGAGAATTGGGATGCTCTGCAGAACATTCAGAGAATCTAAAAACAAAACGATGCAGTCATACAGAGGAACACACTTTAATAAACTGCGCAGTTATTGCTGCTGATGTGTGACTGGATATTCATAGGAAATATTTTCATTTAGCTCTGCCTCTGTCTGTCACAAGGAAAGTTTGTAACAGTGGCTCGTACAGTGTTAAAGACCTTTAAAGGGACAGTTCACCCCAAAATCAAACACATACGTTTCCTCTTTCCTGCAGTGCTGTTTATCAGTCTAGATTGTTTTGATGTGAGTTGCCATGTGTTGGAGATATCGACTGTAGAGATGTCTGCCTTCTCTGTAATATAGTGGAACTGGATGGCATTCGTCTTGTGGAGCTCAGAGTGCCAAAAAAATACATTTAAAAACCTCTACAGCAATGTCTCTTTACAGAAATCATTATGCGGTTACTGAAGATAATCCACAGACCTTGTTGTGAGCAGTTTCATGTAGGAACTATTTTCTGTCTACTGAACTACAACCACCAATAGTACAACTGCGCAGAAGTAGCTCCTAATTCACTCAGTACGTTTACATGCAGCTTGAGGAAATCAAATTATTGGCTTAGTCCGACTGAAACTGGACTATCCGTAGCTCGACTAACACACCTAGATAATTCGATTGATAATCAAACTATTGCTGCATGTATCCACTTAGTCCGACTGGAGTCAGACTTGGCGTTCTGTGCATGCACCACTTTTTCTTTCGCGGGCTTTCACCCGGAGGAAGAAGGAGATGACGTAGCAGCAGTTCACTCCCAGAAAAAACAAACCAACACCATGGCCACCGAGAAGCAGAAGATGCACTTCTGGACGGACGAGGAAACTACATTCATGCTCCGACAGCTAAAGGAGCTAAACATTTTGAAGGTTATGGATCGTTAGCTTCCTCTTTGGGTCAACGGGAACTAGTTCAATATGCACTATATTAAAAAGGACACAGCGCTGCCTATCGAGGCGGTGTCAGACGTACTTGGTCAGGAATTTTATTTTCTCTTCTGCATGTATACTCAGACAAGACGAGAAGTCTGACTTGACTGATTAGCCGAGCTATGAGCTTAGCTGGACTACTGCGTGCATGTAAACGTACTGAGTGATTCAGTTCCTGGTTTCTTCCCCCAGCCCAGGGGTGCGCTTCGAATCGCATACTTTTTCTTTTCACTTTTAGTATGCACTGCAGCTGCCCTTAAAAAGTACTGTTACATGCCGTATGCACACAATCGGGATATACTACTTCCTCGTAACATGACGCCCTGAGCTTTGACCCTGTTGCTTTTAAATCTGTCACCTTGCAGATAAAACATATTATATTTGTAATAGTTAAATTACCTCTGCTGTTCTGTCATTGTTATTTTTATATTTCTGTCCTTTTGTTGTTTGTTATATTCATGATTATTTCATTCAGTTAAACAATTGATACTCCTAATATTACTGTTCGACTGGTCATCAGTCATTGTGACTTCTGACAGCTGTCAATCAGCTGTCATCTCTTTGCAGCTCAGTTGATGTGACGTATCGCCCGCTGTGCAGAGGACTGTGGGTCAGAATAACCAGAACAGCATGCTGGCTTACACATACTTCAGAATCAGACCGGATGTAGTAAAACATGCTGGTATTTTTGACACAATGTATTTGACATACTAAATCTTTCTCTGACATACTACATAGTATGGTAGTATGGGTACTGGAACACACAGCAGGATTGTCTGACCTGCCATTTTCCATCCGCCCACCAGATGTCCCTGCACTCTCCTTTCTGTCCACATATCCTCACCTGTTTCCCTCTTTCAGTCACCTGCTCTTTCCTCCCCTCTCACACACCTGTTTCCAGTTCCCTCATCACCCATGCCAGTATATAAACCTGCTCCTGTCGACAGCTCCTTGTTGGATCATGTGCTTCTGTCCCTCTGTGAGCTCCTGCTGCTGCCTGCTTGTCATCTCATCTGCCTGTGAGCCTGTTCTGCACTGTTAAACTGTCTTCACAGAGTCTACCTCCATCAGCTGCTGGTTACGTCAGCTAGCTCAGTGGTGCTAGGTGAGCTAGCAGTAGATGCACACTTCCTTCTATGAGGTGAAACAGTTGGTGGGTGTAGTTTGGTAGAAAGAAAATAGTTCCTACATGAAACTGCTCACAACAAGGTCTGTGGATTATCTTGAGTAACCGGGTCATGATTTCTGTGAAGAGACATTGCTATTAGTGGTTCCCAACTGGTGGGTCGTGGCCCAAAAGTGGTTCACATGTCCATTCTAAATGGACCACAAGTGACTCAGGAAGGTGTTGAATTTGACTTTCCAGCACAGAGCTTTTATTTTGAGGGGCTGTTTCCTGCTGTAGAGTGAGTGACTAACGGACAGCTACTTGACAGAGACAGCAAACTAGCTGGATGACATGTCCAAACACAAGTATGACACTAAATATATTAAACTGTGTGGACCTCGAACTAATGGACAAAGAGAAATCTGAACCAGGTGGGAACTACTGCTCTAGAGCAATAATTCACACCACAGGTACGAGGAAGAGCATACATTAAGTTTGGGTTGAACTGTCCCTTTAGCAAGAAGAATTTTGTGCAAAATACTCTGCTGTTTATTATTTCTATGCAGAAATAATGTAGTTATAAATGTATTATTTGTCACCAGACACCAAAACTGTGGAGAAAACATTAATAAAGGATTATTTTATCACTTTCTAATAATCCAGCAGGTCTGCATTTGTAAATATTAAGTTGTTAATAAACAGATTCTGGCCCAGATGCTCTGCAGCTCGTGTTCAGGAGCTGTCACCCCACAAGAGGATTGGCCAAATTGATATTTTCCATCTGGAAAACCAAAAGTTGTTCTTATCAGTGGCTCATGACTGATCATTAGAGCATTAATAAACAATTTGTCTGAATAATTCTGATCGGTCCCAGTGGATGTTTTACTGCCTAATGAATAACTATGATAGTTCAATAATAATGCTTTTTGAAAACAAGACTTTTTTTTCCCCCAACAGCATCTTTATTGATTTTTAACAACAATAATCAAAGATATGCACATGCACACATCCAGTATCCACAAACGTACAAAAGAAAAGAACAGAGAACAAAATCTCAGTACAGCTGCAGAGTATTTAACACACATGTAATCCACCCCAAAATTGCATTAGAAGAAGAAGGAGAAGGAGAAGAAGACTTGAGCTGTTAATATCTTCTCGTCTTTAAGGTCTTCAGATGGGACCGACCATATTTGAAGTTGATCGGATTAAATCTCTAGGAGGAGTTTGTTTAAGTACGACCCCTGGAAAAGGCCAAAAATGCACCAAAATTGCACATTTAATTCAAAATGGCCGACTTCCTGTTGGGTTTAGGGCATGGCTTCAAGAGGGTTTTTGGTATGTCTTGGGGGGTTACACGTGCCTACCAATTTTCATACATGTCGGTGAAACTAAAAACGACCACAACAATGATCATGATCATAATAATAATAGTAGTAACAATGGTAACAATAATAATAATTCCTTTAGTTCCAAGAGGGCCTTCACCCATCTGCAGTTGGTGCTCGGGCCTTAATAAATTAATAAATGAGGGAGGACAATAAATGAATAAAAAAAAATAAGAGGGAAAGAAAATCATAAATTACAGGTTGAGGATTGTGTTGGTGCAGAACACTACACTTCAGTTTAAGTACACGTTATATAGTGTAATGCAGAGATTTTGACAACAATTAACAAGAGAAGAAAAACACTGACAGACTTGGACATTGCAGAGGTGCACTTACAGAGAATCCCTGGGTACTTCTGTCTGTCCTCTCTAGTTAACACATGAGAGGACCCTAAAGAGTGATGGATTGAATACTGAATACTGACCACTGAGCACCATCATCAAACAGCTGTAACAGCTCCTGACTGCAGTGTATGCTGTATCTGCAATTTTCCATTTTACCACAGGATGGCTCAGTGGAGTAATATTACTACAGAGTACAGATGTCTCATGGATGTGTAGCTAAAATAGGTGTTTCCCCATCACTGAGGCAAGGCAGCTTTACTTGTATGGCATGGTTCATCCACCAGGACAATTCAACGTGTTTTACAGAGCAATAAAATAATAAATGATACAGATTTACAATAAATGAATAAAGAGAAAAAAGATATAAAAGGTAAAAATTAATTACTAAATGCTTATTCAAAGGCAGTGTAATGAAGGACTGACTTTAAAACTGTTCTTTCATTTTTTTTCAGTGTAGATTTCACAAAAGAATAAAAAACAACACAAAATAAGGACACAGTCAGTTACTTCTTGTATAAGTGATTTATCAATAGTATTAACAACCACTGATCTTTTATTATTGAACTTTCTGACCACTTCTAGCACATCACTCTCACAAACACCTGACGTGCCAAATCAAATGTTTAGTTTATCAAAATTATTTAATTCATCCTGCTGGTAAGTTGAATAAATGTTTAAACAGCTAACAGCTAGCTTTTATTATTATTATTATTATTATTATTGTAAGATATATCAGGGAACCTGGAGCACCCAGAGAAAACCTCACAGCTTAGCTTAGCTTAATGTAACTGTCACGTGGTGACATACCATTAGTTAGCTGTTTAAACATTTTATCATTACTTAAACCTAACTTGGGTTGTTTCTGTAACTTAGTGCTGTTCCTCTCCATCTCACATCCTTTGTAGAAATCATAGCAGGCATATATTAGACTACAAATAGTTACCAGAGGAAAATAACAAAGTATTTATTCATACACAGTAAACAAAACACAGTAAACATCTGCCTAGGAAAAGCAAGGGTGTAAATAATCGAATTAATCACGGCTGAAATCCATTTTCAGGATTGTATTGTGCGTGCTGGCTCACTGTGTTTTCTTACTGGGACAGCTGAATTGAACGGAGCCATTGAAATTGTGCTTTTCCCACTGACAAGTCAAATTGTCTGCTCTAACAAAAAAAAGAGGCCTATCATTATGTTGTCATGACAGTGACAGTTGTTTGTTCTGAATGTGATGTTAATGACAGGGATTTTGGAGGCTATGAAAGGAAAAGTAAAAAAAAAAAATGTAAACAAACTATTATTGCATTTTTGAGGCATTTGTCCCTGTTTGTTTCCACGCAGTGACCAAAACTGACCACAGGGAGGCTCCAGAAGTCATGAAGTACTGATGTGTACAGCATACTGTGAGTACAGCAACACATCAGATCTTTAAACCACTCCTTCATTGTTATCAGCTATTATGCACTCCATAAAATGTTTAATCTTGTAAAATTCTCTTAAAATCACAAGGGAAAATAATATATTATTACTGTTTTCATCTGTACAGGGATGTTCCAGTCACTATATGGTTTTACAGTTGACCAGTTTGAGCATTTTTAGTCAGAGAAGATCACACAGTGAAGTTAGAGGAGAGACATTTAATGTATGTATTAATTTCCCTCAGTGGAAACAAACCTTTTATTTACTTTAATTTCACAGATAAGAAACAATAAATTGTGAAGACAATAAAGCCTCCACAAAATAGCATTTTAAGTCTTGTGTGTGATTTATCCTGGCTTCATATGAGCAGAGGAAATCTCTGCTCGTCACTAGGCTAATTTATACAATGTAAAATGCCATAGGCTTGTGCTAATAACGTTAACATGTTGTATTTGTTTGGAAACATGTTTAGTATAAGACAGTTGTTTTGTCAGTGAACCTTGTGAGCTGTAATGGAGCCGAATTTTGTAACGTTACCTTTGTTAAATGTTGCTGTTGTCCCTGGCTTTATATGAGGAAAGAAAAAGTCTGCTAGCCACTAGGCTAATTTATACAATGTAAAATGCCATAGGCTTGTGCTAAAAACATTAGCATGTTGTATTTGTGGGGAAAATGTGTCCAGATAAAGACAAGTGTTTGTCTGTGAATGCTGTGAATTATAGTGAAGCTGATTTGTGTACTTTTGTTTGACACTGTCTCTTAAGTCATGTTTAATGTGTGTTTAATGTGTGTTTTGAATCAACTAGACTTTACAGCACTTCACAGAAACCTCTGCCTTCGACTAGTGTTCTGGAGGTGTAACTGCAGAGTGACACAGACACACCACCGCACAGGCATAAATGTTCACAACGGCGTGTAAATCCCGCTCATCTCTACATGTTGCTCTTCCTCTAGGAGCACCACAAGTGGGCAGCATACAACGAGGTACAAAATGCTCTAAAAAACATTAAATAGACACATGCTAAATTTAATGGCCGAGAAATTTAATCTCAGTACACACTTAAAGAGCAACACCAGATAAGAAGAATTTAGGAAATACATAAGATGATTCATTAAAATATAGCCAACCATTCACCCTGTATTACATGCATTCAGCTGTTGGGACAAGTCATCCATGTGCACGTTAAAAAACATCCTCTTAGCCACATTCAGTCTGTCTGAGCTTCTGCGTTACTCCTTATCTCTTCTGACTAAGCATATCAAAGATTAGGCTTCCTGAACATGCTGCCATCACCTCTATCACCTCCACTTCCTGTTACTGAGTCACACAGTCTCTTTTCTATAACGGTAATTTCTGCTTACTGAGTGACGTGTACATGAACCATCAGCTCTTGTGTATGATTTATATCAGTACAATCACTGCTTCGTCAGAGTCCCATGTGTCACAGTTTTTTACAGTGAATTCCAAACTGTCGCACTTTTTACCACGATTTTTAGGTTATTTAATCACTACCCGAGAGTATTTGTGGAAAAGAATGGATTAGTTTCCGTTGAGTTGAAGCACATTAAACTTTTCACCCATCCTGGGGGGCAGGGAGGGAGATAAGGAGCTGCATTCCTCTGTAAACACTCCCCAGAGTCTAAACAGGATTCAAGGATCTTCCGGATGTGATAGTTTGTTTTCTCTTACATTTTTCCACTCCGTCCCCACTGCTGAGACAGAAATAACTTTCCACAAAGTTTAAAGTAAATACATAACTAGCTGGGTTGATTATTTTTACTGAAAATGATCCAAAAACAGAGCAGTGGATGGTTCAGTGTGTGTTTCTGTGAGTAAAATACTCTTGTTGTTGTTTCATTCAGGCCTGTGTGTCGTGATAAGTGGGAGGTTTACACACTTTATTAAGTTTTTAAGTGGCTTTCAATGTAATACTTGAATTTTGTTATGGAGAACCACACTGAAACAGTTTTTTTTGCTGTGGTTGGCAGTGTCACATGACCTTTTTCAGGTCAAAAATCACTGCCTCTGCAACATTCCCCCTCATCCAAGGAGCACTTTATATTTTCAATAAAATAACAGTTTTCAATTTCTGTGGAGCAGATTGGTATTTTCAGTATATTTGTAGACAACCAACACTATTTAGGCCAAATACACCTCAGGAGGAAAAGTGTGAATGATGAGAAGAGATGACTTTACTAAGAGACACATACTGTAACTACATTTGACGTATAAGGGCTTCGGTCGACAATGGCCAGAGAATAAAAATTACTTGAACATTTTGTGTCAATATCAATAATGAGCAGTGTCGTTTTATTTGCAAGGCAACTGCGATCAACTCTCAAATTCATTCCAGGAATAACTTTTGGTCAGGTTTTCATCTAGACTGTGGGGCCACTTGTTTGTGGGTGCAGTTTATTGAATTTTGTCCATTTCTATGAACTTGTATGATGCAGTGTTCGGTATTTCTTGTGTTTTTTTTTTTTAAAGATAGATAGATAGATAGATATATTAATGTGTATATATATATACAAAGCTTTTAAGTTTTCAATACATGTTCTTGATCCTCAGTGCCATGCCATGTCTCCCTATTGTGTGTGATTGTGTGTGCGTGGGTGGGTGTGTGTGTGTGTGTGTCTAGTATGGAGGGTGAGAGGGAGGGGCTTTCTTTGTAATTGTTTTCTTTCTTTAATTTTGGTAATTGTTTTTAATTCTGTAAAGCACTTTGTGTTGCATGTCCTTGCAGGAAAAGCGCTCTACAAATAAAGTTGATTGATTGATTGATTGATTGATTGATTGATTGATTGATGATATACACACTATCTCTCTTTTTGTAAAACAGTTAAAAGAAAAAAAGCACTATTAAAAAATTAAAAACATGCTACAAATGTTAAGCTTTGTAGTGTGTAAATATACATATACACTTAGTATTTATTGTATCGTATTTTTCCACATAGGTCCATAGCATACCACACAAAAAAACAGCCAATCATCTATTATTATTATTATTATTATTATTATTATTATTATTATTATATTGTTGTAGTTATTATTGTTATTATGATTATTATTTGGCAAAATTTTTTAATCGGTACAGTCAGCGAGTGTTTTACACCTACTGTTATTCTGAGGGTCAGACTGGATTTTCTGGTAATATTTTTTGTGGTAATTTCCAATGACACGTCACACCCTCATGAGGAGAATAAAACCCTAAGAGATGCTTAAATAATATAACTGTTATTAACTAGTTTGTTGCATGACAGCACAGTGTACTTTGCTTTTAAACTCAGGTTTTTACCTCAGTTCTTAGTTTCTGCCTATAATTATTTATTTATTTTGTCTTAAAATCTAACTTTAATTTCTGTTTTTATTATTGTTTTGCGTGAAGGGAGACTGGCAGTTAAGAATGTGATGGTATGGTGTGAACCACTGTGTTTTTACTTTGCATATAAACTTCTTGAATTTTGAATCTTGAATTAAATGCCAGCACCATATTATTGCATTACTATTGTTTCTGTTTATATAAAAGTGCAGTTCATTGATGATGATGATGATGATGATGATGACAAACACCATGTTGATGGAGTTACAGATTGAAGTATAATCAAAGGGACATGTTGCCAGCATCTGTATAAATAGGCTGCTCTGAGTGGGGGTGTCCTCCATAGACATATATACATAGACGCCTCATTGACTGCTGCTGCCGATTGGAGCGACGTGCCTACGTGGCGGCCATCTTGGTACAGTGCCGCTCGCTCCTACAGTACATTACGTCTATAGAGGAATGACATGTTTGCACTATAAAAGTGATCATAAATCGATCAATTGTCAACATATATTGACGCGGGTTGTTTGTTACAAGCGTCAGACATGGAGGACAGACAGGCAGACATAAACAGAACAAAAGGAACCCAGAAAGCGTTCAGGTGTATTCAGGTCTTTATTCAGAGAATTGCTTGTAGGGTATATATTGCATTTGATTATTATTATCATTATTGTTATTGTTATTAATAATAAAAAAAAATAATAATGATAATAATAATAATAATGTTGCTATTATCATTGTATTATTATAATTATCATCACTACCATTATAATTATATTGCTATTATCATTATCATTTTATTATTATATCACCATTATTATAATTAATGTTGTTATTATCATTGTCATTTTATTATCACTATTATTATTAATATTGCTATTATCATTATCATTTTATTATTATTATCGTTATTATTAACAGGTTCCAGAGGGTTAAGTAGCAGAACAGAACATTTAAGAGCAAGAACATAAAGAATCCCCCTAGAAAAATATTAATATAATATTTACAATATTTACAAATACATTTAATTAATCAGACCTATGGGAGCTAAAACCCCTGACAGAGAACTGTTTTGCAGTTTCTTTCTTGTGCTGCCACTCTGGTACCTGAGTGAAGCCATTTTTGCTAGTGATGCAGCCTAACTTTGAGAGACACAGACACTACTAGTCTCAGTAGGTTTGAATGGTGGTTGTCAACTTCATGGAAATGCTGGCAGGCCACTGACAGGCTCTCTTCAGCTTTCCTTGAAGCTTGTGTGGTCCTTGACGGTACTTGCTAAAATGTAAGAAACATAATACAAAATTTTAAAAATTTAAAGCGTCAGAAAGTGTACTGTACTTTATTCCTAAACATGCAGACAGAAAAAAAATGTTTAGAAATGTGTGGCATTGAGTTGTTATAAAAATGCTTACACAAACATATGAATCATAAACATAAACGAATGAATGAAAACCTTAAAAATGTGAGAAAAGTAGCCAGAGATGTAAAGAATTGTCTACAACAAAAAAAGAATTGTCATCCTCCACGTTAAGTACACAATACATATACATATTAAATACATCCAATATCTATCATTAATCTTCTAACTGGTCAATCACTGCAGTCTAAGGTCTGTTTTTTTCCAGACCAGGGGCAGTTTATAGATGAAATAACATTGCATTTTAACCTAAATAAGGTCTCAAATGAGTTATTTCACTAGTAAGCAGCTGTGTACGTGGGATAACGTAAAGTGAGCTGGTTATATTATGGAAAGAACCCGGTCGCGGAGCGGAGAGATTCAATCCGTCCTGTCGGGGTTTATTTCACTATTTAACAACCTGCTCACTCGATATTACTCCTTACGTACACCTTACCTGTGAAAAGTGATTCCACGGGATCTGGTTTGTATGTTCCGCTCATTTGAACAACCATAAGCGGCACAAAAGTCCAGCATCTTTTCCAGTTAAGCTAGGTCTGAAAACATTAAGTTGAATTTGTATTTGGGTAGTAAAACCGGCATTTTTAAAACATCCAAGCATCCTGTGTCATAGCTACATGTGTGATGTTTTTAACAAATCAAACCGTTTGGAAATTGGTCGAAAATTCAGTGAATAATTCTACTTTAAGATTGTGGAGTACCTCTTACCTCCATAGATGTACATGCACTTCCGCCTCTGTTAGCCCTGTACCAAGATGGCGGCGCTGTAGGCACGTCCCTCCACAGTCAATGCGGCGTCTATGTATATATGTCTATGTGGAGCTGCGTCAAATCAGCAGAAATAAAACAGGAAATGCTTCAAAGCTGTCTTCAAAGTAAAACCACTTGACATGCTATACATTTTTAAACATTTAACAGTAGCTGTAAAGTGAATATACAGTGTGTGTGTCTGCATAAAATATCACCAATTTCCAGTTATTTTATTTTACGTGTTAGGTTTTGGGTTTTAAGCCTTCTTTGTGGTTTTATTCTCGTTTTATTATTTACACAGTACGCTATATATTCAGCCTTTTTTCGGTATATTTGTTGTAAATGTGCATGTGTAGGTTAGCTGTTTTAATATAAAAGATTTTTAAAGTGTTTGCTGTGTGTATTTGCATTTTAACCGCCGTGTATCCTCGAGTGACAGACAAGGAAACACTGTATTTATGTCACAGCCTGTAGTAATTACGCTTTATATAAACCTTAGATATGTATAGTAAAATAAGTCTAATGTTTTTATGTTTGTAAATGTGAACGGATTTTTTTAAGTGCCTCACGCAGCTAGCGCCCGAGTTTTATTTTGAAGGTCACAACCGGAAGTGGTGTGTGTTCCGTTGTCTCCCTGCAGCAGTGATGTTGAGGCAGGAGGAGCGGAGCTCTGGGGGATGGTGAGGAGAACGGTGAGGCAAGCCAAGAAAGAAAGCTGGAGGAACTTTTGCAGCTCAATTGGAAGAACAACACCAGTAGGAGAGGTGTGGGGAATGATAAGGAGAATGGGAGGGGACAGGAGAGAGTGGGAGTATCCAGTCATGATAGATGATGGAAAAACAGCAGTGACAGATAAAGAAAAAGCAGAAATAATGGTTAAGGCATTTGCAAAAATACACAGCTCAGAAAACTTGTCAGAAGAAGGTAACAGAAGAAGAAGAAAGACATTAAGCCAACACCCAGAAATACTGGACAGGAGGGAAGAGGCCAATAGCAGTTTGGATGAACCATTTACACTGGAAGAGTTGCTGAGGGCATGTTATGTCCCCCAGCCGCCTGTGTATTTGTTATGTGAATGTGTGCATTGTTATCTGTGTATTTATTCTGTGTATGTTGTGCATTCACCTGTATGTTTAGTGGAGAGTTAGACCTCTCCTTTTCGTCCAGAGATCGTGTGTTTGTTGATAGGTGTACAGGTGATACGCTGGACGATGGTGACGCTGCTCCGATTGGATTGGCTGAGCAAGGGGCTCGGCTCGGTGTCAACGATCGCCGATTGGGCCACGAGCGTGACGTCACAGCTGCCGGATTGGTTGGGCGAGGGGCTCGGCCTTCTTAATGCCGGCCACACGGAAGCCGCGAGACCCACTCGTACATGGCAGCAGCATTGCATCGTCCTTTCTGGTTTTCTGGTTTTTCTGTGATCGATAAGTATTTTGTTGTGTGACACACGTCTAATTATTTAGCTTGTCTGCTAGATAATTAGTTCTTTGTTAAGACCAGCGCCTTCGGGCCAACTGAGTCGTCTGTGTATATATTGTAAATAATCACTGTCACTCATTATTGTTTTGCACGGAGCGTAGGGGTGAGCTGCTATTTTTGTTGTACCTGTTTTCTCCTGTTTTTCGTTAGCCTAGGGAGTTAGGCCTAAGTATTGTATTTTTGTTTCTTTTGTTTTCGTTAGGAATCAGTTATTTCGCCCGTCGGTAGACAGGTTGTTTTTTGTTTGTTGTTTTGGCCTGGGCTCACCCTGAAGTCTTTTGCTCCATTTTGTGTGCGATATTGTACCGTGTGTCATTGGAGTGTGTGGCAATAAATTGCTCACCTGTACATTTATACCTGTGTTCCTGTGTGTGTTATGTTGCGCACCCACACCCCTAGACCGGGGCGTAACATAAAGTGGGGGCTCGTCCGTCCTTTATTCCCGTTTTCGTTGTTGGGATTTGTTTTTGCAAGTCTTTGGTTGGCAGTACTCTTTGTTGTGTGGGGGCACATCATGTTCGATATGGACGAGTTTGCACAAAATCCCACCGTGGACAAGTTGGAGAGATGCACAAAAGCAGATTTGTTCTTGATTGCCTCGTTCTTTGATGTCTCTGTTCCCTTAAATGCACGTAAGGCAGAGATTAAGAGTTGTCTGTCACAGCGGTTGGTGGAGAAGGGTGTAATTAAAATGGCGCAGTTGCAGTCGGTCCCTGTATCTGAGGGTTTAGACGTGGAAGTGGGAGCGGCGGCTGCCACGGCCACACAAGCTCCCAGCACCCAGGTGAAGCTCGGAGCGCAGGCTCCTGCTGTCACCCGGATCTCAAGCGCGGACCCGATTGCGCTGCTACAGGCTGGGGTGGACACGGAGGACCTGAAGCTGGCCCTTCGTATGAAAGAGGTGGAGCTGGAGACAAAAAAACCGCGAGGTTGAGCTCATGCACCTCCGCATAAGAGCGATGGAGCTTGACAGGCCTTCATTTACGTCTACCCCGGTAGGTATGCGCCTTCCTGCCACTGCTGCTGAACAGTTTGACGTAAGCCGGCACATTTCCTTAGTGCCGCCGTTTAGGGAGAGTGAAGTTGACTCCTATTTTAATGCTTTTGAACGCATCGCGGCAACTTTAAGGTGGCCCAGAGATGTCTGGAGTCTTTTGTTACAGTGCAAACTGGTGGGTAAAGCTCAGGAAGTTTGTGCAAGCTTATCCATTGAGCAAAGTCTTGATTATGACGTGGTGAAAGCCACCGTGCTACGCGCATATGAGTTGGTCCCCGAGGCATATCGCCAAAAGTTCCGAGCCTGTGAGAAATCTGCCAACCAGACTTACGTGGAGTTTGCCAGAGAGAAAACTGTTCTGTTTGATAAGTGGTGCGCTGCCAGTAAGGTCACAGATTTTGCTCAGCTCCGTGAACTAGTTCTGTTGGAGGAATTCAAGACATGTATGCCAGAGAAAATTGTTGTGTATTTGAATGAGCAAAAAGTTGAGTCGCTGTCAAAAGCTGCGGTGTGTGCAGATGAGTTTGTGCTGACCCACCGAGTTGCCTTCCCTTCTGCGCGCCGTGAGCATAACCCGAGTCCGGGTGTAAATGCAAATAAAAATCCAAAACTTCCGACAAAATCCCCACAGCGTCCTAATACAGCTTCTCCTGATAGCCGTGAATGTTTTTACTGTCACGAGGTGGGACATCTCATCGCTAGCTGTCCTGCTCTTCAGCGGAAAGAGGCTAATCAGGGTCCTAGGAAGCCGAAGAGTGTTGGTTTTGTTCAGTCGGTTCCTGCTCCGACCTCAGTCCGGACTGCTCCTGCTGTGCCCGCTGTGAGCTCAGACGAACCTGCGGGAAATGAAATAGATGAGTTGTACAAACCGTTTATCACCGAAGGTTCTGTCTCACTGACAGGCGAAGATAAAGACCAGATACCGGTCACAATTCTACGTGACTCAGGAGCAAATCAGTCCCTTTTGTTGCGGAGTGTCTTACCTTTTTCATGTAGTTCATTCTGTGGTTCCGATGCTCTTCTGTGGGGGGTGAAGATGAGCACTGTGAGAGCGCCGCTGCACTCTGTGTTTCTGCGCTCACCTCTGGTTACCGGTCCTGTGAAACTCGGCTTACGTTCCCGCCTGCCAATCCAAGGTGTGGATCTGATCCTCGGTAATGATTTGGCCGGAAAGAAGGTTTTTCCAACACCTGAGGTGGTTGAAAACCCTGTGCCTGACTCTGTTTCACCTGTGTCCGCTGCTGTTAATCCTGTGTTCCCTGCCTGTGTTGTGACGCGTGCGCAATCACGCAAATTCGGAGACGTGGTGAACCTGGCTGATTCATTCATGTTCTCCCCTGAGGATAAAACAGAGTCTTCTCTTTCGGCCAAACCTGTGAAAAATGTGTCTGTGAATCTGCTGCCCGCCGAGGCGGAGCTAGCGTTCGAAGTGGACCGAAGCGCGTTCATTGCCGCGCAGCAGAGTGACCCGACTCTGGCCCCGTGCCTGACGCTTGCCACTGCTCCAAGCTCTGAAACCCCGTGTCTGTACGCTGTTGTAGATGGGGTCTTGATGCGCAACTGGTTTCCCCCAGTTGTTGGCAATCTGGAGTGGAATGTGGTTCAGCAGTTAGTTGTTCCCCAGAGTTTCCGGTCACATATTCTTAGTTTGGCTCACGACAATCTCTCTGGCCACTTAGGAATAAAAAAGACCTACCACCGCATCATGCGTTATTTCTATTGGCCAGGGTTGAAGTCTGATGTTACTCGTTTCTGTCGTTCTTGTCATGTGTGCCAAGTCAGTGGAAAGCCCAATCAGCTCATTCCTCCCGCTCCACTTCAGCCCATTCCGGTACTTGGGGAGCCGTTTGAGCACCTGATCTTGGACTGTGTCGGTCCGCTCCCTAAGACAAAGTCCGGTCATCAGTATCTGTTAACGCTAATGTGCGCCGCTACTCGTTACCCCGAAGCCATCCCATTACGCACCCTGAAAGCAAAAGCTGTGATCAAAGCACTCACTAACTTCTTTTCCACTTTTGGGTTGCCGAAGTATGTGCAGACCGATCAGGGGTCAAATTTTATGTGTAAACTGTTTGCGCAGGTGCTGGCCTCTCTGTCAATTAAGCACCGCAAATCTAGCGCCTACCATCCCCAGTCCCAGGGGGCGCTTGAGCGTTTCCACCAGACGCTTAAATCTATGATGAAAAAGTACTGTTTAGAGAGTGAAAAAGATTGGGACGAGGGCTTGCCTTTTCTCCTGCTAGCGGCGAGAGAGAGTGTGCAAGAGTCCACCGGTTTCAGTCCTGCAGAGCTGGTGTTTGGACACACCGTGCGTGGTCCCCTCCGTTTGCTCCGAGAGCAGTTCTTGTCTGAGACTGACAGTCCCAGTACCAATGTTTTAGATTACGTCAGTAAATTCAGAGAGAGGTTGCACAAAGCATGTGACGCTGCCCGCAGCGCCCTGACTGAAACACAGGTTAAAATGAAAGAAAGATTTGATAAGAAATCCGTCAGGAGGGAGTTTCAGGTTGGTGAGGAGGTGCTGGCCCTTCTGCCAATGTCCGGTGCCGCTCTCCAAGCAAAGTTCTGTGGTCCTTATGTGATCGAGAGAAAACTTAGTGAAACTGATTATGTGGTGCGCACCCCCGACCGCAGACGAAAAAGTCGAGTGTGCCATGTGAATATGTTGAAGCGGTACGTCACACGCCATGCTGCTGTGCCTCCTCCTGTCAGTCCTGCCGCTGTAGTCACTGTCGCAGCTGCTGTGACACCTTCTCAGTATGCTCCCGAAAGTGATGGCTTGAGCGCGAGCAGCCCTCCGTGCTCGCGTCTTAAAAATTCTGAAATTGTTGAAAATTTGTCAGCTCACGTGCAACACTTGGATGCTTCTGCCCAAACAGACATCATTCAGCTCATTGAAAATAATCCCACTTTGTTTGCAGACACACCGTCCCGTACAACTGTTCTTTCTCATGATGTCGATGTTGAAAACCACCCACCCATCAAACAGCATGCTTACCGTGTAAATCCGACAAAGCGTGCACTTCTCCAAAATGAGGTGGAATATTTGTTGGAGAACGGTCTGGCTGTTCCCAGCTCCAGTGCGTGGAGTTCTCCCTGTTTACTTGTGCCCAAGTCGGATCAGACGCCACGTTTCTGCACAGATTATAGGAAAGTGAATTATGTGACCAAGGCTGACTCGTACCCCCTGCCTAGAATGGAGGACTGCGTGGACCGAGTGGGTTCGGCCACGTATGTCACTAAGCTTGACTTACTGAAGGGCTATTGGCAAGTGCCGTTAACTCCTCGTGCCTCCGAGATTTCCGCTTTTGTCACTCCTGATAGTTTCCTCCAGTATACGGTCATGCCCTTTGGTCTCCGTAATGCACCTGCCACATTCCAGCGGCTGATGCACATCGTTTTGGCTAATGTGAAAAACTGTGAGGTATATCTTGACGATGTTGTGGCATACTCAGACACCTGGCCTGAGCATGTTGAAACCCTGAAAGAGATTTTCAAGAGGTTGAAAGACGCTAATTTGACTTTGAACCTGGCGAAATGTGAGTTTGGTAAAGCCACTGTTACCTACCTTGGTAAACAGGTGGGCCAGGGACATGTGCGTCCCGTTGATGTAAAAATCCAGGCCATTGTAACTTATCCTGTTCCCCAGACAAGGCGTGAGCTCCGCCGTTTCTTGGGGATGGCGGGCTACTACCGTAGTTTCTGCCGAAATTTTGCTGAGGTTGTTGCTCCTCTCACCAGTCTGACAAGCGAGAAAAAGCCGCTCGTTTGGTCACCTGCTTGCCAACACGCTTTCGAGTCCTGTAAGGCGCTCCTCTGCAGCACACCTGTCCTCACAGCCCCAAACTTCACACGGCCGTTTAAGTTAGAGGTCGATGCCAGTGCCAGCGGGGCCGGTGCCGTGTTGCTGCAGGAGGACAAGCAGGGTATCGACCACCCCATCTGCTACTTCTCGAAGAAGTTCAGTGCTGCCCAGCTCAATTACAGCACGGTCGAGAAGGAGGCTCTTTCCTTGCTGTTCGCTCTGCAACACTTTGAAGTGTACATTGGTTCCAGTCCGTTGCCTGTTGTAGTGTACACTGACCACAATCCTCTCGTTTTTTTGGACCGCATGCAAAACGCTAATCAGCGGTTAATGAGGTGGTCCTTGTTAGTGCAAGATTTCAATCTTGAGATCCACCACAAGAAAGGTACGGATAATGTGTTAGCTGATGCCCTTTCGCGGGTGTAATTGTGTGATTATGTTCTGTGAACAAACATCTCAGGGGATGTTGTTCATTTAGGGAGGGGGGTGTTACGTCCCCCAGCCGCCTGTGTATTTGTTATGTGAATGTGTGCATTGTTATCTGTGTATTTATTCTGTGTATGTTGTGCATTCACCTGTATGTTTAGTGGAGAGTTAGACCTCTCCTTTTCGTCCAGAGATCGTGTGTTTGTTGACAGGTGTACAGGTGATACGCTGGACGATGGTGACGCTGCTCCGATTGGATTGGCTGAGCAAGGGGCTCGGCTCGGTGTCAACGATCGCCGATTGGGCCACGAGCGTGACGTCACAGCTGCCGGATTGGTTGGGCGAGGGGCTCGGCCTTCTTAATGCCGGCCACACGGAAGCCGCGAGACCCACTCGTACATGGCAGCAGCATTGCATCGTCCTTTCTGGTTTTCTGGTTTTTCTGTGATCGATAAGTATTTTGTTGTGTGACACACGTCTAATTATTTAGCTTGTCTGCTAGATAATTAGTTCTTTGTTAAGACCAGCGCCTTCGGGCCAACTGAGTCGTCTGTGTATATATTGTAAATAATCACTGTCACTCATTATTGTTTTGCACGGAGCGTAGGGGTGAGCTGCTATTTTTGTTGTACCTGTTTTCTCCTGTTTTTCGTTAGCCTAGGGAGTTAGGCCTAAGTATTGTATTTTTGTTTCTTTTGTTTTCGTTAGGAATCAGTTATTTCGCCCGTCGGTAGACAGGTTGTTTTTTGTTTGTTGTTTTGGCCTGGGCTCACCCTGAAGTCTTTTGCTCCATTTTGTGTGCGATATTGTACCGTGTGTCATTGGAGTGTGTGGCAATAAATTGCTCACCTGTACATTTATACTTGTGCTCCTGTGTGTCTTATGTTGCGCACCCACACCCCTAGACCGGGGCGTAACAGGGCAATAAACAAATCTAAACCAACTTCTCCAGGGAAAGATCAAGTAAGCTATAGTATGCTGAAGCACTTAGGAGAGAAAACTCTCAGGGAACTGTTAAAGCTTTATAACAAAGTGTGGGAAAAGGGCCGGCTACCAGCAGTGTGGAAGGAAGCAGTGGTAATCCCAATAAGGAAACCAGGGAAAGACCCAGAAAAACCATCTAGCTACAGGCCAATAGCTCTGACTTCAAACATATGCAAAGTAATGGAGAGAATGATTACAGAAAGGTTAACTTACCAGCTGGAGAAGTCAGGCAAGATAGCCAACTACCAAAGTGGCTTTAGAAGAGGGAGGAATACTATGGATCCAGTGATAAGACTAGAAACAGAAATAAGAAAGGCCCAAGCAAACAAAGAATCAGTTATTGCAGTGTTTTTCGATATTGAAAAGGCATATGATATGATGTGGAAGGAAGGCCTGCTGATAAAACTATCTAAGATTGGAGTTGGAGGGAGAGCCTTTAACTGGATTAAAGATTTCCTGTTTGGAAGGAAAATCCAAGTGAGAATCGGGACAGTCATGTCAACACAGTATGTGGTGGGGAATGGCACGCCTCAGGGGAGTGTGATCAGTCCATTACTGTTCAGTATAAGTATTAATGATGTGTTCTCAAAACTTCCTCTAGACATAGGCAGGTCTCTGTTTGCCGATGATGGAGCTCTGTGGAAAAGGGGCAGAAATACTGAGCATGTCATTGGAAAACTTCAAGGAGCTATCAATCAAGTGACTGATTGGGGATATGACTGGGGATGCAAGTTTTCAACTGAAAAAACTCAAACGGTGTTCTTTACCAGGAAGAGAATCAGAGAGGATGTCAGGTTAAAAATGTATGGGGAAGAGTTGGAAAGGGTGCCACAATTCAAATTCCTTGGCGTTGTGTTTGATGAACGCCTGACATGGTCAGGCCATGTCACCAGGATAGAGGAAAAGTGTAAAAAAGTCATAAATGTGATGCGTTGTGTGGCTGGAAGAGAATGGGGAGCAAGTTGCAGTGCACTCCACAGGTTGTATGTTGCACTGATACGATCCGTGCTGGATTATGGTTGTGTGGCATATGGGTCAGCAACTAAGAGCCATTTTAAAAAGCTAGATGTCATACAGGCACAAGCTTTACGCATCTGTTGTGGAGCTTTTAAGACATCACCAATACCGGCCATACAAGTAGAGATGGGAGAAGTGCCTCTGGAGTTAAGGAGAAAACAGCTGATGGCCAATTACTGGGTGAATCTGAAAGGGCATAGAGCTAATCACCCAACAAGAGAGGTACTACAGGACAGCTGGGAGAATGAGAAGAGCACTAGTGAGCATTTTGCAAAAGTTGGTAATAAAATAGCGAAAGAACTGTCTATTGAAGGACTACAGATAAGCCCACTAGTGGTCTATCCAGAAGAGGCTCCATGGAGATTAATATGTCCGAGAGTAGACATGTCTCTGCTGGAAATTAAAAGGACAGGGAAAAAAACTGTTGAGTTACTGAGTGCATTTAGCTACTTGATAAATCAAGAATATCAAGACTTTGTGCAGGTGTACACGGACGGGGCGAAAAATCCAGACACAGGTGTAACAGGATTCGGGGTGGCGGTACCAGGAAAAGGAGTGGGTATTTATAGAAGAACAGGTGATGGACTGTACACAGCAGAGACGGTGGCGGTGTTGGTGGCATTAAAATGGGTGGAAATAACAGCACAAAAGAAGACAGTAATATGCTCAGATTCTGCATCAGTTCTTGAAAGTATAACATCATTTCACTCCAACAGCAGGCAAGACATTCTATATCAGGTTCTCCACACAGTCACAAGAATACACAGAAAGGGGGGACAGGTCACATTCTTTTGGGTACCAGCACATGTAGGACTGCAAGGGAATGAGAAGGCAGACAAGTTGGCAAAAAGGGCACTGAGAGCAAATAGGGTTGAAATGCAAGTAAGCATTAGTAAGGCAGAAGCGAAAAGTGTAATTAAGGGAAAAATTAATCAGAAATGGCAGAGCATGTGGGACAGAGAGAGCAGAGGAAGACACCTGTATCAAATTCAACAAAACGTTAGAACTTCAAGGATTGCTAGCAAAAGCAGGAGAGAGGAGACTGTTATAACAAGACTAAGGATTGGACACAGTGCCTTAAACAAAACGTTAAAAATAATAGGGAAGCATAACACTGGTTTGTGTGAGGAGTGTCAGGAGGAGGAATCAGTAGAGCATGTAATTCTGAGGTGCAGGAAGTATGAAACACAGAGGGAGATGATGAGGAGGGGGTTGGTGGAAGCAGGAGTAAAGGAAATATCATTAAAAGGATTGCTGGACATGAGTGACAGGTCTCAGCAAAGGATGCTTGTAGAATTTTTAAGAAGTACGGGATTGTTTAATAGGATTTGAGGATTCAGGATCAGTGGAGTAGGTGTGTTGTATATATGTGTATGCTTGTGCATGGGTTGAGCAGGGCAAAAATCCGTAATGATAGGGGGCGGTAATGCACCAAAGTGATGGATGCCAACCGCCGTAAAACCTGAAGAAGAAGAAGAAGAAGGAGCTCTGTGGGTTCGCCTCTCCGCTTTCCCCTGATTTAGACGGAGGAAAAGAGCTCCTCAGAGGCGCTGCAGGGATTTAGTTTCCCCCTCCAGCCTCCAGACTGTCCCCGCATTTGGTTTTAATATAAGCTGAGTACATTTTCTCTGTGGAGGGGAGTTGAGGAGGGAATGAGCAACAGGGGAGATCTGCCGTGACTTTAGTCGGAGGAGAAAGTGGCCCCGGTGCCAACAGGGCAGATAGTTGTTGCTGCTGCTGTCTGTCTGTCTGTCTGTGCTGCAGTGTCGGGTCATCACTGGGAGCTGCTGAGGAGGAAAAGCTAGCTCACTTCTTCTGTATGTCGCCTCGGAAATAAACCACAGCGTCAAGGTAAACAAGATAATTAATTCACTTTATTAATATTTCTGTAGAGGGCTGTGTTACAGTGCACTTAACTTTACTTCAGGACACTTGTTATCACTTGTAGCAACATTTTCATGTTCCTGTGTGGCACTCAAACATTTGTTTGTGGTTTATATGTTATGATATCACTTTGTATAATGATGCTGCATATTAGGGATGCACGATAACATCGGTTTATTATCGGTATCGGCCGATATTGGCTTTAAAACAATGTATCACCAGCCAACATGCTAATATCGGCAAGTCATGGTATCGGTGAGTATCGGCGCTTAAATTAACTATCTGAATCGGCCAACATGCTTTTTCTTATTGTGCACAATGTACAAATATTACACATACTGAATAGTATAGTCGTAGTAACTGCTGCTGGGCCATCTTATTAAGAGTATGCACGCACAATATGATGTTAAGTTACTACAGAAGAGACTTGGTGATCACTATATTTACGTAGGGGAAAAAGTGTATATATCGATACCAGTGAAATGAGTTGTTACATATCAGCATATCGGATATCGGCGAAAAATTCAATATGGTGCATCCCTAATAGCATTCAAGTGTCAACATGGGCTAGCTAAAATAAAGTTTTTCAAAGTAATGTTTAGTTAGTTTGATGTATAGTTGTTGTAGGGTTGCAACGGTATGAGAGTTTCATGGTACGTTAACTGCCAGAAAATATCGCAGTGTCACGATATTACAAAGGCTTTGGGGTTACTTCATTATGTCTAAAATTACGTAGGGGAAAAAGTGGATGTATTGATATCGTTTTCAGTTATTGGTTAAATGAGTTGTTATACATTGGCATATCGGATATTGGCAAAAAAACCAACATGGTGCATCCCTAATAGCATTCAAGCATCAAAATGGGCTAACTTTATTTATGTTGTTTGAAATAATATTTAGTTGTGGGGATGTATAGTTGTAGGATTGCAACGGTATGACACTTTCATGGTTCGGTAACTGTCACGGAAACTGTGCAGTGTCACGATATACAAAGGCTTTGAGATTTACTTAATTCTGTCTAAAATTACGAAGGGAAAAAAAGGATATGTCAATATCGGTTATCAGTCAAATAAGTTGTTACGTGTCAGCATGTGATATATCAAATATCGTGAATCCTTAAAAGCATTTCAGCGTCAAAATGGGGTAGCTTAAGTAACGTTTTTTAAAGTAATGTTATGTGATAGTTGTGGTAGGTTTGCAACTGTATGAGACTTTAACAGTACGATAATGGTCTCAGAAAATATCACGGTATCGCTGTATTACAGAATCGTGATAAGTTACAATGACCCTTAAAGGAATAAAAACAGTCTAATGTTTAATAACTATAACTGAAAGGTGCAGCCATCTTGAGTCACAAGCTGAAAACAACTGAAATAAAGCTGAGGTCAGCACCACAGAAAATAAGGGCGGGAATCACCAGAAGATCCACGATACGATATTATCACGATATTTAAGTTAGTATACAATATTGCGATTTTAAATATGTTGCAATATGCTGAGTATTGCTGTAAAATATTGCTACATATTGCGATTTATTACCTTTTTCAACTGTGAAATATTTCCCCAAAGGAAAACATTGTCAACATGTGTTTTATCTGATATTGTTCTAATAGGCTACCTAAAGTTTAATTTGTACAATACGATATAGCCACACAAAAATATCGCGATACTTTGCTGTGTTGGTTTTTTTTTTTCCCAGCTCCTAATAGCAAAGTAAATGCACACGGTGTGATAACTGTCAGTCTTCACACCATGGTGTATCTTGAAAGCGGTTCACTGCTGTAACTCTATTTGTGGGTCACAATGATGATAGTGGTGTGTGTGCGTGTGGTTTGAGGACAGCCATGTTTGCACTCTTCAGATTCGTAAACTAATCTGCTGTAGTATTGTGAGCTGCAGTATGTTGTTCATCCGTTCATCTTTTGTGGATCAGAGCAACAGGCTCCTTGTTTAATGCAGACGGTCATATGAAAGAGCTTCAACGAGCGATCTCACATGATCTATTTAAATTACTCAGGGATCACTTGACACGAGATGCTGACAGGCCAGAGGGAGATATAGAAGTTTTAAAACTGAGTCAATGAGGTCCCAAAGATCCTGAAGCCTCGTGCAGCAAACCTGAATCAGAGGTATGAATATAACAAGGAGGGCTTCATGATGAGGACAGGAGGCACAACAAAGACATCAACATACATAAAGAGGTTGCTGCTTGTTATTGCTCCATGCTGCTCACAGCACACACTGATTGGATCAAGCAGAGATCACTACGTTTCATCTGAAGGAGAGCAGGAGGATGAAGGCCTGATGAACACAGCTGACCGCGCTGACTCCGCAGTGAAGCTGGAGAGCCAAGACATCAGTTTAATCAGGGAAATGGAAGCAGGAAGGGAGGCAAGGGCGGAGTGAATGAGAGGATGTCAGAAGGAGATATGGAAGGCGAAGGGGGTGGAGGCAGGATGGTGAAGGAGGGAGGGGGAGGAAGGCTAATTGAGGAGGAGGGTAAATGTAGGACAGTGGGGGAGCTGATAGGCGGTAGCAGAGCCGGTAGCCACCAGCTGAATCGATGTGACCTCGGGCCCCCGGGGAACAGCTGCTGCTGGCTCCCACCTGATTTACGAGGTCACTTAGTGCACACACGGGGCCACACCCAGGCCTGTCTCCTGCACATGTGACGTTTCACATGTTGTTGTTTGGCCAGTGAATGACGTCCACCTTATGTGTGAACGTCCCCTCAAGACGGAAGTGATAAATATGCACTGTGTGATTTTCTGTGTGTGTGTTGCTGTGTTCCTGAGGGACAGGAGTGATGAATGTGTGTGATCGCCCTCTGTGACACATGCTTTGTGCCGGAGGGGGAGATCTAGGCTCAGAGGCGTAAAGCGGTGCGAATAATCGCCTGCTACAGCCATTTACCTCCGCCGCATGCACACACGCACACTTACCCCGCAGGTTTGAAAGCGGGGCTACAACTGTTGATCCCAGCAGAGCAGTTATCTGTGATTTGTTAGGCTCTGAGTCACATGTCGCACCCGCAGCAGTCTTTCCTACAGTCTGAAGGTTTCTCAAACCAGTGAGATTAAAACCATTACAGAAATTGAAGACTCTAAGCTCAACACAATAATTCCCCTCGCTGCTTTCGTTCCATCTTATTCTTCTGAAAATTTTTGCTGGCACAGATCGGTCTATTTTTGCAGCTAGATTGCGGGGTGGGCCTTTCTCGGTTTTGGTTTGTGACCTCCAGAGCCAAAACATTTGCCTTTGCTCCCTTCTCTCCACTCCTCCTCTCCACATTGGGCTCAAATACGCTCCTGGGCCTTTTTTTGGAGGGGCTCATGCTTCTAAAAACAGCTCCTGAAACACTGGTGAGGAATGGCACGGTTAAAGCTGACCTCTGCTCGCCAAGGTCCGCTGAGAAAACGAGGCTAAACATGTTATGTCGGTTGTAAATAGTAGCAGACTTCTGCGGCCTGCGAGTTCCGTCATACTGTGTTTATTATTGTGACAGTGTGAAGGTTTAACTGCGAGGGCCTCTGAGTTGGAAAAAAGTTTTATGTGCTTTTCATTCACAGAACGACTCAGTGCGAGGATATAAAAGAGTTTGTGTTTAGAAATGTGGCTTTCTTCACTAACATGAACGCTGGCTTGTCTTTCAGCAACACAGACATGGTCACTTAGGCTTTGTAGCAAAACAGTTACACACAGAGTATCAGACACTGTTGTTTTTTATGTATTTTTGGACATTTTTTGCCTTTAGAAGAAAGGAGAGAGGTAACAGGAAATGTGGAGCTGTGAACACTGCAGTCTGATTGGTCAGTAGAGGACGGTCACTCTGCTCAGGGCTGAGTTGTGTCTGGTTTTGAGGCTCATGTAACCACTGTTCATACTGTGGACAGTATTTGATTAGTAAACTGGAACTATAAAATGAAGAATAAGAATAGCTGTTCTAATCCTCACTTGGAGAAAAAAGAAAGTGTTGTGGAGCGTTGTTCCTGTGGCTGTAACTGTAACTAACCCTAACCCTAACCCTAACCCTAAAATGAAAGTTTGTTTTGCTGCCTCTTGTCATCACAGTGAAATTTAAGGTATGCAGATTGATTCAGCTTGTACATTGAGTAACATTACAAGTAAACGTTCCACCTTAAAAGTTGCCGGCAGTCAGCCCAGTGAATGAAGTTAAGCAAAACATCCTTCATCATCAGCAGGAGTAGGAAGAGGAAGGGGAACGTACTTCATTGACACTTCATTTCACATTCATTTTCATCAGAGTTACCAACTGTAGGTTTAAGTCTTTGTAAATTAGGGCTGTTACTAAAGATTATCTTAATTTTGGAATAATCTGTCTGTTTTTCAGATTAATTGTTGGTCTACAAAAAAAAAATAAAAATCATTATAATTTCCCACAGCACACCGTGACATCATCAAATGTCTGATCAACAGTACAAAAACTATAAATATGAGGGGTGGGAAACACCAGAGGCCCCATGATTAGATGTTATCACGATTCATAAGTCACGTTACAAAATTACTGTGATTTAAAACCTGTTGTGATTTGCTGAGTATTGCGATAAAATATATTGCAATTTATTACATTTTTTTTCAACCGCAAATTTTGTCACCAGATTAAAACTTTGTCAACATCTGTTTTATCTAATAAAGTTTTCAGTCTGTTCATCTCACTTCAGTAATTTTTATTGCAGCAAAATGTATCTAGTGGACTGAAAAAGCTATTGATTATATTATTCCAGTAGGCTGCTAAAAGTTTAATTTGTTTTCACGATATTCAGAATTTAATTTAATCAAAAAAACTGATGCTTGGCATCTATTTAACGACACAATATTGCCACACAAAAATATTGTGATGCTCCTAATAGATGTATCAATACATCTTTTTCAGTTCTAATGTTTACGTTCCTCAAAATAAGTATGGAAAGAGTTTGTTTGGTAATAATACTGAAACTCTAGTACAGTAACAGCATTGTCGTTAAAAATAAAAAAGAAGACAGAAAAGATATCCAGCCCTGCCGAATTTAATATTTGATATGTGTCATGTATAATTGACTCTAAACATGTCCTGAAATGTGAGGGACACTGATGACATCACTGCCCGTGAGTTAATTTAGCTGTTTTCTTTAAATAGTTTATCTTTTACTTTACGAATTCTACTATCATATATTTTATATTCTAACATTTAGAAGTCTTTTTAAGTCATGAAAATAGAATAAAAATCATCTGACATCAGAATTTCATCATCAGTGATCATTTACTGATCACTTCCTATGTGCCTCCCTCAGCGCCCTACATACATGAACACATAGAGCCGACACAATGCACACACTGTTCTCTGTGTATGTGTGTGTGAATGTGGTCTGTCAGACGCTGACGTCTCAGGGGTGTTAAGTGAGTCACCAGCAGTCCACCAGTTCAGAGACAAACACAGTATAGCACTGTGGCTTCATGGATGGGCTTTGTTAAAGCCACTCATTACACTTGGAAATGCCTCTATTTATATCTGATGCAGCTCGATTAGAGGAGCCGATTGTTCCCGACTGAGCCCGCACTGTATTTTGGAGGTGACGTCATTCCCACAACAAACTGCTGAGCATAATAAGCTGACCAGCTGAATGAATAGAGACAAACCAACAGTAGTTTAATAGACGTTATGCGTAAAAGAATCGAACGTTCCCACGTCCTAAATCATGTAAGAACAACCTGATATCTAATTCACTCATTTATATTCAGCACCAGCTGTGTAGTTCAGGGACATCAAGCTTGACAGTTGTAAAGCAGGGACGTCTCTCTAAAGTCTGCTGAAGTGATACAGCAGAGCTCAGACGCAGTTTAAGAACACGACGTTCAGTCAGTGACCCCAAACAATGTCTTGAGCATTAAACATGACATATGTTCCTCTGCTGTTCCCAAGAGGAAATGCATGTATGTAACTGTTTCAGCTGCACAGTTTTCACTCTCCCATGGTAGCGGAAACCGAGGCCCTCCAGTTCAAGTGTCAGGTCTGGGGCCTAATGTGAGACAGCTGAGTGTCATTAATGTGCCAGTTTGCAAGCGTTAGAGCCTCAGCAGAGAGACAACAGAGGTGTCCACAGCTGGGCCGCTGCCGGGTTCAAATCGGATTAAGCCCGAGCTTTGACAGCCGGGGACTCACTGCAGCCGTTCCCACACAGTCTTTGTGACCTGTTCGCTTCTGTCGGACAGCTTGTGTGCTGCAGTTTGCACTCGGTGCTGCTGTTCTCATAAAAGGATGTGGCTGGTTTTGCCTGACGTTTCCGCCAGTGCCACCATGAAGCTCACATTTGTGGTTTGGAGTGAAATGTCTCGGCAACTGTTGCATGGATTGCCATGAAATTTGGGGCACACGTTCATTCCTTTGTCAGGATGAACTGTAATAACTTAATGATCATTTAACTTTTCATCCAGCTTTGATTTATGTTCAAATACCTGCAAACTAGCATGACATAAAACATTCCCATTAGCTTCAGGTGTACTTTGTGTGTGGTGCTAATGAGCAGATGTTAGCATGCTAAGACTTCAGTTAACTTGTGAGCAGGTAATCATTCTAAAACAGGGGTGTCAAACTCATGTTACCATCAGCTCCAATATTTTCCCCTTGTTTGTGTAAAGAATTGCAAGTACATTCTGTAGACGTTCATCCTTTTACAAAACAGATTAACAGCCTGAGATGTCTCAAGAAAAATAAGCGCAATTCCAACAGTATGTCTCAGTTTTTCCACATTCCGTGAGTCGACTTCTCACTGCCATTACATATGCATTTACTCACACATTTCCTGATACAGATTCTTTTGAACTGAAACTGCTGTTTGACAATATTTAGCATAATGTTCAATATCTTTAAACATGGTCACAGTAAGTATTCTTTGTTACATCAGAGGACTGTATCCTGGTCAGCGTGGAAAAGCCTCTGAAGCAGAATTTTACATCAAGTGGGCAACACATTCTTTAACTTGCACCTCTTAAGGGGGATTTATACTTGTTCGGCAGACCCTACGCACGTGGCCTACGCCGTTGTGAGCATTTATACTAGTGCACTAGTCAGCAGCAGGGTTTCTGTGAAGTGCTGTAAAGTTTAGTTGATTCAAAACACACATTAAACGCAGCATTCACAGACAAACACTTGTCTTTATCTGGACACATTACAATACAATACAACATGCTAATGTTTTTAGCACAAGCCTATGGCATTTTACATTGTATAAATTTGCCTAGCGATGAGCAAAGATTTCCTGTGCTCACATGAAGCCAGGATAAATCACACACAAGACTTAAAATGATATTTTTGTGGAGGTTTTATTGTCTTCACAATTTATTGTTTTTTATCTGTGAAATTAAAGTAAATAAAAGTTTTGTTTTCACTGAGGGAAATGGTTTCAGCTTACAGAAACAGACAGGACGTCTGCATCGCCGTGACGTGTAGTCACATTTCTGGGGAGGTACATGTCAGGCTACGGCGTAGCACAGCATCGATTTGACGCCGAAGTATAAATCCTGCATTAGTTTCGTCCTCTAGTGGGCTGGATTGGACCCTTTGGCAGACCGGTTCTGACATTAGCATTTAGCTCAAATCACCATAACTGTTTACATGACTGTTAGGATGTGTTCAGACGTATAATTGAAGTGGATATCCTGGACTGTCAGTGTAATGCACCAACTGTACAGTAGCAGCAGCTCTTCTTAAGCAGACTTACTGTTGGGACCATTAGCTCTGGAGAAATGGTCTTCCTCCTTGTCTCCATCCCCGCACACTGTTGAATAATCACCTCACTGCTGTAAATATTTGTCTGAGACTGCACACTGCTGTCTTGTATCTAAATTATCCCTCTCAGTGTCTCAGCAGTGCAGGTGCCACGCTGATTTCTGCAGATCATCCCAGAGAGTTAACGTCGGTGACAGCTGTTTATTAATTTCCAGTGAGTACCTTTGGCTGTGTCACGAGCAGTTTATCAAGCACTTTCCAAGCTTGTTTAGCTTTTCCCAAAGCTTAGATTACAGCGATGGTCTGGTTTAGGTTTGGGAATCAGACACGCTTGATTCACAAAGACAATATGCTGCCGTTTTGGCAGCTCGCAGTATTTTCAGCGCTCTGTAACAAGCCAGTCTGTTCCTCTCCCCCTCTCCCTCTCTTCCTTTCTCCATTGAATGCCAAATATGTCATCTTTATGGCTTCAAGAGGCAGATGTGGCTGGATTCCAGGCACCGCGATACAGGCTTCCTGTGTGATCCCGTTGAGCTTCCTGTGTTTCAGCAAAGGAAGGGCCGAGTCAGCAAAGACGGGGAGTTTGGGGGAAGCTTACTGTACAGCAGATCTCAGCTTCACAAGCAGAGCCCTCAGCTCACATTGTCACAGCCAGGCAACTCCACAAGATCCCCTGAAACGAGCCGAAATTTCAGCTTGGGGGGTTGGTGGTGAGAACTGGATGCTCGGTCCTTCTCTGGATCAGAGGATCTCCATAAATGGTTAAACAGATGGCTCCCTAAAAATGTCAGATTTTACAGATGCTTGAGCAAAGCTTATCTACTTTCAAGTGTACTTTAAAAATGCAACAGTAGTTTAGCATTTCTGCGATTTAATTTTCTGTAACACACTGAAATCTTGCCATTTCTGTTAACACAGGTTAGTTGAGGGTTTTTCGTGTCTCCATGGGGGTTGAGGCAGATTTGTCTTTGTGTCTGCTGTGATTTCATCCACCTTTTGGAGTGATTGCAGAGGCCAGGTGGAGAGGACGAGTCCGAAATAACTTGTTAGCACTGCACAGCTATTTTCAACACAGAGATGCAGCCTTGAATAGTGATATGGACTTGGCCGTCGTCCAGAGGTTGTGGTTTTGCCTCAATTGTTCCTGCTGATCTGCTGCTGAAGGACATGTTGTGATGAGATTTGAATTGTGAACCCTGTTCAATATGAATGTATTTAAGGCACTGAAAAGAAACCAGAAATGCTTAAGTGTTATTGATTTTCAGACTGGAAAAGTCAGAAAGTCCTTGCAAGGCAGCGTGCCCCACCCCCCCCCCCCCCTCACCTCAAGAGGTGTATCTTTAGCCTCCTTCATACAAGGGGAATGTTGGGCAGGCTTCGAGCCAATCTGTGTGGCTGAGTGTTTTTGTGTGGAAAGTAAAGCATAATTTTCAAGACCAGCAACAAGCTGTCTGCTGAGTTACTCATAATGCTGACATCTCGGCTGCAGCAACCACCCCCATTATTCTGTTAAACTATTAGAGTGGATCATTGAGTGTCCCGGGCTGAACCATCATGGAAACTGCTTTGAAAATTAACATTTTTCATAGGGTCTATCATGAATAAAAAAACACATAGACCTCTTGTACTATCATATCATTGATTTTGTTCAGCTAAACTCTTTTAATATAATGACATTTCACCATTATAAGCATTAAAGCAAGACCGTTACTTTTGAAAGGAGATCACATAACTGATAAAACACACTCTTGCTGAATTCAGCACACTCATGGGATCAGTCAGTACGTTTACATGCAGCTTGAGAAAATGGAATCATTGGCTTAGTCTGACTGAAACCAGACTTTTAAATGCATGTAAACAGCTTAGTCCGACTGAAATTGGACTATCCGTAGCTTGACTAACACACCTAGCTGGACTCAGTGTTCAGCAGTTCACTCCTGGAAAAACAAACAAACACCATGGTGACGGAGAAGCAGAAGACGCACTTCTGGACAGACGAGGAAACTACATTCATGCTCCGACAGCTACAGGAGCTAAACATTTTGAAGTCTATTGATGGTAACACAAAATGCAGATTTATTTAATTTAATTTATTATTCCTCTTCGAGTCAACCGGAACTAGTTCAATACGCATTATATTAAAAAGGAGACAGCGCCGCCTATCGAGGCGGAGTCAGACGTACTTGGTCAGAAATTCGATTTTCTCCTCTGCATGTATACCCAGACAAGAAGAGAAGTCCGACTTGACTGATAAGCCGAGCTATGAGCTTAGCTCGACTACTGCGTGCATGTAAACATACTGACTAGCTGCTGCAGCCTTAAAGGGACATTCTGCCGTTTCCTTCCTGCTGTATTCCCACAGATGTGCCCCTACGGCTCGAGCTAACTTTGCACCTGTGCGCTTTCTTGTAGGGATTCAGGAAAACAAAAACAACATATATCAGGCCAAGCTGCATGAGCCTCCTGCAGCTTTCCAGACAAACATGATTTTTACACGAAACACTTCAAACACTTTCTGAGTCTGACCGAAAGTAAACACAGACAGTAGCCTCCTGAAACGGCCGTCATGGCTAACTGCATGAGGATCAACATCTGGGGCAGCTTACCGACTGACCTTATCACCCTGGTATTCATCCCCACACACTCGTGCTGCAGTTGTACTGTCTTCAATAACTCAGAAAAAGCTAGATGCAGTTGTGTTATACTACCTATCTAACTCAGAGAGCTAATGTGACTCAGTGTTTGTGGTTAGCTCGTGTGCTAGTTGACTAACTTCCACCTTCATCAACCACTTCTTTATTTTTCTCTTACCAGTGCAAAAAACAGAAGTCCATCAGTCAAACCCCAGCCACAGTAATGCATACCAAACACAGAAGAGTCTCATGGTGGCTAACGTTAGCAAACTTTAGACCACTGGTTCTCACACTTTTTACTCCACGTTCCATTTGAGAAAATATAAGGCTCCCCAGTGCCACCATTATGACCAGCTTTAAAATACAGGCCTACTGTATTCAGCTACGGACAGTTAACGCAGGAGGTAGGTTTATTCCTAATCAGAAGATTATTTAATGCGGACTGTTCTCAACACATCTGGCTCTTCAACTCTTGCTCACAACTCCCATACACCGCAGAGGCCAGCCTATCATCTGGTTCTGTGGAGACTTCGCTGGCGCTGCTGAAGTGGCCACTAGCATTTTCGCTCGGTTGATTGTCATCGTCTTCAGTTTCAGCTGGGCTGCTGGAAATATTCTCCTCCTGATCTGCACTTCTCTTTCTAATATTTCCAGTGAGGAGCCACGATTACAGAGTGTTAAACTGTCCTTTTTACCTCAGCTTATCTTGCCTTTACAGTTTAGCTCGTAACTAATCATGGATGTATGTAACCTGTATGTCTTTGGACTGTGGGAAGAACCTGGAGTACCCTCATACCACTAGAAAGAGCTTGCGTACCACCAGTTGCACACGCACCATAAAACTAGTGGTTAAGATTGATACTGCTGAAGTCGTTACGCTGTCTTAATGACTCATCTATTGTTGTCAAACTGTAACTAAGGTGTCACTGATAAACATTTTAGTGAATAAATGAAAATTGAATGTGCTGTTAAACTTTAATTGTCTCCTCTAGGCTTGGCAGCTGTTCACCAAATGTTAAATATTCTCGCCTGGTGCGATGCCTCATCACTCTCAGGATATTCCTTTGCACATACCTGTGGTATAAATGTTGTAGAATATGCCTAAGGTCCCATCAGCGCTGACATTATCTTGTTAGCTAATTTCTACAGCTGTGCAAATTAGATTTTATCATTCCAGTGCCCTAAATCACTGAACCTTTGTTTTGAAATGTGAAAACAGAAATAGAGGCTGATGTCATTAACACACATCTGTGTGTTTTTCTGCGAGGCTAAAAATAAATGATGGCAAGCTGAATCCGACGTGATGGAAACTCCTTGGCATTCCTTTTCCTCACTCACAAGTTCCACTCCGACTTTAGCTGTTCAATTCAGTTATTTTCACGTCGCTTTCTATCTGACAAAGCGTCTTCTGTTGAGGAGTAGTTTGAAAACTGGAATGCTTTTGTAATGTGGAAACTATGATGACATTTTTCGAGGCATTTGTGCCTTCACTCCTATCTCCTGGAGGATTTTCCCCCTTTTTCTTCTTCAGTGGGAAGATCACGTCGGATCGTCTGCCCCTATCAGTGTCCTAGAGGCACAGAAGCACCAAAAGATTAAAGACATCAGCATCTGCCTCATTAGTATTATTTATCACACGGAGCCTCTTCTGGCAAAGAGGGGACGGTGAGTGGGAACACTTTAAGGATCAGACCCTCTGTCATGGTCTCAGAGGGCAGCCTGATTCATTGCTTTTGTCTGCTATGAGAGGGCCCTCCGGAGGGTGGTGGGAGGTGGCGGCAGCGGTGGTGGTGGTGGTGGTGGGGGTGGACAGAGACACAGACAGACACTGTTTGGTATTCTCCTTCAGTTCTGTCGGGCGGCTTGTACGTCTCAGAGCTCAGACATGTTCCCTGCTCTGCACTGTTTGAAGGGTATGTGAAGTCAAGGGGCCACTGGTTTGGCTTGGCGCACAGCGGACAGAGTGAACTGAGCAATTGTGTGGGTGGTATGATGGAGGAGGGAGACGGAGGAGGGAGAGGAAACAAGGGAGAGAAACAGGGAGGATGGGAGGATAGGATGCCAGAGATATGGTACAGTGGAGTGACTGAATGTATTTGGTCTTTAGCCCTGCACACTTGCTCATTTTCACTTTCCTTTACTGAAGTAACTCATTAATATTTTGTTTACATTAAAAAGGCCTAAACAACCAAATACTGAACATCTAGAGGAGGGAGGATTAGATGAGACTAAAGGGCTAACTCAGCAGAGGCAAGGAAAGTCTGTAAGTTCCTTTCCTTTGGACTTGAAGCAACCCTTTTCCCCTCCGAGGTTGCGCACCGCCCTTTCCTGTTTTTCCTTCTTTTCCATTCCTTCTTTTCACGGCCAGAGAAGAACAGCCATTCTGAGCGAGGGAAGTCCGGGCCCTCTGCTACAAAAGAGTGCTGTGACTCTGAGCCGCCAGCTTCTTTACTGCTGCAGTGCATGCTTTTTACTGTGTCTAGCTCCCTGACTCTGCTGGTCATTATTCATGGCAGCGCTCGCTGAAGTAAGTACTTCTAAGCACTTGCAAATGCAGCTCAATTTAAAGGAAAGTAAATCCACTTCACGGCTAAGGCCTGTGTGGCTCAATTACGCTGGTTTCACATGGGGGTTCAGAAACCTTCGGAGCTTCCTTGAGGGAACACCTGGGGAGCCCAAGCCCAGAAAGAGTCATAAAAGTGTGTTATAATACAGGGCTGGCTGACCCCGCTTAGTCGTTGCGAACTTAACTGTTGAATCTACAACGGGGACAGACTGAGAGAGAAGTCAGAACACTAACCTGAGGTCTTAAGTTACAGGAGGTGAAACAGTGGGAGAGGCAGAAGCAGAAGATATAACAGTATATTCCATGCAACAGTAGAAACATGTTCACCGGTAGAGATTTGACAATACCGTTTCAACCGTGGGAGCTTTTCAGGGCAGACTGTGTCGAGTTGATATAGCTGTGCCTGGAGCAGCTACGTGACTTGCCCACCATACCCATACATCAGTCCACAATCAGCCCCCTTCGACCTTTGGTCCAGAACATAGACTATATAAAGATGAATGACATTACAGCTCTCCAAAAGTGAAGCTGAATCGTCTCGACTGCCCCCAAAGTACACATCAAAAGAAATTTCCAAAGATGGTTTCTCTCATTTAAGCTTCACTTCTGTACAGTGGGAGCAAGTGGGGACGCATAATCCATCTTTATATAGAGTCTATGCTCCAGAAGCTGAAGCCCATAAGAACATGATAAGTTCACATTCACAGACTGTGGCTGCAGCTTTATATGTCTCAGCTATGTAGCAAAGCAGGGCTGGATTCTCGCCAATCTTGCATGACTGCATGATCTCGAGAATCAAGCTGCCTCGTAAGGTAACGTGATTTTGACAAACATGGAGGAAGAGAGTGAAGTTTTAAATAGAGAAACTTATAATACTTGAAATTATTGTTCTCACTAGGGCTGCCACCGACTAAGAATCATTAATATAGGCCTATATTTTATCTCCAAGTGCACGTCACACACTGAGCGAGCCGCCTGTTAATGACGCTGTGGGCTAATGGGCATGTAGCTACTTCCATGTTTCACATGATACGTCATGTCTGTAGTCGAACAATGAAGATGAGTTTACATATCACCTTGGGTTGGTCCTTCACCTTCTCAAAATGATCCCACACTTTGGATTTCCTGCCTGACATGTTATTAACTAGCCTGTGGAATAACCGCAGGTACCAGCCCTGGAGATTAACCTGACTCCTGTCTGACTGCTGAGCGTGGACACTTCCTGTGTCTGTTTCACGTTTGTTTGGTTTTTGTTTTTTCTCTGCAACTAAGCGACCAATGAAATCTTGCCGACTAATGACCTCTCTGGTCGACTAACGTTTGGTTGTCTATCAGGGGCAGTCGTAGTTCTCAGGAACCTTAAAGCTTTTTAGTTTTACTGTTTTGAGTCCTTGGTTTTTTAACTCGTGACATTTTTTTGTTCGTATAAAAGTTCCGAATACATCATTATTACTGTATCATGATACATACTGTCGCTGTGATTTAAAATTACATACACCGTGATAAACGATTTTGGCCGTATTGCCCACCCCTAGCTGTGGATTCTGTTTCATTCCGTCTCATTTATTGCCCCTACCTGTGGGCAGCCAACACCAGCCAGCTGTCCGCAGATATCAGGCTACTGTCAAGACAGGCAAACAGCAGGAGTACATGAATCAGGGGACGGACTGTTCTGTAAAACTGATCATTAAAGTGACGGTCAGTGCTCTACTTGGGTAAAGCATCTAGCACTGACAGTCTCTAACTGCATGGGTTAGTCTATGTTTTTAAATATGCATTTACAGCTCTGCAAGTGGTGCTGGTCTCTTATGTTTCTTACTTTTGTACATGAAATCCTAAAAAAATATTTAAATTATATTTTAATCTCACATTTTGTAGGCAAGAAAACATTAAAATAAACAAGTGTTTCAGTCCATGCTAATACTGAATTAATAGCTTCAAACTGGGCAAAGGGCGCTGTAGGAGTCAGGGTGTTACAAATACAGCATCCCCTCATCATGGGTCTCACAGCTCATATTTCCCCATTAAAGCACAGTAACAGTGCTGCAGGTTGCTATCCTGGTCAGGCAGCGTTCAGTCCCTCAGGAATGCCTGAGAAGCTCAGCCCGTTTTAGTCACGCACCACAGTGTCTGCCATGCATCACCTTCTCCTGCCAACTGATAGAGCTCTGGAAAGCCCATAAAGCACTGGGACGCCATGAGTCACAGCTCAGGTGTGTGTGACAAGTGGACAAGCATCGAGAAGTTAAATGTGCATGTGTGCACGCCGGCCTCTGAGAGACACAGGAAGAGCGTGGGAGCTACAGAAACTACTGTAAGAGAATAACCAGTGCTGCTCTGTTCTGCTTTAGTCAGCAAACTGTCTGGTATTCATCTTTATTTGTAATGCTTTCCCATGGACAAATACATCTGTGCATTGTGGTTGTCATGGAAACATCTCCTAATAGTCCCCATCCCTCTTTCTGTGGCAACTGTGATCTGTGCCAAACATTCAAATAGTTTATGAAAGTGTACTTAGTGGAGCATGAACTTTTCAAACCTCATATATCAAACTGACTCTTATTTATCGTGATGTCATGCAGTGATACAAGATCATGTCTTCTTGGCATTATCTCGCTTGTTTAAAATGGTATGTGGGGATGGTTTCTGAGCATCAGGCCTCCTGGAAATCAGCTTTCCCACAGATGAGACTCCAAGACTGTCGGCATGTGCTGCAGATATTCAAAACCACAAGTGGTGGCGCTAGAGGAAGAATCACTGAGTCAGTAGGATTCATTGTCTGCACACCATGGAGGGCTTTTCTAGTGGCACTTTTGGCCACACTGAATCAAATAACACCATGTTTATTTGCATTTCCATGAGGAGTTTTAATGTGCCGAGTTGTGCCTGAGATTTCACATATGGTTAGCCATCTATAGCCTGAGAAAAAATAATTTAATTCACTGTGCTTAAAGGCTACCGGCAACTTTTAAGATGGAGTGTCGTCTCGCATGTTACTCAATCCCCTCTAAGAATCTCCACCTTAACATGGCGGAGGGGTTTGTGTGTCCCCATGTTCCTGGGGGCTATGTTGTCCAGGGCTAATAGGTAGGGTCTCCCAAGGCAAACTGGTCCCAGGGGAGGGACCAGACTATGTGGCTCAAAAACACCATGATGACACGGCACATTCGGGGAATGTGTACCTCGCCAGTATGGGGACACCAAGGCCCCCCTCTGAAGCCAGACCTGGGGTGGGAGCTCGCCAAGCGAGTGTCAGGTGGACGGGCCTCGGGCCGTGGGGCCCTGTTGGGCTCAGCCTAGATGAGTAACATGGGCCCACCACCTGCTGGGACTTGCATCGGGGTCGGGTGCATTGTGTGACGGGCGGCAGACAGGGTTGGGGCTTTGGGCGTGCTTATTCCCGATGTTGCGTCGCCCCAGGGCAGAGCCAGAACCCACTGGAGGGATTACATATGTCATCTGTCCTGGGAACACCTTGGGCTTCCCCAGGAGGAGCTGGAAAGCGTTGCTGGGCAGAGGGACATCTGGGGTGCTTCACTTGGCCTGAGTGAGTGTGTCATCAGTTAAAGACACACTTTCAAGCGTGTAGCCCTGTTGTACTAAGATGCAAATCCCTGCCGCACTGGGCTGATGGCCGAATCAATCCGAGTCAGTCTAAGCCAGCTTGTTTATGGTGAAGGGCTAATGGATGTCTGTACCTGCTTCCATTACTAACCATCCAGTAGTCGCTGAGATGTCTCACTCAAAGGGAAAAATGTCAAAGTCAGGAAATCACCAGTGTCTAAATTTCATATGAATCAGTAGCTGTTGAGATATCTCAGTCTGGACCACAGAGGTGGAAGGACTGACTGTGTGGCCGACAGGGAGAAGTTGCCATCCTCAGAGCCATCTCTCTAGCATGACTAAACCCCCCCTCAGCTGGAGCTTGTCTGCGGTCTTGAACATAGCCCAGTGGAGACAATTACTGAACAAATATCCTTTTAATGAGCAGGAAGCTAACAGGATGGTCTCTGCTTATCTACTAAAAAAAGGCAGGTTACAGACCGTACTTTCTGTGAAGTTGTGGGTGCGCACAGCTGCGTCCTGTGTGGATTTAACAAAGAGACCTCAATTGCCAGAAATTTCAATTGTGCCAGAGAGAAAACATTTGATTCAAAGAACTTAAACCAGATCTCATGGGCTTCATCAGCACTTCTTGACAAATGCATAAATATCTTCTTCTAAACAGTACAGACAAAAAGTTTGTTGTAGTGCCCATGTTAACCAAAACCACCTTGAAATGATGACAACTTGTATTTACGACTTCTGAACTCTGAGCTTTGGAGGCGCACTTGAAGGCAGCGTAACATCCTGTTCTGAGCCCTTTCTTGGACCGCTCGCTGTTCCTCTGCTATATTTTACTGTAGCTTTTTATTGAGCATTCCTCTGTGCAGCTGCTAAGCTTCGCAGGATTGAAGACAACATGGTTATTTTTCTAACTTGACACCTCGCTGGCGTTTTGGAGACGTAGTTTGCATTTGAATGATTCCTTGGAGCTGAAGTCAAAACCCCAGCCAGGGTGAAAAGAAAATATCTGAGTGTGTGGTTTTGTTATAAGAGGAATGTGAACTTAAATTCCTCCATTTTGGCTTGGCTTTAACTGGAATCATTGTACATGCACGTACAGCAAATCAAAGACTCACAATGTCAGAGCCTATTTCATGGAAATCAGCGACTGACTAAATCTTTATTTAGGTCATCACACAAATATTTTGGAGCACAGCTTTTCTCTCAACAGTCTGTTGGGTTCGGTGTGTTGTGACGGTGTAACAGTGTCAGAACCAGGTCAAATGTGGTATTTATCTCACAAAGAAACACATCACACACTCACGCTAACACACACATACTGCCCATGTACAGCAGTGGAGATCCAAGCCAGCTGATCTAATCTGGGGGGCTGTAGACAGGCCGTCTGCCCCTCTGTGTCTATATAAACGGACACACACACACAAACGCTCGCACAGGCACTCAGGAATGCATCACTCAACACCGCGCACACACAACGTCAGAGCTTCCTTTACCACAGTGTAAGGGAATGCAGTCTTTTAATGTAGCTCCTATGAATAGCCAGCAACGGCCACTGGAGTCAAAAACGAAGAAAGAAAAGTTTCCTCGCTGTATCTGTGTCTGTCCAGCTCTAATTCAAACCTCATGCTTTAATATCCAGTGTTGTAGACAACATTAGCTTCTGTGGAGGTTCCTGTAAAAATGACTCCCATGAGTTAGTGATTTATGGTCAAGCGGGATATTAGCTTTACATTCCTCACTTTAATTAGATTGGGCACATCCTGACCCCTCGCCAGCGCACCTTAACACAACATCAGGCCACTGATTCGGTGTCTCTCTGTAGGAGCCTTCCCAGCTGTTGCTTATTAGACCTGCCAATAAGCAGTGATAAGAATCCCAAACGCATGTCAGCGCTGACTAAATCTTTTGAGACAGCAGCACTAATGTGGAATTTATAATGATAGCGAGGGGTCAGTGAAAATCCTTTGTCCTTAACTTACAGTGCAGACTGTAAATATAACCTCAGCTCTTTGCTCATGATTATTTATAGTCAATAAAGCTGTAACCTCAAACTCAAGGACGTCGTCTCAGGCAATGTTTTGTAGCCACGCTAGCAGTTGGTCCGTCGGTCTCTGGAATACTGAAATATCTCTGCAACTCCTGGATGGATGTCAATTATGTGCAGATATTCATGGTCCCAGAGGGTGGATCCGTATGACTTTTGTCACCTCATAACCTTTCCCCTAGCACCACCGTGAGCTTGAGAGGTTTTAGTTTTCATCTATTGGCACCAGCAGGTCAAAGGTTTATTTATCCACCAAAATATCTTCACGTCTACTCGGGCTGTAATCAGCCGAACAAAATCTTGGTCGACTTTTTCCTTACCTTTTTCCTGTCACAGAGTTCGACATTGACGCTTGTCTTGGCTTGATTCTATCTCACCACCAAGTGTGAATGGGACTGGTGAGAACAATCTGACATTCCCGACACTTTAGAAGGTGACTCTTTGGCTGACGATGTCGTATACAACACAACGTCACTAACTTTATATATTTTTGTAAACTGTGTGCGATGGAGACTTAATATTTTTAGCCCATAAGCTAATGTTAGCCATCCTGCTGCTCCCACAGGGGCTCTGGTGTGATCCTATTCTTTACAGAAGCTTTGTAATCCAGCCTTGAACTGTGGAGTCTTTTTGGAGACTTGATAAATAAATCCATAATGATAAATTCCTTCGCCCAATATTGTCTGTGATTATTTATCAGTTTTTTCTGTTAAAAATGAGAGTTGAAAAATGTTTAACTTTGGGTAAAACTCTGCGCTCGTCAATGTTACTAGCCGTCCAGTCACAGTGGATAAGAGGCAGGACAAATACCACAAAGACCAACCGTCACATGTGCTGAACGACAGCTGACATTTTCAGCTGGGAAATGAAATACTTTGGTGGGCACACGACCTTATTAAAGTAACACCAGCTATTGTCCAACGAATGAGAATTTGGTCGGACACTAGCATATCAACCAATCAATTTACCAACCAGCCAGAATGTGACAACCCTAACATTTACTAAATCGACTGGCGCAGTTTGTATACAGACATTAATTGTTCCCAGAGGAGGGATCCCACTGATCCTGGTTGGTCCTTGATTCTGTCTGTAGCGCCAACATGAGCTTGAAATTTTTGGTTTTAACCAGTTGGTTGGTCGTATATTTTGGTCCAAACTCAAGTCTTTGCAACCCTTAAAGGGACTGCCATGAAATTTTGTGAAGACGTGCACGGTCCCAACCAGGAGGATCCCAGCTAGCATGATATCAAATCTTCAAAACAACACAGACTATCACTGCCAAAGGTTCACAATAATTATATTCTGGCAATATCTATAGATTAGATTTTAAAAATGAGGATAATAATGCTTTTAGTCAAATTCATCTTTAACTTTGTTTAGTGTATGTGTTATGTCTCTTTTTTAGCAAATTAATTACGCACAAAATATAAGTGTAGGGAAGCCGAGAGATTCTTTAGCCATCACTCTACGAAATCATATCGGTAAGAACAATGACATTTAATAGATCGTGAAGAGGCAGTGGGAGATCGTAAAGAAACTGATCTGATTTAGGAGGCGATACTATTATATGTGTATTATTAACATACCAATATTTTATTTTTAAATATGGCTATCATCATTACCAGTATGTCACAACACCCAAAGTCCCAACTTAAATGTCAGCCTTAGTTGTAACTCTGTTTAGTTCTAATTAGCAAATGTAGCATGCTAATACTATAAATTAAGATTGTGAACATGATAGATAAACTGAAACATCAGCATGTTTTCACTGTAAGTATGTTGGCAAGCTTTGCTTATTGCCTGCTATGCTTGAGTGCAGTCCCACAGAGCTGCTAGCGCGGCTCACAAATCAGCCGTTTAGTGCAGAGAAAAGTCCGTCAGCTCACTTATCCTTTGTAAGTCATAAGCTTTGCATTAAGAGCACAACAAGATGCATCGATATGGCTGACAAAAGGCCCTTCACACAGACATGGGATCAATAAACACAACCAGAGAGGGGATGACTCTGGGGAACTGAAGCTATTTACAGTAAAAGGGATTGTGGGAAAAAGGAGGCTTCAGTCTAGCTCAGAGGCAAGTCACTGCGATTGTGTGTCTGTTCTGTAGGCGGATGTGTGCTGCATGTTTGTGTGTGAAAGTGGTCCGAATTGAATTAACTGCCTTTTACCCTTTGACCGACTGAGAATAGCCGAGCCGCTGCCACTGGATAATTTATTATCTCCAATTAAAGGCGTTTACACATTCAGTCTGTCATCTCAGAGACCATCTCTCGTTGTTCTGGAGCCTTTTGTCCAGGAAATTATGAATGAAGCATCCACATCAGCTATTATATTGAACAAAGACATCGTCACAAATGACATATTGCTTTTCAGAGCAACAGTATCTCTTTGATGAGACCGCAGCACATTTAAAATATCTCTTCTTGTGTGTGTTTTCAGATGGACCTGAAGCTGCTCTTGATATCCACATTGTTGGGAGTCTTTTGTTACAGCAGTGCTCAGAAAGGTAAGGTTGGCTGACGTGTTGTCTTGCCGTAACATCATTATTCTGTCACATGATGTCATTTCGTTTATGTCAGCACACTTAGTAAAAGTTCACTTTATAACGATGACTACCTCCCCTGAGAGCGAGGCCAGCTACTTTATCTTAATGATGTCACTGACCAGAGATCCACCTACGCAGCGTGGAGGATAATGGAAAGAAGGAATATTCCTCTCTGTCTCCAATTACCGTCGAGCCGCACGGTGTTCCAGATGAACTGATGTGTAAACACGGGGGGCTTAACAGGCTGCTTACTTTGCAGGGCCTGTGCTGTGCCCCTGCCCCCTCTGACTCCGCCTCCTCTTCTCTTTTCTCTTTGTTTTCCATCCAGAGGGGAACGAGTGCATCAATGCTAACGCCAAATACTGCGGGGAGTGCATCCAGGCTGGAGCCAAATGTGGCTGGTGTAAAGACCCAGTACGTGAATCAAAGCCGTCAGCTATAATCGCTGCTGAGAAGTGCAGTTTGATGCCATTAGGCATATAGAGATAGCGAGCATGTGGTCTTTGACTGAGCCTGATGTACTGCTGCTGCTATTGATTGTTTGTGATCAATTTTTTAAGTAATCAGTTACTTGTTTAGTTTATTAAATGTCAGAAAAAAATATAACAAAACACCACAGTGTCCCAGAGCCCAAGGTAATGTCTTCAAAGTCCTGTTTTTGGCAGACAGTCCACAACCAAAAGACTTTAATTTACAACAATGGAGCCAAAAACAGAAAATCCTCAGAAATGATTGGTTGATTAATTGATTTATTGACCAACCGAAAACTATTTTGATAACTGTTTGAGAATTTGCTGCTTTTCTTTGAATTATATTTTTTATATATGTATTGAATATTTTTTGATTTTGGACAAGCAATTTAAAGACGTCACATCAAGCCAGAAGGGGCATTTTTAGCTATTTTTTGATGTTTTGTAAAACTAATCAAATCATAAATCAACAAACTCAAGCATTAACTTGCAATAACTGTGACCATGGACACACATGCATCCACACATGAATGTACATGTACACCAATCAGCAAAAACATTAAAACCACTGAGAGGTGAAGTAAATAACATTGATCATCTTGTTACAATACAATGTTCTGGTGGGAAACCTTGGATCCTGGCGTTCATGTGGCTACCGCTTGACGCATAGCGTCCACCTAAACACTGTTGTAGACCAGGAATGACCCAAAGAACGTGACAAAGAGCTCACTGTATCGACCTGGCCCCAATCTCATCAAGCATTCATGGGATGCGTTGGTACCCCAGAGGTACCCCTGATCCACTGCGGGGCTATTTTGGATCAGATTCCACTCTGACATGTCAAGGCATGGACACGGGACCTCAGGAGATGTCCTGTGGAGCCAGGTGGTTGCCTTGCACTCTTTCATGTTTTGCTGGGGGGGGTTATTGCCAGATCCAAATCCAATCGAGCATCCTTGGGATGTGCTGGTACGTCATCTCTCAACCCACAGGACTCAAAGGATCTGCAGTGATGACCTTGGTGCCAGACACCATGGTGCATCCCCAGACTTCCTGTGTCTATACCTTGACAAATCAGAGCTATGTCAAATCCATAGAGGCCCCACGGTGGATGGGTGGTACGTCTGAGACATTGGCATGTCCCACCGATTCTCATTCGAACTGGGAACTAGAGAATTTGGAGGCCAGGTCAAGACCTTAAGCTTTTTGTCATGCTCCTTGGGCCATTTCTGAGCAGTTTTTGTGGTGTGGCCAAAATCAGAGCAGCAGCAGAGGCCAAAACATCCTGACTTTTTGTCCCTTGCATAGTCAAAAGCTCCTGGGCAAACACTCAGTAGTGTCTTTTGTTAGTTCCTCTCTGCTGAGAAAGACCCATATCTTGCCCACAATTCCCCCAATTTTCCCAGCTTTCTGTTTTTAAGTCTGAGAAAGTGACTCCAATGAAAGCTCCTCCAGAGCCCCAAAAGACATTATGCAACAGCTTTCACACACTGATTGGTGGTTCTTATGATAAACAGAATTTTATTTGTAAAAATTGGTGAATTGTCCCTTTTAATTCTTCCTGTGCTGCCATCGTTAGGACTTCCTGAAACAGGGTGAGACTGTGTCGACCCGCTGTGATGAGGTGCAGTCTCTGATCAAAAGGGGCTGTGAAGAAGAGATGATCGAGAACCCACACGGGGTACAGAGGGTCCTCAAGAACAAAATGGTGACAAATCGCAAAAAGGGAGCTGAGAAACTGAAGCCAGAGGACATCACTCAGATCCAGCCTCAGAAACTCACCCTCACCCTCCGATCCGGTGAGAATACATTTCAATTAAGTTGTTTCTGAAGCTTTTCTTACCTCGTTTTGGATTAGATGGTATTTAAGTTACCACTTTTTGAATCATGGTAACTTCCTGTAGGTGAGCCCCAGTCTTTTGACTTGAAGTTCAAACGAGCAGAAGATTATCCTATCGACCTGTACTACTTGATGGACCTGTCCTACTCCATGAAGGACGATCTGGAGAATGTCAAAAACCTGGGAACAAGTCTAATGCTGGAGATGTCAAAGATCACCTCTGACTTCAGGATAGGTGAGGACTTTTATAACCATTGTGTCAAAAATTTGCACCTTTTCTCTGAGTCATAACTGTTATACACAACTTATTAGATTCAGTGTGACTTACACTTTCCAATGATATCATTATCTCTGTCATGTCGGCAAAATATTTCCATGAATCTTCTTAGAAATCGCAGCAAACAGACGCTCCATGTAACCCCAGTGCTAGGGCTGCCCCCGACTAAGAGTTTTCCTAGTCGGCCAACAGTCGTCATTTAGGGCCATTAGTCGACTAGCCCCCTGGAAGTTTACGATGTTAATGTAATGATTAAATCCTGCTCGACATGTTATTAACTAGCACGAGGAAAACACAAGGTCGGGTGCTGGGTGCTACTCTTGTGCCTTTTTTGTGCTAGCTTTCAAGAGCATGGTGACAGGCTGCGTCTGAGGTTGCTAAGCAACCTCAACAAGGATCGTATCATCTATTAACCTGAGTGCAGAGCTGATCTTCTTCCAGGAGCTGTTTATAAGTATGTAGGTCTATCTACTTTGTAGGGGGCTAGAAGAAATAGATAACCCTGCTGCCCCTGAAGTGGATTGACTGTCGTGTATATTCAGGTGTCTTGATGGAGGTACTTAGTGCCACTCGAGTTTGACCTTTTGTGACCTGCACAAATAAACCAAGGAATTAAACTCTTGAGAGTTCATCGACCTCCTCTGAGTTAATTTGGTAGCCGGCCAGTCTCAACCCAAGCATCTTGTTAAGCCTTTATCCAAACCACTTATCAACTTTTACTGAAGTTGTTAAAAGTTAAGTTCTGTATCCGACCATCTTTCAAAGGTTTTGGCTCCTTTGTGGAGAAGACAGTCATGCCGTACATCAGCACCACCCCGGCCAAGCTGCTGAACCCATGCACAGGCGACCAAAACTGCACCAGCCCGTTCAGCTACAAGAACGTCCTGAAGTTGACCAGCGATGGCAAGAAGTTCAACACGCTGGTCGGCCAGCAGCACATCTCTGGAAACCTGGACTCTCCCGAGGGGGGGTTTGATGCCATCATGCAAGTGGCTGTGTGTGGGGTAAGCAATGAAAAAAGATCCTGCGGGAAATAATCACTCTCAGGTTCTCAATTCAAGGTAATTTTCCCACAATTACGGCACTTGCTCGGAGGGATACAGCGCCAATAAACGCGTTTATGTGGGTATGTGTGAAAGAGTATTTTATGAGTCCTTGGCGTTTACAAGGAGAATTTTGGATGCAGTGATAATCAGAAGTTCATGCATCACATTATGAACTACTCATAGCTTTTATAGAGAGGATATATCGCTGTTGGCAGACCATTAGTTTCTTTCTCATTTCTCAGGATCATATCGGTTGGAGGAATGTGACTCGTCTGCTGGTGTTCTCCACTGACGCTGGCTTCCACTTCGCTGGCGATGGCAAACTGGGTGGCATCGTTCTGCCCAATGACGGAAAATGTCACTTGGAGAACAATGTGTACACCATGAGCCACTACTATGTAAGTAATACTGTTTGGCCTGTTCTGCTCCTCGTGTTGACTCTGTCTCACATTGCTACATCTTTTTCCTCCATCTTGTTTCAAAGGACTATCCCTCCATCGCTCACCTGGTTCAGAAGCTGAGCGACAACAACATTCAGACCATCTTTGCGGTCACAGAAGAGTTCCAGCCCGTTTACCAAGTGAGTCCTCCGTTTCTTTATCCCCCTCTTTTCGAGCATACTCGTCCTCATTCCCTCCGTGTGCGTGTGTGTGATTAGAAGAAGCCCAGTGTGTAAAAATATCCACCTGGGCTGTTACCTCTGCTGTGAGTGGTAATGGTAGCATCTCCATAAAAGCTTTAATTATTTCCTCGTGCCATGCTGCTGCTTTTCAGGCCAGTTCAACCCATCTGAGTTTGATAAAGTTCTTTCATTAGGTGGCCTCGCAGTAGCTTCAGCATGCTTCAAAGTAAGAGCAAGTCCATAAGGATGAAAGGATGAAATCAGTGTTGTATCCATCGAAATCTGGAACTAAAAGGTTATGGCCTCAATCAGATAAAGGACGTTTTTGCAGCCTGTGGCGACTGTTTGTACTTGTTGCTTTTGGAATGCTGAGCGCCTTGTGTTTTCAAGATCACCATGAATGCCTCGTGTTGAAAAACTTCATAGACTTAGTTGTCTTTTTCTGATCGCTGAATCAGATTAATTGAGAGGCGTGCCTTCTGTAGTGGCAATGACAACAAGTAGTAGCGTACATGGCTCACTTTCATCGTCGCCCGAGGCAAGCTGCAAGACGTGAACAAATGTAGCCTCAACTACTTTCTAACCTTTTACCAACCGTAATTAGGCCGACGATTGACAGCAGATCATCAAATTTTCCACGGTTCGTCCTAAAATAAACCTTGAGCTGAGCTCCTCTTTCTGAGGGTCTCATGTACTCACACAGATCTCCATTTCCCTGTTTGCAGTCCCTAAGTGCTTTCCGCCTGTTATGTAGATTTTAAGGTACAGATCTGAGTTAACTTCAAAGCAACATTAGTTAGCAGTTAAGCGCTCTGTCTGATTGGGGCCAGCTTCACCGAAAAAGCCAGTGTGTTGCACCTCATGTTTTGCAATCTGCAAAACACACTCTATCTGACTGGGGCCTCAACCAGTATATTTAAGGGCTTAACAAATGGGGGATGTCATGCGGGTGCTGCGCCGGACCATCGTGGTCAAGAGGGAGCTGAGCCGGGGGGCGAAGCTTTCGATTTACTGGTCCATCTACGTCCCAACCCTCACCTATGGTCATGAGCTCTGGGTAGTGACCGAAAGAATGAGATCGCAGATACAAGCAGCTGAAATGAGTTTCCTCCGTGGGGTGTCTGGGCTCAGTCTTAGAGATAGGGTGAGGAGCTCAGATATCCGGAGGGAGCTCGGAGTAGAGCCGCTGCTCCTTCACGTCAAAAGGGGTCAGTTGAGGTGGTTCAGGCATCTGCTCAGGATCCTCCTGGGCGCCTCCTGTTAGAGGTGTTTCGGGCACGTCCCACTGGTAGGAGGCCCCGGGGCAGACCCAGAACACGCTGGAGGGATTACATATCTGATCTGGTCTGGGAACACCTTGGGGTCCTCCAGGAGGAGCTGGAAAGCGTTGCTGGGGAGAGGGAAATTGCACGTCTGTGTCAGCATTTCTGTCCATTCCTCCTTCCTAAACATTCAGACAGTGCTAGCAGCCTAGCGCCAGGCAGCCAAGAAAGAAAATGAGGCTATTTATTGATGTCGTCTCATATCGATCGCAGGCCCCTGAACTGAATCATGACATCAGCAAATACTGTATCATTGTCCAAAGAATCTACATAACACTGTATCATGATTAAACTTGTGATTTACACCCCTATTGAATAACTCCACTCATGTGTTGTGATCATAGAAGTTGATAGAACGGTTTTCTTGATCCTGTGTTGTAACTAACTTTCTAAACTTTTTTCTCTTCTCCTCAGGAGCTGAAAAATCTGATCCCAAAGTCTGCAGTGGGCACTCTGTCTGCCAACTCAAGCAATGTAATCAACCTGATTATAGACGCTTACAACGTAAGTACGCTATCGAGATTGTTGACTTTAAGCGCCCTTGTAGAAAAGTTTGATTAAGTTATCATTTATTCACATGAACCACATCAAAGCGTTGAACACTGTGGCCGAGTTGGAACAGTCAAAGCTTTTTCCAAACAGATTTTCTCATTTAGTACTCAGCTAATCCTCCTGTGTATGGTATGCTGTCAAAACAAAGCTACCAGATGACATTCTAACGCTGGTGTTGTTATCTCTTGGTTTTTGGCAGTCTCTGTCGTCAGAGGTTATTCTGGAAAACAGCAAGCTTCCAGAGGGAGTGACCATAGCCTACACATCCCGCTGTAAGAACGGGGTGGTTAGTGAGGGTGAAAGCGGAAGGAAGTGCTCCAACATCTCAATCGGAGACGAGGTGAGGACTGGAACGTTTATCTTTTATTGTATTTCCCCAGGAGGTGATTAAGGCTGTCAGCTGTCCAAACACACACCACCAGTCAGGTCATGATGAGACCAAATATGTCAAATTAAATTTAAATCATTAGAAAGGTTTATGTCAGAGATGATGAGTGGTTTCTTTGCTTTAAGTTCAAACATAAATGTATTGTTTTCCTGTTTTATTTCTTTGTTTTGTGTTGTTTATTGGTCTTGAACTAAATTCCAGTTTGAAATTTGACACGTTTGACATTTGACATGTTTTCTAACTATAGCCACGCCTTTCTTTTTCATGGTGATAGACCTCAGCTTTAGCTATAGATGCACATTTGTGTATGTAGCTTCACATTAAACACATTGACGAATGTCATCATAGCTTATATATATATATGAACATTTACAGCATTTATAGATAAAACAGCTTGCTGTAAGTAAATAAAATATCTTTTCAGAGGTCAGTTTGTAAGTGACAGATGGCCAGTACATTGCCAAACATCGATCTTTAGCTGGCTTCCATGACACATTGAGTTCCAGTGAGTGATTAGTAGTAATATGAAAATAGGTTAAATCAAATAAATAAGTAATTCATAAGAACCTGAAGGATCACAGAGTCCCCAGTTAAGTATGAATAACATAAGATAAGATAATCCTTTATTTGTCCTATCATCTCACAGTGATGTCACATGGAATTGAATTGGAATTATTGGTTTAATTTTGGTTTAAGATTTTCACAGACATGCGACAAATTGAGCATTTCGCTCTCTGATCCGGGCCTTCTCCTCCATTCCCAGGTCATGTTCACCATCAGCGTGACATCTAAGGGCTGCCCGAAACAAGGCAAGCCTGAGACCATCAAGATAAAGCCCCTGGGATTCACAGAGGAGGTGGAGATCACGCTCAACTTCATCTGTGAGTGTGACTGCAACAAGGACGGCGTCAAGAACAGTCCGCTCTGCCACTTTGGTAACGGGACCTACGAGTGCGGAGCCTGCAAGTAAGTCTGCGAACATTTCTGCAACCTTTATTTTACTGTACGTCTTATCTTACGCCGAAAAATATACGAAACCTTTAAGTCTCATATTCAGTCTCACTAGAATCACAACCTTTCTCTCGTCTCAGGTGTAACGAGGGACGTGTGGGCAGACAGTGTGAGTGCAGCAGCAACGACGTGGCCACAGAGGACATGGACAGGACCTGCCGCAAAGACAACGGGACCGACATCTGCAGCAACAACGGAGACTGCGTGTGCGGCACATGTGAGTGCAAGAAGAGAGACAACCCTGAGGAGAGGTACAGCGGCCAGTACTGCGAGTGTGACAACTTCAACTGTGACCGCTCTGGAAACAAACTGTGTGGCGGTGAGTACGACAGCTCCACAGAGAAGCGTCAGTACGAAGGCCTTATACATATACAGTGTGTTAGAGACTGATTCATACACCAAGGGATGACGTTTTCCCCTGTGTTCTTAGGACATGGAAGCTGTGAGTGCCGAGTGTGTGTCTGTGACCCCATGTGGACTGGAAGTGCTTGTGACTGTTCTCTGGACAACAGCACGTGTATGGCCAGCAACAAGCAGATCTGTAACGGCAGAGGAACGTGTGAATGTGGCACTTGCAAGTGCACTGACGCCAAATTCCAGGGTCCCACCTGTGAGACTTGTCCTACCTGTCCAGGAGTCTGTACTGAACACAAGTAAGTTTGAAATGAAAATATGCCAGTGTTATATTTTGGTGTATGAATGTCTTATTGTGTTTCCCTGGATGGTGTTTCCTTTCTGAGCTGCGGAACAAAGACATTTCCTGGTAGTGGCATGTAGGATATTGCTGGGACACAATACCAGTAATAAACCCTCGCCTGACTGCCAGGGCCAAAGAATTTTCCTAGTCGACCAACAGTCGTCATTTAGGGCCACTAGTCGACTAGTCACCCTCGTGTTTACGATATTAATTTAATGATGAAATGATATATTTTGGTGGTTTGAGTTGAAGGTGTGAGAAAGAATAGTCTCAGTAACATTGTTAACACTGTGCTACATTACAGAGAAATACAAACCGTACTAATGAACCTTCATTAATATAGGCCTATATTTTATCTACAAGTGCACGTCACACACTGAGCGAGCCGCCTGTTAATGACGCTGTGGGCTAATGGGCATGTAGCTACTTCCATGTTTCACATGATACGTCATGTTTGTAGTGGACCAATCAAGATGAGTTTACATATCACCTTGGGTTGGTCCTTCACCTTCTCAAAATGATCCCACACTTTGGATTTCCTGCCCGACATGTTATTAACTAGCCTGTGGAATAACCGCAGGTACCAGCCCTGGAGATTAACCTGACTCCTGTCTGACTGCTGAGCGTGGACACTTCCTGTGTCTGTCCTTTCAAATTAAATTCCCACATGGTCCAGTCATATAGGTTTGATTTATTTTGACAAGGCACAGCTCACAATAGAGTTTCACATTGGTTTTTGTTTTTCTTTCTTTTTTTTTTTTCTATGACTAAGCGACCAATGAAATCTTACCAACTAATGACCTTTCTGGTCGACTAACGTTTAGTGGACTGTTAGGGGGAAGCCCTACTTTTAGATCTTTAGATTTAGTGATAGTTGTTTTGTACATCCATGAATACACTGCAAACAGGAAATGCTAATAGCTAATTCAGCATACTGTCAATGTTGCTAATTAACCAAACAGATAAAAGGTAAGAAAATACTCCATATTTTCATGTTTTTCCTCTCACCTGTAGTGCTGTTTATCAGTCTAGATTGATTTCGGACGTAGAGATGTCTGCCTTCTCTCCAGTGTAATGGAACTTGAAAAACTCAGCAGCAATTTCTCGTTCCAGAAATCATGACTCAAGATAATCCACAGACCTTGTTGTGAGCAGTTTCATGTAGGAACTATTTCTTTGTACCAAACTACACCCACCAACTGTATCACTGCACAGAAGGACGTGTGCATCTACTCATGAACAAGACGCTCGTCCTTGTGACAGCGTAATATGTGAACGTAAATGGCGACCCTTTGGCTGAGCTGTAACGTTAGCTAGCTCTGTGGTGCTAAGTGAGCTAGCAGGTGATGCACACTACCTTCTGCATGGTGATTCGGTTGATGGCTGTAGGGTTGGTTCATACATGAAACTGCTCACAACAAGGTCTGTGGATTATCTTCAGTAACGGGGTCATGATTTCTGGAAAGAGACATTGCTGTTGAGTTTTTCAAAGCTGAGTGCCATCTGGTTTCATTATACTGGAGAGAAGGCAGACATCTCTATGTCCGATATCTGCGACACTCGACAACTCACACCAAAACAATCTAGACTGATAAACAGCACTACAGGTGAGAGGAGAAATGTATGATTTTCGGGGTGAACTGTCCCTTTAAACTCCCTGCATTAGTACACAGAACAAGACGTCAGTGAGAATATTTTTCTTTGTAATCTGTGTGACCCTTTGATAGCAGATTAAATCTCGCTGCTCATGTTCCCTCCAGAGAGTGTGTCCAGTGCCGGGCGTTTGGCACCGGAGAGAAGAAGGACACATGTGAGAGAGACTGCTCCTACTTCAACCTGATCAAAGTGAAGGACAGGGAGAAGCTGCCCCAGCCCAACGACGCCTCCTACCCCGTGATGCACTGCAAGGAGAGGGACGCCAACGACTGCTGGTTCTACTACACCTACGCTGTCAACAACAACACGGAGAAGGAGGTCCATGTGGTCGACACGCTGGGTGAGCAGAGAGCTGGGCGAACATGAGCCAGGGTGTGGAGGGTTTCTGTTACACAGAGAGCTAATTACAGAGGCTGCGGTCGTCGGGCGGCAAAAATAGGGCATTTGTTTATTCACGTACAGCCGTGTGATGGCATGTTATTCCCATGGTCTTGTTATTTCTGCTCTGTTATTCCAAGCTGCATAAACACTGCTGTACCCTGCTGTGTTTCAGACTGCCCCGCCGGTCCTGACATCATCCCCATTGTTGCGGGCGTGGTCGCCGGCATTGTCCTGATTGGCTTAGCCCTGCTGCTCATCTGGAAGCTGCTGATGATCATCCACGACAGGAGAGAGTTCGCCAAGTTTGAGAAGGAGAAGATGAACGCCAAATGGGACACGGTGAGTTTTTGATGTCAGTGAAAGCTGAGCAGGATAAATATTTTTGAAGTTTTCAGTTTGGTCGAGGAGCGTAAATGTGGAAAACAGGTGTTGTTCGGCTGCTCCGCAAAGCCGGCCGCTGCCAGGGGATTAACTTGTGAGGAACGTGTGTTGTTCTTAGCGGCAGATGAGATTCGCAGACTTGTTGATATCATAACAAAGTGCCTCACTCGCGCTCTCCCCCCAGTCCCACAGCTGCAGAAACGGATCGAATGTGTTGCTTTTGAACGGGGCTCAAAATAAAATAGGAAAAATGTCGGGGACTGTGTGGACTTTTTTGGGAATGTTATGCACTCTGAGCATAGCTGGACTTTTTCCGGGGAGTGGCCACAGCTCCTCCCCTCCCTGCTTCCTCCCTGCTGTAGCATCATCAGCCAACATCAATATGATGAAGACTGGAGTTTAGCACAACTTCATGCACAGTGAAATGCCTCCACCTAGTGGTGAAATCCTGTTATACTCACAGAGTGTGTGGGTTTGATGCAGATGTTCCTGATCACCGCTGCGCCCACTCTGTCTGTCGGGGTCGTACTTATTGCCACGGGCAGGGCAACCTTTGCCTCTGCATCCCTTTAATTTTGACAAATGAGAGACTGTCAGTGAAACTGTGACGAACCTGGGTTTCCTGACAAGATAGCAAGGCACAGGAACCAGAAGGAGTTTCAAAGAGAATGCTCTGTCATAGTTGCAGCCACATCATCCTGATCCTTGGCCTCGACGGAGAGCTTGGTTTTAGTGAGTTTAAATAGATCTTAATTCAGTCAGTGTGTCACACAATCAAAATGTGAGGGTCTGCAGGAGAGAGAATACATGATAACAAATAGTTTTAAATGTCTGCTGCAGTGTAGAGTCTCTGTGGATGGATCACTAGGTGGGATCGAGGTTTCAAGAGCTCACTGGTCGCCTGTTTGAAGTGACTGTTAATAGCATGTCTTGCTCAGTCAAATGTAGGGGTGTCTGGATCACCTGTCTTTGCTTGTGGTCCTTTATTAGTGAGTATCTGTCTGATCTATATTTATATTTATTACATTTTCCTCTACATAATGCAGCTGTAGAGTGCCTGCGAAGGCTACAGAAAAGCTACGTCACATTGAATATAGCCTCTCAAAGGTTCAGTGTGTAGGATGTAGAGGGGTATTTTGGCAGAAATGTTTTCTTCATCTGAAAATTTGAATTGTTGTTTTTCGTTACCTCACAATTAGCCATTTAAATCTACACTGTGAGCGGTTCTTTGTTTATGGAGATTGCCGTGGTCACTGCCATGTTTCTACAGTAGCCCAGAATGGACAAACCGAACACTGGCTCTAGATAGAGCCATTCACGTTTTCACTTTTTCACATCGGCCATCATAGTTTGAAGCCCATCTGCAATGAGCAAAAGCTGACTTGTAACATGAAACTGCTTTGTTCAGTGTTTTTGCCGATTTAAATCACCAGGGTCCGCCAAAGGACACCTCTGCAGGTTATTTGGCTCCCCGTGAGAACCTCCTGAACGTCTGGATGTTAACTTATAAGAGGAAAAAAAGTGAGCGCGCAATAGCATGTTGTAGGCGAGCCGCCTGTCTCAGACATGCCAAACAGTGTAGGAGAAACACTGATTTGTAACATGAAACTGCTTTGCTCTGTTTTTGCCGGTTTAAATCATCAGGAGTCTCATTTATAAACATTGCGTACGCACAGAACGAGGCCTGAAAGAAGGCGTACGCCACTTCCCACGCAAAAGTTGTGACCTACAAAATCAGACTTGGTGGGAGAAACTTTGACCCGTGCTTACAAAGATTTGGGAAATTGGCGACGCAGACGGTGAGGTGGAAGCCTGATTGTATAAATTGTTGAATATTTTTTGGTGCACGCCATTTTTGGCTTTTATCTTTACGTACATTTTAGTATGGATCCTACACACTGTTTTATAAATGAGACCCCAGGTCTGTCTCTTTTTGAGAGGACACCTCAGCGTGTTATTTGGCTCCTTGTGAAAACCTCCTGAACGTCTGGATCTTAACTTATAAGAGGGAAAAAAGTTAGCACACAATAGCATGTTGTAGGCGAGCCGCCTGTCTCCCACATGCCAAACAGCGTAGGAGAAACACTGATTTGTGACACGAAACTGATTTATTCAGTGTTTTGACCGGCTTTAATGACCTGGTGTGTTTGTTTTGGAGAGGAAAAGACCTCTGTGGATAATTCAGCTCTCAGTTCAAACCTCCTAAAGAATGAACACTGAAGGAATCCCTAACTCTAACCAAGAGAAGTTTCAACTGGTTGCAATGTGCAATACTCACCACCACCACAAGATGGCACTAAATCCCCCAAATCTTACACACTGAAACTTTTAGAAAATATAAACCAGTGTCAAAGGTTTTTTTTAATATTGTTTAATATGTTTGTTTTATGATTAATCCTTTGAAACATGGAGCAATATCATGTTTCTTGTGCTGCTTTCAGACACCTTTCGTAGGTATTTTAACCTTTGAACCCTGAGCAAATCTGTTAGATTTATTTCAAAAACATGGATAAAAAGGCAATGAGCAACAAATGTCCCACAAATTGCCAAAAAATACTTGATTAAGAAAATTTTTTATCTTTATCTTTTTGCAGAAAAAAAAAAAAAAAAAAAAAACTATTTATAGACTTTTTATAATTTTTTTTTACATTTTTTTCCAGGTCATGTTTGTTTATTTGTTTATTTTTAATTTTCTGTCCTTTTTTTCACTAATTTTCATGTTTTGAATTTTCTCTTTTCACTAATTTCTTGCAAATTTTTGGGGTCATTTCTCTTCTGTAGCTCATTGTCTTCATCCCAGGTATTTTAAAAGAAATCAAGCCAATTTGCACAGGGTTAAGTTTGTGCCTATTTCTAAGAGGGAGGGTGGATCTGTTGTGGCAGGAGTCTTTGGAAACATTCATACAGCCTGTCGTCGTCTTCAGCGTCAACAAAGTACTGAAGTTCAGAATCTTTTTTCAATCAACAGCAGAACTTTAGAGCTTGTTTAAATATTGTTGAGCCAGCGAAAGCTTCCAATTTTGTTTCTATAAAAGGTATTTAGTTATAAAGTGCACAAATCCACATTCTGATCACTCGATCAACAACAAAGCTTCTTGTGAACCAGGCTAAACACTGCATAGTTCTTATCCAGAGTTTATCCTTATCTCTTCTGTTTCTCACCTTGTCCTCTTCATCACTCTCACTGGACTTTATTTATACTTTCTTCCCTTTATGCTGCATTTTTTATTCTGTTTCTGTGTCATTCTGTTATTTTTCCTGCTGAACTCTGTCCTCGTTCTCCACCTGTAGCAAGAAAACCCCATATACAAGAGTCCTGTCAATCAGTTCCAGAATCCAAACTATGGACGTAGAGCTGCTGTCCTTTAAGTTTGTATTTCTTTTCCTTTCCACTTGATTTTCCTGCACGATCTGTTCATGTGTGTCTTGATTTCACTCTGTATCTACCTTTTGTTTATTTCACCTGTCTTTTAAAACTGTCAAGTAAACTTATAGGGTAATGTCAGTGTTTTTCATTCTGGACTTTATTTTCCAATGTTGTTGTGTCTAAAGCCTCGTTTCCACTGAATACTATCAGTATGGTACCTTTGGAACCAAAGTAACCCTTCAGACATGGTACCTAGACCCTCCGCTCAGTGTTTCCACCACAAACGGTACTCTTAAATGTGGGCGGGGTTGTTGTCACTCACTGCTCCGTCCAGCACTCACTGTATTTCCTCCTTTTTCAGTCTGCTCCTCGTTTATCGTTCACAGAACAAGGACACTCCTTTGTAACCGGACCGAGACCTTCTTGAAGAGGTGGTCTCGGTCCAGGTGTGATTGCTGTGTTCACACCTGCCCAAACGAACTGCACTTAAAGGGCAAACGAACTTAAAATCAATTGAACCGAACCAAACACGGCAGGTGTGAAAGCGACCTTTGGCCCCAGAACCCTGGAAAATAAGGTCCAGGTTGAACAAATACTGACATTACCCTTTGCAGTAGAGACTGGAACATCAGGCAGAGCAATATTGCCTTCATAGTTCGTATAAACGAGTGCATGAGTGTGCTGTGACAGTTAATACAGCTGAAAAATCCCAAGACCTGGTCCGTGTTTGAGGATATTAAGAGTCTGCAGGGCACAAATACCAAAACCGTGCCTGCTGAAATGTGTTCTGATATGATGCCGAACGCGTACCTCCTGATTTTAGGTGTGTTGTCACAAAAGCATGACTGAGTGCCGAGTGTGATCTAAATAAATGACACGTACAGTGAATGATTATGTCTTATTCTGATGACAGATGGAAACCCATTGCTTTTTTCCTGTGTGATTTGTCGAATGGGTCAGACAACTTAGCGAAAACAACACACTGAGTTGTGATCGTAACTCTAATTTTTTCTTTCCAGGGTGAAAATCCAATCTACAAAAGTGCTGTCACGACTGTGGTCAACCCCAAATATGAAGGAAAATGATGACGTCATAGTTTTCAATGAACTCTGCTATCAAGTACCTGACAACTGCAGTATTTACCGCAGGTGTGGGGTGTGAGGGGGGACCTGTGGTGGAATTTATGTCATTTCTTCTCGTTGCTTTACCATAATAATAATAATGTACCATATGGCCACTGCATCTGTATTTTTACTAACACTTATGATTTATATGAATTGGTTGTATTTTAGATGTACAGTATACAGTATGTGTATATACTTTTAAGTTGAATATTTGCAAAAGTGATGACATGAAGGTATTTTTTCCTGCCACAGGACTGGTAAGGGCAGAGGTTTTAGCTTTTCTTTTTTTAACAACACAATGTGGAAACTATGGATATACAGTATATGTACACGAATTCCTCAGCTTCTGTCTCTTTGACTTCTCTGTCCTCTCGTCTCTTTCTGTGCACTGACTTCCTGTGTGTCTCCGCGTGTTCCAGACAGGACCTGAGTTTAATATGTAAATCGTCAGCCATAGCAGCACATCATGTCAGTGTGTGTGTATATATAGAAAACAACTGCAATAGGGAGTGTTGAACGATATTTTGCATTAGATCGGCCAAAATATTAAAACCACTTTGAGGGGAAGTGAAAGGTGCAATGTTCCTCTGAAAAACATTGGATCCTGGCATTCATGTCGATACCACTTGACACACTACACCCTCCCAAACACAAAGAAGAAGTGCACCTCCCAATTGGACACAGTGCCCCCTCAGGCAGGACAATGAACCTTGCCACACCACAAGATCTGCTCAGGAATGGTCCAAGGAACATGACAAATAGCTCCAGGTGTCAACCTGGCCTTCAGATTCCCCAGATCCCAATCCGATCCAACATCCATTGGGCACGCTGGTACCTTTCCTTGCAACTCACGGGACTCAAAGGATCTTTCAACAACACCTTGGTGCTAGACAACACAGGACACCTCCAGAAGTCCTGTCTCCATACCTCGACAGGTCAGAGGCTCCACTGTAGATCGTTCTTGGCTCTGACCTGTCGACACCTGGACAAAGGACCTCCAGGGCACCGGTTTGTCCCACAGATGCTCGATCAGATTGGGATCTGGGGACTTTGAAAGTTAGATCGATGCCTAAAGCTCTTTGTCACGTTCTTGTGCCATTCCTGAGCAGTGTTTCCAGTGTGGCATGGTGCGTTGCCTAGCTTTTGGGCTGCTGCCATCAGTAGGGGGTACTTTGTCTTTGTGGGGGTAACAATGTTTAGGTGGGTAGAGTGCGTAAAGGGGCATTCACATGAATGCAAGGACCAAAGGTTTCCCCACAGAATATTGCATTGTAATGAAATGATCAACAGCCCCTTTTCCACCGCAGGAACTTTTTACCCGAATTTTGAAAAACCTCAGCGCGTTTCCACTGAAATTACCCGGGGAAAAAACTTTCCCTCAACCCCAGACTTTGTCTGAAAAAAGTGCCTAGTAGGGGGGTAGAACTTTTCAGATTCCCCGAAATTCTTGTGTGTGCTAAAGAAGGCTGATTGGTGGAACACACACTTGCAGCGTTCCGCACTTTATTTCATTTCTACAAGCTTCACTTCGTTTGTGTTTTGATCATTTGGAAAATGGAACAAAAGAAGAGAAGCTACGAGAAGTGGACGGACAACGAGGTCCAGGTTCTTTTGAGCGTATTTGGCGAGGACGAAATTCAGCGGGACTTCGAATCGGCGACTCAAAACAACCGAGTCTATGGAAGAATAGCCGACAAGCTGGTGGAGCTAAATATAGGGCACACGCCGAAACACATACGTGAAAAGTTGAAGAAACTTAAGCAAGATTATAAGAAGCTTCGGGCGTTCGTGATTGTCTTTGCTAATAACATCTGTCGTCTTTTCCATGCAGATCACATGGTTTTATATGCGATGTAGTAAAACACAACTTGAGCGTCCTCCATCCTGGCGTAATGTGTCGCACAAATGATGATGCAGGCTTGTCGGTCGCCGTTTATGGCGTCATCGTGCTTGTTTGGCCTTCAGCTTCCTCTTCTTACTGCCACCTACTGGACTGGAGGTGTAGTGCCGTTTCTTTTACCACTCCCACACACGTCATCATCCTGATTTGAATACATTTTCCAGAACTTTGAGGTGCGGTGGAAACGCAAACCACACAGATTACCAGGAATTCTTTTACCCAGGTAAATAAATTCCTGGAAATAAAAGTTCCTGGTAATGTTGGTGGAAAAGGGGCTAATATTACTCACTTACTTCACCTGTCAGTGGTTTTAATGTTTTGGCTGATCGGTGTGTGTTGAATCATCGTAGATTATGCAGTGGTTGTAAATGTAGTTTTGAACTGCAGCTTAAAAACACAGTTTATTGCACTCTTACTGAGTACTGTTGTCTATTCTAAAGGAGTAAATACACAAGATGAAGGTAAATATCAACGGTCGTTATATGAACTGTTGATACACGATCACAAAGGGACTGTATACCACTTGTTGAAATCATGAAATTGTGGCGATTTTGACCAATCAAAGGATTTGTATATGATACAATTAACTAATGAGGTATTGTTGTATTTGCTAACTGCAGTAACTTTATTACTTATTCTCAGGTCCTCTCCTGTGTTCTTGTCAAGCACGCCAAAAATATGTCTTTTATTTTATGTCAGCTTGTTCCGTGAAACTCATTTATGAGTGGATTCTGTAATATTTTTTTTTTTAGGTATAGAAGACTGAAATAAGAGTATTTGTTCAGACGTCACGAGTCACCTCTGAAGTGCTTTCACGCCCAAATGCCTCCGAAGCACCACACGAGCCTTTACAGTATTTTTTCAAAGTGCCTTTTATTTCAATACAATGTTCTCTCCCAATGCTGTTTGAGTTATTTATTAAATAAAGTACAAAAACTGTCTGTGTCTTTCTGTGTGCCGAACTGTGACTGTAACATATTATTTTTAAAGTAGTTTCAGGTGTGGATCTCTATTTTTTGGAGAACAATGGACCAGAAACAGGCGGCACGGTGGTGCAGTGGTTAGCTTGGCTGCCTCACAGCAAGAGGGTTTCTGGTTCCTTGGGTGGGGGAGCCCTTCTGTGTGGAGTTTGCATGTTCTCCCCGTGTCAGTGTGGGTTTCCTCCAGGTGCTCCAGCTTCCTCCCACAGTCCAAAGACATGCAGGTTAATTGGTGACTCTAAATTGTCCGTAGGTGTGAATGTGAGTGTGAATGGTTGTCTGTCTCTATGTGTCAGCCCTGTGATAGTCTGGTGACCTGTCCAGGGTGAACCCCGCCTCTAAGCGAGGCTCCAGCACCCCCCACAACCCCTAACAGGATAAGTAGGTTACAGAAAATGAATGAATGGACCAAAAACAGTAGTGATGACACATTAAAGCTAAAGGCTAGAGGCTAGTGTTTTAAAGATCATTTCTGCTGAAACTAAGAAGCCGTTATTCAAATTCAAAATAATAAGTTCATGCATAATTAAAGTTTGAAGCGTAACATCCATTACATACAGATCCTGCCATGGTTTGGCTCGTGGATGGTCACAGATGTTTCTGTTCACACAGAGGACTGAGCTGTATTGAACTGACAATGACGCTCAAAGAAATGTGGAGTCAAACCAGTGAGAAAGATGGAGACAAGCTAGACACACCTCAGCCCATCATGTTTGGGAAGACTTAATAAAGACAAAATAAAACAGACAGTGTATAGCAGGCCCATTAAACCTCTGATCCATAGCAATGATGGTAATTGCAGAAGTCAACAACTGTGTTTTGGCTAGTCAGAATTCCAAGCCAATATGTACGATATTTACAACTCAGTTCTCACAAGTCAAATTAATTCTTGATATTTACAATGTTTAATTTTACTGTAAGTGCCTCTCAAGCACTGGTTCTTTAAAATAAAGTATTTAATATAATAAACATAGTGTGTAATAAAACATGAACTCAATGCACAGTATTTATGTTAAAGTTTATAACAGTAACAAACTATAGTGGTGGAAAAAAGTTTTCGGACACCCTTAAAATTTTACACAACCATAAAATATTTGTGGAAAATCTTTTTTGTGTTTCAAAAGGTGTGGCTGCATTAGACAGACACAAACAAATAGAAATTATATTTTTTTGTTTATTGTTTACAAGAAAAACTAACAAAACTAAATTCTTGACAGTTTCAATATGTCAGTTCTCAACATTGTCGGTATCAAAAGCCTCTTTTACATAGGAATTGTGTAAATTTGCAGGAAAGCCCAATCCGTCTTCTTTCAGCATTGGCAGTATAAAAACAAAATCGGGGAGTGCGGCAAAATGCCGCCTGCCTACTTGTGTTTATACAGAATGCGCCTTTTTCGAGGCAATGGGGGGCATGAGCAAGTAACAAAATGTGTCGCTCAGCGTGTGACGTAAACAGTGATGTACCGAGGAAAGCCGCGGCTGGTCAGTCCTTCGGCGATTCTCTCGTACATCGGCCCGTCCTTCACGGTTCCCGTCATCTGACGGTTAATGGCCTTCTCGTTAGCGAGGGCAAGGAGGGCGCACAATTCTTTATCTCCCCAGTTGCTCATCTTCTGGTTTGCGTCTCCTTAGTGCTGCTAGATACTCATTCCTGCTATCAGCTGTTTCCTGGTTTAAAGTCCAGGCCAGTGGGTCGAACGTGCGGCGTCATCAACAGCCCCTCCCACAAGTCATCAACAGACCCTCCTGAGGTGGAAAGCCGCCTCGCTCTGTTTATACTAAAACCGTTCCGCCAATATGACTACCCTACGAGGCGGAAAATTGGGCACCTCAGATCAACTCGCCAATCCGGCTCTGTGTGTCTAAACGCTCGCAGCTTGCCAGCAAATTGGCCGAACAGTCGCAGAAAGTCTGGCAGTGTAAAAGGGGCTTCAGCCAACAAATAACAGAGAATGTGTTCAAAACTGAACAAAAAATAAATAAACCATCACATCATCAAATTAATATTTAGTGGTCCTGCCATTAGCACGCAGTAGAGCTCTCATCCTTGCTGGCATGTTCCCCACGAGCCTTTCACACTGTTGAGGGGTAATCTTGTCCCATTCTTCTTGAATTACTGCTTTTAATTCTTCTAAATTCTTTGGTTTACGCTTTGAAACAGACCTTTTGATAATCCATCACAGATTTTCAATGGGGCTCATGTCCTGGGATTGAGCTGGCCACTCTAAGACCTGGACACTGTGCTCCTGCAGCCAAGTTCTACTGGCCCTGGATGTGTGGCAAGGGGCATTATCTCGTTGAAACATCTAGTTTTGACCTCGATGGAACAGTGCACGTGCAGAAGGGAGCATGTGGGTTTGGAGAATGACACAATACTTGGCAGAGTTCAATGTGCCATCACAGACAGTGAGATGACCAACACCAGCAGCACTCATGCATCCCCAAACCATGATGCTGCCTCCACCATGCTTGACAGTAGGTACTGTACATGCTGGAGATGGTGCTTCGCCTGGCCTTCTGCGTACCCTCACATTAGCAGGAGGAAGATAAAGCTGGAAACTGGACTCATCTGACCACAGAATCTTCTTCCAATTCCTGGCTGTCCAGTTCTTGTGTGCTTGGGCCCAACGACGCCGGGCTAACCTCTGTCTCTCATTGATCAGGGGCTTCTTGACAGCCTTGTAGGACCTTAAGCCATGATCGAAAAGTCAGCCACGTACAGTGCGGGCGGAACACTGGACACCAGTTTGGTTTGACCACTGCTGCTGAAGGTCCTGTGATGTCATTCGGCAGTTTTCCCTGTGTAACCCATATAAAATAAACGTCACCGACAGACACACACAATCATCAACACTGTAGTTTGCTATAACGAGTAGGGTGTCTCTGCAGAACCGGAGGCAGCAGTTTCAGGACCGCAGTTCTAGGACCCTCTGGTTTTCACAACAGCGCCACCAGATTTATGAGTCAGCCGGTCCCCTAGGCCCTGCCGTGCAGATTTCAAGCTGCGCTTATGCACATTACATTGCAACTTTTTTGTTTGTTTTTCAATAAAAAGGATGTTCACAAAAAAAAAGACATGTCCTATGTTTCTGAACAAAATCTAAGGTAAAATGATTCTGGTAAGTTTTAGAGCCATTTGAAGAACTTTAGGCATATTTAGATGATATTGGGACAATATGAATCACAATTGTTTTGGGTGTAATAAACCTCCAATATTATAGTTAGACAGAAAGTACCTTTAATATTGTATTAAGTAGTATATGTGTGGAATAAACCTCCAATATTATTAAACCTAGGGGCCTAGAATTGCGGTCCCAGAAATGCGGGTGTGAATCTGAATATTTTGATGATATTGGGACAATATTACGAATCACAATTATTTGGGCATTTGTGTAGAATAAACCTTCAGTATTATCGTTGGACAGTCAATAGTGTTTGCTGTCATCTCTCCAATAGATGGCGCTGTCCCACCGCAGTAATGCGGGGCCACTCTGTAGAGCCACCGTAGAGAAAATCAACTTTCTATTCCGGAAGAGCCGCGATCAGAAGCTGTCAGAGTGCAGTTTGGGAGTAAATGAAGAGTGTCTTCGGTGTTTATAAGAGTTTATCTCTGCCGAAGTTAATTGCATGATGGTGTTTGACAGCTGCTTGTTTTGGTAAATTAGCCGTCTACATCTACTTCCTGGATAACTTTGATATGAATCTCCGGTGAGTACAACGGCAACGTGCTCGTTAGCATGCTAGCTCAGTCCCACTTAGATTCACAAGGTCAATAAACAATAAAAGTTCGTGTTGTTTGTGTTTTATGTCGCTGCTGTTGTTACTATTTGTGTCTTAAACCCATCGGAGAACAGCAGAGATGTCATGTTTAGCCCTCGCTGTGTTTTTTTATCGGTGCTAATTTTCTCCTTCTGGATTAGAACGCCATTTTAATTAGACACAGGTGCGCCATGTGATGACGCAATGGCACAGTGTGTTCACTGTATGTTTACAGGGCTGATGTTTTCAGGCTTGAAGCCACATTGAAGATATTTGTGAACTACTCTCTGATTCATACGAGATATGATGTTACTGTAACATGGACATTTTTCTCAATTTAAGAAATGTAGTCTACTGTGTAAAGGAACATTTTGCACCATTCATGTTTTCTTTGTGTCCCAAGTCATTTGAAGCTGATGTTAAGCTACACTACGGCAAACATCCATTGGATTTAAACTGAATGATATAGATTTGCGTTCATCTTCAATGTAACGAGTTTGAATGAATTTGCTGAGATGAGATTAGGGCTGCAACGATTAGTCGACTAATCGATGACTAATCGACTATCAAAATAATCTGTGACTATTTTAGTAGTCGACTAATCGGTTTGAGTCATTTTTCATAGAGAAGTACTATAAAAGTACCCCAAAATACTCTTATTGCAGCTTCTTACATTGAAATATTGACAGCTTTACACACTCTCCCATGACGGTGAACTAAAACCCTTTGGTGTGAGTACGAAACAAGACATTAGATGACATAATTTTGGGGTTTGGGAGAGACAGACCGACATTTTTCACCATTTTAACACATTTTTTGATAAAAGGACTAGTCGACTAATCGAAGAAATAATCGACAGGTTAGTCGACAGTGAAAATAATTGTTAGTTGCAGCCCTAGATGAGATTGATAAATTTCAATATGACAGTTGAATGTTTATTGAAATGAGTGATAACAAAACACTGTACAGTACTAATGGGATACTCTGTGCCGCTGTGTGCAGATTGGTTTTTCTTGTACACTTCGATTTTCTGCCACCGTCGGTTGATTGAACGGCAAGCCAGCGATTCTGGATGTCCATGACCAGTGCCCATCAACCTGTTCAAGCCAGTGGACTGGACGCACTCCCTTGGATTACAGATAAGACTTGTGAGATCTCCAACGTTGTTTTCACACTGCCCGGGTAGTGATTTACAAAAAAAGGCCTTTAGCTTTTAATTTCTTCTATTCAGTAATACAAGTGTGCACAAAGATTCTTCTTCTGGATACAGGAATTGAACTGAAGCATTTGATATTACTGACTTGACTGAAGTTTTCATACTGACTGACTATTGGGGGAAAATATTGTTTTGTTTATCTGGTTTTTCCTGGTTCTGTAATATATTGAATAAATATTGTTACTACTTTTTCCTCATATATAAATTGTGGTCGTTGCCAATTTACTTAACGAGCCAAACCCAGCTTTGGTGTGCAGTGTAAATGTTAATATTCCAGGTTAATCTGGTAATTCTATCCTAACCTTGACACAGAGAGTTACACCTGCAAATGCGGATCAGGATGCGGTCATTTCTTGCTGAAGAAACCCTTGGATGCTCAGATCTTGGTTTGTCTTCCAAGCTGTTGGTTGGTCTGTATTTCTGCAGTGTCTCCAACTGCTGAAGGACTGCATCTGCACTTCCTGGCTATCTGGCGGCAGCTGTACCCTTCCTGGCTGAGAATCTGTATCTTCAGGCGTGTTTCCTGCGTTAGGTTCCTTGTTTTAGCCATTTTTGTCTCTGAAGAACTTTCAAATGTGCTGGCTTTATATAGACACGAAGCACGGCAACAAAAATTGTGACTTTTAATAAAACGCACGACGTTCATTAGTGGATCACTGGTACCAAAATGACCCAATACTGAAAATTTCTTCTGTATTTTTATGGAACCAATCAATTTTAATTTTTTAATGGCTTTTTTAGGATTTGTTTAGTAATTTGGCTGTGACTGTACTAAAAGAAATTGCACTTGAAGACCTAAGAGTCATTCTTAATGCAATATTTCACAAAAGCATGGGGTGTCCGAAAACTTTTTTCCACCACTGTAGGAAGTGTTCGTTCAGTCAACAGCTATTATCAAAGTATGACTTACTGATACTCTTCTAAGTTGCACCTGAAATGTGTCAGTAGGTGCAGTGGCCTCCAAATGTAACACTGGTGGGCTCTCAGTGAAAAAAGTGACTCCGGTTGGTGGCGGATGGAAACCTTAAATCTGGCCCAACGAACTCAGCCAAATGTGTTGTTTTTAGTGGGGACACCTGCTGACCTTTGACCACAAATATCACTTGAGTTTGTTTTACAGTATAGATTGAACATTTTTACTGCAGTCAACCCTTGTGTCCCCCAACATAGAAGGAATTGCAGAGTGTTCTGTGGCAGTGTCATGTAACAAGCATGGTTTTCAAGGAAAAGCCCTGGCTGTCAGGGATGTAATTCCAAGCTGAGATTGGGAGGGTCGAAGGACAGCTTCTTTAAGCCACTTCTCTGGTTATAAAGCAGGTTCCACCGAGACTTGAACTCGGATTACTGGATTCAGAGTCCAGAGTGCTAACCATTACACCATGGAACCTCTATGTTGACTGTGAGACCGTTTCTGGCATGACATCACCATGCATGTGGTCTTTCAAAAATAAACAACAGAGAAGGTATCACGATCAGAGCGTACAAGTTGTCAAATGCTCCTGCAGTGCAAGTAGTACGAACACTGTAGTTTGTCATATCAGTCACATTACTTCCCCAACTATCATGACACAAGCACTGAATCCAGTGAAAAGCATCAACTGTCAGAAGTGGGATTCGAACCCACACCTCCAGGGGAGACTTTGACCTGGACGCAGCGCCTTAGACCGCTCGGCCATCCTGACCTCTCACGCATTGAGTTTTTGTATTTAAAAAAAAAAAATCCTGAACATATACATAACAATATGCCTCTTTTAAATACTCTCAATAAACTAGCATTATCACCCTGCAACAGTATGCCTCTGCCAACCAGTGAAGTTGCAGTTTACATGTAGCTGAAGATTCTCAGTCATCCAGGTCATGGTACTCTTAAGTGCTATATCGTAGGCACCTGGACTTGCTTGAGTTTCCTGCAGATGTTTGGCCTCTCATCCAAGAGGCTTCTTCAATTGTAAGGAACTCCTGAGGAGTCACAAGCTTTGAACTCTTTGTGGCTGTGAAGCCTTACAGAGTCGTTGAGAGTCACATGTGAGCTCTGAGTTTCAGTCACTGAGGTCACCTGTGAGTCGTTGACCCACCCGGCCATCTTGTGTGTCATTAGGGTTAGATGGGTCCAGGTGTGAATGGGTGTTAAGTCGTCTAAGGAGGGATCCCCAGACTGCACTGTGGGTGGGTGGTAAGTGGTGTCGTAGACCACCTCCTCTGTTTAACGATGGACATTGTAGTTTGACGTAGATGGCCTCTTTCATGCCTCTTTATACCGTCTGTCTTCTCTGGCCAACGTGAACATTGCTGTCCTCCAAAGAATGTCCCTTTTCCTTTGGATGTAAACGGACAACTGGTGTGGACGGTGCCACTTCAGGCACTCGTCAGGTGATACGATACAGTCCAGGAAGTCCATCAGGTCATCACGTTAAAAGGACAAACTTTATGTCACCCATACTCATGTATGTCCAAGATATCATCAAAAATTGGGTTTCATTGAATAAAAGTATGGTAACTTATAAACTGTGAGACAACACACAATAGGAAGTGTCCTCTCAGTCAACAGCTATTATCAAAGCATTTCTTACTGATACTCTTCTAAGTTGCACCTGAAATGTGTCAGCAGGTGCAGTAGCCTCCAAATGTAACACTGGCGGGCTCTCAGTGCTCAAAGGTGACTGTGGTTGCGGTCAGGATTGAAATATGCACAGGGAAGCCCCAGTGGATGTCCAGTCTATTGCCTTCAGCAACACCCAAAACATGCACATATTGGATGGCCACTGCAGCAGCTTTCCAGGTGACACTGTGAAGCATTGCTGCACTACCACTACCACCAGATGGAGAGACATTACAGAACCATCTCAGTAGCAGAGAAAGACAAGTGTCTTGTGAGGTTGCACACAGGTTAAGTCAAACCCCCCATAGTGTGTGATAGACATTGGGACATTGGCTGTGATACTGGATTCTCTTTTGGGAGTCTTTAGGCATATACAGCTTTGTTCCTTGTTCCTTCTCCAAAATACCTGCTGGAGATGCCGGGGATTGAACCCGGGGCCTCATACATGCAAAGCATGCGCTCTACCACTGAGCTACATCCCCAGCAACTGTTTGATGTGATTGTTTTTCTTTGCCGATGCCTGAATGAAAGAGTCATCTGTTCAAGATACTGATGTAACTCTAGTGTATGGCTTTAAAACTTGTAAAATGCAAGTGCGATGGACAGACATCAAACTCTGGGGGCTGCTTTGAAATCTCTTTGTTCTTCCCCAGAGTGGCCGAGGCTGTAGCTGCAGTTGTGCGTGAGGATACCGATGGCGGGACCCACCAGAGCCTGAGCTGCCGAGAGGAAACACTGACTGGTGGTGCCTTTGCTGAAATTGCCCTCCGATACCAACAGAAATGGAATCACTCAGCTGCATTGAATTTTAGTGCAGGCAGATATTATGGGATGCTGTCGCCAACTGCAACCCAGAGAGACTAATAGACTAAAATGTCGGCCGTTGGCTGAGCACATTGGCAGTTATTGTTGGTTTGTTGTTTTGGTTATTTTATTGGCTTTGAAAGCAGTTAAAATGAGAGTGCAATGGAGTGACACCAAAGCTGGGCCAGTTTCTTGCAGAACTATACCAGCAATCACTGTGGAGAAGTCGAATATTTGCTGCCTTTCTGCCAACAAAAGCAGCAACAGTACTCTGTCACTGGAAGAAAAAGAACTGCGATGGCTGGGAATCAAACCCAGGTCATCTGCTTGGAAGGCAGCTATGCTTACCACTATACCACCATCGCTGCGCGAATGTGATTTTAATGCAAATTCAGCAATTTACCTGAGCACTGAGCCTGAACAGAGCACATAAAGATTAGAACTTATCCATCAAGAGACAGCACACAAGACAGTTCGCTATGCAAACCTTATTTTAATGCAAATTCAGCAATTTATCTGAGCACTGAAACTGAACAGAGTACATAAGGATTAGAATTTATCCATCAAGGGACAACACACAAGAGGGAGCGTCTACTTCCTCAAGGCTTTTCATTAAATCATGACTTGGTTTGCTTTGACACTGAGACTTTTCCAAGACACACCTGTAGGTGCAGTAGTCTGCAAATGCATGATCGGTGGGCAACTACTGCTGAAAAGTGCCTCTCGTTGTCGGCAGGATTTGAACCTGCGCGGGGAAACCCCAATGGATTTCTAGTCCATCGCCTTAACCACTCGGCCACGACAACCGCAAACATGGTTTTAAACTGACTTCCCATCGCTGCGCCAAAAGCAACTGACTGCAAAGTCTGCATTTTATCAAGGCAGTGAGACTGACAAGAATCCCGCATTCAAGGGCTGCACTGTTGTGGACCCAGTCACTTCAGGCACTCGTCAGGTGATATGACACAGTCCAGGAAGTCCATTAGGTCATCACGTTGAAAGGACAAACTTTGTGTCACCCATACATCAAAGATATCCAAAATTGGGTTCCATTGAATAAAAGTATGGTAAGGATTACAACTTACTGACTGTGAGACAACACCAAAGCATGACTTACTGATACTCTTCTAAGTTGCACCTGAAATGGGTCAGCAGGTGCAGTGGATTCCAAATGTAACACTGACTGGCTCTCAGTGGCAAAAAATGACTCCGGTTGGCAGCGGAATGGAAACCTTAAATCTGGCCCGACAAACTCAGCCAAACGTGTTGTCTTTAGTGGGGACACCCGCTGACCTTTGACTACAAATGTCCCTTGAGTTTGTTTTACAGTATAGATTGAACATTTTTACTGCAGTCAACCCTTGTGTCCCCCAACATAGAAGGAATTGCAGAGTGTTCTGTGGCAGTGTCATGTAACAAGCATGGTTTTCAAGGAAAAGCCCTGGCTGTCAGGGATGTAATTCCAAGCTGAGATTGGGAGGGTCAAAGGACAGCTTCTTTCAGCCACTTGTCTGGTTATAAAGCAGGTTCCACCGAGACTTGAACTCGGATTACTGGATTCAGAGTCCAGAGTGCTAACCATTACACCATGGAACCTCTATGTTAACTGTGAGACCGTTTCTGGCATGACATCACCATTCATGTGGTCTTTCAAAACTAAACGACAGAGAAGGTATCACGATCAAAGTGTACAAGTTGTCAAATGCTCCTGCAGTGCAAGTAGTACGAACACTGCAGTTTGTCATATCAGTGACATTACTTCCCCAACTATCATGATACAAGCACTGAATCCAGTGAAAAGCATCAGCTGTCAGAAGTGGGATTTGAACCCACGCCTCCAGGGGAGACTGCGACCTGAACGCAGCGCCTTAGACTGCTCGGCCATCCTGACTTCTCACACATTAAATTTTCCTAGAAAAAAAAATCCTAAATATAAATTGAAATATGCCTCTTTTAAATACTCTCAATAAACTAGCATTACCGCCCTGCAACAGTATGCCTCTGCCAACCAGTGAAGTTGCAGTTGCAGTTTACATGTAGCTGAAGATTCTCAGTCATCCAGGTCATGGTACTCTTAAGTGCTATATTGTAGGCACCTGGACTTGCTTGAGTTTCCTGCAGACGTTTGGCCTCTCATCCAAGAGGCTACTTCAGTTCTAAGGGACCTCCCATTAAACTGTGCTGTTATGGTGTTGGTGATGATTTACCCTCTCTTGATATTTTTTAGTAACACTGGCCTCTGTTATTGATCATAGGAGAAACAGTATCACTGTACCCAACAGGAAAACTGCTCCAGGAGAGATTACTTATGTTCAGCAGGAAACTGTACTTTTATTCATTCAAAATCTTATAATCATAATGTCTGAACTGTTAACTTTTCTAAAAAATATGTGACTAAAATGAACTGGTTGAAATTATTGCCTCCTCAAAACTTTCTGTTTCAGTGGTCATCCAACCTTTGTGATGTTTTAATACTGTTAGGTTGTACTACAATCCAAAAGTAAAAGTATTAAAATAAGCTCATTTGCTTTGTCAAATGAAGCTAACCTCAGGTAAAGCTATTTATTTACCGGCACGTCTCCCTCTGGAAAACACAAGTGACATCAGCGGCCACCCGTGCCAGTCACAAACATCAAAGTGGTTTTAAAATTTCTTCATGAAAACGACTGTCAGTGACTGGATTTAAAGACTTAAGATTAGAATCCTTACATATCACACAAAATGTGTTTTTGTCTGCGGACTGTCAACAAACCCAGACTGGAACACACCAGGTCTTATTATCACCAAATCATAGACAGTGTTGACGTAATGTGTGTCCCAACCTTAAAAGAGGCCTTGTCTGACATCTGTAAAACAGAGTCTTTATAAAACTTGACTGTATAACCGTTAACTCCTGAAAAATACAACTTCATATGCAGGAAATTAATTTTTAATATTTTTATTTTTTCCAATGTTTTCTCAAATTCACAATTATAGTCAAATTAAAGTAGCCAATTAACCTAATCTGCAAATCTAATCTAACCTGAAACCGGATCACCCGGAGTAAAGCGGAAGGGGCACGGCGAGATCATACAAACTCCACACAGAAAGGCACCAGCCGGTTGGCAGGTTCTTCCTGTGAGGTGACAGTGCTCACCACTGTACCACCATGCCCCTCCTTTCATAAGTAGACTTTTTCCCAGCACACATAATGACTTCTCACAAGTGCAAATGTCTGCTGGGAAAGGGTCTACAGCATACAACACCCCTCTGTCCTTTGGACCCTCACAGCGGATGAGGAAAAGCTCCCCAAAAAAACCCCTTTAACGGGGCAAAATAAAGGAAGGAACCTCAGGAAGAGCAAGTGAGGGGGGATCCCTCTTTCAGGACGGACAGACAGTGTTGTTTTTCTTCCACCTCTGAGGTTTTCTCAACCCTAGAAAGTGGTGGACCCTTTTCCGGATGGAAGGAGTCTTTGTTGGTTCTGAAGACCTCTGCTGGAAGACTTGAGTTGTGTCCAGGAGTTCTGAAGCTGGTGTACTAAGGAGAGACTCCTGCCTGTGTGGTTCATCCGTGGCTGGGAGCTCCTCCTTCCAGACTTCCATTGTGTCCAGGGGTTTGGGTACTGGTGCATTAGGGAGAGCCTCCTGCTTGCGTGGCTCGTCCTCAGTGATCTCCTCATGGGTGTTTTTGCATAGAGGAGGCATCTTATCCTCTCTCACAGTCTGGAGCTCCGTTGAGAGCTCAAGGGTGTGAGCGGTCAGATCGCTGAGCTGATTTTTCAACTCCTCTAGCTCTCTCTCATAAGATGCTTCAATTTCGTCACGGAGGGCGTCCTGCTCAGCCATTAAATACTGCATCAGCTGCAGCTCAGCTGACACTTTGTCTGCGTGAGCTCTGAGTTCATTGTTTAGCTCACGCTCAACTTTGAGCTGAGATTTTAGCTCCTCTTGCTCTCTCTGAAAAGCTGTTTCATTTACAGTGGCGTTTTTCTGAAGGATTTCAATCTCCTCCGCCATTTTGTCATGGAGGGCAACCTGCTCAGCCCTCAAACTCTGCATCAGCTGCTGGTCTGCTGACACCCTGTCTGCATGAGCCTTGACTTCATTCTGTAGCTCACACTGAAGGGAGTCAGCCTGATGTCTGACGTTGAGGTCAGTTTCATACTTTTGGATGACCTCCTGGTGTGAAAGTCTGGTCCTGTCCAGTTCTTCTTGGAGAAGCTTGCTCTTCTCCCTCTCAACCTGGAGCTCAGCCGTAAATTTGTCTTGCTCCTTTTGCAACAGGTTATTAAGTTCTGTAACCTGTTTAAAGAGTGCATCACGCTCCATCAAGGGGTTCTGCTGAAGCTGACCTCTGCCCTGCTGTTTTTGGGGCCTCTTGTTTCCTCTGGATTCCTGTGGTTGTTGCATTTTGATTGGTCACTAAAATGAGTCCAAATGAGTGTGTTTCTTTCAGTTGCAGTTTTTCTCTGATGAAAGGATGTTCCTTGTATCAGTGTGGTCTGCCTCTGTGTTCTCTCCAAGCTGTCTTGCAGTTGTGTCAAACAATGTATCTGAATCAGCTGTGGCGGTGAACTGTGTTCTCTCCTGTGTTGGTGGGGATATTTATAGAGAAAATCTGGATGTCTGGTGATGTCACAAAGCACATTATGGAATGTCTTTGATGATGCGTTAAGTGTGCATTCCGTTTTGCTTTGATCTTTAGAATTCTATGGTTTCATTCCATTTTTTATGTATTTTTTTTCCATCCATCCATTTTCTAACCGCTTATCCTCTTGGGGGTTGCGGGGGGGCTGGAGCCTATCCCAGCTGACATTGGGCGAGAGGCAGGGTACACCCTGGACAGGTCGCCAGACTATCACAGGGCCGACACATGGAGACAGACAACCATTCCCACTCACATTCACACCTACGGGCAATTTAGAGTCACCAATTAACCTATCCCCAATCTGCATGTCTTTGGACTGTGGGAGGAAGCCGGAGTACCCGGAGAAAACCCACGCTGACACGGGGAGAACATGCAAACTCCGCACAGAAGGGCTCCCGCACCCAGGATCTAACCAGGAACCCTCTTGCTTGCCAGTGACTGCTTGATGTGATTGTTTTTCTTTGCCGATGCCTGAATGAAAGAGTCATCTGATCAAGATACTGATGTAACTCTAGTGTATGGCTTTAAAACTTGTAAAATGCAAGTGCGATGGACAGACATCAAACTCTGGGGGCTGCTTTGAAATCTCTTTGTTCTTCCCCAGAGTGGCAGAGGCTGCAGCTGCGCTGTGCGTGAGGATACCGATGGCAGGACCCTCCAGAGCCTGAGCTGCGGAGAGGAAACACTGACTGGTGGTGCCTTTGCTGAAATTGCCCTCCGATACCAACAGAAATGGAATCACTCTGCCGCGTTGAATTTTAGTGCGGGCAGATTTTATGGAATGCTGTCGCCAACTGCAACCCAGAGAGACTAATAGACTAATATATCTGCCATTGGCTGAGCACATTGGCAGTTATTGTTGGTTTGTTGTTTTGTTTATTTTATTGGCTTTCAAAGCAGTTAAAATGAGACTGGAATGGAGTGACACCAAACCTGGGTAAATTTCGTGTAGCACTATACCAGCAATCACTGTGGAGAAGTGGAAGATTTGCTGCCTTTCTGCCAACAAAAGCAAGCAACAGTACACTGTGACTGGAAGAAAAGGACTGCGATGGCCGGGAATCGAACCCGGGTCAACTGCTTGGAAGGCAGCTATGCTTACCACTATACCACCATCGCTATGCAAACCTTATTTTAATGCAAATTCAGCAATTTATCTGAGCACTGAAACTGAACAGAGTACATAAGGATTAGAATTTATCCATCAAGGGACAACACACAAGAGAGAGCGTCTACTTCCTCAAGGCTTTTCATTAAAGCATCACTTGGTTTGCTTTGACACTGAGACTTTTCCAAGACACACCTGTCGGTGCAGTAGTCTGCAAATGCATGATTGGTGGGAAAGTACTGCTGAAAAGTGCCTCTCGTTGTCAGCAGGATTCAAACCTGCGCGGGGAAACCCCAATGGATTTCTAGTCCATCGTCTTAACCACTTGGCCACGACAACCGCAAACATGGTTTTAAACTGACTTCCCATCGCTGTGCCAAAAGCAACTGACTGCAAAGTCTGCATTTTATCAAGGCAATGAGACTGAAAAGAATCCCGCATTTCGGGGCTGCACTGTTGTGGACCCAGTCACTTCAGGCACTCGTCAGGTGATATGATACGGTCATGGAAGTCCATTAGGTCATCATGTTGAAAGGACAAACTTTATGTCACACATACTCACGTATGTTAAAGGTATTATCAAAAATTGGGTTCCACTGAATAAAAGTATGGTAAGGATTACAACTTACTGACTGTGAGACAACGCACAATAGGAAGTGTCTGTTCAGTCAACAACTCTTTTCAAAGAGTCTTCTAAGTTGCACCTGAAATGTGTCAGTAGGTGCAGTGGCCTCCAAATGTAACACTGGCGGGCTCTCAGTGCTCAAAGGTGACTGTGGTTGCGGGCAGGATTGAAACCTGCTCAGGGAAGCCCCAGTGGATGTCCAGTCTATTGCCTTCAGCAACATGCACACATTGGATGGCCACTGACGCTGTGAAGCATCGCTGCACTACCACTACCACCAGATGGAGAGACATTTCAGAACCATCTCAGTAGCAGAGAAAGACAAGTGTCTTGTGAGGTTGCACACAGGTTAAGTCAAACCCCCCACAGTGATAGATACCGCATTCTCTTTTACAGCTTTGTTCCTTGTTCTGTCTAATACCTGTTGGAGATGCCGGGGATTGAACCCGGGGCCTCATACATGCAAAGCATGCGCTCTACCACTGAGCTGCATCCCCTGTGAGCTCTTTGTTCTTCCCCAGAGTGGCAGAGGCTGCAGCTGCGCTGTGCGTGAGGATACCGATGGCAGGACCCTCCAGAGCCTGAGCTGCGGAGAGGAAACACTGACTGGTGGTGCCTTTGCTGAAATTGCTCTCCGATACCAACAGAAATGGAATCACTCTGCCGCGTTGAATTTTAGTGCAGGCAGATATTATGGGATGCTGTCGCCAACTGCAACCCAGAGAGACTAATAGACTAATATGTCGGCCATTGGCCGAGCACATTGGCAGTTATTGTTGTTTTGTTGTTTTGTTTATTTTATTGGCTTTGAAAGCAGTTAAAATGAGACTGCAATGGAGTGACACCAAAGCTGGGTAAATTTCGTGCAGCACACTTGTCGGCAGGATTCAAACCTGCGCGGGGACTTCCTAACGCGGGGACTTCCCATCGCTGCACCAAACGCAAATGACTCCAAAAGTAAAAGTATTAAAATAAGCTCATTTGCTTTGTAAAATGAAGCTAACCTCAGGTAAAGCTGTTTATTTACCGGCACGTCTCCCTCTGGAAAACACAAGTGACATCAGCGGCCACCCGTGCCAGTCACAAACATCAAAGTGGTTTTAAAATTTCTTCATGAAAACGACTGTCAGTGACTGGATTTAAAGACTTAAGATTAGAATCCTTACATATCACACAAAATGTGTTTTTGTCTGCGGACTGTCAACAAACCCAGACTGGAACACACCAGGGGGGTATTCCATCAAAGTCGCTAATGATAGCGGCGTTTAAGTGATTAAGCCTCGTTTGAGTTAGCGTCAGCTTCCACCTCAGGCTGAAGCCGTTCCACTAACACATTTCAGCCGCGCCTCATCAGCGTTAACTTCAGCCAGGCTTATCAAAGCTTTCATTGGGCGCGCGCATGGGGTGCATGAGAAGCCCAGAATATGCGATTGTCGAAAACGCGATCATGTTGAAAAAAGACAAGAAAACTAGGGCTGATTTCTTCAACAGCGCGGAGCAAAAGCTCCTTGTGGAGCTTTACCTAGAGTATAGAAACACAATTGCCAGAAAAGGAAATACTGTTGCTATTGTCAAGGCAAGAGATATGGCGTGGCAGAAGATTGCTGACCGCTTAAATGCATAAGTTAACTTTTACATCAATGTTTAATGTCTTATGTTTAGACTGTGTTGATTAAAGGCAGTATGTCTTGTCCGTAGCGGAGAGGATCTGCCACCGTCATTGACGTGGGAGACCCGGGTTTGAGGCTCAATACCTGCACAGTATTACTTGATGGAAATTAAATTCTGCAAGGAGATTTTATTTGGTTTCCAATTTTTTTTTAAATGTGTAGTGTACTTTGCACCAACTAATATGCCAAATTGTGTTATCTCTGCACAGGAGTGGTGTCAACAATGTCAAACGCACGGCTGTGCAGGTGTTACTCCAATCATATGGACAAGTGTTAATGTTAGGCCTAGCTGATGTTAAAAGTTCTGTAGGCTACAAAGTTATGATGAATAATTGCCGGCTAAATGGCATTACATTTCACATACGTGTAATGTGTGACAAATGTAAGCTATAGGCTGTTGGTGAAAACATCAAAATAATCGCTGCAACAGAGTTTCCATAATTTGATGTAGTGAATGATGCCATGATATGGACTTGAACCCCAGACGCCTGCATGATAGCCGGGGGACGAGACCACTCTACTACCAGGAATTTTATTCATACAATAGAAGAATTTTAATATTTCAAGATATCATGACAACGATACTTTTTAAAAATTATTTTAATCCTTGGGAATTCGACGAAACTAACCGAAAATGTGCAGTGAATTCATTTTTGCTGAAGTTGTTGACTTCGTTTGCGGACAACACGGATAACCAAGCGAAAAGTGTGGGGAACTGTTTGTCTGAGACTGTTTACTACAGGTACATATTCTTTGTAACACCGATTCATTAAGCTTGATAGTTAACCTGCCACGGAGCAGGTTAGTTCAGGAGCATATGTTACCACAGTAACTCAGCTGAGGTTCCTGATAGCGAGAGTCATGGAACCGAACTCTCTCTAAAATTAGCGTGGCTTATCGAAGTTAGCCGGGATTTGCGGTTAGCTGGTTTGATGGAATACCCCCCAGGTCTTATTATCACCAAATCATAGACAGTGTTGACGTAATGTGTGTCCCAACCTTAAAAGAGGCCTTGTCTGACATCTGTAAAACAGAGTCTTTATAAAACTTGACTGTATAACCGTTAACTCCTGAAAAATACAACTTCATCTGCAGGAAATTAATTTTTAATATTTTTATTTTTTCCAATGTTTTCTCAAATTCACAATTATAGTCAAATTAAAGTAGCCAATTAACCTAATCTGTAAATCTAATCTAACCTGAAACCGGATCACCCGGAGTAAAGCGGAAGGGGCACGGCGAGATCATACAAACTCCACACAGAAAGGCACCAGCCGGTTGGCAGGTTCTTCCTGTGAGGTGACAGTGCTCACCACTGTACCACCATGCCCCTCCTTTCATAAGTAGACTTTTTCCCAGCACACATAATGACTTCTCACAAGTGCAAATGTCTGCTGGGAAAGGGTCTACAGCATACAACACCCCTCTGTCCTTTGGACCCTCACAGCGGATGAGGAAAAGCTCCCCAAAAAAACCCCTTTAACGAGGCAAAATAAATGAAGAAACCTCAGGAAGAGCAAGTGAGGAGGGATCCCTCTTCCAGGACGGACAGACAGTGTTGTTTTTCTTCCACCTGTGAGGTTTTCTCAACCCTAGAAGTGGCGGATCCTTTTCCAGATGGAACGAGTCTTTGTTGGTTCTGAAGACCTCTGCTGGAAGACTTGAGTTGTGTCCAGGAGTTCTGAAGCTGGTGTACTAAGGAGAGACTCCTGCCTGTGTGATTCCTCCTCGGCATGGAGCTCCTCCGTCAAGACTTCTGTTGTGTCCAGGGGTTTGGGTACTGGTGCATTAGGGAGAGCCTCCTGCTTGCGTGGCTCGTCCTCAGTGATCTCCTCATGGGTGTTTTTGCATAGAGGAGGCATCTTGTCCTCTCTCACAGTCTGGAGCTCCGTTGAGAGCTCAAGGGTGTGAGCGGTCAGATCGCTGAGCTGATTTTTCAACTCCGCTAGCTCTCTCTCATAAGATGCTTCAATTTCGTCACGGAGGGCGCTCTGCAAAGCCATTATCAGCTGCAGCACAGCTGACACTTTGTCTGCGTGAGCTCTGACTTCACTGTTCAGCTCACGCTCAACTTTGAGCTGAGATTTTAGCTCCTCTTGCTCTCTCTGAAAAGCTGTTTCATTTACAGTGGCGTTTTTCTGAAGGATTTCAATCTCCTCCGCCATTTTGTCATGGAGGGCAACCTGCTCAGCCCTCAAACTTTGCATCAGCTGCTGGTCTGCTGACACCCTGTCTGTAAGAGCCTTGACTTCATTCTGTAGCTCACACTGAAGGGAGTCAGCCTGATGTCTGACATTGAGGAGGTCAGTTTCATACTTTTGGATGACCTCCTGGTGTGAAAGTCTGGTCCTGTCCAGTTCTTCTTGGAGAAGCTTGCTCTTCTCCCTCTCACCCTGGAGCTCAGCCGTAAATTTGTCTTGCTCCTTTTGCAACAGGTTATTAAGTTCTGTAACCTGTTTAAAGAGTGCATCACGCTCCATCAAGGGGTTCTGCTGAAGCTGACCTCTGCCCTGCTGTCTTTGGGGCCTCCTGTTTCCTCTGGATTCCTGTGGTTGTTGCATTTTGATTGGTCACTAAAATGAGTCCAAATGAGTGTGTTTCTTTCAGTTGCAGTTTTTCTCTGATGAAAGGATGTTCCTTGTATCAGTGTGGTCTGCCTCTGTGTTCTCTCCAAGCTGTCTTGCAGTTGTGTCAAACAATGTATCTGAGTCAGCTGTGGCGGTGAACTGTGTTCTCTCCTGTGTTGGTGGGGATATTTATAGAGAAAATCTGGATGTCTGGTGATGTCACAAAGCACATTATGGAATGTCTTTGATGATGCGTTAAGTGTGCATTCCGTTTTGCTTTGATCTTTAGAATTCTATGGTTTCATTCCATTTTTTATGTATTTTTTTTCCATCCATCCATTTTCTAACCGCTTATCCTCTTGGGGGTCGCGGGGGGGCTGGAGCCTATCCCAGCTGACATTGGGCGAGAGGCAGGGTACACCCTGGACAGGTCGCCAGACTATCGCAGGGCTGACACATAGAGACAGACAACCATTCCCACTCACATTCACACCTACGGGCAATTTAGAGTCACCAATTAACCTATCCCCAATCTGCATGTCTTTGGACTGTGGGAGGAAGCCGGAGTACCCGGAGAAAACCCACGCTGACACGGGGAGAACATGCAAACTCCGCACAGAAGGGCTCCCGCACCCGGGATCGAACCAGGAACCCTCTTGCTTGCCAGGGACTGCTTGATGTGATTGTTTTTCTTTGCCGATGCCTGAATGAAAGAGGTATCTGATCAAGATACTGATGTAACTCTAGTGTATGGCTTTAAAACTTGTAAAATGCAAGTGCGATGGACAGACATCAAACTCTGGGGGCTGCTTTGAAATCTCTGTTCTTCCCCAGAGTGGCAGAGGCTGCAGCTGCGCTGTGCGTGAGGATACCGATGGCAGGACCCTCCAGAGCCTGAGCTGCTGAGAGGAAACACTGACTGGTGGTGCCTTTGCTGAAATTGCCCTCCGATACCAACAGAAATGGAATCACTCTGCCGCGTTGAATTTTAGTGCAGGCAGATTTTATGGAATGCTGTCGCCAACTGCAACCCACAGAGACTAATAGACTAATATATCTGCCATTGGCTGAGCACATTGGCAGTTGTTGTTGGTTTGTTGTTTTGTTTATTTTATTGGCTTTCAAAGCAGTTAAAATGAGACTGCAATGGAGTGACACCAAAGCTGGGTCAATTTCTTGCAGCACTATACCAGCAATCACTGTGGAGAAGTCGAATATTTGCTGCCTTTCTGCCAACAAAAGCAGCAACAGTACTCTGTCACTGGAAGAAAAGGACTGCGATGGCTGGGAATCGAACCCGGGTCAACTGCTTGGAAGGCAGCTATGCTTACCACTATACCACCATCGCTATGCAAACCTTATTTTAATGCAAATTCAGCAATTTATCTGAGCACTGAAACTGAACAGAGTACATAAGGATTAGAATTTATCCATCAAGGGACAACACACAAGAGGGAGCGTCTACTTCCTCAAGGCTTTTCATTAAAGCATCACTTGGTTTGCTTTGACACTGAGACTTTTCCAAGACACACCTGTAAGTGCAGTAGTCTGCAAATGCACGATTGGTGGGCAACTACTGCTGAAAAGTGCCTCTCGTTGTCAGCAGGATTCAAACCTGCGCGGGGAAACCCCAATGGATTTCTAGTCCATCGTCTTAACCACTCGGCCACGACAATCGCAAACATGGTTTTAAACTGACTTCCCATCGCTGTGCCAAAAGCAACTGACTGCAAAGTCTGCATTTTATCAAGGCAATGAGACTGAAAAGAATCCCGCATTTCGGGGCTGCACTGTTGTGGACCCAGTCACTTCAGGCACTCGCCAGGTGATATGATACGGTCATGGAAGTCCATTAGGTCATCACGTTAAAAGGACAAACTTTATGTCACCCATACTCACGTATGTTAAAGGTATTATCAAAAATTGGGTTCCACTGAATAAAAGTATGGTAAGGATTACAACTTACTGACTGTGAGACAACACACAATAGGAAGTGTCTGTTCAGTCAACAACTCTTTTCAAAGAGTCTTCTAAGTTGCACCTGAAATGTGTCAGTAGGTGCAGTAGCCTCCAAATGTAACACTGGCGGGCTCTCAGTGCTCAAAGGTGACTGTGGTTGCGGGCAGGATTGAAACCTGCTCAGGGAAGCCCCAGTGGATGTCCAGTCTATTGCCTTCAGCAACATGCACACATTGGATGGCCACTGACGCTGTGAAGCATCGCTGCACTACCACTACCACCAGATGGAGAGACATTTCAGAACCATCTCAGTAGCAGAGAAAGACAAGTGTCTTGTGAGGTTGCACACAGGTTAAGTCAAACCCCCCACAGTGATAGATACCGCATTCTCTTTTACAGCTTTGTTCCTTGTTCTGTCTCCATAATACCTGTTGGAGATGCCAGGGATTGAACCCGGGGCCTCATACATGCAAAGCATGCGCTCTACCACTGAGCTGCATCCCCTGTGAGCTCTTTGTTCTTCCGCAGAGTGGCAGAGGCTGCAGCTGCGCTGTGCGTGAGGATACCGATGGCAGGACCCTCCAGAGCCTGAGCTGCGGAGAGGAAACACTGACTGGTGGTGCCTTTGCTGAAATTGCCCTCCAATACCAACAGAAATGGAATCACTCTGCCGCGTTGAATTTTAGTGCAGGCAGATATTATGGGATGCTGTCGCCAACTGCAACCCAGAGAGACTAACAGACTAATATGTCGGCCATTGGCCGAGCACATTGGCAGTTATTGTTGTTTTGTTGTTTTGTTTATTTTATTGGCTTTGAAAGCAGTTAAAATGAGACTGCAATGGAGTGACACCAAAGCTGGGTCAATTTCGTGCAGCACACTTGTCGGCAGGATTCAAACCTGCGCGGGGACTTCCTAACGCGGGGACTTCCCATCGCTGCACCAAACGCAAATGACTCCAAAAGTAAAAGTATTAAAATAAGCTCATTTGCTTTGTAAAATGAAGCTAACCTCACTTAAAGCTGTTTATTTACCGGCACGTCTCCCTCTGGAAAACACAAGTGACATCAGCGGCCACCCGTGCCAGTCACAAACATCAAAGTGGTTTTAAAATTTCTTCATGAAAACGACTGTCAGTGACTGGATTTAAAGACTTAAGATTAGAATCCTTACATATCACACAAAATGTGTTTTTGTCTGCGGACTGTCAACAAACCCAGACTGGAACACACCAGGTCTTATTATCACCAAATCATAGACAGTGTTGACGTAATGTGTGTCCCAACCTTAAAAGAGGCCTTGTCTGACATCTGTAAAACAGAGTCTTTATAAAACTTGACTGTATAACCGTTAACTCCTGAAAAATACAACTTCATATGCAGGAAATTAATTTTTAATATTTTTATTTTTTCCAATGTTTTCTCAAATTCACAATTATAGTCAAATTAAAGTAGCCAATTAACCTAATCTGCAAATCTAATCTAACCTGAAACCGGATCACCCGGAGTAAAGCGGAAGGGGCACGGCGAGATCATACAAACTCCACACAGAAAGGCACCAGCCGGTTGGCAGGTTCTTCCTGTGAGGTGACAGTGCTCACCACTGTACCACCATGCCCCTCCTTTCATAAGTAGACTTTTTCCCAGCACACATAATGACTTCTCACAAGTGCAAATGTCTGCTGGGAAAGGGTCTACAGCATACAACACCCCTCTGTCCTCTGGACCCTCACAGCGGATGAGGAAAAGCTCCCCAAAAAAAACCCTTTAACGGGGCAAAATAAAGGAAGGAACCTCAGGAAGAGCAAGTGAGGAGGGATCCCTCTTCCAGGACGGACAGAGGATTAGTTTTGGGTGTTGTTTCTCTTCCACCTCTGAGGTTTTCTCAACCCCAGAAAGTGGCGGATCCTTTTCCAGATGGAAGGTGTCTTTGTTGGTTCTGAAGGCCTCTGCTGGAAGACTTGAGTTGTGTCCAGGAGTTCTGAAGCTGGTGTACTAAGGAGAGACTCCTGCCTGTGTGATTCCTCCTCGGCATGGAGCTCCTCTATCAAGACTTCAGTTGTGTCCAGGGGTTCGGGTGCAGGTGCATTAGGGACAGACTCCTGGTTGTGAGGCTCATCCTCAGCCAGGAGCTCCTCCTTTGAGACATCAGTGATTTCCAGATGTTTGGGAGCTGATGCAGTAGGGAGAGACTCCTGCCTGTGTGGTTCATCCGTGGCTGGGAGCTCCTCCTTCCAGACTTCCATTGTGTCCAGGGGTTCGGGTACTGGTGCATTAGGGAGAGCCTCCTGTTTGCGTGGCTCGTCCTCAGTGATCTCCTCATGGGTGTTTTTGCATAGAGGAGGCATCTTGTCCTCTCTCACAGTCTGGAGCTCCATTGAGAGCTCAAGGGTGTGAGCGGTCAGATCGCTGAGCTGATTTTTCAACTCCTCTAGCTCTCTCTCATAAGATGCTTCAATTTCGTCACGGAGGGCGTCCTGCTCAGCCATTAAATACTGCATCAGCTGCAGCTCAGCTGACACTTTGTCTGCGTGAGCTCTGAGTTCATTGTTTAGCTGACGCTCAACTTTGAGCTGAGATTTTAGCTCCTCTTGCTCTCTCTGAAAAGCTGTTTCATTTACAGTGGCGTTTTTCTGAAGGATTTCAATCCCCTCCGCCATTTTGTCATGGAGGGCAACCTGCTCAGCCCTCAAACTTTGCATCAGCTGCTGGTCTGCTGACACCCTGTCTGCATGAGCCTTGACTTCATTCTGTAGCTCACACTGAAGGGAGTCAGCCTGATGTCTGACATTGAGGAGGTCAGTTTCATACTTTTGGATGACCTCCTGGTGTGAAAGTCTGGTCCTGTCCAGTTCTTCTTGGAGAAGCTTGCTCTTCTCCCTCTCACCCTGGAGCTCAGCCGTAAATTTGTCTTGCTCCTTTTGCAACAGGTTATTAAGTTCTGTAACCTGTTGAAAGAGTGCATCACGCTCCATCAAGGGGTTCTGCTGAAGCTGACCTCTGCCCTGCTGTCTCTGGGGCCTCCTGTTTCCTCTGAATTCCTGTGGTTGTTGCATTTTATTTGGTCACTAAAATGAGTCCAGATGAATGTGTTTCCCTTTCAGTTGCAGTTTTTCTCTGATGAAAGGATGTTCCTTGTATCAGTGTGGTCTGCCTCTGTGTTCTCTCCAAGCTGTCTTGCAGTTGTGTCAAACAATGTATCTGAATCAGCTGTGGCGGTGAACTGTGTTCTCTCCTGTGTTGGTGGGGATATTTATAGAGAAAATCTGGATGTCTGGTGATGTCACAAAGCACATTATGGAATGTCTTTGATGATGCGTTAAGTGTGCATTCCGTTTTGCTTTGATCTTTAGAATTCTATGGTTTCATTCCATATTTTATGTTTCTTTTTTTTAAACTTCAATATTCTTTATGGACATGAATGACAGGTGAACAATATTAACGATAGCTGTATCTCAGTTCAGGGGCTGCGGCCTTTGAAGGATGTGTCCTTCGCGGTCTTTGTCGGCCACGTCATTTAAAGACCACATGAGCCAATCCGAACAGTCTCAGACACAGGATGGTCTGGACTGTGGAGGATTTCCTGGTTGCGTCCCCAGTTGTTCTTGCCCAGACCCGTTGGTATTCCTGTGACCTAGTAACCAGCTGTGCTTGAGGAAATATGGAGCAAGCTTGTAAGTTAGTTAGCCCTAAATCATGAACCCACAGGTTGCTATTGTATATATATTTTTTAGTAAGCAGTTCAGTAAGCATTGAGCACATTGGCAGTTGTTGTTGGTTTGTTGTTTTGGGTATTTTATTGGCTTTCAAAGCGGTTAAAATGAGACTGGAATGGAGTGACACCAAACCTGGGTAAATTTCGTGCAGCACTATACCACCAATCACTGTGGAGAAGTGGAACATTTGCTGCCTTTCTGTCAACAAAAGCAGCAACAGTATGCTGTCACTGGAAGAAAAGGACTGCAATGGCTGGGAATTTAACCCATGTCAACTGCTTGGAAGGCAGCTATGCTTACCACTATACCACCATCGCTGTGCAAGCCTTATTTTAATGCAAATTCAGCAATTTATCTGACCACTGAAACTGAACAGAGTACATAAGGATTAGAATTTATCCATCAAGGGACAGCACACAAGAGGGGGCGTCTACTTCCTCAAGGCTTATCATTAAAGCATCACTTGGTTTGCTTTGACACTGAGACTTTTCCAAGACACACCTGTAGGTGCAGTAGTCTGCAAATGCATGATTGGTGGGCAACTACTGCTGAAAAGTGCCTCTTGTTGTCGGAAGGATTCAAACCTGTGCGGGGAAACCCCAATGGATTTCTAGTCCATCGCCCTAACCACTCGGCCACGACAACCGCAGACGTGGTTTTAAACTGACTTCCCATCGCTGCATCAAAAGCAACTGACTGCAAAGTAGAGCTGTGCGATATGGACAAAAATTTATATCCCGATAACGATATATATCCCGATATAGTATTTTTACTTAAAATTATATATATGTACACACATGAAATGAATGCCACGTCGACACACATGAATTTAGAGATGGCATCTGTAATTTCGTGGTGTCTGTGGGACTGCTTGTCATAGACAGTGCCTTTGGACATTGACTCTTTCAGGCTCATAGGGTGGGAATGCCAACGGCATTCTCACCCTATGTTCTTCTACGTATTTATTATTATTATTGTTATTATTGGGTGGGAATGCCAACGACATTTTTCTACAACCTTTATTGGGTGGGAATGCAACACCGTTCAACGTATTCAAACCATTCTTGGCCACATTCATCGCCTATATTAGGAATGGATTGCTTCTATTTTTCTCATTCATAACATTCATAATTTCAGAAATATTCAACGTTTTCCAGCCATTTTTCCCCATTCAAGCGGATGGGCGGAAGCTTCAGATTTCCACAAATTCAACTTTTCTTCAGGCATCTTCAATTGCCCTGTTCTCAGTCATAGTTTCACGTAGAAACACCATTCCAACTGGAAAATGTTCCTCAACTTCTCTAGATTCTTACATGCATTCATCATTCATATGCCATTCATACTTTCTGACAAATTCAGATTTGTTCAGAGCATGTAAAACAGACTTTTTCAGCGTTTATAATGGATCTCTATGGGAGAGACCTAGAGTGGTGACATCACAACCTAGACTGTGGAGGGGCTCTAAAATCAACTCAAAAAAATATTTCTAACTCGCTGGCCTGGCCACAATTTTCACTCTACGCACACCATAATACATCAAAACGTAGGAAAACTCGTCCTGGTCGCTCACGTGTCTTTAGGGAATCACTGACGCGTACACATTTGGCTCAGTGACCTTCTAAAGGCAGGCAGCGCCAAATTTTCCCCCATTCACTCCCCATGTAAACTGAGAAGAGAAATCTCTGGAAAACACTTGGGGCACCACTTTTTAAACCTGCCACCATGATCACAATTTTCACTCCACAAACACAAAAACTACATCTCTGCGTTCGGGACGAGCAGATCTCGCCTCACGTCACCTTATTTTGACCATCGGACCAACGGTTCAGGAATAGCGAGCAGTTGTTCGGGAACTCAAATCTCCACTAAAACAGCTCTGCCCTGTGTGTTCTGTGTGCCTCTTCTCTGTGTGCTCTGCCAGGTGCTCCTCATTGGTCACCACGGTAACGGCTCCTGACACACCAACACAGAGCTGCAGGTGTGTGCGTGTCTCAGAATCTCAAAGGCACAGATTAAAGCAGCAGCAGCTTCATTTGAAACACCATCTAACCATTATATATCACTGTTTTCCATGCATTCATTCATGCATGGTAATATTCAAGGATTCAATTCATTCATGCATTGTATTATTCAAGGATTCAATTCATTCATGGATTGATTCAAGGATTCAATTCATTCATGCATGGTAATGTTCAAGGATTCACATTCATTCATGCCTTGTACTATTCAAGGATTCAATTCATTCATGGATTGATTCAAGGATTCAATTCATTCATGCCTTGTATTATTCAATGGTTCAATTCATTCATGGATTGATTCACGGATTCAATACATTCATGCATTCTAGTGTTCAAGGATTCATTCATGCCTTATATTTTTCAAGGATTCAATTCATTCATACATTGTATCATTCAAGGATTCAATTAATTCATGCATTCTAGTATTCAAGGATTCAATTCATTCATGCATTGTAGTATTCAAGGATTCACATTCATTCATGGATTTATTCAAGGATTCAATACATTCATGCATTCTAGTATTCAAGGATTCAATTCATTCATGCCTTATATTTTTCAAGGATTCAATTCATTCATACATTGTATCATTCAAGGATTCAATTAATTCATGCCTTGTACTATTCAAGGATTCAATTCATTCATACATTGTATCATTCAAGGATTCAATTCATTCATGCATTGTACTATTCAAGGATTCAAATCATTCATGCCTTTCATGATTCAAGGATTCAGGTCATTCATGCATTGTATTATTCAAGGTTTCAAGCCAGCATTACAGTGTAGCGTAAGCTACTCTGCCGTGGCATTCCCACCCGCAATTTCTTCAGAAATTGCATTTTCTAGTTTGGTGTGTGTTTTTCTTTTCATCACTTCGTGGTTTAACTTTAGTACTTTGTCGCATTTTAACGCTGTCTCTGTACTGTTCTTCATACCGTGTATTTAAGTGATAGAAAAGATTAGACGTGTTCGAGTCGCTAGTAACGACTTGTTGGCGGCATGTTTTGCAGATTACCATTTTTTGGTCGGTGTGTGCCTTTTTAAATCCAAACCAGTGCCAAACAATGGAGTTCCTGTTACCTCTTTTCGGCACCAATTCCTCTTTCTGTTCTGTTGGTTCAGCGTCCACTGTGCTCTCCATCTCTGCTACGTTGTTTACATCCATACTCCCGCTGGCTCTCGCACGCATGGATGAAAACGTTAGCAGTGCCGTAAAGGAGTTCTTGCAGGTGACGTAAACTGCTGCCGCAAAGCAGTAGCGTTGCTGCAGTTACATTAGCCGAGCTAACCACAGCCCACACGTTAAAATTACGAGAGGATTATATCGTACGGTAGACATTTTTCTATCGCACTACGATATATATCGTAATATCGCACAGCACTACTGCAAAGTCTGCATTTTATCAAGGCAGTGAGACTGAAAAGAATCCCGCATTCAAGGGCTGCACTGTTGTGGACCCGGTCACTTCAGGCACTCGTCAGGTGATACAATACAGTCAAGGAAGTCCATCAGGTCATCACGTTGAAAGGACAAACTTGATGTCACCCATACTCACGTATGTTAAAGGTATTATCAAAAATTGGGTTCCACTGAATAAAAGTATGGTAAGGATTACAACTTACTGACTGTGAGACAACACACAATAGGAAGTGTCTGTTCAGTCAACAACTCTTGTCAAAGAGTCTTCTAAGTTGCACCTGAAATGTGTCAGTAGGTGCAGTGGCCTCCAAATGTAACACTGGCGGGCTCTCAGTGCTCAAAGGTGACTGTGGTTGCGGGCAGGATTGAAACCTGCTCAGGGAAGCCCCAGTGGATGTCCAGTCTATTGCCTTCAGCAACATGCACACATTGGATGGCCACTGACGCTGTGAAGCATCGCTGCACTACCACTACCACCAGATGGAGAGACATTTCAGAACCATCTCAGTAGCAGAGAAAGACAAGTGTCTTGTGAGGTTGCACACAGGTTAAGTCAAACCCCCCACAGTGATAGATACCGCATTCTCTTTTACAGCTTTGTTCCTTGTTCTGTCTCCATAATACCTGTTGGAGATGCCAGGGATTGAACCCGGGGCCTCATACATGCAAAGCATGCGCTCTACCACTGAGCTGCATCCCCTGTGAGCTCTTTGTTCTTCCGCAGAGTGGCAGAGGCTGCAGCTGCGCTGTGCGTGAGGATACCGATGGCAGGACCCTCCAGAGCCTGAGCTGCGGAGAGGAAACACTGACTGGTGGTGCCTTTGCTGAAATTGCCCTCCAATACCAACAGAAATGGAATCACTCTGCCGCGTTGAATTTTAGTGCAGGCAGATATTATGGGATGCTGTCGCCAACTGCAACCCAGAGAGACTAATACACTAATATGTCGGCCATTGGCCGAGCACATTGGCAGTTATTGTTGTTTTGTTGTTTTGTTTATTTTATTGGCTTTGAAAGCAGTTAAAATGAGACTGCATGGAGTGACACCAAAGCTGGGTCAATTTCGTGCAGCACACTTGTCGGCAGGATTCAAACCTGCGCGGGGACTTCCTAACGCGGGGACTTCCCATCGCTGCGCCAAACGCAAATGACTCCAAAAGTAAAAGTATTAAAATAAGCTCATTTGCTTTGTAAAATGAAGCTAACCTCACTTAAAGCTGTTTATTTACCGGCACGTCTCCCTCTGGAAAACACAAGTGACATCAGCGGCCACCCGTGCCAGTCACAAACATCAAAGTGGTTTTAAAATTTCTTCATGAAAACGACTGTCAGTGACTGGATTTAAAGACTTAAGATTAGAATCCTTACATATCACACAAAATGTGTTTTTGTCTGCGGACTGTCAACAAACCCAGACTGGAACACACCAGGTCTTATTATCACCAAATCATAGACAGTGTTGACGTAATGTGTGTCCCAACCTTAAAAGAGGCCTTGTCTGACATCTGTAAAACAGAGTCTTTATAAAACTTGACTGTATAACCGTTAACTCCTGAAAAATACAACTTCATATGCAGGAAATTAATTTTTAATATTTTTATTTTTTCCAATGTTTTCTCAAATTCACAATTATAGTCAAATTAAAGTAGCCAATTAACCTAATCTGCAAATCTAATCTAACCTGAAACCGGATCACCCGGAGTAAAGCGGAAGGGGCACGGCGAGATCATACAAACTCCACACAGAAAGGCACCAGCCGGTTGGCAGGTTCTTCCTGTGAGGTGACAGTGCTCACCACTGTACCACCATGCCCTTCCTTTCATAAGTAGACTTTTTCCCAGCACACATAATGACTTCTCACAAGTGCAAATGTCTGCTGGGAAAGGGTCTACAGCATGCAACACCCCTCTGTCCTTTGGACCCTCACAGCGGATGAGGAAAAGCTCCCCAAAAAAACCCCTTTAACGGGGCAAAATAAAGGAAGGAACCTCAGGAAGAGCAAGTGAGGGGGGATCCCGCTTTCAGGACGGACAGACAGTGTTGTTTTTCTTCCACCTCTGAGGTTTTCTCAACCCCAGAAAGTGGCGGATCCTTTTCCAGATGGAAGGAGTCTTTGTTGGTTCTGAAGACCTCTGCTGGAAGACTTGAGTTGTGTCCAGGAGTTCTGAAGCTGGTGTACTAAGGAGAGACTCCTGCCTGTGTGATTCCTCCTCGGCATGGAGCTCCTCTATCAAGACTTCAGTTGTGTCCAGGGGTTCGGGTGCAGGTGCATTAGGGACAGACTCCTGGTTGTGAGGCTCATCCTCAGCCAGGAGCTCCTCCTTTGAGACATCAGTGATTTCCAGATGTTTGGGAGCTGATGCAGTAGGGAGAGACTCCTGCCTGTGTGGTTCATCCGTGGCTGGGAGCTCCTCCTTCCAGACTTCCATTGTGTCCAGGGGTTCGGGTACTGGTGCATTAGGGAGAGCCTCCTGTTTGCGTGGCTCGTCCTCAGTGATCTCCTCATGGGTGTTTTTGCATAGAGGAGGCATCTTGTCCTCTCTCACAGTCTGGAGCTCCATTGAGAGCTCAAGGGTGTGAGCGGTCAGATCGCTGAGCTGATTTTTCAACTCCTCTAGCTCTCTCTCATAAGATGCTTCAATTTCGTCACGGAGGGCGTCCTGCTCAGCCATTAAATACTGCATCAGCTGCAGCTCAGCTGACACTTTGTCTGCGTGAGCTCTGAGTTCATTGTTTAGCTGACGCTCAACTTTGAGCTGAGATTTTAGCTCCTCTTGCTCTCTCTGAAAAGCTGTTTCATTTACAGTGGCGTTTTTCTGAAGGATTTCAATCTCCTCCGCCATTTTGTCATGGAGGGCAACCTGCTCAGCCCTCAAACTTTGCATCAGCTGCTGGTCTGCTGACACCCTGTCTGCATGAGCCTTGACTTCATTCTGTAGCTCACACTGAAGGGAGTCAGCCTGATGTCTGACATTGAGGAGGTCAGTTTCATACTTTTGGATGACCTCCTGGTGTGAAAGTCTGGTCCTGTCCAGTTCTTCTTGGAGAAGCTTGCTCTTCTCCCTCTCACCCTGGAGCTCAGCCGTAAATTTGTCTTGCTCCTTTTGCAACAGGTTATTAAGTTCTGTAACCTGTTGAAAGAGTGCATCACGCTCCATCAAGGGGTTCTGCTGGAGCTGACCTCTGCCCTGCTGCCTGTGGGGCCTCCTGTTTCCTCTGAATTCCTGTGGTTGTTGCATTTTATTTGGTCACTAAAATGAGTCCAGATGAATGTGTTTTCTTTTTCAGTTGCAGTTTTTCTCTGATGAAAGGATGTTCCTTGTATCAGTGTGGTCTGCCTCTGTGTTCTCTCCAAGCTGTCTTGCAGTTGTGTCAAACAATGTATCTGAATCAGCTGTGGCGGTGAACTGTGTTCTCTCCTGTGTTGGTGGGGATATTTATAAAGAAAATCTGGATGTCTGGTGATGTCACAAAGCACATTATGGAATGTCTTTGATGATGCGTTAAGTGTGCATTCCGTTTTGCTTTGATCTTTAGAATTCTATGGTTTCATTCCATATTTTATGTTTCTTTTTTTTTAAATTTCAGTATTCTTTATTGACATGAATGACAGGTGAACAATATTAACGATAGCTGTATCTCAGTTCAGGGGCTGCGGCCTTTGAAGGATGTGTCCTTCGCGGTCTTTGTCGGCCACGTCATTTAAAGACCACATGAGCCAATCCGAACAGTCTCAGACACAGGATGGGTTAGGGTTTGACCACTGCTGCTGAAGTTCCTGTGATGTCATTCAGCAGTTTTCCCTGCACATGCGGATCAGGATGCGGCCATTTCTTGCTGAAGAAACCCTTGGACGCCCAGATCTTGGTTTGTCTTCCAAGCTGTTGGTTCGTCTGTATTTCTGCAGATTGTATCCAACTGCTGAAGGACTGCATCTGCACTTCCTGGCTACCTGGCGGCAGCTGTAGCCTTCCTGGCTGAGAATCTGTATCTTCAGGCGTGTTTCCTGCGTTAGGTTCCTTGTTTTAGCCATTTTTGTCTCTGAAGAACTCTGCTGGCTTTATATAGACACGAAGCACGGCAACAAAAATGGTGTCTTTTAATAAAAAACATGACCTACATTAGTGGATCACTGGTACCAAAATGACCCAATACTGAAAATTTCTTCTGTATTTTTATGGAACCAATCAATTTGAAGTTTTTAATGTCTTTTTTAAGGATTTGTTTAGTAATTTGGCTGTGACTGTACTAAAAGAAATTGCACTTGAAGACCTAAGAGTGACTCTTAATGCAATATTTCACAAATGCATGGGGTGTCCGAAAACTTTTTTCCACCACTGTATATGGGAATCAGGGAAAATAATGAAATGCATATTAAAAGAAGTGATGAGAATCAATAGACCTTTTTTTTTTTTTTACCTGTTTTTTATTTTAATTTTTGTAAATTGACGAAATGTAATAGGACAATTCAACTCAACCCAGTTCAATTTATTGTATATACAGAATAACAATAAATTGAATTGTAATTAATTAAATTGATTATTGATGTTTTAACACTAGAGACACAAAATGGAGTCCAATCTTGTCCTATTAAAAAAAAAACATTTAGAAATCGTTTTTTATATTACACATGAACCTCGTGTGTTACAACAGCGTCTGCTTCGTCATGGAGTCATAAAGATGAGGTCATCTGATGCTCACACACCAAGCGGAAGTGCCCAAAAGTCAGACCGGAAATGGTTGGAGTGAGCCTTCTCACCAAGACGCTGTCAAACTATCTGTGGTCTGTAAACGAGCTGTAAACAGGAGCGCAAGTTACTCAGGAGCGTCGCTTTAAACCGGCTGTTGTAGCCTTTTATCGACACTAACACTGCTCACCGTGAGAACAAAATGGAGGACGACACGCTGACGACGCTGAAAATATTGATAATAGGAGAAAGCGGTGTCGGGAAGTCCAGGTAAGATGTAGTTTTCTCCAAGAAACTGATGTCGTGGCTCGCTGCTAACGTTAGCTAGCTAGCGTTAGCTTAGCAGCCAACCAGATAGTGTGAGGTAGCGGCTAACGTTAGCCAGCTAGCGTTAGCTTAGCAGAAGACCAGATAGTGTGAGGTTTTAAGATGATGCGGGATTTTTGTTATTACGGAGACGACTCGGCTCTTGTTGTCTCTTGTTTTAATGTAAGAAAACAGCTCACATTGATGTTGTTAAATAAAATAAGGCTTGTGGTTTTCTGGCTAACACCAGCTAGCTGATAGTAGCTCTAACTGTGACATCATCTTTGTTCACGTCTGACACAGTTGATTGGAGATGTTGCAATCAGACCACCTTTCATCACCGTGTTCATGGCTTTACTGCCACAGGACACACAGTTACGTAAGCCAGCTGCATGTTACAGGAATTAAATCATGGTGAGCAGCAACAGTGTGTTATATTTTGGGTAACTGCACTGCTCATGCAGGAGCTATCCCCAGTTTCTAATGTTAATTACTGTATCTGTCTAGTTTCTCCAAAATTAAGTGCTTCACACATCCTTAAACTCAACACGTGTTTATATAAAATGTCATAATGTAAGGGGTCATGGTTGAGAAAGCTTGGCCTCTCCAGAAGGACTTAAAGCCTGCACAGCTCTCACCACACAGTTGCCTTTGCCATTATGTGGTAATCAGTGGTCCTTGTAAGCAACCACAAATCAGCCTAATACTCAGAGCAGAGCATAATGTTTTTACCAACTTCACTCTGGCAGTTTACATCACACAGTATGCCAACAGAGCGCCTGGTCCGATCCGCTGGTCTCCGAGACTGTGGTCCAGACTGCGTGAAAGAATCCTGATAGCCAGCCTGAGCCATCAACCATCACATTGCAAACTATGGTATCGAGTACAGCGTGCCTTCCATGGTCGTAGCACGGTACATGGGTAATGAGCTGCCCAGAGCTTTAATGTAAGCCCTCTGACAAGTGAACCGTCTCGCCAAAAAAAAAAAGAAATCATCTTTCACTGCAGATTGATGACCAAGCCTCCAGGGCTTAAAGTAACAAACCGGAACATGAATCACAGAAGGGTGTAGGTATTTTATGTCGTAATCACAAAACGGGGATCTTCATCATGATCAAATAGGGATTGGATGTAAAAGGGATCTGAGAATACTCTTCATCTTGGACTAACCAAGTGTTAGCCCAGAGGGTTGTAAAGCAATCTGAAATGTTTGAACTAATACAAGCGCTTTACATCCCAAGAACATTTATTTCCTGGAATTTATGTACCTGGGTAAAAGTATTCCTGGTAATCTATGTGGTTTGCGTTTCCACTGCACCTCAAAGCTCCAGAAAATGTATTCAGATCAGGATGATGATGTATGGGGGAGTGGTAAAAGAAACTGCACTACACCTCCAGTCCAGTAGGTAGTGGTGAGAAGAAGAAGCTGAAGGCCAAACAAGCATGATGATGCCATAAACGGCGAACAACTAGCCTGCATCATCATTTGTGCGACACAATACGCCAGGATGGAGGACGCTCAAGTCGTGTTTTACTACATCACATATAAAACCATGCGATCTGCATGGAAAAGACGACAGGCGTTATTAGCAAAGACAACTGCGAACGCCCGAAGCTTCTTATAATCTTGCTTAAGTTCCTTCAGCTTTTCAAGAATGTGTTTCGGCGTGTGCCCTATATTTAGCTCCACCAGCTTGTCGGCTATTCTTCCATAGACTCGGCTGTTTCTGGTCGCCGACTCAAAGTCCCGCTAAATTTCTTCCTGGGCAAATACGCTCAAAAGAGCCTGGACGTCATCGTCCGTCCACTTCTCGTAGCTTCTCTTCTTTTGTTCCATTTTCCAAATGATCAAAATACAAACGAAGTGAAGCTTGTAGAAATGAAATTGAGTTTGCAAACATGGAAGTGCGGAACGCTGCAAGTGTGTGTTCCACCAATCAGCGTTCTTCAGCACCCTCCAGAATTTCGGGGAATCTGAAAAGTCCTACCCCCTACTAGGTACTTTTTTCAGGGAAAGTTTGGGGTTGAGGGAAAGTTTTTCTCCCTGGGTAATTTCAGTGGAAATGCACTGAAGTTTTTCAGAATCCCAGGTAAATGAAAAAAGTTCCTGCGGTGGAAAAGGGGCTGTTGTTTCCACAGTGTTTGCTGCATTTGTTATTTTATTGTCACTTCTTTCTTCCTACATTCACTTTTTTTTAATCATCCCATGTAGATCATTTCTTGATTAAACCACACAGCTGTAATTTAATCTTGGTGTGTGCCTGTTTTAGTTATACGATAGAAATTAGTTTTCTTTTTCACATTTTCTCCAGCAGTGCTGCGAGTGTGCTTACCATGATGGCAGCTCTGTATTGACTGAACACAGAGAGGAGACTCAGTTGATGCCAACACCATAACATAGACCTGGGTTTGCTTATATTTCCTAAAACAGAAGAGTTTTGTGGCTCGCTGTACTCAACGCTGCCTGCTGGTGCATCATCCAGGCCAAAGGCGATGTTTCCAGAATGCAATTTTGTATTATTATTAAATAGGCTTTTGCTTAATACAATAAACAAATTCAGACTGTGATTAGTTTCAAATGTCATCACTTGAATTATCCTGGGCCAGTTGTGCTATTGTCAAGTAGGCACACTGACTGGACTGATTTTTGAACAGCACACAGATATTTAATTTGTTTCCCTGCAATCCGTAGAAGCCCTTAAATCATCGGGGAGATGTCTGCCTGGCAGGGAATACACAAGTTTCATTTTACCTGAACAAATGACCTACACAGAGCACAGTTCGAACTTGGCTGTCTCCGAGCACAGCTCATCGGCTGCATGGACCTCAAACAAACACTCATTGCTCCAGCATCCCTTCTGATGGCCCGTGAGGAATAATAAGAGAATTATGCCTGGGTCAAGAGAAAGGAGTGAGCTTATCCCCATCATCAGCGCTGTGATTAAGGCCTTTGCACTTGATTAGTCATAGTTCAGAAATGAACCCTGTCCTCCTGACTGCAATCTAACTGTGATATCATCTTGTGTACGTAATGCAAGTGAAGGACAGTGTGATCAATATAAAGAGATAAAGATACAGAATTCGATAAGTCTGGTGCCGCAGGACACGTTATACGAACCAAGCAAATAGAAATCTGATGCCACATGCTCAACCTGTGTGGAATAAAATTACTGTTAAAATGTTTGGTAGTGAGTCACAGTGAGTCTTAATGTGATTATTTCCTTCTTCCTGTCAACAGCCTCCTCTTGAGATTCACAGATGACACATTTGACCCAGAGCAAGCAGCAACAATAGGTGAGTAACCCATGAGCTCAGCTAATGAAACAGTAGCAGAAAGGTAAGGTTTTGAGCTACAGACTTTAAACCAAAAATAGATATATTTCCTCTTACCTGTAGTGCTATTTATTAATTAGTTTTGGTGCAAGTTGTTGAGTGTTGGAGATGTAGAGATGTCTGCCTTCTTACCAGTGTAATGGAACTGGATAGCATTCAGCTTGTGCTCAAATTGCCAAAAAATACATTTGAAAACTCAACAGCAGTGTCTCTACATGCACCTAATGCAAACTCACCTAGCATTACTAAGCTAGCTAAAGTCACAGCTCAGCTGAGGAGGACGCCATTCGTGTTTACATCTTGCACTGTAACGAGCACAAGCCTTTTCATCTAGGAGTAGATGCATGCTTGCTTCTGTGTTGTGATGCAGTTGGTGGTTATGGTTCCATAGAAAGACGAGAGTTTCTACATGAAACTGTTCACAACAAGGTCTGTGGATTATCTTGAGAAACTGGGTCCTGACTTCTGGAAAGAGACATTGCTGTTGAGTTTTTCAGATATATTTTTTTGTTTTTTTGAGCACCACAAGCCGAGTGTCATCTAGGTCGATTACTGATAAACAAACTGATAAATAGCACAACAGGCGGTAAACACACACTAAAGCCAAGTTCAGACCAAAGGTTCGCAGGTGAGACACAGTTGAAATAGCCAATAGGGCATAAGCACATGCAGCGAGGCGAGCAGCAGCAGCTACCCACAGTCAGACACACTGTGAGGATGGAAACAGAGGGCTCGGCCGGGAAGGAGCACCTGCCGCAGCAAGTAAACACGCCGTCTGCCATCTTTTTGACTTGACCAGCGGACTTCACTACAAGCTGATCGGCTGTTGAAACACATGACGACCTTTACGTTCTAAGACCCAGCTGCCAGCGATTTGGCCAGCTGAGTTGCAGGTGACACCATCAGCCGGCTTGAGTCGAGCTCAGACAACAAGTTCACATTGCTGAAACTTTTCTCTGTAACGTTCTAACACGGTTTTGTTTCGTCGCAAACTTTTGGCCTGAACTGGGCCCAAGACCCAAAGCAGTTGAGGACAAAAAGAATCTTTAATTTGTTCTTAAATAATTACAAGCAAAGCATTTTTCTTACTCGTGAAGGGGACTGGCAAATGGTTAGCGTGGTTGTAAACTCCTCAACTCATTGATTAATAATCGTATGTAAGAATGGACAAAGTGTATCCATAGTAAGGACCGCTGTAAGAGCAAGTGCATCCAATAAGTAGAAATACACATAAACATACACTGAGTGCATGTTTTTATTTTGTCATTATTTTATTAATTTTTAGGTACACCTAAGCTCTGATGTAACCTAGTACAACAGCTCAGCCATAAATTCCACCTCAACAAAGATATTAATGTTCAGTTTTGACGCTGTGTGTTATTAAAGTTTGCAGTGATTTTGAACTCGACTGCATCATACTGAGAGGTGTTTCTTATGTTTAGCTCACCCCATTTACAAACAGGAGGGGCGAGATTATGAGAAAGACATTTCAGTATAATGCAGGCCAGTACAACACCACCAATAATTACAGTAATAACACATGGTTAAAGTAACACCTCTGAAAGTCTCAACAAGAACGGCTTCATAAAGGGAGAATATGTGGCAGAGCTGTTGTGTTAGATCGTATAGCTGTATCTAATAAAGTGACCGATCATTGTATGATCATTTAAAAAGTGTATTTAACATAGTACCTTGTAAATTTAGTAAACAATAATAGGTCAGAATATCCCTGGAGCTCTGTTAATATTACAGCAGTCTGTCTGCACACTAAATGTTCGTGCCATTAATTGGCAGAGAAAGCTCATTAGGTCTGTCAGAATATTTGAGCTGGCCAGGTGCACTGTCTGGAGTTTTTAGGCACTGTAAATGAACACCGGGCTGAATGATATGGGAGAATAATCTAACATTACAGCTAGTCTTCTTATCTTCTTCCTTATCTGTATCAGTATTACTGTTACTGAAATATAAACATGAATCTTACTGATCTCCTGTTAGTAACAGCTTTGTGTTAAATCACACAAACTAACACTGACGACAGCTGTGCTGCTTGAAAATATTTACATAACTCAAATCCTCGTTGTAAACATGTTGTTTACTCTTGCTGCTTCAGCCTCCAGACTGTGGTTGGGATGCTGATGTTCACTTCAGGGCCGACCCCTATTCACTTGACCCAGCAGTTGGGAACCAGAACACAAACCAAACTCCTCTTAAAGTCCTCTTAGGATATTAAGGGTGTTTTCACACTTGGTCCTTTTCAGCCCTCTTAGCGGACTCAGAGCTGTGACTCAGCATTTTTTGCCCAAATGTGAACACTCCAGGAGAACCCAGACCCCTCTGGTTCGCTTCAAGGCCACGGTGCGGTTCACTGAACCTGTGTAATGTGAACACAAAACACTCTGTTCTGCTTTGCCTTTTGCTATTGTATTGTAGCCCTCACACGCTGTTTCAGTGGGACGCATAATAAACACAGCAGAACCATGGCCACAGGTGACGACAGCACAACCAGTAGACGAGGAGTACTTTGGTCTGACGATGAAACAACTCCACTCCTCCAGATATGGAATGAGGAAAACATTAAACGGCAACTGTCCACAAAGCACAGAAACGCTGAGGTTTTCCTCCAGTTATACGTTCATAACCGCACTGTAGTGTCACATTAAACTAAAAACTACATCAATATATACAGGCTATAGTGTGAACAGAAAGAGGACTGAGGCCCCTTCAGAGCTGAGGTGGACGCAAGAAGAGCTGAAGAGCTGAGTTTCTCTTCCGTCAGTCCATTTTCTGGCACTCTTTAAAGGAGAAGTCCAGTGTTTTTCACTTTGAGCTCCATTCCTGGTTGTTAATGATGAAATAGAGTGGTTAAGACCAAAATCTTGACGATTGCTCCTTCTGACAATTTGAGAGAATTTGTCTTTCCCCTGCCTGGCTTAACAATGCTGTCTATGGCCATGTGTAAATCTGTCCTAAAACCACCTTAAATGTTGGTTTTCAAAGCCATGAAACTCACCCAGTGGTCAGTGGTGTTCCTTGATGTTCCCACATAAAAATCGTAGCAAACTGTGGTTTCCATCCGTGTTTTCGCTATTCATCTGGATTGTGGAGCTATTTTTTCAGCAGCCTCACACCCGTATGTAAACTTGGTTTGACCCTGAAGCGTTATACACTCCAGCCCACTTGATGGTGATAATGCTCCTTTACGTGAGTGTTGCCAACAGCAGGAAACCATTGCAATGTAATGGGACACAGAAAGAAGCAGAAGAAGAAGAAGGCTGGCGTTGTGTTCAAAGGCATCGTACTGCGAAGGTTGTTTACAAGCGAGTAATAATGGGCAAGTTTTGTGTGGTCAGCGACTGCGGGAGAATTCCTCCGAAGAGGAGGAGCGCACACAGCACTGTCGAGCCGGCACTTTTGCTGAGCTAAAAGACTACAATGACTACAACCTTGTCGTAAACAACCCCCTTTCTGTTTCCAGTGGCGGATTACTACCAACGGACAATGAGGCTTCCTATAGGAAATCAGTGCATGGACAAAATGTCAAATAAATCATCACGGAAACCACAGTTTGCTTTTATGTGGGAACATCAAGGAACACCACTGACCACTGGGTGAGTTTCATGGCTTTGAAAACCAACGTTTAAGGTGGTTTTAGGACAGATTTACACATGGCCATAGACAGCATTGTTAAGCCAGGCAGGGGAAAGACAAATTCTCTCAAATTGTCAGAGAAGGAGCAATCGTCAAGATTTTGGTCTTAACCACTCTATTTCATCATAAACAACCAGGAATGGGGCTCAGAGTGCAAAATACTGGACTTCTCCTTTAAGAGGACTGAGTTTGGTTCGCTTCAGAGACGTCAGATTTCTCTTAGAGTGTTCAAATATGCGTAAAAAATGCACCGCTCGTAAAAGAGTCACCGCTCTGAGTCTGTTTAGTGTAAAAAAGTGTGACGTCAGAGTAGCTACATTCATTATTTTTACCGTCTACAGTGTGCACATAAAGCCCACAGGAGCAGGTGTTTCTGATCCTCTGGTGGGTTAGATTGTTTAGCAGATTTGAATTCAGTTAATGGTTCAGCCTTGCTGTCAACAACAAAGACTACCACATTCAGTAAGATAGACAAACTGTTCTTCATTCTGCCTCTTGGTCGTCTGTAGGCTCGGGTGAAGCTGCTGGCAGACACAACAATCCACGAAATGACAGAACTCTTGTAATCTGCTCCAAGACTAGAATTAGCTCAATCACCAGGCTTGCCTCTCGTGTCAGTTACACACCCAGTATTTATTGCAGATAATTTAAATCAGGAATTGAAAGTCAAACATTTTTTCGTACTGGAATCAAAGTTAAGCTGAGGTCACCGCACAGAAATCTGGCCTGTAAGAGGGTATGAGCGCTTGGCGAGCTGGAGGTAAAAGTTACCACGATACCACACACCCGCACAGCCATGAAGCTCTTTGATTTATTTCAAACCTAATGAGGAGTTTGGAAAAAAATCCTGCAGAAGACCAGATGATCCATCTTATCCAGTGAAATTGTGAACTGAGTGGTACATTGTTTTTTTAAATTCTGGTGGATCTGCAAATGATATCATCTCTTTTAACGTTATAAATCATTTGATAAACCAAGGACACGCCTGCTTCAGTTCCTGGTGGCCTTGAGGCTGTAACTGCTTTAATGCGTTTATGTTTATTAAAGCATTCAACATGTCAAGATTTATGGTCTTATTGATGCGTTTGGATGTAGAATTTATTTTGTACCATGACTATTGTGATTTTAGTGAAACGCTCGCAGCTCACAATGCCGTCTTTGTTAAACCGACTCAAAGCACAGATTCCAGAGAGGTTGAAACAGTTAAATGATTTTTTTTTCCAAGGTTAAGGCATGGATCTCTGCTGTTGTACTTGGCCAGCCGGGACTCTTTGCCAAACAGATGTCTTTATTGGAGTTAAGCCTCCCTCATTGACTCGAGTTCCCTCATTCAGACAGAAATCACATTTAATCTGGCGTCGCTTGATCTCAATTAATCTATTTTCATCTCTGCCACCTAAAGCAGTTCAGCTGAGGCTGAATTTCTCCCTGTGATAATAGGTTTCTCAGTACATTGTCACATTAGCACACAGCGCATTGATGGTAGTAAAAAGGCGGGAGTGAATCACCGCAACACTTACGTCATCTTTCCCTTTAACCCTTTGAAACCTGGAGCAACATCACTTTTGTTGTGCTGCTTTCAGACACTTTTTGCGAATTTTTAACCTTTGAACCCTGAGCAAATTGTTGTGATTTCATTCACAAACATGGGGGGAAAAAGGCAATGAGCAACTTGGTAAGAAATGTCCTAGACTCACAAAATAAAAAAATAACAGATAACAGCTAGGGAAAACAATATCATTTTTATTTTATTTTATTTTTATTGTATTTTATTTTATTTTTTTAAGTTGTTTTTTTCAATATAATTTTTAAGCACTTTTTCCACATCATGTCCTTGTTTGTTTTTACTTTTTTTTATCTTTCTTCTTTCTTTCTGTCTGTCTTTTTTTTTTTTTTTTTTTTTTTTTTACTGATTTTCTTGTTTTTAGTTTTCTCTTTTTGCTCATTTCTTGCAGCTTTGTTTTGGGTCATTTCCTCCTTCGTTGCTCAGTGCATTCTTACGTGTTTCTGAAAGAAATCAAGCCAGTTTGCTCAGGTTTTAAAGGATTAACGAGGTCAGATTCTCAGCAGACAGGTTAGCACGCCGTCTGTCACGTTACTCTCATTCACAAACGTATCGCCTGCTGACGCCTGCATGTATTGTGATGCTCTCTGTGTTGTATCACACAATAAAGGGCTGTTCTGAGATCAGATCGGCCCAGTTGACTCCAGCTGTAGTGGCATCTTGTCGTGTTGTGATATCACAAACAGATGCGTTGCCGTATGTTCTCTGGAAAAGGCCCGTCTGCAGGAGAGACTCGTCCAGGTTCAGGGAAATGTTTAGCGTAAACTCATCTCCACATGCATCTGGCAGCTGTATCTGAGCAACCCTGCTGGACTGGTGAAGAGCGAGCTGTTGTGATTGACTGTGTGAACAGACTGTATATTTGTGTGTGTGGCACCCACACTGTATGTCATATATCCTCGGCCTGTCTTAATGTCCCTTTCCTCCTCCTCTGTTCTGGCTCAGGACTGAATTCCCCTCCCCAGCCCCAGATGTAAAAACAAGCCCAACACAAGTGTACATTTCCCTGGTAAATCTGTCAGTGGATATGTCATCCAGACACTGTACGCTCCGCTCGCTGAGACGCTGCACAAAGGCAATAGAGGAGATTTACTTGTTGAGGGGGAGGGGGACAACATCGTTACCTTCATGTAAATGTCTGGTGCTTTTGGACCTGGTTGGATTTTCGGGGTGAATCATGGTTCTCTGAGCCAGTGCATGGGCGGTGGATTTTTATTGTTTAATACAGACCTGTATTTGTTTCAGTTTAGCACATTAAACCACACAACACACCGTCCTGCGACGGGCACAACGCCAGTCTGAAAAGCTGAGGTTAGCAGAAGTTCAGAGACAACGTATGATGTGTATGATTTGACACGTCATTACTGATAATTATAATCTGTTGCTGTAATATTCTTCGCAGTACACTACACGACATTTCTGTCCACTCCGATGGTCGTCATGTAAGATTAGGCGATTGTGTAGTCATAAAATTATGTTGTGACTCAGCCAACAGACTTGACAGACTACACGATGGTCCACTCCAATCATCCCTGGTTGTCTTTCACAATGTGTGTGATGTCATCAGGTTATTCTTGTTTTATTTTTATCATTATTATTATTTCAGTCACTGTGTCTGTTCATGTCCCAGTCGAAATGTTGTTGTAGTGACGTAAAAAGTGCCACCAGATATCAGGAGCTACATTTGAAGTGCCGCAAATAAACTATGCACGTCACTGAGTCCTCCACAACAAGTTCCTGCAAATTCTTCACACTCACTGTCGTTCATGATCTGAGCCGACACCGTGCATCGCTGTGTGGGGCTAGAATCGGGCTGATATCGTGTAGTGTGTACCCGACATTAGAGTCACTGTATTAGCTGAAGCAGGATGAGGTCATCATGACAGTACGGGTGTGTCATATCATCTCGTTCACGATAATACTGGTATATGTTTTAATATCGTATGAAAAATTCACATTGTGACATTTTTTGTATTTGGGAGCTGTTTAACTGTGTAATTAGTGGTAGATTTGATTTAGTTGAACTATTAATATTGTATACAGAATCTGAATCTCTGAGTTACTGTTGTTGTTCACAAACTAAAGAAATGAGAGATCATTTTTGTTTTTACTGAATATTTGAAGCAAACTTTAAAACTTTATCACTTATTTTGTTGCAATACTATTTTCTTAAATCAGTAATAAATATATTTATTTTTAATATATTTGTCATATCGTCAAGAATACCCTGAAATATTGCCCACCTGTACGTGACAGCATGTGTGACTGACTTGTATTTCATTGGCTAGGTGTCGACTTCAAAGTGAAGACTATCACCGTGGACGGTAACAAGGCAAAGCTGGCAATATGGGTAAGCGACACACACTGTTCACTGTTTGTTGACTCTGCTCTGTTCACTCTCATAACATCCCAATGAAATGGAAGTTAGAGCATTTTTAGCCTTGGTACTGTGACACATTTCTGAGGGAAATGTAATATTTGAACAGTTTACAGTCACAAGAGAAATTTAAATCGAATCTTTTGCATTTGATAGGATCATTAAAGAGTGGGTGAGTGTAGAGTTTAGCACCATCAGCCCCGTTTCCACTGTGACAAGTTGTGGATGGTACCAATAGAAGCGTTCCTTAGCGTCCCCATGTTTGGTCCCCCCTCTGTTGGGGTACCTAGCACACAGATCTGGTACTAAAAGGTGGAGCTGTGAACACTGCAGTCTGATTGGTCAGTAGAGGACGCTCACTCTGCTCAGGGCTGAGTTGTGTCTGGTTTTGAGGCTCATGTAACCACTGTTCATACTGTGGAGAGTTTTATTAGTAAACTGGAACTATAAAATGAAAGGATGTTTTGCTGCCTCTCACAGCAGCTGGAGTCGGAGAAAAAATCACTTCATTCAGTGGGCCGACTGCCGGCAACTTTTAAGGTGGAACGTCAACTTGTAATGTTACTCAACGCATGAGTTGATGACGTGAATCCATCAGCACACCTTAACTTTCTGTATGACAACTTTGACCATTACTTTAGTTTTTATATGACACACACTTTTAGTAATGAGTGGATATTAAAGCGTTTATATATATTAATTTCGGCCGGATTATGTGAAGGTCATATATTCTGATCCTCACTCTGAGGAAAAAAAAGCGTTGTGGAGCATTGTTCCTGTGGGCTACAGCAACACTAAACCCCTGAGCTTGCCTGAGAAGGACTAAATGCACAAAGCTGCTATTTTTAAATATCCCATGGAGAGAGACTCTCACTGCAGCCTGTTCTATTTTGTTCTGAAAATGTCGGCGTGCAGCCTCGTTCTGTGGACGATAAACCAGGTGCAGACTGATAAAGGAGGGAATATGGTGAGTGACAACAACCCCGCCCATATTGTACTGTTTGCAGTGGAAACTCTAGGGTCTAGGTACCATGTTTGAAGGGTACTTTAGGTTCCAAAGGTACTATACTGAAAATGTTTGGTGGAAATGGGGCTTTACAGAGCTACAGTGGACTGTTGGCTTCACACACACCTCCCTCACAGTTAGATCAGGATGAGGATAAATGATTTAGACCTCAGACACATTGTTTTGGTGATGAAAACAAAGATTTTGCCCACTTATATCCAAACTTCTCTCTTCCTGTCTCTCTCTTGATATTGCTCTGTTAGCTGCTAAAGTCCACAAACACTGAGTTGAGGTGCGATATAACCTGTCTGGCTCGCTAGTAGCTTAAAGCCACACTTGATACGGTGAACTTTTGTAAACACTCGAGTGCAAAATGAGTCACTGAACATTTAAAACTGTTCCACAGGAAGTGAAAAGACAGATTTTCATTTAAAAATAGTGATACTGACCTTTTTTTTTTAATACATTTGGCAAATACCATGAGATAAATGATCAGTTAACTCAGAGACACATGATTGAAACTGGGAAAATGTATTTTTCATGTCACTGGGTCTTAAAGCAACACTCATCAAACAAAAATGTGGCTCCTCTCTGTCTGTCAGCGCAGAGAGATGAACTATCAAACTCCTCCAGGACTCCCTCTGTCTGTTCTCTCAAGTGGCCAGAAGATGGCGCTTATGTTACACCAATTTCTTCCTACATGCTCGTTGAGGGACACAGAGGAGTCAGACTTGTTGTTTATGTCCGTTTGCCCTGGTTTTCCTTCTGTCTGAGCCTCCAGTTTTTCCTGCGAGTGTGTCCAGTCGTGCTGAGCTGCTTGTGTTTTGCAGGACACTGCAGGACAGGAGCGCTTCCGAACCCTGACGCCCAGTTACTACCGCGGTGCTCAGGGAGTCATCCTGGGTAAGCCAAGCTGTTGACGCTATCATGGCTCAAACACCTGTGTGTGTGTGTGTGTGTGTGTGTGTGTGTGTGTGTGTGTGTGTGTGTGTGTGCCTGCCCCTCTCCACTTAAGAGTCAGGCCCCTGGTTGTAAAGAGAGTGATGGCTTTTCATCCTGTGACCCACACACACACACACACACACACACACACACACACACCCACTCTTCTTGCCTCTTTCTCTGGTAGTTAGTTTATACCCTTAAGTCAGACTCATATGGACATGCATGTACTGCATGTATACACACACACACACACACAGGAACTAAGTTAAACCTTTAAAACAGACTTCCTCTGCAGCTTATGGTTTTTGACCACTCTAATGATATATAGAAACACAAGGCGCCGTGCTATAGCACTGGGATTATGAGAGCTCCCTGTGTGACACTATCAGAAGCCTTCAACCCCTTTTTATCAGCCATGTGTTTTTAGTTGGATAACACTTTATTTAAGTTATTTTATCATCTTAATTTGTTGTATCATTATCTTTTTAAATACTTCAGAAGGATTTGAAGTCTTATCAGGTCTGATTTCATATGAATAAGTAGACAAATGTGTATTTAAATTAAAGGAAAGTTGGACTTAATCACTCTTGGGAACACTGTTTTAATTGTCTTTCTGTTAGGTCTTGTATGCATTCATAAAACTATTATTAATCAGTCCCTCCAGGATAAAAAAAATACCTTGAATTTGCGGCTAATTTTGTCAAAAATTGTGATAAAAATTGCGGCATTTTTATTTGATTTTTTTGCGAAAGTGAAAGAAAGTGCGGCTAATGACAAAAATTGTAAGTCGGGAGAAAAAAAATTAGATTTTTTTTTTTTTTAAACTACTGCCTCCAAAAAATAAGTGATGTAATGACTTGCTATAATAATCATAGTGAATATTACAAACACAGCTGCAAATGTTTCAGTTCTCTTCTTTAGTTTTATTGAATTAGTTTCAAAACATGGACTCCAATAATGTTTTAAAAAAAATCCTGAGTGAATATTGTAGCTCTCAAAGCAGACAATGTGACTGTAAACACAAGATGTAGCTTACATGTTGTGTAAACATAACATTTGAATCAATTCAACACATATTGTATGCATTTAAACAAAGGGACAATTCTTATGTCAATACAGAGCGTTTCACCATACTGCAATGACATTAGCGCCATTTGATGACGCATCTGATGACGTTTCAAATGACGTTGCATGTGTGACGACTTCTGGTCACCCGGAAAATGCTGAAAAATCGCGGGACTTTTGAAAATATTGCAAATATTGCAGACTTTTGTTGAATTTGTGTTAATTATTAAGATCGCGGTTTTCTGGAGCGACTGATTAATGCAAAACAGTGCCATGATTATGCTAATTTAATTATTCCCGTGCTGCGAAATTATCCTTTTGCCTTTCCTCTTTCCTTATCTTGGAAATGTACAATGTGTGTGTGTTTGTCTGCATCCTGAGCATGTCACCTTCGTTTGGCTTTGCAGTGTACGATGTCACACGACGGGAAACCTTCACCAAGCTCGACAACTGGCTCAACGAGCTCGAGACGTACTGTACGAGGAACGACCTGGTGAAAATGCTGGTGGGGAATAAAATCGATAAGGTGAGTGTGTGTGGTGACGTTCGAAATGTGCTCTCACTTAGGTTTACGAGGTTGTTTGACTACAAAGGAGCAGCACATTATTATTTTTGAATTATTTAAGTCATTATTTTTAACGGTCTCAACCTCCACGATTTGACTGATTTTACAGATCTATACATAAAAGAGGAATATACAGTGACTTTGTACAAACACATTTTCACCAAAGAGGAAAATAAATGGCCAAAAATAAGTATCTTTAAAAATAAAACTCAGCTCACAGCCAGTTGACAAATTACAGAACTAAACGGCCGTGGCAGACCCACTTTCATATTTCTGGCAGCCGCTCCTTCACCAGGATACCAGAATCAGTCAGTGGGGATAAAAATGCCCACTAAGTAGAGCATTATGAATTTATTGTGTCCTGTTCTTTGTCTGTGAAAATCACTTTTCCTCTCTGCCCCTGTGACGACCACAGTAGCTGACAGCTCCGCCCGGCAGACCTCAAATAAGCCATTACCTCTCTTTTGTTTTAGGAAAACCACGAGCTAGACAGGGCCGAAGGGCTGAAGTTTGCAAGAAAACATTCCATGCTTTTTATAGGTAAGTCAGGAGGATTCCCTTCTCCGCAAAGACCTGCTGGGCATGAGTTACAGCAGACTACGACACGGGGGGAAGCAGCTTTTGAAATAACTATCATGCTTGCTGAGGAATGCTCGCATAGTTCTATTAATAAAACAGGCGTCATATATCATCCTCCACGCTCGCTGTTGTTTTCCCTGTGCTTTTGTTTTTTAGATTTCTCAGTAAAGGACGACTGGAAAGAGTCGAAGTGACTTGTGCTAGTTTTTAACGTCATCGAGTGCTGAAAAATTATTTTTAAAATGTTGTTGAAATGGAAAGAATTCACTCAAATCTTTCCAAGTCCTCTGAGGCATTTCCTACTTTATTAATTTGGCTTTTTTAAACATAATTGATTTCTTTATCCTGTGATTATCACTGTTTCATAATTTCTCTGGGTTTCATCATGTTGTGTAGCCGGTGTTGACGATATCCCCTAATGACCTCCTGAGGTTCTCTATTAGCGTCCGGGGACTGACAGTTATTGTGGAGACATTTTCCACCCCTCGCCCTTTCAGCCCGGCACATGATGACATCAAGATGCAGACGTTACCAGTTGTTGTATCTGTATCTCATCTTCTTTTCCTCCTTCTCTTTTAATCCACTTCACTTTTCTTTTCTCTTGTTTTCCCTCTCCTCTGTGTTTGTTTTTGTCCCTTCACTCCTCTTTTTTTTTTTTCCTCCTCTATTTTCCCCTCCTCGCTCCGTCCCTCCAGAGGCGAGTGCTAAAACCAGGGACGGTGTTCAGTGTGCGTTCGAGGAGCTGGTGGAGAAGATCATCCAGACGCCCGGCTTATGGCAGAGCGAGAACCACGGCCGAGGAGTCCAGCTCACCGACGAAGATGCGGGAGGCGGAAGCTGCAGCGGCTACTGCTCTCTGGTCTAGACGGCGCACACGTACACAAATACATTCACACACATGCACACACACGTGTTCAAACATACATGTGAGTACCACACACAGTGCCACACAAGCATACACACAAACACACTTGAAAGAAGAGCCCGCCCCCCTCCCACTGTGTGCTGTCCTGAGCTGAGCTCCCTCCTCAGACATGAAGGCGAGGTCCAACTGTGTCCCCTCCGCTGAGCTGTAAGGGTTGACCGTCCACACACATACACACACACATGACCTGTGTTCACACAGACACAACTTTTTGCACACTTTCTAATAACAATGCTGCGCTAAAATGCAAACGCAGCTCAGCCTTCCTCTTAATGGAATTTGAGTGAGTTTCTCTCTCCTCTGTTTTGTTTCGAGTTTAACGTTTTTTGCAGTTTCGGGTCCTTGGTCCAAATATCAACCGTTCTCATGTCATACGTGTGATTTACTCAACGCAGTGCAGTGGAACGAGTCCAAAAGTGTAAACCAAAGTTTGTCAGGCGTGTGGCTAAATGTCTGAGCTATGATAATGAGGACGGAAAAACAGTTTGGACCAAGGCTTCCCTCTCGTCTCCAGCATGCTTATTATCGTCCTCGGAGCACCTTGCCTTAGTAAGCACATCTGTATCAACGCAGGGCCGACTTTTTTCTCCAGTGTTTGTCTTTTCCCCTGTGCTGTCCCGTGCTTGATCCCGATCCTGCCCGCAGACTCTCTGAACATTATGCTGCTTATGGAGAAGCTTATCAAGCCAAGCCATCTTGTATCCCATCTTACCACTCTCAGTCTGAAGCTCGGATCGTGTGTCTCTGTTGTCCACACAACTGCCTCGTTTCTTGAGAATATAATAGAGTTACCAACCGTCTGGAATGACGTTTTACTACTTTTATTGACTTGGACTTCAAACTTTTGGTGTTTTTTTGAAGAGCGCATAAATCAAAGAGATTGGCACCAGCGAGCTTTCCACTGGGTGCCGAAGAAGAGGGAGCCTCTTAAAATTGCACGCCTTTTGTTGTAACGAGTTGCTTTAATGGAGTGCGACCTACTGGCACTCCCTCACTCAGACAGATAATATCAGTAATAACACTACTATGGTTTTTCATATAGATCCCTTTGACTGGACGCAGACAAAGGAAAAGTGTTCAATATTAGACAGGGCAGTGAGTCATGAGGGTGTTTCCACTGAATTTGGAAAATCAAAGCAAACGCTGTGTGCTCCACACTGCTGATGGATTTCACAGTACTCCTATCTCTGTGTTTGTATCCGAGGAGCAGTTACAAATGTACTGTACCCCTGACCCCTGACCTCTGACCATGTCTGTCGTATTCGAGTGCTGGTGTGTGCTCCGGGAAATTCTGGGAAATGTAGTTCTGAGAGATCCTCTTAACAGGGACGGTGAAAACGACATGGATTCAAGCATGTCTTATCACAAGATGTTTTTTTAATCTGTTTTTAATTGCATGGGAAACTCTGCGTGCCATTTATTTGTATTTGTTTGTCCAGTGAATGGCCTCCAGAGGCGATTCACTATAAACACTTTAACTTATATTTAGCTTAAGTATTAAAGGTTGCGTACCATTTGGATTTAATGGTATAACAAAACAAAAAGGAAGTAGGCTTTTACTTATTTAACTGGTATAGCTGTCTTTTTTGTCCTCAGAAATATGTTTAAATACCTTGTAAATTGTGTGTATTTTAGGAATTTGGTGGGAGAATTCCTATATGAATTGTAAAGCTGAATGTAAACATATTTCACTACAAACCGCCCTGTGTATTAAACTAAATAAAGTTCTTTTTTTAAGCAAACACAAGTGAATATTTTTGGTTTTAATGCAGCTCCGAGCTGTAACATCTGTAACTGAAAGAGCCAAGTATTCTTTAGTAATCGCTCCAGTGTCCAAGTCTTCGCTGTCATTAGCTTTGCTGTCGTGGTTGCCATGTTGGAAATGTCGCTGTTAGGTGATGGGTTTTTCACTCCGCGCCCTTCACATTCCTCTGTCCTCAGAATAAAGACCTGTGTTTAAACAGTGTCCGAGGAGCCCTCAGACCCCAGACGTGTGATCTATCTAAATCATCTTTTTGGCAGACGTCTCAGGAAACACCACCACAGCCATAACTCACTCTACCAGTGCTTTAACTGGGATGTGCATAATTCCTGGGCGATTATGAAAGGGTCGGGGCTGGCAGCGAGAGCGAGGGACTCTTCCCTTGTAGCGTATCCCTCATCTCCTGCCGCAGTCCAGGCAGCCGTCTGGAAATATGTCTCAGTCAAACAACAACGGAGGCACACGGCGTAATAATGCCTTCATGTGGTCCAACCATGTGCTGAGCGGTAGCACTGCTGTTTCCTCATGCCTACACTGGAAAAACATCAGCTGCTCCAACGGCTGAGCCGACGGGTTCGATATTTTCTGAGAATAACTTATAAAGTTGGTGATTCACATTCTTTAACAGACACATCATGAGAAGTAGGGCAACGTGTAGTAGCCTTCAAAACCTACTGTCACTGCTCTTTGAAAGCTGAACAGTGCCTCTTTGTTGGTGCACAAGCAACGTCAGAAATACAGAATTGATTCTTAAATAGAGTAGCAACACAATGGTTTTCTATCAGTTATTGATTTTTTTGTCTTTTACAGGATGTATGCAAATTTTTTAAAAGTCTTTAAAATGTTTTAAAGTCAATTTCATAAATATGAGGCCTTAAAGGTCATTAAATAGTCTTAAATTTAAATTTGTGAGGTCTTAATTGCCGCAAACATTTTATCTAATTTCATATTAATTTCCCATCTTTTAATTTCTTTCAGTCAACATGAGTCAAGCTCTTCTGTGTGGAGGTGAAGATCCACATTTCTGTTGTTACGGATCTTTGCACCTAATACAGTCTTTAATGTAATACTTGAACTTACCTGTTGGCAAAATGTAGATTAACCTAACTCACTCCAAAAAAACATTCCTACATCAATCTTGCCTCTGCAGGGACTACATATGTACTGCTTACCTTCGTACGTGATCTGAAATGCTGAAATAAGTCTTAAAAAAAAAAGTCCTTAAATTTGTTCTTAAATTCGATTTTAAAAAAATATCTCAAATGTCTTTAAAAGGATTCATTTTAAGCATTTTATACCTGTAGACACCCTGTAGACAATTGCAAAAAATACGAAACAAAAATTCCAACAGCCCAGTGACGTCTTCAAATTGCCTGTTTTGTCCAACCAACAGTCCAGACCCAAAGATATTTATTCACAATCATAAAAAACAGAAGAAAAAGAGACTCTCACATGTGAGAAGCTGGAAATTCTTGCTTAATTGACAATAAATTACTTGAATAATAATAATTAACTTTAATTATATCGCACCTTTCATACAAGAAATGCAGCACAAAGTACTTTACAATAAGAGAAAGTGCTTCACATGAAAATAGACATAATGATTCATAACATAATAGAGTTTGATTTGATTTATTTTGAACAGTTAAAAAAATCACAGAAAAAAGATAGAAAAAAAAACATACAAAACTGAGTCAAAACAATAATGTACAAACTCACAATGAGAAACATAAATGAATATTTCCTGTCCCAAAAGGAGTAGGAAGAAGCAACATGTCCTACCCCTACTCTCACACTACACTAATCGATCCCTAATCAAACTCTTTCATACATATCTGCTCCTTTCCATTGATCAACCCCACATTTACATCACTTCACTTCTTTATACTTTATAGCCAATATTACCCCACATATAATACAAATATGAAAATACAAGATGATAAAAACAAAACAACAGTATCACCCTGAGTGAACTGTCTATCTTTACTTTGATTTCTTCACCCAGTGCGTTCCACAAAAGTAGTGAAAGTAGTTGTAAAACTATAAATCATAAAATCAAGAGTTGCAGCAGCGTAAATAGAAAGTAAAGTGGAAGTGAAGTGAACAGATACGTCTTTAGCTTTCTTTTAAAAATATTTAGCGAGCTAGCTTCCCTGATATCAATAGGTAGAGTTTTCCATAGTTTTGGGGCATCACTGACAAAGGCTGCATCCCCGATCATCTTCCAACTGTTGCTGGGAACCTCCAATAAACCAGCAGCAGATGATTAGATGATAAAACAGTTTTCAGTTTTGTTGCAGATTATTTTTTTGTCAACCAATTATTCACCTTATCGTTTTAGTTGTACTTTAGCACTGGCAAAATAATTGAGAGTTCCTTATATTGATGGTAAGTCACCCTTCAACAGCTATTTACTGTTCCTTTCCTGGGTGTCCTGTTGCAGGGACTGCAAGATAAATCGGAGCATTATAAGAACATACTGTACATGCTCCACAAAATATCTTCAGGTCTCTAAAACTACACCGTACCACCAGGCTAGCAACTTTCTGAGACTGCGTGGGTGCTGACATTAGCATGCTAATATACTTGCCATTGACCTTGCTGATGCTAAGCGGTTTATTGTGTTCTCCACATAAGTTTAGCATATTAGCATGCTAAGTTTTGCTAACTAGCACGACACACAATGAAATGCCTAACATTATAATTCATCCTGTGGGGAATGTGAATGTCTCTCCATCCAATAGTTCTTGGTGTATCTCAGCTTGACCAGGTCACCCTCAGATATGTTTCGTGTCAGGTAAGAATTGCTCACTGACAAACTGAACACAGAGCACCATGTTTTTTAAGGTCAATGACGACGCCTGGCAGCACAGCAACAACAAAAAACTGCAAGGATGTTATGCTGTTGTGGAAATGAAGGGTGAGACTAAACACTCTTTCGCAAATCCAGACTTAGAAACATGCCAAACTCCCAGAACCTTCATGTCCTGCCCGACCTTGTTGCCTCAGAAGCCTGTGTGCTGCTCTGCAGTTCCAGCTTGATGGACTGCTTTCTGTCTTGCTGTCTGTGTCTGAGCGCGCAGCCAGGCGCAAAGCTAACAGAGCAGATCTGGCTCTCATTAACACAGTCTTGTCTCCCTGCTCCTCCTCGGCCTGTCGCGGCGGCAGCGGGCCGTATGGATTAGAGCTCAGACGAGCCCCTCAGGAGAGCAGTCATGCTGTCATGTATAAAAATGTTACGAGACGTCGGGCATCGTTTCATAAGGTGTTGGGTTCCCAGACGTCACTCACTTTGTGGTGCTCAGTGCCGGTTTGCTATCAGGTAATTGTTTTGCCATGCTGGCTTATAAGAGAAAGAGGAGGGTGAGAGGATGATTGGAAAGATCATCCTCCGCCACAACCAACTGAACTGAGTATTGAAGTGAGGGACTAATATGTTCGCCATAAGGTCGACCCTGTGATAATGAGAAGGTGATAGGGCTGGGTGACACAGCTGGTGGACTCAGGAGAGGGGGGGCCCATAGGAGGGAGCCCCCGGACCAGTTTGAGGGTTCGGTGCTTTGCTCAAGGCCCCTGTTGTGGTGCTAAGGAGCCAAACTGGCACCTCTCCAGCTGCCAGTCCACTCACCACTCTTGGTCTGTGTGCGGTTGAACCTGCCACCTCCTGGTTTCTAAGCCAAACCTCATGGGACTGAGCTTCTGCCACCCCATAAAGTTCCCTCTAGGGCAGTGGCTCTCAACTGGTCTCTTTCCCCTTCATCATTAGTTCAAGGTCCACACAATTCTCACTGTACAACAGGAAGTGGCACTCCAAAATAAAAGCTCTGTGCCAGAAAGTCACTGTACTCAAAAATAAAGTGTATTTTTTACAATCTTGACATGTTTGTGAGTCGCTTATCACCATTCACAATGGACCCAGGACCCACTTTTGGACCACGACCCACCAGTTTGGTCTGGACCCAATTGGCCCTGACAAGCTGAGTCAATTCAGTTGGACTAGGGCCGGGCTGGAGGTTTTTCTTGGCCCCATGCAGGGCTCTAGTTAAGGATGCCGCCCCCAGTGGAGAAAGCCTGATGAAGTGCCCTCTAGGGTAGAGGTCTACAAGCCTGTCTGGACCCGACTGGCCTTGACAAGCTAAGTCAATTTAGTCAGGCTAGGCTCAGGCTGGGGCTGAAGATTTAGGGTGCCCTTACATTTTAGAAAGCCTGATGAAGTGCCCTCTAGGGTGGCCTTAAAATTTAGAAACTCCCGTCAGTCAAACAGGCTGCGTCCACCACAGGGTGACACTGAGGTGCAGAGGGGGCTCTCGGAGTTCAGATTAACAGGAGAGGAATCCGGGGTCCTTAGCTCTTGATTTTGAACCTTTACAAACATGATCAAACCTCGCTTTCCTCTCTCTCTATACAACCTTCCTTGTCCCGGGACAAAAGACTCCGAGGCACCTGTAGGTCTGCAGACTGTCTCAGTGTTTACGTTCTGAGGTGAGGTAGAGGAAAATGCCCCTTCGCTCCTGCTTTTTCCTTCCTCCCTCCAAAGTCAGCCAAAGCCGAGCTCTGGCCTCTCTTAGGTTACCCTCTGAGCACCACAAGACTGTGAGGTAATGACCGGCAGAACTGATGGCTCTGTCACTGCAGGTGGAAACACTTTGATTACGCGGAACCTCGTGTTTACATTGTTGCACCCGTTTGCATTTAGACCCTTTGACATTTCATCAGGCAACGGGAGCGTCCCGTTTCAGGACTCTGATCTGTTTTGAGCTGTGTGACCCGCTGTAGGCCTCAGGTCCTTTGGGTTACAGAGAAGTCAGTCAACCCCCCTTGTCTTGAATCACTGTGACAATCCTTGAACCGTCTTGTGTGGGCCTGGCAGTATTTTTATATTAAATAATACCTCAGCGAAGGAGACTACCTGAATGGTTGTAGTAAGTAAAAACATCTTTGGAAGGACGTCCGATCAGGAATTTTTATGGATTCTATCAACACATAGTTGTACCTACATCCATAGAAGCAGCGTGCCTGTGTGTGTACCCATCAATCACAGCAGACCCCCATAACTTAATAAGAACAGGCCTCGGGTAAGCAGGAAACCTCTATCCTTGTTTGGTGTGAACTTCTGGCCTCGGATCCATGTAAGTCAATTCAGCTCGTAATAGAGCTCTAATTGAGTTTCCTCATATTTGATACTCTGTCAATCTAATTTAAACCTAAATGATTGTATTGTAACCTACTCTTGTTATTTTCAAAAATACAGCGCTCTGTGTACGGGCCCTAAAGAAAGCAGGAGACGGGGACTCCTCACCCTGGAAGAGAAAACTCCCCTCACAGTGGGGGTTGCTTTCATCCTGGCCTCAGGTTACTGTGCCAATAAGCACAGGGTCTGCAAACAGACCAGCAGCGGGGTCACTGCAGCCCGGTGGACACAAAATGGAAGGATGAGTAACTTCATTCATCATCTCAACACCCATAATTCCCCTTGTTCACGGGGCTCCCATCCCGTGTGGCATATCTCTGGCCACACGCCGCCGCCTCCTTCTCAGATTCCGCGGCCCTGTCGTCATTCAGTGTGTCAGGACGCCAAGCCGGATCTCACTCATGCTACCGCTACAACATGGAAGCAAATACCCATGTACTCAGGCCGTTGGCTTCTATAATAAACTAATCACTCTGTGTCAACATGGGATGGGTGTAAGCTTTCCACATGCCTCAGACACTTTCATGGACTAGACGCTTGCTTCTACTGCAGCGCTTTGCTCACAGTGAAGGAAAAAAAATCCACGTTAATAAACTCCCTTTTGGGTGAGATGATTGGCATGTATAGAAACAAATTCATTATTTTGTATAAATAATCTGGCCCCTGTGTTGTAATTGCGCTGCTTATTTTTCTTTGCCAGGCTGATCTCGCTTTTGGGGTTGGACCAGAGAATTTGTTGTAAACCACCAAGTCTAAAGACCCCAATTTCACTGACTTTGAAGAGACAAGGAGGTCTGGAAGGCCCTGGAAGATCCGCTGTTTCTTCGTAGACGCTGTTTTTCCACCAGGCCAGATCTCAGTGTAGGGACAGAGTTCAGAGAATGAACCTTATGGCTCTGTCTGAAGGTCTTGCAGGGTCTTCTCGGGGCCTTAATCTTATTACAGGTCCACATCAGTGTGTTTTTTCCTGACCATTTGCAGTCCTTTGTGCCTTGGATGTAACCCAAGTGTAGGTTTATTAGTGTAAACCACAGGAAGCTCGGGCTCTTTGACTGTACGGTGGACAATTGAATTTGAAAACACAAAGCCAACCTCTACCTCTCCCAGCCTCCCACCAGCAAGCTAAAGTCAAATAAAGCTCCCTCCAAGGACATCATGCCCAGGTCACACAAACACTTCACATGTACGCGGGTTTCATTTGATTCGGGCTGCGTGTATCCACTATCCACTCTGTCGCAGGATTCCCTTACAATCAGATTATGTGGAATAACAGAGGCGTGACAAGTGTTTTGTAATCACATAGCTTGCAAGAGTCATTTAGCAGGGTTCACGCACAGGCGCGTCTGTCTGCCTAATGGCCTGACTGAGGACACTGTTTGATCTCTGGTTACTCAAAGCTACTTAAAGATCAAGAAACGAGGAGGCAGGTCTTTTAGTGGGGGTTTGTCAGCATGGCACAAAGTGCACAGCAGTTCAGCTTTGTTGTCATGCTGAAGAGGAAGAAATTCAAATCTAGTTTAACTGATGAACAAATAATGAAGATAAAAAAACAGATTTTAAACAGTCTGCATCCATTTCACTCATTAAAAACGTCTTGTTGGACATATTTAAAAATCTACAGTTTAATGCTCAGCCCCTACGACGACATACGCAGTATCCATGAAAACCTTTTTAGCTCTCTTGTCCATTTTAACCAATGGACATGTTTAATAAATGAATTTATATTTTTAAAACACATAACTGAGTAGTTTGAACAAAATTTAAACGCCCTTAATCACATGTAATCCATCAGAGTCAGAGGGAGCTGTTGATAGTTACTGCAACTCTGCTAAGCTAGGCTAATTCAGTGGTTCCCAACTGGTGGGTCGCAGTCCAAAAGTGGGTCGCAGGTCCATTCTGAATGCACCACAGGTGACCTGCAAACGTGTCAAGTTTGTACAAAAAAAAACACAGTTTATTTTAATATACAGTGAATTTCCAGCACAGAGCTTTTATTTTGAAATGCTGTTTCCTGCTGTAGAGTGAGTGACTAACCGATAGATACTTGACAGAGACGGCAAACTAGCTTCATGACACGGCCAAACGCAAGTGTGACGCTGAATGTATTAAACTGCGGGACCTTGAACTAATGACTGAGGAGAAATCTGGACCAGTTGAGACCCACTGAGCTAGTTAGCAGAATGATTTGGCAGGTGCCATGATGGTGTATAGAGAGGTGAAGTCCTCCTGTTCAAGCTTCCCATGGGATCTTATTTCAGGAAAAAATATGTGCAGTAGTCAGTGACAAGACAAGAGACAAATAATTTTTAGATCATGTTTGAATCGTGCCATTAATTACACATATGATGTTGTCAATTTAAAACGGAATTTTGTAAGTTAAGAAAGTCGCACCAACAACTACAATTATTAGCGCCAGACTTTGAAGCCAATCTGACATTGGGGCCAAACCATGTATTTATAATGTTGTGATACAGTTGGACCCAAAAATACTTTTTCCTTTAGACTTAAATTGTTAAAGGGACGTCTGTAAAGAAGTGGATAAAATTTTTTGAGCGTCACAATTCCTGTGAAATGAACCGTCTGACTATTAGGTTTTGATCCATTCAGTCAGAGAGTTATTCGAAGGTCTAGATTCAACTCAACTTTATTTATTGAGCACTTTAAAAACAACAACAGCTGAAACAAGACGTAAAGACATAAAACAAACAATTAAAAACAATAAAAACACTAAAACAAGAGCAGAGTCTCATGATGAGTTGAAAGCCAAGGAATAAAAATGGGTTTTAAGACGAGTTTAAAAAAACAACTCGTCTGTTAAATCATTTGATCATGGTTTGATTGAAAATTGTTTATATTTTTTACTAATTTACTAATTTCTGTTCTTATGTTAAATGCTTTGTTTCTGTTTATTTATATACCTATATATGTATGCAAATAATATTCATGTCGTACATCCAAACTTGTCAAATTATAAAATCTGTGGAGCCTGTCTGTCTGTCTATTTGTGTCCATCTGTTGGTCTGTCTTTCTGTCTCGTCCATTTGTCTATCAGCCCGTGTTCCTCACTGTGTGATGGTCATGTCGCTGAGTAAGGGTGACCAAGTCTGCTTTTTATTTTTGTTTGTTTGCTTAAGTTTCGTTTTACTTTTTTTGGTTGTTTTGTGTTAATGCCCAAATAGAAATAGAATAGAATAGAAATAAATAAAATAAGTAATTAAATAAATAAATAATTGATCCCTATTCAAGTTAGCGGAGGGCTGAACTAGAAGTTTGTTGCTCAGCTGATGAAAGTCTCCACTGTGCTTGCTCTATTGGCCCAAAGATTGGGATGATCTTATACCTGGGAAGACGAACTTTTTTGGCTTTATGTGCTACTGAGCAACTTTCGGAGGAATAAGTGGGGCACCGTCTCTAATGCTGTAACAATTCCCGTTTTGAAAAGTAGGTAATTAATTATTAATTTTATTTAAGGTAAGCTGATGTCAGATTAACAATTCTTGGACAAGGGTTCAGATCCGTCAGGCTTTGGGGTTGAACCACTGCAACAAACTCTCCTGTTTTAAGTCAGGTTAGTGTTCGCAGTAGAGTAAGGTGTGCATTAAAATATGTTAAGAGGCAATGGTATTATCATACAGGATGATCCCCTAATATACAGAACAAGTGGAAACCTTATCTGTGGCCTTAATGGACCAAATATCCTGTGACTGTTTTGGCTCTACAGGGTGATGCTGTTCTTGGAATTTCAGGAACTTTTTTGACTGTTTGTTAGATGTCCGAGGAAACCGACACCTTCAGATGCCTCAGACTTGCTAACCAGATGTGCGTGCATGTGGGCATTAATGCGTGCCTGTACGCGCTGTCTTTGTGACTGTGTCTGTGTGTGTGAAAGCAGCGGAGTGTAATGGTAGCTACAGCACTGGGGCGGCTATTTTGTCTACACCTCGCCACCTCCAGTTGCAGCACAGCTCATGTTTTTATCCTGCAGAGCTCCGGCTTGTTTCTTCTCTCCTGTCGTGCTTTACACCGGCTTTTACAAACACGGTGCCCAGAGTGGGCTTGTAATGGAAGACCAACCCCCTCCTCCACCCCGACGCTGCCTTGTGCCCTCCTGGGGCTGTGAACAGATAGTGTAACAGCGGTGTGTGGGTGTAGCATGATTCTGCTTCCCCACAGTTCCAGAATTCGGTTTCTTGCTCACAGGGCCCGGAGCGGCTCCCAAATTTACGGTGCAGGATTGTGGGCTCGGCCTCCCAGCAGGCAGCAGCGCTGCGCTCAAATATTTACATTCATCCAATCAGGCAGCAGACAGTAGCACACATATATATTTCAGTCCATCCATTACCACCTCTGCTATGTAGAGATCAAAGGCCGGCTCCTGTCTCCAGAACAGACCAGACTTCAAGGGGAAAACCACTGAGGATGTCCTCTGCTTAATTTTTCTGTCTGATTCTTTCCCTTTCTGGTCCGACACTGACACAGCTAGAGCTCCTGCTGTGCTCTGAAATGGAGGAAAACCTTTGTTCACTTTGTTGCAGAGAGTTAGATGAAGAAATTGACACCTGTCTTGTCTCTGTAGAATAAAAATGAAGCTACAACCAGCAGCCGGTTAGCTTAGCTTAGCATAAAGACTTCTTTTTCCCTGTTAAAGGATTTTTGGGGGGGGAGTACTGTGAGGGTCCAAAGAACAGAGGGATGTCGAATGCTGTGAAGCCCTCTGAGGCAAATATTTGGCTTTATAGATAAAATTTAATTCAATTGTAAAATGGGAAAACAGACAGCCAATCTTCACGCTAAGCTAAGCTAAGCTAAGCTAAGCTAGGCTACCCAGCTGCTGGCTGTAGCCTTGTATTTAACAGGCAGATATAATAGTTGTATCAATCTTGTGCCATCTAGTGGTGAGGTTGCAAAACTGAAACTTTTTCTGTGTGCTAAACATGTAGGAAAATTACAATGGGCAACGCAGTAACACAACGAGCAGTGTTTTGTCCTTTCTGGGCTAATGTAGTAACCAACATTGTGAACTTGGAAGGCCTCGGAGGAGGAACCACTCTGTGGGCCTTTTGAAATCTGGACTCTAGCCTCTCCCACTCCGTTGTGGAGTGTAACACCCAGTTCAGACCAATGGTTTATGACGAGATGAAACTGTTTTAGAACGTTGCAGCGGTGTGAACTGGTCGGTCTGAGCTCGACTCAAACTGGCTGATGGTGTCACCTACAACTCAGCTGGTCAAATTGCTGGCGGCTGGTTTCAGAAAGTAATGCTTGTCACCGTAGTGAAGTCTGCTGGTCAAGTCAAAATGACAGCAGACAGCGTGTTTACTTGTTGCGGCATGAGCTCCATCCCCGCCGAATCCTATGTTTCCGTCCTCACGGTGTGACGGTATCGGATGGTGGGTTGCTGCTGATGCCCCGCATTGGTGTGAACTGGCAGGTTTTTAAAACGTTGCAGAACGGCGCATTGCAAGTAGCTGCCTGTTTCAACTTATCTCATCATGAATCTTTGGTCTGAACTGGGCTTAACTCTGTAGTCACCTTCACAGCTGGATGAAGCTCCCCTCGTCAAGGTGTCGTGGATGAACACAGCGGCAAGCTTCACTCTTCATCTCAAAGACAAACTGCTGTAACTTTTCGTAACCATGGAGAAAAATAAAACAATCCAATTTGATGTTCTTCATATGTATTTGTAGCACTTATATTTAATCTGTCTGTGCTGCTGATGTTCACCTTATTTTTGTGTGTTATGTTTTTTCCATTAAAAGAAATAAATAACTTGATGTGTATGTTTATAAGCTGCTTGGTTCATTTTCACTTGGTTCCATTCACACTCACATTCACACCTACGGACAATTTAGAGTCACCAGTTAACCTGCATGTCTTTGGACTGTGGGAGGAAGCTGGACACGGGGAGAACATGCAAACTCTTGCTGTAAGACGACAATGCTAACCATTGCTGGTTCTTGTAAATATTCAGCATTACAATCAAATAAACACGACTATTTTTTAAAGACTAGAGACAGATATAATTAACCTTTATACAAGTTAACCTTTAAGATGTTAACATCTGTATGACAGTAGGCCTTTGTTTGTTTTTCTTAGTTTGAGCAGTTTGTAAGTGTAGTTGCAGAACTTCATTAGTACGAAGTGTCTTCCATGACGAACACAATACAGCGTTGTGCATTGTCAGCAAGTCGGTATCGGTGCCAGCTCGCTGTCGGACCACTCTCAATGTGGCTGACCCTCTGCATGAATGTGGATATGGACTGAAAGTGGGTAGTGAGAGGGTGTATGTAATGTGAGGCTACTGCAAAAATGAATGATCAAGTCAAACGTCTAATATTTGTCCTTAAAGGTCTAGTGTGTACGATTTTGTGGCATCTAGCCGTAAGGTTGCAGAGCTGAACCTCCCATGTGTAAGAGAACTATGACCTTATCTAGATCCAGTGTTTGGTTTGTCCGTTCTGGGCTACTGTAGAAACAACATGGCTGACCCCATGGAAGAGGACCCACTTTGTATGTAGATATAATTGGCTCATTCTAAGGCAACAAAGATTCTTATTTTCAGGTGATTACACATGAATATTATGTACCATTTCTGCCAATAGGTGCCTCTAAATCCTTCACACTGGACTTATAATCAGATTTCAGATGCAGTATCTGCTATGAGACCAGAATCAGACAAACACACTTAAACAGAGTGGTAATAACAGAGGACAACACATGTATCATCACTCCTGTACTTGATGCACTCCCTCTTGTTCAGACACATTTTTCTTTCAGTACATAACTGATTTGCCGCCTTAAATACAGACCACAGCGTCCATTAGGCCTTCGTTCAGTCACTATATCTCCCTGGTCTCCATACTGACTCTGGCTCAGCCAAGATGGTACAAAAATTATGACACTTGCCTCAGGTGAAGAGCGCAATATTTACTTTGTGTCATGGCAACACTGAAGTTCCAGTTGCATATGCTGTGATGCAACTGGAACAAAATGCCATGCAGATTTTTTTGGACTTTAACTCTGTGTCACATGTGAGGGAGGACTCAAAGTTATGGACACTTCCTCTGTAGTGTGAACACAACTCAACATGCCATCTCTGCATGCCTCTTGTTAGTAAGGCTGATCTGCAGGACGGCCTCCTCTGTGTACGTCTTACAGCCCTGAAACGAAGCCCGCAATGGTCACAGCCAGGCGACTGTGAATGAAAAGGATACTGTATGTGACCATATATGTCCTCATGAGGTGGTCCCACAGCCATCTGCACCCAAAAATGGTATAAAGCGTGATTAGAGGAAGAATTCAGAGTGTTGCACAGTGTGTGCTCTGTAGGCAGTGAAAGGACCATATTTTCCGAAGGCCTCGGGAGGTCTCGTGCGGTCCTTGCCAAATGGTGCTAAAGTCACGCTGCGGGCCATAAAGCGCTACTGTACACATCGCTGAGGTCTCCACTGAGGCAGATGAACCACGGCTGAAGATGAGGCTGCTGTGTCTCCAACAAGAGGAAGCCACGCAGAGGTCCACTCCAGAAATTGGACTTGGTCTTGGAACTGAAGTGTGTGGTTTGGCTGGTGATGGCACCCATATGACTGTCAAGTACATCCAGGATTTTGGAGGAACTGATTATATTTTTGATGAAATTTCCTACCAAACATCCAGTGAAAAAGCAACTCCAGATATTCACAAACCTCAGCAGGCTGAAGACACTGTCATGTCACTGTCACTGGTTTCTGCTGTCTGCTTCTCCTTCCAATGAAAACCAAACCAGTGTTTGTTATGATAAGAAACATAAAGTTACTTGAAATGTACAATGACTGTTTTTCATAATATAATACACTATGACATTTTTGGTGACATACCATGCGATGATATTTAAAATATTTTATGATTTTTTTAATAATAGTTGACGTTCTATACTGTCACTTTTTATGTTGTACTGTACCTTTCTATGACATTTTTAATCATGCTTTACTATGACTTTTTTTCATGATTTTGGACGACATGCTATACTATGACGTTTTTTCATGATTTTGGACGACATGCTATACTATGACGTTTTTTCATCATTTTGGACGACATACTATACTATGACGTTTTTTCATGATTTTGGACGACATGCTATACTATGACATTTTTTCATCATTTTGGACGACATACTATACTATAACACTTTTTTTAAGATTATTTTTTGCGCATTTTTGCCTTTAATCAATAGGACAGTCGAGGGTGAAGGGGGAGTGAGAAGAGGATTGACATGCAGCAAGGGGGTGGATTGGAACCCGGGCCACTGCGGCAATAGCCTCTGTACATGGGGCACCTGCTCTATCCACTAGGCCACCGACACCCCACTGTGAGGGTTTTTTATGATTTAGGACAACATGCAATACTATGACGTTTTTTCATGATTTAGGACGACATACTATACTATGACGTTTTTTCATGATTTAGGACGACATACTATACTATGACGTTTTTTCAACATTTTGGACGACATACTATACTATGACTTTTTTTCAACATTTTGGACGACATACTATACTATGACGTTTTTTCATGAATTTGGACGACATGCTATACTATGATGTTTTTTCAACATTTTGGACGACATACTATACTATGACGTTTTTTCATGATTTTGGACAACATACTATACTATGACTTTTTTTCAACATTTTGGACGACATACTATACTATGACGTTTTTTCATGAATTTGGACGACATACTATACTATGATGTTTTTTCATCATTTTGGACGACATACTATACTATAACGTTTTTTCATGATTTTGGACAACATACTATACTATGACGTTTTTTCATGAATTTGGACGACATACTATACTATGACGTTTTTTCATGATTTAGGACGACATACTATACTATGACGTTTTTTCAACATTTTGGACGACATACTATACTATGACGTTTTTTCATGAATTTGGACGACATACTATACTATGACGTTTTTTCAACATTTTGGACGACATACTATACTATGACGTTTTTTCATGATTTAGGACGACATACTATACTATGACGTTTTTTCATGATTTAGGACAACATGCAATACTATGACGTTTTTTCATGATTTAGGACGACATACTATACTATGACGTTTTTTCATGATTTTGGACGACATGCTATACTATGACGTTTTTTCATGATTTAGGACGACATGCTATACTATGACGTTTTTTCATCATTTTGGACGACATACTATACTATGACGTTTTTTCATGATTTCGGACGACATTCTATACTATGACGTTTTTTCATGATTTTGGACGACATACTATACTATTACGTTTTTTCATCATTTTGGACGACATGCTATACTATAACACTTTTTTTAAGATTATTTTTTGCGCATTTTTGCCTTTAATCAATAGGACAGTCGAGGGTGAAGGGGGAGTGAGAAGAGGATTGACATGCAGCAAGGGGGTGGATTGGAACCCGGGCCACTGCGGCAATAGCCTCTGTACATGGGGCACCTGCTCTATCCACTAGGCCACCGACACCCCACTGTGAGGGTTTTTTATGATTTAGGACAACATGCTATACTATGACGTTTTTTCATGATTTAGGACGACATACTATACTATTACGTTTTTTCAACATTTTGGACGACATACTATACTATGACGTTTTTTCAACATTTTGGACGACATACTATACTATGACGTTTTTTCATGATTTAGGACAACATGCTATACTATGACGTTTTTTCATGATTTTGGACAACATGCTATACTATGATGTTTTTTCATGAATTTGGACGACATACTATACTATGACTTTTTTTCAACATTTTGGACGACATACTATACTATGACGTTTTTTCATGAATTTGGACGACATACTATACTATGACTTTTTTTCAACATTTTGGACGACATACTATACTATGACGTTTTTTCATGATTTTGGACAACATACTATACTATGACTTTTTTTCAACATTTTGGACGACATACTATACTATGACGTTTTTTCATGAATTTGGACGACATACTATACTATGACGTTTTTTCAACATTTTGGACGACATACTATACTATGACGTTTTTTCATGAATTTGGACGACATACTATACTATGACGTTTTTTCAACATTTTGGACGACATACTATACTATGACGTTTTTTCATGAATTTGGACGACATACTATACTATGACGTTTTTTCATGATTTAGGACAACATGCAATACTATGACGTTTTTTCATCATTTTGGACGACATACTATACTATGACGTTTTTTCATGATTTCGGACGACATTCTATACTATGACGTTTTTTCATGATTTTGGACGACATACTATACTATTACGTTTTTTCATCATTTTGGACGACATGCTATACTATAACACTTTTTTTAAGATTATTTTTTGCGCATTTTTGCCTTTAATCAATAGGACAGTCGAGGGTGAAGGGGGAGTGAGAAGAGGATTGACATGCAGCAAGGGGGTGGATTGGAACCCGGGCCACTGCGGCAATAGCCTCTGTACATGGGGCACCTGCTCTATCCACTAGGCCACCGACACCCCACTGTGAGGGTTTTTTATGATTTAGGACAACATGCTATACTATGACGTTTTTTCATGATTTAGGACGACATACTATACTATTACGTTTTTTCAACATTTTGGACGACATACTATACTATGACGTTTTTTCAACATTTTGGACGACATACTATACTATGACGTTTTTTCATGATTTAGGACAACATGCTATACTATGACGTTTTTTCATGATTTTGGACAACATGCTATACTATGATGTTTTTTCATGAATTTGGACGACATACTATACTATGACTTTTTTTCAACATTTTGGACGACATACTATACTATGACGTTTTTTCATGAATTTGGACGACATACTATACTATGACTTTTTTTCAACATTTTGGACGACATACTATACTATGACGTTTTTTCATGATTTTGGACGACATACTATACTATGACTTTTTTTCAACATTTTGGACGACATACTATACTATGACGTTTTTTCATGAATTTGGACGACATACTATACTATGACGTTTTTTCAACATTTTGGACGACATACTATACTATGACGTTTTTTCATGAATTTGGACGACATACTATACTATGACGTTTTTTCAACATTTTGGACGACATACTATACTATGACGTTTTTTCATGAATTTGGACGACATACTATACTATGACGTTTTTTCAACATTTTGGACGACATACTATACTATGACGTTTTTTCATGAATTTGGACGACATACTATACTATGACGTTTTTTCATCATTTTGGACGACATACTATACTATAACGTTTTTTCATGATTTCGGACGACATGCGATACTATGACGTTTTTTCATGAATTTGGACGACATACTATACTATGATGTTTTTTCATCGTTTTGGACGACATACTATACTATGACGTTTTTTCATAATTTTGGACGACATACTATACTATGACGTTTTTTCATAGTTTTGGACGACATACTATACTATGACGTTTTTTCATAGTTTTGGACGACATACTATACTATGACGTTTTTTCATAATTTTGGACGACATACTATACTATGACGTTTTTTCATAATTTTGGACGACATACTATACTATGACGTTTTTTCATAGTTTTGGACGACATACTATACTATGACGTTTTTTCATCATTTTGGACGACATACTATACTATGACGTTTTTTCATAGTTTTGGACGACATACTATACTATGACGTTTTTTCATTATTTTGGACGACATACTATACTATGACGTTTTTTCAACATTTTGGACGACATACTATACTATGACGTTTTTTCATGATTTAGGACAACATGCAATATTATGACGTTTTTTCATGATTTAGGACGACATACTATACTATGACGTTTTTTCATGATTTTGGACGACATACTATACTATGACGTTTTTTCATAATTTAGGACGACATACTATACTATGACGTTTTTTCATAATTTTGGACGACATACTATACTATGACGTTTTTTCATAATTTTGGACGACATACTATACTATGACGTTTTTTCATAGTTTTGGACGACATACTATACTATGACGTTTTTTCATCATTTTGGACGACATACTATACTATGACGTTTTTTCATAGTTTTGGACGACATACTATACTATGACGTTTTTTCATTATTTTGGACGACATACTATACTATGACGTTTTTTCAACATTTTGGACGACATACTATACTATGACGTTTTTTCATGATTTAGGACAACATGCAATATTATGACGTTTTTTCATGATTTAGGACGACATACTATACTATGACGTTTTTTCATGATTTTGGACGACATACTATACTATGACGTTTTTTCATAATTTAGGACGACATACTATACTATGACGTTTTTTCATAATTTTGGACGACATACTATACTATGACGTTTTTTCATAATTTTGGACGACATGCTATACTATGACGTTTTTTCATGATTTTCGACAACATATTATACTATGACGTTTTTTCATGATTTTGGACGACATACTATACTATGACGTTTTTTCATGATTTTCGACAACATATTATACTATGACGTTTTTTCATAATTTTGGACGACATACTATACTATGACGTTTTTTCATAATTTTGGACGACATACTATACTATGACGTTTTTTCATAATTTTGGACGACATACTATACTATGACGTTTTTTCATGATTTTCGACAACATATTATACTATGACGTTTTTTCATGATTTTGGACGACATGCTATACTATGACGTTTTTTCATGATTTTCGACAACATATTATACTATGACGTTTTTTCATAATTTTGGACGACATACTATACTATGACGTTTTTTCATAATTTTGGACGACATGCTATACTATGACGTTTTTTCATGATTTTCGACAACATATTATACTATGACGTTTTTTCATGATTTAGGACAACATGCAATACTACGACGTTTTTTCAACATTTTGGACGACATACTATACTATGACATTTTTTTCATGATTTTGGACGACATACTATACTATGACTTTTTTTCATCATTTTGGACGACATACTATACTATGACGTTTTTTTCATGATTTTGGACGACATACTATACTATGACGTTTTTTCATGATTTTGGACGACATACTATACTATAACACTTTTTTTAAGATTATTTTTTGGGCATTTTTGCCTTTAATCAATAGGACAGTCGAGTGTGAAGGGGGAGTGAGAAGAGGATTGACATGCAGCAAGGGGGTGGATTCGAACCCGGGCCACTGCGGCAATAGCCTGTGTACATGGGGCACCTGCTCTATCCACTAGGCCACCGACACCCCACTATGATGGTTTCATGATTTTGGATGACATGCTATACTATGACTTTTTTTCATGATTTTGGACGACATACTATACTATGACGTTTTTTCATAGTTTTGGACGACATACTATACTATGACGTTTTTTCATCATTTTGGACGACATACTATACTATGACGTTTTTTCATAGTTTTGGACGACATACTATACTATGTCGTTTTTTCATCAATTTTGGACGACATACTATACTATGACGTTTTTTCATCATTTTGGACGACATACTATACTATGTCGTTTTTTCATCAATTTTGGACGACATACTATACTATGACGTTTTTTCATCATTTTGGACGACATACTATACTATGACGTTTTTTCATCATTTTGGACGACATACTATACTATGACGTTTTTTCATGATTTAGGACGACATGCTATACTATGACGTTTTTTCATAGTTTTGGACGACATACTATACTATGACGTTTTTTCATAGTTTTGGACGACATACTATACTATGACGTTTTTTCATGATTTTGGACGACATACTATACTATGTCGTTTTTTCATCAATTTTGGACGACATACTATACTATGACGTTTTTTCATGATTTTGGACGACATACTATACTATGTCGTTTTTTCATCAATTTTGGACGACATACTATACTATGACGTTTTTTCATCATTTTGGACGACATACTATACTATGTCGTTTTTTCATCAATTTTGGACGACATACTATACTATGACGTTTTTTCATCATTTTGGACGACATACTATACTATGACGTTTTTTCATCATTTTGGACGACATACTATACTATGACGTTTTTTCATGATTTAGGACGACATGCTATACTATGACGTTTTTTCATAGTTTTGGACGACATACTATACTATGACGTTTTTTCATAGTTTTGGACGACATACTATACTATGACGTTTTTTCATGATTTTGGACGACATACTATACTATGTCGTTTTTTCATCAATTTTGGACGACATACTATACTATGACGTTTTTTCATAGTTTTGGACGACATACTATACTATGACGTTTTTTCATCATTTTGGACGACATACTATACTATGACGTTTTTTCATAGTTTTGGACGACATACTATACTATGACGTTTTTTCATTATTTTGGACGACATACTATACTATGACGTTTTTTCAACATTTTGGACGACATACTATACTATGACGTTTTTTCATGATTTAGGACAACATGCAATATTATGACGTTTTTTCATGATTTAGGACGACATACTATACTATGACGTTTTTTCATGATTTTGGACGACATACTATACTATGACGTTTTTTCATAATTTAGGACGACATACTATACTATGACGTTTTTTCATAATTTTGGACGACATACTATACTATGACGTTTTTTCATAATTTTGGACGACATGCTATACTATGACGTTTTTTCATGATTTTCGACAACATATTATACTATGACGTTTTTTCATGATTTTGGACGACATACTATACTATGATGTTTTTTCATGATTTAGGACAACATGCAATACTACGACGTTTTTTCAACATTTTGGACGACATACTATACTATGACGTTTTTTCATCATTTTGGACGACATACTATACTATGTCGTTTTTTCATCAATTTTGGACGACATACTATACTATGACGTTTTTTCATAATTTTGGACGACATGCTATACTATGACGTTTTTTCATGATTTTCGACAACATATTATACTATGACGTTTTTTCATGATTTAGGACAACATGCAATACTACGACGTTTTTTCAACATTTTGGACGACATACTATACTATGACATTTTTTTCATGATTTTGGACGACATACTATACTATGACTTTTTTTCATCATTTTGGACGACATACTATACTATGACGTTTTTTTCATGATTTTGGACGACATACTATACTATGACGTTTTTTCATCATTTTGGACGACATACTATACTATAACACTTTTTTTAAGATTATTTTTTGGGCATTTTTGCCTTTAATCAATAGGACAGTCGAGTGTGAAGGGGGAGTGAGAAGAGGATTGACATGCAGCAAGGGGGTGGATTCGAACCCGGGCCACTGCGGCAATAGCCTGTGTACATGGGGCACCTGCTCTATCCACTAGGCCACCGACACCCCACTATGATGGTTTCATGATTTTGGATGACATGCTATACTATGACTTTTTTTCATGATTTTGGACGACATACTATACTATGACGTTTTTTCATAGTTTTGGACGACATACTATACTATGACGTTTTTTCATCATTTTGGACGACATGCTATACTATGACGTTTTTTCATCATTTTGGACGACATACTATACTATGACGTTTTTTCATAGTTTTGGACGACATACTATACTATGTCGTTTTTTCATCAATTTTGGACGACATACTATACTATGACGTTTTTTCATCATTTTGGACGACATACTATACTATGTCGTTTTTTCATCAATTTTGGACGACATACTATACTATGACGTTTTTTCATCATTTTGGACGACATACTATACTATGACGTTTTTTCATCATTTTGGACGACATACTATACTATGACGTTTTTTCATGATTTAGGACGACATGCTATACTATGACGTTTTTTCATAGTTTTGGACGACATACTATACTATGACGTTTTTTCATAGTTTTGGACGACATACTATACTATGACGTTTTTTCATGATTTTGGACGACATACTATACTATGTCGTTTTTTCATCAATTTTGGACGACATACTATACTATGACGTTTTTTCATCATTTTGGACGACATACTATACTATGACGTTTTTTCATAGTTTTGGACGACATACTATACTATGACGTTTTTTCATCATTTTGGACGACATACTATACTATGACGTTTTTTCATAGTTTTGGACGACATACTATACTATGACGTTTTTTCATTATTTTGGACGACATACTATACTATGACGTTTTTTCAACATTTTGGACGACATACTATACTATGACGTTTTTTCATGATTTAGGACAACATGCAATATTATGACGTTTTTTCATGATTTAGGACGACATACTATACTATGACGTTTTTTCATGATTTTGGACGACATACTATACTATGACGTTTTTTCATAATTTAGGACGACATACTATACTATGACGTTTTTTCATAATTTTGGACGACATACTATACTATGACGTTTTTTCATAATTTTGGACGACATGCTATACTATGACGTTTTTTCATGATTTTGGACGACATACTATACTATGATGTTTTTTCATGATTTAGGACAACATGCAATACTACGACGTTTTTTCAACATTTTGGACGACATACTATACTATGACGTTTTTTCATCAATTTTGGACGACATACTATACTATGACGTTTTTTCATCATTTTGGACGACATACTATACTATGACGTTTTTTCATCATTTTGGACGACATACTATACTATGACGTTTTTTCATGATTTAGGACGACATGCTATACTATGACGTTTTTTCATAGTTTTGGACGACATACTATACTATGACGTTTTTTCATCATTTTGGACGACATACTATACTATGACGTTTTGTCATGATTTAGGACAACATGCAATACTATGACGTTTTTTCATGATTTAGGACGACATACTATACTATGACGTTTTGTCATGATTTTGGACGACATACTATACTATGACGTTTTTTCATGATTTCGGACGACATTCTATACTATGACGTTTTTTCATGATTTTGGACGACATACTATACTATAACACTTTTTTTAAGATTATTTTTTGCGCATTTTTGCCTTTAATCAATAGGACAGTCGAGGGTGAAGGGGGAGTGAGAAGAGGATTGACATGCAGCAAGGGGGTGGATTGGAACCCGGGCCACTGCGGCAATAGCCTCTGTACATGGGGCACCTGCTCTATCCACTAGGCCACCGACACCCCACTGTGAGGGTTTTTTATGATTTAGGACAACATGCTATACTATGATGTTTTTTCATGAATTTGGACGACATACTATACTATGACTTTTTTTCAACATTTTGGACGACATACTATACTATGACTTTTTTTCAACATTTTGGACGACATACTATACTATGACGTTTTTTCATGATTTTGGACAACATACTATACTATGACTTTTTTTCAACATTTTGGACGACATACTATACTATGACGTTTTTTCATGAATTTGGACGACATACTATACTATGACGTTTTTTCAACATTTTGGACGACATACTATACTATGACGTTTTTTCATGAATTTGGACGACATACTATACTGTGATGTTTTTTCATCATTTTGGACGACATACTATACTATGACGTTTTTTCATCATTTTGGACGACATACTATACTATAACGTTTTTTCATGATTTCGGACGACATGCTATACTATGACGTTTTTTCATGAATTTGGACGACATACTATACTATGACGTTTTTTCATAGTTTTGGACGACATACTATACTATGACGTTTTTTCATAGTTTTGGACGACATACTATACTATGACGTTTTTTCATAATTTTGGACGACATACTATACTATGACGTTTTTTCATAGTTTTGGACGACATACTATACTATGACGTTTTTTCATCATTTTGGACGACATACTATACTATGTCGTTTTTTCATGATTTTGGACGACATACTATACTATGACGTTTTTTCATCATTTTGGACGACATACTATACTATGTCGTTTTTTCATCATTTTGGACGACATACTATACTATGACGTTTTTTCATAGTTTTGGACGACATACTATACTATGACGTTTTTTCATTATTTTGGACGACATACTATACTATGACGTTTTTTCATGATTTAGGACGACATACTATACTATGACGTTTTTTCATGATTTAGGACAACATGCAATACTATGACGTTTTTTCATGATTTAGGACGACATACTATACTATGACGTTTTTTCATGATTTAGGACGACATGCAATACTATGACGTTTTTTCATGATTTAGGACGACATACTATACTATGACGTTTTTTCATGATTTTGGACGACATACTATACTATGACGTTTTTTCATGATTTCGGACGACATACTATACTATGACGTTTTTTCATAATTTAGGACGACATGCTATACTATGACGTTTTTTCATAATTTTGGACGACATGCTATACTATGACGTTTTTTCATGATTTTCGACAACATATTATACTATGACGTTTTTTCATAATTTTGGACGACATACTATACTATGACTTTTTTTCATCATTTTGGACGACATACTATACTATGTCGTTTTTTCATCATTTTGGACAACATACTATACTATGACGTTTTTTTCATGATTTTGGACGACATAATATACTATGACGTTTTTTCATCATTTTGGACGACATACTATACTATAACACTTTTTTTAAGATTATTTTTTGGGCATTTTTGCCTTTAATCAATAGGACAGTCGAGTGTGAAGGGGGAGTGAGAAGAGGATTGACATGCAGCAAGGGGGTGGATTCGAACCCGGGCCACTGCGGCAATAGCCTCTGTACATGGGGCACCTGCTCTATCCACTAAGCCACCGACACCCCACTATGATGGTTTCATGATTTTGGACGACATACTATACTATGACGTTTTTTCATAGTTTTGGACGACATACTATACTATGACGTTTTTTCTGAATTTTGGACGACAGTGTACTATGACGTTTTTTCATGATTTTCGACGACATACTATACTATGACGTTTTTTCTGAATTTTGGACGACAGTGTACTATGACGTTTTTTCATGATTTTCGACGACATACTATACTATGACGTTTTTTCATCATTTTGGACGACATACTATACTATGTCGTTTTTTCATCATTTTGGACGACATACTATACTATGTCGTTTTTTCATCATTTTGGACGACATGCTATACTATGACGTTTTTTCATCATTTTGGACGACATACTATACTATGACGTTTTTTCATCATTTTGGACGACATACTATACTATGACGTTTTTTCATGATTTAGGACGACATGCTATACTATGACGTTTTTTCATAGTTTTGGACGACATACTATACTATGACGTTTTTTCATAGTTTTGGACGACATACTATACTATGACGTTTTTTCATCATTTCGGACGACACGCTATACTATGACGTTTTTTCATCATTTTGGACGACACGCTATACTATGACGTTTTTTCATCATTGCGGACGACACGCTATACTATGACGTTTTTTCATCATTGCGGACGACACGCTATACTATGACGTTTTTTCATCATTTCGGACGACACGCTATACTATGACGTTTTTTCATCATTTCGGACGACATGCTATACTATGACGTTTTTTCATCATTGCGGACGACATGCTATACTATGACGTTTTTTCATCATTTCGGACGACACGCTATACTATGACGTTTTTTCATCATTTCGGACGACACGCTATACTATGACGTTTTTTCATCATTTTGGACGACATGCTATACTATGACGTTTTTTCATCATTTCGGACGACATACTATACTATGACGTTTTTTCATCATTTCGGACGACATACTATACTATAACACTTTTTTTAAGATTATTTTTTGCGCATTTTTGCCTTTAATCAATAGGATAGTCGAGTGTGAAGGGGGAGTGAGAAGAGGATTGACATGCAGCAAGGGGGTGGATTCGAACTCGGGCCACTGCGGCAATAGCCTCTGTACATGGGGCACTTGCTCTATCCACTAGGCCACCGACACCCCACTGTGAGGGTTTTTTATGATTTAGGACAACATGCAATACTATGACGTTTTTTCTGAATTTTCGACGACATACTATACTACGACGTTTTTTCATGATTTAGGACGACATACTATACTATGACGTTTTTTCATGAGTTTGGACGACATACTATACTATGACGTTTTTTCATGAGTTTGGACGACATGCTATACTATGTCGTTTTTTCATGAGTTTGGACGACATACTATACTATGACGTTTTTTCATGAGTTTGGACGACATACTATACTATGACGTTTTTTCATGATTTTGGACGACATACTATACTATGACGTTTTTTCATGAGTTTGGACGACATACTATACTATGACGTTTTTTCATGATTTTGGACGACATATACTATGACGTTTTTTCATGATTTTGGACGACATGCTATACTATGACGTTTTTTCATGATTTTGGACGACATGCTATACTATGACGTATTTTCAACATTTTTGACGACATGCTATACTATGACGTTTTTTCATGATTTTGGACGACATACTGTACTATGACGTTTTTTTTCATGATTTTGGACGACATGCTATACTATGACGTTTTTTCTGAATTTTCGACGACATGCTATACTATGACGTATTTTCAACATTTTTGACGACATGCTATACTATGACGTATTTTCAACATTTTGGACGACATACTATACTATGACGTTTTTTCAACATTTTTGACGACATACTATACTATGACGTTTTTTCATCATTTCGGACGACATGCTATACTATGACGTTTTTTCATCATTTCGGACGACATGCTATACTATGACGTTTTTTCATCATTTCGGACGACACGCTATACTATGACGTTTTTTCATCATTTCGGACGACACGCTATACTATGACGTTTTTTCATCATTTCGGACGACAGGCTATACTATGACGTTTTTTCATCATTTTGGACGACACGCTATACTATGACGTTTTTTCATGATTTTGGACGACACGCTATACTATGACGTTTTTTCATCATTTTGGACGACATACTATACTATGACGTTTTTTCATCATTTTGGACGACATACTATACTATAACACTTTTTTTAAGATTATTTTTTGGGCATTTTTGCCTTTAATCAATAGGACAGTCGAGTGTGAAGGGGGAGTGAGAAGAGGATTGACATGCAGCAAGGGGGTGGATTCGAACTCGGGCCACTGCGGCAATAGCCTCTGTACATGGGGCACTTGCTCCATCCACTAGGACACCGACACCCCACTGTGAGGGTTTTTTATGATTTAGGACAACATGCAATACTATGACGTTTTTTTATGATTTAGGACAACATACTATACTATGACGTTTTTTCATGATTTAGGACGACATACTATACTATGACGTTTTTTCATAGTTTTGGACGACATACTATACTATGACGTTTTTTCATCATTTTGGACGACATACTATACTATGTCGTTTTTTCATGATTTTGGACGACATGCTATACTATGACGTTTTTTCATGAGTTTGGACGACATGCTATACTATGATGTTTTTTCATGATTTTGGACGACATACTATACTATGATGTTTTTTCATGATTTTGGACGACATACTATACTATGATGTTTTTTCATGATTTTGGACGACATACTATACTATGACGTTTTTTTTCATGATTTTGGACGACATGCTATACTATGACGTTTTTTCAACATTTTTGACGACATGCTATACTATGACGTTTTTTCATGAGTTTGGACGACATGCTATACTATGATGTTTTTTCATGATTTTGGACGACATACTATACTATGATGTTTTTTCATGATTTTGGACGACATACTATACTATGATGTTTTTTCATGATTTTGGACGACATGCTATACTATGACGTTTTTTTTCATGATTTTGGACGACATACTATACTATGACGTTTTTTTTCATGATTTTGGACGACATGCTATACTATGACGTTTTTTCAACATTTTTGACGACATGCTATACTATGACGTTTTTTCATGATTTTGGACGACATGCTATACTATGACGTTTTTTTTCATGATTTTGGACGACATGCTATACTATGACGTTTTTTCAACATTTTTGACGACATACTATACTATGACGTTTTTTCATGATTTTGGACGACATGCTATACTATGACGTTTTTTCATGATTTTGGACGACATACTATACTATGACGTTTTTTCATGATTTTGGACGACATGCTATACTATGACGTTTTTTCATGATTTTGGACGACATGCTATACTATGACTTTTTTTTCATGATTTTGGACGACATACTATACTATGACGTTTTTTCTGAATTTTCGACGACATGCTATACTATGACGTATTTTCAACATTTTTGACGACATGCTATACTATGACGTATTTTCAACATTTTGGACGACATACTATACTATGACGTTTTTTCATGATTTTGGACGACATGCTATACTATGACGTTTTTTCATGATTTTGGACGACATGCTATACTATGACGTATTTTCAACATTTTGGACGACATACTATACTATGACGTTTTTTCAACATTTTTGACGATATGCTATACTATGACGTTTTTTCAACATTTTTGACGACATGCTATACTATGACGTATTTTCAACATTTTGGACGACATACTATACTATGACGTTTTTTCATGATTTTGGACGACATGCTATACTATGACGTTTTTTCATGAGTTTGGACGACATGCTATACTATGACGTATTTTCAACATTTTGGACGACATGCTATACTATGACGTTTTTTCATCATTTTGGACGACATGCTATACTATGACGTTTTTTCATCATTTTGGACGACACGCTATACTATGACGTTTTTTCATCATTTTGGACGACACGCTATACTATGACGTTTTTTCATGATTTTGGACGACATAATATACTATGACGTTTTTTCATCATTTTGGACGACATACTATACTATAACACTTTTTTTAAGATTATTTTTTGGGCATTTTTGCCTTTAATCAATAGGACAGTCGAGTGTGAAGGGGGAGTGAGAAGAGGATTGACATGCAGCAAGGGGGTGGATTCGAACTCGGGCCACTGCGGCAATAGCCTCTGTACATGGGGCACCTGCTCTATCCACTAGGCCACCGACACCCCACTGTGGGGGTTTTTTATGATTTAGGACAACATGCAATACTATGACGTTTTTTCATGATTTAGGACAACATACTATACTATGACGTTTTTTCATGAGTTTGGACGACATGCTATACTATGACGTTTTTTCATGATTTTGGACGACATGCTATACTATGACGTTTTTTCATGAGTTTGGACGACATACTATACTATGACGTATTTTCAACATTTTTGACGACATGCTATACTATGACGTTTTTTCATGATTTTGGACGACATACTGTACTATGACGTTTTTTTTCATGATTTTGGACGACATGCTATACTATGACGTTTTTTCTGAATTTTCGACGACATACTATACTATGACGTTTTTTTTCATGATTTTGGACGACATACTATACTATGACGTTTTTTCTGAATTTTCGACGACATGCTATACTATGACGTATTTTCAACATTTTTGACGACATGCTATACTATGACGTATTTTCAACATTTTGGACGACATACTATACTATGACGTTTTTTCAACATTTTTGACGACATACTATACTATGACGTATTTTCAACATTTTGGACGACATGCTATACTATGACGTTTTTTCATGATTTTGGACGACATGCTATACTATGACGTTTTTTTTCATGATTTTGGACGACATGCTATACTATGACGTTTTTTTATGATTTTGGACGACATGCTATACTATGACATTTTTTCATGACTTTGGACGACATGCTATACTATGACGTTTTTTCTGAATTTTCGACGACATACTATACTATGATGTTTTTTCATGATTTTGGACGACATACTATACTATGACGTTTTTTCATCATTTTGGACGACATACTATACTATGACGTTTTTTCATGATTTTGGACGACATACTATACTATGACGTTTTTTCATGATTTTGGACGACATACTATACTATGACGTTTTTTCATAATTTTGGACGACATACTATACTATGACGTTTTTTCATGACTTTGGACGACATGCTATACTATGACGTTTTTTCATGATTTTCGACGACATACTATACTATGATGTTTTTTCATGATTTTGGACGACATACTATACTATGACGTTTTTTCAACATTTTGGACGACATGCTATACTATGACGTTTTTTCATGATTTTGGATGACATGCTATACTATGACGTTTTTTTTCATGATTTTGGACGACATGCTATACTATGACGTTTTTTCTGAATTTTGGACGACATACTATACTATGATGTTTTTTCATGATTTTGGACGACATACTATACTATGACGTTTTTTCATGATTTTGGACGACATACTATACTATGACGTTTTTTTTCATGATTTTAGACGACATACTATACTATGACGTTTTTTCATCATTTTGGACGACATACTATACTATGACGTTTTTTCATCATTTTTGACGACATACTATACTATGACGTTCTTTCATGATTGTGGACGACGTACTATACTATGACATTTTTTCATGATTTTGAACAACATACTATACTATGACGTTTTTTCATGATTTTGGACGACATACTATACTATGGCATTTTTTCATGATTTTGGACGACATGCTATACTATGACGTTTTTTTCATGATTTTGGACGACATACTATACTATGACGTTTTTTCATGATTTTGGACGACATGCTATACTATGACGTTTTTTTCATGATTTTGGACGACATGCTATACTATGACGTTTTTTTAACATTTTTGACGACATGCTATACTATGACATTTTTTCATGATTTTGGACGACATGCTATACTATGACGTTTTTTCATGATTTTGGACGACATGCTATACTATGACGTTTTTTTTCATGATTTTGGACGACATGCTATACTATGACGTTTTTTTCATGATTTTGGACGACATGCTATACTATGACGTTTTTTCAACATTTTTGACGACATGCTATACTATGACATTTTTTCATGATTTTGGACGACATGCTATACTATGACGTTTTTTCATGATTTTGGACGACATGCTATACTATGACGTTTTTTCATGATTTTGGACGACATACTATACTATGACGTTTTTTCATGATTTTGGACGACATACTATACTATGACGTTTTTTTTCATGATTTTGGACGACATGCTATACTATGACGTTTTTTCATGATTTTGGACGACATGCTATACTATGACGTTTTTTCATGATTTTGGACGACATACTATACTATGACATATTTTCAACATTTTGGATGACATGTTATACTATGACATTTTTTCATGATTTTGGACGACATACTATACTATGACGTTTTTTCATGATTTTGGACGACATGCTATACTATGACGTTTTTTTTCATGATTTTGGACGACATGCTATACTATGACGTTTTTTTTCATGATTTTGGACAACATGCTATACTATGACGTTTTTTCAACATTTTTGACGACATGCTATACTATGACATTTTTTCATGATTTTGGACGACATACTATACTATGACGTTTTTTCAACATTTTTGACGACATGCTATACTATGACATTTTTTCATGATTTAGGACGACATACTATACTATGACGTTTTTTTTCATGATTTTGGACGACATACTATACTATGACGTTTTTTCATGATTTTGGACGACATGCTATACTATGACGTTTTTTCATGATTTTGGACGACATACTATACTATGACGTTTTTTCATGATATTGGACGACATACTATACTATGACGTTTTTTCATGATTTTGGACGACATGCTATACTATGACGTTTTTTCAACATTTTTGACGACATACTATACTATGACGTTTTTTCTGAATTTTGGATGACATATAACGTTTCTTCAAGATTTTTAACGACATTATATACTATGACTGTTATATGACACTTTTATGACATACTTTACTATGACCTTTTTCTTGAAACTCTTTTTTTTGACATACTGTATATTTGATGGATGCCTTTTGTTACAAACACCAAGATATTTCCCTATTTTTAAACCCGCGACATCATGGAATAGTCCAGTTTACAACATATGTTGTATAACATAATGGCTTTACTGTGATTAATGCATCATCAACCAGTATGAGCTGTGTTTTATGTAACTGGCCCAAGCAGACTGCCTTATACTCATGTATTGTTAAGTAGCTTACTTCATAGCAATGCGGTGTATTCTTTAAACTGATCATATGTTAAGTGTGTCAAATTTCACAAGGTAACTAGTGACTGCACCTGTCAGATAAATGTGGTGGAGTGAAAGGTGAAATATTTCCATCTCAAATGTAGGGGGGTAGAAAGGTGGAACAGCATGGAAATACTCACCTTAAGTACATGTGCCTCAAAATATTCAAACATACAATTGATTAATTGTTCTTAGTATTTGAAATACGTCATAATAATTAAGCTTTCCTTGCCTTGACATCACTTGAATACATCTTTTAGAGAGCGCTATGTGGGGTTTGGTGTAGATACAATAAAACCTGCATCACAAACTGCACACTTTTTATCCTCCACCATCTAAATCTATGGCCAAATCATAAATGTCATAAAAAAGGGTCTGACAGTAAACACACCATCAGGATTAAACACTAACAGCCGACTCAGCTGACGATCAATACCAGCTGCTTTCCATTATGGTTTACACACTGTGAAAACACAACACTATTCTGATTACAGATGGCTTAAAAATGTGAGCCGCAGTTCGCTCCAACAGAATTTAAAAGTGATGAAATTTGGTAATTTTTCAAATTACAGCCAGTGAATAAAGATGAATTGGTTATTATGGAGGCAGCATAAATATAGATGACACAGTCAGATAATATTTCTAAAGCAGAGACATAAATTGAGACGAATAATTACTCCTCCCAACATTAATGGGCAGTGTGTGTGAAGAAAGATGAAGTGTTTGATGCTGCGGGGAGTCAAACCAAACCCTCCTGACATGTCTTTACCCAGCAGCCCCCGTACCCACGCTCTCTGGACAGAGTTAGATGTCTGATAAATGTCAGTCTGCTAAAGCAGAGCGGTTGCAGTGAGTGAAGTCGTAACCTGACTTCATCAAACTGCGAATTACCCGTGACGAGATCGTGAATCCAGACACCACCACTCCACGATTTTACGCCTAACATGTGTATATATTTATCTGACGGGGGGGAGAAGGGGAAAAAAAATAAAAATAAGAGTTCCATAACTAACATCTGGAGGAATGGGCTCCTGCGCTGGCTGAGTGTGCCCATTCGATTCCAGATTTATGGTAACATTACAGTTTTGGCTCCGGCTGGATGCCTGAGCAATGTGAGGCCTATTTATTTGCTGGCCTTCAAAACTGGCTGCCACACTCATGCCATGCTGCCTGCCAGGTCTACAGCCACTCACTCTGTCTCTGTGTCTCACGTCTCTCTCCCTCCACCTCCCTGTGTGGTTAAATATCACAATATGCTCTTATAAAACGGTGAAACAGTGTGTGTGTGCATCTGTGTTTAATACCTTTCGAATAACACTGTGACTGTTCCGTAATGCCATCCTTTTAAATATGTACTGAGTCTCACTGGGTCTGGACACATGGAGGCCCGATTTGTGTGGGATTTTTCCACATGACTATGAAGAAGATTGGACCCACCACCCTGTCCGTTTCACACACATATACTGTATACACACACGCACAGGTACGAGCAGGCGTTCGAATCCCGCTCAGTCCGTCAACAATGTATCTTTGTGTTCCCAAACACAAAGTGTTAACGTGAGAGGACCTTCCAGTCTCTCTCCAGGCCGCGCTCGCTGCCAAACCGCATTCCTCCGGCAGCTGCCATTTCTTACATCTGCTGCATTGACGTGGTTTCACTTGACTGTAGTGAGGAATTTATTTAGCTTTTCTGTGATGAAATATTACACAGAGACACCAGGCCCTGCTCTCCTCCATGTCTTATTTGTGATCCCCCGGCTGTCATTATGTTATGAGTGGTTGTGGCTTCTGTTTTACTCCGCTCGCTGTCTGCCCGGTGCTGCTGCTGCTGCTGCTACAACTCACGGCGGCTGGTGGAAATACTCTCTGCCCTCATAAGACTTCCAACAGCGTCCTGATGTGGACATTGGCTCCAAAACGCCGTGTAAAAGCAGATTGATCAGAGAGACCCCAGAAATGAAACTGCCCACTTTAACCCCCAACATAATAATTTATAGGTAGTTAAGTTTGCCAGTCAATAAGTAGGTCTGAGAGAGATTTATTTAAACTGAAGGTTTTAAAGGTGCAGTGACTAATGCCTGGCCACAGCTAACGGGGGCAGTATTTCATCTGCAAGCTGACTGCTAACTAACAGCAGGGAAAGAAAAGACACTTTTACGTCTCAATGACATCTTGTTGTGTTACTGGGAGCCAGAATAGAAGGCGTAATGGCTCAAAACCAGCCGCCACTGCCCGTCAACAAAAACAAAGATGGTTAAATGTGATCAGACCAAAGGACTGGACGGAGGCCATCATCAAAAATGCTCACATGTGCAGCGCACACTTCATATCAGGTTAGGGACAAAGTATTTCCTGTTGTAGGGATGAAGAACGTTATGTGTATTAAGGGTTATCATGTCCACCTCATCAGAAACTGGGGAGCTATTAAGAGGAAGATTGGATTTCTCTGGAACGCTAACTTTTTAGCACATTAGCTAACGTTAGCTTCCATAGCAAAACAAAGAAGATTGGCTTCCTGTGACATCATCCATCCACTGAGTGAGAGCATACGGGTCGACCAGTCTGGTCCCGTTGGTCAGTGTTTACTTCTTCAAGTAACACTGGCGGTCCCGGAGAGTGAGTGACCTGACATGGTGCGTTCAAGACAAATTTCCCTAAGGTGACAATAAAGCATATCGTATCGTATGAACTTTATGTCTGGAGAAATCGCTCAAACAGAAACGAAACATTTTAAAATTCTGACCATTTCTTACACATGACATCTCCAACAGAAGTTACACACTGCTTCAAAATTAAGACAAAACATAATACATTAAACAGGCAGGATTACAGACATAACATCAATAAAACAGTGACAACAAACTCAAAACACAAGTTAAAGCTGCACCCATTTATAGTTTTTTATTAATAATAGTGAAAATGTCGACATGAAATGTGAAAGACGTCATTTGTTGAGCACACAGAGATTTATTGCCCAGCTCTGCAGTTGCCTCTTAGCTATACAGAGCTTCTTTAGCTTCTTTTAGTTCACTGTTTTGGTTTTGTGGCTGCGACTTTAATATTTTGTCAGTCTCACCACTCTCATCTGTTTTGTTCTTTAGACACAGTGGCAGCGTTGCCAGGTGTACGATAATTATCGCATTTGTACGATAATTTGGCCCTCTGTACGCTGTACGATCAATAAGGCCAAAAAAGGCCAAATGTACGATAATTTGACCATTTCGTGGATGTGTGGTTGTGATCAGCGTGCCAGAGTTTTTTTGTGAACACGAAAGGCATCTGTTCCCCTGAGACATGTTTCCAGCCAATCGCGCTTTGCTTAGCGTGAGATACAGGTGATGTTTGTCTCAGAACAATGAGCACGATGGGCTGAATGGTTAGCGGCGCCCGCCCCATGAGACGCTAAGACCCGTCAGAGCCGTAGGCCCGTCAGGAAGTCGAGCGAGAATGAGATTCAAAACAGAAGAAGAAGAGAAAAACAGAAGCAAAGGAAAATGAGTGCTGCTGTCAGTTATGATGAATACAGTTTCTCTGTGACAAAAAAGTAAACACCAGAGTGACTATATTTGCCTATAGCGCATCAGTAGGCTTGTTAATTTCGGTTACGACAGGTGTACGATAATTTTCCTTAAAATACAATAATTTTGAGTCTAAGGTACAATAATCCTACATTTCCCACCTGGCAACGCTGCACAGTGGGCTGCTCATCTCAGTGAAAAAGCTCTGAGAAACCCATTGTACAGTACCTACTTGGCACCAAACAGAGGTCAATGTTAGCACATAGCTAGTAAACATGGAGCGTTTAGAAGCGAAAGAACGAGATTATTTTGGTTTAGAGTTTGGAGACCAAAATCAGAGCTGAATGTAGAGTGAATATTGGACTTATATTCATCACAGGATCAGGAACATGACTCCAAATATTAAAAATAATCCATAGATAAACTCATATTTGTACCTTATTAACAGGCATGTATTAAGTGTTTATACCCTTTACATGTATATGTGTCTACAAGTCCACGAATCATCATGAAACATGAGCTGCAGTTGAAGCTGAATAGGTGGACATTGAGAGTATTTTCTCACACACAGTGAATTAACTTCATGCTCAAGTGTGTAGCCTAAACTAAGGTACAAAGCAATGACTGCCTGTTTATACACCACTGATTTATATATAGTGACGATGTTCCTTTCTGAGGTAAAAATCCGAGATTTGTTTTTAACTGGCCGTGTGAACGTGGAGAGATGATACAGCCACCTCAATGAGACACTGTCTGTGCAAATTGCCCTCCTTTCAAGGTTCCACTTTCCTTAACAGCCCAATCCATCAGGCTGAAACCAACATTTCAGTGCCTGGCTGAGGGCAAACCCAACACAGAACGGGCAGTCCTATCTGCTTTGGAGGATGAACTTCGGAGGGCAAAGTGGCTCTGCTGGTGACACCACAGAATGCGAAAACAACAATCATGCAATCATGGCATATGGTGCTGCCGTGAGTGTTATTTTGGAATTATGCTGCCTCAGCGACTGGCAACACCCAATGTTCATTCACAGGAGCTGAAATAAGACTGCAATGAGAGGTTTCCTCAAATGCAAAAATAATATTTTTCTACTGAAATATTTGAAACATCATGACCATGACCTTTGTCTGTGCACCAAGTCTTCCAGAACAGTAGATCCTCAGTTTCCCACTATGACTCCTGCTATACTAAGACCTTGACCAGTGGCTGCCAAGCTCTCTGCCTTAAAGGGACAGTTCACCTCAGAATCCAAAATACATATTTTTCCTCTCACCTTTATCAGTTTAGATTATTTTGACAGTGTTGGCGATATTGGCCGAATAGATGTCTGTCTCCATTTGAAAATAACAGAACCAGATGGCGCTTGGCTAGTGATTTGAAAAACTCAACAGCAACTTCTGTTTCCAGAAATCATGACCTGGTTAGCCAAGATAATCCACAGACCTTGTTGTGAGCAGTTTCACGTAGGAATTGTTTTAGTTCTACTAACCTACAACTGCCAACCGTATCACTGTCCACTCAGAAGGAAGCGTGCATCTCCTGCTAGCTCACCTAGCACTACTGCGCTAGCTAAAGTTACAGCTCAGCCGAGAGGACGCCATTAATGTTTACGTCTCTCGCTGCCAAGAACCTGACCCTCTCATCGATGAGTAGACGCACGCTTCCTTTTGCACATCGGGTGTAAATATCAGGTGAGCAAATAGTCTTCACTCAAGGTCCACTTACTTTCAGCCATTTTTAATTTGTTTTTGTTTTGTCCTTAAACACGTGCTTCCCATTGTCACATAACCAAAGTTCTGTTGTGCAATGACATTTGAGCAAACCATGAGATGCAGTTGAAAGAAAAAAGCACCTTGATTTGTGAGTCTTTAAAATATCTTAACACAGCAGTTCGTATGGTATCTTAGGAAAATAAACATACAATGGTTCTAATGAATTATCATCCCATAAATAGTGTTGCTATGTTACGAAACATAAAGTAAAATACTAAACATAAAGTTATGTAAGTTAGGTTTAGAAAAAAAAAAACATGGTTTGGCATTGTCACATTACCACTTTACGTGAGTTACAAACTTAAAGTAAAGTTACGTGGGTTGGGTTTAGGAGAAGAAATATGGTTAGGTTTTGTCACTTTACCCCTTAACGCAAGTTACGTACTTAAAGTAAAGTTACATAGGTCAAGTTTAGAAAAAAATATGGTGACGACGTACTTTAAAATAACTCAAAGTCCATTTGGTATCACACAAGACAAGAATACTAGTTTCCTGGTGGAAAGTCCTGTGTTTGTTTGACCAATCCACCACCACAACCTTCTCATCATGTGGACATTCGCTCTTTGTACTACATCCTTATTAACACCTGTCAGTTCATAGGTCACATGTTTGCAGCCTTTCTGATTACGAATTACCACCTCATTATTTAGTGGGCTCTTTACGAACTCTGGTGCATCATTTTTCATAGATATACATACGAACATGGGAACAGACTGAATTCTTTCATTAATGTTAAAAACATGCTAAAACAAAAATTGTAGCAGAAATGAAATATTTTTATTCCTCTCCCTTTAATCATCATGTGTCCTCTCACGTTTGACCCTTTGTGGGGTCATGACCTCCAGGTTGAGAACCACAGCCCTAAACCTTACACCAGGCTTACACTAACGTGTCAGGGTGTGGCTAATAAAACACTGGTGGGCTGGAGTAAATAAAAGAACATTGTTTCCTAGTTATTGGCCAATGAAAGTAAAAAAAAAAAATTAGGAAGAGAAGAAGCCAAGCACGGCCAGATCTGAGGTAGCATTTCAAATCTGAGGCACTGACTCTCCTTGGCTCATCTCTGGACCTAAAATGAGATGCATGCACTTTGGTGGGGTTGCATCCCTCAGAGCCAGCAATGTGTTCTGTGAGTTCCAAACAATGACTGGGAATGAGCTTATGTCTGACTGAAATCAAAGAGGAGTCGTTAAAACCTTTCTCAGAGCAATTTCGAGCTCTGAAATACGGATGATCATCGGGGGATTTCATGTGTATATGAAAATAGATATGTCATCTAAACTTTTGTTTGCACCAACAGAGGAGAGCGTACCAGTTCTCACCCCTCAGTTTGCACATCACTCTGCTCTCCGCAGGTTCTTCTGCTTCGTCTTGATCCCGTGTTGGCAGCGTGCGCTGACTTGGACCCGCTGCACCTCTGGAAGGGGTCTCATTGTTTGTAGCAGCTGTTTAGTCGGTCTGTCTCAGGAGCTCAGAGAGCGGCCAATTACCAGGATTTAGGCTGTTAGGAAACAGCTGAGGTGCAGGCAGCTAAACCGCCTGCATGTCCAGCCCTGTTGCTGTTCACTGTGTGTGCGAGTGACTCTTGGATGGACCGAGACGAGGGATCCAGGGAGGAAATTCACAAGCATTATCCTCCAATAAACAAACAGAGAGATCGGCTGCATGTGGCTGAGCATGGTGGGCCTGTTTGGATGTTGGAGGCAAATGAAAAAGGATCAGACTAACCTCTGAACAATAGCGCCGAACATGAGACCTGTTGTGTTGCAGGCCTCTGCGGCGAGACTGTGACTGGGATTATGTCAGTTTACAGCGAGGAGGAAGAAATGTTTTGCGTGGTTGGAGTTTGTGTAAGCCACGTCTCGCCGACAACACGGCGCGGCGCATGTACGAGCAACCGCGGTCGATGAAATCATGTGAATGAAAACTTGACACCAGGTATCAAAGCAGAGACTTCCTGCATTCCCTCGCCCCCGAAGACCCATTCCTGTTCCATTTCACAAAAAGTGTGTCTCTCCCTCTGTGAGAGCAGTTTACTCTGGCAGCCGAGCAGAGTGTTTCTAAACCATCTACGTTTATCCATTTCCCAATGCTCTCAGGTCAGAACAATGTGCATGCCTCCACAGTCTGTTCTTACAAGAGCAATTGACCCTTTTTGTTTAAAACTGGCATGTGTCACATTTTTCCTCCCGAGTTTCAGACTCAGACTCTCTCACAAAACAAAACAGAGATGATGTCCACCTGGAATAACAGCCGGCATGTCCCCGTTTGGCCAAACGCAGCGTTTACTTGCGGTTCCGTGTAAGCATAGCTCTCTCCCTCTTGTTCCTCGTGGTTTCTGAAGAAGTTTATTATGAGAAATGAAGACAGGAAATATTTTTCAACTGCCTTAGGTTAGCTCAACACGGAGGAGACTCACAAACCGCCTCACAGCCGAGATGGATCCAGAGGAAGAGCTGAAATATGTGTTTAATACAATCAAGAAGACAAACAGGGAACACGGTGCTTACTTTAAAATGAGTGATTTGTGGAAATGAGACATCAAGGAGTCGAATAAGGAGTCTGTAATCTAGAAGAAAAGCACAGGGATCTGATTCTGACTTGGGTGAGAACAGCCTGGATCAACAGGTTGTCTCCATATTGAACATATGTATGAGCAAGTATTTCAAAGAATATTAAATGTTTGCAGGAAATCCAGAAATCAGAACTAACTCTGAAATAACACATTGTTCCCGGCGCATTCCTCCTTCATTAAAGTAATTCATTTAGTCAGTAATCGGTGTAAGCGCTGTGCAGTTTTTCCGCCTCAGTGTTAGCTAATGTTTCCTTGTATCATCCAGTTCAAGTTCCCAGTATCATGCAAACTCAAAGTGCTCTCATCTACAGACGTGCCCTTTGGGAAAATATGCTAATTTCAGGGGTGTAATTTGTCTGCAAAGTAATAACGCGTCTCTGACCCTTTGTCTCCCGTGTGATTAGTTTTGGTTCACACAGTGTCCGTGATCTGAGCAGTGGCCCTGCATGCATCACCTCCTCAAACATCCATGAAGTAACAGCTGATCCAAAACAGCCCCGGTCCCAAAATGATTGCAAGGCCGGACCAAGTTTTTAATCAGCTCGTTCTTTCAGGAATCTAACAATTATAGGCCCGGCAATTTTTCTCATATTTGTGTCCAAGGGCAGGAGTAAGCAAAAGACAAAGTCCTGGCTCTAATGAACAGGGGCTCCTTGGAGCATCCTTCACAGCAAGGTAACTAATTACTTCAGCATGCCACGGGAGTCATATTTCCTCATCAAATGGGAAATGATTTTCAGGACGTCTGCGTTCTTGGATTTCATTCCGTGTGGTTTTGCCCGCTGTCGGTGAGGCTGAGTTTCTGGCGGACTAAATGGCCAAGGTGAAGTCTGGAGTCTGTCAAGTTGCGGGGCGCGCCAAGCGAGAATCTCCACTTGTCCGTCTCGTGCGCCTAGATAACCGTGTAGTTCCACGACTCCTTTCAAATCTGTCAGCAGCACAGAGAGGAGGCATGGGTGAAAAATATGAAGGGAGAAGCTATAGGCAGCATGGAATATCACTTAGTTTTTCAATGGAAAGTGTGGCTCAGAGAAGGTGGGGTTTGGCCGGCTCGGTGCAGCGAGGGACGAGGGGTCAACAAACCTGATAGGATTATTTCAGGAAGTGTCAGTGTGAGCCGTCTCACGGGGCTGCGCTGAGGTCCGGAGGCAGCTGATCCACAGGAAAACCAGTGGGGCATCTTGTTGGGTGTTTGGCCGCTCTACAGGCTGCGTCCTGATTGGTTCTGACTGACAATGGAACCACAGGACACAGGGCCGTCCAGCACTGGGCAGCATTTACAGTCTGTGGCGTTCGCTGCTACCAGCTTTGGAACAGCTGCTGTCAACATCTTTATTCCCGTCTCTCAAATGGCTTCTTGCAATCTTGTTTTCTCCTTCAGTATCTTGCTGGTTCCCAACGTTAGACGGGTCTCAGCTCTGTGGCAGAGCTCAGCGGTGGCATGGTGAAGCCATTAATACACAGGAAAGAGAGCCGAGCCCCGAGGAAAGGGACACACCTAGGAAGTATGAGACATAAATTCAGTCTTCCCCTGGCCTCCCTGAGATGCCTCCAGACTCAGACGCCACACAAAGGCTCAGTTGTCTATTGACGTTATCATACTGGATCCACAATACCACAGGAGTTCAAATTATATGTACAGACCTCTCTAGGTATCTACATCACGACAGCGGATATAGAAAACCCAAACGTTATGAAATCTTTATTTAAAGCCGTTTATCTCTTGCTGCTGCCCTCGTGAACTCCTGAGAGACAGATTTCAATCTGATCCCGGGTCAAACAAATAAAGTGAAACGCCCAACATCCTTCTAAAGGTAGCAAAAATACACAGGAGATAGCAGACGCTGGGGCCCAAACCACTAATGTGCGGTGTGTGGTTGACGCAGATCACTGCTGTATACATTCAGCTCTTCCACTGGTTTGTCATGATTAGTTTGTTTAGCTCTTAAAAACCACCCCGCCTTGTGTGTCATAAACAAACATCTCCCATATTGCGATCAGTGTCGAGCTGTGGCCCATGGGTAGAATTAAGACTTTAGCCTGGTGACAATAACAAAGGAAAACTAAAATTGCCTCAGCAGACCAGAATTTGTCTTTGAGATTTATTCTCTCCCTCTCCGTTCAAACGATAAACACTCTGACACCACGACACAGAACGTGAGGCTACTGAGAAAGTGGATGATCAAATCAAACGTCTAATATTTGTCCTTAAAGGTCTAGTGTGTACGATTCAGTGGCATCTAGCAGTAAGGTTACAGAACTGAACTATGACCCTATCTAGAGCCAGTGTTTGGTTTGTCCATCCTGGGCTACTGTAGAAACAACATGGCCGACCCTGTGGAAGAGGACCCGCTCCTATGTAGATACAAACAGCTCATTCTAATGTTGTGTTCACAGCGTGATACAAATTTTCTCGCCACGTTACTTGCACCAGTTAAAGCACTAGAATATTTTGTGTTGACTCACTTTTTATGCGTGAAAAACTTGCGTCATACATGTGTGTCATCGCTGAATTGATGAATGAACTTCCGCCTATGTCCATCTCAATGCTGATTGGCTATCGCAGCGCAAATTAATCACTGAAGTTCAGATTTTTCAACTCTTACAAATAGGCATATGATGCAAAATTGCACTATGTGCTTTATTTGTGCCACTTAATTTGCATATTTTGTTTTTTTCATGTCACGTCTAATTGCATCTTTACATTGATTTTGCGTGTAATTCACTTGTGCGAATTGTTTTCTTCGCACGTGGTGTGAACACAACATAAGGAACAAAAACACAAAGATTACATGCATGGAGACATAGTCAAGAATATCATATCCTAAATCCTTCACACTGCACCTTTAAAGCTGCACTAATTGATATTTTTTATATTTAAAATAAATCAAATAACAAAAAAAAATACATAAAAATGTAAAAGGTGTTGCTGATAGTGACGAACCCACCAAGAATTATCTCCAAACTCTGCAGTTCCTCTCAGCACACAGTCTGTTAGCATCTTTTAGCTAATTGCTTTGATGTACGTTATGAAAATTTACAGTTTTGGGTTCAGTCTCTTGAAAACTCAAGCTGTGCACCACCTGGCCGCCACTAAACACCAAACAGCAGACAGACAGCAACAACTAGTGAACATAGTAGAGCATTTAGCAGCTCAAGAGCCAGATAAGTTTCTGTTAAGTAGCTGGTGGAGACCAAAACAGAGCTAAAAGGAAAGTGAGTGATGTACACACATATATGTTAGGTGGACACAAACACCACTCCACACAAATGCTAGCTTTACTTTAAGCAAAGCTTGCGTTCAGAGGTAACATGACAACACCCAACCATGTTACTCTTCCTAAATGCCAATGTAATGCTAATGCTAATGCTAATGCCACGCCCGTTTGCATGTGATGATGATGTCAAAGACAGCTTTTAGCATCTTCATGAGACACACTGGCCTTTAAACTTGTAAATGTAAATCCATCCAGGGAAATACTTGACTCTGAGAGCAACTAACATCGTATGAAGAGCAAGAAAGTCTGTGTACAGTAGTTCCCAACTTAGGGACGCGATCCCCTTAGAGGGCGCCAAAGAGCCATGCGACCCGCAAAGCCCTCTTAATCTCAAGGGGTGTAATAATATTAAGGTATTATGTGTCAAAAACAAATAAATTTAAGGCTTATTCATTTATTTAAAAATAAATAAATAAATTAGAATAGAAAATTTTTAAAATATATATCACGAGGATACAGGTGTGTGTAACGTGTGTACGGTGGGACACCAAAGCATAAAATGGTAAAAATATGGATCCCTCAAGAAAAAGGCTGGGAACTACTGATCTAGTCTGACTGTTAGTGTCCCGTGTGAAACTGAAAGTCAACATTTGAACATAAACTTATGTAGTTTTTGTACAGTTGTCTCACAATTATGTCACTTGCCTGAGGTATTATGTCACGTTACCTTATTGTTAGGTAACAAACATCCTTATTTTAGCATAAAACATGTTATTTTTTCTAAACCTAACTACAACAATAACCACGTGTTACAACATGAACAGCTGTGCTAACATAGAGAGGCTAACAGGCGCACTGTACATCGCAATGAGACACGGAAGTGTCGGTATTAGACGACCAAGGAACAAGAACTGGTTGTGATGCAATGTATAAAATAAACATGTCTGCCTGATATATGGTGATACAAAGTCAATAAATGTCATATTTTTGTGTACACAGCTGTCTCTGCTGCCCCCATGTGGCCAAAAACAGCTGTTAATGCAAAAGTAAATAAACCAAAAAAAGAAGATTACAACACAAGATGCTTTTCATTTCATTCAGAGGTTTATTCATTCATTATTTGCTTTGACCAAGTAACAACTGTTTTTATAAAAGAAATTTTACATGAGAGCAACTCGGACAATACAAGGAGATATGCATTTGGTCATTGGATTGAAAATCCAGTCTCTATCAAAACAAACAAAAAAAAAAATCTCAATTTATATAACTTAACAATAAAAAAAACAAACTATGGTCACCACTTTGTTTTTACAAAGTCCGCAATAATAATTTATAGGCTTTAATACATACCATAGCTTCCCATTCGTCAGCATGGCTGTGAAAGCAGGGCTTGTGCTGGAGAAAGGCGCGTACAGTACCAAAGTCTCGGCTGTGGAAACCCCTTTGTTAGAACTGGTGTCGTTGTTGGGGAGTGACCGCCGGTAGGAACAACAAAGGCTGCTCTGTTGTCTCTGAAGCCTCCTTCCCTCGCTCCTTCTCTTCCCAGCGAGCGGGTATCGTGTGAGGTGTGAGGGTCGCGAGTGATCCAGAGGTTCAGAGGTGCGATTGGAAACACAAGGAGCGGGCCAGGCACTACCCCGCAGCTACCCAGCCTGGATCAGGTGTATAAAAAACACATGTGGGAGCCCACAGCCCCACTGCATAAGCAAATAGTGCCTGGGGATTGGCTAGTGCGATTGATTTCATTATACCTCCATAGGCACGCTAACAGGAATAATATAGGGCTGTCCTTCATTTCTTTTACGTCTCTTCACCTTAATGTAAAAACACCAGAAGTTCTCAATGGAGTCTGTGTGTGTGTTTTCTGATTGAAAACCAAGAACTGTAAGTGCAGCTTTTCTTTTTTTTTTTTTAACAGTTTGCACATTCAAGACATAAAAAAGGTCAAAAAGTCACGTTGTGCAGCTTCACTCCCTCAAAGTCCTTGACCATAAGCACAGTATGGGTTGTCCAAAAAAAAAAAAAAACGGCACAATTTATGAAGGAGTGTACATTTTGACACACATAAACAGTACCTTTAAGATATACATAAAATTACAAAGTCAGCACAGAGAGCCAACTTCAGTTTCTTCCATAAGTCCAACTCGATTTCCCCCAGTTTGTGAACTTGGCATCGTTCGCCGCAAACGTCTCTAACATATGCACCGTACATTAGTACTTTCTAGAGAAGAGGCTCTTTCCACTGGATGACGAAAGAAGCTCTTAATGCGGCACGGCTAAGTGAAACCAAGTTCTGATCAAAAACAAAACGACCACACATATACAGACTGACAATAACAAATACTTTGAGCACTTGCTTGGCCGACAAATAGATAATACTGAAATGTATTTTTGAAGACAAACAAACAAAGAAAAAAAAAGCGAGGGGGGAGAAAGTCAAACTTTTAAGTCTATCCTCTGGCTTCTTGTAAACAGCAATTTGAATGTAATGCTAAACAGCTGAGAGGGCTGAGGATCAAACGGCTGGGGGAGCTGGTGCTGGATTCTTTTCCTCATTCACTCCGGACTATCTTGTTCTGAGCACAAACATGTGAAGAGGCAACACTGTCCACATAAAAACACTGATAATGCAAAGCAAAAACATCCCTTTTAGGTCACGGCATTCCTCTGTCAGAACAGATAGTGTATTAAAGCGTGCCCGTACATCTGTGTCACTGCGAGGGTGAGCGTGACTTCATCTGGGTCCAGCTGAGCGTCTGGGCACATTTCAGCAACTAAAAGCCACGATAAGAAAGGAATCCTTCACCGGGTGCTGAAATCCAAGGCCGACATGTGGACACGGCGATCTGCTGCTCACGTTAGGGCGACTTATCTACGTATCCGACGGTTGTTGTCGGCCTGCCAGCAGCGAGAGGCCGACTGAGACAAAACAGCATTCAGTTTAAAGTCAAAATGAAGACTCCAGTCGAAACAAGCACGATGCCTTCAGGGAGCAACTGCTGGATATATTCTAAGAGAGCGTGGATGCTATTTGAGTTCATCAGTGCCTCGGATGGTGAGCTCATTCAGTCCTAAGGCACAGGCTGTTATGGGAGTTTTCATTCACAAATCCTGAATCATGACTGTGACACTAAGCTTAGTATAAAGAGGCACCTCTGTTTCTGTACTTTGCTCTGACCACAGTCGGCGAGTTACTCTTCTAAATAACAAAAAAGGCACTTGAGGCAAAATACAAATTTTGTAGCATTAAAAAAAAAGAAGAAATAAAAAAATCAGACTCATCAAAAATAAGTTAACATTACAAAAGTGTCTTGCTGTAGGAAATACTGCAGTGAAACTCATCAACATTTGTCTGTCAGCAAAGAAAATGATGGTCAAGGCCTCTTTTGCACTTTTTTAGACACCAATAAAAAAGTTTTTGTTCCCGCACTTCCTCGCCTCAAACACCAACCCCCTCCCTAAACGACAGTTTCTCTTCTCACTGCTGAGGGAGTTTATTTGGACTCCGGCGAGTTTGCTGAAACAGGAATGTTTGCTGGTTTGCATAGAGAGATGGGAGGGTGACGTCAGGGCTAATATTTCTGCATCAGCGGCACTTTAACAGTCTTGATCTCTGCTATATGGGACGACTTCTGGATGATGCAGCTGGTGGTCCCGGAGGCGCTGTCCTTCCCCTGCGCCAAGTTGGTCAAGGCCATGGCGGCGTTGATCTCCCTCCAGTACGTCTCGTCTTTGCCCTTCACCCGCTCTTTCTGCGCAGCTCCGACGCCACCGCTGCTGCTGATGATCACAGGAACACGCAAACATGCGCAGGAGAGAGCAAAACAGAGAGCGGGGAGTTAGAGGTCAAGTTCAGCTGGTAATGAATGAAAATAGAAGGTACGAGAGAGTCCACTCACTTGTCACATTTACTTGATCCATGGTCTGTGGTTTCTGAAAGTACAAGGAGGAAAAAAAAGGTTAGTTTTGCAGAGTTCTCTGGGGTCAATGAGGATTTATTGAAATCTAGCTGAACATAGAGGCTCGGGATGTGTGTGTGTGTGTGTGTGTGTGTGTGTGCGTGGTTCTGTGTGAGGTCTGTACTGTAAGCGTACACCCTGTCCTGTGCAAACATGTGTTGCTCTGTTTTCTCTCTTTACTCAGATGCTGGACAAAAAGGACGTTTTGCAAGAAGCCGTCAAGAAACAAGGTGACTAATAGGATCGAGTTGAAAGATGTTTCTTATGACTCATAAACTCCATTCCCTAATATTTTGTTCGAAAACAAATGGGCCCCGGCCAACGTAATTGAGTTGTCTGAGGAAATCAGATTGAAAATGACTGAGCGTAAAAGATTTGAGTGGGAATGAAAAGGCAGCAAGTGAGTCAGTGAGAGAAAGATGGATGTCTGCTCGCTCTTTTTTTTCTCTTCAAATGGGAGCAATCTCTATCTCATATGTAAAACATTAGCGGGGAATAGCAGAGTCATTAAACAATGAAACCGAACTTCTCTTCGGGGCAACCAGTGTGTTTACTTCAGCACGCTGCTCGCTCGGAGAGAAAGGCCATGTGCGCGTCGGCGTGTGTGTGTGGGTTAATTTGCGCGTGTTTGCGCTGAACCTGTCTTCTGTCTTGGGTCCAGCTCTAGGTAGGTTCTACCCAGCAGTGAATATGATGACACAGGCTTGGCGTTTCATGAGGCATTAAAAGAGAGCAGAGCATCTGGATTTCCTAGCCGTGCAGCCTGCAGGCGCTCTCTTTAAGTAAACTAAACAAACAGCTAAGGCCCTGTGAGCTTTTAAGAAGTCCAGTCGTGACCAGGTATAGATGACTGGTCAACTTGAGAGCGCTCAGAAGAAGGCAGTTGTCTTAAATTTCTATTTAGCCCAAAGGGACCAGAGAGTTCGTCTTAACTAGGTCTTTCTCCCAGCTGTCCCAGCAGGAACAACCAGTGCGCCACATTTCCCAGTAAAGCAAATGCGTAAACCTGAGCTGCCGTTTTAACAAGCCCTTCCTTGCGCCACCGTCACCGCAACACAATAGTCGACGGGCGTTCCTGATCGTTCCCTCCTGCTAATGAAAATCTGCACCCTTCATTTTCACTGGAATTTCATTCCCATGATTGTTAGACTGGAAAAGGTTGCGCGAGGACACTGTGTTTTGGGGTTTAACGTGGTCGCAGGCAGCCACAGAGACGGAGAGCCAGAACTCCATATTCGGAGAAAGCACACACAAGATTTTACCGTTCTGCTTTGTCACCTCTAACCTCGCCAAAGCCCTTCATGGACTTTCCAAAGCTCTGGATCCAGTGTTCAGGCTTGTGCAAGCTGCCATAAGTGCCTAATTATTCCCAACGCCCTCCTCTGTTCCGCCCTTGTTTTCCAAAAATGTTCCCTGTGTAGCGTGACCCACGCTGACAGTACCGGGTTTGCGAGGCCTCGGGCTAATATGGGCCTGATTATGAAATTTCCTGTAGTTTTCCTGTTCGCTCTGTAATAGGTGTATTCCACCGAGAGAGATGGACTTCACTCTTTGCATTTTTCTCCTGTTGATGATTCTTAGACAGAAGACGAGAGGAATGTGTGTGCACGTGTGCGAGGGAGATGAGGACATGATAACCCAGAAGTACAAACCACAGAATGAGATTTGAGGTTTTAGTGCGTCAAAGCGTTCCAACAAAATCCTCACATTCTCGTCTGGCCGCAACTCCCTGCTGTCCTATCTTTGCCTCGGCCTTTATCTTGCTTCATCTGCGAGTCCCTTTTCCCTTTATTGATATTCCTCAGGTCCCTCGTCCTCTGTCCTCCACTTGCTGCAGCGCTTTGCTCTAATACCCCCCTGATCCAGGTACTCGGAGACTGACCATTTCTACACAGCGCAGCCAAAACAAATGTGATGTTTCCCGCCTGTGTTTTAATAAGGGGCGACTCTGTGCTGTGTCAAGAATAAAAGCACTTCTTCCACTTTCTCAAAAAGCCCTCGCTGTTATCCATCTCTTCTTCATCGTCTTTGTTTTCAGACATTTTTCAAACGTACATACTCGTATATATATTTAGCAGGTGTGTTTTGGCCCAAATCGTGAATGTCAGGGAGACACTTGAGGACACTGCAGGCGTCCTCGCTGCACTCTATCTCCATGATTGTTCCCAGTGCTCGGAAGCAGATTGGTCCTGAGTAAAAATATGCACCATTCTCCATAATCACAGCTCTGTAATTACAGGCCAATTACACTGTTTTCATGTGTTGTTTACGTTCCCCCAAAAATATATTAGCTCAGCGTTTACTGCCACGGTGCTCCGTGTATAGATTGGCTGGTGACAGCGGCAGGACGGTCGACAGCGGGGACATCAAAGACAAACGACATGCAGAAGAAAGTGTCTCTTTGTGTGTTGTGAAGTCACTGTGGGCTGACATATGTAGTGTGTGAGTCTTTCCATCCACAGCTTTAAGTGTTTCCAGTGTGTGTGAGGCAGCCACTGTCCAGATGCTCCGCTCAGAACATACAGAACTGGGTTTTTGAGGCCACCCAGGCCCCGAGGACCCCCCCCCTTGGATTAGGCTCCAGGCCCGGCCCCTGGGAACCCCGGACCCCAGGATCTGGAAATGCACCACTGCATACGAAAACTCTATTTCCAAAGCTCCGTGCCTAAAACGTTTAAAACTCAGATTTTTAAAAACAAGAGCAGAGCCAAAGACTCAATAAATCGGCAATAAATCACGGAGAACCTTTTATTATTTTATCATCCTTTTTTCCTTGTTTTTCCTATTTTTTTCTTCACTACTTTGCTACTGAACACTCAGTCCACTTTGCTGTTGCCTTTGGGCTCCACTGACAGTGGGGTTTCACGGACCGCCAAAGGGGAAAGCTAAGAAGTTTGATGGTTTCTGGCGTCATGCTGGAAGTCCAAAAATACTAGCTCACTTAACATCACCGCGGGGCAATGGAGGGAGAGCAATAAGAGGGCAAGAGAAAGAAGAAAAAACTCGGACCAGTTTTAAGAAAACTGGGTGAAAATGAGAGAAAACAAGCGGGGGCTGACAAATTAGAAAGGGAATGAGGTTACACCTGTTAAGACGACTGCGGAGGAGAGCGGTTGACTATCATCATTACCATCTGGTGCTGTTGTTAGCAACATACAACAATAAACAAGGCAGGCCCTGTTGCACAAACCAAGGGCTGGGCTGAATTAGCCAGACAAATAAACACACGCACACATTTTATATGACATTTACGTTTCAGGCTTTCAGTTGGTGGTCTTATCCAAAGCGACTTAGAATAAGCGTCAAGTCTTAGGTCACCAGAAATCACATGTTGCCTAAAATAAGCCTTCAGTGGCTTTACAATGTTCCCATGACCATAAAACAACCAAATAAAGTGCCTTTAAAGACCAGCGCAGATAAGAGGAAGGACAGGGGCTTTAAAGGAGTAGTTTGACATTTAAGGGAAATGTGCTTATTTGATTCTGAGGGTTAAATGAGAAGATTGAGACCACTGTCGTATATGAGACTCATCTGACTGTAAGTTTGTGTTGTCATCAGCTAAAGAAATGTCAGTAAATCTAATGGACTTTGAGAGGATCGTCTCAACTCAAAGTCCTCTTACAAGCTTTTTTATGGAGCCCTTCCGAGCTACTTCTGCCTGTTATCACAAAAACCAAAGTTCCATATTTAGATCGCGTGGAGACGACTCCATCTGCTGATGCAGCCCGTGACGTGGTTTAAAGTTGCAGAAAAATCTAAAGCGAGGGTCTTAAATTAAAGGGTAAGTTTGGCATTCTTTAACCTGGACCCTATTTTCTCATGTCTTTGTGTCTTAGTGACTCACGGAGACATGAGACCACGGTGAAACAGGCTGAGATGTGACTCTGACTCTGAATCATGCCAGTCGAATCATATTTGGCTTTTCAATGTGATTATCTGACGATTTGTGTTGTGTTTTTTTTTTTTTACATAAGTTTTAAAGTATGAACGGGGATCAGCGGGACGTTCAGTGACAGTGACACTCACATAATATAGTAAACAAGTTAACTGAGCTAACGACAGATGTGTAACAACATTTATTGCAGACACTAGACATCAAACAAAAGCCAGAAGACAGAAGATAATGTTGTTTCTGAGCCTCACAGTGTAAAGTCTCTCCTCCTCTGGGCCACTGATGATTAAAATCTCCCACTTTCCAAGGGCCAATCTATGATCTCCTCTAAAAGTGCTTGTTTTTGCCACTGACAGGCTCAGATTATTATTGTAAGTGTCTGGCAACTCATGGAAAGGATCCCTACAGAGATAGACCTTTTTGTTAAAGAGTAAGATACTATTTAAATGGAGTCTAGTGTGTGCGGTGATAGTGAGTTTAAAGCTGTTTCTAGTTAAACAAAAAGAATCTTAATGTTGTCAGACACTTAGAGTAACACTCTGACCTTGTCAGTGGCAAAAACAAACACTTTTGGTAGACGTAAATTTAAGGTGTGAACATGTCCAAGTCATTACATTGCAGCTTGTTTCTCCAACACATTCTCACTCCGACCTCGTCACATATCAAGGTGTGGTCATGGACTTTCCACGTCCACATACGACGTGCAAGGTACCCTGGGTGTGTTGGTAAGTGACGTTCTGGGACGCCGTGTCAAGTTCAGCCTGTTACATGCATTGTCTGTTTTCAAAATACACTTCTGTTTCCACAGGAAATGTACAGTTTGCATACAGTCTCTTTCAAAATAAAAGCACTGCATTGGGCTAACACCGCAAATTGACGTTGTTTTCCTTCAACAACTAAAGCACATGGTTTGGTTTAGGAGAAAAAGAACAGGGTTTGTCTTTATACTCTTACAGGAAGTGAACACCAGCCTCCCCAATGAAAGTAGGTTGTTGTTGGACCCAACCACCAGCCCTCCTGCCCACCCTACTCGGACTTAACTTTCATTGTGTTTCCTCCTGACGTCACCATTAAACAATAACTGTGACTGGTCACGTATAATTTACATAAAAGGATAGCTTTTTTTTGCTGGTGTCTGATGCCAAAAGTCACCGACTACGTGTTGGTTTTCAACGACTTCAAAATGAGACCGGGATGGTTTCTCGCTCAAAAATTGTTGTTCCTGTTAGTCACTTAAACACAAGACATAAGAAAAAAGGTTGGAAAATACCAAGCTTACCCTTTCAAGTTATTCAGTCAAAGTTTTAGAAATATTTTAGTAAAAAAGAAAAGTTGGTGCCACATTTTTATAGGTTAGCCTCTGACAAAAGGTTTGTGAGTTGTAACTTGTTGTTTCATTAATGATGAACTAATGTACTTATACCTTTTAAATCTTTTAGCAACAGGAACGTCAGGGTCCAAGTCTTCACTTACTCATGTTAATAAAGTCACAAATAAAGTTGTCAACAATTATAAATATTGATAAAACCCACCAAGACTGCAGTTGTAAATGTTATCAGAAATACTACACAGGATAAAGACCAGGCAGGAAGTCTTATTAAGCACCTGGAAACTCAACAGTTACATAACTGATCTAAAAAATATGTAAAATATGTATTAACAATTATAAAAGTTAGTTTTAACTAATAAACTCTCTACAAAGAAAGACTGGACTCAGAAAGTGAAACCAAGCAGTTGTGTGTCACAGTACAGGAGGTGAAATGTGTTAACTTTGACCAGAATGAGAAGATTATTCCACCACTGGAGAAAGACAGATAGCTGGAAACACACACACACACACACACACACACACACACACACACACACACACACACACACACACACACACACACACACAAACCCAAACTCAATTGTTGAAGTAAGGAAATGAGCTAAGCCGATTTCCTCTAAAGCACCTGATGAGAACCAGAGTGGCGTTGCAGACTCGACAATCTGCTCGCTGCTGACCTGTGTAACCACAGAGCAGGTCAGCATGAGAACAGATCATCATGTCGTTACGCGGCTCCTTTGATTCCTCAGGCGGGCTGGTCGAGGTCTGAGAGGTCTGAGGATGAGTCAGGGCTTACTGTCACCACAGGAGAGTCATAACTCTGCGCTGGACAGAAAACGTTTCATGCTGCAGCCGCACTTTACCTCCAGCAACGCCTGCGTCATGAAGCTTACCGGATATAAAGTTACATTCAAGTCACTAAATGTGCAGACATGCGAGGTCTTGGACCGCTTTGTCTTAACCAAGTGTTTTTGGTTCCAACCGAAGAGGAAATGACGAACCCTTCAGGCGACTTATGGCGACGTCCACTGATGCTATCTTTGATTTGACACCAGCCCAAGCCACAGAGCCCTGAGCATGAGGTGCGACACGGAGCTCCCAGATCTATTTCTTTAATGATCTGTGCTTTTTATAATGTCAAGACGAGTCTGTAAATGAAGTTAGAGATGCCTTGGCACTGCGCTGCCTCGCGCTCTGCCAGCGCTACTTTTATATTAGCCCTCTAGCCATTCTCTCCCTCCCTCTCTCCGTCTCTACGGGTGGCGAAGGAGTCTGAGTCTGAGGCTCCAAAGAACCAAACTGTCAATTCCACTCACTTAGCCAAAGACATCATACACGGCGTGAATTTAATGCCTTCTCCTTTTGCCCTGACAACACTTTCATCACTTAAAAAATATTGAATAATTAGCTCTTACGCTATTAAATAGAACATACACACAGTGACAGAGCCAGACAGATACTGAGCTGCTGCCCAAAAATGACTCTCCTATCCGCTGCCTTTCTTTTTCTGTGTTGCTTTTTTTCCATGTCTGCCCGGCAGATGACACACTGCTGTGTGTGTGTGTGTGTGTGTGTGTGTGTGTGTGTGTGTGGGGCTGCGGTCGGGGCAGATAACCAAGATCCAGCAATGAGGATTACGCTTTGTGTCTTCTTGCTAGATGGAGAAATAATAACAGTGTTTCAGATGTTAAAGCACTGCCAGGTTGTCATTGTGTTTACGAGTGCCAGTAAACAGAGTGTAATCAGGGCCCCCGTAAATCAGCCAAAATGAGGAGAGCGTCTCGACAAAGAAGTAAATACATTGTCATGGCGAGTGTCTTCTCCCGTGTGTGTGTGCGGGGGTGTGTGCGCGGGCTGCCCGGGTGTCATGGACAAACAAAAAAAGGAACCAACTGGCTCATCATGAGGAATCAGGGATTGGGATTTGGCGTGACAGCAGATGATCGCCTGAAAATGATCATCACAAACGATTGAAAAGAAGACAGCGATAGCGTCTGAGCATCTCCCAGCTCGTGCTTCACATGCCGACCTTATGACAGCGGAGGAGTAACGACACTGCTGATGATGAACAGATGAGCCTGTCGCCGCTGCGTTGACACGGCAGGTACAAGAGAGACAGAACGGGGCTGACTCTTCCCAGTCGAGCCGTCCCATCACAGGTTTCCCAGTAACATCCTCTGGGGAGGAGCGGTTGTTGTTTGCGGTGCGCAAAACACACACATTAGGGAAAAAAGAAGAAACCACGAGTAAACATTATTCAGATTTTTAAGTGTTTTCATGTGCCCAAAAATATCCTTTTTTTCGGGAGCTGGAGGCCAAATGATATGTTTGAGCTGCACTCACTGCATCATTATGTTGCAATTCTTCGCAGTGGTAGGTTGAATTGCCGTCTCACACTCTTGGGGGATTTCTGTGTGTGCGTGCGTCCCGTGTCCTCTCCATGTCACACCTCTGCTCTCTCATTAAACCTCTCTCTGCTCTCCTCTCTCCCGTGGGAACACAATGGCAGCCTATTGTTCTAGACGCGGCTCGGCCTTTAAAATGGAAACAATTTGTGTTTTATACAGACCGGGGCAGTGCGGCTCGGTTTCCCTGACTAGGCAGGCAGCTGTGTTTTCTGAATCTGATGACCCGATTGTGTGTGTGTGTGTGTGTGTGTGTGTGTGTGTGTGTGTGTGTGTAACAGCCTTGGCGTGCTGATGATTTAAAAACGATCAGGTTTAGAGGGCTCGTTATTCCGTGCTCTCCCAGTTCTATGTTAGGGAGTTGCGTATAAACAGTGTCTGTTCCGATGTTTGTCTGTTAACACTTCTCCGCAGGATGACGGCTAGAATGAACACTGTCTCAGTCTGGTGCTGTCTTCTCTGTTTGTCTCGCACCCAACCTTCTGTTTAGTGGTCGGAAGCCAATATCCCATCTTCCAGTGACAGAGGTTCACCATCAGGGTATTTTTTTTCTCCCTCTCTCTCTCTCTCTGCCTCTCTGTGTTTTTATCCACCTTTCCATTCACATGAAGCTGAACCGCAGCTTAATGCCAGGATTATACCTCACCTCTGCCAACTCCCAGTCGTTCCCACCGTTGGACCTGGCCACACCCTGCAGGACACTTCACAGCCCTTCATATACATCACTGAGGACTCCACATCATCCAGACGGAGTGCAAAAAGACTTAACGCTCCAGTCCAGGGTGTTTTGGCGTTTTTATATTTCATAGTTTTCTGAGTCATTTCCTGGCAGTGTTGATGAGCCGCAGCCAAATATTTTTTGACAAATAACTTTTTTTCTGACAAATTTGTGCTCAAAGTTAAAAAAGAGACGGTTGCTGGAAGATGGTGCATGACTACAGTGAAGCTGCAGGTCGTACGTCATCCCAGTTTGTGCAGGTGCACTGTCACGCCTCGTTGCGTCTGAGCGGCAAAGATGATTAACATCACTGTGAGCTCGCTAGTCTACGTATTTTATAGGGCTGTCGACTGATTCAAATATTTAATCGTGATTAATCACATGACTGCCCATGTTTAATTTGTGATAATTTCAAATTAGGGCGCATTCACACCAGGATAGTCGGGGACTCGGTTCGATTGGGTGCGGAATGCTGAAAAATTTCACACCTTCATTTGGTCCGGTTCACTTCCACACTGCACTTTTTAAAGCGGACCAAACCACCTGGGTAACGTCACGCAGTTACAACAGCTGCTCGTTTGGGGGCGGTATTGCCCGAAACCACTGCTGACCAGGAAGACAAAAAGCACGAGGAAGAAGAAAACCCGGCTCATTGATTGGCCAGGACCAAAAACGGAAATCCATCCCCTTCAGTTGGCTTGGTCACCACAAAAACAATCGAGGAACACCAAATTTATGCAGTGTTGGGGTTTCTGATTTTACTTTACATTGCTGTCGCAGTTTTTTTACCTTGATGCAACACTGATCCGCCGACCAATTAAATCTGCATGCCGCCATCCCTCGCTCCTTTTTGGTTTGCGCTGTTGGCTTTGTTTTTTTTCTACCCAAAATGCACTGCGCTCTGCGTCACTTCCTCTCTTTGGTTCATGTCCTTTTATGAATGTGAACATGACGGCAACTCGAAATAACATCTAAAATAAATAAAGTGCCTCTGAAATGTGGGGCAAATTGAACCTTGCAGATTATCTGACAGAAATGATAGCAGTTCACTTTAAAGTTAATAAAACAACATGTAATTTATAATTAAATCTCAGCTGAAATGAGAGGCATTTAGCTCTGTGCAGTATGAATGTAAACCCTGCACATTATCTAACAACAGCTCACTTAAAGTTAACGAATGATGTAACATCTCAAGAAAGATTCATTGCTGCTGAATTCATTTTCTAGATCAGAGTCCTGCCAAACTGCACTGGTCTTGTGAGAGGACATCTCTTATTTCCCACCGTGCTGTTTTAAACTCCAGTCTACTTGAGCATGACCGCAGGGAGGGGGACTGCTGTTTAGACGTCTAATCGCGCGCATCCCTAATGTGTGGCATGCGAGATGCTAGTAACAAATGTGAAGCATGTCATGTGACATTACATCATGCTAGTGAGAAATGTACTTATTTTAAGCCAAACCATGAATTCTATTTGAAAGTCATGTTTGCACGCTGTCTCAAGAGAGCAGAGCCTGAGGTACATGCACACCAACACACATCCATACTTACACATGCTTATATGTTTGTACCGCTGTTAACTGGCTCACCCTTTTTCCCCTTTAAGGGCAGTGGCCTTGTGGGTAACCTGTGAGGGTGTACTTCATTGTGTATATGGAGGGAGCAGTTCTCTCGGTTTGTCATAATGAAGATGGCAGATGAGCTCAGGGCTGCTGTTGAACCTCATGAGAAGGCCATGTTTCTTGTTTTGTGGCTAATACTGCAATAAATCCGTTGTTAGTGAACGGTACTCAAAGGCCACGCCATCCTTCCTTATGCAGAGTAGTATGGACTGCTAGAAGCTCGTTACGAGCTAATGACTAGCCAAGCTAACTTAATGTTAACAAGCCAGCGTGTTCCCAACTACGGTTTGGAGCCAATGAGCTGTCACCAAGAGTTAAATTACTGTACATTTAATCCTTTGTGTAACCCATGCTTTAATCTTTAATATACAGTAACACCTTTTTCAACACGCCCCTAGTGATATGTAGCCACTCAGATAGTTTAGTTACCTGCCTCTCCTCCATGTTATACTACTGAGGTTTCATCTGTGCTGCTCACAGCATTGTAAACATGACATCTGCCAAAAAAAGTAACTTGCTCTGTAGAAACAATGTCCCTTTACTCTGATACAAAGGCTGCCACAAGATTTCATTTTCATTTTTCCATAGTACATCATTTAAATAGCGTTTCACCGCAACATTTACACGGACTAGATCTTCATATCACATTTCCAAATGTGTCAAAACAGAACAAATAAGCAGGAAATATCTTTAATAAATCTGCCGTAATGACTCGTCTGCACGGAAAGGTTATCACACGCAATACTTCAGGGAACTGCGAGAGATAAAAACACAGCATGATGTCATGTGTGTGTGTTTTTGTTCTTAAAAAATAAACTTGGAGAAATACATTTAACCATTTAGCATACTTGGTTATGAAAAGTTCAATATTTTACTGCAAATCTGCGCAGTAACCTTAAAGCTGACGACTTAATTTCAATCAAAACAATCAAAATTAAGTTTCAAAGTGTTTGGAGCCACTTGTTCCCAGTTTTCTACCAGGAAAAACAGCTGGCAGTAAGGTCTCTGGATAATCCAGCATAGCGGGGACATGGGGTTTTGGAAAGACATCTTGCTGTTGAGTTTTAAAATGAAAATCTTAAATACTCCGAGGAGCACAAATAAAATTCAAATCACCTCAGTCGCAGCGGCAGAAGTTTCAGAGGCGGATATTAAAAGTAAAACTAGAAAATCTTCATGGCCAGACACCGCTGAGTGTAAGTGCAAAAATATGAACAAAATATGAGAAATATGAACGTGAGCTTTACCCCGGCCTCAGTTTAAATGTCACTTCAGCCCAGCCCTTAAATCCAAGTCCCTCAGTAAAGCGAGGCCTGGTCAGCTGTCCTCACTCCGACAGATTTCCCTCCTCTCCGTATCTTTGTGAGACGAACACACACACACATGCTCACTCTCATTTCTTCCAACCACGGTCTCTGTGTGTCTTAGTCACTGCCACCGCGCTGTCTTTCTTCTCCCAACAGGCCACTGCTGGAGAAACTCAACTCTAGATCTGGATGGAACAAGTGCCTCCCTCTCCCTCCTCTCATCCCTTCCACACTGATTCCTAAAGCCCAACCTGAACCCAGTGAGTCTTGGCAAAAGCCGCTGTCTTGGAACAACATCCCCAACCCCCTCCTCTCTCTCTCTGTCTTCCCTTTCTCCTTTCCTATGAAGCTGTGGAAAGAGCAGATCGTAGCCAGTCTATCCACATCTCTGGATTCCTCAGATGAGGAGTCCTCATCCATCACTGTCTGGGAGTGGCTCATTGTCACCGAGCCGCCCCGCGTCGAGCATTGTCTTTCCTGTTGCTCTGCGGCTGACAGTAAATTACACCACCGTTCATCAGTCAGCAGACTTGACATCTGAGTCTTAAATCAGAGACAACAGCCACCATCCCTCAACAACGCTGCTGTATAAATCATCTCAGCGGGGTCTCTCTTCGGAGAGGAAACACGAGAGACATTAATGGTAAAGGAAATCCAGTTAAGTGTATCTTATTAGTCAGAAAAATGAAAACCGCCGTGATAGAAATCTCCTTTTATCAGGAACAACCATCACATCTTTCTACCTCAGGACAAGAAATCCAAACAGTCTTTTTTTTTTCCACATTAAGGTTACTTTTCTTCCATTCACCTGGACGACTCCAGAGCTCCTTAAGTGCCACTAAACTCTCCAGGATTCAATAACTGTCTGGCACTCACTGTGACCCAATTCTAAAAAGGCCCTTAGGATCTCAGCGGCTGCCGTCAAACACTGGTGTTTTCGTTGAACGTATTTCTAAGAAAACTTCATGTTGAACAGCACGTGACCGAGAAATAAGTCACGTTAATGCTTTGGAATGACGGTGAGGTGATTTATACGACCATGAATCTCTGATTGATGCGGTACGCAATAAACAACACAAATTCTGTTTTTTAGCTACAGCAAACAGATTCATGCTCCCTTTGGAATTACTTTAGTAACTTTGGGAATCCTTTATCTTTTCATCCAGCTGCATCATCAGGTCATTTTCTTTTATTGTTCCATTTATATGTTTGTTTACAACTGAATACCTGCAAAATTGATGCCCTTAGCTGTGCTCTGTGTGTAGTGCTAATTAGCAAAGAGGCTATCAAAATGCTAGCATGCTCAGTTAAGATGAGGTGAAACAAATGGAATCTAGTACTAATCCAACACACTGGATTTTTAAAAGTTAAAAGTTGAAAACAAAATCCTGGAGCTGAAAAAGACTTTGGTTTTTCACTGTTATGCATGCAGAGCAGAATTTATTTAATTTTTTTGACAGTATTTGATTTTTGAAAATAGTATTTTTCACGAATTTTTGAATGAGACAGCTCGAATAAAGTGATTTGATAAAATATTACTATTTTAATCTTACATTTGGTTACGTTTCCTCATGGTCATTACACATGATTTGTTCAAGGACTGTCGGAAAATTAAAAAATCTGACAATAACTTCTGCTTGCAATCTCTGGCTATGGTAAATGGTGGAATTTTGGCAATTTTTATTTAAAGAAAACATGCCTTTAAAACCTGCCAGTGCATTTAGGGGTTCAGAGGGTACTGAAAATATATATAAAAGTTGTATGTCCCTCCCCTAAGCCAAAATAAAAAGCCTCAATCCCTCCCCTCTCATAAATAACTAACAGTCCCTTAATATAAGTATTTGGGCATTGGCATTCGTAGTACATTAGCATGCATTTAGCTACTACTGCTGTACAGAGCTGCTAGCAGGAGGTTATTTGTACGACCAAGGATCTCTGATTGATGCGGTACGCAATAAACAGCAGTAAAAGACCACAAGAAAAATTCAATTTTTTTAGCCATAGCAGACAGATTTGTTTTCCCTTTGGAATTATTTTAGCTGTATTTTCTGTGTAGTGCTAATTAGCAAAGAGGCTTTCAAAATGCTAGCATGCTTAATTAAGATGAGGTGAAACTACTGAAGTCTAGTGCTGATACCACACACTGAATCTTTAAAAGTTATAAGTTGAAAACAAAATCCTGGAGTTGGAAAAAAACCTTGGTTTTTTTTACTATTATGCATGCAGAGCAGAATTTCTTTTTAATTTTTTTAAACAGGATTTGGTTTGTACAAATGGCATTTTTGTGAAATTTTGAATGGGACAGCTCGAATAAAGTTTTTTTTTTTTATAAAATATTACTATTTTGATCTTACATTTGGTTACCTTTACTGATGGTCGTCACACATTTTGAAATTTAAAAATCTGACGATAACTTCTTGTGATTTCTGATACATGGTGTTATTTTAGTGTTTTTTATTTAAAGAAAACTCGCCTTTCAAACCTGCCAGCAGATGTAGGGGTAATAAAAATATATACAGAATACAACCAGCTGTATGTCCCTGTATGTAACAATATAAGTATTTTGGCATTGACATTCACAGTACATTAGCATTTAGCTATTACTGCTGTACAGAGCTGTTAGCATGGCTATAGACTCCTAGTACTGTTAAATTACTGAGGGGCTAATGTGTAGCAAATAGAAGAGAAACAGAAAACCAATAAAGATGCCCTCTAAAATTATTTTTTGACCACACCAGAAGCAAGTTTTTCCTGTAGCACCACCATGAGATTTATATTTGTGGTTCTGAGTGAAGTGTTTTGGCAACTATAACTAATTTAGTACACATATTTTGCCCTTGTGAAGCACTTTGTGACCTATGTCTGCGAAAAGCCCTATATAAATTAATTTTACCGACTTACTTACATTCACGTGCCCCAATTAATCGTCTTTTAAAGCTTTGATGATGCTCTTTTTTTCATGTAGTGACATCGTAGGATCAAAATGTGTCCAATGAAATGACCAAGTATCTGCAAAACTAACGCCATGACACAATTCTCATGTGCACATTGCGTTCGGTGCTAATTAGCAAACGTTAGCATCCTAAACTAAGAAGGTAAATATTATCTGCTAAACATCAGCATGTTAGCATTTTCATTGGGAGCACTTCAGCATGCCAACATCAGCATTTAGCTCACAGAGCCACTCTGCTGCGGACTCAGAAAAATGTCCATTATCTTAATCTAATAAATGCACTCTCGAAAGAGGCGCATGAAAATCAAATTATTGGAAACTTGCTGGTGGCCACTGACTCGCTCTCAGCTATCTGTGCTTTTCCACATCAATAGAAGCGTTGGCAGGTGCTCTACGTTCACCATCAGGCCGCTGTGCTCGGCTGTAACCAGAGTCCATAAAGGAGAGAACCTGAGAAAATGTACCAGTGTCAACCTCGTGTAAAATGTCTGACTGAGATCCCTCCGTCTCCGTCCGCAGAAACGTTGGGAGCTATTTGGCGTATAATGATCTATATGATATCGGACGGGGCGAAATCTGGTACGGGGGGAGAAGAAAAACATTGAGCCAGATTCCTGCCATTTAATATCCCATTAAAGGGTAATTTGGCATGAAACCCCTGGCATGTGCGATGGAATTCTACTGCTCCTTGTGTTCAATGAAATTCCCCACAGGCTTTGGCCTGTAGGTGTGTGTGCATGTGGGTGTTTGTACTGGATGTGTGTGTGTGCTTGTATGAGGCCTGTGAGTGGTACATGACTCTGTGTGTGTGTGTGTGTGTGTGTGCAAGTGTGTTAGCCCTTTCAAGCCAGCAGAAGTGTAGTTTTCCACTGGGGTAAATCTACACTCTCCATCTCCTGCCACGTCTGACTGCCCTCTGTAGTCACAGATAACACTGTGGGCTCAGGCTGCGGCCACAACAGCCAACCGGCCCATTAATGGACTTTTAGCCAATGGGATGATGGTTGCCAGGCACACCACTCCTGCTCGGACCAATCCACACAGGCTTTACAGGAATGGATTTGTCAAAAGAATGTGCCAAGAGACACCGTTTGTGCTCCTTCTTTCAACTTGAAATTCCTCTCCTCCCTACTTACTGAAAATGTCAGACATTTTGTCATTGTCTACAGAGGGGGGAACATTCACAGAGCTTAAACCTGATTTATTCCGTCTTTTTTTTCTCTGTTTTACTATATACGTTGTGATTTATGTGAAACCTGCTACTCAGGGAAGCATTTTTCTCTTATTATAAAAACACAATAAAACTATTTGTAAAAGAGGAATGCGTTCACTACAAAAATATCTGGAATGTGCAGCCACAGGAGAAAAAACTACCGAGGAAATGATGCAAACCCGAGCTTAAAATCATTCCTCTCTGCCTCCCTCTTTCATTTGCTCTGTCTGCGTCGGCGAGATCAGATGTGGAATTAAAATTTCATTTTCTCGACCTCTCTTTTGTTTCGTTTGTTCAACTGGGCGATCGCATCGGAGCGGGCCCCAGCAGGTGTTCCGTCCCATGAGTCAACACCGCCTCAGAGAACTTTCCATGTGTGGATTCAAAAGCTTCTCTTGCATGTAACAGAGTAACACTTCTGTAAAAGTGCCAGAGCCCGAGAAATCCAAGAGGGAGACGTCAGCGCCAAGAAATTATATTAACCATAGAGATAAAATAGTTACTCTCTATTAAAAACAGCAGGCCAGCCAGGTGAATTAATCCTTTTTTGGGGATTTCTCTTATTAAAATCTGGTAGAGAGGGAGTTATAAGTCTCACTTGGTCTATCCGTCTCTTTCTCTCTTTCTCCATCTGTGAGTCCCAGCAGGTGCCTCCATGTGAGAAAGCCCGATGCTCGTTCAGGTCACAGGGTTTCAAGTTCTTCGATCAGGAGGACTGTAACCGTCGCGGCCGCTGATGCATTTCATACAAACCCCACACACGCCCCCGCCCTCCTTCACGCTCAGATAATATGAAACACATTTGTCCTGAAGAGGAGCTCCGAATGAAACACAATAAAATCTGCTCTTCCCCGCACAAAGCCCCCCGTCCTCCTCCGTCACTCCATCACCTACACCTTCAAATCCGCCCCCCTCCTCCCGGCTCTATCCACGCTCAACAGAAAGTGAAAACATCACTATTGGTTGCGAACAAAGACCCAGTGTTCTCGGCTGAAGAAGAACTTGGACAGATCTGACCATGATTGTTCGCAGCTTAGACGAGTTGCGAGCTGAAGAAAGAGTTTTGTGATTTGCAAGGTCGTGACACTACATTCACAATTAGGAGGAGATCAGCGTCAATTACATCACTGTAAAACATTTTAATCTGGTTCAACTTAAAAACACAAGTTTCCCTGCTGCCTGACACAAAGACAACGTATGAAGCTATCAGTTACTTTGCTAACAAACAGGACGCGTCAGGGCTTTTTCTTCAAATATAAAAAGTGTCCCTGGAGAGACAACTCTACTGTTTAATTATGCTGCTTCTCAGCATTTAATTCTGCTGATCGACATTAATTTCAAGTTGAATTAATGTGAATTAAATAGATTAAACATTACATAAACTATTTGTTGATTCCACTAAATTTTACGGTGATCACATCTCATTTGTTTCCGTCTACATTATGTTTTTATCTTTAAAAAGTTCACAGAAAGTTCACAATGTTGAGCCGAGCTCGAAGTGCACTGCAGCACAACAAAGATGCCCTAAATAAAAACACGTGCTGGTAATAAAGTCCGTAAGTCGACATTTTTTTAAGGGATTATTTCCTTCCAGTAGGTGTCAAAACCCTGAAACAGAACACGCTGTGCAAAGACACACATCCAAGGAAAAAGGCACAATAAAGCCGCAGCGTTTACAAAACCAAAGAAACACTTCATCTGGTTTTATCTCACTCTGGAATGTGTTTTTCGTTCTGAGGAAAAATTAATGACAGAAAACGACCTTTTGTGAGTACGAGAACATCATCAAGAGATCAAACTCTGTATCACAGGACCTGAGATTTTTTAAAGGTATTGTTCACTTTGTCTAAAAAAAGAAATGTAAGCTTCTACACACAGACACACACACACTGCCGACACACAAACACACAGCCCGTTTGCCTTGTCCCTGCTCTCTCAGCGGGACCTCATGGCAGGATCAAAGGCATGCCAAACAGTAGTCTGAAAGTGAGCATGTTCCACATGGCCTTGTTGTGTCTGGCCTGCTAAAGCCTGGTCAGAGGAGCCGGCTGGGGGGAATTCCTTCAGTGCTCGGCTGCAGTGGGCGAGAGACAGCCAGCGTTCTTGTGTTGTGACAGTACGTGGGCTCCTCTGCTGCGATATACGTGTGTTAGAGGGTTTGGGACACACTGGGCCTCGCTTAAATCTAATAGAGCAGGTTCGTTTAAAGGCTCGGGGCCTCTCTGCTGCATCTTTATGTCAGAAGTCATAAGAAACACATTCAGTAACGCCGCACTGAGGAGTAGAGAGAGAGCAGCAGCAGTGTAATACAGAAATAATGGACCAGCTGCAGGAATTAAAACAAAATGTGCAGATGGAGGGGACAAAAAAAGAACAGAAGTGAAGGATGTCGTGTGTGAGCGAGACTCTTGAAGGGAAAGAATGTAAGAAATGTGGCTCCTTACCAGCCCGATAAACAAAGTTCGCCTCAGCCTCAGAGGAGGACGGCGAGAGCAGCTCATCGTCGTACTCGTTGGAGCTGAAGGAGCCGGAGTGGTTCCTCTTGCGAGCGTCCATGACAGGCGTTGGCCACCATGACGTGGCGCAGCGAGTCGTTCAGGTAGCGGTGCAGCAGGCTGCTCTTGTACTTGGGCGGAGACACGTAGTCCTCGGCCAGAGAGGCGGCCGAGCGCAGCCCCGCGCCCATGCCCATGGCCATGCCCACCATGGAGGAGCCCTCCTTCTTGATCACGCTCTGGTACATGGGCTTGTTGAGCTCCTGGGGGCCGTTCTGTGTCCTCTGAGGGTTGTCCCCGTCTGCGCCATGAAGGGACAAAATCAGAAAAGATTAGATTCGTTACAGAAATATTTTCAAAGCATTAGAATTATTTTCACTAATTTCTGCTCACATATTGTCCTGCGTGACTTCTTCCTGTCTTCATCTTGTTGTGCTTACCTTAAAAACCTACACACACCACTTGTACATCAACATGTGTGTAACTGTATATAGTTTCCTGTGTTTTCATAAAATGTGCATGATTTTGCATATTTAATTAGCTACTCCTGACACACAAGATCTTTCTATGACATGTTTGATTTGTTTCTATATTTTAAATCTTGTATAATTCTTTATAGAGAGGTGGATAGTTGTACTTACTGATAAATGTTATAGCAAGTACTCATTTTCAGCAGTTAAATGAGCCTCTAAAGTCACATTGTGTTCATTTTTACACACTGATCATCCTCACATGAGCTCGTAACAGTGACATGTACGTTTTATTAATTGAGGAGAACAGATGAAGAACCACATAAGTCTACATTTTCAAAGTTTAAATATAATTTTTTTTAGTTTTGTTGGACTGTACACCGACAATCTTGTAGTTTTTAATCTGTAAAATGCATAATGCACTTCACCTCTTTTTATTTAATTTTTATTTTTTTGCTATATTCACAGACACTAATTCTTATGCAATACATTAACACCAGTGAAGACCATTTTAGCCCCTCTGTATCTATAACGCAGCACCTATATATAGTCCAAACGTTCAGTTTTTTTAAATGCTCATTGTTGACCACTGATTAAATATAAATATGTTCATTATGTTGACATGTTCAGTTGGTGAGTTAAATATTGGACTGCATTCAAGCCGTTTGCTGAATCTTAAAGCCCCCATTGCATCTTAAACTCAGGAAATAGACCAAGTTTTTTTACAGTATTTTCTGTGTAGAAACCCCCCACACTTCGTACATAAAATGAAACAGCGCTCAGCAAACACTGCCTCAATTTGTTCGTTTTTAGCCACACAAAAATGGCCCACCTGAAAAATTAATATCAGCTTAAGTGTATTTATACTGAGAATATTTTCATGGCCCTGATAACCCTTTCTGATGTAGAACTGAAGCCGTTATCTCAAAGCCACCAGACTCATTTGACCTGATAACCGATACTGATATCGATATATATCCACTTTTTTCCCCACCTAATTTTAGTGATCACCAGGTCTCTTCTGTAGTGGAGTTAACATCTTATTATGCATGTATACTCTTATTGTGACGGCCCACCAGCAGATGGAGACATGAAATACAATACTTTTCAATGTTTGTAATATTCTGTCATTGTGCAAATTAAGAAAAAGCAAGTTGGCCTGATTCTGATACCGATGACATTCTGATATTATCGTGCATCCCTGAAGTTTACTTAGCATAAAATGGTAGTTGCTGGTCTATTGTTGCCACAGTTGGTTAGTATGTCTGTTAAAGCAGGAAAAAAAATTCCAAAAACAGTGTACACTTGACATAGTGTGATTTTTTCAGGTGGCTAAAACACCTTCTGCTGCAGCCCCCTTCTTACATCAGTACACTGTTTAGCTTCCATGCCAGTAGATTTGATTTATAAAACACAGTATGGAAAATAAGCACAGCAGAAACATCAGATAGGTCAGGACAACCTATGTGTAACTACTGTTAGAGACATTTCTAGCAAGTGTCAGTTTCATATTATTTTTTGAGTCACTCTAATGCACCACCTGACCTGGCATCGAAGGGAACCTTAAATTAAAGTCAGGTGTGCTGGAGTGAGTGTGGAACGTGGAAGACGCCGCGGGGGTTACAGTTTTTAAACTGCGTGTTTTTGGTTATTCTTTTAACTTTTTATTGTGTGATGAAGTTTTTTAATACCCTGTTGATTTAAACTTGGGGATTTTTGTTTCATTTTTTGAGTGCGACTGTTAAGACGATCACTTTATAGCGTGATCTTGCAGCTCGACATACATCCTGCAAATCAGTCGACTCTAAAACCAACCGAAGCACCTGGATCATCGAACATGGGGTAGCATTAACCAAAAGACAGCGAGTTCAACATGTCTCCTGTTATGGCGTCTGTGGGCGGATACTTTTGACTTATTTGGAAGCCACAATAACTATATATCTTTAAATATTACAGTTACAGAAAGAAACAAGTTTGCCAACTTCATGTGTCTCAGATGTGTAATCGGATGTGAGTGTTGTTAACGTGACTTCAAGGTGATTCAGTCTGTACATTCAAAGGGAACACCACCTAAATTAAAAAAATTGAGCTACTCTCTCTCAAAGCCAGAAACCAGAGATGTAAGTCTCAAACTCTGCAGTGTTCTCAGTTCTGAAACAGTGTCATCCAGAACATTTTCCCCACTTCATTGTCCATGGAGCAGCTCCACACTTTGTACTTCATGACATCACAAATTTGAGTTTTAAGGTGTGTTTGTTTTTTCTTCTTTTAGAATTTTTAGTTTTTGGATTTGGGAGAGAACTGGTCATGTTTACTAATATGATTTGGACTCGTCTGAGACGACAGGAATAACCTGTATGAATTTTGAAAATGGCTGTAGTTCCCCTTTAAGTGCGCACAGCAATCACACACACTTCCTTCAGCAAACGCTCCTCTGGTTTTAATGATTTTCTAACTTCTGTGCATTGCATGTTCATCCCCACTGACTCACAGTCTGGTTATTCTGAGCTAATCTTGAATCTAAATTCCAGGGCAGGGAGATTTCAACCTGGCGCTCCTGCCCTCCTGTTGGCATCGCCTCAAGAGCAGAAAGCCCAGCCGAGACTTAAGACGCATTACCAAACCATAACGGATGGTAGCCTATTTCCTCTCCATCAAGACCACATTGCCCCTCTATTCCCCTGCAGAAATAAATAATTTCCAGGGCGCTCTGCAGCCCGAAGAGATTGAATTAAAGCAAAGGTCCCTACCTGATGAAAGAAACGGGGGAGGAAAGATAAAACACCGTACTGAAAAACCAGATATCCTCTGGCAGGAGGGAAATCAGTGAGAAGTTCACTCGAGATACTGTCCCTGCCAAGACTGTAATTTTGTAATTTGGGCAGGTTGGACTTTTGATTCAGTCTGGGCCAAATTAAAATTACAGCTCCCACATATCAGAAACACATGGAGGTAGCGGACTCGCTCCCCTTCCCCTGTGCAGTTTGAGGTAGAGTTTAGCGAGTGCTTTGGCGATAATAAATCTGACCACTCACTCTAATCCCGTGACAGTGTCCTTTTACCTCTGGGTCTGCCACCTTTTTAGTAAAACTTCCTTTTCACACACCGACATGACAGCGTGTCCTCCTCAGATCTGAAGCAAACAACAGCATTTTCTCCCTCAGACTTTTTTACTGTACGCTATAGAACAAGCAGGACCATTTCAGGACAGTAAGAGGAATGTACGCCGAGTCAGAGGGGTCAGGTCGGGCCCCATAAATAGCCTCTGGAACAAAAGCATAGGCTTAAAAACATAATGGAGGGCTTTTTAGCGCATGGGTCAGGAGTGGGAGCAGGCTGCGGATAGCTTCATAACCATAATGTGACAGGGAGAAGAGTCAGGGAGATATACAGAGCCTCCGGTGGTACAGTGGCCTGTGGCGGACACAATGCAAACACCATGCGCACATTCCTCCTTCAGCCACACGCTCAGCCTCTCCTCCTCAAAAAATTTAATTAGAGATCACTGACACCACAGCGCTCTTCCTCTCTGTTCATCCTCTCACTGTGCGAGTATGTATGTTTTATGTATTTTTTTGTTTCCTGACCATGTTTTCGGTGCTGTCAGCGAGGAGAGAACGGCAGTTGCTGTAAATACACGGCTACTCATTTTCAATTGTAGGCTGGGAGACAGAGGTTGGCTCAGCGGGGTGTCTTAATGACAGCGTGTCGCAGCCCGCCGGCCTCGGCGTCTCTCGGCTGGGTCACACACTCGCCATTTATATACACCCAGAACATGGCTCTGCATAGCATCAGCCCGCTTTAGGACGAGCACGGAGGGGGGAGATGGCCTGGCCTTTGGCTTCAGTTCAGGTCATAATGCTAGATTTCAATTTTGGGGCACAAGAAGTATGATGTAAGGAGATTCTCCCGGTCACTCTGTACAAAGAGCACCGGGTTCACACCAGGGTATGTGGCCAGTTCATGACAGACGAGACGTTTGGATGTTATATCTTTGAGTGATCGATACTCAGATCGATGGACAGAGCAGGTACGTTAGTGGAAAGGTTTTCCACCGTGCCTAGAAAATGTAGATCTATATCAAACTAATTAGATCATAGAGATTCAGATGAAGGTTGAAGGACAGTAATGTAGCTTCTGCCTTCCTCTAGAGCACATTTAAATAGACCCGCTGTCTCATTTATAAACACTGTGTATGCACAAAACAAGGCAATAAAGAGGCGTAAGCCACTTCCCACGCAAACGTTAGGATCTACAAAAACAGACTGGATGGGACAAACCACCATTTTGGAGATGGAAAATTGGCGACACAGACGGTGAGGTGGGAGCCTGATTGTAGAAACTGTCAAATATTTTTTGGCGCACACCATTTTCAGCTTTTGTCTGTACGTACATCTATATGCAAGTATGTTTGTCACGTACATCTATATCTGATAGTGACACAAGGGGCACCCTTTAGCGTCTCTATGCAACGCACAGCTGAATACACACAAGTGGTTAATGTTGTGAAATGGTCGTGGTTAGGTTGAGCAACAAACTACTTGGTTAGGTTTAAAAATAGATCATGGTTTAGGTTAAAATAAGTCTGTCTGTCAGGTAATATCACATGACATTACATGAGAGACGTCAGCGCACAAGGACTGTACGCAATTCCAACAAACACTGACTTTCGGTTTCACACAGGACACAAACTGCGATGTCCTGGGTGAAAGTTTTGTTTGACCCATACACCACCCCTCCCTCCGGCCCTACGTAGAGGTTCTCACTCTTTATACAACATCATCTGCTCTTAGCGACGAGTACTGCCATGAATGGGTTTACACTGTAGTTAGCTGAAAGCTCAGGCCGTCTCATAAAGACGCTAGAGTGCCTTTGGCATTGTTATCTGACGCCGAGGGGTGTGACAAAACATTGGGATTTCACGACTCCAAACTTCTTAGCTCCCAATTACAAGAAACAATAACTAAAGAGGTCAAGGGTCACTAGAGGTCTTGGTTGCACCCAAAATAGCCCAGGACCAAGTCATATTGAAACGTCTCCAGTGAAATGGGTGAAAAAAGACTATTTGTGTGACTGTGCTCACAGCTAATCACCGAAAGCGCTCTTTGATTTAACGCCAACATGTGATTGGCCCACGACTGCAGCTGCTACAGCACATACAGTTCATGGTATGGTGGAGTCAAGTGCAGTGTACTTGATGGAGCTGGCAGTTCAGGGTGCTGAGATGCCATCAAAGCATTCAAAGCATGGCTATACTACACATCTGTGGCATCTGGTGGCATTTTATGTAACTGAATACTTCTATTCAGACACTGGGTAACGAATGAAGTAGAAATTCAAGTACTCTATTGGTATCTGCATCACTCTAAGGTTACTGGTATTGTAACTTTTGAAAGCATGCCCAGCCCCAAGGTCACAGACAAAAATCAAAAAACAAACACTGCTGCTTTGGCAATAAGGAGAAGTTGCTAAATAAATTTGGATAACACTGACAGAACAGTTGCCAATTTTTTGTTGCCTCTTTAAACTTGGAAGAGAGAGGAGTTGTTGCAGTCGAGCCGTACCGTCTGAGCAGCTGTCCTCGCTGCTGACGCTCAGCCTCTCGGCGTTGCCCTGCACATATTTGTTGTAGAGTTTGATCCTGAGCGCCCAGCTCAGGTCTGGCTGCCTCACTGTGTTCTTCAGTCGCCTCCTGGCATTGGCGAACCAGTTGGAGACCTGAGAGAGGAGACAGAGAAGGAAGTGGGAGGACACAGCAAATAGAAACATATGTTATTGTTTGGACTCCAAACACCTCCACATCCATAGCAAAACAAAGACTCGACTATGAAAACGTCTGCTCTCTGCCTGCCATCGGTCTCATTCAGAAAAACCAAGAGGGACCGAGGCAAAAGACAGAACCAGAGTCAGGTTGCAGAGCAGCTCTGAAACAGCTTAAAGAAACATCCCAGACGCTCCGGAGAGACACCCCAGCATGCATCTTTTCTGTATCAACGCCATGTCGAAACATTTAACACCCTCCAAACACCCAACAGCCAGCGAACGCAACGTTTCATTAACTAATGTTCCGACCGAGATCTGCGTCCCCCGTGCTTATTCTGGACTCACACAGCCTCCCTCCAATAATACATTTTTTCCAACACTGTCTTCAAGATGCAATAAAAAAGACACTTGAGCCGGCGCTCTTCCTTTCACTGGGAAGGGAGACCATTAGATGTTATACTAGAATAACTTTTCATGCTCAATAGACTTCAAGCGGCTTATGAAGGGGCTGGGACAGGGGCCTTATGCTAGAGTACTTATTTTTCTGATCCCCTCTTCCAGTATCGTGTTTCTCGTTAACTAAGACCATCCCACATCCCTTTGTCTCGAGCCCAGCGCTGTGGCACTCCGGGGGGAAGGCGGCATCTAGTACATGTGGCTTGGCCGGAGGGGAGGGGAGGGGAGGCGAGGTGAGACGAGGCGAGGCGTGGGACGGCTCGCTAATGAGGACTGGAGGAAAGATGGCTGTCAATGGGGTGGGAGAAGAGAGAAGGGATGGCACGCCTGCTCAGATGACACCCAGAGAGACTGAAAAAGGGGGAGCCAAACCAGCTCCTTCACCCGTGGCCTGTCTGTACTGTGTGTACCGTAGAGGAGACGGCATGCAGGCACGGTGATGGAGAGATGGCACCGGCACATAGGCACAAACTTTAGAGAAATAATTTACAGTGTTTAGATGGAAAAGAAGGAGGCTGTGTTGCTTAAACATGACAGATTTAGTTGCTCTGAACACCTGGTGCCAGGTGGGTGTTTCCAGGGAAAAATGCACAGGAAGTGATGCGTTCTACATTACTGGCAGCACTGGTGTGTTTGGACGAAAGAGTGGAAGAACTGGGTAGTTCTTAGCCTCCATAAATGGATAGGCAGTGAAAAGAATGCCACCTAGGGCTTCAATTAATCATGATTTTGTCATTGAATAAATGTGGATAATTTTAATTCTTTGGTCTTTAAAATGTCAGAAAATAGTCAAAAACACACACCACATGTTCCCAGAACTCAAAGTGACGTCTCTAAAACGCTTGTTTAGATAAAAAAAAAACAAAAGATTTTTAATTTTTATGTCATTTACGAAGATAAAAAACACTGAAAAAAGCAGCATATTCTCACATTTGAGAAACTAGGAACAAGTTTTTTTCGATTTTTCTGGATAAATGACAGAAAATAAAAGGTCAATAAAAATAACTTGAGCTAAAGAAAACTCTTAGAAGAAGAGAAACCTCCTTCATGTTGGAAAATGTGGTGAAAATAATTCACCTGCCTGTCATCTCCCTCATCTGCTGACCTCTGACACTGCTGCTGGTATTTGGGGGTGTCAGCTTAAACAGTATGCGTGTGTAAGGCTGTGAGGTTGTGAGTGTGTGTGTGTGTGTGTGTTCGCAGCCCAGCATCCCGGTGTCCAATACAAAGCATTCCTCTGCACTCTGCTCGCCCTCACCAAAACAAACAGCTCCATCAGGCTCCCAAAATGAGAACCAGATTAAGCATCGTGGCCGGCGGCCCGAAAAAGCCGCCGCAGACTTTCTGAGGCCGTATCAGTGACCTTGTCAGCCAGATGATACTGTACATACACAGCTGCGAGTGCCAGACACAAAACACACTCATATTCACCACTGGGTTTTCCTCTCAGCGGTCAGTTTGTCAGCCACTAAAGTCAAGTTGTCCACTGCGCTCTTGAATTATCGGTAGAGGGTGCAATAGCATATACGAAACCTGTATTTATAACTACAGTACACCTTGTGCTGCCCAACCTGTGGGTCGGGGGCTTTAAGGGGTCTGAGGATAGATATGAGGATTTAAGAGACAAAAAGAGAAGAGTATGCATTTCTACGACACAAAATTCAGTTAATTTTTTTCATATTTTTCTCATAAAATTCTAAATATTTTTATTTGTATTTGAAAATAAAAGAAAACAAATCACTCTCTGGTCACATGACGGGAGTGATCGAGTAGTAGGGTCATAACCACTGACTTATATAACTCCAGATTTTAATATTTACAGCTGATTTTTCAAATTTGAGTGAAATAAAAAAGAATTGCCAATGGCATTTGGACGAAAGTAGAAATAACATCAACCACCACTGCACAAGAGCTGTAAAATAAACAGCTCAAGATGTAAAAACACTTTCTACTCACAGCCTCCTAATTGCCAATGCAAGTCAAAATCCATCTTTTCAGAACTGATTAGACCGAAACCCAACCACAGAAATCAGATTTCACTTTCCCCCCTCGCTGATCACACATCATCCCTGCATGAATACTCAGAAAAACCTCTTCTCTCACTTCACTTTTTTTTTTTAAGTCGTCATCTCGCCAGCAAGTGACAGAGACCACAAAGCGGACTCACCTGGACCAGAGTCATTTGCGAGCCGAGGGCCAGCAGGATCTTCTCCGTCTTGGTGGGGTAGGGGTTGTCCCGGTGCTTGTAGAGCCACTGCTTGAGCGGCCGTGCCATGTCCTGTAGGGCCTGACGCTTGTGTCGCACTTTACCGCCGCTGGGACGACCCCTGTGGAGCAGCAAGTGGAATAATATCAGCAGGATGTGTAGACTGTACATATAGAATAAAACCTATTAAAGATGTTATATTAATGTGCAAATAAAACCTGGTTAAACTGTGTGTAAGGGGACATGGACATATATGTGACACATTATTGGGGCTTTTTTCTTTCATCTAAACCAGGACTGTTTGTTCTTTTCTGTCCAGCACATTTATTTATTTATATATTTAACAAAAAACTTTTTTTTGACTTAAAACTTGGCAACAAAAAAAGCAGTATTAAGACTTTTTTCAATATGTGAAGGAGGGATGATGTGACGTGTGCCTATTCTACATTTATCAGTGACATGATGAGTTCATTATATGAGGATAAAATGTTGGTAAACAGTCTAGATTTTCTCCTTTTTCAAATTAAAGTAAAATCAGGTTTTAGAGCCACGAAGGAGAAACAGGTACATGTTATCTATTAAAGTGAAATAAACAATGCTGTGCAGCTGCAAGAGGAGACTTTAGTGGACCGGCATGTTGTCTGAATTCGTTAGTCATGACACATAAAGTGAACACTCTATACAGTGTGCAATTTTCTCACCCAGAGCTCTGCAATTAAGCTCAGAGAGGCTGGATTAAAAGAGGGAGACAGAGAAATAGGCAAGAGAGGGAGAGAGAGTGAGGCTGAGGCAGACAGAGGCAGGGAGAGAGACACACAGCCACTCGCTGTTTATTTTTCACTGCGTGTCCCACAAACCGCCAACACGTTGCAACGAAACAAACAAAAACATTTTGCTCAGGCGCACATTTTTTGCCAGATTAACATTTCACACCCAGGAGAAGTGGACCGAGAACAATGTAGCCGGGTCACAGTTGCAGCCAAGCCATCACACAAGGGACTGACAAAAAAACTGAAATTATACTTCTGGTTTTTGCTTTACAGAAAAAGGCCCGTGACATATGTCCAGAGGGTGCTATAAAACATCACAGCAGGGACATGAAACGTGAGATTAGAAACATATATTCTTAAATCCCAAATCATCAACTCAGTGCTGAGTGCAGCTACCAACAGCTCCTGTACGAGCAGGGATATTATCTAAAATAAAACACCACAGAATATCACAAAATCACAATAAATGTCTTCCTGAGGAACTCAGACACTCTGTGAGCTCCTACAGGAACACTAACATTCTTCATTCAAGTGCGTCTGAAGCAGTCTGATGGTTTTCCTGCTCTGTGAAGTCTCACCTTCCTCCAGGTTTTATGAACCTGTAGATGTCAGTATGGTGCTGTGCTCCACGTCTCCCTTTATCTCACCAAAAAACTCCACTGACTGCAGATGTAACATATTTCAGTCTAACCTCAAGTCTGCCTGAGGTTCATGTTCTACAAATATTTTCCTTGTAATCTAGATCAGTATGAACATCCGAAAGGACATTTTACTCCGTGTTCTGAACTTTGGGTTAAACACTCGCACACACACACGCACCTCTGTTTAATAATTTAATGTTCTTCATTAGCACTGATGCTTCCCTTGAGGTGGCACCGTACAGTCACTAAACTCTCTCGTATCATTCAACGTTACTCCTTCTTCTGAAGGTCACTGCTGCCCATCTGTTCCCTCTCTCTCATATGTACCCGATAAACATGCAAATAACACATAACAAATAACAGAGCTGCGTGATGTTTTCTTACACCTGCTCCCCAGTCGCATAAGGGGAAAACAAAAATAAAATAAGTGTTTAAAAAAAACACTTGGCCCTCATGTGATTGACTAGACCACACAGAGAGTTGAAGGGCGAATTTATTTATTGGAAACAGATGGGGACTTCTATAACACATGCTACTGAACACGGCTGACCTACTTATTAATTTTAAGATTAGCTGTGAACATCAACACCTAAATGAGGACCAGATTTGGAGACGGTTAAATATTAATTCCCTGATCCATCAGATCCTGTTGCATTAGAGCCACATTAAAAATGTCAGACTGGATAATCAAATCTGGGTTTCAGTCTTGAGATGTTAACTGTAAGAAGTTAAAGTTTTAAACCTATAAAGACTTTACTTAGGGATATTTTAACCGTGCGTAAATTTCAGATTTCTGTGCGTAAATGCGCAATTTTACACATCTAAAGAAACTATTTTATCAAACAGAAATCAAAGTAATAGTTCAGTATTATCACTCAAGAAGGCTCATACACACACACACACATATATAAATAACTAATGTAACTCTACAGGAGTTTGACCCAAGCAGCCCGATCTGAGCTGGATATTTCTTATCCTGTCTTCAGTTTGCGCACAAGGTGGAGAGATAACCACACAGCTCTGATAACAAACCCATCATTGTGCTAACGTATGCGGAGTGAAACAGCCGTGAAATAGAGGTATTCCTCATCAGTAACTCCGGACTCCAGTTCGTCCACATGTTAATAAAAGCCACACATGCTGACCAGCAGCGTTAAACGCCAACAGAACGCTCCACATACCCGCTCCGCCGGTGTCTGATGGCCTGGTTGTCTCTGATGGTCTGGTTGCTGGAGAGGAGGTCTGGATGTTGCCCGTCGATGACTTCTAGATAATTTCTGCTGCTCATTTCCACCTCTTTCGCCTTCTCCTCGAAGAGGACCTGGCTGCTCAGCTTGTTAAACACAATGGTGTTCATCTTTGGCCAGATATTCCTCCGATTTCTCTGATGCGCAAAAATTAAAAAGGAAAAAAAGAAAATCTCCTCGGGTTTGTCACAGTGTCCCCGTGTCTCTCCTGTGGAACAAGTGTGGATATTTTACAAAAGGAGCCGTCACATATACTTAACAAACTGCAGTGTGGTCTAAAATGTGACCTTTGGTTGGTGAAAAAAATCCTCTGATATCAGCAAAAATCATCTCTGGATACGAATTTAATATTTCTGCTATAAAACGCGCATTTACCGGATAAATAAACATGTGACACCTTCACTGTGGTGTGTGTGTGTGATTAGGTTACCTTCCACTATGTGCCTGCTCATACAAATACGCTGCATAAACCAGCCTGCAGACTGTCTTGAGCTGAGGCGGACCGTGCGTAACTGCGCTGTTGTGATGCGTCATTATAAGGTCGCTCTTTGTAAACATTTGCATCTGCGTTTCCAAATCATAACAAAGGATTTATGAAAAGCCTAAAAGTCCAAACATGAGTTAGCTATCAGTTTTTGGAAAGCAGCAAACAAACAAAAAATAACAGGGAAGATGCTTTTAATGGTCATCAGTGCAGACAGCAGGTCCTTCATGAATCATGTGCGTAAATTCATTTTATTTTACTTGCGCGCAATAAAACCAAAAACTGTTTGTTCTCCTGTTCAGCTTCATTCCTGATTTTTTTCTCAGAACAAGTGACATAATTCCGCTCAATTCTATTTAATACAGTTTATTTTATTTTCAACAAACAACCATGGAGAACATATAATTTCCTACAGTAAAGCTACAGTACAGACTCCGCGGTTTGGTTGTAAAAACTTGATTTGTGTTTAAAAAGAAGAAAAAAAGTGTTTTAAAAATTCCAAAGCATCTTGAATATTTCTGTCCAGCCTCTTTTGCACTGCGGTCGCACGTCGCTATAAACCCTGAACGGTTTATTTTGGTTGGTGCTCTCCCTCTTTTTAATGCAAAACAAACATCCCTGCAAGCTCCAGAAAAGTGACATTTTGTTTTTCTTTTCACTTTGAGTTTAGGATTTCTCTGGACAGGCTGAATATTGGATCTGTCACGGGGAGAGACGCACAGTGATGTGGTGCCATCAATGTCCTGCTGCCAGATATGAAGCCAACAGGACCATGTAGTGATGACCAAACAAAAACCAGCAGAGGGTTTAGGATTCATATTTATGTTAAATATTATGTGTTAATAAGACTTGAAAAGACGTTAGAATAAACTCAAACCTGCCCATTCAAAGTTGAGTAAAGTGTGTTTATCCTTCACTACATCCCTGGTTCCTAACCTCAATAGTCTTGAGGACATGTCCACGCTGAGCCTGTCGGTCCCTTCCTAAAACAGCCCTCAGTGTGTCAGTGAGTGTGTCTCGGTCAGTTACCTGTCCCGGGCCCCTCCTGCGTCTCTCTGCTGTGTAGAACAATAATCCTGTTTCCAGTCGCCCATTCCCTGCTCACATGTTCCCGTCCTGAGATCCTGAGCTCAAACCACACGGACCGCCGTCTCCTCCTCCGCTTTATCCAGCGGCCTGCGCCGCGCCGCCCGGGACTCTGAATATCTCACCCTGCTCATGTTTCCTAGTACACGGCCCGAGCCTGCGAACATACTGTGGATGGTTTACGCCGGTTCTGGGGCCGAGGCCAGCGGAGGGGAAGAGAGGGAGGGAGGCATCACGCTGTAAAAAGTAGACTCCTTAAATCATTGAGTCCATGGTGGAGTCTGAAAATGTTACTTTGCTTGAAGCAAATGTATCCAGCTGACATGGGAAAACATCTCCTCCTCACAGGGCTGATGCTGGCCTCAGGGATTCTCTCTACACAAGTTACAGTTTCTTAATACTTTGTCATGTTTTTCCATGTTTCAAGTCTTGATGTAACTTTCTAATAAGGCATCCCATGTAAAGATTAATTAAGTTAAAGTATCCAGTCACTAATGGCTTCATTAACAGATAATAAAACAATAAGTCATGTCCTATAGTTCAGTTACAAGACATTAAAGGAACAGCTTGTAGAAAATGCTCTAATCTTCTTTCTGGCAGAGGTCAGATGAGGAGATTGATCTTACTTCTATCTAAACTCTACTTCTGGTGATCAGCTAGTTTAGCTTAGCTTAGCACACAGATAAAACTGCTAGCCTGACTCTGTACTGGTAATAAAACGTATTTACCACTATCTAAGCTGTGCAATGTTTGTGGGCCTAAACGCTGTCCAATCAAGTCCACTGGATCTTGTATTCCGTTGGAATAATATGTGTTAACACGTAATAATGCAGAGCCTGCCTTTATTGATGTACATGACAGTCTGTGGCCAGATAATTATTTATAATTTGTCTTTTTAAAAATAGGAACCCAGCGATCTCTATAAACCTATCCAAGCCCAGTCTCAGTCCGAAGTTGTCGAAATCTGGGGCTTGGGCAGTGACTTGCTGCGTCAGAAACCAACAAAAAAAGGTGTCCTTTAACGTCGGTATGATACGCGGCCAGTTGCCCTTATAGTTTAGGGGCGCCTGGAGGCGTCAGGGGAAACACGGTGGGACAAGGACGAAGTTAAGGCGGCAAAAGTCCAAGTGAGGTGGGCAGGAGAGGTGGTGGATGGGTCCAACAAACATCGACCTTCACCCGAGAGAATGGTGTTCGTGTCCCGTAAGATTCTAAAGCCAAACCCTGTTCTTTTTTGTCCTTAACCAACCACGTGTTTTTGTTGTTGAAGGAAAAAAAACATCAATGTACCAACGTTGTGCGTTTATTTTGAAAGAGACTGGATGTAAACATTAAATTTCCTGTGAAAACGGAAGTGTATTTTGAAAGAAGACAATGCATGTGACAGGCAGAACTTGACACGGTGTCCCAGAACATCAACAACCAACACGCTGTATCTGGACGTGAAAAGTCCATGACCAAAACGTCAATATGTGACGAGATCCGTGTGAGAATGTGTTGCCTATCCACACCAAATCAAACACTTTCCAATTTCATGGTGAAGGATTTTCGATTTCTGTGAATTTCGGCTGGCGATAAAAACAAGCCAATAGTTAAAATATCGACTTTGTTTATGCGGTCAGTGGATTTTCTCGGATATTAGTGGCCAATGTCATAATTCCATTGTTGACACTGTCACACAACAATAGATACTCATGGACTGATCCATTTGTTCTCACAACAGAGTGTCCTCTTTAACAAAGATAAGATTATAAAGACAGAAAAAGTGGAAAAGTTTAGCAGCTGAACTTGATCGAGAGGGTGCTGGTAAAAATACTTCATTTTCAAGGTAACATATAGAGAACCACTCATTCATTTTCAACTGTTTTAGCTAAGGATGTTATGCTGTGGACATTAAACCTGTCAGAAATTGCTTGTATAGTCACTGTGAGAGGTATACTATAAAACCCAACCATAGGATTAGCAATAGCGTTACATCAAGTAGTCTATTTCTGTTGTATACACATGATCAATTGATGATTGTGTGATGATGCAAACCTTTAATTTCCGATGTAATATATGGAGTGCAAACATTCGTGTTGGTGTTGATGTGAAATACTTGAAAGCAAAAAATCGTCACACAATACCTCTTGTTTTTGTCATTTCGTCACTGGTGTGTAAAGGCCATAAGTGACACACTTGCCCGAACAAATTGGCAATTAATCAAGTTATAAAAACATACTCACATGCAGTGACCTTAGCTTCAGGGCCATTCAGGGTCTGGGGCCCCAGGCCTTGACCACCTGGTAATCCAGCTTTGGGATTAAAGGAATCCGCCAAACAAGTCAAACGATACTGGAACCAATATGAATCTCCATAACACATTAGCAAAGTCTGTGACCAGAGGAAAGTCTTTCAACACTGAAGCAAAGTCAGTTGGTGAGAGTGACATTTTTTACAGCCCCTGCACTGAGCATGGAGACTGAGCTAAACCTATTACCAACTGTCTGCTGCAGGCACACTTTACAGTGCAGTAAACCTGTTTTGGATGCTTGTAAAGACTGTATCTTGTTCCTTCGCTGCACAAACTGTGCTCCTACATGCTCAAATGTTTAAGTCTTAACTTTACCACATTAGATTTTAGAACATCTTATGAGTAACTTTCTCTGTATTACATACCTGAATAAAGCTGCACATCTTCTTTTTAGAGGACATCTTCTTCATTCTTCCTGAAGCTGACGTCGTATCAACGCTTCAGCTGGAATGATAATTATTCCATCAGATTCAAACACAATCCAAGCTGGTTTTGGTAACATTTAGAGAGAGAGAAATTCTTACTGTATATAGCCATGCCACGGCCGATTACTCCTGATGCACCCTCTCATTGGCTCCCATTATAAAAGCTGTCACATTATGGGCTCATGAGTCATAGCTTCTGAGGTCGTCAGCTGTGTGTTCCTTTGGGGTTTATCCAAAGTAGTGATTCAAGGGACGTGACTAAGCAGCAAGAGCCATATGAAGGGTTAGGGATCCATGTAATTATTGTTTATTTGTGCTTATTTTCATTTAACGGGGGAAGTTAACTTTTACTAACAGCTTGTGCAAACATGCCATGAATGAGCCAGTCATGTAATCACTTTAATTAAGTTTGGGGAGGGTTTGTTTGCTTAGGATATACACAATATGTATGTTTTCCTTCTCGCCTGAGGTGAACTTTGGTTACCCCCCGTGACCTTTTAACTGATATCTGAACCTGTAACGACCTTCTTTGGCGATGGGAAAATATGGACCTGTCGCCAGCATCTCTTTAATCTTAATCCACCTTCTCCAAAGCCTCTGCTTTGGCTCACTATATCTGTGTTTCAGTCTGCGGCCTGTTGTCCAGTGTGGGCGTACAAAACGATTCAACAGGTAGGACCATCAATCATGATGTCCTGCTTTGTAGGGGTTGGTGGCAGGGACTCTGCAGGCGTCCCCTGGACAGCTCTGTTTCATCTCAGGCTGGAGTTCATGAATTACACTGGCATCTGCTTTCCTTGTCCTCTAATCTTTGTAGCTCCACTGGTCACTTTGGCTTTGACCAGTAATGGTTTTTGAAGCCTGGCACCAATACCAATACACCGATATTTTTAGTCTGAAGTTGCAGACAGCTGAAACATTGTGCAGATGATACAGGAGCTCAGGAGCTTTTCATGTGACACCTGACTCTCTGGTATACATAGCATAGGGAAACATGGGCTACAGCACCCGTTTAATGGGTTTGAATAAAAAGTTAAATCTATAAATAAATGCTAAAAACTCCTTAATATCAACACAAAAATATTTTACTGTCTGATTTCTAGTTAAAAGGATATCCCAAATTTTACACATCAAAGTCTGTTGCCTTATTATAAAGAGTAGCTACAATTCAGCCTGTGAAAACACTTGTCCTCTAACGTCCTCTGTGGCCCCCGGCAGTGCACCTGGCTTGAAGGACAATTTTCATCGTGGCCAAACAGTGGAATTACAACCTTTACGTCCACCAGGTGATGCCTTTGGTCCAAAAACATTGTGAATGAGACGTCTGTAAATCAGTGAATATATTTTTTTTGAGCATCACATGATATGGGGACAGGGACACGTCATGTGTGGACGGGACCATATGATATGTAGACAGAACCATGTCATGTCTGGCTAGCTCACGAACTGTGAGAGCTATTTAGCTCGGTCGCTAACAAGACACAGTCAATGTAAAAGACACTGGCTATTTGTACCATCGACTCCTGTGTCATTTCCTAAAATCCACATTTGTGGAGCAGAGGAGAGTTAAATAAAAGTAATAATAATATAATAATAATAATAGTAAAGCAGCAATAGTTTTGTCCATTTTCGACTCTCCGACTCTCAGTTTCGTCAAAGGCCAGCACAGTCAAGATGGATTGCTACTGGTCAACGTTGCACATTTTAAAAGAAGAACGTGACACATAAATATTTGTGCATATTTACGTTGCCCTTTTAAACAAATCTTTTCGCTGTGATTCAACTGAAATGAGCTAATTTTGCTATGAAATTTCAAATGCTGATGTCACTGGAAGTCAAGAAATGTTGGCCTCTGTCCTTTTTGACCATTTTTTAATCTATCATTTGCTATTTCCCAATCTTTGTTTTAGTGTTATTGATGGAGCACCCCTTTAATAAAGGCCCAATATATCATACACTGATTTATATCAGCACATCAGATATCTTGCGCTCTGTATCCCAACATCTGGAGCTTCGTTTTCATATAATGCCGGAAAAGAAACCTCAGTTTGACGTCACCCCACCTCCTCCGTCCAAGACGATTTAATTTTAAATGCTATACGTCAGTGTAATTTTGGGAACATGTAACTCTGTTCTTGCATCTAATCCCTGTACATGTTTTATATACATATGACACTCAGTCTTGCATTGTTTTATATCACGTCTACTGGAGTTCATTTGTATGTGGGTTTGGTCTGGCCTGCCAGAGGGGCGGCTGTAGTGAAAGTTTTATTTCCTTGCACTCATAACATTTGTTTTCTCCTTAAACTTCCAATTTAACTCTGATCCCTTTACAGAAAACACACCACTTACGGAGGCAATCAAATGTTTCTGCTTTTTAATAAATAGAGTACTGTAGTAAAGAGGCAGCAGAAGATGAAATCAACATTGTAGCTGCAGCCTCAAATCGAAGACTTGTGTGCCCTTTCTGAGGCACTGAATGTAAAATTTAAAAACAGACATTTGTCTCACATCATGGATCCAGCAGTGAACACCCTGTTTTTGCCTTGGGGTGCTCCATCATTCAATGAGTATTAAAGGATCTGGCTATGAAAGGTGGCCATTACTAGAAATCAGTGTTAGCTCAATGTCAACACCTTACGCCATTACAATCCAAATTATTTTTTAAAACCCCAGTCTCTGCACCCATAATCTGCCCCTCATTTAAGTTGATGTTTTCACTCCAGACTTGGACTTAATTTCGCCGTGTAAACCAAGTTGGAATTACATACTGTAGCACACGGACTACTTGTAAAGCCACAGACATATTTGTTCAATAGTTTGCCAGCTTTGGTGGAAAATGTGACTGAGGAGAAAATTTGCAGGTTGTTTAAAATGACCCAATTACTGTTTTCAGAGGGGTTTTAAACATTTGGGACACTAATCAGCGAGTTGAAACGTGTGCTGTCTGTCCATGTCTACTGAAAATAATCAAGAGTCAAAACCAAGTGCCATTAGAAGTCACTGGAATTGCTCCTTGAAATTACAGTGGGGAATAATTGCAACTTGGAACACCCAGTACTCTTTTAACCCTCCCGTCCTCTGTTGTCTCTCTAAATATGGCTTTCCAAGAATACACAAATGGCTACGACACAGGCGCATGCTGCTTCACAGGGAGGAGATGCCAGCTCAGTATCCAGTGTACATCGAGGTGATGGATACATCTGTCAGAGAACATGCTTTCATTGTGAACCGGACCCTCTGATTTTCTTGCACTGGCGATCCAAGTTGAATTAAGTCAGACAAAGCGTGCTTTTTGTGTGCCTAGAGCCTCGCCAGAACCACTCACTCATGTTAGAATAACAAAGAGGCATATCTGACGTTGTCATTTATTATGCCAATGTGAGAACGGCAGTGAAACGTTTCAGTTATTCGGGTGTCATCGCCTCTATAATTCTGCTCGTGCTATCTTTGGTTGTTGAGCGTCCAGGTATTTTTCTGTGTGAGCAGACAGTTGCAAAGCCCTGAAGTATTTGGGAGTGCTTGGGCAAACTGACAGACAGCGGTGAGCTAGACTGGAACAGGGTGTTATTTATGCATCGCACAGAGGGAAAGGACATTTATTAATGTCAGAATCAGAGCAGGACGAAAAAATTGGAGTAGAGGGGTCAAACAGAAGAGAGTGCCACATGAAAAGGATGCAACACCACACCAAAGCGGAAAAACGCATTTTGAATATTTGCCTAATTGACCACTTTTGAAAATATTACTCTTAATTCTGTGAAGAAACTCAAGCCGGCGGTGTCTACCACAGTTTTGTACTTTGTGCTCATGTCTCAAAGCGCGCAATCAGTTACAGATTTAAATAGGATGTTCTATAATGCCTTGCTGATGATTTGTTGATTTGGTGCTATTCCCCTCAGTTGCATGTCTTCCCCTCAGGTCCAGAGTTGTGATAGCTTGATGAAAAGATTGTGATGAAAACTCTGGGATAATATAATTTTTGGTGGGGTGCCATACGGAGCTCTCAGGTTGGTTCACGATCCAGCAGGGGAAACCTGGACGCGCTTATGGTTCACAGCTGTGCAGCTGGGAGCGTGTGCCAACTCATCACTGTCTGCTGTGTGAGGAACTTGGCATTTCTGAGCATCTTTACTAGACATTATCCTTCGTCTGCAGATGAATATAACTGCCTGTTGGCTATCAGCGTCCTCTCCCTTCCAGTTTGATGTAACTGCGAGAAGGAAAGGTCCAGAAAGGCTGTAGGTCATGCAAAAACTTCTGTGAACACAAAGCTGAAAAGTACTCCGAACATCATCACATGTCACATTACGGAGGAAGTTGCAGAGTGAGACAGACAGTAAATCAGCGTACAGAAAAATAACTGCAAACATGTTGTTCCTTAAAAAAGATGCAGTTACCTTTTGAGGCCTAATCAGTGTGATTTTATTAAAGCTACAGTCATACCTTCCAAGTTTCATCAAATCAGCAGTGGTGTCTAAGATTTCACAATTTCCTTAATTTCAAGGTCAGGTACAGAAAAAAAGCTCTGATCTGTTAATGTGGTTGACAGGCATATCCTAAACCCCACGCCCCCCCTCCCTCTACCTTACACTGACTACAACAGACAGACATCAGATCCGGTGAGTACAGACTGTTTCATTAGAAATGCTAACATGTTGAGTGGCGTAACAGTTCAGGAAGAGCCAGATGACTAATCTAACAGAAGTCCTGCACGGAGCCTGCTCCAATCTGCTCTGGCTCTTGAAATCACTGCAGAAAAATGTTTTGATAAGACAGAAAGTTGCACTGTTGATGTGTTGCAGCTGAAGTTCACAGTCCTGAAAGGGAAAATTTGCCACCTTTTATGTAGACGTCTAATCAGTGTTGATGGTAGTCGAGTGGAGCTATGAATTCCTCTGCGTACTCTATCGACTGAGAAAGCTGAATGCAAGATCTGTTGTTGCCAACATTTTATGTGACAGTGATATAGTTAGAGGCAAGGAAGAACTACAGCTATTTCAGCTTGCCATGGGCATGCTCCGGATGCTACTAAAAAAACAGAACATCCTTGTTCTCTTCACTTGTATTGCAAACTAGCTGCATTTCCAACAGCGAAAATGGCATCAATAAAAATATGAGTGCAGACAATGTTATGGACGAGAATACATTTTACAGTGTTTTGGCCGACGTTGATATTCAGCCGTATGAGCCAGAGGATATGGCCTAAGAAATACAGCAGAGAGAGGCCAAGGCTGCGAACTGCATTAACAGTGCAAAGAGGATATGATCGCAGGGACCATCCAGGACCTGAGACAGAGCTCAATCCATCCTGGTACATGTAGGCACTGCCGGCATGGCTCAGAGAGCAGGAGGACTTGAAGCAGGACTTTATTGCTTCAATCGACTACATTTACCATCAACACTGATTGGACAGCCACAAAAAAGGTGAAGAATTTTCCCTTTAAAGCCTGTCAAAGCCATAGACTGTATAAAAATAATGGACGTAGCCACCGTGATGTCACCCGTTGGTTTATAAGCCATACTAAATGGGTGAGTTATATAAGGATTCATCTCCATACAGCTGTAATGAACAGGGAATTAAGCTATAGAGACCAAAACTGTTTTTGTACCACTCTGTAAACATGTTTATTTCTAGTGTAAAGTTAGGCATTTTAACAGGAGTACTAGGTGAATTGACTCGCTCTTGGAGCCAGCCTCAAGTGGCCATTAAGAGGAACTGCAGTTTTTGGCACTTCCGTGTTGACTTCACTTTTTGGCCCTGGAGGTTATCGCGTAGTCAAAGCATAAAGTGGCAAGGTGAATCCCTGCTTCTTTGCCACTTGCAGGGCTGGTGAACAATTGTAGCTGGTGAGCTGGCTACTGATACGCAAACAAGCCTGGTAGGGTTGAGCCGAAAACTTGGATGAAATGAGTATCCGATACAGATAACGTACTTTATACGAATACGAGTACTACATGAGTAAAATGTGTCAATATCTGTACTCCTGAAATCCTTATTTGGGTACCTGTGTTCAATCTCCTGCTTTTTTTTTTTTTTTTGATAAAAAATGACCTGACGTTACATTCTGAGATTGTTGTATGTAAACAGTTTTCTAAAAAAAAATAATTAATATAGCAAGTTCTGATCAACCTATATCAATATCAGGCTTAAAATAACAACTTCAGATTAGGTCCCTTTCAATTGAACCTCCACCCACTTCCGGGTTAAACTCTATCGATTTTGAGTACAGATACAGACACGGATCATTTAGCTGGTTAAATGTGTGCACCAAAACAAGATGGTCTCAGTCAAGTTACAAACGAACTCTGGTGCGGTTGGTTTGTGGTGAGAACGTGTTCCGACCTGGATCTGAAGCAACTGCAGTCACATGACACATTGTTTGGGTTAAACATGAGCATGTTACAGTCCTGGAGGATTATTAATGTGCGCCTCCTCCTGTACTGCCTTAATATGCACATTCAGCACATCCAATGCATCAAAACATTGTTCTAGTTGGAGCCGCGCCTCGTTTTCAAACTGTATGCTTTGACTCAAATGAACAATGACAGCAATATAGTCCACGATGAGCAGCGCTAAAATCAACCTGCGTAGTTGTCCCTCTATTGTGACATTAGAAAGTGTCACATTTATCTTGACAGTGTACTCTTCTTAAACGTTTGCTTTACTTCCTGGATTTTTCCCACATGGAAATTCTGACCAATCAAGAGCAGCTTTCTCACACAAGGCATTTGATCTGGTCCGCTTGTAAATGCTGCCGTGAGAACACGAACCAACTCTAGGCAATTATACAACTTTGGAACAACATGAGTCCCTGATTCAGACCAAAGGAGACAACCACAGGTCTGACAGCACCCAAAGGCTTATCAGAGGTCAGCAGCACTGTCAAGACGGTTTGCCATTGGTTAACGGCACAGATTCATGTGTTAACATTAATCAAAGCTTAAATTCATGCGGGTTTTACTTCCCTTTGAAAGAATCAAATGATCATTTTTACCGGAATGAACTGATTTTGCTGCTGTGATCAAGCCCTTAGTCTGCTACCTAAAACTGAAGCCAATATTGAGTCAGTTTCACACATAGTGAACAGAATTTCTTCAAATACACACACACACACACAAATATATTTTTGCCACTCCATATATCATATTTAGTAGAGAAATTAAAAAATAATATAACTTGAGCAGACAAAAATCCATCCTGTGCTCAATAAATTAAGTGCATGTTTGCTAATACTCACAAAGCACACAATAATAAACTCTACTCACTCAGTTTTACTCATTTCTCTCTAATCCCCTATCGAGCACTCTCCAACCTTTGGACACTTGCTCACAGTGACTGAGAGAATTTATTATTATGTGCTTATGCACAGCGAGATTTAACACAGAAATTAGTACAGATGGGATTTTTGTTTGCTCAAATTAAATTACTGTTTGCACAACAGTCTGTTCAAAACATAATATTTGTACGTGCAAAAAGTCTTTTTGAGCATGACGCTCAGAATCGAACACAGAGAACGTTCGTTAATCACAGGCCTAATGTTTGTAATGACCAAAGCCACAGCTGTCACGACCAATATTAGTGTTTTTGAGACCTTTTTGGAGACATTAATCTTTCAGCCTTGAAATCTGACGCAGACGCTGTGGTATTTGCCCACACATTTCTCTGTTTATTTATTGTCATACCAGCTTGTTATTTCCACTTTATGAAAGGGGATGTCAGGATTCATTAGTGCAGTGAAAGCCCTTTTTAAAAAGTCTCCAAAAATCACTTAGAAATGACGGGGATCACACGACAGCACTTTCACCTTCTGAGGAGTGTAAAATCAGGAGATCTGGTGAGCGACTGAAGGAAGGAAACAGATGCAGAGAGGCAGCAAGCTGCGTGTGAGCAGGACACGCGAGGCTCGCTCCAACAGACCTGGTGGTGTGAGCATGCTGTAATGATATAAAAGCTAATTTACAGATTGAGAACAGAAGCCGTGTTCACCCCCTCGTCCTCGGCTACCAGAGAGCGCTGCTCTCTGTTTGGATGGAGCTCTGAGAGGCCGTTGTGTATGTGCATGTTTTTAATGGCAGCATCGCAGGCAAACCACGCTGCTGCTGCTGCTGCTGTGCAACAGTTTGTGATTTTATATTAAAAAACGGTCCTTAGACACTGAAGGGGACGGAAAGCCACTTCTAATATTTGGAAAGAACTTTTACTGTTCATTAGTTTCTTTTATGAAATATTGCTGCAGAACACCCGAGGAGATGTGGGATCTTTTAAAAACTTCAAAAGAGCTGTTCCATTTTAAAACAATTGAGCTAGTATCACAATACAAAGCTCGCTCTCTGGAGAGCTGCATGACTGTAAAAATAAGCGATATATATTTATTACTCTGTCCACCCAAAATGCGGACAGACAATTTTCAAGACTGTCGAAAGGATATTTCCCCACATAAGTCTTGTGTAATGTGTAATAAAGTCGACGCATGTGGTTGCATCCATCACCCTGACCTATGGGAAACCTCTGCTGGAGTCTGGACAGGGTGAAGGTTAGGCCAATGGTGAGATGTACAAATTGAGATACGGGGTGTGGCAGATGCCAGGGCCCTCACGTTCCCTCAAAACAGGAGCAACAACATCAGGGATATCCCTCCACTATTTCCATCCCTTCCGTGAACTGATGAGAAGCATCGGATCTTGAATGGTGACCAGAAAAGGCCAGAGCCGGACGTAATTGCTGCCTCTGCCGAGGCGTGGAGGCATAACCTCTAATTTCTCGTGAATAATGTTCCTGTGTCAGACAGCCAGCCAAAGAAAGTGGCAGTTTCTGTTCTCAGAGGGTTTGTGGCTCGGCTAATACACTCAACTGTGGCTTTATGACCAACTGGCCCGAGGGCCAGGCTCCTGAAACCAACTTGCTACTTCCCCTCGGCGTCTCCCCTGTGCTCTGCAAGGTTCAGCATCAGGTTCAGAGCGGATATTAAAGCACTGTGTCTTAAAGTGTTGTAAATTAGGCCTCACCATTTCTGAAGACAGTGCAGCCAATGAGCAAAGCTCTGCTGAAAGGTCTCTTGTCAACACAGTCAACAGACTAAATGTCAGCATTGTACATTTGTACATTATTATGTACAGGATATGTCAAAACTTTACGAGTCTTTACATTTTAACAACACTATAGTTAACGCCTGGTTATGTTTAGCTACAGAAACCACTTAGTTATCAGAATAAGATCACGTTGGGGCTTTAAACACCTGTTTTTGTTGGCGCAATCGCTGCTGGAAATGCCATCATTGTCTTGCTAAAGCAACTGGTTTTGTTGTTGGTCTTGAACAGTGGTCTACATATTGGCAGGCATCCTACCTAGGTGTCAAACCCTCCACCATCCGCTCCACCTGCACATGACAACAAATGGCAGCGATGGTGGTATAGTGGTAAGCATAGCTGCCTTCCAAGCAGTTGACCCGGGTTCGATTCCCGGCCATCGCAGTCCTTTTGGGGCAGCAGTAGCTCAGTCCATAGGGACTTGGCTTGGGAACCAGAGGGTCGGTGGTTCAAGTCCCCGACCGGACCAAAATATGGAGCGTGGACTGGTAGCTGGAGAGGTGTCAGTTCACCTACTGGGCACTGCCGAGGTGCCCTTGAGCAAGGCACCGAACCCCCAACTGCTCGGGGCGCCTGTCCATGGGCAGCCCCCTCACGCTGACATCTCTCCATTTGATGCATGTATAAGGCCCTGTTTGTGCCTGTGTGTATTTGTAAAAACAGAGTGAAAACTTGGAAGTTCCCCTTGCGGGACTATTAAGGGTATATAAAATAAAATAAATTTAAAAAATAAAAATACATCTAATCAGAACTACATCGCTTTATGAAATAGTTTGTTAAAGGATTTGTTGAACATTCGGGGAAATACATTAATCTGCTTCCTTTCCAAGAGAGAAATATGAAAACAGCTGGTCGCTGTTATAGTTTAACAGCACTGGCTGGCATTGGGGAAACGCGGCAGGACAAAAAAATTAATTTAAGGCAGTAAAAGTCCAAGAGGGGCAGGAAACAGGAATGGTGGGTCCAGCAAACACCGACTTTCACCTGGGCATTCAATGTTCGCATCCCGTAAGATTATAAAGCCAAACCCTGTCTTTTTTTCCTAACCCTAACCACATGCGTTAGTTGTTGAAGGCAAAAAAACCCCCCATCAATTTGTGGTGTTGTACTGACGCAGTGCTTTTATTTTGAAAGAGACTGTATGTAAACATTAAATTTCCTGTGAAAACAGACGTGTATTTTGAAAGAAGACAATGCATGTAACAGGCAGAGCTTGACACGCCGTCCGGGATGGTGTCAAGTTCTATGGAGAGAGTAAGGCTTGTGCTAATAACGTTAGCATGTTGTATTTGTTTGGAAAACGTGTTTAGTATAAGACAGTTGTTTTGTCGGTGAACTTTGTGAGTTGTAATGGAGCTGAACTTTGTAACGTTACCTTTGTTAAATGTTGCTGTTGTCCCTGGCTTTATGAGTAGAGGAAATCTCTGCTAGCTGCTAGGCTAATTTATACAATGTAAAATGCCATAGGCTTGTGCTAAAAACATTAGCATGTTGTATTTGTGGGGAAAATGTTTCCAGATAAAGACAAGTGTTATAGTGAAGCTGATTTGTGTACTTGTGTTTGAAACTGTCTCTATTAAGCCATGTTTAATGTGTGTTTTGAATCAACTAAACTTTACAGCACTTCACAGAAATCCAGCTGCTGACTAGTGTTTTGGAGGTGTAACTGCAGAGTGACACAGACACACCACCGCACAAGTATAAATGCTCACAATGGCGTAGGGTCTGCCGCACAAGTATAAATCCGGCTTAAGGCTAACTGTTTTCCCCATGCTTTGAGTCTTCAAGCTAAGCTAGGCTAACTCCTGTTTATCCACTCCAGCTCTGTACTTAGCACAAAGATGTCAAATTGACATCGATATTCTCATGTCACTGATAAGCTATTTTCCAAAATGTTGAACTATTCCTTTAAATCATAAAAATAAGCTCTAAGAGGGAAGAGAGCTCAGACGAAGAGAAATTAGACTGCACGAGAAAAGGAAAACTTTAGGCAGCCATACAAGAAGAAAACAACGTTTCCCACTTTGTTTGTTGAAGTGACTTCATGCTTTCTCTTTAAACACTATCAGTTTTGACACTGGGCATGTCACAGACATTATAAAGCTTGCTGCATGGAATTAAAGAGCCATTAATCACCGTGAGTTTATTTGCTGTGAATGGTTTGGAGACAGTGGCTTCCTTCAGCTCCGAGCTCAGCTTTTTTGGAGGAAGTTGCTTCTTCAGAGTAATAAGTTCACTCATCTACTCCCCTCGATCCGCGCTCCGCCACTGACCCCCGCTAACAGCTGGTAGTGTTTAAACTTCAAAGAGTGACGAAGATTTTCAACCACATATTTTCAATGTTTTGCTAATTTTCTATTTTAGCACGTGGCTGATATTAATGATGAAAGTCCCATGAGATTCTGTGGCAGCCCCTGTGGTTGAGTGCTGAGCATCTAAGCTAACTGGGACCAGGACAGTGGGATCAGAGAGACAGAGAGGCTGACAGACATGCGCGAGGCCAACAGTCTTTTACTGAAACCTGCTGTGCAAGAGGCTGTCAAGCCTGACATGGCCTGTTTGTAATAAACAAGAACAGAAGACAAAAGAATCAGACGAGCTCGGATCAGCTGCAGCGAGGTGCACAAACACAGACACACACACATCAAATTACTATTTCATTGTCTAGGTATGTACAATACGGAAAAAGGCAGAGTTATAATGCGGGACAAAGCCTTTAAAAAAGATATACAGCAAAATAAACAAGCAGAGCAATTTGCTGCATTTTCCCAAAAATCCATCATTAGATTGTTTTATAGTTGGTGCTGACTGAACGCCATGTTAGTGCTCCGGCACAGAGATGATCCCAACTGGCAAGATATCTACACTTTTTGTATTCACGGACAAAAATAATGAGCTTGTTTGTAAAATATATTTTATTTTTATAATAAATACCCCAACAAAATCTGAAATGACTCTAAATAAATGGTGAGTAATGTGGAAAATCTTGATTTAAGTTCACTCTTCTACATAATATCTGTGCTGGAGACAGGACGCACTATTGTGCTCCTAATTGTTACAGATATTTCTTCTCCACTTATGATAGCAGCTTGAATTTATGTTTTATTATTATTATTGTGGTATTTACACAGAACATTTGTGCAGACTCCCTGCGCTCCTCGCTGCTGCTACATGACCGACAGCAACTTATTCTGTTTGTCTAAATGTCTCATTGTGTACAGACTGTATAAGAGGAGGTTGAGCAACCCGAGCAGATGTGGGTCTTGTTTAGATATTGCGGTCTCGTGCGGATTACTCAAGGAATGTTACTGCGGAGGACGCGGAGTGTTTCACGCTGAACGACGTATGGGGTATTTGGCGTGGGATCAAACGCAAAGAGGGAGCGTTTATTTTTTATCATCGCAGTCAGAGAGCAAGAAGAGGGCTTCCTAAAATGTTTGTATGAACTCGTGATGAGGTAGCTGATGGAAATGCGGAGCTCGGGATAAAGGTTTGATGCTAGAACGGAAGCAGGAGCGCAAACAAATACACACTCATCAGTCGAGATAAAGCATTTTATTCAAAACCTTTCTCAGATCATTTGATACTGACATATTCAAAACACTTGTGGTGCTTAAACTTGTAACACTTTTCTCATACATTTTATTTTTCAAACATATTGAAACAAAACTTGAAGCCAGTGAACAACAAGACAGATGCTCAGGTAGATTTTGGACAGTCCCTGCTGGATTCCCAAGAATGCTGTGATCACTGACTGTCAGTGAAATAACAGGGCCTTCCTATTAGCCAGGGCCAATAGTCGGATGTTGCGCACACAGCCAGCAGCAGCTTCCTGGAGCATCTCATCATCAGAGCCCATGATGTGGATGAGAGGCTGTGGGAGTACAAAGGACGGAGGTTACAGTCGGCAGCAGGAACTAAGGTGCTCAAACAGGTAGCTTGCTTGCTGCACATTGTCATGTCAGCAACAGTCACTGCACACAAGGGGTGAAACGATTCATCAATCTTGAGTGACATTGATTCAACAATCAACAATCAAACATCATCAACGCAAAGTGAAAACGGATCCATATAATTATCTTTAGGTTACGCCTTTATTTTGAAAGTCTGTGTCACTGTCAAACAGCAGCACCCAGATAACAGCAAGCAGCCAAGAAAAAGACGAAACATGTTATTTACTCCAGATTAAATCAACAGTGTGGTAATATTTTGGATTTCTGAGGAAATACAGTCAACAGACAAACACATTACGAGATAAAGAACTCAGGAGACAGTACGTACCTGCCTGGTTGGGCATCTCTCTCCACTAACTTGTCGCTGCAGCAATATTAGCTGCTCTGCTTCATCAATTTAGGCATGAAAACAAAAAAATGCGCATGCAGGCTTAAATTAAACCGAGCTGTTCTGTCGGACATGTTCTGACAAACATGAAGATTTATGCTGGCATGATTGTGGCAACCGAGGTTATTTGTTTCACTCTGGGACTGTCCATCTGTTAAAACACTCTGCTCAGAAGTGATATCTCTTGTGCTCTAACCTATGCTTGCTGGGCCTGAAGTTGGACAACAATGTTGGAGTAACTGTTGAGCGAATATGGACACTGGCGTGCCTATCTACTAAGAGACTAATTCTTTTAAACTGGAAGGAGTGTAAAGTGGCCTGCTTCACAAGGGACTCTTGGCTGAAGGAATATCTAGACGTATGAAACATGGACCGGGCGGCCTGCCTGTTAAAAGACTCTGATAAGGGACTGGGAGACCACTGGGACACTGTCCTCACACTTTTAAAACAGTAGCCTCCAGCTGATGTACACAATGGATGTATGAGATCTGTTGTATGTTATATATCAGTAGTTCCCAACCTTTTAATCTAACCCGTAAATTTGTTAGTTTCTGAAACATAAATGAATTAAATTTTGACAGATTGCACCCCTTACAATCAAGACGGCTTCACAACAACCCCCTGTGGCTCTTTGGCACCGCCCCAAGGGGGTCGCGCCCCCTGGTTGGGAACCACTGTTATGAATGTTGTCCTTGCATCACCCCCCCTTCCCCTGTCCCTTTTTGTTTCTTTCTTCTGATCACTGTTTGCTTTGTCTTGTTGATTTTTGTATCCCTGTGTTTTTCCTTTGTTAAATATGTGTTGAATTTAAAGAAAGAAATAAGAATAAAACTGTTAACAACAAAATAAATAAATAAATAAACCAACAGTGAGTAAGAGAAAGTCTGAACAATACATTTAATTTGTTAAGCTATGAGTAGAGGAAAAGTCTGCTAGCCGCTAGGCTAATTCAAGCAATGTATACATGCTTATTAGGCTAATAATAGTTGACTAACAAGAAACAACTTACATGTCTATGATCTTTGACAGTTATTATATGGCTGAATTTTACTTATGTTAAATGATGTTGTTCGTCCATGTTTTATGGCTGTTAGGAGAAGTTTGCCTTCAGGGCTTTAAACCAGATAGTCCTGAAGTTTTAGGAACAGAATCATGGTTTGGGTTGAAATGAAAAGCTTCTTCCAGAAAGGACTTTATGACAGAGAGCCTGAAGGCTTTCTTACCCCATGTGCTGTTTTATATGTCTTGGTGCGGTGAATTTAAAGTAGACTTCACCACACTTAACCGATTGCAGTTATTTGTGTGTTGTTTTTTATCTTTTAAGGCCAAAAGCAAAAAAGTAAAGTATGGCAGCTTCCTCTGTAAACGATTGTGTTAAATGGGTGTATAATATCATCTAATATCGATCGCAGGCCTCTGATTTGAATGGGATCAAAATCATATCATGGCAGACTTTGTGACATCGATTAATATCGTATTGTGAAACTAGTGTTTACATCCCTGCTGCACACTACCTCCAGCATGGCCTGCAAAGATATACGGTGGCTGTGTGGGGATAAAGCTGCACGTGTCCCTATGTGTGTGTGTGTGTGTATTCAGGGTGTGTGTGTGTGTGTGTCCCACTTTACCCTTCCAAACCATGCCTCAGCAAAGGGGTTACAGCTGCGAGCACACATGCTTCTGTAAGTTTGTTCAGATGAAAGTCGTGCAGGGGCAGGCTCGACATTAAAAACCTGAGCATGAACCGCACCACTTGACAGCCTTTCCGCCGCTCCAAAGGTCAGATTATATCCGACTATTAGTGGCTTGTGTAATGGATCTCGTTAGATCTTATTGCAGAACAAGGTTTTGCGCCCTCCAGAAATCTCTAGCTTTGGAAGTTTATTTTTTGGTTACATAAAACTGAACGTTGAAAAGATCTCTCGTCTGTTCAAAGGGTTTCTTATTATGCAGAAATAAGCAAAAAGGGACACACTGGATCCACGAAATACCACTGAGTGGCATGTGTTTTGGAGGGGTGAGCTTTTTTTTTCCTGTTTTATCTTCAACAAAATCACTACATTATGTTTGTGGGCGGCTGTGGGGTTGAGTCAAAATAAAAGTAAATGTAAGCATAAATACTCTGTTGCAACGGACGAATCTAAATTTGTTCAATGTGTGCTCCTTGGTAAAATCACAATGGTGTGCCACTGAGGTTTCCTAAGCCACACTTGCAATTATTTCGGATCGTCTTGTTTACATCCATAATGAACCAACGGCAACATTACATCCCTCAACTAAGCACTTAAGGACTCCCTGCTCCTAAACATAATGACGCTTTGATAAATACACCAACTGCTGAGACGTCTGAGGCACTTCTAAGCCCCATATATCAAGGCCTTGTTCGCCACTGAATGAAAAGGGATTTCGAAAAAGATTTCTTTAACAAAGATCACGCGGCAGCAGCCTTACAAGTGGTGTTTGAACACCATCGGGATTGTCTCCGTGGTTTCAGCGTGGCAATGTCACATCTCTGAGCAACACAGAGGACAATATCTAGACTGTCACAGTCGAAGGAAATGATCCAGGAGCTAAGCCGCTTTAAACCTACATCCAGCCACTGATTCACATTTAGTTAAAGGCAGCAGAGTGATTCTAAAAGCTTCTGGCTAAACTCCACTCTCTCAGTTTCTCTCCCTCTTACTCAAAACTCCTCTATCCTGTTCAGCACTGGCTCCACATGTCAACATAGGAAGTGATGGGATTCCTTTGTCAGATCCACACAAATGAAATGTCACTCTCAGCCTGAAATCATCTTCAGTAAAGAGGCTCGACAATAAGGATTACCCGATTGTTCACAGGCAAGTAAAACGCCACGTCGGGCTTGTAAATTGAGCAAGTAAAACTGAATTAAACACAGAGTTTTTTCCAGAAATTATGATGGAAGTAGCTCAGGAAAGATCCATCTGGCTTTCTTCTCGTCTCTGTTGAGAGTTTCACATGTGCACAGTGTTGATCAGGCACTCGTGACAAAATGGTGGCAGGTATCCTTTAGCTGGGTGTCTAAGAGGAAGTGGGCGATTACATGGCTATATATTACGCAGTGTGCTGCAAGTTTGAGAGCAAGGTGGATACGACTGGCTCATTTTTCATGACAGTTAACTTTAGTTGATGATAACCACTAATAAATAAAACACTTTGTAAAGAGGCGAGCAAATATTGACTGTGCAAGAAGATTTCTGACCCACTTCCCTGACCGGGCAAGTGACAATAAACATTCACGTTAAACCCTGAATAATATTTTGTGTACAGACTTTGCCTAATCTCCGTCCAGCTGATCAGAGCTGAGGGCAGCCTTGAGACTGTTTTCCTCTCATCGTGTTCATAATGCATGTCAGAGCAGAGCTGACCCTGACCTCCCTCCATGTTACATGCAAACTTAAAGCGCCGCTGTGCACATTTGAGGAGTTAGCAAACAGCCAAAAGAGCACGGAGAGAAGACATTCCCAGGATTTTCAGTGCAAAGATAAACAGTGAAAGGAAAACAGATGAAAGATGAGGTGAGCCAGCTTGTGTGTATGAGCACGAATGGGCTGTGAACCTACAGCGCAGGTCCAGTTAAAAACTGACAAAATAATATCCTTCCTCTTGATTATAGTCACATCATTTTGTGCAGGAAAAAAAGGCACACAGCAGTCCAAGATGTCAGCTCCTCTCAATGCACCAGTGTCGAGGAGTATGTGTAAAACATTTGCCCGCAGGTTTTATATGATTTTTAAATAGCATCCAAAACACCTCTGAAAGCAAACTTACATCCACAGGCTCCAGAAAACATGCAGCTCACTAAACAAGTCACTTTTGTGAAAAGAGAGGATGCCTGAGAAGTGCCAGAGGCAGCGCTTTTGCCAACCTCATAGCATGTTATTCAGACGTCGCCAAATAAGGTCTCCCGAAGCGCACAGCTAGGCTAAGATAAGCGTGTCTCTCTTTGCTGCCTTTTGCTCTAGCTTGCTCTTTCCCTCCCAGCTGGGATCTCCAGGAATATAATACGCCACTTGTTAGATATTGCCTGACTGCGGTAACAAGAACACTTGCCCCTCGTTTGAAAACTGAATCGTGAGTTTTTGAGGTTGTTGCACTTCAGAGAGCTCCACTGAGTCCTGACCTCCAAGAAGGGAGCTGGGGAACACGCTCCCCACCGGCTGAGGAGTGGGGGAGCGTGTTCACACACACACCTTATCGCACATGGAGGTGTCACGGTGTTAAGTGCGCTCTGTTGGACCGCGTCTGCCAGCAGGAGTTCTGCTTTAAATTCCCCTGCGCCAGGTCTGACAGCCATTATGGCTCCATCAACCCCCCCTCTACCCCAGCATTCCCATGTTTTAGACTCCACCGTGGAGGCAAACAGCACAAACAGACAGCAGTGTTCAGCTGGGCTGAGGGGAAGTTAGTGAGGGAAGTCAAGGTAAACAACATTCCCTGCAGCCTCCAGTGAGCCAGAGACTGTTAAGCTGCTTTTTCTGTGTCTCTGAAGAGGAAGAGGAAAAGGAGGGAGGGCTGCTCTCAAATCAATGACTTTAAGGGGAAAGTTTCAGTCTGAACCTTAAGCCTTTGCAACCTGAATAACACTGCTTGGCATCTCTGGTGCAGGCGTGAGGGAGAGGGAATTAAGTCAAAGGCTCTAAAACATTACACACCATGGATGTCAAAAACATGGTAGTCATAACAGAGCAGGCAGCACACAGCGCCTGTATCATCTGCTCACCACACCCACAACCTGAAGTCATGTAACACGCAAACCAACAGGAAACTGTAGAAGTAAACCTGTGATGCTCGGCTTCGTTCTCATTCCTTCCCTCACATTTGGTGTAATTTTGGCCTCCCCACAGCCTTACCGTGCACTTTCCCTCCAGAAGTCTGACCGTGTAAGACAGGCAGAAAAGCAAAACAAACACTCCCCGTGCCGGGGCAGGAGTGTGCTCATGGCAACAAAAGTGCAAACGTTTTTCTCATTTACATTAGTAAAAGCCTAAAATACATACCAGGACCTGGCGACCTACGCTCTGGAATGCCTTCAGTTGAAAATTACCAATAATTACCATCCGCATTTTGTAATTTTCATCAATTTACTTCACAAAGCTTTTCTTATGAAAGAGCCTCTATAATACAAATAGCTGGCTGAAGCTGTCTACAAGGATTTATGGTTTCAGCAAACAATCCCCAGTCCTTTTGGAAGCGATGTAAAGCGCGGGGAGCAGGCATGTTGATTTTGTACATGACACAAAATGAAGCACATCCGTATAAAACTGCGAGATACCAAGAGTGGATGTCAAATCAAACGGCGAGGGTGATTCATCTCTTGGGCTGAAGTTCTCTTTTCCCTGGTGTGTGTTTCCTGTGAGAGCGAGCACCTGAAGTTCTCAAACAAGGTCGGAAGGAAAATATGTTTTTTAGGCAACAAAAGAACCTGTGAACGACAGGCAGGTCGTGTCCAAAACAAATGAAAATGTTTTATTTAAAGAGGTTTAATACTCATAGCATTTACACTAAATAATTTAATTGACTCTGGACCAAATTTGAAGGCTTTGGATGGTAAAATAAAAAGACTAAGACGGGTCACTAATGTGTTTTCCAGTGTAAAGTACTTTCTTTTCAATGCTTGATTTCCCCTGTGAATGTTAAGGGACTGGGCCATACACCATTAAGTGTGCTAGAGAGGAAAGTTACTTTCTAAACCAACTTTGGAGCGAGAGAGACCTGCGCTTGTTCGAAATCATATACTACAAGTGCATGTTTTGAGAGCTTCTCAGTGGCACAGAAAAGCTCTTTGAAATACGGTTGCAATAATATGAGAGGCCGTCCAGAGTTTTACACGGGGCCGTAAATTAGACACAGGGCGCTGTATCAATCCTCGATAAACCTTCTCCAACCTATCCCAAACTATTGGGGATATTGTTTTAACACGTTCTCTATACCAGCTGCCTGTATATCACGAAGCGGAGCGGTACGAGGAGATTGACAAGCTCTCACACTGTAATGTTTCCTCAGGGGTCAGGCAGGTAAGTATCAGCCTCCCTCCCAGACTGGCTGAGACCAAACCAGACTGAACAATGAGGCTGCCTGTGTTGTGTTTCCACGTCTGAGATTAAGAACAAATGCAATGCTGGTGCAGTTACGTGGCCTTTGGTAATTAAGCTCTTTAAAAGTCCAAAAATACATTATGGAGTAGTGTTGCAACTCTTAACTGGTACATTAATAAGGGCAAACACAGAGACAGATTAAAAAGGGTGGTATGTCTTGCATTTGCACACACACTCACGCCCATACACACACACACTCTGCAATGTCAAATATAGTCACACACACACACACACACACACACACACAGAGCAAAAGAAAGAGGGCATGTCCAGTTTTTGTCGTGGCTCAAACTACAAAAAGCATTCGGCTTAACGACTTTTGCAAATTGGACATAACTCTTTCGGAACACCCAATGTTCAGTCCAGCTACCAATTATGGCTCGTGTTGAACCACATACGCTGTAACAGCAGATCAAGCTAAAGTACACCATTTAATGAACATGGGAAAAAAATATCTGGCTGCAATGGCAGAACCACTTCATAATTTATATCGCAGTTGTTATTTAGGGGGGGAAAAAGGATTTAAACTTACTGCGGCCACAAAAAGATTTCTCATGTGAAAGTCTGTCTGTGATTGAGTTAGAGAATAAGATAGCAATGTTTCCCCGAAATGCTGAAATATGGGTACATGATCATCTGTGACAAGACATCAATTACTGTGTAATCTCAACATAAAATCTCTACATCGCTGTCAGAGACAAACATAAACAGTCTCTGGAGCTGAGCATGGAAACAGCCCGACAGGCTCAAATGTTAGACAAAACAATGCTTGTTTCTTTTTGGAACAGTGCTACACAACTGCAATGATGAAGAAAGCTGGCGGATGTAGCTTTACAGAGTCGGGGGGGAAAAAAAACATTGTTCTTTTTTAGCCTTGAACAGCTCTGACCCCACTCTTTGGCCTGAACCATATCGCTGCTGCATTCTACCCTGATGTCCAGGAACAGCCCTTAGCAACAGTTACCCCCAGCTACAGCCCTTTGACTTGTGCTGTAATGGCATCTAGGGTCTACCGGAGAAATGGCACTGCGCACACACTGAGCTGTTTGCTTTTCTGAATTCCCATGACGGCTAGAAAGTGGAGTCATGTTTCCGCCGCCGAATAAAACCCACTTTGTTTCTGCTCCATCGGTCAAAGGCTCTGAAAATAGTCACAGCTTTTCAAAGTTTATTACTCAGTGTTTTTCACACATCGCTAAAACAAGGGTGATGGGAGGCCAGAGCACATTTTCCTCAATGTAATTATGCCGGATTTAGTCTCAAAAGCACCAAATAAACTAGAGAAATGACTACTTTGTAAATTAACTACAAAAAAGCAGCAGTAAGGAGTTATAAATCCGGCTTCAGCAACACGACAACTGACCTTGACCACCCCTTTCTCATGCATGGTGATGCAATTGTTGGGGTCCTTGGACAGCTGGTACAGGGCCATGGCTGTGCTCTGGTGGACCGCCTTGTCTTTTGACTTCAGGTAACGCACCAAGGGGGCCACGGCTCCAGCGTCGCCGAAGGATGCCCTGTTGCTGCCCCACATGCAGCAGTGGCCGATGGCCTCAGCCAGGTGGCGACGGAGCCTGTCGTCAGTCTGTGGAGAGGAGAACAGGATGCTATTGATCCCCAGAGGCCTGTCTGTACAATGCAGGGACTAACAAGCTCTGCCGCAGCTCTGCAAGAGACTCTTGGCAAAATCTAACTATGTTCTTCTCATTAGCTGGGTTTATGCTGCACTGAGTAGGAGAAGGCCAACTGAAATCCATTGTAAAGACAGTTATTTGTATATTGACAGTAAGTGCAGTGCTGTTGAATAGTAAAACCTTGTTGTTTGTCTCCAGCAGTGAGGTGTACTTACTGTGTTAGTCAACTTGGCCAGCAGCGGGACTACCCCGTGATCAGTGAGCACTGCCAGGTTCTCCTTGTCTTTGGCTATTCTGGCGATGGCGGCGCAAATGCTTGCCAGCACCTCGTTGTTTGTTGACTTCAGCAAATTAACAATCAGTTCCAATCCACCGACAAGGGAGCGCACCATTTCCCCTGCATCCTATAGTCAAAGAGTCTGTTATTAGCTGGTGCTCTGTCAAAATGAACAAGAAGGATGATGAAGAGGGAGGTGGTGTAATGAGGAGGAGAGGAAAGAGGAGAGGCAGGCAGGGGCATGAGAGCAAAGCAGACAAAACAAAGGGCACTGAATAAGTACAAACCAAGTATTCTCATCAGGCAACAATCAAAGTCCCATCAGTGCAACTAACCAGCAGAGCTATCTTTATCTGTGTAAAACAGATGCCTTCAAAACTAACAACACCCTGTTGTGGTTCTGGGCGAACAAGCAATAAGTCTGACATCTTTGTCAGCCTCTCCTCCTCTCACCCGAACTTGTCATAATGAAGATGACACATAGAATTTAGAGCTTAGAGGCGACATTTAAGACGTCTGCCTCAGACTGACACACGGCGTAGACTCAAGGCTTCATGGTTTGAGTTCATGGCACCAGCTGGTACCACAGGACTCCCAGCCACTTATGGGGCAATGCCTACCAAACCAACAGGCTGGTAGGGAGCGCTGAGGGAACCACAGCGGAAGGGCTGGCAGAGACGCTTGCTTCAGTATGGCTTGGCACATCAGGCTGCTGTTTAAAATCACAACGCACCATATCGCCAGCCGCGGGAGAATACATCAAGGTGGCCGCGTCTGTAATGTTCAGTGCTTTGAAAATAGAACAGAAATTTTCCCATAAGCGTACAATTATGGACGACTAGATGCAGATCACAAAGCACGCTTAATTTGAGTCTGTTTCGACATCAATCTACATGTCCAGAGAGGATTTATTATGGGCACTGTATGGTTGTTCCTCATTCCATAAATTAGGGGATTTCATCAAATTCAGCGGTGACAAAAGCAGAAGATGATTTACAATTTTAGTGAACAGCTACTTTGGGAGAGCTGGATGCCCTGTTGTGTTCTCCGCTTTAACAGAGAGCTCACAGCTGAGATCAGGCCAGAGTGCGGTGTATGGGCCCTGTGATGCCGTGCCAGAGGATGAGCCATGTGTGCAGTGCAGGGTACGGAGGGAGGGGTGCCGGGGCCAGGAGCTGACCCCCCGACACACAGGAAGCCCTTCCTCAGGAATACTGATGACGGCTGGCCGGGAGTCCCTGCGACAGAGGAAGCTCTCTCAAGCCACCAGCTGCGATAGACTAGCCCGAATCTCTTTCATGGCCTGGACGGGCCCCCAGATCTGAAAACCGCAACATTATGAGGCTAAACACGGAAAGGCCTTTCTAGCTACCCGCTCTCTCTCTCTCCCCTCCTCTTACCCTGGATGAAGTGAAATAGAAAACACATTATCTGCTGTGCGTGATCTCGAGCTGAGGGGAGCAAGCCAAGCTCAGAATGGCAGAAGCGTGCCCTGACCCCGTCTCTGGAGCAATCAGGCTTCTATAACATACATGGCTATAATGTAAAGGAAAAATAAATCAAGCATCTAAATGTGCCTCTGCGTCCAGGCAAATTAATGATACACCCCATTACGTGTGACTGGGAGGGTTCTACTTCCTTGATTGGAGAAAAAAGATAATTGAATGATTCACTGCTAAGTCTTTATAGTGCTTGTACGGCACTAAGTGAGTTTAAGAGCACAGCGTCTGTCTGTGTCTGTGGAGGGGCAGCAGTACTGTATAGAGCATCCAGCAGATGCATTTATACCACGGCTCTCTCATAAATCCACTATGGAACTGCTAACACAAACCACATGGGGTTTTTATCTAAATAACGACTGCACTGAAGCAGCTGTATCAGGTTCCTCAGCTCGATGGGCCGAGAGCACTATTTAGCTCTTGTCATTGCCCCTGTCCCAAGAAAATCACCCAAAAAGCATGTTCATGAATTTCCCTCAAAATTGGCACACTGACGTCCAGACAAACATTGTCAAACTTTGTTAGCGCTCAATAGTGGGTCCGCAGGCCCCCCTCTCTCCCTCCATATGGTTGCCATGCATCATTTTCGCTACACTTCTGGGCCAGAGAAATTCCAGCCAGAAAAAAGAAAAGGGCTTCACCCCCAAGACACCTGTCTGGGCCCAATATATCTGTTTAAACTTAACCAGATTGTCCCACTGACAAGCTGTTTACCTTAATCACAGCGATAATCTAATAGAACAACATTACGTTTGTAGCTGGAAATGATACAAGTGCTCGGAGGATCAAAGACCTGCTGATGTGTAACTGGAATTAGAGCTGACTGACATCGCTGTTGTTTAGGACTCAGCTAAAGGACTGTGACGATGGCACAAAGGGGCTCATAACATTTTAAAACAATACTCTGCTAACTCAGTGTTGCATAACGCTGTCTGACTCAAGATGGACTGTTCTGAAAAATGAATAAAAACCAATGCAGCAGAACCAGACATATCTTTCTTCTTATTCCACACATTCTTCCTCCTTGTCAAAACTCGACCACAAACAGCTCGGTCTGAGATTCGGATGTGTTGTGCTACTTGTGGCCAACGCAGCCTTGAGCCACTTGCCTCCAACAGAGATGAGGAGCGGGCTACAGAGGTCTGGTAATCTCACTACACCCCTACATTCTTCTTCATTTTCAAACTTGTAGCATCAGGCTCAGCCAACGCTGACTCAAGTGACTTCAGATGAGGACATTTATTAGACTTCACACAGTTCCCTGTGGAGCTATAAAAGACTTTACACATTGTTTTTCACGTATGTAGGCGTACTGCCCAACACCTACAGGTGGACTTTGATGTGTAAACCATTTTCTTAATGTCTCCCTCCACTAGAAATGGGTTTCTCTGATGTTTAAGTCTCCTAAAATGTCTGACCTCGACTATACTGTCTTGTATCTGTGCAAAGTTTGTCACTTAAGAGGCGTTTTAACCCTCCGCCACTGGAGGGGGCGATGTCTGTGCACTTCTCTAAAATCTGAAATTCAAACGTACAGCGGTCAAGCTAGATGAAGTACCTCAGGACTGATTCCTAAAACCCGGAATTTAGTTAGCATTCTTCCCCTCCCTGTTCCCTCATCTCAAAGTCAATGGGGTTTTGGTTAGGCGCCTCTGTGATTAACACAAGCTTAAGAGATTTAAGCATTTTGTTCTATGACATAAAATACAACAGTAAATACCCACTCATGAATTTTGAAGCTTTTATGTGTCTTAAAAATGCAGTTGCTAACAGGTGGCTAAATGAGGCTACAGAACATCATCATAACAAACGTGACTTTACAGATTCGTTGTGGTGGTGACGTTAGCCTAACGTTAGCCTTTTACTTCTGGTGGTTGCATTTAGGCTTCAAAAGTCATAAACGCCATGTTCATTTGTGAAGATTATCTTGCTGAAAAAAACATGTAGTTATCATAAATGTTTGTTTGCCACAGAGCTTATTTCCTGCAATAATCTCAAATCCAATGGAAATATCCCAAAGGCTTTTTGACGAGGGAACCAGGGGCAATGCTAACTTTTGCATTGGCCTACGAAGAAACATAATCACTGGAGCACTCTATTAGGTAAGTCGCAAAAACAAAAGCCAAACGCTGTTTAATACAGGTAATACATATCAGCAGGGGATCAGAGTTTGACACAACGTGGACGAACATGGAAGAGTGTGCAGTTTTTGGATGTAAATCGGACCCTGGAGCTTCCTTCCACTATCTACCAAAAACCCCCATTGCAGCAGACATTACTGAATGTTTCACAACTACTAACGCTGTGTCAGCCCCTGCCAGTTGGCCTACAAGCTAACAAACAACATAAACAAATAAAAGATGCTAACTACAACAGACTCCTCATCAGACTCTGGGTCTAACTAAGGCTCAAACTTATGTGGCCGGATCTCGACAATGTTTCCTATAATGCTAATGCTAGCTATCTAAATGCGCACTGCTCACTCAGTGGTCAACCTAGCTAGTCTTGCATAGCCAGACCTATCTTCATACTGTGTTTTGGCGCTGTGCAAGCTCGGAAAAAGCAACAAGCTAAAGCAGCATTGGTGGGCGGGGCTGAGGCCAGATCCAGAATTTCTCAGAGTTTCTTTTCTGTTTTGTTTTGTTTGTACTATTAATGCAGCAGAACCATAATTTTTAAATACTTTAAATGTGACTGGAGGTAAACTTCAAATAAAACATGTCGTGTTTATGTACCTCCAACCTTTAAATTTTATTAGATGCATATTTCTATCTGACATTATATAATTCGTATTCGTGGCCGTGTTGTGAGTTCTGAGGCATTTGTGCAGTGTTTTCATTAGAGAGGTGGACTCACAGAAACTGTCTGGTACCCTATGTTCTATGTGTGGATTGTCTGTCTCTGTAACTGGTCGCATGTTGAGGGAAGATTTTCAGCAGGGAAATCAGAAGCCATGCCACAGGATATTACTCAGTCTTTCTCTCTGCCTGCTTCCCAATTCACCAATCCCGGTGTGCCAAGGAGGCCTCTCTGCTTCATATTAGCCCGAAGTTCATGTAAGCCCCCTCTGACACAGCTCTGCCCCTGCTAACCTCCCAGCAGCAGCAGGTTGGAGGGAGAGCTTTGGAGACAAGCACGGTGATATAAGCAGGCTTCTGTTTTGTGAGCAGGATAACCCTTAATTCTGAAACGACACGAACTCTGCAGACCTCTTTGATTTAGAGGCAATCTGTGTGCCTTTGGTGTGCTTCGCTTGCACACACAGGACACAGGCAGAAGACGAATAGACCTCAGTGTACCGTACCTTTGCATTCTTAATGCATGGACAAAGGGCCCAAGCAGCACTGCACTGAACATCTGCACTGGGGTTCTTTAATAAGGACCACACCAGGCGGACTCCATCAAGCTGGTCAATGATTCTGTAGGGAGAGAGACAGGGTAGTGTGAGAAGTGAGGGCAGAGATGAAAGGAAAAGGGAGAAAGGAATGAACATGGAAAGAATAAGAAAGAGCAAAGACAGTATTACATTGTGATTTCATTGAGATCTTGCATTAAACATCATTTTCTGCTTGAAAGATTTAACAGTGTAACTTATTTGATTTTGTTTGTTTCTCAGAGCTCTGGCTGTATCAGCCTGGCCGGCAGCAGGCTCAACACAAGTACAGCCAAGTGGGATCAAAGCATCGATTGATTTCAGCATTGGCTCTTCATCAGAACTTTGTTTTCAGTCCTCTCAGTTCCTCCTCAGACCTGAAACTGTCTGCACACTCAAGTCACTCTGCGTTCGAAGAGCTCAGTGTTGCCTGGGCCAGAGGTTTATGCACATACATCTGTGTATAGTGCTTCATACATGGATTTATAAATAGAAAGTGAGACAAACTTACACTTTATGTTGGTGGCTTGTTTTTCAACCAGAGCCAAAAAGAGGACCTCTTTCCAAATCAAACAGAGCCAGAGACAGGTCGCTCTATATTTCATAGGGTCTGAGTGAAGTTTACTTAGGCATGAACTGTATTTCATGTCGTTTACATGACTGTAGTCAAAACTGCAGTCAGGCTCTGGGAACCCAAAGAATTACGCCACAGTGCACCCGTTGTCTGGTATAAATAACATGTAACGTGTTCCCCATGTGTGCTTCCACCAACAAGGCCGACATTGAATGCTGTCATAATTACTTAAACACTCCCTAATCACAGTATCTCCGTGACTGGCAACGAGCGAACACTCATCAGGGACGTCCCCTGCGCCATCTGTCTTCCGTTTGCACATAAATCAGTCTACAGGGATCATAACATCAGATCCCAGTCTGCAGGGCCTCTTAAATCCGGACCAAAAACAAAAGTGAAGCGTCATATCATCCGCCAAAACAGCTCTGTCTTCCCATGAAGCAGGTATGAAACAGATTAGCAATGAAGTCGCGGCTGACAGTGATGGATTAGAGGAGGAGACCACAAACCCTGGAGGCATTAAACAACGTGTGTTCACTCTTGTAGCTACACAGGATTCACTGGAGGAAGTGCTATGTCATTAACCGCACACTGCCTACTGGTTGAGAATGAAAACAAACACACGAGTATTTCATGGAAAACTTGAAAGTGATCGGTGTTTGTTTTGGGCTCTCAGTAGTTATGGATGACCTGCATGAAAATGATGATGAGAGAATGATTGCGCTGATCAACAGGAGGCGGTATTAGAGACAAAGTTTCTGTTGGTAGGATGAAGTCATGTTAACTGACAGGACTGTTGTAGCTAGCTGTGTGGTATCATGCGTACATATTCATCATCATATTTGTTAGCAGGCCAAATACCGTCTAATCACAGGGATCTGAAAAACAGTGTCGGGTCAGAGCAGGAAACAATCAAATGTGAGTTATGTTAATTGCTCTGCAAACTACTGTACACATACATGTCTCAAAATAAGCCATCGCCACAAAACATACACAACATACAAGCAGCCGCTGAAATAAGAACTCTCTGTTTACAGTCCGCCGGCTGAAAAACGGCAAGGTCTGGCCTAAATATACATAACGTGAGAAAACATGGAGAACATGTTGAGCCTCAGTAAAACACTTCTCCTCTTGTGTGAAGTTTAACCACAGTTAGTGGCTTTATTTTGCCATGCTTCACTTTTATTGAACCCCTTGGTTTTTTCCTCCAAACAATTGTAATAGGCTCACATGGTAGCATTAACAGCTAACAATGTAAACTCAAAGTTGTATTTGTGTCCAGTGCTAATTAAGAAGGGTCTTGTAGTCCATAACAGCCTCGTAAAAGCAACGAGACACAGATGGAAGCTCCACAATGTTCTGCAGTATTGAGGGTGAGGTTACATGAACACAGAACAAAGACTGCTCTGGACTGTGGTTCACTGTGTTTTCCCAGCCATGTAGTCTTGGACAGGGTAGGCCTTTAGGTATGTTCGTCTGACCAGCTCGAGTACTGACAGTGACCACAAAGCTATAGTAAAGCACCGGGAATTAAACCACAACTGTATTTAACACAGCAGGTACAATAAACAAAGCTTTTAAAATCTGTCATTAAGCTGGGGATGAAAGAGAAAAGTACCTGCGTAATTACAAATTAAAAGAGCATAGATTTCTTTAAGCATCAGCCCATGACAGGTTAATGATACTGTGTTTGGATCCTAGAATTGGTGTCATTCCCTTGTCAAAACATAAGACATAAATACACAGCCAAGAATATGTGTTTGGAGGTAATTCGGTAATGACAGTGAGCAAGCCACTAATGACATTTTAAGAGACACCTCACATCGGGCTGTTTGCCTAGTGTAAACTGTACTCCGAATGTCCAAGACCATATTAGCTGGTTGGATGTGCTGGAAGAGACAGACTTACGCCATGTTGTCCATATCTGTAGCACAGGCGCCCACTGCCTTGGTTACGTTCACGAGCAGCGCCTAGCCAAGTGACACAAACAAAATGTACACGCATGAATACGCTGTAGGAACATGGTTTGAAGATGAGATTATCAGTAAGCAGTAAGAGTAAATTCAGCATGCCTGGTTTGTTCCAGTGAGCAGGTTCACAAGCGACTTGATGCCTCCACACTTGCGGATGGTGGCCTTGTTGTCAGGGATCTGGGCAAATTCTCCCAGAGCTCCCACCACGTTTACCAGCACCTCTTCAGGCTGATCAGTCAGTAGGCCGACCAGGGTCTCCAGAGCTTTGTACTCCTGAAACCTTTGAAGGGTGGAAAAGAGATCAATGAACAAGAAAAAAGATACATAGTCTGCAGCCATGCTAGCAGGAGAGCAGTGCTTTGAGCTAAATGCTAATGTCACCATGCAAACTGTGACCTTGCTAACATGCTGATGTTAAACAAGCATAATGGAAAACAGACTCAAGCACCAACACCATTTGTTCCACTTCAGATTGGATTTTTTCAGTTAAATTCAATCTGAACCTTGATTTTATTTATTGCTAATTAGCAAATGCTAGCATACCAACACGCTAAACTAACTTGGTGAACATGTGGTAGCCAACAAGGCTAATGGTCTACAGCCATGTGAGCAGCTCAAAGAGGCTGTACTTGGGCATAGTGGTGCTTTGCGTTAACAGGGAAACATTTTAGTTTACGTGTTAGCATGCTAACACTTGCTAATTAAGGGAAAGTTAAAGGTTGATTGAGCCAACCCTAAAGGTGAAATGTGTTCATGTACCAAATTTCATGGCATTTTGACCAATAATTGTGGAGACATTTCCTTCAATGCCACAATAAAAAGTCAAATAAAAGTCAAATTTCTTAGGTTATATCACCTGAGAACCACGAATGTCTGTACTAAATTTAATAAACACTTTGACCATGGTGTCAGGGTGCTAGATGACGAGTCAGGGGATCATCTAGTCGTATGATTCATCCTCTGGGGACCACAAATGTTTGTAAAACCTCTAAATCCATACAGTTGTTTGGATATTTCAGTCTAAACCAACAATGTGATCTCATCTCTACTGGTCATATTTTGACACTTGGGCAGAAGCCCCCAGCATCACCGTTATAACACCAGGGGCAGCCTTTTGCATTGTATCTTGACGAAGAAAGGGGCAACAGTAAGTCACTAGAGTTGACTTATTTCAATAAGAAGAGACTGAAAGGTTAGATTTCGGCAACAAAACCACTTTATCAGAGTTAGGAAAAGATTGTGGTTGACGTTAGTCATGTGAGGCGTCTCACATCACTGATGCCAAACTGAACTAAATAACTTAAGGCTTACTTTTGGTTTCAGATGGGACACAAACAACAATCTCCTGCATCAAAGTCCTGTGTTTGTGTATTTGATCCACCTCCCTTCCAGTTCAGACTAAGTGCATTTTCATCCTCTTTACACTACACCCATTGCTGTGAGTGTCTAATAATAACATGGAGGGCTTTATACTGGAGTTGGTTGAAAGCCTCACATTAAAGGGTGCCTCCGACATCATTATAGAGGTGTCAGGGACACTGCCCAGGCGGTGTATTTTGATGCCCTGGGAGTAAGACCAGGATTAGACCAAAGTGATGCACTGACCAGCTGACAGACAGACAGACCGACAGACTGAGTGTGGTGCCATCACTAGAGCCTGTCGAGGAACAAGTAGTAGCTACGTTGCCCTCAGCCACATGGGCACAGATCTCTTACTGTAACTCAGCAGTAGGCAGTTTTCCCACGGCTGCTCACAGTTGTCCCTTGTTGTACTTTGCATAACCAAAGCTTTGCTGCGGCTTGGAAACTCTCCCTCCCTCCTTTGCTGTGATTTTGCCTTGTTTGCCAATGCTATAGAGTGGTAAACTACAGTAAACATTTAAAAGGGATATAATGCGGTTGCAGGAAACCTCAACAAACCTCTGATGTACAGTTAAGTTCTACGACTGTTTTTATTCACAGTTACGGTTGCTGGCATCATGGTCCGTAAGCTATTGTAGATGGCCAAGGTCATTTGGTTTTGGTCAGGGTCCACCGACACACAGCCTATTCTTGCAAGTGAAAACACTGCTAATGAACAGAGAAGCTGCCAAAGTTAACTTCAGTGAAATTCAACATTAAAAAAAACAACAATGGTTTTCCTATGCCATCACTGAAGTGTCATCTGCAGCTGAGTACAGTAGAATGATCTTGTAATCACAGACATAACTTTTGATAAATGAACGGTAAGTCGTGCCTATTTTTGTTAAGCCAATCCCGGCTGAAGTAATTACGTGATGGCAAAAGTAACATTACACAAGGCCGCCTGAAGCGGCTTCTACTGCAAACACTGGGCTCCACACAAGAGGAAGCTTATTAAAGCCTGTCAGAAGACACAGGAACCACAGTGGGGCTTCTGTGCAGCAGAGTTTTATGATTGATTGTCTGCCTTTTCCTTTTCCCATCCTTCTGCACTGGTCACATATTCAACAAAGTGTGGAAAGCTTAAATGCTGACTTTTATACCAAACAGGGTTTTTACAAAGGCCAAAGTAAAAGTAAGACATTTCAGGGGCCCAGAGGTTCGTAGCAGGGTTGTTCAACCTGAAATTTAACAGACAGATTGATCTATTTCGTTTGAAAGGAAACAGCAGAGCAGTGAATAACTTGGGTGAGCACAGGACTATTGTGAGGTAAGGAGAAGTATCATTTGGAGTGGCAATTATGGTGTGCTCATCACAGGGCTGGAACAGAGGTAAGATGGTGGGGTAGTCAGTAATTGGAAGCGAACCCCACAATCTTGACCCCAAACATTACTGCGCTGGCAAATACAGTCTGAGACTTGGCAGTCGTTACTTTCCATTGCAAAGTTATTCCCTCACTCTTTTGTTAAGGCTTTTTACAACATTTTTGTGTGTCCATAACACCTCAGTATACAGGCTCAAGGGACCACATATCGATGGGTCCATAAATCTGCACAAAATAATGTTTCAGTGTTTCCATGCTGGACTTTTACAAAGGCATTTTCATGGTACATATAGCCTGGCCCAAGTGAAGCGCTCTCTGTAATATTGGAAGTCCTATGAAAAAACATGCGCTCTTGTGGTCTTAAAACAAACACACTTAAGTTATGAATGTAATTATATTTCGGGGCATCAATCATCTCTCATTTTGATGCATCATTAATCAGGAAAATGGCTAACACATGCCGCTACTTGTCTTGAGTGGAGGTCCCCAACCTCTATACTGTCCAGACCACGCAAATCATCAGTTACGTAAAAGAAAAAATTATGTTGTTTGCAATGGGCCACAAGGTCTGTTTCATGTGACCATGTACTTAATGAAAGAAAAGAGAAAAAAAACCCACTCTCGGCCTCTCGTTATTGCTGTAGCAAAATATATTCCAAAATGATTTTCATTTCGGTGCACCACTCACCTATGATTGATTCTGAAATGAGCGCATGGCCCTAAAACCCTGTTACCATTAGCAGCGTTTCCTTTTTGACAGTAATGATTCGGTCACTTCATTCCAAGCTTTGTGCCTGACCTAGACGTTTTAAGTGATTCAAATAAGCCTGAGAGAGTATGAAAAAACAGATCCACTTACACATTCGAGTGCGTATTAAAAACATTTGCTGTGCATCATGCTGGTTTCCTCTGGAGGAGGTGGCCAAATTTCACCTCCCATCACACCCAAGTGCGCACATCATCCAAAAAACAAAACATAACACACGCAGGAAAGAAGCCACGAAATGAGAACTCTATTATGGCGCTCTCGCTAAGATTGTGACATGTTAAATTTAGAGTGGGGCAACCAAAGTGTTTTTTAGTGTTTGTAAATGAAGTGTCACTAAACGTGGCTTACATGTGATTAATGGCATCATTATAATTATTTCTATTATTGTTATTATCAGTAGTAATAGAAGTGCTTTACATAGCAACAGTGTGACAAGTCATTACGTATGGCAGAGCGCCTGTGCTGGCAGAGAGTGTATTGAGCTGCCACATTACTCATGGGCTGTGTAGTTAAGTTGTTTTATCATCACGCCAAGCTGCAGTCAATAAGGTTCCCAATTTTGTGTTTATTTAAGACACTTTGTTAAGCAGTGATTCAAAAGTGATTTTGTTCTATGAAAGCAGAACTATCTATGACGCAGCAGCCACGCCACTATCTTTAATAATTTAATGATTATAATTTTTGTAATTCATATAACTCCCCTAAATGAATTTCTTTCCTGACATGAGTTAAGCAGAGAGAGATCTGTCCATCTTGCATTAAAAGAAAGTTGTTGTCATGCCTCTGCTCCTGTAAAGGAATCCTCTCTTAACTCGATGTGGCAGCAGACACTCAGCTCCAGTTGGGAGGACTTAACTTAGACTTTAAATGTAGGATATCATTCTGTCAGTTCATGAAATATGAAGTGAAGAAAGATCCTTGCGAGTGCTACCGCTCCTTTTTCTTGTTATTTTTAGAAGTCCACTGCAATTTGAACTACACAGCATCTCTGAGTCAGGAGAGAAGCATTTTCACGTCATCTCATCTCAATGAAAAGCCTTCAAAATGACCTTTTATCATAAAGATTATTAAAAGACGATGTCTTATCAGTTTCTTGGCTCCGCTGTGGAGAACAGGTTTTGAATTGATTAATATGTTACCAAGGTGTTGAATTACTGCATGTGGGTTATATATTACGTCCCCCCGCCTCACAGTGAATAAGAAAATAAATACAGCTAAATCATTCTTTCAAGGGAGCACTAGTGGAAATGTACGGGGCTGCCAGGGCACGGTCTCTGGGCATTATTTATTTTAGAGGGAAAATTACTGACTTAAAAATCATCTGACACTAAAGTACAAGTCAAAAACCATTCCAGAAATGTCACTGCTGAGGGAACTGGGCTAAATGACACTTAAATAAACTTCTGCCTTACATGACAAATGATTAAAGGCTCTGTCAGCCTGCGTCTTCTGACATTAGAAAATCACCGTCTCCGGGCTGATTCTTTCAGTATGCGTGCGTTTGGTGCAACACTAACAGGCCTTGACTAACACATCACTGGAGTCTATAAAATCAGCACGTTGACTCGAGCCTTTGTTAACGCTGGAAACGACTGAATTCTAGCAGCAAACGCTCACATAAAAGATCAGAGCTAATAGCATCCGTACAAAAACTTTACATTTTACGCAAGTAATCACTTCAACCAGAATCAATGGTGGAGGAAAATGAGATATGACAACAGCATGTGAGTGGAAAGAGTGATACAGCTGGTCATGAATGAGTGAGAGCCCCCAATAAAAGTAACATATGTGCTGATGGCATGATGACCATAATGCACGCAAGTCAGTCAAACCCCTTATTGGTGTTCTGTTTTCACATACTGTAAGCCTGCTGTTAACCACATCATCTTCAGAAACATATTTTCCAAAGTCATGGGCACATGTGGGTGAAATGCCTAATTGCTATTAACCCTTTTTCACAGCGAGGCTCATTAGATTGTTGCTCCTATGAACAAAGACTGATTTATCAAAGTCATACTAATCTGTTTCCACTAATTACAAACACATACTCATACATACCAAAATATGTGGCAACAATGAGTTTCTGTAACTGTGGTATGTTAACTTTGTGCGTGTGTTAATGGGAGGTAATAAGGTGAGACCCTGAGTCCGGCATACTTAGCCACATTCTCCATGCTGATGGAACACTTCCAGATGGCTCCGGTGGCAGCGGCCAAGAGCTGCTTGTTGTCCGCCTTGCTCAGCAGCAAAACCAGCGGCTGCAGGCCTTTGTACGTGCGCACCAGGTCACGAGTTTGTTTGTCCTCTGCACACTGCGAAGCAAAAGAGACAGTCAAGATGTACAGTAAGTCCTCCAGACACAAAGTAGGAGTATTTGACTCTGACCTTTTCATGGTGCAGAGGCGTGAAAAAGAGTTACCTTGAAGATTGCACTGGCACAATGCATCTGTAGCTCATCATTGTCACTGCTCAGGTTTTTAACCAAATCCTTGATCATGCCCTCAGACTGAATGGCAACCCTGTAGCTTTCCTGTAGTGACACAACAGTTAGCAGATATTAGGAACAACGTGGACTTCTGGTACTTTGGTATCTTTGTTTTCTGCCCTTATATATTTTAGAATTTTGTATATTTCTGTGTTAAAGGGATAGTTTGGATCTTTTGAAGTGGGGTTGTATGAGGTACTTATCAATAATCAGTGTATTCCCTACAGTAGATGTTGGTTTGCACGACCTCAGTTGGAGAAGCAGACAGGAGCACCACCACAGAAGCTAAGCATTATACTGCTGTGGATGGGGGCAGCAGCAAAACATATTTTAGCCACCTTAAAAAGGCCCACCAAAATATTCAGTATCAGTTTGAGTCTATGCTATATTAAGAGTATTTTCACTGCTTAACCCTGCCACAGACAGTCCTCTCCAACAGAGGAAGCCATTAACAGCCCCGTCTATGTTCTCATCACAGCCACCAGACTCCATTAACAAAAACATGAATTTAAGCTTTCTGAACTCAGGAGCTGCTGGTCTAGTGCTGCCTTGATCAGTTAGTTAGTTTGTGTATTTTGTGTGACTTCGGTTAATCCAAACTAACCCTTTCAAAAGCCAAAGTCACACCATAACACAAACAAACTCTGATCAATGCGGCGGTAGACCAGTAGCTCCTGTGTTCAGCAGTGTTAAATCACTGTTTTTCTCAATGGAGTCTGGCTTTGAAGAAAGTGATACAATGGCTTCAGTTCCCCATTGGATATCGCTGTCTGACTGCGGCATAAAGCAGTTAAAATATTGACTGATACAGATTTTTCAGGTAGCTAAAATTCATTTTGCTGTTGCCCCCATCCACAGCAGTACATTGCTGAGCTTCCATGGCAGTACTCCTGCCTGCTTCTCCAAACTGGGCATGTCCCAGTTGACATCAGCTGTATGTAACTAATTAAATACCTCATAAAACACTGCTTCAAAAAATCCAAACTATCCCACTAAACACATGTTTTTACATATATATTTTATTGTGTATGTACAGTTGATATTCAGTACACCATGTTGCAGCTATATATACATATATATTTACTTTTCAATCTTACTGGGATTGGTAATCTAGTCCATCTCTCAACAGATTTCGACTGAGGTATTCAGCCCCAGGACAATTTCCTCTGAAGATACTCAAAGCTTACAAATGCATTCATGTTCTTGAAGTCATTTTTTAAAACAGCTGGATAGTGTATATTTTAGTAATTATTAAAAAGTGCAATTGTTAGGAACTACAGCGTAATTTTAGTTGCAGATTAACACATACACAGTATCTCAGTCCACAGGGACTTGGCATTGGAATCGGGGGGTCACAAGCACAAGTCCCTGCATGGACCAAGTATGGAGCGTGGACTGGTAGCTGCAGAAGTGTCTCTGAGCCAGGCACCAAACCCCCAACTGCTCGGGGCACCTGTCCATGGGCAGCCCTGTCACTCAGCTTAATGTATGTTTCAGGTTCTGTTTGGGCATGTGTGTGTATTTCAGGCCTGTGTGTATCCCTTCAGGGATCAATGAAGTATATCTTCACCTTCATATTTGGAGCTTTGGAGAGTATCTCAGGGAATAGGACGTTGTGCGTGTGTTCACTGTAGTGAAGGAACATGTCACCTTGTGCAACAGTGTGGCTCACTGATGTGTTTTCATTAGTTTTTGGACAACAATAGAGCTCTTTGGCACAGAGCAATGAGATACATCAGGCTTTGGATACACACACAATATTTGTTGGCAGGATCAATTCATTGTTTGTTTTAATTGGATTAGTAGACAGGAGAAAAATGACTATCAGCAGCCTTATTCTTCAATAAAACAAAAATAAATTCATTCTGTATTAGTCACAGACTTTTTTATTACACAGACCGTGTCTTGGCAGTGTTACGTATAATATACAGTATGTGGCTCCTCTCACCTCTGAAGCACACTCCTGCAGGGTTCCTACCACCGGAATAAGCATGTTCTCATGTGGAGACTTGAGCAGTCGTCCCAGCAGAGGGATACCCCCGGCCCTGCGGATGGCCTCCTTGTTCTTGGTGCTCTTGCTGCAGCTCCACAGTGCCAGAGCCCCACAGCGAGCCACTTCTACATCCTTCTCCTGGTTCGCAGTCAGGTTGGCTAAATTAGGGACACAGTCCAGAAGCTTAACCTGAGCAGAGAAAACAAGGGACCCAGACTTACATGTGGATAAACACAAACATAAAACTGTGTGCAAACAAGCAGCCAGACCACACGTGTTTAAGCAGAAAACTTCCATGCAGACATTTACACAAACTCAGTGAACTTGACATAAATTCAAGGACTCTGAAAAGTTTGCTTGCAGGGTTAGAGTGATAATGGATGGCTCCAGATGGGAATAGCAAGTTGTTGGCTGTGATTAAGGGTGTAATTAAAATTCTATTACCACTGGGTCTGCGAGGATGAAAAAGCCAGAGATGCTAGGAGTGGAAAACTGTCAGGATAGATGTTGATGTTAGGCCCGAAAAGCCCAGTGTGACGGTTTATGGCCATCATTCAGTGTTCTAATCCATAGTTCCTGGCCAGTGAGACAGAGCAGGCAAAGCTATTACACACAGCACAGTTCAAAGGTGGTCTCATAGCATAGCGTGAAATTAATCTGCCTCCGTGAGTGACTTGCACATGAGAACATCCGATTTGGGGCTGAGGAAAATATACAAGGCATGGAGGCTTTAATCACAGGTCCCTCTGTCAACAAACATGAATGCAGGTCAGAGGATGTAGGGGACATTCTATCTGTTTTAGCACAGCACCCACTCTGTTGTTTTCAAAGGCTGGGTGAAAAAGGATGGATGGGCCGCTATCTGGCATTTGTGAACAGTGTGAAAAGGGCAGGACTCGGTGACTGATTTGCTGTGCATCAAAGCGTAGTCCAGCAAAGTCTGGATATGTGTTTTATACTTTAAACAAAACAGTAATGGCAAAATGTGGATCACATCACAATAAGGCACCATCCTGTTTTTCCAGAGGTTCCAAGGTGTCTGTGGTTTGGTACAAAAAAGTTTGTATTAAATCACAAACTAGCTGACACAGACATAAACAGACTCGTGTTTAATGGAAAACCTGTCACCATAGGACATAACATTTTTTTGTTAGCACCAGTACATACAGATCAGGTTCTGGGGCTTCATTAAAGAAAAAAAATATCCCAACTGCTTGTTCTATCTTGAGTTTCAAAGATGGGAAAAACCCTATCTTTTTCCTAAACTTATGTCTGTATCCGATCTAAGACCTCCTATATTATTTCAACTCAAGAAATAACATTCATTCGTTTTCCGTAACTACTTGTCCTGTTAGGGGTCGCGGGGGGGCTGGAGCCTATCCCAGCTGACACTGGGCGAGAGGCGGGATACACCCTGGACAGGTCACCAGACTATCACAGGGCTGACACATAGAGACAGACAACCATTCACATTCACATTCACACCTACGGACAATTTAGAGTCACCAATTAACCTGCATGTCTTTGGACTGTGGGAGGAAGCTGGAGCACCTGGAGAAAACCCACGCTGACACAGGGAGAACATGCACACTCTGGGTTTGAACCCTACCTATAACTGTAAATGTAATTCTTCAAAGGGCACTTGTCCTGTCAGTCCTGTAACCATATTAAAAACATACACAGACTGCCTTTATCTTTGATTTGAATGTACCAGTTGGCTCCTAGAGATGGACAAGCCAAAATATCAGTGGCTCTCACTTGTTAGTAGCTAGCTTGCTACCATGGACAAAAAATGGGTGTTCAGTTTTAGCTACTTAGAGTCAGAGGAACTAACTGTGTCAGTGGAGGAGAGGAAAGCTCAAAATTAATTAATTTAATATATTTGTTGAAATTTAAAGCATCATCACACGGTTTTAGTAGCCTTTCAGTCATTATATTTCAATGTTGATTTATTATAAAGCAGCTGGAAAGCGACATACAGCAAAATCCAGAGGTGTGGACTCAAGTCACATGGCTTGGACTTGCATCAAACAGAAGTTACAAATTTGATGACTTTAGACTCGACATACAAAGATACAAATAGTATCTTACTTAAAAAGTTTGCCACAAGTCAATTCATCTCCCTTTATTTCCGGAATCAATTAATGTCAATGGTATTCATTCATTTATTCCACCAAGCCAACATTTAATTCCACAGATAAACTTTCCCTGAACCAATCTGACAGCATCTAATCAAGCTGCAGGGGAGAGCCACAAAGAACTGACGTTATTTTACAGACTATCAGTTGGAAGAAGTGATACCAAAGATAATTTTGTAAACAAAAACTACGTGGGGGTCAACATGAACAAACTGCAGTATGCAAAACATGCAGGTCAGACAGAGAGACACAACAACTTTCAACCTCATTTGACATTTGATATATACATATTATTACTCTGTTGTTAAAATGGCATTTAATTTGGTCAAAAGCAGATTACGACTTCTTTGGGACTCGAAACTTAAAGTTTAGGGACTTGACTCGAGCAAAGACTTGAGAATACTTGTAACTTGCTAAAGAATGACTTGGTCCCACCTCTGGCAAAATCCCTATCCTAATTTAAGATAGGTGTCATGAGTCTGGTCAGAACCCAATAGCAGCACCAAAGACAGTTTAATGAAACCACTTGTCAACCACAGGGTGAGCAGGCAGATGAAAAAACAGGGAGTCAATTTGATGGCTCGGAACAGTCCAGGACACAGGTTCAGTCCCAGGTACTTGGTGTGGTGAAAAGGAACCAAGAAGGCAGAAATAGAGCTCTGAGTCGGGGACAGAAGGCAGAGTGGTTTACCAGGGAGCAGATGAAGCAAGAGAGTCAGAGACAGACGAGGTTGGCAACTAGGAAGCAGTCCGGGAATAAACGCTGGAAAGTCTTGCATGAGTGTGACAAGGAAAAATCTGGCAAGGAGAGTCTGTGAAGCAGGAGTCTCTCTACTGGAAGGAGGTAATGATCCACAGGTGAGAGCAGGTGGCTTGACAAGGTCAGTGTGGTGGACCGGCAGGAGTGGAAGATGTGTGGACAGGTGATAGGCTGGCAGGTAGATGTGGTGAAGAGGCGGGGTGAGTGGAAATTTACTGGGTTAACTGAGTGGCATGTATGGCAGGTTGACAGTGCCCACTGTGACAATAGGATATTCTCCTATATGCAGTTGGTAAACGAACGTCTCTGTAATAAGGCCCCATGTCTCTCTCCTGCTGCTCTTCACATTGGCACTACAGGGATTTCCTAATCCTTTTTTATATTACACAAAGCTTTCATTTACATTGGTCTGTGCTCGTGCTCGTGCTCGTGCTCACCAGTTTTCTGATGCCGCCATATTGCCTGACGGTTCTCCTTGCTCTGCGGAACCTGGCCACGTTAGCGATGGTCTCAGCAGCTAAGGCCTTGAGGTCCTTGACCGGTGAGTCCAGAATCTTCACAATGCTCTGCAGGCCTCCCATGTCAACGATGGCTCGACGGATTTGCACGTTGTGACTTATCTTTCTCAGGATTTTCAGAGATCCGATCTGAAACCAGACACGCACAAACCCTCACACTCAGAAAGATATTTTAAAAATGTATTTTATAGAAAAGAAGCTGTTGTGTCTATGCCAACATGAGGCCTCCATCTGTAGTAAGAGCACACACATCAATATCTAGCAGCCAAACATTCACCCAAATTTCCACTAAAAATAGACAGGACAAAAAGCTGTAATAAAATCAGGTTAAAAAGCACCCACAAAGTCATTAGGCACACTGAAGAATAATTGCTACCCCCTGTCTTTAAAGGCAAGCTCTTTACCCAGCAGTAGTGTTTCTGTAACTAAAACACAGGCTGGCACACACGGCCGGCTCTGTTTATGCCTGCAGGCCATCCAGGTCCAGCTTTGGCACAGCTACTCACTTTGCATTTGACTTCATCTGTATCCAGCAAGTTAATGAGGACTTCAAGGCCACCTACATCCCGGATGGCCAGTTGGCACGTCTCCTGCATCAAATTAAAGTCCATCATGGCGCACAGAGTGAGCACAGTGGCCGTCTGGTCGCCTCCCTGAAATAATAATGCCCAACATGAATGAATGAAAAAGGGGAGACAAAAAGGAAGACAGGAGGAGAAAATTAAACATTAAGCAGACATTTGGAAGGGGAGACCCTCCCGCCCTCCCTCTCCCTCTGTTGTTTCCCCCCTTGTGCCACTCCTGCTGGGGTTGTTTTGTTTATACCACAGCCTGGTAAGTGTTCAGCTTTGTGGTGGTAAACACTGATGGAAAGAAATGATTTGCTAACAGAGCACCAAGCCTCTGACAACAGTGCCAAGCCAGGAACCATTAAGCATTGCCCCCTCAGATGAGGAAAGAACCCTATTAACACTAAATGATGAGTTAGCATTTCAAAAGCAGGATATGTTTTGACAGTTGCTATACACACACATATCATTTCAGACCTGCATGCCAGCGATTAGCAACTTCGTAGCTACAACACTTCGAAGTCAAAAAGTGCTTTGAGGGGGGAAAATCTGTTCTTTGATTTAAAGTCAAGCCCCTCGGCACACGTGGGGCAGACAACTGATTAGGTTTTATTGCCACTTAACTGCAATAATATGCCAACTACGAAAAATAAACAATACACAGATTTAAAATTGGGCATGTGTGGTCAAATCCTGACATGTGCTGGCAGTGCCAGAACATGACTCTAACTGTCTTTAACTGTTTTCCAGAGGTGTAGGCTCGAGGCACGTGACTTGGACTCGGACTCAACTCACAAATTTGATGGCTTTAGATTGGACTTGCAACTCAACTTGGACTTTAACACCAATGACTCGTGACTTCACTTCAGATACACTAAGCAGGATTTTCCTGAAAAAATTTATAGACTCACACAGAAGTAATCCCTCTCAGTCATCACTCATGACCCACTCTCAGCATGTGGTAGTGTTTTTATCTGCAGAGACTGCCCTCTGCCTGGATTTTCTTTTCTTCCTCTTCTGTTCTGTGTTCAGGATGCTTACGGCCGCGCTTAGATGAGGTCAGAGCTTTATAAAAAGGTGTCGACAAGATGCCAGACCATAAGCAGAAGGCATCCAAGAGACACAGGGCAGAAATAGGAAGGTGAAACACCAAACAAGAGTGAATCTGGGGTTGGCTTTTACTTTTACTTTCACTGGCGAACATGTTATCAAACAGTTACTGACAGTCCTGCATAGCAAACCATTAAGTCTTTTTCTTAAGATTATGTTTTTGACTTTTTGCCATTATAGTACAGCAGCAGAGTGACAGGAAAGGGGGAGAAGGAATGGATATGACACGCAGCAAAGGGACTGCAGGTTGAGATTGAACCTGGACCGCTGAAAAGGACTCAGGCCTTTTGACTTGAAAATAGTCAATACTCTACCCAGAGCTACCTATGGTCATGAGCTGTGGGTGGTGATTGAAAGAATGAGATCGTGGATACAAGCGGCCGAAATTAGTTCTCTCCGTGGGGTGGCTGGGCTCAGCCTTAGAGATAGGGTAAGGAGCTCAGACATCCGGAGGGAGCACGGAGTAGAGCCGCTACTCCTTTGCGTCAAAAGGGGTCAGTTGAGGTGGTTCGGGATCTGATCAGGATGTGTCCTGGGCGCCTCCTGGCAGGTCCCACGGGTAGGAGGCCCCGGGGCAGACCCAGAACACACTGGAGGGATTACATATCTCATCTGGCCTGGGAACATCTTGAGGTCCCCCAGGAGGAGCTGGAAAGCGTTGCTGGGGAGAGGGACGTGTGGGGTGCTTTGCTTGGCCTGCTGCCCCCGTGACCCGGCTTCAGATAAGCAGATGAAAATGGATGGATGTATATTTGATACATTACCCTAAGCCCAAAGATTAAATAGTGTTACTTAAAAAGTGTAACATGAATCAATTAATATCCCTTCATTTCCTGAATCGACTAACATTCACGCCGTTCTGTCAGTGTTCAGGGCTGTCATCGAGTCATCAGCTGTTCTACAGCTGATCCACAATCAACCAGCAGCACAGCGTCACACCTTCTCCGACAGCCTATCATCTCACTGCTCCTCATTTTAAACATGGTTCTTTTTTAGCTGTAGTCCTTCCACCTGGTCTTGGATGCACCCTCTATTCACCTCAGCAGTCATCGGCCACCACCTCCTCCACCAGTGTCTGGACTCCATGGGGGGTTTTATCTTGCTGCTGCTCAGATGTCCAACAATCAAAAATAATCTCCCTTTGGTGTCCAAATGCCAAAGACTTTGTTCAATCTTATTAACACAAATCAATTTTTCTGTCTCTCCTGACTGAAATAAATACAATTTTGACAAAGCACCCATGATTTTTATTATTCTGTTGTTAAAATGGTATTATATTTGGTGACGAGCGCATAACGACTTGTCTAGGCCTCAAAACTCAAAGTTAAGGTCTTGCCACTTGAATTGGGAATTGTATGCAGAGACTGACAGACTGACAATGACTAGGTCCCATCTCTGCTGTTTTCTCCTAAATTTAGTGTCTAAAGTCTTGTCTTTTTTACAGGTTCCCCTCACAATGCATAAATCCACATAATGTCCCAGCTGTGGATGGATGCTGACAGCATTATGGCACTTAAAATACCAGTCTTTGGGTTGGTGCTTTGAGATGGTTAAAATATCGTCCAGTCAGACAGCAATGGTGTTTTTATATCACCATATTTAGTCTGTATCATACGCAGTTGCATAACAAACTTTGTTGACGTGCAATGGTTTTGATCACGAGAAGGATAAAAAAATTCGGTAGTCAGATAAAACAGAAGCTCATGGCACGAAAATGCAACAGCTTGCTGCTGTAACACTAGACCTGCTACACGGCTTTGATATGTGACACTGTAACGTCCAGTCCAAAATCTCCTGGCAAGTGAACAATCAAATATTATTTCTTTTCGCAGTGGTTTGAATGTGCCACAGATAGAATTCTCATCGGCTGGATTCAAGGACGCCTCTGCTGTTCCAAGCTGCATAAGCCTTTATTAGTTGCACACTTTGCAAACAATTTGAGATGTCAGAGCCATCCTAAATAGATTATTTCAACCAAACATAAGAATGTAACATGTCCTGCTATCAGCTACCCATATGAGTAGAAAATAGCCCTTCACTGTTCAGAGGGCTGGGGCAGTAATCGGTTTCATGCAGCTGTTGGAGCGGCCGGCTCATCAGTGCAGGTCTATACCAGAGTCTCAAGTGGTGTTTGATCATGTCTCCCTCACAAAGCAGTGCTCTGACACAGCAGGATAACGGCCACATGTGTTCTCCATATCATGATGCTAGCCTAAATGTGAACCACTTGCCCATTAACAGCAGTGGATCTACTGCTCCCTTTGTCTCCTCCATTCTCACTCTTCAAAGGGATCGGCAGGCGAGGTTCCTACCTTGTAAAAACAACAAAAAGGCTGTGTTTAGGAGTGATCGCTCGGAGAACAGAAAACAGATCATGTGCTTTCATTTTTGTTAGCTTTGGTCTTGAAGTATTGTCGACATTCTTTAAAACATTGACAACATCTGACGATCTTTTATGATGAAAGATCTCTGACTCTGTGAGCATGATAAGGGCAGATGCTTAGAGTGGAACCAATTCAACCACTGTTCCACCTCTGAACAAGAAAATCAAAAAGTAGTTTAATATCTGTGCACTGTCTCGGTGGATAACTTTGCATAGATACTGTGTGCCATGACCTATTGACTCAGCATTTCAAGATCAATGTGTAATACCAATGCTAAGTTAATTTTCTTCTAATATGCAGGGTATTAGGAAACATAACCTGTGACGTGTTTCATTTAGTCCTTTAAAAAAACAAATTAAATCTTTACGAGTCTGCTTGATAAACCTGAGGGAGATCCACTGCTCAAGACATTTGTTTTTGCTAACAGCAGTGATGAATGTCTTGGTAGATTTCACCCAACAGAAAACAAGACAAAGAGTCTACAGCCCGGCTAGCAGCGATGTGAGGCTGTACTGAGGCATTGCACTGCTATCATCGGCATGCTAAAATGTTCATAGTGACAACGCTAACCTGCTGGTGTGGGGCAGCTGTTATTTACTAGGTTCATCAGCTTTTAGCTTGTTAGCATGCTAGCATTTGCTAATTAGGACTAAACAAAGGTGAGGCTGATGGAAATGTCATTTGTTTTGCAGGGATTTTTGTAAAAACAAAAGGTGTAGGGCTAACTGACACTGACCTGGTGATGGAGATAGATGAAAAGTCAAGGAATCACAAAAGATGTCCAAATATGTACCAAATCTGATTTGCCTGGGACAGATTCCCAGCATTTTGAGATCTGATGAGATGGCTGCAGCTGATGTGGGATTCCTGATGCAGCTGCTATCGCGTCAGTATTAAACAAACAGGATGGTATATTTTTGATAAAAGAAGAAAAATCAACTGTACTTGAAGCTTTTCTTGAGATGTAAGATGTGTTTGCGCTACCTCCAACACGATTTGGTAAATGTCTAGTACTTCGCCGCCTACGCTGTAGGCTGTTTTCATTTTTTCGTTGCTGAGGCATTATTTTTTGCCCTGCCATGTCTCTAATGTGCTCTGATTGGCCATGTACATCAAGTGGTCCTTGGTTCTCAATTATAAAACAGTGCGTAGGATCCATACTAAAATGTACGTATAGACAAACGCCAAAAGGAATTTCGACGAATTCCACAATCAGGCTTCCACCTCAGCATCTGTGTCGCCAATTTCCAATCTTCAACATGTTCGTGAGCATAGTTCAAAGTTTCTCCCAATCAAGTCTGTTTTTATAGATCACAACCTTAAGTGGCGTACGCCTCTTTCAGGCCTCATTTTGTGCATACGTAACGTTTACAAATGAGACTCCAGCTCACTGGTCGCTCAGTGCTAAGTCACATGTTGATAATCCGTTGATAACACCCCATGGAAATCGAAAAGGACCAGGCTAAAATCTTTCTATCTTTCTACCAATACATCCAATAGTTATTTAAATATTTCAGTGTGAACCAAAAAAAGGCCAACTTCGTGGTGGCCCTAAAGGAAAAGTCAGGGGATCGCCAAAGTCATAAGGACTCATCCTATAGGAACCATAAATGACTGTACAAAGTTTTAGTGCCAATCAATCCCGTAGATGCCAAGCTCTTTCCTTTAAAAGTGATAATGTTGACCTGTTAGTGGCGCGACAGGAAAAGTCAGATAACCATGAAAGTCATTAGAATTAATCTCAAGGGACCTTGAATATCTGTAACTAAGTCCGCAGCAATCCATCCACTGGTTGTCAAGATATTTCACTCTAAGCAAAGAGTCAAGCAATCACCAAATTCTGATCTGGGGACTTGCTAATGTCTGCATAAAATTTCATTGTTAAGAATTAAGTCGAGATCAAAGCCTTTCATAGAGCCAAAACAGTGAAGTAAGAAGAAGTGACAGAAGATTTTAAGACACTTTAAGCCTCAATGAATATCTAATGACGTGGTATTTGGCAAAAACATCTCTTAGGAGTAATACCTATGCAACTCGTCACCTCTACAATAACACCTCTGAGAGAATTTATGAGAGAGCCACTCTGGAATTTGCTGTTTTTCAGGTAGATAATATTTATTAATGAGCAGTTTAAGGACAGTACGTCCACTGAAGATTAAAGAGTTGTGTAAATGCTTTATCACCTTGTCTGGCAGCCGCAGAATTACATAATTAGACATTGATTTAGAAGAGATTAAGCAGCATGATGGATCAAATTCCATCCATGAGGTGACCTTAAAATCAGTCACTTAAAGATGCTTTACGCATTTTGTCTCTTCCTTTACTGCAGGTGTCTCGGCCTGAGCTGATGCCTTCACGCTACTGAATGGAGGTCTTATTCTTGTCTGGTTCCTCTGGAGCAGCAGACTGGATTCTGCAGACACAGACTGCCCTGCCTGAGCCACTCCAGGCCTATAAATCACAGCACTAAGCATGTGGGAGCAGGAGCGGGGTTAATAGAGCTGTCGATGGTACCCTGTTGACCTCAGGTCCTTTTATTAACACTGTTTAGTTGTATATATTTTCTGCATGAGAGTGTGTTTCCATGCCAGCAGGGGTAAACGTGCATATTGAGTATAAGCGCTCAGACACATAAGAACGTATGTCTGCAAGGCTGGACTGGTGACAGGTGGACTCGGGCCACTGCCAGCGCTTCATAAAGCTTAGCGTAAGAGAGAAGTAGCGGGTCTTGGCAGAGGTCGAGCTACAGAGGATGCATGAGGTTTCATACTTCTCTGCAGTCTCCAGCAGACTTAGAGGGGAGGCTGCTAATGACAAGAACAAACCCAATCTCCTGCTCCACTATGGGAAAGGTACTGCAGGGATAGCATGAATGATTACTGGTTGTTTCTCGCTTCATATTTGACATAGGATCTCCTATAACATAAAACTTGATCACTTAATAGGCCTTTCTATCATAAAATGAGCGCAGTACACGCTGAGCAAACGTCTAGTCGGGGCTTGGAGTTGAAAAGTTGCTTAACTCATGAGAAAGAAATGATGCAATTATTCTTGTAAGTAAATTCCAGATTAGACATGCTGTAAATGCATTACAGGCACTAAAAAATAAATGTCTTAATTAAGTGCTGTAGTTATTATGAAAAAAAGCTTTAAAAATGCTTAACCACTTAGAACATAATTAGCTACAATTCGCTTCTGTTGAGAAAATGAGCCGATACTGGCTCCTGTACACTGGAGACAAGATTAGTTTTAGTGTGGCAATTAGCAGAATGGTTCTCATGAGAGAGGAGCAGGGCAGTAGTACTGTGACTGCCCAGCAGAGGGGGAGCAACATTAATGAGGGCTAAACACAATACCATGTGTGTCAAGGACCCAGCAAAGCTTGTTAATCTGCTGTACTTTTACTTTCCAGATAAACTTCAGGCAACAGAAACAGAGTTTTAAAGCAAAGAAGAAAAGCTGCACTGATGGTGACACTCTCTAAAAGCAGTGTGGTGAATTATTTCACTGTGACTGCTCAGAGAAGATGAGAAAAAGCCATCTGCTCAGTCAAAAAAAAAAAAAAAAGAAATCATGTTTATTATAACAACTAAATTATGAAAATGTTTACAACACTGAATATTGGCATGTTTACCAGTTAACTAGTAACATATTGAGTATCAGACACAATATTTACATCTGTGAAAATATGAAAATTGTTTTATGTTTAGAGAGCCACGGGCAAACCTAACTGATAGCAGCTGGGGAATTTTGTCTTTATTAAAACTGAGACGAAATACGCAAATGACATTTAGTGGCATAGTTGCTTAACCTGTGAGGTTACTCAGTCCTGACTAGTAAAAGCTGTAGCTGAGCTTGTCTTGTTTCTAGTCTGGTTTAATGAAGGCCTGTATGTTGTGAATATATATTTACAGAATACAGCCTGTAAAAGCATATGCTGAGATATAAAGAGTATTTTTTATACTTGTACCGTGGCCCTGATGCCTCACAGACTGGAATAAGGAGGGTGAAATATGTTAAAATTAGTTTTCCATGTCAGTGTGTTGAAGACGTACATACGCCCCAACAAACACACACATACAACTCCATGCTTGCGAGACACAGACTGAAATCTACACACTGTGTTTTAAAAGGCACAGATCTCCAGTCACAGAAGTATAAAAACAAACACATCGCAAACCTAGGTAAATACTCCTACATAAATATCATTAAAACACAAAACAGAACATCCATGTGTCGCTTTATGAAAGTGTTAAACTTCCTAGAGTACAAACGGCTGTCTATAGTGCAGGGGGAAGGGGGAAAAAAAAAGATCTCCTCCTAAAATAAAACAGATATTTAACTTGGCTCATGGTAAGTTTCAGCGTCTGATGGTAATGATATTATAAAATGACTACTGGACAAACCCCATAAATAACTGCGCTGTGTGGTTTCCAGACAGATAGAAAGCCGGGACATGTTGGTTACTGCAGTGCTGCATCTTGTTGAAACCAGAACACACACACAAACCTAAAGCTCGCGCCGCAATCCCGCTGAAAAAGTACAAAATATACAAACCAGTGAGGAGTTTTTTTTGTGTGTTTGAATTTGCCTCTTTCATATCATTTACATCTTCTTTTTTCCTTTCTGGAAAGGAGTTGCAGCCTGCTTTCAGAGGGGGAATTTCCTTCCATTATATTCTATTTTGCTAAGCTAAAAATATCTACCAAGAGTTGAACTTTACAGCAGTGTTTTCTATAAAAGATTTACTCGGTTGCACCAAGCCGCAGAACAGAAATCTGTTAGTGATATCAAGAAATCCCATACTGTATTAAAATATGTAATATAGGCCATTACAACACACTGAAATAACATTAGCCAATTTTATTTTCTTTAAGTTGAGGCATCATTTAAGGTATTTTTACAGTTAAATAAATGGCGACAGGTTTGCAATGTGCAAAAAAACAGAGTCCTGTCAGAGTAAAGTAAACGCAGTCTGTTTTAATGTAACCTGTCTGAATGATACTGTCCAGATAAATAGATAATAGGGACCACTGAGTGAGGCAGGGTAATCTCTGAAGTCAAGTGGTCGGAGGTATTCCCAGCCAGTCTGGGTCACTGGCGTTTCTATCTTCTTTTTCTTTTCCTTCCATGTTTTGACACATTAATATTCACCATATGCCCTGTCAGACCTATCACAGGCGCGCTTCATTTTTGTGCTTCTGCGGTGTGGGCAAACAGCGCGTACAGCTGCTGCCGTCAGACAGCTCTTTCCCCTGTGCCTTGGCTCGCATGTGCAACCAAACAGGCCTGTGTCAGAAACCAGGAATCCACGAGCCGAGCCAACCACTTCAATAAGCATCTTCCTACAAAGCGCCTGCTTCAAATATATACACTTCATTTAACCTGACACGCTCTTTTTCAGTGAGTGGCACCTTGATATGACTGAGGCGAGACAGACAGGTGGGATTATTTGATTGGAAAATTACCTTTTATGATACCAGCAATCCTCCTGCACCTCCATGACTAAATATTATTTTCCACTCATTGAGATTCTGAAGAAGGTTTTGAAATTTGAATACTGACTCAGGACAGCATCAAAATTCTTGAACAGATGACAGGAAAAGAGCATGGACTTTATTGTTTCCTGTCAGTTGTGGCCTGCTTTAGCCTGCAGTCGTACAGCTCTCTGTACAAATCGCTATTTTGGGTCGAAGTCCTTCTGAGGAAGGAAACGGTGTGTAAGGTAATGTTCCCATACCTTGAGGTACTTGACCAGTTTCTGGATCTGCCAGTATTCAGAGGGCAGGTCTGTGTTACTCTCTTGACGGCGCTCTGGCTGCTCCTCCTCCTCCTCACTCTCAGATGAACTCTCGCTGAAAGCGTCCGCTGGCATGGATCCTGCCGGGGTCTTACTGAACAAAAAAAAAAAAAAGGAGCAGATAAGGGTGCACTTTTGACCGCAGATAACGGTCCATAGAGGTGTGGGAGAGAGTAGCAACTAGACAATACACAGACAGACAAAGGGATAGAATTTAATATCGTGAAATCTCTTTTCCGTTGTTTTAAATGGAAAAACAGCACGGTCATCCCACACAAGGAGACCCATTAAGGATTTTGAACTGCAAGTGTCAAGTTTGAACTTCCTCAGAATCGAGGCAGCAGGAAAATACAGATTGGAAGAGTGTCATGGGAGGACTGGAGTGGTCATCATATACAGAGCAAAGACTCTTGCAAGGCTACTGATGCAAACAGAAATGCAGATGGCTTTTTAAAGTTGCTCGGACCACTTGGATAACTGTATCATGAAAATTGGGCACTGTGGAGCAATGAAATTTGGTACATATTCAAATGGGGCCGCTGAGAGACAGTTCCCATGTACATACAGATAGCATTTCCAGGGGAGCATATTATCAGACGGGGCCAGCCGATATGAGGGAGTGTTTTCCAGGAAGCAACATGATAAACAGAACAAGACCTTCACAAAGCTTCCAGGCCTACACTCCGTCCTGGACGGTGTGCGGTCATGACTGTGACTGAGTGAATGCACCCTGGGGTCTTTACTGCATGTACACTGACTGATGAGCAGCAAAGGATGCTATCAGTGAACAGTGGCTAGTGTCAATTTACGATGCGAGCGGTCTGTATACATTGGCAGGTGCACGTTTGGAGAGAGCTGAGGAGCTGGAGCTGCCAGGAGCCAGAGGAGGAAAAAGCTTTTATGAAGGTTCTTGGTCAGGACAATGGCTAATATATTTTAAGGTTACAACGTCCACCAGTGGCGCCCCAAGAAGTTTTTCATAGGGATGACTGGATGAGGTCACTGAATATCTTGGGGTGGCACACCAAAACCAAAAAGTGTTACTGAATTTCAGGAAGTCAATCATGCTGTTTAAGTATAGTGGCTAGTTGAAAACGATGTCACGCTCTTCATCAGATGAAGACAGGAAGATTTATGGGAGCACAGTCCAGAGTATGGCTGCTGTTTTTTCACCTCTTTGAAAATGGCCACGCTAGTTGTTCACTCATCAAAATGTAGCCTAACTTTGGAGCATTATTTAGCTCTCTTCTCAACAAGCTATGCCGACATGGTTGGTACCATAGACCGCATAATAAAGATGGACGACATGGCAGCTCCCTGAAAGTGACGCTGAACATCTCAATCCCCCTGGTAGGCTGGCTGCAGTGTAGGTCATAAACGCCGCCCCCTTTGTGTTCAAGACACGCCAAATAATTTTTTCCCAAAGATGGTTCCTGTCATTGTGGGTAGGTCTTATCACGGTAATGTTTGTTCAAGTGTTTGATTTTCAGATTGGTTTTAATCAGTTAGTTGATGCTATAAGAAGGGAGTTTTGACGTCATGATTGACAGGTGTGTGCCAACTGTTGTGCCCGTGTTTAATGGCGCTGGTCAAGACTGGTCAGACAGGCATTTGGGCGGGATTTGATACCATGGAGATCTCTCCTGCGCAGACTCTCAAAATGACATCACCAGCTCAAGACAGCACTTATATCTGGGATATTTTGGCTTCATTTTTATACAGTGGGAAGGGAGCACAGATGGTCATCCTTCTTTATATACAGTCTATGGTTGGCACCAGTGTGGGCATTAGGGCCTGTGTCCACATAGCGTTGTTTCTCAGTGCCTGCGTCTTTTTAAAAATTTTTCCCAATAAGGAGAAAGTGTATGCTGACGCATGCAGACGCCTACAAAGCGTCACACCCAGTATCTTTTTCGGAGGACTTTGCCTTTTTTGTGTAGCTGCTCTGAGCGCTTGCAGTTGAAAATCTCTGAACTTTTCAGAAAGGCGTCAGCGACGTCACTGCCACTTCTTTTTCTTTTTGAAGATGATCTGTTTGCCTTTATTAGATAGGACAGCTCTAGCATGAAATGGGAAGATAGCGAGAGGATGACATGCAGCAAAGAGCTGGAGTTGGAATCGAGCCCACAGCCGCTGCGGTAAGGATATAGCCTTTGTACATGGGGCGCCCGCTCTACCAGGTAAGCTAGTGGGCAGCCTCACTGCTGCTTCTTTAGCAAGGCTACTGTCTACTGTCACAGCAAAGATAGAAAAGCTCATTTTTGGGGGGCAGATCAGACGGCAGATACTGTATGTTGATGGTGAGCACTGTGCTTGTACCACTGTACAGTTACGAGTTGTTGTTGACTGTGTAGTTGGATGCAGCTCTCCCCAGCGCCCTTCCACCACCGCCTTCCTGCTGAAGAATAACTCTATGTGGACGCACACCCAAAAGTTGCCACTACCTTAGCGCTAGCTTAAGAACTTAGCACGGACATAGCTTCTTAAAGGATGGAAACCAGAGTTTGCTACGATTTTTATGTGGGAACATCAAGGAACACCACTGACCACTGGGTGAGTGTCATGGCTTTGAAAACCAACGTTTAAGGTGGTTTTAGGACAGATTTACACATGGCCATAGACAGCATTGTTAAGCCAGGCAGGGGAAAGACAAATTCTCTCAAATTCTCAGAGAAGGAGCAATCGTCAAGATTTTGGTCTTAACCACTCTATTTCATCATAAACAACCAGGAATGGGGCTCAAAGTGCAAAATCCTGGACTTCTCCTTTAAAGACAGTAATGTCAGCCTTCATTAGTTATGCCAGGGGGGGCACTGTGAGGTGAATTTCAGATGCGAAATCCAGCAGAAAAAGAAATATCCCTTGTATCACAAAGGCCAACTGATCTGAGACACTTACGTTTTCTGGGAGGACAGGCGTCCAGGTAGAGAGGACACAGAGAATTCTGCTTTCATCTTGCTCTTGGCTGCTGGTCCCAGCTTTTTCTTCTGCATTTCAGCAGACTTCTCCTCTCCAGAGCTCTTACTGGGCTTCTTTTCCTCTGCTTTACTATAATGATGTGAAATAAGAGTCATTATGCCTGCTTCTATTTTGAAAACGGTTATTTTTCTAACATAATCATTATTTAACAATTTGAGACAAGGGGTTCAGCGGGCATTTTTTTTAAGCAATTGGGATACTTTTATCTTGAGCCAGTTTCTCCTCAAATGGGTATAGTTATCACAAGGTACAGCTGCAACAGCTCAGCCCTTGCTAGATCTATTTATCAATCAAAGACCATATGTGACAGATCTTTTAGGGATTTTTTTCTAAGACTTTTTCCCAACGTCTCTGTCTGTAATTGAGCAAAAAGGTTTTCCACACTGTGAACGTATCCATTAACTCAGATCATTGTGTAATCAGGAATATTTGCACTTGCTCTTAAATTTATAAACCATATAACCATCTCTTTATAATGTGCGACTGCTGGCAGACACACCGAGCACATGTGACGAAGGCTTGGCACCGCCGTCATCTAGAGCTCATCTTCTCAGCGAGAGGGATCCCCACCATGCACAGTATGCGGTAGCCTGAAGATATTTCAGGACACATCTTACGAGAGGAATCATCACATACCCACATGGAGACATGAGACCGAGATTCTTCCATCTCGGACATGGTTCATATTTCTTCTCGCCGCCTGCCTTGTTCGGCGTATGCTGTTGCCTCGCCTTCTCATGCACATTCTTTTCCTGTTGCTCGTAAGACCTCTGGGGTTGGCCTTGTTCCTCCGCATCAACCGATTCCACATGCTGGATCTTTTGTGTTGATGGAAGTTCTTGAACTGCAAAATCCTGTTGGTAAGTGGAAAAAGACAAAGACTGGAGAGTGAGGAAAAAGACCTCTTTCAATTCACATTTTAGTGGAGACATATACAATAAATTTCTTTTATAAAACTGTATGTACTCAGGCTGTAAATTTCTCCAAATGATGCTTATTAAAGGGACATTGTGTAAGATTCAGAGAGATTTAGTGGCATCTAGCGGTGAGGACTGCAGATGGCAACCAGCTGAAACTTCTCCTGGTAAGAATTCCTTCAATGTTCATTGTTCGGAGGTTTTTACCAGGAGTCGGTATTATGAGCAGAGGTCTCTTCCTCCCGCATGTTGGAGACAGGCCGTTAGCCCAACGCCTGCTAAGGTGTGCTCACCTTTTTCACTAAAACCTTAAATTCCAGGGACCGTATTCACAAATATTCTGAAAACACTCTTAGATATAATAATACTCTTAAAGCTTTAGTAAGGAGTCCTAGCTTAGCAGTGATTTAGGAAAGGTCTAAGAGAATTCTGGGCAAGACAGGGACAGAAACTTCTACATCAGTGAGGAGGTGTTGCTAGGTATGATGCATTCATTCAATAGATGTGATTAGTTGTCACAGACACCCCCTTTTGTGAGCCTGCAAGGTGTGGACACCCAGTGAAAATGAACTGAGCTGCATAACAATATAAAACTGTAAAAGTGTTGTCATTGTTTGAGTGATCACTCTGCTGATGGAAGGTTGAGACAGACTCAAGTCATCACTGCTGCACTGTTGCCTTTTTCCAGTTTTCCAAATACCTCAATGTTGTGATCATTTTGTCTCTGGCGTTCTAGCGTTATTGCGTTGGTTGGGAAATGTTTTGGAGAGTATTGCTCCTACCTCGCTCACTGTGTTTCCACCATTTTCTCCTCTACTTAATAAACTCTTCAACACCTTGAAAGTCATCCTACCTACTCCTAACAGATTGTTACCTGAGGAGCTCTCTTAAGGGCTAAGATGCTCTGTGAATGACTTATCTTTACCAGGATGTAATCTTAGAAAATGTCTAGTTCTAAGAAGTTTCATAGAAGGTCATGAATAGGAGCAACTCTTTGCACACGGAAGCTTTGTGAATATGGCCCCAGATGTTCAGGAGGTTTCTACCAGGAGCTAAATTATCCGCAGAGGTTTGCTCCTCTCCAAAACAAATGGAGCCGGTGATTTAAACCGGTAAAAACACAGAATAAAGCTGTTTGACATATGAGTCAGTGCTTTTCCGATGCTGCCGGCTCGTCTGGGAGGGGCTTCGAACTAAATGCCAATGCCCCTATCTAGAGCTAATGTATGGCTTGTCTGTTTCAGGCTACCGTCGAAACATTGCGGTGCAACATGGCAATGAACGACTCATTCTATTGGTAACAATAACACAACAACTCTTATTTTAAGGTGATTATACACTAAAGAAAACACACTTTCCACTCCATTTCAGCCAATATAGCGCTCTAAATCCTACACACTGGACCTTTAAAAAAAGTCATTCTGATGTTCATGTGTGCGTCTTGTGAGGCTGAACCATATTTTCCATCCACCATCTGACACGATGCCTCCCTCTTCATTATTAGAGACACATTACACATTAACGTCTGACAAAGTGTTGGCCGTTTCACTCCGAGAAGAAGCATATAAAAACTACAGAGCAGTATCAGTGACACATATAAAACATAAAATTCACATAAAAGCTCTTTCTCAACAATACGCAGACCTGCATAACAATTCAGTCTTTATTGAGGTTTTGGAATAAAATAACACTTTCCCAATGCTTTATACAGAAGAGGTCCCCCTCTGTTAATTGGCTGAGCACTATCAAAAACTTTATTGTTTCTATACATTTCTCCACCTAAAACCTTGCAGCTTGGCACAGACAAAGTAACGCCTTTGTGTCACTGTTATTCAGTTATGATTTTTTTTTCTGACGTTTTGAAGGTCTTTATACCAAACTTTACAACCTATACACGAATGCCAATAAGACACATATGAATGGTTTGCAGGCAGGAGAATTTTTAATCACAGACACCTGCTCTGCAGAAATAGCTCAGACTGTCATTGGTTGTTAGGAGCTCAACATTTTAAAAGGCAGGGAAAAAGAATTAAGATGTATTTGTATGGCTTGTGTTCACGCACAAGTCGGAGCCAAGCATGCCCAATCACTTTTCCAAAGACTTGTTTTTCATAAAACACAAAGTGACCTGCTATTGGAAACATACAAGTCAATTCACCCAACCACAGACCCACAGTCTGACTTTATTAGGCTAACCAACCTTCTTTAATTCTATTATATGTGAAATGGACAAAGTCCATGTGCTTACACAGAAGGGAACACTCCACATTCCTTGACATGCCACAGTATAAAGTCCTATTACAGGTGCCTTTCTGCATCTGAAAACACTACAGGCCTGGAGACAAACGCTGCGTTAAGCCGGACTGACGCCTGCAGTTCTGAACTTGTTTTTATAGCAGGTGACATTCAATCATTAGCGTTTTTTATGTCTTCATTTGACTACTAAAACCTAAACTCCAACTATTTACATGTGTTTAGGGTAGACGTGTGTCTAATGACTTGATCCATACTGATGGAAAATCAGCAGGGCAGCAAATCTGAAGCCATTGGCCATAAAACATCTGTCAGTGGCAAGATTCAAAAGTCTCTCCTGACTGATTATGACAGTGAGGCGGTCTATATTAATTTCAGGATGTGTGGAACGAAAACAAATCTACAACGCAGGGAGTTTTTGCTCTTCAGCGAGTGTCTTGTGCATGCAAACACACCGCATGTCCAATTTCCAATCACGCTGTGATGTCAAAACGAATCCACAACACTGAACAGAGAAGGCGAGTCTGCTTCCTCCCCGTGTTGCAGCCCCCGTCTCCTTTGGCTGCCTCTGCTCATTTGATTGAGGCTGTCTAATCTAATAGAACTGTTAAAAAAGACCTGCTTCCTCACTTTGGAAACGAGCAGATATGTTTGGAGATTAGGTGTTGTTATCTTTGGCTATCGCCTTGCAAGTTTGGGCTCTCTGAGTTGCAATCAGGGAACTGAGCCGGAGCTATGCGAGATTGTGTTTCTGACAGACACCGCTGCTATTGCTCGCTCAAATTAAAACTGGAATGGATCATGTCCACAAGAATGACTGCAATTACTTAATATCTCAGACACAGGATGCACATTGCGCCATTTGATTGCTGTCGTCAGCAATCAATCAAATGAATTTCAAAGCGATGCATTTTTAAGCTGACCCCGTCATATGAAGGTGATTAGCTCAAGCAGAGGCGGAGAGAAAATATTCAGCAGTGAGAGTGAAACAAAAGTTACAGGACACTGCGAGGCACATATCAAAGGAGTTAGAGAATCCAGAAGAGAAAGACCTTGACAATGATTTGTGCCTCCACAAACTGGTTCACAGCAATTTTTACTGCGGCTGTCCATCATTTTTAGATCCTTCAGACTCGCAGCATCACTCTTCACACAGGACTCGTAAAACATAAAAGCCTCAGTGTCTTTTTTTTTTTTTACACCCTTCAGCTTGGCAATACTCATTGGTTTATTAAAGTCTTCACTAACCCCACTCCAGCTTACTGTAGCACCTTTAGATCTATCACCAACTGTAAAGAAGTCACACACACCAGTAACAACTTCACAGATAAAACACAAGTGCTATTCTACTGCATACGCTATTTTATTTACTTTTAACAACATTAAAGGGAACACCGCCTAAATTAGGAATTCAAATATGTTATTCCCGTGATCTAGGACAGTTTAATCAATACTTTTGAACAGAAGCTTCTCTCTGTCAAAGCCAGAAACCAGAGAACTAAGTCTCAAACTTGTGATGTCATAGAGTATAACGTCTGGACCTCAGACAGTTTCTATCCCAAATTAACTTTATTTTATTGTAGTGTTCTCAGCTCTCAAACAGAAAATGTACCAATAAACTCAGAACATTCCCCCTGTGTGCTCTCAGTGTCATCTACAACATCTTTCCTACTTCACTGTCTATGAAGCAGCTTCAGATTTTATGACATCACCAATTTGAGTTTTAGCACTCTAGTTTTGGATTTGGTAGAGTTGTTCATGTTGACTAATATTTTTGGACTGTCTTAAACCATACGAATAACAGGTATGAATTTTGAAAGTGGGTGTAGTTCCCCTCCATTACTTCCAACATAACAGACACTGAACAGTTTACTCTGCTGTGAGCAGTAAATTGAGATTTCAAAACTTTCGACACCTTTGAATCATCGACATTGTGCGTCTCCACTGACAAATCCAGAGCAACACGATGGTTCTTCTTGTGTCAATTAAATGAGGTGCATGGCACTGTGGGACTGTTAACAAAAAGGAGCAGTACATGCTATAGATGCGACTGGAATTTTTGAGGGCATGAGATGGTGCATAAATTTCACGCTCAGAATTCAGACAACAAAATGAAATTCCTAACTTCACTGCACTACATAGAAAATAGGAAGTTATTTTGGGCACGGCTTGAGCAGGCCCCCAGGAGCGCTCCCAGTGGACACTTACGGTATTGCAGCGAAAACTACTACTGTAAAAGAGACGTTTGTAAAACTGTTGACAGGACACCTTGAACTGCAAAAAAGTCAATTAGCAATCTTTCTATTCTTTTTGAGCCATGGTGGTTTAATATCTGTAAAACTTTCCTCAAGCAAAGAAAAGCAATTTAAAAATCTGTGACGTCATCACAATGTAAAGTCTATGAGCCGAGCGGGAACTCGTGCTAACATGCTCACACTGACGATGCTAACATGCTGGTGTGTAGCAGGTGTGATGTTTATCACATTCACAATTTATACACTTATACCCTTAAAGTCATCCACTGATGACTTTAAGGGTATCATAAAGAATGAGGTGACAGAGACATGTGCTTGTTTTTCTTGAGAGGCCATTATGTTTGAAGAGATGCTGTTTTATTGAGGATTTTTGTTTTATATGTTGTATTTGTTTAATTTTAATGTGATTTATTTGGCTGCTGCCTCTGCCAGGTCTCTTGTAAGAGGGATTTTTAATCTCAGTGGGACTTCCTGGTTAAATAAAGGTTAAATAAAATAAAACAAAAGTCATTTGGCATGTTAACATGCTAACACTGGCTAATTAGCACTTCACACCATGTACAGCTGGGGCTGATGGGAATGCCATTACTTCTGCAGGTACTTGGTTAGTAAAGTTTGACCTGATAACGGTGCTTAATGAAACATCAGGTTGAATGTCTGTACTAAATAATGTTCAGTTCACAATGTTGAGCTATATCACTGGATAGGTGAAAACTTACTGGTCCTGTTAGAGGAAAAGTTTTCAAAGACGACTTGCAATGCACAGCAGTGAATGTACACATAAATCCTACCATCGAAAATAACAGAGGGTAGTTTAATAAACCTTTTTATTTTATACTTATGTTCCTATACAATGACTTCTCTTTAAAGAGTGTAATTACTGCCCCCTCTTTTAAGACACAGGGCCGATGTCCAGAGCAGCAATTGGCTTTTAAATGCTTTGATGAGCCTGTGATGATGCCACATTTTCCAACAAACATCAGTGTGAGTGAGAAAAAAAGAGATCATATTTTTAAATGATTAACAGATTTTCGGGTGCAGCTGGAATCTATTATTGAGGCGATTTGTTATGTCGTCAAATTACTAAAGCAGGAAATAGCACTACTGAATAAATCACGCGCATTTGAATGTCTGGGAATGAGTGTGTGTGTGTGTGTGTGTGTGTGTGTGTGTGTCTGTGTGTGTGTGTCTGTTGAGGGGGTGGGTGGTGGGAGGGATGGGGCTGTGCTGTTTTGATGTTGGAACACAGAGGAGGTCGGCTTCAGAAATTTTTCAACACAGTGACAACCAGACACTAGCTCACTAGCGTGGAGCAGCACAGACACTGATTACACAATCCTAACTCTGTTTATGCACATGAGTCACACAGCATCAGGGATCAAATCAAAGGTTTAGAGAGAAGGACCTTGTTCGTGGGACAAAGAGGCATTTCAACACCCACACATTCCGGCTTTGAGAGCTAAAATTCAAGGCTGCGAAAAAGGAGGTCTTAATGTGTTGATGATAATTGCATCTGCCTGCGTTCCACTGTACCTGCTTGTTTATGTTCTCGGCAAAATGTGGAGATCTGCTCTTCAGAAGAGTTACCAGGTCTCTGTACGTATCGCTTGTTCGCTCGTAGCAGTTCTCCTCCCCCTCCTGTTTTATGCCCTGTGAAAACAAAGTTAAAAAACAGCTTCATTAATTCTCAAAACCACAATTATAATGTGACCCACATGTCAACTGGAATAGCTGAGGTTAGAGAGCTCAGAGTGTCTCCAGGCAGCCTCCAAGAGGAAGTGTAAAACCATGTAAACCGCTAAATTACGTTTAAGACACTGCCGCTCTTTGAGGTTTCATTTGCATCGGTGTCGCCCATTCGTTTTAAGCTTGGAGATTTTTCACCTTGGCTGAAACATTTCCAGGTGAAGAAACAGAGGCAGGAAACCTATGGCTTGTCAGCAATGTCAGAGAGAGAGTGAAAGGTGCTGCAGCACGCAGAATCCTCTCTCAGACATGATTGCAAACACATTCAGAGAGATTCCTGGCATTTGAAGCTCTGTGTGCAACGGTACACTCATGGACTTCTGGGTGGACGCTGAGAAGGCCAGTGAGAGTTTCTCACCCAATCATAAGAAAAACACAGGGCTGTTTTAGTCATGCTACAAAGTTTAATTATGCTAAGAGACTTTTCACGGCATCAGAAAACAGTAAATATTGTTGTTATATTGTCAGTGATAGTTAAACTTGTATCTGCAACTACTCTAACTTTATTTGACTTTGTTGATCTGCTCTTAATGATATCACACGCCCAGTGTCTGAAGGTGTTGGATGCAGTACACCACTGTGCTCCACAGTTTGTCCCTGGGTGTGGTTATCTTGTAGACCACTGTTCTTTGTTTAAATTCTCGTTCCAGCTGGAACAATGCGCAGAGGGACACACAAATGTCAGAAGTGATTACACTTAACTCAAGTTACTTTTAAAGGATCTGGAAAATAGCACTCTTAGTCATTGCCTTTGCAACTAAATCTATTGTTTGCTATCTCATTTTGCTAGTTTTGGAAACTCTGAGCTGCTGACGTACTTGATTTGCATATTGTCTATACTCATATCTCTGTTTTGATCCCCTGGGCCTTGGCCAGGTCTCTCTTGAAAAGTCATTTTAATCTTAATGAAACCAGTGTCTGGTCAAAAAAAGTAAATGGTGGTGCAGTGGTTAGCATCGTCACCTCACAGCAAGAGGGTTCCTGGTCCAGGGTGTGGGAGCCCCTCTGTGCAGTGTTTGCATATTCTCCCCACTGGCTTTAAAATTCGATTATGATTTACTAATTCAGTGAGTGAATTAAGTCAATTTTCAAGTCAAAAATCTTTTATATAAATAGCCAAATATCACATATCACAAATTTGCCTCAGGAGGATTTACACTCTGTCCAGCATACCACACCCTCTGCCCTCTGACCCTCGCTTCAGACAAGGAAAAACTTGAAAAACTGAACAGGGAAAGAGCGGAAGAAATCTCAGGTGGAGAAACTGGGAAGGATCCCTCTCCGAGGATGGACAGACGTGCAATAGTCAGTCCCTCTCGTGGATCTAGTGGCCAAAAATCTTGAATTTGCGGCCAATTTTGTCAAAAATTGCCATAAAAATGCTGCTAAAGACAAAAATTGCAAGTCAGGAAAGAAAAAAAGTGATTGCTGCTGCAAATGTTTCAGTTCTCTTCTTCAGTTTTATTGAATTAGTTTCAAAACATGGACTCCAATAATGTTTTAAAAAAAAATCCTGAGTGAAATATTGTAGCTCTCAAAGCAGACAATGTGACTGTAAAACAACATGTAAGCTACATCTGCTGTAAACAGAACATTTGAATCAATTCAACACATATTGTATGCATTTATACAAAGTGACAGTTCTTATGTCAATACAGAGCCTTTCTCCATACTGCAATGACATTAGCGCCATTTGATGACGCGTCTGATGACGTTTCAAATGACGTCGCATACGTGACGACTTCCGGTCAGCCAGAAAATGCGGAAAAATCGCGGGACTTTTGAAAAATTGCGGACTTTCATTGAATTTGCGGTAATTATTGCGATTGCAAGATCGAGATTTTCTGGAGGGACTGAATAGTCTGTGTACACAATAACAACATAAGAAAATTACATGTAGACGATTCATGGTGGCGGCACGGTGGTGCAGTCGTTAGCATTTTCGCCTCACAGCATGTTTGCAACTTCTCCCCGTGTCAGCGTGGGTTTCCTCCAGGTGCTCCAGCTTCCTCCCACAGTCCAAAGACATGCAGGATAATTGGTGACTCTAAATTGTCCGTAGGTGTGAATGTGAGTGTGAATGGTTGTCTGTCTCTATGTGTCAGCCCTGTGATAGTCTGGTGACCTGTCCAGCGTGAACCCTGCCTCTCACCCAGTGTCAGCTGGGATAGGCAGTTACGGAAAGGTAAAGAATGACTGGTCTGGATTTTGTTTTGATTTGGATCACAGATCGCAGCTTGAATTTGTGTCCTGAAACTTCTCATATTGATTAACATTAAATTATTGATATATACTGTAGGAGCACTGAACTGTTCGGTAAGCATTGGTGATGCTGGTTTTGTAAGTTCACTGTTGTGTGGTTCATCCAGTAAGTTATCTATCTGAGTCAACGGTCAGAGAGACAGCTGTAGTGGTGACAGTAAATGAAACTGATTCTATAGACAGATGAACAGACGATTAATTCTGTTTATGGATAATTGAAATAAATATTCTAACTGCAGTGATATTTGCGTGCTGTGATGTTGCTATAAGGTTGGTACTGTAACAGCTGTTGTGGAGAACAGAAGCAAAATTCTGCACTCCAGATTTATGTTTCATGAACAGTACTAAAAGAACTCAGAATAAATCTTTGCAAAATCTCTGGAGCACTACATACTGGACATACAGAGTTGAATTTGCTGCTGCTTAACTAACTGCACAATAAGGAATCAGCCTATCAAAAATAATTTTCCAGAAGGTAACCCTTGACATTTTCTTACACAGATTACACAGGCACTTTTACATTGACTGTTGCAGCTGATGTAGTCCACAGTGCTTTATCTTCCTCGTCTTACCCCATTGAGAAAAACTCCAGCAGTGCTGCAGGTGATGTAGAGCGTCTCTGCGTCACAAGGCTCAATCACAAGGTAACAAATCTCATCGTGCACCTGTCTCCACGGAGGGGCGCGGCAGCCGTTTGAAAATATATAATCTGAAAAGCAAAGCAAAAAAAAGGGTTGGAGGTTACAAACATCTTCCTGCAGACTTTATATCATGTATTTCAGCCTGATAGCAACAACAAGTGTGTCTCCAAAGGAAGAAGGGAGCGGGGGGGGGCAGAGGAGCAGTAAGAGAAATCATCCCAAATGCCTGGGCTGCTAAAGAGGATGACACAGCACTGCAAGCAGCACAGGTCTGAGACATGAGCCCAGGGTAGAGCCATGGTTTCACTCGCAATATAAATCATCTGCTAAAAAAAAGAGCCACTTAGTTAGTCTGTCATATTTTAGTGCTAGCTGTGAGAGTGTTTTCATAGACTGTGTCAATTCAACTTGAGAAATGGGGACACAGACTGGTTTTACCACTTGGTGTGCTCATGCTTTGTTAGGCCATGATAAATACGCTGCAATGAAGCAAAAAAGCATGTACTGACTAACGACTTGGTAAACTGGAATCTGACAGATATAATGACTTCCATGTCTTTTGTGGCGGCAGAACACATACTTTTTATGCTTTGGAATATCCAGCATTAGTGTTAATAGCAATTGCTTTCCTCGCAACCCGGCGAAATGTGGAGATAATTCAAACCTGATGTGTATCGAACCGACTTCAACACCCTCTTTTCCCCTCCGCTGCAGAACCGTGTCAACAACTCCACTTCATTCTTCACTGCGGTGGGGTCGAGGCTGACTTGTCTGTAATGAACATGTAGAAAAACAAAACAAAACAAACTTCCAATTTATCTCGTTCATTCACGGTTCTCTTTTTCTAAACCCACTGCCTGCTCCAATCAAAAACAACCACATGTTGCTGTAACACTGGTTACTGTATATCCGAGTAAAAGAAGATGTTAGCCTTGGAGGATCATAGATCATTAGACTGAATGCTGAGAAAGCCTGTGACAGAGGGAGCACCTACTCAGATATCTCTTTCAGGCACTTGCTGAGGAGCTGGTTATCCATATTTTGGAGCAAGAGGAACAGCTTGACCTTGACCTCCGAGTCCTTGCCTCGATCTTCCTCTTTCACTTTGTCCACCAGACTTAGCACATCAGCATGGGCGTCTTCTCTCTTCAGGATGCTGGCAAAGCTGGGACCGAGAATCTTAACCACGGGGTCTCTATTTTCTGAACAATAAACGAGGTTAGCCATAGTAAATCTTAAAATTCAGAGGCTCATCAGAGTGTTTCCAAAAATGTGAGTGGGTTCATTTTGAACTAGCGACACAGCAGGCCTCGCATGTACTGTATTTTTTCCACACGTGTTTCTTTTGCCAAGTTTTTTTTTTTTTTACAATATTCATCATGTATTCTTGTGTCAGACGAATACATATTACCTTATCTCTTTTTGGCAGCGGCCCTAAAGTAAACACATATCTGTAAAGAATTACCACTGGCAGCATAATTGGACGGTTGTAGAGAATAACTAGGAGGACAAACAAATTAAGTCTGCGGGTTATGGAGGTATGCTGGTGGCTGGACTACTTATGATGCAAATTAGATTCAAATCTCATCCTGTGGTCACCGCGCTTACCTTCTAGACAGGCTTGAACCTCTTCCAGCTTCTTATCATGTGCCAGATGAACTAGTTTAGAGAGCTGGCTGAAGCTGCGTACATAAACAGTAGGAGGGGAGAGCTGCAACAATGGGTGCCCTTCACTGTCTTTCTCGTGAGACTGAACATCTGAGTCACTGTGAAGAGAAGAAAAGAAAACAACTTTAATACTTCGGTTTTATCCCTATTATGACTTTTGTGTCAGATTATAAATGCCAATACACTTAAAGAAGATCAGAGTCTGTATTTTTGTTTTTGTTCTTCTCCGCTTCCAAGCTACGAGATACAAAGCTAACCGCACATTGAAAGTAGAACTCCTGATGAAATAAAACGGAATGTACTCAGTCTAACTGAAGCTGAAAAACAAATTAATTATAGCCTACTGCTTTGAGTAAAGCCAAGGTAAAATACATTTGGACACCATGGTGACAGCATATCCTGCACAGACACGTAATACTCAGAGCACCGGCCAACCAGCTGCCTGCCTCATGATTAGACCAACCTGATGTCATAGTCTGTTTTGAAATCAGATGCCACTAAAGTGGTACTCCACTGCAGAGGCTCCTCGAACACATGCTCTGCCTCCTGCGGGTGTCGGGAGCTGAACTGCTCCACAAAGCGCAGGATCTCTTTCAACAAGGACTCATTCATTGGCGTCAGCTCAAGTTTGCCAGTACCAGAGCTGGCCGTGGTCCACTGGGCTGCCCTCGTCAGCGATACCCCCATGGCACCGGCTGGGATACTCTGAAACTAAACATTTAAAACAACACCATCTTCAACAGTGTGTGGCTGATGATTCATTTTACTGTATTCACATTTTGTCAACTTTGGGCTTCGGTCACATGTGGAGATATCAAGAAAGGGCCATGTGAGATGTTTCAAGACATTTGTTTGATTTTTTTTTTTTGGATTACGTGATAGTAAACTAATATTTCAGCCACATGGTCAGAAAAAACAAGCTATCTGAAGAGGTCACCTGGGGCTCAAGTGGATTGCGACTGCATTTTTCACTATTTTCTGACATTTAAAAATAATTAAAATTAAACCAGATATGCTTAACGTGTGGATTTTACACTTAATTCATTAAGAGCTTACTCTAAGCTGTTAAAAATATGTCATACTTGTATTCACATGACAACTTGACAACCATACGCTACTTAAGTCATGGCTGGATTACTGAAAACGCCTACCAGGCACAGGCACAAGGGCCCAAAGTGTCGGGAAATGACCCTTTGGCTTCACTTGCAAAATATCAAACGTCAAATTAACCCTAATAGCAATAGAAATGGTCCACCAGAAACTTCCCTGGTATATATACTTATTGTGATGCCATTTCTTAGTGTACCTTGCGATGTTTCATTTCCCTAAAATCTGTGCAACCCGAGAAAAAAAGTTAATATAATAATTGATAAAACTGCTGAAATTGTCATTTAAAAAAAACACACACACACAAATATTGGACATTTTTCATCCGATTATACAAAATAAAAACACAAAACATATTTATCCAAGAGATTTTTAAATGTAGAAACATAAACTAAATATTTCTCAACACTCCATAAGTTATTTGAACCATGTGATACCTTGAGATATACTCATTTTATCAGCAGAGCGAAAAGGCATTGTGATGGATTATTCATTCATTTCTCTGGTGCCACCGCAGTTTTGCACAACATAACGTAGCGCAATGACATCATTACGAGCAAACAACGCGATGACACAGATGACAGAAGCCTTATCTTTCTGCTGAAAAAAGAATGAATGCTCTAGCTTGATATATATATATAAGTTTATGAAAAACACAATCTCCCGTGGCCATCACAGGGAAATAGCAGCAAAATACCATGTTTGCATGTACTGTAAAGTAACATAAGGTCATGACATGATGTCGAGGACAGATGCCTTAGCTTACTGCTGCTAAAAGAATGCTGTGGCTGTTACGGTTCTTATTTTAGATCTATATTTACAGAATGATGCAAACAACTCTGCTCTGCAGTCATTTGCGGAAGGTCCATTTTTAAAGGGTCAACACGTGGCGACCACTAACAGAACCCCACCTTCGCCTCTCCTCGAAAGCATAACGACTACAAAGAGACACAAAACCACCCCAAAGTCTGTGTGTGGTGAGAGGTGGATCTGTGCCCGGGGGCCCATTGTTTTGTAATCAGCCCGTGGCTAAGGTCATGAGAGGTTTGGGATCTTTAAGTGGGTCAGAAGGCCATGACAAGGTTTAGAAACTCTAAAGTATATTGCCTTAAATTCCCAGGGCCTTAATCTGACTTTAACATCACTCAAACAAGTTCTTACAAAACTCTAAGCACTATACTGCACATATAGGATGCGTTCAGGTACTGAAGCTGCTCTTAAAAAGTACTGTTGCATGCAGCATTCATAATCAGGACATAATATTTTCTCACAACGTTAAGCCCTGAACTTTGACCCTCTTTCTTATATCCGTTACCATCGAGATAAAATAAAATGCCGTTTACTGAGCTTGCCAGAGACGGAGATCAACTCGGTGAGACCTTATTGTGCAGTAAGTTATAGCTGCATACATTGTAGACTCTAACATACTATATTCACGATAGTAAGCTATACATTTTTCTGTGAACACTGACAGTCGATGTGACCGTGTGATCGTTCACTGAGCAGTGGATTATGGGTCAGAATAGAGAGAAAAGCATGCTGGCTTGCATACTGCAAAATCTGACCTGATGTAGTGGAACATCCTGGTATTTTTGGCATTTGCCACACTTTGCATTGGGACATACTAAATCTTTTTCTGGTATACTTCATATTATGGTACTGAAACACACGGCTGATTTCCTCAGGCAGTTGAGAGCTGTGTATACAACACTATTTTACATTAAAGCATGAATACAAAGTTTTAAAACATTACCTAAAAGGACATGTTGTATTTATGGTGCTCAATGGGCTTTTTTTCACTTGACATGCAGGAGAAGCAGGTGTAAATAACAGAATAAATGATGGATGAATTTAGTTTCAGGTTGATGTGTAGACCTTTTTCACAGCAGACATTTTGACTTGTCAAAGTAGGAAAAAGCACAAGTGAAATTGAGTGTCACAGTAAGTTATCCAAGTGAGCCAGCCTACCAGGACCTCCCCTAAGTGAACTGCAGCTACATTTAATGTGATTAAATACACCTGTGCTCTCTGCTGTGACATGTCAAGGTGTCTGCTGTGATAAAAGGTGCCTGCTGGTTCACTGTCATGGGGCTCTGTAATGGAGCAGAGCCGTCATCAGTGTTATCAGTAACACCTGTGCTGTTTGCTGTGAGAGCTAACATGTCTACAGGTAACAGTATCCTCTATTAAAACCAGTTGCAAACAAACTTCTGTTGCTGTTATTTGTCCAGTGCTTCTTCCTCACACTAATTCAAAGTTTAAAGGCAACACCGACAGCGTTAATTATGCTAATTAGCCTCGTTAGCATAGCTGGTAAAAAGTTACAGTTCGGTTTTAAGCTAACATTAGCTTAACTACAACCATTTCCGGCTTTCCCTCGTCATTAAACACCCGCCACATGTGCCCACCATGATTTGTTACGTCTACAAACGAACTTAAGAACAAACTTACCGTGTTTTTCAGGTTTCTTTTCTATTCCTAAACTTTCACCGACAGCTCAGTGTCAGCGGTGTCCATGGAAACCACGCGCTTCCTCTCCCAGCCATTTCCGCCCCCCTTGGTTGCTATGATACAGGCAAACACAACGGGAAGCGAGTTGGGTCAAAAATCAGCAAACCCAAATGACAAAATGACAAACTAAATAACTCACAGGAGCTCTGTGATCCACAGGAGGGTAATAATTGATTCAAACATTTTATTTGTCAGAGACTTTAATAATATAGGCAGTGAAATTCAGGTGACAGAGCATGACAATAGACTTTAAAACAGGAAGAGATACATGGATGTCCCAAAATGTCTTGCACGTCACCAAGGACAAAACTGAGATTCTGATCACTGGATAACAAGAAAAGCAATTTCAGTGTAATAGTCATTTACAAAAGCTGGCATTATCTTTGACTGTGACCTGTGTTTTGAACCCCAAGTGTGAAATATCACCAAAAATGCATTCTTCCATCCTAGAAACATTACTCATGTGCAATGTGTGCATCATCTCTTATCTAAAGTAGACATCGACACACTTGTGTATGTGTTTATCTCCAGTAAGTCTTTAAACAAACTTCAGATGATCCAAAACGCAGCAGCACGTCTGCTCACCAAGACTGAACATCATCAGTTCTTCATTGGCTTCCCATTCATTTTAGAATTCATTTTAAAATTTTGCTTTTCATTTTAAATCTCTAAATGGCCCCTGGCTATTTATCTTTTCAATTCAGTTCACTTTTATTCATAAAGCCCAATATCACAAATCACAATTTTGCCTCAGAGGGCTTTACAGCATACGACACCCCTCTGTCCTTGGACCCTCACAGCGGATAAGGAAAAACTCCCCCAAAAAAACTTTAACAGGGAAAAAATGGTAGGAACCTCAGGAAGAGCAAGTGAGGAGGGATCCCTCTTCCAGGACGGACAGACATGCAATAAATGCCATGTGTACAGAACAGATCAACATGATAAATTTACAGTAATCCATATGACAAAATGATACATGGAGCTGCACAACCACAACACACCATCCATATTGTACAGCACTTTGAGTTGCACTTGCTGTATGAACTGTGCTGTACAAATAAAGAAGAAAGAAAGATTTATAAAGAACAAAAACACAAAGATAAAACAGCAACTCTTTCTGTATGAAGTCTCACTGCTACTACACAAGCTGTGAACTTTGGATATGGAAGTGTTGTGACTTGCACGGTCAGAGATTCAAGTCAAATGTTGTCATAATAATAAAATCCCTGTATGCTTTCCTTTTAGAGTGTCCACATGACCGCATATTTGAGAGCCTATTTCCTCTCTCACTACTGGTTTGGCAGTGTCCTGCAGACAAACACTGGCTGGTGAAAACAGTCTATTTGGGTGGATACTCTGTGTTTAGACACAGCAAATAAGTTCACTCAGTTCAAAGTTAATAAGCCAATCATCACAGGTGTGTTAAGCCTTTATTCTGGATGTGGAGATGCAAAGGTAAATACAATCTTTTCAAGTGTAAAAGTCCACTAATGCGGACATTATACTTTTAAATGTGCACATAGGGAATACATGTTATTTTTTCCTCGTGTTAAATTAGCAATATTTTCCCATCCATCCAATTTCAACCGCTTATCTGAAGCCGGGTCGCGGGGCAGCAGGGTGAGCAGAGTATTCCAGACATCCTTCTTCCCAGCAACACTTTCCAGCTCCTCCTGGGGGATCCCAAGGTGTTCCCAGGCCAGATGAGATATATAAACCCTCCAGTGTGTTCTGGGTCTGCCCCAGGGCCTCCTACCAGTGGGACATGCCCAGGAGGATCCTGATCAGATGCCCAAACCACCTCAACTGACCCCTTTAGACGTGAAGGAGCAGCAGCTCTACTCCGAGCTCCCTCTGGATGTCTGAGCTCCTCGCCCTATCTCTAAGGCTGAGCCCAGACACCCCACGGAGGAAACTCATTTCAGCCGCTTGTGTCTGTGACCTCATCTTTTCGGTCACTACCCAGAGCTCGTGACCATAGGTGAGGGTTGGGACGTACAGTAGATGGACCAGTAAATCAAAAGCTTCGCCTTCTGGCTCAGTTCCCTCTTCACCATGACAGTTCGGCACAGTGCCTGCATCACTGCAGACGGGAAATTATTTTCCCAAATATAAATTTAAAGTACATGAGTACAGCCACTTTACATAGGGACTTTTATAGAGAATTATTTGCAAGTACGACAAAGGTAATTCTCAAGAAAAAAAACCCATCTTTGGACTCTTAACCGGACACACTCACTCGAGAGTGACCTGAGACAGGAACGGAAAGATATCCTCAGACCCCACACCATGGTCGTAAGCTTGTATGAGATCAAGCATGCTCCCGGATACATGATTCACAAATGGGGTGCAGACGTGTTGTCATTGAATGTGATTAAACCCCTTTCCTCTCAAAGAACAAATTAGTGTTCTTATTGTTTGGCAGCTCCATGATGCCCTCAGGCCGGGGTGTCTCATGGCCAATGAAACCACTGATTTCCTCTGGTGCTTGCCTTGTCTGGCACGCTGTCTGCGAGGAGCGCCAATGGCGCAGAAACCTATCCCTTTCAGGCTGCCGTGCGTCGGCACAGCAGGTGGAACTACTTTGTCTCCTAAACCGTTCGGGTAAGTTGGACTGAGCCTGCATGTAAATCAATCATCGAGGATCCCCCAGGGGAAGAAGTAGTAGCTCATCTCTGGTATCAAGGGAGATCACTGTGGATGTTGTTGTTGTTAGAAGAGTGGATTTATGAGTTTGCCTCCCCCCTTCAGGTATTTTATTTGGAACCAGGGGAAAGCTGTCTAAATTAAGAAGCACTGTGAATCTGTAACGGGGTGCTGGAGATGGGGGGCTGAAGGCAATGGAGCTCAGACACACTGGTGAGTGAACTCAGACAGAGCTGACGTAAAGCGTGTGCATCAGTGTGTGTGTGTGTGTGTGTGTGTGTGTCTGAGATTGCCTGACTGTGAAGCAATAAAAAAGCAAAGATGGATGGGAGACGAAAAGAACAAAAAAAGGAAGGAAAGCAGGATAAACAAGGGTCTTAATACATCTAACCCAGGGTCTCATTAGCGAGCCTAATTGCTGTTCGTTAAAAGGGATTGAATGAAGCGCTCCCCCCATCCTGGGTCTTTTACAAAGTAAAACAAATATCCTCTGAGCTCAGAAGCACCTGCTCACTCTTAGATGTTCTCTGACCAAAACTTAATACAGCATAATAAACACAACTGCTCCCCATGCTTTTCCTCCAGTGCCTGAGTTCAGCTCACTGATTGAGCCGCATGGAAACACGCCGATGACACACGCAGAAAGGTAGCGGCCCGGCCTCTGTATACACGGACATCATGATTGCATCCGCTCACGGAGTGTCCAATCTCCACAACACTCCATTAACACTCAGATTTAACATACACAAAAGCTGTGCGTGACTAACAAGAGTGATGAGGAGGAGGTGTGCGGACTACTGTTCCTGCTCCTGGTTTGAAGGAGCTGGAGAGCGAGTCTCCTGTATTTTTTTCCTCCAAAGAGCCCTGATGTTTTTACAGGCTCGGTGTCAGATCCCGTTCAGCGCGGCTCACGGCTGTGTGGTTAAAGCAGGAAAGGAATGGGTGACACTGGTCATTGTAATGAGCACCTGTGAGATGTGTCGCACTAATCCATGTGAGCCTCAAAAATAGAAAACAGTAAAAGGGACTCTAACAAGAGGCTGTGACCACATCCCCCGGTTGTAAAAAGCTCCAGAATCCCGCCTGTCATTTCCCATAATCCTCTGTGTTTTTAGGCACGGAAAAGAAGGGGCAAGTGCTTTTAAATGGGCTTCAGCATGGGTGAGTTGTGATGGACAAGAAGCCTGAAGACGTGAGTATAATTTTCCTCCGAGGAGCCACTCATGGCCGCATTTGGTCCTCTGCAGTGCACTCCAGGTCACTGCTAACAAGGTTATCTTTGTTTTTCTTTTTATAATCTGACAGACAACGATGACATCACTCAGCTGTTGTAAGTAATTGCCTGGTTTATTGACTGTTTAAATAGGCGCGAGCGCACGAGGCCAATGGAAACTCAAACTGTAAAGAGCGATAACGGAAGCAAAGGCAGCAGTGCCAAAGAAAACTGAGCACAATTATTCCTAATACACACACAGCCTGAAGAATATCCACATTAACCCATCACTGTGTGACGTTAGCCATCCAAATAAAGGCAATCTCACATTTGGTTAAAACCAAAACAGGAAAAAGACACAATAAAATGTGTCTTAGTGTCTGAAAAGTCGGACGCACAACATTCACTACATGAAAATTAATCAAAATCTGCTCTAAATAAGTCTCAGTAAACAAAACCTGATACTGTTGAGAATATTTTTTTGCAACAATATCATTGCTGGAGCTTCTTATGGACATAAACCTGCAATTGTGGCTTTCAAATACTGTGTGCAGTATGTATTTCAAGTGGCGATCTCTTACTGCCAGTGCTTTCTTTGGAGTGGATGGACGCTTGTCAAATATAGAAGTAACTCAAGATTTATGGCCATAGGGAGTTCTGGGGAAAACCAATGACAAAGTCTGCATCTACATGACTTAAAACACATTTTGTTTATTTTGGTTGCAATCCTGCAAGGCGACACTTGGCTCCTCTTGGGAAATCATCGAGGCGCTTTACAAGAACTTTCATGTATTTCCAGAGAAGCTGAATGAGCACATGTGACCACAAAACATATCTTAGGGAGAGTCATATCACCATAAACTCAAATATTCCCAGCACCTCTGACTGGCTGATACAGTGTTTTTCTTTAAAACTGCAGGTTGTCATTTCATGCAAAAATAGAGCGTAGAAAATATGAGGGCATGTTACCAACATGGATGTCATGAGCAGATTTAAAACGGGGGGATAACTGTGCCGCCTCAATACAGAACAGATCACATGCATTTCATTTTTTAAAGTATAGGACTGAGGAAGATCTTGCTGCCACAAGACAATGTTGGCATTGTACGTCTCTGCAAACCACAAGTATGTTACATTTCTATGTTTCATGTGTATCATATGTTGTGAAGTGTAAGGCACTACTGACCTGACCATCTACTGTATTTTAAGATGAACAACATTTATTACACCAAGGCCAACTGCCCTATCTCGCAATATGTTGGGGAGATTCTCAGTCATCCAGGTCATGGTAATCCCAGGTGTAATATCATAGGAAACTGCCGTCTGTTCCAATACCCATACTTTCTGTACTTACCGTACCCACTTTGGGTACAGAGGGCGTTCACATTACAATTGCGGCGAAAAAGAAGTGTACCTAAAAGACCCGGATGTGTACTCATAATGGCCAAAATTGAGAGTGTGGAACACTGTACACTTTTCGTACTCAACGGCCGCCATCTTAGCTACGTAGCAGAAGAGGCGGGACCACTTACAGGTCAGTGGGCGGACTACTGACCTGCCGTCTGTTCCAGTTTGTTGGCGGGTGACGTCACTGACGAGTCACAGCCGTAGTCGTGATCGTAACATCCGGTAAGTGCGCCATAGAGTAATGAGTCGGAACAGCACTTACTCGCTGAAATATGTGCACTCTGTAAGTGCGGACAGTGTACTGTGTGTAAGTGTACTCGTGGCAGTATAGATTTTGGAACATAGCGCTGGACTTAGTTGAGTTTCTTGAAGACGTTTCACCTTTTCAGAACTAAAGAAGCCTCTTGGATGAGGAGCTCACTCCACTCTCACTCCAAAGTCGTCAAAATCCGACGCTTGGACTCTGACTTGCGACATCAGAAAACCAACGAAAAAATGTCCTTTAATGTTGGCATGATACGCAGCTGGTTGCTGTAATAGTTTAACAGCGCCCGGCGGCATCAGGGGGAAACGCAACGAGGCAAGGATGAATGTTAAGGTGGTGAAAGTCCAAGTGGGGCGGGCAGGAGCGGTGGTGGACGGGTCCAACAAACACCGACTTTCACCTGAGAGAGCCGTGTTTGTTTGACCCACAATAATTCTAAAGCCAAACCCTGCTCTTTTTTCCTAACCCTAACCACGTGTTTGCTGTTGACGGAAAAAAACATCAACTCATGGTGTTGTACCGACGTAGATTTCCTGTGAAAACCCTAACCCTAAGTGTATCTTGAAAGAAGACAATGCATGTAACAGGCAGAACTTGACACGGTGTCCTAGAACGTCAACAACCAACACACCCAGGGTACCTTGCATGTCGTATGTGGACGTGGAAAGGTTATGACCAAAACATCAATAAATGACAAGATTGGAGTGAGAACATGTTGGGATGTGAGGTGAAATGTCTTCAAGAAACTCAAGCAAGTCCAGTTGTCTACGATATAGCAACCAGGCCTATCTCGCAATGTTAACAAAAGGGAAAAATAATACTTGTATCCGCTCCTTGATTCAGATCTACTCCAAAATGTAATGGGTTCTTGCTTGGCCTGTTTTGCACCCTTCAACCAAATTTCATGAAACTTGGCCAGGACTGGTTTGGCCTGCTGACAAACGAACAACAAGCCGAACCGAAACATAACCTCCTCAGTGGAGCTAACAACCTTAGTTAAGAATATAAACCATGGCAGTACAATAAAATGTATTCTGTGCCAGACAGAGCCACTTGAGTCATGCATATTCACTTAAAAAATGCTCACTTCGCCTCGTAGTCCAGCCTTCATACTGCTGGCCTAGAGGTATGATGATGGGCAGCAATAGCACTCCCAGTTCAAGTTTGGTCAGGGAGTTTTGCCACGTCATTCCTCCTCTTTCCTCCTTCATTTCCTGTCACCTCTCTACTAATCAATGTCAAAAAAGACAAAAGAAATACTGCTCAAACAATGGCTTAAAAAGCAAATGTAAAAGTTATTTTTTGTCTAGTTCATGTGAGGATATGCTGGCCCCGCCTTGACCTGTTTACCAGATAAAGGCCTCTAAATACCCTTGAGCTGGCAAAGTCCGTTCTGCTAGACTGCTAGCGTTGCCTCCGCTCCCCCTTCTGCACGCCTGGAGATAGCAGCTGGTTCTACTCTTTCAGGACGTTCAGCACGCTTAAATAAAAACACAGATCTTCCCTCTCTTTCTCTCCTTCTCCCTTCACCTCCTTGCTCCTCTGTCTCCCTCGCTTCATCTCTTACAGCGTAATTATTATTTTGAAAGTGCGGTCTGAGAGGCCGTCCACGTTTGGCGCTGCCTCTCTCGCTAATGTTCAGAGAGCTCTAATACAATTTGACTTTTGCTTTATAACCTCTCCAGGAAGACATCAGGGGCCCTTTGTTCCTTCTCTCCCCTGTCTCGGGATGAAGGGAGAGCTGAGGTAGCAGCTGAGAACAGGAGAGGAGAGAGTGGGCAAGGCGAGAGGCAATAAGTAAGGGAGGGGAGAGGAGTGAGCGGTAGGCTTGTTTTTGGAAAGGGAGTGAAGAAGAACACGTGGATGAAAAGAGCGGACTGAGATGGAGATAGATGTTGAGTGGAAGATGGGAATGGAAAAGCTGGGGATGGGAAGAGAGGGTGAGAACAGACGAAGAGGGCGACTTGTTAAGTGTGGTGAGAGATGGATGAGCGAAGAGGCTGGTCCCCTGTCCTCCCATCATTAAAGAGGAGGTGCTGCTTGAGACCTTTATGTTGGTGCGCCTCCAGTGTTGGCGCCGCCAGGCCAATCAGAAAAAGAAAGAGAGAGGAATATTGCTCATTGGAAATAATGAGACATCCTCGTGAAAGGCACGAAAAGAAAAAAAAAAGAAACTTCCCTGTGAACAGACAAATGCAATTTAGAGAAGACTTTGCCTGGAGACATCTCTGTTGTTCATCACATCATTTATTTTGAGCACAGAACAGTACACCTCTGTCACTGCTTTGTATAGTCTTGGTTATTCTTTTGTTATTCTTAAGAAATCCAATTAAGGTAACTTCAAACTTACGCTCTCGTTTCTTCTCTTTTTTGTATTAGTATTCGTATTGCAGTAGTGATACAACAGCAGTAACAGTGATATTTCAGTCTCAACTGAATTCTTTTTGTTCTGTAAAAAAGACGACCCCTTAATAGAAAGTAAAATCAACTTATGACCAACTATGACCTATGAAATGACCCTTCGCTGAGTCACACCCCTGGACGCAGACTGGCCAATCATAAAGTCCAGGGTCTGACAACAACACAGCTGTGCTCCATCGTTTCAGATTTCCTTCATTTTCAGGCTGGTTTTGTGGATTTGGAGCTAAATGTTGTGCCTGGGGCACGTCGTGTATTAATGATACTCGTTACCTGGAGAGGTTGGAAAAAGATATACGTTTCTTCCCTGTTCCAAAACCAAAATCAAACCCTGAAAAGTGTAGGGTTAGCTAGCTAGCTACTGAAGATATAGCCTACTGAATGTATACACATGCTGCTTTTGCTTTGTAATGATTATAACAGTGAAACAAAGACCGACCCTGCTGTACAGGAACCAGTGAAGGGAAGCTGGGAAACTTTGCTGATATTGTTTTACCTGCCTATCCGTCCAGCGGTGGAGTTCCTGAAGCCAAACACCGTTCATCTGCACACACTGTGATGTCACACAGCTGGTTCAGTATCAGCAGAGTTTCCCTTTATATTCATTGTCTTCTGTGTGGATCAGCAGTGATGTGGTGGTTCACTTTGACACTGTGATCTGTAGCCTATAGTTGGGCTTTAGCTTCTAACTATCTTTGTCTTTTTAACCTGTTGTTGCTGCTGAGTCAGTTTGACATCCTGGATATATCCTTCAAACACAGACTGTAGACCCCTCTGTCTGCTTCTCTCTGGAATCACTGTTTCATTTTCCCAAAAATATGATCATATTTCTTCAGGGAGTGCAGTTAGTTACAGTGTGGGCTCCATCCTCACTCTGACAGCTTGTCAGACCATCACAAAGGGGCGGGGCTTAGCGAAAGGTGAGTTGTGAGGAGTTCAATCAAAGGGAAATCTACCCTTTTTGCATTTCTTCAGTACATTCATTCTTATTCACTCTCTCGTTAAGGAATACATTAGAACAGAGGTTCTCAACCTTTTGCAACTTAAGGCCCACTTCTGATTGTCAAAAAGTTGGAGCCTATCCCAGCTGACACTGGGCGAGAGGCAGGGTTCACCCTGGACAGGTCACCAGACTATCACAGGGCTGACACATCGAGACAGACAACCATTCACACTACGGACAATTTAGAGTTACCAATTAACCTGCATGTCTTTGGACTGTGGGAGGAAGCCGGAGCACCTGGAGGAAACCCACGCTGACACAGGGAGAACATGCAAACTCCCCCACCAGAAACCCTCTTGCTGTGCTAACCACTGCACCACCGTGCCGCCGTGCCAATCTCTGCCAAATGTGAACATTTAGGATTGGAAGCCACGATGAAGCCTCTCTGAAATTGAGTTGCACCATGCTGCTTTCCATAACACGCCTGACCTTCACTTGGCCTTTTCCTCACGGGCCTCAGCCAACCCCATACTGTGATTAAACGGCAGCCACAGCAGGACTGCATGAGGAGTTTGGGATCAGCTGGCTGCCAGGGTGGCCTACAGTGTCGCTGTACATGACTGACGGCTATGGATAGTCTTTGGATGACCCCTGAGACGGCAGATATAAAATATCATGTTTGTTTTACTTCTGTGTAGCTGACCGTGTTACGGCACAGGAAGAGTGTTTTACAGGGAAACAAAGAAATTTACTGGCAAACGGTAAAACACTCTCGACTCTAACATAGCCGAGGTGCTCTGGTGTAATTAATCAGAGTCAAACATGTTCTGATTCACGTCTGCTGCGTGAGACATTTGTTTCGTTTGAGCTCGTGCCAACGAGTTGCAGATTTCACGATCGTAATATTTTGTTCATTCACTAAAGCTGTTGCCAGTAGTGTCAGCAGATAAAGTCTTATTTGAGCACTATTTGTACATGACACCATATTTTCAGGACCATTAAAAGACTTGTATAACTCAGTATGCTGGCTGACACATCCTCTTTCAGGCCTTAAGCAACAGCCTGAGGGAGTCAGTGCAGAGGCAGGACGGCCTGTAATCTAACAGTCTATCAGTTGCCTATTGTTCCCAAACGGTAGCCCTTCCTAGTACTCAAAGTAAAAGGACAGCTGCACTCAGGGAGTATCCCACTAGCCACTTTGAAGCTTAAAATCTTTGGAAATACAATACGTTTCTGTACAAGTTTTCAACGAGCCACGGAAAGGCAGTCAAAGTCAGCGCCGTTCCAATGTTAACAATGTAGTCTAATCACAAAGCTCCGAGGACTAATCAGTCTGTCTGTGGCCTGCGTGTGAGCTCCGCTGCTGCTCCGCTGCACAGGCTGAAGGGGTGGAGGGGGGGTTGGAGATTGGGTTCGGCCTCGTGGCGGGGGCCTCTCTGGAGGGCTGCAGAGCGGTCAGAGTGCCAGGCAGCCAGACTTTGGACTGTGGGCATTTCCTCCTTTTCAGATGGCTTCAGTTAAAGGGGCGCTCCGTTCTCTCAACCTCTGGCTGGCTGCACACCAGCCCCTGTGGAGCATCACTCATTAGGGCCTGTTGTCTGCAGCCAAAACCCTCAACTGCTCCCTAAGCCGTTGCAGCACCACTCCCCGCCATCAACACCTGCTAACACATGACACACAGGCTCCGGCTGACTGCTGGGAAGAACTCCCTCCTGCTCTGCCGCCTCTGGATTTGGACTAACAAGGCCCTAAGCATCCCCTCTCTTTTCCTGACGCCTCGCTTGTCTGATGCCCCTCTCGGCTGCCATTTCTTTTTGATCTCGGGCTGCGTTTCCTCAAAAACGCCTCAGAGTTCCGAAAGTCATCACACTGGAGTGTAAAACTAACTGTTATTAGTTGGCAGAGGTGATCTGTTTTATGGGTTGTTTGTCTCAGGGCCCTGTCGCATGGTTTCTTTCATGTGAGTCACGACCGCTCTGACAGTTTAACGTGTTGCGTGGAACAGATCTGTCCTCCGTCCACCAGGTCTGGTAGCCCAGTCTCCTGTCTGCTCAACACATAATATATTGGCAAAGCCATAGGCCCAGGTCCTCACAGGACCTATGGCTCTTTATTGGAAATTACGTCACCTCATAAAGGGACGTGACCCATTACAAAATCACGCTGCTTCTTGTTATTCTTCCTCTGCAAAGCAGAGAGCCTCTCTCCCTGCTTTCATTTGGTCCCTTTTAAATCTCTCAGCCTTGATTTTGTTTGTTTTTTATCCTTCCCTTGGATCACGTGAGTTCCCATCACGGGCAGGCAGGCCATCAAGACCGGGCAAGTACTTGATTAGAAACAGCACACAGTGAGCGTCTGCGCAGCCACTCTGTGTTCCTCCTCCTACCTAGCCATCCCAAAGAAAGGATGACAACGTGTCAAAACACGGTGTGTGGAGTGTGTAGGTTCAGGGGCCAGGCCTTGGCTTTTAGGCTCTGGGAACAAGCTCAGCACTCCATCTGTGACTGTCATGATCAGGGCTGAGCCCCTGTCAGACCCGCACGGTGTTGATACAGAGATGCCAAGAGCTCCTAACATGTCACCATGTTTCCCAGAACACGGCAATAACACTGGTAGTCTACATGTCTGTTACAAGGTCTCTGCGAGCGGTGTGAACCCACATCAGCGAAAACATATACATTCTATCAACCTCTGGGGTTTCATGGGAGCGTTTGTTACGCTTGTGAACGAGGCTCGTTAAGTGTCCCTCTGTTTTCTTAAATGCAGAGCTTCATAACGTGATGATACGCAGCCTTGTGGAACTACAGCATGTGAAATAAACGTATGTCTTCACATTTCTGTGGGGAATCCTACATTTTCTTCCTGTTAGCTCACACACACACACGACCACGAGACCACACATGAACTTCATGTTATATTTGGCAATCAAGGCTATTGTATGAAAGCCATAAACATTGCACACCTGCACAAGGACCAGATATTAGACATAGACTAAATCACTAAAAACAGTTCATTTATATCACTAATGGGTCGTCAGTTAAGCACAGGATGAAGTAGAGGTGATATGATCTTGATGATCAGTCGTAACTTTTGTCGCAAGAGTGAGAGCCTCAGTATGCCACACTAAGTTACTCTGTACATGTCCTTAGCCCCTTTTACACTGCCAGATTTTCTGCGAATGTTGGGCCGATTTGCCGGCAAGCTGCGAGCGTTTAGACACACAGAGCTGGATTGGCGAGTTGATCCGAGGTGCCCAATTTTCCGCCTCGTAGGGTAGTCATATTGGTGGAACCGTTTTGGTCTAAACAGAGCGAGGCAGCTTTCCGCCTCGGGAGGGTCTGTTGATGACTTGTGGGAGGGGCTGTTGATGACGCTGCACGTTCGACCCACTGGCGTGGACTTCAAAACAGGAAACCAGAAGATGAGCAACTGGGGAGATAAAGAATTGCGCGCCCTCCTTGCCCTCGCTAACGAGGAGGCCATTAACCATCAGATGACGGGAACGTGAAGGACGGGCCGATGTACGAGCGAATCGCAGAAGGACTGACCAGCCACGGCTTTCCTCGGTACGTCACCGTTTACGTCACAAGCTGAGCTACACGTTTTGTTACTTGCTCACGCCCCCCATTGCCCCGAAAAAGGCACATTCTGTATAAACAAAAGTAGGCAGGCGGCAATTTGCCGCCCTCCCCGATTTTGTTTTTATACTGACAATGTGGAAAGAAGACAGATTGGGCTTTCCTGCAAATTTGCACAATTCTGTTTAAAAAGGGCTTTTGTGACATAATATCAACTGCCAGTGCAGGTAGTTTGGTTTTATTTGTCCAGGTTTTATGTCTGTCTCTAAGGCACCTGCTGAAGCAGTGGTTCCCAACTGGTCCAGCAACAGGGTCCAGATTTCTCCTCAGTCATTAGTTCAATGTCCACACAGTTTCATATATTCAGCATCATACTTGCATTTGACCATGTTGTCGAGCTAGTCTGCTGTCTCTGTCACGTAGCTGTCTGTTAGTCTCTCAGTCTGTGCAAACTTTTACAAACTTAACACTTTCACAAGTCTCTTGTGGTCTTTTTAGAATGGACCCCCGACCCACTTTTGGACCACTACCCACCAGTTGGGAACCACTGTGCTAAAGCATGTTCTGTTGATTATCCAGGGTAAAAGTTGCATCACTGGGCAGTAGGCAGTTATAGGAGCTTGGTGATGTAGTAAATGGTAAATGGACTGCATTTATATAACACTTTTCTCGTCTTCTGACCACTCAAAGCGCTTATACACTACATGCTACACTCACCCATTCATGCCACATTCACACACTGGTGGCCGAGGCTACCACACAGGGTGCCACCTGCTACTCAGTAACCATTCACTCGCACTCACACACCAATTGAACAGCCATTATGAGAAATTTGGGGTTTGGTATCTTGCCCAAGGATACTTGATGTGTAGCCTGGAGGAGCTGGGGATCAAACATGCTCTACTTCTGAGCCACACCTGCACCACTTGGTGACTTCTCACCAAGCTTGTTGTTGAACTTCTTTAGCTGGTGAGCTAACAGCTAACAACCTGGTAATCTGGGGACCTGCTAGCGTTAGCCAGTTGCTCACTCTGTGTTTTCGGATCTGAGGAACTTTTTTCATATTCATATTTCTAAAAATATATTTTGACGAATCCCCCCTGTTATTGTGAGAACTAGGTATGATCATAGTTTTCAGAATTCTGTATTGAAGAACATTTGTAGCTCCTTCTTCAGAGTAGGTTCTCTCCCAGCACAAGAGAAACCTTGAGTGATGCAAGTGTATGGCGATTGGTGGGACACATGAGCCAAAACAGCAACAGCAACCGCCATTTAAAAAAACAAAATAAAACTTCCCTTAGCCCTGTAAACAAAAAAGACCTGAAGAAAGACAAAAAAAGGGAAATAAATATAATATATTTAATAATCAGTCCTAAAAGGTCTAGAATGTTGGATTTATTGTCCTCTCGGGGCAAAATGCAAACTGCGTGTTAAGCCCAGTTCAGACCAAAGATCCTCGATGAGACGAGTTGAAACAGGTAAATTACTTCTAAATACAATGCAACTAGATGAGATGGTGTATCATCTCTATGCAATAACTCTCTGTACTTCTGTTCTGATTTGCAGCTTTTCAGATTTATTTTGTGGCTGAATATAATTTGTAGCTTCTTAAAATGTGAATGAGGACAGTGACAGTGAGATACTGGCTACAGCTGCATTAGTAGTAGTGATGAAACAGCAAAAAACAGAAACAAAACCAGCATCAGATGGACTGTATTTCGAACAAATGCACCACAATAATATAAATAACCAGCGCCAATTAATTTGAGAGGCATAAGCACATACAGCGAGCAGCAGCAGCAGCGACCCACCGTCCAACACTGGCACACTGTGAGGACAGAAACAGAAGGCTCGTTGGGGGAAGGAGCACCTGCTGCAGCAAGCAAACACACTGACTGTGGTCATTTTGACTTGACCAGCAGACTTCGCTACAAGCTGATTGGTTGTAGAAACAGGTGACGTGCTTTACATGTAAAACCAGCCGCCGGCAATTTGACCAGCTGAGTTGAAGGTGACACCACCAGCTGTCAAAGGGCCAGTTCACACCACTGCAACTTTTTTCTGTTACGTTCTAAAATGGTTTCGTCTCGTCACGAATCATTAGTCTGAACTGGGCTTAAGGGACCTGCTCCGTATGTAGATGTCTCATTCTAAGGTAACGAAAACATAACGATTCTCAGTTTGAGGTGATCGTACACTAATGAAAACACAGTTATGGATAATATATTCCATTTCTGCCGACATATCCCCCTAAACCCCGCACACTGGACCTTTAATCTGAAAACAAAAAGCGTACTCACTGCTTCCTCTTGATCTTTCTTTGGTCCTTTTCAGTTTCAGAAGGCCCGTCACGGAGCAATGAGCGTCTCAGGTATCTTGGAGGTCCTGCGTTCAGTCCCTGTGGTGCAGCCGCCGCCACATGGAGGTAACTCTAGCGGACTCAATATTAATGACCAGTGACCAGGGCCTCCTTGTAATCCACTTACCGTCATTACACAGGGTCAGCATGGCTACTGCTGCTGGGCTCTCATACCCCAGCTGGACGCACTGCTACATTCCATTTGAGTGGTGTATGGCTGGAGGATGGAGAAACACTGTTTTGCTACTTACATTTGCATGTATTGGGTTTTACAAAGTTGCGTACGGATGACAGTGCCGCTGGAAACCTGTCAGGATAATACAGGCTATTAAAAGAATGCTTCATCGCAATGAAAACAGACACATTTGGAAAGCAGGTGATATTTTTTTGCCTTTCTCACTCACCCTAACTACAAGGGGAAATCATGGCAGCATTGAGACTAATTTGTAGCACACCAAGGAAGGTCCTGACCTCCAGAGTGCTCCAACTTTAAAGATGACAGTTCAGAGTCTGTGTAATTAAAACTGCTTCGATAGAGGCCAACAAGACTCGGGGGAAGGCCGCAGAGAAAGTTTAAGAAAATACAGGTGGACAGCTCCGAACTCCCCTAACATAGTCAATGCCTTTGTGCAACCTCGGCCCCTGTACCCTGCTTTAACTCCACATGTGTCAGAGGAATTTTCAGCGCCGCAGACCCTCCAGATGAACTTTTACCCCTCGGTCTCATTTTCAAATGCACACACAGAGACAAGTTAACCTGCGCAGCCCCAGCAGGCAGTGTATACATACGCCACCCTGCATTAATGACCAACTGTGCTACGGCTATTAGTCCGAGCGTGTTGTTATGATTTCTACACATTCTCATCAGGGGTGAAAAGGCGTTCTTAGGCCAGGGAGGAATGAAGGGCATCCCCTGTTCACTCCTCACTCCCCACCCTCCGGTTCCTAAAGTCCTGTAATTGAGAAATACAGCTCAAGGTAACGTGCCCTGAAGACCTTTGCCTACAGACATGAGGTAATGGTGAGGCTAATTAGGCTGAGGAGACAGGGTGGGCGGAAGCTCCTGGCCTGAAGCCCCATTAGTCTAAAGAACAGTCTCCCTATGGTCAAGGGCATTTACCCGGGGATGAGGAAAACAGAGCGGCATCGCTGCCTGGCTCCTACGGCAAAGCCATGGTGATGGACTGAGTCACCACATGAAAGGCTGGGCAAAGGCAGGATAGCGGAACGCCGGAGGAAGAGAAGCGAGAGACTCAGAAAGAAAGGCTCATTCAGGACTTATGAAAAAGATGAGAGGTCTCAGCAGGAGCCTGAGTCCCCCTCCTTCCTCACCCTGTCTTACCCTCGTTCTGATGCTCAAGACAATTTGTCTTGTACACCGTCAGGACTTATCACATTGAGCCCCCGTTCAGGATATTGGCCCTGACGCTGTAATTTTAACGCAGTAAATCAAAATGATTGCAGCGTATATCGTAACGCGAGACGTACACGTTTTGCTTTAATGGTTTCCGAAATGCGTCAGGGGGGCGTAGCAGGGACCCCTGTGACATGACGTCGGGCGCAGGACAGGATGGGCTTTCTGACTTTTCCACAGCTTAATCCCCCTTGTTCGTCTGCTCGGCCCACTCCTGCCTCTGCCCTGCTCGGCTGGCTCTGGCCCCTAAACTTCTAAACAATGGGTTCGGCTAATGCATGGATTTATGGACATGAAAATAAATACATCAAAAGGGCAAGAAAGAGAGCGATTCATGAGACCTTACTGCTACATTAATCTCCGGAATCTGAGATAAAAGCCGAACTTCACTTACTATAAATCCTCAGATTCCTAACTGTTAAACTATTATAGTCGTCGGAGCGAGGGGGGGATAGACGGAGAGCAGGTCTTTGATTTGGTGAGTGCCTGTGTTCATGTCTGAGCTGGGGAAGCCATCGCTTGGCCTTTACTCACACGGCAGCTCACTATTCAAGAGCTGACGGAGAAAGATGAATAGAGAGGACGAGGGATTTGTTATCTTAAATCAGTCAGGGGCTGCCGGCAGACTTTTATACAACTATATGAAGATTTATGAGAGCGTCTCCTTTTTTTGCTACTACTTACTGCAGGGCAATGCCATTTACTGTTCCCTTTTATTCATCACATACACAGACCTAAATGTACACACGTAGTATTTCTCAGCATTACATCATAACTCAGCTAAAGTACCTTGGCATATGTGGCCGATTCCTCTCGTTATCCATGTCAGGGGAAACCTAATCTGCGAACACGTGTTTCTGTCGTCCTCAGACGAAAGCCGATAAAGCACAGCATCCGGAGTCCCATAACTGAGGCAGTGGCGTGGGCTTCTTAAGGCTCAGGCTGATGACATGTCAAGGAACCAAGAAGCAAAACAGTGTGTCCTTCACTAACTTTGATGACACTGAGTCAGGCGCTCATCATTTGTTACAGGTTTTGGGAGTTTGGGGAGCGAAGTCGAAGAGCTTTCAGAACATAGCTCGACACCTCAAGTCAGATGGAGTCAGAGAAACACAAGGAAACCCTACAGTGGATGAGATATACTCACTGGCCACTTTATTAGGTACACCTGGTCAACTGCTATTAAAGGCAAATAGCTAATCAGCCAATCACGTGGCAGCAACTCAACGCAGTTAGTCATGTAAACATGGCGAAGACGACCTGCTGAAGTTCACACCGAGCATCAGAATGAGGAAGAAAGGTGATTGAAGTGACTTTGAACGTGACATGTGTTGTATTTACTGGGATTTTCAGCACAACCATCTCTAGGGTTTACAGAGGATGGTCCCAAAAAGAGGAAATATCCAGTGTTGATGCCAGAGGTCAGAGGTCAGAGGAGAATGGCCAGACTGGTTCAAGATGATAGAAAGGCAACAGGAAGTCAAATAAGCACTGGTTCCAACCAAGGTGTGCAGAAGACCATCTCTGAAGCAACAACACGTCCAACCTTGAAGCAGATGGGCTACAGCAGCAGAAGACCACACCAGGTGCCACTCCTGTCAGCTAACAACAGGAAACTGAGGCTACAATTCACACAGGCTCACCAAAACTGGACAATAGAAGATTGGAAAAACCACATTCAGATGGTAGGCTCAGAATTTGGCGTCATGGATCCATCCTGCCTTGTATCAACGCTTCAGGCTGCTGCTGCTGGTGTCATGGTGTGGGGGAGATTTTCTTAGTACCAACTGAGCATGGTTTAAACACCACAGCCTACCTGAGTATTGTTGCTGACCGTGTCCATCCCTTTATGACCACAGTGTACCCATCTTCTGATGGCTACTTCCTGCAGGATAACGCACCATGTCACAAAGCTCAAATCATCTCAAACTGGTTTCTTGAACATGATGATGAGTTCACTGTACTCCAATGGCCTCCACAGTCACCAGATCTCAGTCCAATAGAGCACCTTTGGGATGTGCTGGAACGGGAGATTCACGTCATGGATGTGCAACAACTGTGTGATGTCATCATGTCAATATGGACCAAAATCTCTGAGGAATGTTTCCAGCACCTTGTTGAATCTATGACACCAAGAATTAAAAACGGGTACAAGCAAGGTGTACCTAATAAAGTGGCCAGTGAGTGTAGAAGGTAAATAAAGACATAATGTGTTGACCTGTGGAGTGAAAAATACCCAAAGCTAAAATACTAGAGGGAAAAGAGGCGGCACCATTGGCTCCTTCAAGTCTGACACGGGACATCTTTTCTCATAAAAAGGTCCCAAACACTTGTCCACCTTTGGCATAACGACGTGACAGGAAATGGAGTCAATTTACACTCACTTAGAACCTCCACAATGTCTCTGCCAGAGCGTCCCCGTCCAAGCATCCCCTCATCTGCCAAACCACACAGGACAATGCAGGGTGGCGTTTGTCTCGTGTCAAACACTGATCATTGAGCTTGAAGGGGAAAACCTTCCTCACTCACCTACTCACTCACTCAACCTGCCTGCCTGCGCTCACAGGGCATGATGGGACAGCGCCATGTTCCTGTTCGCCCCCCCTCCGTCACTCTGAGAAGGAATAGAGAGTGAAAGACATGAAGAGAGAGCACGACGTGGAATAACTGGTTCCTCCCTTCGGCCTGAGTGAGTGTTGTTACCTCCTTCTGACCTTCCCTGCCACCGCCTCCTCCTCTACCTCACTGCGTCCTTCTCCGCCTTGACTGTAAACCCCCTCCTCCCCCCTCCACCCATCCCCTGCTCCCCACAACCATCAAAGCGAACACTGTGGAAAAGAGGAAATGTGAAGGTTAGGCGACCTGATTTTTTGGAACTTCATCAAGCGGAGGCCCGTTGAATCCTCCAGCGGGTTGCTGGTTAGAGGCTGGGCTTCTCAAGAGCCCCCTTTTACCACCCCCGCCGACCCCCACCCTCTATTCACAGAGCCACTGTTTTCAAAGGTCCAGTGACATCTGAGTTAGTAATTTGGCACACAGCTGTAGCAGGACACTGGGGTTTAATTGGGCTGCACCGCTCTGGTGGTTTCAGCAGTAACTGGATTCAGGCCCTTTCCTTCAATCTTGATCCAACAAATCTTCAGCGTCTCTCAGGAGCTCATACTCCATCTGGATGTAACAACGCCGGAAATTCCAAGAAACCGAAATATCGCTTGGCTGAGGAGGAGAAGTTGGTGCATCGATAAAAGCAAAATGCGGCGCAATAGAAAACAGACTCATCGAATTTATCATGATGTACATGAAGCATGTGACTCAAACGCCCACTGAGGTTTCTGCTCCACTGAAGGGACGGAAAACCAGCGGCAGATGAAAACATCACTCTAATGTTCCTCAAATCGATACATGATGCAGACATGATGCAGACATAAATGTCACATTTTCTGCATCGTTTTCAACCATTTGAGGTTTGACTCACACTCTTTTAATTATGTCTTCTTATTGTGTCCTCTTCTTCTGGTTAAATGGCCTCTGTCTGAAGAATCAGCACCACCAGCTGCCCCCGACTAAGAATTTTCCTAGTCGACCAATAGTCATCATTCAGGACCATTAGTCGACTAGTTTACGAGTTTACGATATTAATGTAATGATTAAATGATATATTTTGATGGTTTGAGTTGAAGGTGTGAGAAAGAATAGTCTCAGTAACATTGTTAACACTGTGCTACATTACAGAGAAATACAAACCGTACTAATGAACCTTCATTAATATAGGCCTATATTTTATCTCCAAGTGCACGTCACACACTGAGCGAGCCGCCTGTTAATGACGCTGTGGGCTAATGGGCATGTAGCTACTTCCATGTTTCACATGATACGTCATGTTTGTAGTGGACCAATGAAGATGAGTTTACATATCACCTTGGGTTGGTCCTTCACCTTCTCAAAATGATCCCACACTTTGGATTTCCTGCCCCACATGTTATTAACTAGCCTGTGGAATAACCTGCTGCCCTACGATGTACAGTACATAACAGCTAATATTCACATAACAGTAGAGGATAAAAACCTGCATTTTCTTTTGCTGATTTTCATGGAAATTAGTTCAAAGTTTGTACTAATGTTTGATGGAAACATGGCTAAGAAGAAGTGTATTTGTAGTGATGCAAAATAGTTTCTAAATTCAATTACAAGAACAGTTGTGTGAAAATCTGCAGTGACAAAAATAGTTATTTTTTCAAGAATATCATTTTTAATGGTATCCTTCACAGGGCTGTCAGTTACTTTCAGTGAAAAATTCGAAAAATCTGCAGCGAAATTGAAAGCAGGCTAAAAGAAAACCTCAGGTTCACTCTTGTCGGGCTTTTCACCTCGCTATATTTGCTTTGTTTTGGTGCTGTGTCTCTTGGACGGGTGCTGCTTACAGTCAGTGTTTATTTTGTTGATGAAAACTATGATAATCATTTTTTGTTAACAACCTTTTTCCATGACGAAAATGAGACGATGAGCTAAAAATAGATCTTGATAATAAAAACTAAGATGAAATCCATGTTTCATTCGTTTACAGCATGAGACGAGAAGTGAGGAAACAAACGACTGTGCTTGCCATTATCTTCAAATGCTGCATGAGCGACAGGCTGGCAAACTCCAGTAAATAGTCTGCACCAGGATGTACAGCTAGCCAGCAAAATCACTCACACTGGAGCAGCGTCAGCCATTGGTGCGAGTTGTGAGCTGTAATTCAGCAGCAAATAATCAGCCGTGTGTGTCTGACTGTGGATGGTGGAGCTGCTGAATGGATTTGTGAAGTTTGTGGTGGCTGTTAGCAGTTAGCTCCGCTCGTTGGCCGCTGAATGGCAGCAGAGCAAGCAGCCGCCACAGCTGATCCCCGCAGGACTTCACTCAAGCCGGACTGTGTCGGGAAGGTTTCTGGATTGATGGTGTTTGACAGGCAGGTAGGAGGCTCAGTTATCTGTGAGTGTAGCTGTGCTGTAAGTAAACAGTCTGAACTCAGATCAGTTTACTCTGACAGAGATTAATTTAGTTTTAATCACCAACTGTGTGACAGAACACCAGTTTAAACCTCCAACTAAAATGTTGCATGCGTTATTTTTCTGTCTCTTAACAGTCAGTTGGATGAGTCAGAGTTTACAATGAACCTGGGGACAAATCCTAGCTGTCTCAGATTAGTTATTTGTGGCGTCAAAGTTTTTGAGAGCATAAATAGAGAGATGTTGAGCTTTTCAAAAGATGATCAATAAGTGTGTGCTCGTAAATCAGCCATTAAACACTGCTGGAGAAAAGACAGTTTGTAAGGTTGACAACAAAGACGTTTTGTATTTCATTGACTAAAACCAAACCAAAACTATGAGTAAAATGTGAAAACTAATAAACATTTCCGTTTAAGACTATATCTAAAATAGCTGTCAAAATTAACACTGTTTACGGTTTGGCACCTTGTCGCTACCTTTTGAGAAAGCCCTGACCTCACCTGAGCTCTGTTGGGGTAGACGCTCATAAACAACCAAAACATAGAAAATAAAAGACAGTGATAAAATACAGGCAGCGTGCAGAGTCTTCTTGCATCGTATACCTTTAAGGTTATTTTTCTGATTTTCTGTCCTTAAATGAGAGGTCAGATGGTAGAGACACAGGCCAACTGAGCGACCAGGAAGCCAAAGAACTATTTCAAATTCATTAATTAAAGACGATGGCAGTGTGGGAAAAAGTACTCAGGTATCGTCAAAATCAATTTCATCTGCGACGGCCCCAGCCTGTGATTGGCATTTACTCTCTCGCGCTGTCATTTACAAGATGAAAGGTGTCAGCTCTGTTTACACAACTGCACACTCAGGAGTGAACTTCTGTGGGAGCAGCTGAAAGATGTGGCTGGAATATTCTTCTGAAAACTGAACAAAGATAGATGTGAATGGCACTCAAGGGCACAAATCCCAGAAACACTGGAATATTTTTCTCATACCGTTCCACCTCATACATCAGCGCTCTCGCTCCCCGCTCGGTTGAATTGATTCAGCACCTTGGAAACACGAGTTTAGTCGGATTTTCTTTAATATAAAATGTAGCAGTTATCAAGAATAATGTCAATTCATACAACAGCATTTCATTTACAGCAAGAAATTAAAAATATTTTCCAGAGACTGTACAAATCTGATTCTGATCAATAAAATAGATGGCAGAGGGGTGAGATATGAAGACGTGAACGGGTAAAATAATACATAAAAAGGGAACTTAGCATGACACTAACATGAGTGAAAGACTAGGGGTCAAAGTGAAGGAGTTATAGGAGGGTTAAAATCCCTTTAAAATGTGTGTTATCATTACGTAACAGCATAAACAGTCATATTACCCTTTTTAAAATGGACGCAAATCAAATGTATAAATATAATAGATGAAAAGGAAGAAATGTGGGCGATGCAACCTGAGCTAAAATAGTGTATGAGAAAAATTAATTCTTACAACATGTAGACCAATTTCCAAAAAAACATTGTTAAAGTATAAGTTTGACATTTTGGGAAATACTTACTGGCTCTCTTGCAAAGAGTTTAATGAGAACACTGACACTACTCTCATGTCTGTACGTTGAGTATGGACCTAGTGTGATACCAACCCACTTTAGATGAAACCACGCCCACTTTTGCATGACAAAAGCAAGCCGCTAAATGATTGGCTGCCAGCCCACTCTTGGAGACGTGTCGCTGCATGACGCGTCGCTACAAACCTCGCCCACAAGCACAATTGAACCCATTAACATGACGGTTAACCAAACCCTGATACAACGCTCATTCATTCATTTTCTGCTTTTCGTTTATCCTGTTAGGGGTTGCGGGGGGGTGGAGCCTATCCCAGCTGACATTGGGTGAGAGGCAGGGTTCACCCTGGACAGGTCACCAGACTATCACAGGGCTGACACATAGAGACAGACAACCATTCACACTCACATTCACACCTACGGACAATTTAGAGTCACCAGTTAACCTGCATGTCTTTGGACTGTGGGAGGAAGCTGGAGTACCCAGAGAAAACCCACGCTGACACAGGGAGAACATGCAAACTCCACACAGAGTGTTCATCAATAGCTTTGAACTCTTCCTCCTCGCATCTCCTTAGAAGCAGGATGTCGGGTTTCGATGCCCCTCGACCCTCTTTATGTATCTGTGTGTCTTGTTTACATGTGTTTGCCTCTCTAGTTGCTAGCTGGATTTTAGCTACAGTCGTTAAAGGGAAACTTTGCAGATTTTCAACCAGCTCTGTCATCACAGTGTGGGCAGTGTGTGCAGATGAACAGTGTTTGCCCCACACCTTTGTCGCCAGGCCCCGGAGCTCCCCACTCATCTGCTAGCAAACGTCTGATAGTTAAAAGTCAGCAAAGTTTTCCTTTAACTACCCATATCGCAGAAGCTTTCCAAACCACTGTAGCTGTCATATCTCGCAAAGACGGACCTTCAGTGGCTGGACCGCCCCCTGGCTCCCTGACGAATCAGCATACTTTCTGGCTTTGTAGCCTCTGAGCTGCGTGAGGTCAGGCGGAGGGACTAAGTGGTTCATCCATACGTGTGCTAAAAAGACTGCTGCAGGCTAGCAGTAGGCTGGCAGCCAATCATGGGGCCTTGACGGCACACAGAAAGTGGGCGTGGTTTCATCTAAAGTGGGTTGGAAAAACAACAGACGCAGCCAAGGCCAGAGGGTAATTAGCTTAGCTTCGCAGTAAGACAAAGCACGGGAAAATAACTGCTCTGATGCACACTCCAAAATTTAAAAATATGCGTACCAGCAGCTTTAAATCTTATAAATAAATATCTTTGTCAAAAACAGAAACGACAAGGTCATAAAATCACAACTTTAGAGGTGCTAATACGCATATTTAGGAACACTGGACAGAGCCATGCTAGCCATTTCCCCCTGTTTCCAGTCTTTATGCTAAGCTAAGCTAAGCTAAGCCAAGCTAAGCTGTCTAAATATTATATAGACATGAAAGTAGTATAGATATTTATATTTTACTCTTTGCAAGGAGCAAATGAGAGGGGAAACTTTAAAGTGTAAAATATTCCTCTCCATCAGTTTTCATTACAACAGCAGCAAAGAACCGAGGAGCTACCAGGACTGTGAGATTGTTAATGATAAAAAGTACAGCCAGCATTAATAACGAGCTGCTCTGAAAATCAGTCAGAAGTTAACAAAGAAAAGTACTGAGTAAAAAATGAGTAAGTTAGACTGGGAACAGGAGACTCAAATTAGCAATAAACTTCTAATGCTCATAAAGTCAGGAGCGGCTACTTAGCATTTCTCTGAGTTAAAATCCTGGAAGTGTGCTGTGGACCCTCTATTAGCAGCCTCGCCGAAGCCATTTTTTATGTGAATAAAAATAAAGACTCCACCCTAATAAAACACAATTGTGAACATTTTCTTCTAGCAGACAGCCACAAGTGTCCAGTTCTGGGACGTTAAATGGCAAAGCTGTTATGCTGGGCACCTTCATGTGAAGAGTGGCTTTTCGAAACGCTCCTAAATGGAATATATAACACCTAAATAAAATGGCTCTGTATGTGCTTTGTAGGGGGAAAACTAGACTAGGGTGATGAAATCAAAACAGTTGACTGAAAGAAGAGACGCCTCGGGTGTGAGAAGCTGTCAGAGAGGTGGCTACAGTCGAGATCAGGTTGCTTTGAAAGTCAAGATATGTATAGAAAAAGGTTTGCAAAAAAACAACCGGAGGATATTAGAAAATATATTAATTTCTCTTAAATAAAATTACACTTACTGCCCTTTCTTAAGAGTGTACCTGATGATGTTTTGTTTGGAGACATGGAAGCATTATAGAAGCACAGAAACAGTAAGACAGAAGGCAAATGTGTTTTCTTTTCCCCCTTTTTCCCCTCAGAGGTTGTGTTCTTTTACAGACATACGCATGTAAGTTCTCCATCCCTTTGGTTTCTAATGGTCTAATGTTATAAACACACTAAAGACGGAGTCCTGCTTGGCGCGGTTACTGATGTGCTGGCAGGACTGCTGGTGCTGTGATGGTCCAGGCTCGTTCCACATTCTGGCTTGGACCGAGGAGCTCCAAGTCGTTGCCATGGTTGTGCGGCCCAGACTGAGACCCAGATCAATGTTAAAGGCCCGTATTCTGGAGAGAAGCCCTTCGCCTCAGCTCTGTCAGATCTGGTCAGACCTGGAGATCCACATCCAGACCACAGCTGAGGTCTGAATCCAACCTGATCTCAGGCAAAAGCTTATTTTTAGCTCTGTGCAGCTCAGGTGTGGCGACACAGCAGTCTGGCGCTGTCTTGTTTTATTCCCGTTTATCCCCGAACACCAGCCACAGCGGACATAGAAAGATAAAAAAACCTGCATATTTTCGTCAAAGCCCTTCCCTTTTCTCCTTCTGCAGTCTGTGCGGATCTCAGGAGTGAGTCCAGCTGACTGGAACCCAGTGAGTCTCCATCTCCACTTTCCTCAGTGCCAACCGAAGCTCGCCGAAGGCCGCCGAGAGGTCGTCGTTGACGATGACCTTGTCAAACAGGTGGCTGTACTGAGTCTCCATCGTCTGGGCGGTCTTCACCATCTCCTGGAAGTCTTCCTCCTGCAGTGAACGTGAGAACAGAGCGAAAGAAGACGGAGGTGAAAATGACAGAAAGCAGAGATGCATAAAACCAAAAGCAAAACAGTCCATTTGAGGCCGCTGATCTGCTGCACAGAGAAAAGACTGGCCACAGTAAACAAGAGAGGGAGATAAATCCACGTACTGTAAACACAAATTACACGGCCATGAACACGCAAATAAACATAATGTGGCCCGTACGGAGCCCGTTATAACCTCCCAGAGACATGGTACCCACACATGAACCCTGGCACAGACCACGCACTAAAACCTCCCCATGCAACGACCAGACCTCAAGGAATTCTCATCATTTCCTCACACGGTTATCCAATTCACAAAGAAAATAAAATATCCTCAAAATAAGCAGAGGACAAAACACAACCATCATTTCCCAAAGACAGACATGTAAAACATACATCATTGCCGGTCTGGAGTTTATATGCATGATGGGGAAATGACAGCCTGCGGCGACGCTGTCCCATTGTCAGGACAGAGCGCTCACACTGTGGGAACTTCCTGCACCGCCTGCTGCTGGAGCTGGCACTGGGGTGGCAGAAATGGAGGCAGACGCTCTCGAAGGGTAACAATCCTACAGTTTAAAGTGTACCTGAAGGGGCGGAGTCAAAGGTGTGAGCGTGAATCAGACTCAAACCATGAATCAGATTACTTTAGACTTTATTTGACAAGATAAAAAAGCAATATTTAGAATATAAAAGTAACACACACCAAGAATTATGATGAGCTGCTGATCACTGGCAAAAGACTTGATCGTAGAAAACTCTGGCTACACATACATTTGTTAATGATCAGGTGATCGTGCTGCACCGTCACTGTCACAGAGCTGACAGTGGTTAGATCATCATACACAGCATCAGGCTGAGCAAAGAAACTATTTTGGGGCACTCAATAAATCAATAACTTTAAACCAAAACGCTGTCAGGAGCTACAGCCAGTCACATGTCATCAAAACAAACGACAACAGCCACGTCATGTTCTACCACATTTCAGTATAACATACATTTAATACCATATTCAACAATGTTTAAATACAAAAACATTAAACAGATTAGATAGATAGCAAACGTTAAGTCAGTCAGATGGCCAGTTAGGTCATCTGTGTGAGAAATAAAGAAAAAGAAAGAAATCAGTTATAATAATCATCCCCTGATAGTGATCAATGTGACCCGGACAGACGTGATCACTATAGGATGTTTCCACTGTGCTGGCAAATGTCAAACAAGACAAACTTTCTACAGGTGCTCAAATGTCTCTGTGAGGCTGTAACGCTCATCAAAAACACTGAGAGATGATGATGACAGATAAACCTGGACTAAAGCTGGACTGACCGACTGCCCTTCCTAAAACCATCAAGAAACCTCTATTCAGTTTTACAAGTAAAAGAATATCATGTCTGTTTTTCCCCTGTTATGTAATATCCCAGTCTTGGGTGACTGTGAGGGATACAGAGACAGCTGAGGGCTTCACACACTTCAAATATTCAGTAAAAACTACAATGATCTCTCATTTCTTTAGTTTGTGAACAACAACAGTAACTCAGTGATTTCCTTCTCTTTTTTCCCACCTGGACCTTTATGCTCTGCCATTTCTCCTCTAATCATCACGCTGTAACCTGTGACAGGCTGTTATGATACCACAACTATCACACACTCACATAGATGGAGGTCTTACACGTAGGTTTACATTACCAAAGGTTTATGACAAACAACACCGACTCCCGTGTGCACGGCGAGAGAGGAGCGGGAGAGACGCTGTGCTGCTGCCAGAGGAGCCGCTGAATGAGTTCCCTCTGAGTGGTAAGTCACTAAAAGAGTCTGAGAAGTCCGGGGCTGTTCATGAAACATTCAGGACGCCACAGTTTATTCGACACTACTGAAGCTGCTCCTCTTTTTGGAACTTTAACGTCACTTTCAGCCATGTTTGTTGTTGCCGTGGGTAACAGTATGACGTCAATGTGTCAAGAAGTAGGAATATCACGAGTATCACGATATGAATTTTTCATATATCAAGAATTATACCGATGTTATCGTGAACAAGATGATATCGTACACCCCAATATATATCACCTATCACAAATTTGCCTCAGGAGGATTTACAGTCTGTACAACATACCACGCCCTCTGCCCTCTGACCCTCGCTTCAGACAAAGAAAAACTTCCTCAAAAATATTTTAACAGGGTAAGAGTGGAAGAAATCTAAGGAGGAGTTCACTCTCTTCAATATAGACAATTCATAATTGGTGACTCTAAGGTCCCGTTTAAACGACAATGATTTTAACCGAAAATGGTAAACGTTTTGGCTGATTGTTTACACAACAGCTGCGTTTTGGGTGCCTGAATGTTTTGAAAACGTTGCAGAGTGCAACTTTTTGGACACAGCACCGTCTCCGTTGTCATGTAAACTTGCAATATGCAGTTCCTCTGAAAACGGAGACTTTTCACACATGCTCATTACGGCTCCAGTCACTAGGCATGTGCGAGAAAGTCGACCATCACAACAACAATGGCAGACTCCCGAGCTCTGTTTGTGCTGCTCACCCTGTTGAATTTATCAAAGTGTAGATTTACTGTAGCAGCTCCACCTTGTCGTCCGTCCAGACAAACATGCATGCGGTTGACATTTTGTTTGTTTATACATTACCACTCTGTAGAAGGAAGCACATGTGTGCAGGCGCAGGCGTGTGCTGTTTCATTACAAAGTCATACTGCCAACTACTGGCCTGGCATGTATACTACAGCGTTTTTGGACATTTTTGCGACTTTGTGTGCAACATCAGCTGGGATAGGCTCCAGCTCCCCCTGAACCCCCAGCAGGATAAGTGGTTGCGGGAAATAAATGAATGACTGAACAATTCATAGTACAAAATGATACATAAATGTGACATATACGGAAGCAACAGATTCAGGAGGATGTCAGGCAGATTCAAGGAGTCGCCAAAGAACTAGAGCCTGAGCCACACGACCTCCTCTACACCATATAACCTGAAAGACGACAGGATACACAAACACACAACAGGCAAAACTATGAGCTAGTACACAAATCATGAGCTAGGGTTAGCTTTGCTGCCTAGGTAGCAAGAAATCTCTTTAAAAAGGATGACTGCCTTATCAGCACACGAGGAGGGAGCTGCCTGAAATCCTTGCATGCTCTCACAGAGGTTTAACAGGGGTCCTCTGGGGGGACGAAGAGTTTTCCAAGTCAATATGTAAATCAGCCGTCCAGTGTAAAGAATAAAACCACGTGCTAACTGTGAGGAATAGCCAAATAACATATTTTTATCAGGGTGGGAGTAAATATTGCCTATCTGGGGCTCCTGCATTCATAGATAGAGCATTCTGAGACAACCCAGGTATCTCTCCACGGTGGTCCCTCTGAGGCTTTCTGGTTTCAGCTGTGTGGGCCCTGGCTGATCCTGCCCACGGTGCAACAGCACGGCTAGAGTGGCTGCACTGATTTAGCCTCATGTTTTTACTGGGAACACTCAACTTTAGATTTCTGGACAGATATGGTTTTATAGCGAACCCCTTTGCCAAACACACAATTATAAATACACACAGATGCACATTCATGCACAGGAACTCAAACACACACACACACGTATACATACGCACCCACACGCATAAACAAGCAGGATCAAGCTGCGTGTGCATACGATGTGTACGCACATAAACACAGCCTCGTTAAAGTGTAAAACTCCTAAACGGCTCAGTTTTTGGAGACGCTCCTTCCAGCCAGGAGTTACTTCAGAATGTTTCTGGTGGTTTTCCGCTTCATAATGGATTAGCTGCGCAGCTAAATATAAACACTCACTCCCTATGACACTCAGCAAAAGCCCTGTTTTTGTTTTTTTTTGCCCGGCTGTCTCATGTTTTCACCTCACAAACCCAGCCCATGCTTTCTTAAATTCTGTTGTCTTTCATGGTGGTTTTATCGGCCAGTGTGTTGGAGGATGACGGGAAGAGGACGGACTCAGAGAGGGCGAAGGTTTTGGCCTGTGGAGAAAACAGTTCCATAGCGGGACTATAATCTCCGTCATCTGGACCTAATCCCTGCAGGACTTCCCATGTTGGACCTGAACCCACAGATGACCCCTTGTGTCTAACGCCAGGAAGACAACCCCTCTGACCTGTCCTGGCAACTGCATGAACCTGGGAGACTGTGCGCTGTTTTGTGTGTGCAATCTTTCCATGTCCACCAGCGAGTCTCTGCGTCTGTCTCTCGTTAGACCATTCCAGGTAAAAGAACATTAATCACAGCAGGACGCCGCTTAAGGGACAGCAAGCTGGGCAGAGAGATGGAAAGAGAATCAAAAAAACAGAGGAAGAAAATAATAAGATAGATGTAGGATGAAATAAAAGGGGCAGAGAGACGGATATAATGAAGGTAGAGGAGGCTAATGGAAAGCTGGGCAAGAAGGAGAGAGTGGATATTCTTTGGCGTCCGCTGATCCGCGCTGGATCGCTCTCCTCAGAGGGCAGTTTGAGCTGATGCCACTTCTGGAGGGCCAAACTCGAGAAGAAAAGCAGCGGGGACTCGTTTATCCCTGCTGCCATTAGATTGCTTAATTTCCACATGAAATGATGTAGCGTCTTGTGCCTGTTGAAGCACTTTGTTCGAGCACAGATAAATGGCCGTTTTCATTGCACAATACGAGGCTGTTGACTCTCACTTTGGTTTTCACGCCGATGTTTGTCCACCCTGCACGTACCGCTGCTTTTAATCCATGCAATGTTTTTATGGCTTTTATTTTTATAGTTTATTTTATGTATTATATTTGTGATTTTACTGCGGACGCTTTACTGTGAATTCTGCCTAGAGAGGAAAATCCACCTTATGGGGCTGTAAACCTTTTCAGCACTTTAGTGGCACAACACAGCGTGTGTCAGCCTCAGGTATCATCTTTTAAAACCACTACACACACCACGTCCTCACCGGGAAAGCTGCTTTATTGATCCCAATAAAACACACCTGCCCTCTCTATTTAAAGTCCCCCTCCACTCGAAAATGTCTTTTTCTTCTGTTTATGTCCCCTAAAGTGTCTGAGCTTCACTATACTGACTCGTATCTGTGCAAAGTTTATCACTAGAGAGGTGTTTCCACGTTCATGTCAGTGTGCTTACCTAAAATCTAAGATTGTAATGTACACTGGCCAAGCAAGATTAGTCACGTCACAAATACAAAAGCCAATCGCTGTCTAATACGGGAAACATATCGATGGGGGAATAGGAATAGGCTTTGACACAACACCAACAAAGAAATCAGAAACTTCCAGCACAGAGCATCAGTGCAGAGAGCAGTGTTAGCTTTAGCATAGTGAGGGTGTTGACAGTAAACATGGTGGAGTGTGCAGTTTTTGGGTATAAACTGGACCCTGGAGCTTCCTTCCAATATCTACCAAAAACGACATTATAGCAGATATTGTTATATTTCAGTCAGGAACACTTTAGTCAAAGAAAACTTTATTTCCATTTGCTCTGTTTTGGGACCTCTCTGCCCTTCCACAAGCCAAAGGTGGAGAGAGCAAACCTCTCCGCCCTCCACACGCATGCAAGGAAAGTCTGAGGCAGAGAAAGCACACCTCTCTGCCCTTCCATGTGCCTACATGGAAAACCAAGGCAGACAAAGCAGCAACAGTAGGCAGGCCAGAGCAGTTTAAATAGGGCGCCCTGAATGAGATTTGCCAAAAGGAATCATGTGATCTATTAGCAATCAGCTGATTGGGCTGCTTGAGATCAGCTAATGTAGCTGGGATGCGAGCTGAGCTTGACACCTTGGCCTGCCTAAACTAACACTACAGTATGCTCATTGTTTCACGACCACTAAAGCTGTGTCAGCCTCTGCCAGTTAGCCTACAAGCTAACAACATAAACAAACAAAAGATGCTTACTACACTTATCATCCTGACACGTCTGCTAGTTGCCAATTTGGTGCACAACAGACTCCTCATGTGAGTGTGGGTCGGACTGAGGCTCAAGTATGTATGGCTGAATCTCCCCGATGCTTCTTCTAATGCCAGTGCTCGCCATCTTGATACCGACTGCTCTTTTATGGGTCAACAACAGATGTGTTATTATTCACTCTGCTCAGCGATCTGCTGCTCTGTCCCCCCAGACAGAGTGCGGATAGTGCGGTGCTTCAGGATAACCGAACGGTACACTAAAACAGTGCTCCAAATTTACAAATGGTCCAGTTTGTGCCAGAGTGTGCTCTTGTAATGAGTATTTCTGAATGAACCACTCACATCATCTTCCTCTATTGTCTAAAACAAGCCAACAGAACTTGCTAGGTAGCGCTGTCTAATGTCTGTGGAGAACTGTTTTGCCTCCAGCTAAGCCCCGCCCACCAAAAAACTATACTGTTTACTAACAGTAAAAGGGTCTTTGTGGCCCTCTGACTATGCGTGGTAATGTTTCTCCCGTTGGCTCCACCCACGAGTTCCCAACTGCCTCACAGATTTTACATTGTGATAACGTCACAGATTTTAAATCACTTTTCTTGGCTTGACTAAACAAATATAAAACCTCCATGGATCAAAAGTTCATAACAGAGAGAGTCATAATTGACCTTGTTTGCAGTTCAGGGCATCCTGTCATCAGTTATCCCTCTTTACATACATTTCTTATTTAATGGTGGTCTCTGCAGAAAATGTTTTTTGGGCGGTGAGTAGCCACTGGAATAAAAAATTTGTAAGCAAGAGTGAATGGCGTTCCTAGAGACCTGGGGTCAGCCTAGTACAGGCAGTGCTGGAGAACAGTGCGGAAACAAAACCTACAGCAAGCAACGGTGGTCGGCCAGATCCAGAATTTCTCAGTGAAGGAGAAAGAGTAGATCTACTTCTGGCCCCGTTTAAGAGTTTTTTTTTAACTGTTGTGTGGGAAAACCATGTTAAACAAAATATTAGTATTTTAAAAATGGGTACTGGGGGCTTTAAAAAGTGCCAAAAAGCAAAAACATCCTTACAAATCTGTTTTAAATGATTGTGGTAACCTCACATAACGTGCCATTTTCTCCACTAACCACATTACAACCTGAATCATGCATTGCATCAGCCTGTTTTTGGGCTGTTTCTGCATCACGCTTCAGCTCCTTTTGTGAAAAGCGACCCTGAATCATCTCCAGCTCAAACAATGAGGCTAAAGTCAGACCGCTCTGCTGGAACAATGAGACGACTGTTCCTCAGCTTTTATCATTAAAGCAGACCTGTCTCTCTGCGAGAGAAATACAGCTGGCGGTGGCTGGAGTACGTCTGAGACGACTCGCCCAACAACAGCTTCTCTTTCAGAGCCTTTCATAGCGAATCTGAGGTGGCTTACGTCCTGTCAGTGTACATGAACATTTACACAGAAGCTGGTTTGTTACCTGGCTGAAATACGCCTCCTTGTCACACAGATTTATAAAGGCGGATTTGTATTACTAGAGAGAATATCAGAATCTAATAAAGAGACAGTAATTATTAACAGCCACAGCATAGCTTGTTAGCAATCATCCTGTTTCTGACAACTACAGCTCATTGTTCTCAGGTCCCCTGCTGTGAAACGAGGAGCACATAGAGGTTAAATGATATTTCACCGTGTGACTAATGGGAGGTGACTTTGTGTCTGTATCGTGGTTTTAAAAGTTTGACAGGCAAGTAAAATATCTACGGGATGTTCTCTTCACCTGTGACCTGTAGCTGCGCGCTGTACTGTCTCTCTGATAGCACCTGGGTGTGTTTGACTGAGCAGAGCAGACACACTCGGGGGAGGATGACACGGGGAAGCCTGATCATACCGACTGACACGTACATATGCGTCTATCTTTAACATTTGAATCCGTTTTGGCTGCTGAGTCAGTTTGACATCATGAGTATATCCTTCACATGCATAGTGTAGCCCCTTCTGTCTGCTTAACATTTTCCAAAAATTAAGATAATATTTCTTCAGTGAGTGCAGATAGCGACAGTGTGTGCTCTCGGCTGCTAACAACAAAGGGGTGGGGCTTAGCAAACTGTTAATTACGTCAAATATGTTTGTAAACTTTCAGCAGCGTGTATGCGGCACGGTTTGGCTGACAATTTTGCCAGGAGGTGGAGGTTTGAGGACATTGCAAAGGAAAGTAAACAGGAGGTGAGGCAGATTTAAAAGGCTACAGTAAATGTTAAATTCCAGTTATCTCTGTTTTTTTAATAAAGAAATATATAAAACCTGTGTCACACTTTGCCCAACAGATCAGACCCCAACTCCACTGTTCCCCTTCTTCACTCTGGTGCTAGTCAGTCTCCATCTCTCTGACAGCCCCGTCTCTTTCTCAGTTTCCCTCTCTCCTTATGGTGTCCCATCAGGCCATCCGTGGTGTGTTGCTGACCGAAATCTTGGCCTTAGCGCTGCCTGTGGCGAGCGAGGCACGCGAGCAAGCGAGCCAGCGCCGGGCCCGATGGGGCTGGGAAAACCATCATCTCCCCCCCTCTTTGCTCCCCCACCCGCCAACTTCACAGCAGCACCGAACACCGGCTAATTGATTTCATCTGCGTCCCCATCGGGCTGGGATAAAGGTGTGCAAGGGATGACCTCACCACTCACACACACACACACACACACACACACACACACACACACACACACACACACACACACATACTGTACACACACACACAAGGTCCCGATAGTGTTTCTGTTATTTCTTCTGCTGCTAATCTGTGAGGTGTAAAGCCATGTGTTTCTACAGTATAACATCACATCATCGGACTGCGTGTTCAGCGTGTTCCCCAGCTACATCCTTCATGTGATTGATCTTCTTCCAACATATACACGTCAACATCTATGGTCATTGCATGTTTACCATTTTTGAACATAAAACTTAATAAATAACTATCTTTCACTGTCTGACTTTGTTTGGACTCCATGTGTATCCGCTGTAAATTTGCTCCCCAGCTGTATGTTTAATATCCCCCTTTATCCTTCCTTAATGTATATCCTATTAGCTGTATCCTGTTATTTTCTGCTGTAGTGATCCTATTTCCTCACAGTGGTCATTAAACTTTCATTTAAGTTGATCTCATCTGAATAGCATTTACAGATATCATCCAGTTTGGGAGCGCTAGCCGGAGTTACAGCTTCTCACTGAAAAGTATATCCAATTGATTCCCTGTGATTGTCTAAATCAAGGCAAACCTGACTCATCTGGTGCTTCCAACAGTTTAAATAACTCTAAACAACATTTTATGTTGATCGATGTCTGATTCAGTGTGAGAAATAAACCTCGTGTTCTCTTACCGTGAATGGCTTGGCAGTTCCCTTGTCGTCCTTGCCCGATATGATTTTGGCGTTCTGTCTGGTCTCCCTCAATCTCTCGACCGAAGGAGGCTTCACGAACACTATGTAGGGTTTAAACTCTGCCGTCCGCAGGTGTTTTATGGTCTGAACGGAGAAAAAAGGAAAATACATAAATGTGAAAGCAAATAAAAGAGAGCAGAGCGAGTGTGAAAACGATTAAATAACCATTTTTCAACCTAACAATAATGTGGTGAGTAGAGAAGGGGCAGTTCTGTGGTGTGTTTAATGCAGTGGCTTCCAAACTAGAGGTTGCGACTCTCCTAGGGTTTGCGCACGTCAGTGGTAATGAGGTGATTAAAGGAAGGGAAGAAGATGACCTCAGATTTGGTGTCAATAGGCTAGAGAATGCTGTCAGATATCCAACTATTAATGTCTGCTGAGCAGTTATGAACGGTCGGTAGGCTGGTTTGTCACAAGGTTTTATCGGCAGGTAGAGTTGCGTATCGTCTGCATAGAAATGTAACTGAATGTCATGGTTTTGCATGATGTCACCCAGGAGGAGCATGTAAAGAAAGAAAAGGATGAGACCTAAAATTGAGCCCTGGGGGATGCCATAGTGGGTAGGAGCCGGGGAAGATACACAAAATAGGAGGTGAACCACTTAAAGGGATATTTCACCCCCTAATCAAAAATGCTATTTATTAGTCTAGATTATTTTGGTGTGGGTTGCTAAGTGTTGGAGATATCGGCCGTAGAAATGTCTGCCTTCTCTCGATTATAATGTTACTTGATGGCACTCAGCTTGTGATGCTCACAGTGTCAAAAACAATACATTTGAAAAACTCAACAGCAATGTCTCTTTCCAAAAATCATGACGTAGTAATTTAAGATAATCCACAGACCTTGTTGTGAGCAGTTTCATGTTGGAACTATTTTCTTTCTACTAAACTACACCTGCCAACCATATGACCCCACAGAAGGAAGCCTGCATCTACTCGTGGATGAGACGCTCGTGCATGTGACAGCTCAAGATGTAAACATTAATGGCGTCTTCCTTGACTGAGCTATAATGTTAGCTAGCTCAGTGGTGCTAGGTGAGCTAGCAGCAGATGCATGCTTCCTTCTGTGCAGTGATACAGTTGGTGGGTTTAGTGCGGTACAAATAAAATAGTTCCTACATGAAACTGCTCACAACAAGGTCTGTGGATTATCTTGAGTAACCAGGTCATGATTTCTGGAAAGAGACATTGCTGTTGAGTTTTTCAAATGTATTTTTTTGGCGCTTCGAGCACCACAAGCTGAGTGCCATCTAGCTCCATTATACTGAAGAGAAGGCAGACATCTCCAACATTCTGCAACACACACCAAAATAATCTGTATTGATAAATAGCACTACAGGTAAGAGGGATAATATGCATTTTTTATTCTGACGGCAACACAGTTGAGTTGCTGCAGTTCAAGGAAGCCAAAAAGGTTGGCAACCACAGGTTCGATATATGGGTGGGTGAAACAAACTAATAGCAGGCCTCTGGTTGTGAAGCGCTTGTGGTTCTTTGAGAAGATAGCTGAGGATGTATTTCTGTCTACAGCTGCCGTGCCTTCTTGTCTCTTCTTCCTGGTGACAATTGCATGACACAGCACCGCCAATCTGGTTCCCAAGAGGTGGAAGAGAGGTCAGAGCTGGTTAGCGGTGGCGTCAGGCTTCAGGCTCTCCCCTGGTTCTGGCACTGCGACCACGGCTTCCCACTGTGCTAATAGGCAGTGGGTCCAAAACCCACAACTGATAGGAAGATGGATAAAAAGCCAAAGGAGGGGCACGCGGAGAACCACTGGGGAAGCATTCATCTAAGCTCTCATCAGCTGCTCACCAAGTCAGCATGGGAGCAATAACATGCTTTGACACTGCCACTGATCTGATCCATGAGTCACGTTAGAGAATGGGCTCATAGTGGAGGTAGGGGGGATGACTGGATGACTGTTGGCTTACACAACTCCACAAACGTATGCCAAAAGCAAAAGAGCACATACAAATGTACGTAAACCCACATGAGCTTTCGCAGACTCTTTCTCACACACTTTAGCTGAGGGCCCTGGGGCTGACTCTCATCGCTGCTCAGGCCGGGGTGGTTTGAGAGCCTGCCAGGCTAATCTATATAATGGTGTATTTGTGCCTGTCATTATCCACCAAGCAAAAACAAACAGAGAGGAGCTGGTGGGGCACAGACTGGACGATATGGGCCCAGCCCTGGACTAATGGGAATTATGCTCAAGGGTTTTCTGGGGCTCAGTGACAAGCTGGCCATTGGTGTGGGGTCTGATCGCCACCACCCAGGACATATAAGCCAAAGAGGAAATCTTCAAATAGAGGAAATTAGCGGTAATTGCTTATTCAAAACGCCCCCTTTAAACCCCACTTTTGTTCACGCAGTGAGCAGCCAAGGCCTCAGGAAAGCAAAGGGGCGAGAGAGATCTGCTTCTGAAGGTGGTTAGGGGCAGATGTGCCTACGGGCTATAAGTACAGGGATGGTGGGAAAGTGACATAGAGTGGAAAGGTTTGGGTCACTCACATGAGGCTGGACATCCAATAGGCACACTTTGTTCTTGGAGAGGACGGAGCGTATCGAGTCTAGGCTTGTCCCGTAATAATTCCCTTTGTACTCGCCATACTCGATGAACCTGAGAGGTGAGATGGAAAGAGATTGAGAGAGAAAAGAGATGAGATTGTTGAGTAAGAAAACACCATTTCTGTGTGCGGGGATTAGTATCTAATGCAACATTAATGTCCCTCGGGAGCAACATTAGAATCTCGTCCTAATCTGGTCGACTGTGTCAGCACACTCCTGAGATTCATCTTAGAAATAATGATATATAAAAACCCTACAAATCCACAGAGACAGCAGGATTACTCTCTCAACCGCTGACAGATCTGAAGATAGCGTTCTCTAGCACAACTGGAAAACCAGACATTCTGGCCGAGTGTGTTTTTATATAATCTCCTATGCAACCCTTTCAATCAGTAACACCTGTTTGTTCCAGAAAGACCCACAAAGCCCCTGAATGCCAAAACCTCCCCTTCTTTAATCTTGAGGGATTTTAGCCCAGCAAGCTAACAAACACTTCTTCACCAGATAAAATTCCCCCTTTCACACCAATCGGCTGTCATGAGAGAAAAAAAAATAAAAGCCACCAGTGTATTTTTAGCTGAAAACAAGGAGGAAAAAAGGCAGCGAGGAGAGTAACAACGTGGAAAGAATTTGAAGCTAATAGGACTGTGTGGTATGCTCGCAGTCTGCTCATGACGAGTGTCGGACAGAGTGGCTGCCTCGCTGCGACTGATGCCATGTAAAATGAAGGTTTTATGGTAATTGCTCATGTAAGAAAGTTTTACTCAGCTCTTTTTTTTTTAAAGTAAGACGGCTTAAGTCTCTAACAAACCTTATATTCGGTTATGGGAAATTCATTTAAGAGCTTACAGTAGCCTGTGTTTAAAAACTCACACCTTACAGTGTTCTGCGCTGTTTGTCGTCAGAGGTAGAAGGTATATAGATTACAGCGAGGCATGCCAGGGGAGGTTTGGCTTTACTGAGAGTATGTATTGTTGCCATTTTGACACAGAACAGGGCTTCCCTTGGGAAAGTTGTTCAGGCTAAACACACGCTGTTGTGGACCCTTTTATTTCTGCATTGTTTCTGCTGCATGCGATGAGGCATAACGCAAACAAGTTCATCTCACTCCTCGTCTACTTCGCTGCCTTGTAATTTCAACGTGGAGTGTCCCACGCATCCACCCCACATCACAGCTCTGTCACTCACCCCTCCGACTCCCTGAAAAACATTGCATGCCTCGACCTACACCGCAACATGGCCTAAATATACAGCCCCCCCTTTCTCTTCTTCTCCCTGCATGCTCTGACACTCTATATGCCCTCACCACCACAGGCTTCCCTCTACAGTATGTCATATGCAGTCTATGTACGTGTGTGTTTGCGTGCATAAATGTTTTGCATGTGCACCCTACAGTATATCTTTTCCAACTTCCAGCTCGTGTGAGACCGGCAGAAAGGCATCAATCATTCTTATGACTATTACAACTTGCATTTCAATTTGTCGGCCACAAATGTCAAGGCGGGCCGTGGTGTGGCTGCATTCAGAGAGAGCGCCTAAGGAGAGGAGGAAGCAGAGACAGGAGACCTTGGGGCCACTGTCTGGAGATCTGTTACCAACACAGGGCCCGGCCCTGTCAACACCAGCTCACACTCGGTTACAGAGACACACAGACGACAGCAGGGAGGCTGCGTTTGAACAGTGGCAGCAAGTGCTGGACCAGTCAGGCTGCCGCACTGCCTCTAGTGGTCCAGAGCACAGATGGAGTTCTGCTGTTTTCATCAGCGAGGCCGGTCTCATGTTGCATTTACACTAAAAACAGCTTTTTCATTTCGATCTAAAACAGCAAAACACGACATTAAACATTGTATACATGTGACTGAGACACATATAGTTGCTTCTAAGCTTCTCGATTACTGGTTCAGGTCATTTATAAACAAAACATGCCCAACATTTGCTAGTTCCAGCTTTTCAGATGCAAATAATGGCTATTTAAAATCATAATTTAGCTGACTCAAATTATATTCATTTAGTAAAAGTAAAGCATTTTGAGAAAATGTAATGTTATGGGAATAAAGTCGTAATCCTACAAGACATAAAGCCCAAATATTTCGAGAATAAAGCTGTAACATTACGAGATATTACAACAGTTTTCGTGTCAGATGAGGGCGGATGGAATGTGGGTGACTTGACGTTATACATTTGAACAGCAAGATCCTTATTATCGTTTAGTTTAGGATACTTAACTGAAAGGAAACTAATTACACGATGTATGAGTTGTATATCCAAGAATGTTTTTAATCAGCAGCTGGAACACAGCGGGGATTTGGTGGAGGACAGCCGAGCCAAGGAGCGCAGGGATCAACACACGTTCAACATGTCAGGAACAGATGAAGACATTTTGTTTTTTAATGGTAACAACGCTTTCAGTCTCTTAACACCATATAGCTTCATTTTTTTCCCCTCATAACTACAACTTTCTGTCCCTACACTGCCTTAATTACTCTGTTGTGTGAAATACTTGGAGTCACATTCATCAATCGTTGGTATTTAGAGACAGTGGAACCAACTTCATGACCAACCATGATAAAGACAGTGTAACTGAACATGTTTGTAGTGCAATAAAAAATCTTTATGTCCCTGTGAATCCTAACCATCTTGCTTTCTTCAGAAAAGAGATAAAAGATATTTAGTAAATGGATGTATTTGTATTTGCAGTGTGGGGGGATAATGTATATAGAAGAAGAGCTGTGTGACCTGATTTTCACTTGTCTGGAAATGTGCTGATCACAAAGTGCGGCAGAGGGAGGTGTAACTTCTTTAAAGTCGTAAACACTAACATCACGGATATCTGAAGTCAATGTCCACTGTATAAAGTCAGAATCTAAAGGTTGAACAGTGTGTTGTATGTTATGCACGGTGCCTACTTGTTGTTGTGGATATCCGTCTCAAAGAGATGCTTGGAGATGAAGTGGTACTCCACGCCGTCGGTCTCCTGGCCCTTCTTGGCCCGACTGGTGTCTGCGAGAGAGGAGAGGAGAAGGAGTGATTACCTCAAACCCAGACTGTCTGACTCACTGTTGGGGCTGAAAGCATCTGAACTGAGCCCCTTATTAACATCGCTGGAAGTCTGAAACACAGCACGCTGGGCCATGCCAACCCTTGTATATATTATTGTGTAATAGCACTATAAAATACACAACCTGTAGTGCTGCGGCACTAAACTCAGACACTTAACTGACATTCAGCAGAGGTTTACTGAGTCTTATTAAATTTGTCTCTTGTAATGTGGCTGCAGTGCCTGTAGAAACAGAAGCCGTAGCGTTAGCCGCCAGTGTTAGCCGCTGCAAGGTAATTGAGTTTGGGAGCTCTCATTAACATCAAGTCTCTACATTTACTTGGCCATAAACCATAAAGCCTTGCTGTAAAAGGGGCGGTGGGGGCGGCACGTGGAGGGAACGTGAGCAGGCAGCGTCGGAGGATTTGTAAGGGTCAAGGGGTCGACTCACACTCCGAGTCCTTTCAGGAGTGCTTCAAAGGTCAGAGGGGAGAGTGTGCACCCGTCAGACACTCCGACCAGCTCCAAAACAAACTATTAAACTTTTATCACCCGCGACCCAAACTGCCAAGCTCCGCTTTACTCTCCTCTGAGTTGTTCTTTTCGTCAGCATGTGTTGAGGCTGTGCCCTGGTAGTGGACCAGCGCCTTTCCTTTATACGGTCCAGACTGATCTGCAGGGTTCATGGAAAACCAATGGTGTGATTTATACAATGTGTCACTTGCTTGAGAAGGAAAGACAGCCATAAATCCAACTGTGGTGGAGAGGACACTGAGGAAGATCAATGACTTTCTGTCGTCAGCCCCAGACAACAGTAGGAAAAACACGAGGAGGAGGCCAAAACAGCCTTGTCATAAGATAACATATACTTATACCTCCCATTCAGAAATGTGTAAGACACGGCCAAACGGCCCCCTCGGTAGTTCGCCCAACACCATCCACCATGCGTTATTTTGGCATCTGTTTTGTGGCACCGAAAATAATTACAGAGCAACAAAAGAATGTGCATCCGTTCAATCCCAAATCATGGAAAATATAAGTAAACTTGGACTGGAATCAAAATGTTTAACCCCCTACTCTAATGGCTTATTGCAATGCTCCTTGTGTTTCTTAGACGGCTGGTTTACATTTTACAGCGACAAGCAGAGAAAAAAGGAAAAAAATATCTTCACCATGCCACAAGCCGGTGGTCTCCAAAGCTCCGGTTTTCAAATTAACAAAAAGGGTAACGCTTTCAGGCTTAATCCGAAACAACAGCAAGTGTTAAACACATCCATGTGTCCATTGGCAGCAATCAAACATTAAGAAAGAGGGAGACGAGATACTTTCCGAGTCTCTTTCCTCTCAATAAGAGCCAGGACTGGTGCCATACGTCTTCTATATGGGTCAGAATCAGGCTGTCTGGGCTCTATTAAACACAGCATCACAGGTCACATTTGAGAACAATTAACATGCCTCGTGGAAAAAAAAAAAAAAAGGCCCCACCGATGGGATTTTAATACCAGCGACATTTCAAGTGTCAGACTTCGACTGGGACACATCCATTATGCCACACGGCATGTAACAAACATGGCAATTAATATCAGCGGCCCTCATATTTCCTCAAAGTCATGTTGCAGTTTCCCTCCAAGCCCCAGATGGTAACTACGCAATTACTAATGCCATCGCCCTGTTTAAATGTATAAATCAAAAAGATTTATTTGTCCCAACGTGCTGGCTTCGGGACATCTCGGAGCTGCTCAGAACTAAAAAAGCTCCCAAAGCTTGGAGAGCCAGTCGTCTGGATGGTGTTCAGAATTATGGCAAGCTGTCGTTGGGTCCTTAAAAGGAGAAAAAAAAGGAGGAGGCAGCTGAGGAAAGAGACAGAAAAGACAGAAAGAAAGTGAGAAATAAGCTGAGAAAGAAAGGAGAGCGTGTAGCGCGGTGCCAATTCATGAAGCAGTGGAATGGCATGTCTTCAGGAGGTAGAAAAACGCAGTTTCCTCCATCATTCGGAGCTTGTCAGGCAGACTGTGAAAAGCTGACAATTACACAGGAGGAGAAACAACCGCCTGGGCCTTGAGAGGACCAGCCGAGCCCTGGGTGTTTCTCACTGCCAGACAGCTCCCTTTGAGTGTGTGTGTGTGTCTCAGACTGGGCCTTCATCGCTCAAGCAGCACACGGACTCACACACTGTGAAAACTAAACTGGAACAAGTAAACTAAACATCCTTCACCCAAAGTGATTATTTTGATTTGTTGCTAAAAACTCACAGGGTGCACCGGGGCGCTGTCTGTGTAGTCGATCTGGCAACCTGCGCGCTTACATATGTCCGAGAATGCGTTTCCAATGTGTTTGTTTCAGCGGACAGGTGTACAAGAGGTTCCTTGTAAACAAACAGACCGAGACGAGCAGAGGCAACACAGCTGTAGCGTCAGGGTCCTTCCTCCAAAGCTTAATAACACCACCAACCCTTTGAGCTCGTCCTATGTTTCTGAGCATCTTGATGTTTGTAGTAAGTTCTCCAAAGGTCACATCAGTTAAACTGACAGCTCACTTGCTGCAAGAAATGTTTACAGAACACAGAGACAAAGCTTTGGGATAATATTTTTGCCTGGGTGTCCTGGCGCTAAAGAACGTCCTTAGTTCAAATCCAGGTTTCCTGTCTGTCTCACTGTCGAAATAAAAGCAAAATGCCAAAAATAAACTCACTAACTTTACTTTTTTCTGCAGTAAAAATGCAACAAATCTGAAAACAAAGTTGAATAATAAAAATTGTTTGTCCACTTGCTCATCATACGGTAGATTCTGTCCTGTTTAAGATCAAATAGAAAAACAAAATATAGAATAAGAGAATAAAACTATAAAACAACAATATTAAGTTGGGGTGCTCATGATTTTACATTAAGCAGAACTTTTATTTAAAATATAACCTATAAAACATTCTGAATATTTTGTGAGCCTGTCATATGCTGTAATTTAAAGTCTTTTTATTGCAGGTTGAACAGGATTATTGTATGTGCTGTTTTCTGATATCCCACCGTGCACCTGGCTTTCTTAGACGCTGGTGTGAATGCAGCGTGCGGAGGAAGCCAAATGGTGTTTTCTTTCCCTGTAAAAGTTATTTGCAGATGAATTGCAGGTCTAAAAACCATAGTCTGCTAAAGGGCTTACGGTGGACGCAATGTATAAAACACACATTCACACGTAAGACAAACAGACACACACAAATAAGAAAGAAGAAACGCACGGAGAGGAAAGACCGGAGGACAAATGGTACCTACTGGGAGACGCTAAATTAATGCTGGATTTGGCCGCAGAAACACACACGCGCAAACAGATGTGATCTAGCCTCAGTGGGATGGGTGGAGGGAACTTACGTGGGATGGTCACGCTGAAGTGCTGGGGGTCTGAGATCAACAGTTTCCTCTTGAGCTCGTTCAAGCCGACTCCCGTGGGTCCTGCACAAACACAAACACATCGTGAATATGACAGAGGTCAAAGAATCCATCACCAGTCCCAGTCCCAGTGGCTACTCTTGGTGGCTAACACTGGTTCTTTTCCAAAGTAATTTGCCTTCAGTTTAGCAAATACTGATTTATTTTTTAACAAATATTTAACAAATGTTAACGTAGCATTTTCTAAAATGTCTTTGTGGAGCTCTGGTACCTGTTGCACAACAACCAGTCTGAGCTACATTTCTGTCTTCAGCAACTGTGTGTTGAACATGTGACCAGAACAACAAGGGATTGTTCCTGTTGCCATGGTTACCACTGATATGAGAAATAAAACCACAAGAGTTTAAATCAGAATTATCAGAAGAGAATGACACGTAGACTGACAGGTCCGTCACTCAGCGTCAGTACATGATATCCCTGTCTTTCCCCGTCTGACTTCATTCTCAACCTACATTAGAAAATAAACTGTGAAATGTGTATTTAGTCATTAAATGAATGCCAAAAGTTATTTCTTTTCCTCCTACTTTATATTACTATGACTGAAGTCTGCTGCTTTTTAATAAATCACAAGTTATAAAAACGTGTAAACTGCGTGGTTAACGCAGACGAGTGGAGGATTAGCTGGGAAACATCCCATTTATTCACTTTACATGGAGCTACAGTTAATACTGAATTATGTGTTAGTGTCTCTTAATAAGTCATCAGAGATCATAAATCATCTTTAGAAGGAGCAGATGTTTACCTTAAGCTAGCTCGGGACATGTTCAAGTTAACTATATTTAACGGAGCAAGGCAAGCTAATTGTTAGCGTGCTGGGTTGCTTTGAGATGGCTGTCAGAGATGGCAGAGGTATGATCACATGATCCTGTTTGAGCTATAACAGGTGGTGTGTTCCACCTTTTATTTCCCAGTTGCTCTTGGAAAGAAGAATAGAGGACTGTAAACAAACTGTAAACAAACTGTTACCATTGAAAATCGCTGGTTTTGGTTCAAGGCCAGAAGTTGCACATATAATTCACACAAGGTATCATGGGGGCAGGAATAAGGTGGAATGGAGAAAAAAGCCACATGTATCACAAATATATAATAGATTACAAAATTCCACCAATTATTCTGCTGTCCAGGTCAAACAGAAATAGGAGAGGTAATCAGGCCTGGAAATATCTGAGGACAATTGGTGTGATACTTGGGAGGGTCATGCTAGGAATACCAATTCAAGATTCTGGCAGGAGTTTTGCTGAAAAAACATAACACCAAATTTTGTGACTCTGAAACTGAATTTTATACAACTGGGGTCTCAGTGGCGGGATGACTGCTGGAGGCATATTTCCTAGTTCATATTTTTTTGGGGATGACCACTAATTTCTTTATATTGGCAGGAGACTGACGAAGAAATAAGGAACATCTTTGGAACAGAAGTTGATTGTTCTTTTGTCATACTGTGTCTGAGTGAAACCCCCGGACGATGTCATGACCCAGGACAAATACCTTTACAAAGTACTTCTGGCTGCGAAAAAGAAAGCCATCTTTAAGACTTTTCTTTAAGACTGCAAACTTGAGAACCTGACTCTCAATCCCCAGTTTGAATTGGTGGGTTGCCCCACCAATTCAAATTGTATAATTACGACTTAAAGTGGGGGGGTGTCCTTTGAAATAAAAGTAAAAATACATCAGATACAAACATTACATTACAACAATACAACAGCACCTGGTCCACAATTACAACAGCTGTGTTATTACTACTGGGTGGGAATCACCAGAGGATCAAAGACAGGATATTATCACGATACATGAGTCATGATACGATATTATTGTGATAAGATTCACTGCGGTATATTGTGATTTATTACCTTTTTTCAAGTGTAATTTATGTCCCCAAAGGAAAACTTTGTCAGCATCTGTTTTATCCATTATATAAAGTTTTCTGTCAATTCATCTCACTTCTGACTTTTTTTTTTTTTTGCAGCAAAACGTATCTAGTGGACTGAAAAAGCAAGTGATGATATTGTTCTATTAGGCTATCAAAAGCTTAATTTATGGTTGTAATAATAATTTAAAAAAATCAATACATGGCACTGTGTGACGCTACGATATTGCCACACAAAAATATCGCAATACTTTGCTGTATCAATTTCTCCCCACCCCTCTTTATTACTGTGAGAGATGTGGTATAATAACTGGTTAATCATCTAACTCTGTGTTATTTTACAGTGCATTATATTGCTTTTATCACAATATACTTTCATATATTATCATATATATGTCGTCTCTATCTTTTTTTATAAAAAATAAAATACAGGCTATTTTCTGGCCTGTCTCTGTGTTACAGTAGCATGAATTAGCTTCAATGTTAGATTTATTTAATTATCTATTTATTAATTGATTAATTTCACTGTGCTGTGAACTTTTAATTTAGCTGGTTTTAGATGTGAAAGAATATTTTGTTTTCATGTGTCATCATAAAAATGACAATAAAAGGACTCTGAATCTTCCCTCTGGGATCAGTGAAGTTTTAATTCACCTTATCTTGAACTTTTCTGTTATAGTTTCTATGCTAACTGCATTTTCCTCTAAGAAAATGTTTTTCAGTGTTTTTGTTATATAACATTAAATCAATTCATCACAGTGTGAATTCAATTTCATATTCTATTAAAACAAAATCAACCTAGTAAAAACCTTTGGAGCAAAGATAATTGATTTAATATGAGGAAGCTTCAGTTACAGGTCGTTTTTAATCAGCTCTTCTCTCATTGTACTTTGGCAGCACATTAAACCTCCAGTAAACTGCAGGTACACAGCAGAGGTCAGGCAGCCATTTCCCGTATTGTCACAAGTCACCCGGTTTTTCCATCACATCCCCGGGGTGGAAACTGAAGCAGTGAGTTAGAGAGGAGAAGGCAGGAGAGATTATTGGAGTATTGACTATTGATTCATCTGTGGCTCGAAAAGCTGAGCATCTCTCCAGCATTTAATACTGTAGCTAACTGTCCAACATGTGGAGATGGTAAAGTCCAATCAAGCTGAGCAGGGTAATTTAATTTTGATATTAAGGAACACAAAAAATATGGCAGCTTTGGAAACTGTTTTGCAGAAGTATCATGAAGTACGAAGTCCTTAATTTCATGCAGTTAGAGGATGCAGAGATAACAACGTTACTGAGCTAACAGCTTTGTTTACACTGGTTTTGGTTTGGTGGAAGTCGCTGAATCTACATCCAAATGTTCTGTCTTCTTTACAGTTCCCCCTCTGTCTCTTTATCTACTCTCTGTCTCTTAAAACCATTCACCGGTGTTTTGGTAGTTGTTACACGGGTGCTACATCATCCTAATTTGAAGCGACTGGCATCAATGTCTTCAGCACACTGGACAAGAAATCAGTTTTGGAGTAACAAGTGCATGGCTGGGCGTTTCAGTGTTTTACCACAGCTCTGCAGTGTGTGGACAGTTAGAGACGGCGCTTGATCTGGGCTCGAGATTCCTCGCATGCCTGACGTTCTGGGCAGGCACTACAATCGCATCAAACCCTATTGGAAATTCATTTCTCCAGGCAAATGTGTTTAGCAGGCCGCTCCTCTAAAACAAACGGACAATGAGTTCACTCAGCGATGCGGATTAGGTGGAAAGAGAGGGAGAGGGAGACGGAGAGAGAGCGGGAGAAAAAAACAAGCTCTGTATTTCTGGGAGAAAGAGCGCTCCTGTTTCCTCTCGTGCTATCTGCGCCGGTCCTCTACATTTCATCTGGTGTGAAGCAGGAAGGTTTTAGAGTGATCCACAACCTGATAAATAGGTGTGGACAACGAGGCTCTTTTAAGCGTAATCTCTGAACACTGGCAGCCTTCACACACAGACAAATTCACACCCCATGCTTTCCCTTTACTTCTGCACCCAGCAACACATGGTTTTGGGTCCTATTGTGGGACTGCTGTAAGTGATAAAAGCTGTTTCCTCAGCGCGCTCGCACTGTGAATTCAAAAAGAGGGAAAAGAAAAAAAAAAAATAGAGAAAAATACCCCAGCCCTCTTTGGTCCGACGGCGCGAGGCATTCTGTGGTTACCGTCTCTCATAAACAAGCACATGGCCAAGTGAAGACAGCAATCAATCTTAGCTGGGGAGAGGGAGTTTTTCAGTCAAGAAAAAAGTCAGAGTACCTGGGGGTTGAGGGCTCGGGTGATTTATTAAGATGAGGAAATGGAGTTCATTTTGAATTTGTTTCGGGAGCGCGGGAGGAATGCGGCGGCGCTGTTTGAACAAGGCCGTGGACCAATGTTGTTGTAGGTGCTGAAGGTGGCAGAGCGTGGTAAAAGAGGCTCTTTTATGAGCCCTATCACAGTGGTGCAGACAGTCCTCCCGGCAGGCCGCAAACCTCCACACAAGCTTGTTTGCCTGAATCTGAGCGCGGGTATTAGGGCTCGAGCGAAGGGGACCGACGGAGCCATTTCGGTATGAGTAACGGCCCCACTTCTGTAGGGTCGTAAAGCCATTTTCACCTTGTACATCGCTCCCTTGCTTGCCACTTGTGATATCAATGATGCATGGCAGCAGGCCTTCGTCAGAATACCTCAGATGGCGATTAAAGCTTATTCCAGCTGTGCCACCGCCTGCCAAGGGGCCCAACAAGCCCACCACCAGGGTCTTTTACAAGCAGAAGCTGTGCCCTGTGGTCCTGTTCCACCGTCTGACCTTAAACACGCCACCTCTTTGTGCATTGTTTGTCTTTAACAATGCCCCGTTACAACAGCAACATTATAAATGTGAACGCTACAATAAAAAAAGGCATAACTCTTACAAACTTTCTGGACTAAGCTGCAGTATTTACGTTGTGTTTATGTGTTTTTCTCTCCCTCCATTTGTCCCTCTCGCTGGCCCTCTTGCGGTGCTCCTGGCCTTGCAGATTGGCGTGCCAGTAAAAGTGTCAGATTTCATTACCGCACTCATTAGAGGAGTTGCTTTTAATATCGCGAGCTTAATAACTTCCAGGCCAAGCGTGGAGCACATCGCATGCAGTTTGTGCCGAGAGGCCGGGGCCAGGCCCGACGAGGCCCGGCTCTGGGCCCCAGAGCCACGACCCAGCCTCAAACCTCCCAGCCCGCCTCACATCCAGGGCAGGGTACATTACTGCACTCAGCGCTGGCTTTGCTGCAGCCACATTTAAAGGATGACAGTGGTGCAATGTGGTAACCACGGCTCATTTACAATGCACCGCCACTACGGATTCAGCAAGAGTTGAAATAAGGTTCTAATTTTATATATTTGGATACCACATAAATATTCACTTAGGCATCGGTGTATATGAAAAAGGTTAGGGCTGAACCCCAAACTAAAAACTTTCAGTTCATCAACATCTTCCTGTAAGTTCAGTGTGTCGAGTTACAAGGAAATGTGGAAATCAACACACCATTTTGTCAGGTTAAATAATCAGATTTCTTTCAAAACCGTCAGTGGTTTAGTCAAACTATGCATGCACTATGTAAAAATATATTTTTATTGGCCGTCTGATTTCAAATGTATAAAAACCCAGATAAGCATCTTGATTTGTCTTTGAAACAGAGTCTGCGCGAGAGGTGGGCAGCAGGTCATTTATTAGTGGGTACTGCGGAGCCGTGCGTCCACATTAATGAAGAAATGCCTTCAGGCATTCCTGGAAAGCTTTGGGAGATGGGATGTTTGATATCAAAATAATGTGAGGGTTGTCCTGGAGCAGCGTGGAAAAAGTGCTGCTGGGGTCATGTCAGGCGTTGAGAGCTGTGTCCTGACTGCAGGTCCAAATGTAGACTGAACTTAAGCAGTGATAACACTGAGCGTTTGCTTAACCCCTCTCTCACTCATTACTTAATTACTTTAATTAATTACTTTTTCACACTACGAGCGACACAGCAAGAGCGTCACATTATCACGAGTCTCCTGTGGATGTGTTGTTCAAGCGCTCGTTACCGTAGCCACAAGTAGACACAAGGCTTGTGTGTCTGCTACTTCCCCATTGCCCCAAAGCACCTTGACTGAACGCCATCTAAAGTTTGTGTTTGGTCATAAAATACCTGCGCTTTCCATCAATGTCTGAGCCCCATTTTAACGTCAGCATTTCATCATCCCACTGCATCCCCTGTGTGCTAGCATAGCATAAGCTAACAAAAGCTAAAGAACATAGTACCATAGCTAAAAACAAATCATATGATTGGCTGATGCTTCACCACATCATTGGAGCACTTAAAAAAGTTGTCGGGCGTCAGTTTCTAGGGTCATGTCTCCGGCTTCCATTTAAAATATGGTAGCTTGTTGCTGTGTCGCTTGTGGTGTGAACGCAGTTTATAAAAACAAAAACAAAACAGCAGGAGTGTAAGGAATGGATAACACAGTGTGTTTATCTGCTCTGACATAAGTTCTAGCATGTTGCATGTTGGTTGTTGTTTTAATTTAAAATAGCTGAAAACACTAAAAAGTCAGTCGAATACACCATAGTCAAGAATTCAAAGAGTTAACATTAGCTTAAGTAGCACTACCAGCTAACTTCAGCTGTTAAAAACTAACAAATGCCTGCTAAAAATGAGATGCCTGCTTTTTTCTGCGTCTGTCTGAAGTCAAGGTCTCTCCACTGTTTGAATATTTCTAAAACTTTCAATGGTATAACTGCTGTTGTTACAGTTACAAACTACATATATGCTGTGAATGGTCAATTGTTGGGCTGAAGGCTGAGGCCCTGTCTACACGTATACAGATATTTTTGACTGACTCTTCTAAGTTTTGGCGTCTCGCCCACACACAATCAGAGTTTTAGGTCACTACACCCTCTAAGTTGCAGATTTTCCAGAGCTTTGTTTACTGTGCAGACATGTTAAACGATGCATTTGGGAGAGAATGACATCACATCCTTGATTTGCCCATGTCCATTGTTGCTTTATGTAATGAACATACACTAGAAACAAAAACAACAATGGCCTGCTTGTTCTAATGACTACTTTACCCTCACGGACCAATGGAGACATCTGCTGCACTCAACAGTATTGTTCTACCTCAGCATCTGGGGTTTTAAGTCCGCCAGAGTCACCGATTTTAGATCAGACCCCGTCGAACCAGTAGATGTTGTGACTCTTTGAGGATAGGGATAGTTGTCGATGAGGAATGGAAGAAACATTTTAGCATGTCCTGATTAGCACTTGTATATATGAGTGAGCTCCTTCCTTCATTGAACAGGAATCAATGGTGATGAGATCTCCAGTAGGTGTTTTGAAAAAGGTAACGTTACCCTGAACACTTTACTACCTTTGTGACAAGGGGAGACCGCTGAAGACAGCTAACATCAGCGAGTGTTAGGGTTGTTTTTGGGTTCTAGTGTGGTTAGAGATATTTTGTAAAATGAAGGTTGTGTGGACGGAATTTTTTAAAAGAGAGGGGACAAAAATATGTTTTCAAAAATATCTGTATTCGTGTTGAAAATGGTACAGAGTGCAGGTCTGAAGCAGGGACTGTTGCGTGTTGAATTTTTAAACTAATCAAGTTGCTCTGATGGACTGAAGAGTTGTTGAAAACACATGACCTTACAGTGAGGAATAATGTGTCTGAACCCTGAACAGAAAAAGGAAAGAGCAGTTACCAAAGGAAAAGTGTTGGAGGGGAAAAGATTTAGAATAAGAAAAATCAAGAGACTCTGGGGAGAGGAAGAAGGAGAGAGGGAGGCAGAGGAACATAAAGCAGATCTTTCCTTGGCCCTCCGCTTCGTTACGTGTGAAATTGTCCATAGGTTGTCCTCCAAATTATGGACGTTAATTGAAAATATTTACATTAGCATGACAGGTGGGAGAGGTTCAGCATCCTCTGTGTAAGGCTACAGCACGCTGGCAGGAAAATGGGCTCGCTAATTAGCAGCACGTCTGATGAAGTCCATGCTCTGTGTGGCGTATTTAAGTGAACCAAGGCCTGGTCAATCAGGCTGGGAGCACTACCTCAGCACAGAGCATGCGTGAGAGAGATAAAAAAAGGGAGACCTTGTTGCCAGTGGTGTTCACTTCTGGATTAACCTTACAAATGTTTAAAAAGTGCTGTCAAAATATGTGAAATGAAAAGATGAAGACCGCAACAGACTATTAAGGTCTCACTCCTTGATGAATGGAAATAGATTGGAAGGAATCACACTGAAAATTTAGGGAATGTTTTGTTCCATCGGTGTCTGGGACATTCTTGTCATTTTTTGTCACGAGTAACAAACCTAAAAAGGAAAATGTGGAAAGGCTCACTGATGGTACAGTTGGTCCCAAGAAAGATTTAAGTCTTTGCTGTTGCACCTGGCTTAGCATATTGTTCCACCATTCACTGGCAACGCTCGTCTTCCAACCACAAATACAAAATGAGAAACCACTAAATTCATTTCAAGACCTTGGCACGTTATAAAGCTCTTTGGAGGGCTTTGTAACACCCGCTCCTCAAGGCAAGTGTTAACAATTCTGTCGGCTCAAAAAATTGAAAGGACATTGAGAGTGAGGTGCCGTAAATGAAAGCACTAAATGTGACTGATTAATATGAGGTCTGCTCCGTCGATTCCTCCGAGTGCTAAAAGTCTAAATTAAGGAGGCCCAGGACGACGGCGGGTTTTGAGTCCCCGCGTTGGGAAGCTCATTTCTGAGTTAGGGGTCGTGGGAGGGCAAGGCCAGGCCACCTGGGGCTTTTGGAGCTGCAAAACTCTGAGTCACACTTGTTTCTGTGATCTGTATGTGTCACCATGCTGGGAGGTGAGGCTTTTTATTAAAATCTAAGGTGCCAAGATTAACAGGAGTAGAGCCCCCCCCAAAAAACAGAGTGTGAGGTAAGCAGTGACATCAGAGCTTAACAACAGTGGCATTTTGGAGTCTAGTTCGCTACTCACCTGCAAGGACCACCAGCCTGTGTTTAGTTCCGCTCTGCCTGCGGTACGGTACAACCTCCTCGTACGTGGGCACGTCAGCCATGTCGTACATATCGCTCTTCTTACACTCGTACATTGACTTGTTGGTCTTCTTGTCTCTCCTGCTCAGACGGAAGCTTCTCCTGAACCCAGCTGGAGGTCGGGATGAAAAGAAAGAGAAAGGAAAAGCAGACAGAAAGAGACACATTAATCTAAAATATACCCCCCAAAAAGCTTTGTGTCAGTGCGTGTGTTTATGAGGGTTTCTAAATTCAGACACAACTGTATGTACACACAGGCCCACAGCTGCGAAATTCGATTTATGGTCGTTTCAGCATCTTGGCAAACACCTCAGCAGCTCTATGTCCAATACCTCATATTGTACTGTGCAGCTCAGCTTCATGACAGCTATCTTTGCTGTAGGTGAAAGAAGACCAACGTAAAACTCGGCCAAACAGTTTCCCTGGATATCACACTCAAACACTCTATTCACATTTTCCCCTGGTGACATTTAGTGGAGTTTAATTTTCTTCTTTTCTGCATACATGTTAAAGACAAGGTGAGGTATTAAGGCTTTTACACTTTTAAAAAAGCTATTTATGAAATTACTGTTTTCTTATTAACCAGTTGGCCTTTTTAATCAAAGTAGGAATGACTCTTGAATCTTGTGGCCTCTCGAGCCACACTTCTGCTGAGAGTTCATTGTATAAAGCGAAAGAAAGCACGCTGCAACCTCTGGGGTTGAAAAAAGAGGCCAACACAGACGTGCCAGAAACTGCAGTTCCTCTAATGGCTCCAAGAATGAGTCGATCTCCATAGAAACCCATGTTAAAAAGCCCAACTTTACAGCATAAATAAATGTTTACAGCCTGGTACAAACACTGGTTTTGGTCGCGCCTTTCTTTTCTTCTGACTACTCAAAGCACCTTAACATCACATTCACCCTTCACATTCACCCATTCACACACTAGTGGCTGAGGCTACTGTACATGGTGCCACCTGCTACTCAGTAACCATTCACATGCCTCACACACTAATGGAACAGCCATCAGGAGCAATTTGGGGTTTGGTATTTTGCCCAAGGATACTTTGATGTGGGCCAGGGATCAAACTGCCGATCTTCCAATTAGTGGATGATCCACTCTACCTCTGAGCCCCAGCCGCCCCCTATACTGTCCATGAAGTAGATAGTTGCATTTACTTTTGAAATTGGTGCTACATGACCAGAGAAAACTGACCAGAGGACTGTGGCATTTGCTTTTGCTCAAGAGGATAGAAAACCTACAACTACAAGAATCCACTGGGCCGCACCAGACCAGTTAAAGCTCCCGCTGGTTGATGACATAATACAAGCTCTATGGTTCTTCCACAGGAAACAATATGGTGGCCGACTGGTAACACATGGTCTCAGATTACAGTTAAAAGGTAAGCTAAAATTTGTTTCTGAAAATTTTTGGCAGGAAATGGGTGATGTGGTAACAGAATCTTGGTTCATATTTGATCAGCGATAACTTTTATCGTTTCATCTCTATGTTCAGCCTCAGTTTTTATAATACAGGAAACAGTGTGGCACACACTTCCTGTTCACAAATTCTCACATTACAGCTAAACAGTGCACTAAAATATGTTTCTGAAAGACATTTTAGGTGAGAAAAAGGCAATACAGTGACATAATCTTGGTTTATATTTGATCAGCACTGCCTAGCTTTACGTTGTTTCTTTTGAGTTTGAGTGAGAGTGTGGGGAAGTTTCTCTTGATCTGCTTTCTGATAGTCTTTGTGTCCATGGCGGTGATCATACGAAATCTGTAGCTCGAGCAGCAGCCCTAGAGCCAGCGAAAATCTGCTGGATGACGCCTTTCGTGTCATCGAGCAGATCTGAGCTGGGAATAGTGGGCTCTGGTAAGATGAGGGACGTTTACCACAGTTCATTTACACATACTACCAACACTGTTATGATATAAAGCTGGTTGAAAATTGGCTGAGTATCCCTTTAATAAAGGTGTCAACTCAGTCTAGGAGATGGATCCAACCATTGCTAATCTACAGGGATCGCTTCTGTCTCCAAAACTCTGGGCTTTAAAACAGAAGTCCACAAACCAGTGGGTGACATCATGGTGGTTGCATCCTCTATTTTATACAGTCTTTTTAAGATGACTGCAACAGTCTGCGAATTTACTACTAATTGGTGGATGGTTGCTCACGTGACTGTCAGGCTATGATTTGCACTGCATTCACATTGCAAGATAGTGGTGAGGTGTGTGTGTGTGTGTGTGTGTGTGTGTGTGTGTGTCTATGTATGTGTTCATCATTAAGTGTTCTTGGCTTGCTGCAAAGGAAAGGTTGCCCCGTGCACATGGGTCACTTTACAACAGCCGTCATCTCTGACTGGTTTATGGTGTGCACCGTGTCCTTGGCCTGCCATCACAAAGGCTTCTTAACATACCGATCCAAGAGTGCCTTGATCTGATAATCTACGACAGAATCAAAAGGAGACATTTACCCCTAATTTGAGGACTACGGTTTCATATTTATGACAGATGTTGGTCGAACCCAAAAAGAGCTAAATCTCCAGGACATCTAATATCCTATTTCTGTGCACGGCCACGGGTTGTCTTCAGCCTTCTCTTTCATTATTTCAGCTTTTAATCAGTAATTAATCAACTCAAAAATATGATGCAAGATTAGGGCAGCATGAAAATTATGGACTGGGAGAAGAATCAGGGGTTGAAACAGCTCCTGATATCCGCCCCCTTAATACTTTCCACAACATTTTCAAACCACTGTGGAGCTGTGCAGACATGCAGCGAGGAGAGAGAGAGTCTGCATTCTTCTCAGCTTGTTCTTTTCCAAACAGTCCCTTAATAAGGGATGAGGCTGCGGACCTATGCTGAGTTACAAATGAAACACACAGTAAGTCATTGGAGCAGAATAATAATGTTTTTGCATGGGCTTGTGTATACGTATGAGCGTACACACGCGCCAGAGGACTGAATATAGTGTTACACTGAACATTTAGGGCAGACTTTGTTCCACTGTGGGCAACTTGCGGCTTACGTTGTCTGTGCCATTTCTCCTGTGGTTAATCTACTCATTCAGCACCCTCACCCCCCCCACCCCAGCCCCCACCCAGGGAGAATTAGCCTCTGCCACACAGTGGAAAACATACACCGCTCATCTGCATTTCTCCTGTAAAGACATCAAACTGTAACCAATATCCACAAGGGTTGACATCATTACAATAAACATTAAAAGCATAATGTTAACGATACCCCATTGAAAGCAAGCAGTCAATTTTCTGGAAGTTCAAACCCCAAAAACCCACTCTGGTCAGTCGTTTATCACAATGTAAACACCACTGGTTAATTAGGCTTTAAGTAATACTATGATAGTCATTAATTCTATCTGTCGTAGAGTTTGACAAGCCGCCATCTCCCTGGCTCAGGCCAAGGGCAATCTCCTCTACTTTCCACAGGCTAGGCAGGTGCACGGGGTTTTATACGAGGCTCAACACTTATAAATCGCCGTCCCTCAGCTGAGGAGGGCCCTCAGTAATCTAAAGCCCCTAAAGATCACTTAAAGCTTTCCAGACAGCTCCATACAAATAATGATGGTGAGTTCTCCTGCCCTCCCCTCTAGCGCTGCCTTAGGGTAAATAAATTAAAGCGACGTGCAGCAGCGAGCAGCACCCAAGTGGCAGCCTCCAGGGCTGAAAAATGATGCCAAGGAGGAGTCGCCAAAACAAATGCTGCAGTCCTTTGAATGGCCACTTGAGGCTGGCTCCAGAGGCGAGTCAATCCCATAGACACCCATGTTTAAATGCCCAACTTTACAGCAGAAATAAACATGTTTACAGCCTGGTACACAAACGGTTTTGGTCTCTTTAGCTAATTTCTCCACTCATGACCATAAAAATAATGGATGCAGCTACCATGATGTCACCTACTATTTTGTGGACCCCATTTTGAAGCCTCAACTTTAGCAATTGTGTCGTCGCCATCTTCTGGCAGAAGTGAACATATTTGGGTAAGAGGGTGGCACTGAGGAAGAGTGAGGGGTCGATCTGACTGAGACCAGGCACATTATCAGCAGACAGCCTCGCCCTTTATTATGCATAAATTTAAGCCTTAATAAAATGTAAATGGAGGACTTATATAAAAATTCACCCCCTGTACAGTTCTCATGAACGGGGAAATTAGCTATTGAGACCAAATCCGCTTTTTGTACCAGGCTTTAAACATGTTTATTTCTGCTGTAAAAATGGGCGCTTTCACATGCATGTCTATGGGGACTGAATCGCTTATGGAGCCAGCCTTAAGCGGCCATTCAAAGAATTGGCACTTCCTCCTTGGCTTCATATTTCAGCCCCAGAGGTTGCCGCTTGGTCATGACAACTGTACAAGGGGTGAATTTTCATATAAGTCATGCATTTACATTTATAATTTAGTTATGCATGATGAAGGGTGGGGATGCTTTCAGTGACAGGCTGTCTGTGAATGGCTCCAAAAATCCAGGATTGCGACAACCAAAATGCCAAACTTGAGGCTTCAAGTGAGAATCCACAAAAAAAAAAAAAAAATCAGTTACATCTCAGTGGTTTTGTCCAATATTCTTAAACAGTCTATGGCAGCACTTCATCCCTCACCAAAATCTCCCAACAGCCACCTCATCTTCGGCACTGACAGAGAGCGACTTAGACGGAGGGGATGGAAATTAACTTGATCCAGCATTAAGGAACGATTCAAGTCCCGTTCAAAAGCAAACAGCCTGCCTGTTTGTCATGAAAAGCCTTGAGTATGTTGGAACACCAGCATGTTTGTCACAGGATGATCCAAACATAAGGCTTACTCGTAGAAAAGGAATGCAGATATGTGTGGCACTGAGATCCAATACCTCTTTAAATGGTTTGACAGGTCAAATCAAATTTGTTGACAACAGATCTGTTTTGAATTTGCCTGGAATGAGAGCTGAGGAGTGTCAGTGTCCTGGTGTGTTTTTCTGCAAAATGAGTTGTGTGTCTCGGGGTATGGAGTTAAAGTTTCCTTGCTTAGGTCCCACACACACACACACACACACACACACACACACACACACACACACACACACACACACACACACACACACATGCACCTCCTAATGGTGTGCACCAGGCTGTGACTGGGCAATTGCCAAAACTGCAATTGCATGCACATACACACAGCGTCTCTCACTCTCTTTCTCTCACACAGACACTTTGATTCAAAGTCCTTTCAGTAAAACAGAAACATGAAAAAAGCGGAGGAAAAAAAGATGAGCATATTTAACTTAGTGTAAACACAAGCTGTGACTACGCACACACACTCAGGCATACACACACAATTGCTTGGAAGTCACCAGCGGTCCTGCAAGCCCATTTTCCAGAGTGATAATATCTAACAGCCACGTAGGAAATTCAGCATGTGCGTAAAGAAAGCGCCGGAGGCCTCTGCAAACTGTGAATACAAACTGCCCACTCGGACACTAACATCCTGTGCACTGCTTCACACCAGCACCTGTAAAAGACATGGCTACAACTGTAGAGGGGGGAAAAGTACAGTGCAGTGAGACAAATGTTCATAAAAAAATAACAGATGACTCAAAAAGACTAAAGTCATGCATCTGCCAACGGGCGTCTGAAAGAGGAGAAGCCTGAGAACAATACACGCATCAGGTCTTCCAGACATCACGCGTAGGCGATCAGTGAGATGACAACACAGGGAAGAATAAAAAATGACGTTTTCCTTCCAATCAAACCTCATTTTGTGCAGAAAGGGAGAGAGAAAATGTGCGGTGAAGCTGAGAGGAAAAGGCTCATAGTGAAACCACCTGTTGCGAGGCCCCGGTGCCGTGAGGGCCGCCGTCTCAGGCCCGTGGACTAACGACAGGAGACCGTGCTGACAGCTCCAGTGCCATCCTGGCTCTCCCTGCGGGGGCCCTCTCTCCTCTGGACTAATGGAGACGACATCTATGGAATTAACCACGCATGGCAGCTGGGGATTAAGTGAGTATTATGCTCGTGGCTCGATGCCGCGCGCTGCGGTTTAACGCTGTAACACTTAGTCCCGTTCGTGGGCACCAAATGTGGTAAGCATTACCGGCTCTCTCGGCCTCACTGTGCGTGCCCATAACTGGCTTGGTTGGAAGGGATGAGGAAGGCTCGTGGTACACAGCTCGGGAGGTGGAGGACGCTTTCCACACTGTCAGCCATTATTACCCCGACAGTGAATAAAAGGAAGACGAGCGTTGCTGCTCGTAATGACAAAAATACAAAAGCCTGGGGCAGACAGAAGGACTGCTCCGCTTCATTTATCACCAATTTGCTTTACTTGCATAATGCAAGGAAGCATGCTAGACCGTCAAGGCAAAGTATGCCCAGATTTCTGTAGATCTGACTTTATTATAAAGACACAAGTTGAGCAGTGTCACCGTGGGCCAACATAATGTGCTGTGAGGAAGCCCCCAGAGGGTTAGAGAAGGTCTCAAGGGAAGGAGAGGAATTAAGAGAGGAAAAGAGAAGAATAAAAAGGGAAAAGGAAATAAATCAGAGGAGGAATCAGGAAAGGGAGAAATTAAAAGTGGAAAGGAGAGGAACGAAATGGGGTGAGGAATCAGGAAAGGAGGGGAATAAAGACAGGCAAGGAAAGAAATCAGGTGAGGAATCAAAAGGGAAAAGGAAAGGAATCTGGAAAGGAATCAGGAAAAAGAAGAAGGGAATCAGGAGAGTAATCAAGAGAGTAGAGGAATTAAGAGAGAGAAGGGGAGGAATCAGGAGAGGAATCAAAAGGGGAAAAGGAAAGGGCCTGGGAGAGGAATCACGAAAGGAGAGGAAAGGAATCAGGGGAGGACACAAGAAAGAAGAGGAAGAGAGGAAAGGAGAGGAATGAGATGAGGAAACAAAAAAAGAAAATGTAATGAATCAAGAGAGGAGTCAGGAAAGGGGAGCAATTAAGAGAAGAACAGAGATGAATCAAAAGAGGAATCAAAGGGGGTAAGGAAAGGAAGGAAGGGAAAAGGAGGCATCCAGAAGAGGAATCATGAAAGGAGAGGAATGAGGAGAGGAAAGGAGATGATTCAGAAGAGAACTCAAAAGGGAAAAGGAAGGGGTCCAGAAGAAGAAGAAGAATCATGAAAGAAGGAGAAAGAGAGGAAACAGGAAAGAAGAGGAATTAAGGGAAGAATCATATGGGAAAAGGTAATGAATCAGGAGAGGAACAGAGAGGAATCAGGAGAGGAATCAAAAAGGAAAAGAAAAGGGTCCAGAAGAGGAACTGAGAAAGGGGAGGAATTAAGAGAGGAAAGGAGATGATTCAGAAGAGGAATCAAAAGGGAAAAGGAAGGGGTCCGGAAGAGGAGTCATTAAAGGAGAGGAAAGGATTCGAGAGAGGAAACAGGGAAAGAGAGGAATTAAGAGAAGAAAGGAGATGAATCAAGAGGAATCAAAGGGGGGAAGGAAGGAAAGGAAGGGAAGGAAGGGAAAAGGAGGCGTCCAGAGGAGGAATCATGAAAGGAGAGGAATGAGGAGAGGAAAGTAGAGGAACCAGGACAGAAATCTGGGAAGGGAAGGAATTAGGAGAAGAAAGGAGATGAATCAGAAGAGGAATCAAGAGGGAAGAGGAAGGAGCCTGGGAGAGGAGTCATTAAAGGAGAGGAATTAAGAGAGGAAAGGAAAGGAATTAAAGGGGAAAAGGAAAGGGATCAGGAGAGGAAAGGAATCAGGAGAGGAATCATGAAATGACAGGAAAGGAATCAGGAGAGGAATCAGGAGAGGAGAGGAGAATACTGAAAGGAAAGCAAGTGAAAAGAGGGAAGGGGACATATCCAGACAGACAGGCGTGTGTCCTTCAAATGCTCCCTGCACACAACTGTTAACAGGCGTCTGTGAAAAGGATTATGGTACAGTAGTAAAGTGGGCTCCACGGCTGATCTTAGAATATTTGATTGTATCAAATGTCTCTCTGCTCCCGGACAAGATCACGACGATGTGTACATCCAGTACCTGATCTTACCTCTGGACTTCAGAGAAGCCGAGCCGACGCACTTCTCTCCTCTACTAATCAACACCACCAAATCAAAAGTGGAAGTTTGTCGGTGTGACATTTGAAATACGTACGTGTAGCAGTCCACGGTGGTGAACTCATTAGAGTGTTATCTGGGGAGAACACATTCTGGGAGTAGTTTCCACGGCCCCCGCACTAAGCATTTGGAAAGTGGTACCCAACCCAAGTGTTACAGGCTTATACGGTGGAATAGCGCTCTAGACCTTTGGCTGCGAGAGGTCCATTTGTGTCGAGCGCTATTTGTTTTTCCCCTCCGTCTTATCCCACAGCTCTTTGGGCTCAGGAATGTCTCGTCTCAAAACGATGCCTGATGCCTTATGTGTTGGCAAAAAAAAAAAAAAAAAAAAAATCACGCGCGCGCACACACACACACACACACACACACACACACACACACACACACACACACACATATGTACTTCTGCTTCTTCTGGAGTCCTTGAAGCTACTATCAACATGCCAAAAGGGGCCAGTGAGTGCCAAACGAACTGAGACTAAATGCCTGCCTTCCTGTTTGTCTCATCAGTCTCAGTCAGAGAAGATGTTCGACAACAAAGCCAGTCACGGAAATTCCACGTCTCTCTCTTCCGACTCTTTAAACAACTACAATGGTTGGTTGCTAGTGCTGATAAAAGCACACCTGTTAAGCCAGAGCATATACCTGCTCTGATTGTATCCACATGTTGGATGGCCATAAAAATGCGTATCATTTCAATCTTATAAAGGTCTCTGTTTGGGCGCAGATGGGGGAAAAACTCAGAAATCCCAATGCACAGGCCTGCTGCACGTCCACAGCTATTGATCCTGCAGTCTGATGAACTCATCTCAAAATGGAAATGGAGCATTTTTTATTTCAGTTTATAACACTTTACCATTTTTTCCATAACTTGGACATAATTGGATTGTGAGGGGCTGATGGATATCGCAGCTCCCAATCGTTCAGCTTTAACTGATTTAACTTGCTTGCCCTCCGTGCGTCCGTCTGTCTTTCGGTCCAGTCACCAGAGGAAAATGTTGGCATTGTATGTTTCTGAAAACCATGAATACATTACATTTGTACATCTGATATGCATATCAGCGTTTCTAGAGTGACTAAGTACATGAGCTGATTCTTTCATTGAGAGGTGGAGGGGATGGTGGATGGCGTGACACCTAGGCAAGATGGCTGCCGAGCTGCAGACCGCTGTTTGAGACCAATAATGATAATACTGGTTATTTTTTGGTACAGGATTGTACCAACCTGGATGTTTTTAGCAGCAAATTATGGCCTCAGCCCTGGCAGAGTTAGTGGCACCAAACTTGGGTGTTTTTTACTGACACACTGCAGTGTTTTCACTGAAGCATCACAGCGTTTGAGCCACTAAACTTGGGTGTTTTTAGTGGCACATTATGGCGTTTCCTGGCAATGTTTGTGGCACCGAACCTGGTTGTTTTTCACTGACGCATCACAGCGTTTTCACTGAAGCATTGCAGCATTTGAGCCACTATACTTTGGTGTTTTTAGCAGCACATTATGGCGTTTCCTGGCAATGTTTGTGGCACCGAACCTGGTTGTTTTTCACTGACGCATCACAGCATTTGGGCCACTAAACTTGGGTGTTTTTAGTGGCACATTATGGCGTTTCCTGGCAGCGTTTGTGGCACCGAACCTGGTTGTTTTTCACTGATGCATTGCAGCAACTGAGCCACTAAACCTGGGTGTGTCTTCGTCTCTTCTTTTCCAGCTACTTTTGTGCCACCAAACATGGGCATTTAAAGCCAAACGTGATCTTTTCCTAACCAAAACCAAGTGGTTTTTTGTGCCTGAACCTAACCAAATCTTCATCCAGCATTGTTGATAAGTTTCAATGCATCTGCTACAAAATAATGTGCAGATGTAACGTATACGTGGTTTGCAGCAATGCACAATGCTAACATCTTTTCCGGTGATTTGGTTGCTGCCTTCTTTGGATGTACAGTGTGTGACTTTTGGGATTATGTTAGTGATGAGTCATCATTTCTATGCTACCATAGCACAGGACAAGCACATAAATGTTCTGGTTTTGACTCAAGCTGAGTGCACCGACGGATCACTTGAAAAATAATTTTCTTGGTGCCTCTTCTATGCAGACAAAAAATGCACCCTTGATGTCAAACGACCTTTAAGTTCTCTGCACTACTTTATAAAAAGGCCCGATAAGAAGGCATTATGAAACGCAGTTTTCCTCTTCTTGAGTTGGACTTTATTCTCTCGTTTGCTGGCTCTAAAATCTAGCAACATCTGAGCACAGGAATCTGCTCGCCCCCCAGTAGTGCTTGAGGATCGCTTTTGGCTAAGGACCTTACAGACGTTGCATCACTGCGAGAGGCATGAAGGGAAAACAAACCCAAAACTAAGGACAACAACTGCCTACCCCCTCCCACCGCCTGCTTTATTTCCCCATGCAACCTCAGTAGCATTGCAAAAGCATCTGTAAGTTCTAGGATTTCAAACTTTTAGGGACGGGCCAACTCTAAATCATACAACCACATCCAACAGGCTGAAAAGCCATGCAGCAAGTACTCACATAGAAAAGATGTTATTATAACTCACAATTTTTTTTCTCCTCCTCCTCCTGAGGTTCTCTCATTTCAGTTAAACCTCGTTCTGGGCTGCTGGAGTCGAGAAATGCTGCTAACCCGCTAGAGTGCTGGATGTTGTTTGGGTACCGAGGAGGAAGAGGAGAGGCTGAGGTCATTGACCTCATGGAGGAGGCAGGGTGACGGTAAGGGCAAGCCTGAAGGGGACGGAGAGGAGTGGAAAAAAATGGACTGGTGTTTGGCATAGTTCGGCCTTGGGAAGTGACCCTGATTGAGCTTGGCAGACATGGCTCAAACTCAGTATTTATAAACTCGCGTGTGCACTGGATATCCTGTGAAATCTGGAGTCTAAACGTTGTAGTGTGCAAGGAGAGCTCTGAGGCCAGCTCACCTCTTGACCTCAACATCTGAATATAGACAGAATGGGATATAGAGAGGAAGTGAGAGACGGAGGGAGAAATAAAGACACAGAAACGAAAGAAAAAGGCAGATGGACAGACAGAGGATTTGTGTGTGAGCCAGCTCGTACAGCCTGTGGTCCTCCAGAGGGACGATACCTTATGATTTGTCGGGAAAATGACAGTGGTAATAAAAACATGATGGGGAACATTTTCTGTACAAGACAGAGAATTGGAAGCAGCAGCTCTCTGGAAAGGCCTGCAGAACCAAAGCGGACCACGGTAATTGTCATTAAGTCTGACCGGGACCACATCAACGAGGCCGGCGCTCGGCCGGACCTCCAGAACAAAGCGTGGAAAACAAGCAGTCCTTTTAACCCAAATCCATCCAGAACCATTCTCAAAGATGTCCTCAGACCCACAGCAGAGGCAGAACAGGATAACTACTACATTCTGCAAATCCATGACATGATGTGCCAGTGCGCTCATGACGCTGTCAGCAAGAAAGCAGAAATAGCACACCGTAGGCTAGCGAACCACTACAGAACTACTCTTTGTGTTTTTACATGGGAGTCCAAGTTGAATCAGTTGTACCAAAAACAATCTGGGAGTCAGACGAATATGTCAAGCACATTATGAAAAGCAGAGATCTATTTGTCAGTGCAATATCGTCTGGCGTACGTTACAAAGGCTGGTCTGTGAAGGAAGGGCTGAAGGGTCGAGGACGGATTAATGGAGAGGACACATGTAAATCTAACACAATCTTGGCCACCGTCTCTGCCGTTAATGCATTAATGGAACAGCCACATCAGGAGGGCAGAGGAAAAAAAGGGGGGGAAGAAGACAGCATCTCTCACCTAGGTGGGATCCGCTACTATAGTCAGCGTCCTCTGGTGATGAGAAGAGAAAGAAAGAAGCCAAAAGAGAGGCACAACATCATGTTAAAGACAGCAGTCAGACACCTACCCCTCTAAGCACATACTGAAAAGGTGAAAGTCCAGAGAAATACACGAGAGAAAAACATACAGGTACAATCAACATGAGAGAAATATGATTAGATTGGTTGGGTTATTTATGTTGGTGAGGTTTCACTTAATTAATTACACCAATCAGCCAAAACATTAACACTACTGACAGGTGACGTGAATAACACTGATCGTTTTTTTACAATGCCATGTTCTTCTGAGGAACCTTGGGTCCTGGCATTCATGTCGATGCCACTTGTCACGACCACCCACCCGAACACCAATACAGACCAATACACCCCCTCATGGCAACGGCACTCCCTGATGGCAGTGTGCCCCCCCAGGCAGGACAATGCACCAAGCCACACCTAAAAAAACTGCTCATAAATGGCCTGGGGGACATGACTAAGAGCTCAAGGTGTCAACCTGGCCTCCAAAATCCTGAGATCCCAATCTGATCCAACATCCATTGGGCATGCTGGTACCTTACCTCATAACCCACAGGACTCAAAGGCTCAAACGCCTTGGTGCCAGACAACACAGGACACCCCCAGAGGTCCTGTCTCCATGTCTCAACAGGTCAGAGTCTCCATCGTAGATCGGACTTGGCTCTGACCCGTCGAGGCCTGGACAAACTACCTCTGGGGTACCGGTTTGTCCCACAGATGCTTGATCAGATCAGGATCTGGGGAATTTGAAAGCTAGATCGATGCCTAAAGCTCTTTGTCATGTTCCTTGGGCCATTCCTGAGAAGTTTCTACAGTTGGGCACGGTGCATTGCCATCAGGGGTATTGTTGCAATAATTGGCGGTACTTGGTCTCTAACAGTTTTGGTGGGTGGGGTGAATTAAGGGGCATCCACATGTATGCAAGAACCAAAGGTTTCCCTGCAGAACATTGCATATTGATGAAATGGTTGATGTTATACACTGCACTTGCCAGTGTTTTTAATGTTTTGGCTGATCGGTGTATGTCCAATGACGAGTAACAGCCAATGATGTAGTGGTAAATAAGACAAGATGTTAACTACGACCTCAAGTCAATGCTTCATGAGGCAAATAAGTACCAACATAATCAAAAATGTTCTTTAAAAACACAATACTTCAACAAAACTTGTGGATAAACCCTTTTTTAAAATAAAAATCTGTAAACTGGATGTAGGTTTACAGTCCACTGCATCACTGGCCATTGCTTTGGATGTTTGCTTTTTTAGGTTTATGAATAATTTAGTATTATGAGTGAGTTCGGCACAAGATTACTGGAGGTGTCCATGTGAAGGAATGATTCTCCAAACGACGTCCACTCTAATGAAAATGACAAGTTAGCTGGTGAAAGACGAGGCTTTGTGCGGCGCAGGAGCCAATAACCTGCAAACTCTCCACAGCGTTTAAGAGGAGAAATCGTCAGGGACGTCTGATGCTCCCCTTTAAGAGCGATTAGCTTTGACATGAGAAGACAGGCCAAATGAAAACAAGAAGGATGGGGAGCAGAGGTGAGAGGTAGACCTTTCATAACACACAAAAATTATGAAGGGGAACCAATCACAAATGGTTTTACTGGTTTTGTGTTGCAACACTATGAGCCAGTGATCTATCTGTGACGTCCTATTCAATGGGAGATGTCAGATAAGTAGTACCTTCGATCTCCTCGGCTGTGAGTGCAAAAGAAGCAAGGAATGTTAATGAGGCACAGTTAGAGAGAAATTTAAAGAACAAAAAGTAAGTTGTGGGACGAGATGAGAGAGTAAAGAAGAGGAAACCTACCAAGCTCTATAGCCACATCGTCTTAGAAAAGCAAAAGACAAACAAATGACAAAAAGAAGAGTTAACATCTTAATTTCTAATGTGAAATACTCTCATTTGTGTCTCTGTGAGATTAACTACACTAGTACACGATACTGTGACACATATTGAAACACTGTTTTGAGTCATTTCTCATACAAAACTGAAATAGCTAGAATCTATTTCATTTTGTAATATTTGTGAAAAATGCTCACTACTACCCACATTCTGTCTAAAATGAATTACGACGTTAACTTAACAAAACAAGAAATACTAAAGGTCACTTAATATGCTCCACTTACGAACTTTTTCTGATGACTTTAACTGCAACTCATGGTCCTCATCAGTGGGTAAATTATGCTCAGCTGTTTGGAGATGGACAAAGTAGGAACTTTGGAGCGAGATTGTTCACCCTGTACAGCAGCTGAATTCTTGCAATATCACAAGATCACATGAAACTCCATCTTTTCAGGCTCAGAGCCTCAGAAAGTGTGCCGGGTTTTGAGGCCAATGTTCACAGTCTCTAAACAGTGGAATTATATCTGTCAAATGAGTCCATGTGGCCCAAGACTTTGTCTGAAATGGTTCAGTTCAGTTCACTACGCTTTTTTTCTGTTTCCGCTGTGAAAAGTTGTGGATGGTACCAATAGAAGCATTCTGTACCGTCCCCATGTTTGGTCCCCCCTCTGTTGGGGTACCTAGCACACAGATCTGGTACTAAAAGGTGGAGCTGTGAACACTGCAGTCTGATTGGTCAGTAGAGGACGGTCACTCTGCTCAGGGCTGAGTTGTGTCTGGTTTTGAGGCTCATGTAACCACTGTTCATACTGTGGAGAGTTTGATTAGTAAACTGGAACTATAAAATGAAAGGATCTTTTGCTGCCTCTCACAGCAGCTGGAGTCGGAGAAAAAATAACTAGGTACCATATCTAAAGGGTACTGTTGGTTCCAAAGATACCATACCGAAAGTGTTTGGTGGTAATGGGGCTTTACATCGTGAAAAGTCATCTGTAAATCAGTTGATACATATTTTGGAGTGCAGTAACCTCCGCAAACTGACTTGTTTCGCTATCAGAATTTGATCTGTAAAGTGTAGTGTTCTCTGCGGAAAAGATGCTTTCACTCTTCTCTCATGATAGATAAATATATATTTTTTGAAAGTGCCTGCCCTTTTCCAAACAGTGACGGCCTCTCAGATGCTTCTGTGTAACAAACCATCTGGTGCGTCAAGTTAGGAGATCATAACCCTGAACCCAAGTTCTATGTAGGTTACGTGATGACAACAAAGTAAACTCCATCACTGATGAGGACCAAGAGATGCAGTTGAAAGCCTTGACCTTGAGTTCAGATTTTTTTTTGGTAACTACAGTATTTTATCAGAAATATAAGAATGAACTTTACCACTCTACTGAATGACATTTCTACTGTTTCTATTCAGCTAGAAGACATGTATTTCCATTGTTACCTAGTGAGACACAGGCTGTGGAACATGGCTGTGGGGCGTCCACTGTGACTTCACAGAAAGAAACATATTTAGATTCAAAAGCCAAAATATCAAAAGGACCATTCTGACCTAGACCTTTCAAACAGCGATGTGTTACACAGTAAAGCATTTCATTTTGATTTAAGGTAGCTTATGAAATGACTCCAGATGTTTAAGAGTGCCATCCAAAAGCTATAGGATGATGGTTTCAAAATGGTAGCTGATGCAGGATCAGTGTGTGTGTGTGTGTGTTTGTGTTAGGACGCCGTGAACATTTGGAGGCACTTATAGATGCTTCCTCCCCTTCACGTGTTCCCATTTTGGCCAAACAAGGTTAAATCAAAACATACATAACACCATCTACCACAGTACGGGGCTCGCCTTACAGCACCGCGTTCATTTCCCAGAGCGCACTGCAGCTCGGGGAGATGTTACGTCACAGTCGGAGTTAATGACTAGCCAAAACAGCAGTCAGGAGCGATCACTGCGAAGGTTGTTCCGTGCTAGAAACATCAGGCCTGAGCGCCGTGATTGTTTTGAAGTGTGGAGCCAAATGTGTCCGCCTTTATCTGACATCTTGTTTCACATGTTAGTGTTCACGGCAATGTTCCTGCTGATGTTGCCCTCCTCCTGCTGTAATGTGACATTTTAAGTTGAACCAGCACCTAAACCACATTTTGAGAGGTAATTGTTGGGAGGGAAGACAGAGGGAGACTTGAAAGAGGAAACAACAAGGACAATATGAGAATGATAAAGATATCGAAAATCCTTCCAAGTGCTGCCCCTATTACACCCTGGAAGGCTTTCATCTGGTGCCTATCTGCCAAAGGAATGGTTTGCATTGCCTAATGGCCTTGCAGCCTTGTACACCAACATTCCTAGTCTAATGAAACACCATGCGATAACACTGCAGAATGTAAATCGACAGGGCACGGCCTCTTTGAAAATGCTTAAATGGTGGAAAACCTTGTCCTTTCCCTTTTTCTGAGTGCATTTCACCCGCCAGCCCCAAAGCAACATTTTGAGAGCAGTGAGAATGAGCTGAAGTCATGATCTGATGTGTGTGTGGACAGCGCGGCCTGCAGTGATGGTGGCAGCCAAGCCTATCATTTACTGAGCGCAGGGAGCCATGGCCGCCCAGATTGCGGACGCCGACTTTTCGCAGACATTCTCAGTGTGCAGTCAACCAGCGTACCAGTCCGCTAACCAGCCTTCATGGATGCTTCATGGCCGACTCCCCGCCCACCCCCCCTCCCCTGGAAAGGGACACACGCTTAGGGGTATATCACATGTCGCCCACATACCAAGGATTGACCACAGAGGATGAAAGACGGGGTGAGATGAAGGGATGACAAAAAAAGAAAGACAAGTGGATATAGTGGATAATCCTACTTTACTCTAACTTGAGTCTTAGTTTTGTAGCTTTAGCTGTCGTTCTTATAGGATATGATAACATTGGGCCTCATTCACCAACATTAAGTTTTTTCTAAAATTTGTTCTTAAGAAAGGTCCTCAGAAAAATTTACATCAGATTTATGACGTGTTCTTGAACCGCAGAATTGTTCGCACCTGTGATCTTACAATAATGAATCTCATTGTCCTCGTTAGTGTGCTAGCATGTGCTAGTTGATCCTAATTAGCATATAAACACCTCGCCACTCCCCATAAAAGGACATGAGAATGCAGGGCCATGTGTATACACAGAAACAGAAGAAGGAGAAACAGAAGATGAAAAAGGTGAAAGAATTAAGTCAAGAAAGTCCAAAGAGGATGGGGCATTGGACTCCAAACATAAAAAAACTACAATAGTTCTGAGGAGGTACTCATGTGCCAAACAAGCTGTTATATTTAGTGGCGTCAGGGGTAGATATAAAATAACACAAAAACACTAACCCTAACTCCTGACGCTAATGCATGGGATGCTAAAAATATGCATGAATGAACCACCCGAAACCTAATCTGATCCACAACCTTCTAACTTCATGTGTTATAGCAGCACAACTGTCAGGACTGAGGACAGAGATGAGCGTTGTTGTGCATTTCCAAGGTTTGCATGTGTGCTGGAGTGAAGTGAGTGAAGGTGCACTGTTTCACACAGTGTCTCTGTAAGTTATTAATAATGTCCTAAAAACGCTGCTTCGTCACTATTTGTTCCATCTGCCTGAGCTGCTAATCAGTACTGTTTGCATGACATTAGAGAAAACAAATTTATTGTGTCAGTCCGACTAAAACCAAACTTTCAAAACACATGTAAACATGTTACTGAAATTGTACTAAATTGAAGTTTTTGAAATCTGACTAACACACTTAGATAATGTGACCAGGAGTTGAATTACCCCTGCTTGCATACAGTCAATTGGACCCAAACTAAATGCATAACAAAAGAAGAAGCCGGTAATGACATGGCGAAATCAACATCCAGAGCCGTGCATTTTGGACTGACCAAATGTACAGAGCTGTTAAGTTGTCCACCGTGGTACCAGTTAGCAGCTAGCTAACTGTAACTAACTTGTGTGTCTACTGTTTGTTCTGTGACGTAATAGGTCAACAGGAAAAAGGTCCAATACTAACAATCTTGTAGTGGAATCAGACATACTTCGGTCGATGAATCTATTCCCCTCCTGTGCTTGTATACTGGGATGAGGACAGGAGTCCAATTAAATGGCCTAGTCACGCTACAGCGTAGCTCGACTTAACTGCGCATGTAAACGTACTAAGTGACATTTTCTGGCATGATCAATCATTAATTATTAGATGTCTGGTTCTCATTAACAAAACTGATGTAAATTGAAGTGTTAGTCTGGTGTTTATTTTAAAAGACCATAATACTTTGTAAAATTGGGAAAATAATTATAAAAATATCACTGTAACTGAAATCCTATAATATTATAGAACTGTAGAATTGAAGACAACGCAATAACGATTAATCTGCACGAACATGTCAGCACTCTAATGTTGAGTTTGTGTAGATTCTGTTCTTTATAAGAACAATTCCCAAATAAGAAAACGGCGGTGAATGTCTGAATCTTCATGAAAATTGCAAGCCAGTTTTAAAATTTTTAACTTGAGAACGGCTGATAAACGTGGCCCAAAGTACCCATAGTAATGCTAAGATCTGGAAATATGCCGACATTGCAGTTAGGTGGGGGAGTTCGGGCACAAAAGGTGAGACAATCAGACAAGAGTTCACATATTATCTAAACCAATTTATTTGAAAGTAACATCTAAAAGAGTACACCTGGAATTTAAATCCTTTTAATCCTTCAATGCACAAAAAACTGTGAGTACAAGTATGGTGACTCAAAACTGAACAAGGACTGTGATGGATATTTACAGTGGTTTGGGTAATAGTTGCACCATTTGTCTTCAATTTTTCCTCCAAATTAATTTTACAGTGGCACTTATTAGCTGTATTTTGCGGTTAGGGACTTTAACAGAAGGTCATCATCAAACCCATCTTTGCTAATATCCTCGTCATCATCACAAGAGTGTAAATGATCATCCAATTTGGCAGCTTGAAGCAGCTAAGTCATACGACCCACTTGAGTAACATAAAATTGTACTCTTTGGGATTATACTTGGAGCCGTGTGGATTTTATCTGGCACAGCCAACCATCCAGCAGACTGTCAGTGCCGCTGGACAATCTTTTAGCTATCTCCTTACGAGGGAGGAAGAGACAAAGGAATGACCCCTAGTCAGCACCCTGTAAATGTCCCTGAGTTATGGGCTGATGTCACCCTTGCAGCCAGCCAGCATACAGATGGCCTTCTCCTTGAACTAACTGGACGCTGTCACTTTCTCTCTCGCTCGCTGTATCTCTTTCTTTCTTAAACAGCCGACATGAGACCGGTGGAATTTTCCAGATGACATAGAGAGAGATCTTTGTCATGCGTTCTTCGGCTTTCAAATGTAGAGCTGATTATTTAAAGTCAGGATGTGCAGAAGAGCAAAGCATTAAAAAATGACTTTATAGATTACAAAATGTTACAAGTCAGTCTGAATTGAGATACTGACCCATAGAGGGACTTTAAACGTGAAAGGAAACAATAACAACTTGATCTATAAAACTTTAAGGGTGGTCTCTACGGGGGTTATCTGGCTCTAACCTTTCAGAATAAAATGGAACTTTTCTCCTGCACCCATCGCTCTTCTAAACCTACCCCCGGGTCTGTAAGCGTTTAAGTTAAAAAATGAAATGGACGGATAAACTGAGCACAGGGCCAGGTTCAGGGCCACTTAAGAGCGATCTAGGGCAGCATTTCGAAATGGTTCATTCGCTCACCGGAGCAACAGAGACAGCGAGAGTGAGAGGGATAGCGCTGTAATGTATGGAGAGAGACGTAGCGAGACCCCAAGGTGAGCGATAAGTGCGTCCACGTGTTTGGCAGACTGCGAACCAAACCAAACAATCAGACAGTGGAGAGGTTTGCATGTCAGACAGAGGAACAGACATGCTGTAAGAAAGCCCAGAGAGCCGTTGATATGTTCAGAGAGAACAGATGGGGAAGCTGGAGGAGAGCCAGGCATCGATGAAAGGGAGCTGAGGGTTAAAAGGGAGGAGGCAGGTAGGCCAGGTTGACAACTCTAGATGTAAAATAGTTGATCTAACCCCTGCACCAGATTAATAATTGACTTGATGGCACTTTAAACATCAGTTTCATAACCGAGGAATGCATCCATGAAAGCGGCGGGAGCAACAGTGAGGAAAGGGATTATTTATATCTTGCAAATGTTAGGCGTAAATGGACACGGTTAAGCAATGCTCGCCGCAGCCCCTCGCCAACACCAATATTGTTCCAGCCGACGGAGCTCCCGGGCTGGAAAGAGAGGGAGAAAGAGAGAGAAAGGGACCCCCTCCTCAATCACCACCTCTTTCCCCCTGCTTGGTAACAGCGGGGTCTCCACGGTATCCTTCAATTAGGTTGTAGTTTATGGCCCCGGGGCCCAGCCGGTTCGGTGCGCAAGGGGCCAGGATCCAAGCTTTGTCTCCCTCCATCTCTCTTGACCCGGCCACCGCCGCTCCGCAGGGCCACATCTGCTACCGAATGTGACCCCTCGGCTGCTTCTCTCTCCATTTATCCCTCCTTCAAACCATCCATTATCCTTTTTCACTTCCCTGCGTTCCTCTTTTCAGCTTTTTTCTTTTACACCCTTCACTTTTATTCACACAAGTCGTTGCTTACACTCCGACTGGATCCAACATTTTTCTTTAATTGAGTTTTTTTTATTTTGAACGCTGAGAAATGTGTGTGTCTGCAGGAACAGAGAGTGAACTGTTATCATTCCCCAGTTATTCATCTAGTCCTGAGAGGGCCATGTCAAGGGACTTCCTACTACTGCTGCTGCACACACAACTAATCCGTACAGTATGAAGGAAGAGAATTTAGCTTCAGCTCAAAGGGAGACTTATGTTCCTTTGCTATGGGCCGCAGTGGACTCCACTACATTTTACACCTGCCCTCTGTGCATAGAGAGAGCGTTGGGGTGGGTTACAAATCCCATAACTCATGAGAGGAACTGGGCCATTAAAATGAAATAGTAAGGGAACAGTACAGCACTGTCTGTCTTTAACTTTTTAGCAAGCTATTTTTGGCCATCCTGCACCATGTATGCCAGTATGCGGTTGAACATAACCAGGAAATGACAACATCCATAATTCACCCGAAAGCTTCAAATCTGAGGTAAACGAGCCCTAATGCTAAGTTTAGAGGTGGTCAGCGTAGCTCTGTTGGTTATTTCGGAGCTACATATTGAAAGAGTCACGTTACATTAAGGGCTCACCGCCATGTCGAGGGAAACAAGTAGTCAAATGGACATGTCCGTCCCAAAGTGGTAATCTACGGTGAAAAATATGGCCAATAAGAGCTAGGTTTTGGTTCAATGGGGTCATTGTGAGACCAGAGCAGGCCTATAAAGCCAAGTACAAGTGCAGTGTGTTTTTCTGAGGGTTCATATGTTTGGAAAATGCAAAATGAAAGGAGGGGGACAGGCTGTATATTGTAAATTAGGACTTATGTGGTCTCATTAGGTCTAAATATGTGGTTCTGAATATGAATTTATAAGCAAAGATATAAAGCAGAGCAAGGATGCAAGCAGGAAGGAGAGGAGAGGTAGGTAGAGTGTTTTATAAATAAGCTTGGAGCTGATGGAAAGCAGCGAGGGAACAGTCTCACTGTAGAGAAGGTGGTGACATAATAAAAACTAGGATATGAAAAATTATTTGGTGGTGAAGCTGCATTAAAAATCACAAGTGGGACAATTTTTTAATTCATTTTCAGTTTTGAATGTCACAAAAAACCCTGCAAACATCAAGTAAAGAGCACAACGTCAGACCTAAGTCTGTGTGGGGCGGCTTGGCCCGAACACTCTGCAAGACCCACAGCAGATACTGGCAGCGTGTTTTCCCCCTCCATGGCTACAGGCATGCACACGCAGTCATATTGTAATGCACAGTCACGATGCCAGCTGGATAGGCTTCCCGTTCATGCACTGCAGCTCACCATATACAAACCAAATTGCTATTTGGCAACTGTTTGTAAATCATAGCTAATGTTTTTGTCATTTTGAGACTGCATGTCGGGGAATCTCTTAAAGGGATTTTCACTCAGGTGCAACGGAAAGTCCTGAGAATGATTGTGGCGTACACAGCAGCCGCAACAGGTGGGCACGGTCTTACAAAGTGCACGCTTTGCCAGTTTGGGTTTGAAACGTACTTTCTGGTGAGAGAAAACCAAATTTTAAAGGGCACAGCTACAGTATTGTGAGTTTTGTGAGTTCTTGGGAAGCAGAAATCACAGTTACTGTTTTGGACTCAGCAGCTGGACATGAGAGATTGATTGCTTCTCTTAAGAGCAATGGCTGTGCAGACGTCTACACTCCTTGGCCTGCTTCTGTTCTGGTGGCTGATGGGAGTGAGACTGGTGAAGATGTTGAACCACTGCTGTTAAATCAAAACTCCTGTCGTCTGTAGGCCTGTTTTTGAAGACAGTGGTGTATTTTAATGTGACTGACTGGTCCACAGAAAAACAGGACAACTGTGTGAGAATCCAACTGGCAGCTAGGTTTAATCTTTTTAGATGTAATATATTACTGGTGGCGCCATAAATCCCAGAACAATGACTCTGGTCATTTTAAATTAGGCAAAAACGTTCACTCACACCATTATTGTCTAACCCTGCAGTCTGAAGTTACCCTCTATTAAAAGAAATCAGCCTGGCTTATTCAGAGTTATGCTGTTAAATACTTAGTTTAGTTAGTAACTTTATAAAAGTTTTTTTTTTCATACTTGCTGAAACCAGTCAGTGTATCCACACAGTACAACATGAGACACATCATCTCATGAGAACTAGAATTACCCCCTTGTGGTTGTACGCCACCGCAATCCAGTCAAGTTGCAGTTTACATCCATGTCTGTCCAAACTCATATGTAGCCATGACAGCTCACAGTGCTTCAAATATGGACGCTGCTGCAAAGAGGGTAAATATTCTAAAACATGGATGCTTGACATACATCTCACCCCGCAGCACAGAGGATCTACACAATCGGAACAGTTTTAAGGTGGACAACCACGATTTGTGTCACCCGTTCAGAATCTAACCAAATGTCTCCCCTTTCTGCTCCTGAATTATGGCCTTGAATAATGAGTGTTTTTGAAAAACATGATGATGTCACAGTGAAGTTGACCTTTGACTTTTAGGATACAAAATGTCATCACTTCATTTATTTATCCTATTAGACATTTGTGTGAAACTTTGTCATAAGTAGCATACAAATTCTTGAGTTTTGGCCAAAAAAAACAAACATTTTGTGAGGTCACAGTGACCTTGATCTTTGACTATCAAACTCTCATCTGTTCATCCTTGAGTCCAAGTGGAGATTTGCGACAAATTTAAGGAAATTCCCTCAAGGGTTTCCCGAGATATTGTATTCACATGGATTAGACAGATGTAAGGTCACAGTGACATTGACCATTGACCTTTAGCCACCAACATCCATAGAAAGAAAAGAAATTCTCTTAAGGTAGTCTTGAGATATTGTTGTCATGAGAATGAGACAAATGAGGTCACAGTGACCAAAATCTAGTTCATTCTTGAGTGCAACTGAACGTTTGTATCAACTTTAAGAAAACTTCCCTTAAGGCTTTCTTAAGATACTGTGCTCCCTGGAACAAGAGATGGATAACCCACGGCTATCATCCATGCAGGGGCATCAAAATCATGCTCCTCTGCCTCCTTGTAGGGCTTCTAATGGCATTTGTTAGAATCCACTACATGTAAATGACAACCAGTCAGAGTCGAGAAGTCTCAAACGCAACTTTCAAACATGTCAATCACTGCTTATGAAATGCAGTCAAACTTTCAAATTGCGCAGTGCTGGTTATATATGAATCAAGATTCTGTTACTGCACTGATGAATGAATGAATGTTTCCAACATGGCGGCTGGGTCACAAACTTTCTCATTTTACAGCTAAACAGTACACTAAAATATGTTTCTGAAAACATTTGAGGTGAGAAATAGGTAACGCAGTGACAGAATCTTGATTCAGCGAGTTCACGAGCAGTAATTGACATGTTTGGCAGCTGCGTACGACTTTTTTTTTTTGCAGATTTTCTGTCTAGCATACTACTGTGCAGATGTAGTGAAAGATTCAGCAAATGTGACAGAAAGTTATTTTTGTAAAAGTAACCAACTGTAGCTTTAAAGCCTGCAGTACTTCCTCGCTCTCAGCGGCTCATGGCTCTTCTCTAGTCTTGATCCTAAAACCAGGGTCTGTCGGCCATATCTAATTGTTTCTGCTGCTGTCTGTTTCTCATGTAACATGGTTTATGTATTCTGTCTTCATTATGAAGCAATCAACAATCTTTGATTTATAAGGGTAATTTAGCTATAATCCCCCCGTTTCCTGATCTCCTACAACCAGGCTTGTTATAGCACATTTCCGCGAAGCACTCCCGCTGATGCGTTCTCCCTAACTCTGCTGGACTGAGCGGCCAGGCTTGGGGTCACTGTACAGGCTCATAATAATAAGGTACATTAATGCGCTCTGCAGAGCAGCGTTGCGCCTCTATCACATCTGTAGGTCTCGAATCAGATCATTAATCTGTCATTAGGCGCTGTGAGATGTGGAGAGGTGAGCTGGATGGGTAAGCTGGCTGGCGTTTTGGCTGGGAGGTGTAAAAGGCTCTGAGAGGTTTTCCAGAGGGCAAAACCTCCTCCTTCTCCACATTAAAGCCACTGCATGACTTAGACCACATCAACACATGGAGAGGCGGAGAGGGACAGAGGAAAGAGAGTCTGGGAGGAGGCTGAGAGAGTGAAACATGGAGCAGACAGGAAAATAAGAAGGAAGGTAAACCCAGACACAACACTTCCTCTGATGACAGGCGTGAAGTGGCGCAACGGTATGGTAGACTTGAGCAGCGACCTCAGAGTGCAGAGATGAGTCCTGAGTTACATCCCTGGCTTTCACCCTTTGTCAGGTCCTATCCTATCGTCTGCATTACCTCTCCTACGCCCGCCCACCTGTTGCTGTGTGTTGTCATGTTCTGATAATAAATGCTTACATGATCGTCGGCTCAAGGTCTTCTGGGGCTGGAGAGTCGCAGCAGGTCGCCGCAGTGCAAATCTCCTGAAAGAGGAGAGAGGAGGATAAAGAAAGAGAGGAAAAAAGGCACAATAAAACCATCAGTTTTCACGACTGCTTAGGGAATAATAAACACTCCAAGCTAGGCTTCAATATCCACCAGTTTCATTCTGTCGGCCGAGACTGGTGAAAGAAAAGAAGGGAGGTGAAGGAGTGAGGAGGTGAAGGAGGAACACTTGCTGCTGACAAAACAGCAGGGTTAAATCTGAATGTTTGTCAATGTTCTTGCTCCTCTTTTGCTCTCCTCTTTCCCTCTCTCTGTGTGTGAGTGTGTGTTTTTCCCCTCCTCCGATGCTCTTGGAAGCTGCCAAGAAACTGCCCCGGCCTCCTGAGCTCTGTGTTGCACATCAAGTGCGGCCGTCCGAGCGCACACTGATGTGCGATTTTCCATCCACTTGCCATCCAAAGTGGATCGGTACCAGCACTATCATTTTCTGTCATTACTCATTTCGGGCCAGACATTGTGCGGAAATCCAGACTATTTTGGCAGTGTGAGGCAAGAAAAAAAAATAAAAGAGAAGAGGGGGAGAGAAAGAGAAAGAGGGTGAAACCTGTGGGACTGTGACAGAGGGAGAGACAGTTAGGCCAGCCTTGTTAAGAGGCAACGGTAGACAGGACAGGCAGATCTAGCCGGGGTTGTTTCTTACCTCTCCTGGAACTGTTTGGACGGGATTAGGCCGGCACGGGGGTTGGCTTCCCCCTCGTGTTTGGCCTGCCACCAGGTTGCATCATCCTGGCTCATGATCTGAAGGATGGAGCCCTTCTTGAAGGCCAGTCCAGCCTCTTTACATGGGATGGCTTTGTCCTCTTTGGGGTCGTAGTCAAAGAGTGCCTTCAGGAACACCTGGGCATACAGCGGAGGAGGGGAGGGGGAGGAAAACAAAGAGCTGGATTCAGGGCACAACAGGAAAAAGCGGCGGTTCACTGTAAACGACCTTTCCCTCCATTGCGTGGAGTGTGAACTCTGCAGGAAAGCCATCACGGCAAACACAGAAGGTGCTTCACCAACGCTCAGGGTGATTATTCTAGAAAGGTCATTGCAATCAGAAGTTGAAACCTGTAACCGCTGGCCAAGTCAGTTTCACCATGTGGTTCCATCAACACTTTACGATGGACTAAGCCCTGTCACCGTCTTCCAAGTGTGGCGAGACTTAACATCTCCTGAGTCAGAGGCTCCAGTTGGACGCGCTTTGTTCCACCCATTGACGTGCTCTAATTCTAAACACAATCTAATATCAGTAATCTTTCCACATTACAGGAACAAACCGATGCAGAAAAAAAAAGTTGTTTTCTTTCTTTAAGGAGCTGTTCTAATTTGTTTTGGCAGCGGGGGTGGACACAACTCATCAACACAAAGGAGGCTGGACCTTATAGTGGAAAAATCTCTGACATCTTTTCCCCCGTTGTGGGCGGCGAGTTGCAACCTAAAGCACCTTGCTGCGTCTTCTGTCCAAATTGAGTTCTGTCATGATGAGTTATCACTCCTAAGACACCTCGGTACATGTGGAAAGGGAAAACAGAGGGAAGGAAAGTTTGTATGTGTATGAGAAAGAGAGAGAAAACAAGGGAGGGAAAGATTACGATTTTTCAGTGTCCTTTTGATTTAAAGAGTGCTTGGTGCCATGTAGTAAAATTATGTTTCAGACAGAGATGTTTTGTTTGGGTCATAACAGCCGCGTTGGCTGCTAAACCCTGTGGCAGAATATACTCATACATCTACACACTGCTTCTCTTCACTTGGCTCGGTTTATTTGGCCTGCGGACGCTCAGCCACTTAGCTGCCCCTTTGATGCATCTACACTACCTGATGTAAGCGGGCTATTTTCATGAAGGAGTGGCTGAGTGTTTGGCACCGGCGGACTGTTTGTCAGACGGCCAGACAGCTCCAACCATTACACGATGACAAAGGATGTAAGTGGCCCACCCTGTCCTGTACACCTCTGTTACACATGCAGGGTGGGCTGTGTTGTTAATAATGATAAACCGCCTTCGACCCTGGAGCTTAAAACCAGCGAGTGGATCCAGCCTCTGTCTGCTACTGATGGATGGGCGTGTGAGGAATGGTGTATCAACACCCCAGTGGGTGAGAATGATGGCATGCTGATTGGAGTGTCAGTTAAACCACCCTCAGAATGGATGGCTACAAGCTACTGTCTCCTGGTGCAGCAAGCCAACATGAATGAAGATAATCTTGTCTTACACGTGGCTGGGTATCAAACCTCAATGTTTTTTTTGGTACCAATGGAAATGTGTCTTTAGCTGGTGAGGAATGTCTGGACAGGAAACTTTAAAGTCTTAAAGTTCAAACATTTAAAAAGTGTGCTGAAGGTGTGTTCGAATACAAAGCAATTTTTTTGCGATGTGCGATCATGTTCAAAGTCAATGCAAGGTTGTGAATAGACACAAATTCACGCTGGCAAACAGAAGCGAATATGCGTCCGCCAAAGTTGTTATGTTTGAACTTGAGTGAAAAAATCATGTGATGCTGTTCTGCAAAAGCCTATCAGTGCTGACACTCCTTTGACATCCCCGAGAATCAGAAATGGAAGACCAACTCAGTCTCGCCATCAGAGGCACCCAGAGCTCTATAACTCAACGTCAGTGCTGTACAGAGACAGAACAAACTAGAATTACAACCTCGCAATTGTACGCCTCCAAGAATCAGTCAAGTTGTAGTTATAGTTTACATCCATGTCTGTCCAGGCTCATATGCATGCTGACAGCTAACATTGCTTCTGGTATGAATGCTGCCGCAAAGAAGCTACTAATTCTAAGGAATAGATGCTTCACACACATCTTCCCTCCAGCAGCGCAGACAGAAGATCTGTACCATCAGCACAGTCTGTTTCTGAGTTATGGCACTGAATAATAGCCAGAAAAGTATTGCTGCAGAACATTATGATGTCAAAATGAAGATGACCTTTGACCTTTTGGATATAAAGTGTCATCACTTTATCACTTTTCCTGCTCGATATGAGACGTTTGTAAACAGGTTTGTGAGGTCACAGTGACCCTGATCTTTGAGCTTTAAAGTTCTAATCAGTTAATTCTTGAGTCCAAGTGGACGTTTGTGCCAAATTTGAAGGAATTCCATTGAGGTGATCTTTGGGTATCACGTTCATGAGAATGAGATGGCCACAAGATCACAGTGACTTTGACCTTTGACCACCAAAATCTAACCAATTCATCCTTGAATCTAAGTGGACGTTTGTGCCAAATTTGAAGACAATTCCATTAAGGTGATCTTTGGGTATCGTGATCATGGGAATGAGATGGCCACAAGATCACAGTGACTTCGACCTTTGACCACCAAAATCTAATCAATTCATCCTTGAATCTAAGTGGACGTTTGTGCCAAATTTGAAGAAATCCCCTCAAGGCCTTCTTGAGATATCATGTTCTTGAGAATGAGATAGATGCAAGATCACCATGTCTTCAACTTTTGACCACCAAAATCCAGACAATTCATCCTTGAATTGGCACAAAAGTGGACGTTTGAGCCAATTTTGAACAAATTCCCTCAAGGCCTTTTTAAGATATCATGTTCATGAGAATGAGACAGACGCAAGATCACAGTGACTTTGACCACTGACCACCAATCCAACTGTTTCATCCTTGAACTGGCACAAAAGTGGACGTTTGAGCCAAATTTGAGGAAAATTCCTCAAGGTGTTCTTGAGCTATTGCATTCACGAGAATGGGATGGACGGAGAGACAACCTAAAAACATCGTGCCTACCTAAGGCTACCGCCGGCGCAGAGGCATTAAAAGAAGAGGGCTTAGAAAGAAGTCAGTGAAGCCGAAAGACTACATGGTGAGTTCTGAAAAAATGTATTCGTTACTTGATTCCAGCTATAAATGTTATTTTACTAAGAACCAATTCAGCACTAACTTTAGTGTTAATGTTCCAAAAAACACTCTGGCGACATTTCCATGCAAGTAATGCAAGACAAAACTTTGCTTTGCATTTGGTCTGAACACACCTCGGCACTAAAGGGGCTTTGAGGCGAAAATGGCAGCAGCAAAGTGAGAGAGGTGAGTGTGAACAGCTTTTTGCTGCTGCATTTGGAGTTTATGATGGTTCATCTTTCTAAACTCGCTGCCCGGCTCCCTCTGTCACCACGGCAACCACAGAAACTCCAGCAAGAGAAACAATACAGGGGCTGATTTTACTGGTATCTGAGTTCCCTGAATCATCAGACACGTCTTCACCAGCCGAAAACAGACACGTCTAAAAAACATCACTGACGCAACATCAGCTTTGAAGTCTGATTATCTGGTCTGAATATTAACAGCGTTTGGCAAAACTTGCTATAATAATCATGTCTTATTATCACCCTGTGGTGTCTGAGCTGGATCAGAACACAGAGCATTGACGTTGCCGGATGGCAGCCATTGCTCTCTGTCTGAGGGTCGCTGTCACCTTAAATCCACTTTTGTGAGAAAGTCCTGGTCCTGCTACCGCCACTACAGTTTACTGTGTTCATCACAGAGGCAATTTTAAACCCTTTGCACCCCTCAATCACCTCCTCTATTCTGTCACTTTCTATTGCCTCTACTAAACCTGCTGAAGCCTTGCTAGAAGTTTGAACAAGTCTGGCTCTGAGTCGCTGTCTAGGGCCGTCAGTGAAGGTGGGAAAATAGTTTCTGAAGCCACTGTCTCCACTTTCCATGCCATCTGTTGGAAAATACGCTTTGGGTTGTACGAATGAAGCTGTTACTTGTCTGGTGTACATTTTAAAAGGAGGCTAATGACTGCTCTGTGGATTTTGGATGGCTGACAGATGTATTATCTATGCATTAATATGTCTAAAATGTGTTTGCTGTGGACAGTCGGGGGGAAAGATACAGTAGAAACATGAAGGAGCAAAAATCTGACAGAGGAAGTAGGGTAGTGTAGTGAGAATGTAGTGAAAATGGGATTTATACGAAAACATGTTTAGACTCCTCAAAGTAAGTTATCCTTAAATTGTCGCTGATACTGAAACTCAGGTAGTGTTTCTAAAACCTGGCCCGGTTACTGTATACGCTCTTCCCATTACCATTTCACAGCTCTCCTCTTTCCTTGTTCATTCATCACTTGTTCCAGATTTCCAACAAAAACGTATCATGCTGGAGCAGAGACGCTCTCTGTTTTTTAGGTCGAAGACTGTAACCCAATCAACAGGGTGATTACGCCAGAACAAGACCTACCTTTGGCTCCTTGGTTGGCGCCTCCTCCTTGACGCCGGGGACGACTTTAAAGGTAATCGCTCCTTGCGACTGGGCCTGAATATTGGGAAAGGCAAGACAGATACAGCAGTTTAGGTCCAAGTGGAGGGGGTGGAAACACCAGTCATCTGTCCTGCAAATATTTCACAAGGCACCTAATCCAATGAAAGTCACATGACGCAAAGCACTGTTTGATTTTTCAACAATGGAAGGGTTATTAGGATTGGATGACTCTGCTTGGCAGGGATATAGAGTATGTGTGGGGGTAAAAGGAGGAGTGATGAAAGCTATCATCAGCTGCAGAGGCCTTTGTGTCTGAGACGGCCTCCTGAGTTTAAGAGACTCTCTCTTTCCTCTCCAGTTGTCCCCCCCTGGCAGAGTTCAGGCCCACGGCGAAGCTTATTTGAGGCCTGTGGCGGAGCCTGTTTGGAGGAACTACTAAGCATCAATCTCATCCAGGGGGGACGGTGTGGCTCGACGCATGTGGTCTAAAGACTCGTAGGGAAAGGCCAGTGCTTGGTTTTCAGCGCTGCGACGGGAGAGCACGTGGTCCTGGATGAGTTAGGGGAGGTTTTTTGCCATCACAAACAAGGAATGTTATTTTCGCCAAGGGAGTGGAGCTGAAACACGGCAGAAAGCCTTGAACAGCACACACACACACACACACACGGGGGGAATGCAGTCACACACACACAAACAGATGAGGCTTACCAGAATACGAATGATTTCCTCTGGTTTCTTGTCATCCACGGGGATTCCATTGACCTCCTTCAGTTCATCTCCTACATGAATCAGTCCTGCCACACACAAACACAAAGTTTACATATCGACAATCTACTGTCCTAATAGAAGTGGGCTACTGTGTAAGAGTCCAGCGCTCACAAAGCCCCGGGATGTGTACAGTACACCAGATTACTGTTTATCGCCATGGTGGCATTTGAGATTGGAAAAGAATCAAAACATTATTGTCAACACATGTGGAAATTTGCCTTTGGCTTTACTGTGGCAGAGCTGAAAAACAGACTGGACACAATGAACACAAAATCAAACCGAAAACACGTGGACAGCGAGAAGAGCGTCACAGAATACTTGTCATTCGTGTTCATATTTACAAAGTGGAAAAGGACAACTAATGGCACCGACTTTGGTATGTTCAGGTGCAGCGATAATCCCCGAATACATCCCCTCTTTGTTGCACACTGGATGCAATTCTTTTGGGATATAAAGCACTTTCACACCGCAGACTCACACACAAATGTTTGGTAGACAAAAGAGGAAAAACTGACCGCTTCTGTCGGCTGCCCCTCCTCTCATGATCCGGGCCACGAGGATGGCTCCAGTGCGCTCGTCACGCCTTATCGTTGCTCCCTGCAAAGCAATCACAGAGAATGATGAAGAACTGGATGATCCGCATTGGATTTCCATTCTGCTTCAAGTTGGACTGTTCAAATGTCAAATGATGATAGCCCAAAATGACAGAGAGAAGCATCTGGTCGAAATTCAAGGACATAAACTGCACACTCATGAGAATGCTCATTATCCAAATGGCTGATTTATGATTACTTTTCCAGAAAAAAATGGACGCCTTTTAAAGAATGAACAGAGAAAACTCTTTGGTGTCTTACTTAGGGGGATGGGTGCTTTTAAGGTATATTTTTAATATACCTTAAAACACCACCCATGTCATTTAAAACAATATGAACCTTCTTCTGTGATCTTTACACCTCCCACACATGTATGCATTAACTTGATAGGAAAATAAAGAGTGCTATGGGATAGATGCTTTTAGAATTGGTTGTTGGGGTGATACATCAAACATATAGGAATCATTTGAATGTGTAAATCAAAGGAATGTCAGTACAGGGCAGAAAAGCTCAAGGTTTAAATCAATAATCCACTTAACTGCATCTTTAACACTAAATTCTGCTTACATTTCTTCAATGAAATAATGACAGATCAAGACATATAACTCAATATGAGCATGCCAAGTAAAATTTCCCATCAATTTCACATTAACTGGAGCACAGAGTGCACAGAGTAGACTGCAGATCTCCACCAGGCAGTTGCCGGTGCTGATTTCACCACTCTAGACAATACAACTGGCTCAACTGCCCCCAGTGGAATTGTCCCTCCCGGCTCTCTAACAGTCAAGATGGCAGCAAAGATAACACAACATTTTTTCCAGTTTTTCTTTAGTGGATCATAAAATATCATGGGATAAATCTGCAGATCCTCTGGTTTCAAAATGAGACCAAACTTTTGTATTGATGTCAGTTTCTGAGCCATGACGAAGGCCAAGATGTGCCCTGCAACAGATTAGGTAAAGCTTGTTTATAGATGAACCACTGCCGAAAATGCCTTTCATTCTTTTGCCTCGTGATTTTGTTGAGGACTTGTGGCGTCTAACTAGCAGGTTAGGAGGAGTGAGGAGTCAGCAGTCAATGATGGTATAAAACAGTCAATACATTAAAAATTCAAGAACATGAATCACTGCAACCATGAGAGGTCCGTCAGCACACGGGCATAAATGTGTCCACACATTATTAGGCTGAGACCTCAGGATTGCATCCCTGCTTTTTGCAGATGATGGAGTTATTTTGGCTTCATCACACCGTGACCTCCAGCATGCACTGGGGCGGTTTGGATGAGAGTCAGCAGCTCTGAATCTGAAGCCATGGTTTTCTGCCAGAAACCAATGGATTGCCCCCGCTGGGTTGGGAGAGAGTTACTGCCTCAAGAAAGAGAGTTCAAGTACCTCGAGGTCTTGTTCACAAGTGAGGGTAGAATGGAGTGAAGAGGGAGCTGACCCGGAAGGCGACTGGTCCATCTATGTCCCAACCCTCACCTGTGTTCTGCTCTGGGTAGTGACCAAAAGAATGAGATTGCTGATACAAGTGGCCGAAATGAGTTTCTTCCGTGAGGTGTCTGGGCTCAACCTTAGAGATAGGGGGAGGAGCTCGGACATCCAGAGGAGCTGCTGCTCCTTTGCGTCGAAAGGGGCGAGTTGAGGTGGTTCGGGTTCTGATCAGGATCCTCCTGGGCGCCTCCTGTTAGAGGTGTTACGGACACGTCCAACTGGTAGGAAGCCCCGGGGCAGACCCAGAACATGCTGGAGGGATTACATATCTTATCTGACCTGGGAAAGCCTTGGGGTCCTCCAGGAGGAGCTGGAAAGTGTTGCTGAGAAGAGGAACGTCTTAGGTGCTTTGCTTGGCCCACTGCCCCCGCGACCCCGGTTTGGATAAGCGGTTGAAAATGGATGGATGGATGGATGGATGGATGAAGATTATTAGGCTGATTGTTTCAGTAGTATGTGAGATTAACTGCAGAGACAGACAAATACACACACGCACGCACATGACTAAAGGCATGACCCCCTTCCAGGCTTACACCTGGTGAACATAATGATCTAACAGGATGTTACTGATATTCTGAATCACTCTGTCTCAGCAGTAGTAGTGGTCGAAGGCATCAGTGGCCTACACAGAGAGGTGAGGGCCAAGCAGGTAGGAGGCAGCAGATTCAAAACTCACACACAAACACACACAGTTGCTCAAGCCTTCCCTGTCCTCCTTTATGGGCTTGGTGCTCGGCCAGAGAGACACACGAAGAAGACGATAGGGTTTCAACTTCCTTATTTGAAATGACAGCGGTGATGCATTTACCAGTAAACCCAAAAAGCCTCTTCCTTTAACCATAAAACAATAGGCTTAATGGGTGCCAACCTGTCACAGCCCTCCCACAAACACCATTTAGGCACCAGCCTGGCTGGGATCTGAGATGGAATAGGATCACAAACTGCAACCCCACGTGTGGCGTCATCCTCGCTTGGGCCTGACGACCCGAACCAGACAGATGCGCCGTCTAGTCGACACATAGTTTGTCGGGGCTGCAACTCATCCTTCCACCCTTTCCTAGCTGCTATTCCCATCATCCCTGAAGATTGTTTTTATTTCTGTTGCAAAAAAAAGGAACAGGCTCGCAGCCTTCCTCACGCCGCTCAGCAGCCGTGCTTTATTTCAGCTGTCCTAATCCATTGCCGCCCAGGTTGACCGCTGGAGTGCAACGGCTCACCATGAGTCACGCCGCTCCGGTGTTCCTTCGACAGGTTTAAAGTGGCTCTGGCTACTACCATCGATGAAAGCAAAGGAGGAGATATGAAAACCCTCAAAGACCAAAGGAGTCTCTGGTTTGTGCCACTTCGTCGATACCATTAGCATGTCATCTTGGTTGTTTTCACGACCTATTCACACCTAATGGTTTTCCTCCTAGATAATGGTTTCCTCAAGGCCTTCAGGGTGTGGAGATGTGGAAGGACATCGGGATAAGACAGTGGTAGGGTCTGCAGAGAGTTGCAGACCTAATAGAATAATTGGGCTTATTATAGAAACCTGAGAGGTTGCAGTAGGAGAGAAATCAGTGGAGCAGGTCAGTGAGAGGAGAAGGCACTGTCAGACCCCGATGTCAGGGTCACATACAACCCCTCAGTGTGACTTAAAGCAGCTGTCTGTGATGCAATGGCCCCGGGACAGACAGAGAGGCCTTTTGTGTGTGTGTGTCTGAAAGAATAGAGCGCTGCAGGGAAAGAGACGGACTGTGACAGACAACAGGGTGAGATGGGGAGTCTGCAGGAAATCTCACAGGAGTATTCAGACATGTGGTCATTAACTTTCTCTCTCTGCTTTTTCTTTCGGACTCTCCTTTCTCAAGCTGGCCGATGGCCAGTGCTATGATGGATGTTTTTATTGTGTCCCCGGGGTCCCTGGTGGCTGGTGGCAGTCTAAAGGCTAACTAAACAGCAGAGAGGCAGCCTTGGACTCAGAGTTCTGTAACGACAATGGGCTGTCTGCATACACTCCACAGACGTGCTCTCCACCGCACGTCCATGCCTATCTATGGAATCTGCTCACATATGGTGTGTAGATATAAATCGTGTTTTGACACATATGGCTTAAATCACATGCTGAAACCCTGATGCCATTTAGAAACACCGCTTTTACGACTTTTATTGCAAGTGGCAATGGTGATTACAGAGCAGCACATTTAGCATGCAAACACGAACGGATGGGGTCGTGAACCCAGATCTCCGGGAAGCAAGGAGACCATTTTATCCCCATTTAAACCACCATGCTTTATGAGTTTTTACACCAGTAGAGAAACAAACTTGGGTGTTGGTGGACAAATTTGCCCATGCCCATTTTCCCTTTACACCTCACTGACTCTCTTCAACAAGTTATTTGAAGCTGTGCCTTTTTTAAAGCCTTTATTCTTCGTGATTCTCATCTGACCCACTGCCCTTTAACGTGACGGGCCTACACAGGCAGGCCAAGCCAGAAGCAAGGGCGCAGGGGACTGATGAAGGGAGGGGGAACCTCTCCTCTTAATCTGGCCAACCCCAGTCTGAACTCAGCCTTGGTACGGTAGCCAAATGAGCTCTGTCTGATAAGGAAAGCTGAGAGAGGCCAAAACGCTCCAGTGGCAACATGAGCGAGCCAGACTGGAGGGTAAGTGGAAGACCAGAGCAGAGTCGGGCCTGACAAGTAAACTGAGAGGGAGGTGAGGGAGGCAGACTGTGGATAAATAAGTAGGGGTCAGGGTTGAGTGTATGACTGTGAGTTAATGAGTGAATAAATAAGAAGAAAATATACATTAAAGAGATACGATGAGAGAGCAAGATAGAAATAACCAAAGAGACAGGGAGTGAGATCAACGAGGAGAGTAGTCTCATGTAGCCAGATCTATCTTCACAGCGCAGTGTCAGCGCTGGAGAAAGGTCTGGAAGTGCATATTATCATTCTGCTACGGAGGTAAAAAAACACTCTGGGATATTTGTATTTCACTAAACCAGTGGTTCTCTAATGTGCAACATTCAACTGGGCCTTCACAAAAACTTCTGATTTAATTTTTGCTGGAACCAATTTCCTAATAAAGAGGCAAACTTAATTCAATTCAAAAACCTTCATGAACATATTTGTCTTCATTCCTGTGTGGGAATTATAAGTGTGTGACACATCAAAACCCTGACTGGCAGCCAGTGTGAAGGATGATAACATTTACAAGGAGACAGCTGTTGGTGGGACAACGGATCGCTTTATTGTACGGAGCAAATTACAACAAAGCACCAGGGAAAGCGACCCACCACCAAAAGAAGAGAGAAAAAAGTATCACGAAAGCTACCTACTTTCTTTTTGTCGTATTTTTTATTTTCTGATGTGATGAGAGTGATAACACACATTATAGAAGCTGTTGTGCACAGATATAAATACAGGTGTGCCTTGAGATTTTGGCTTAGCCTTTGGTGTGCCTTGGGCACAAAAAGTTTAAAAACCACTGCTCTAAAACTATCACAATCGTCATGCTAAGCCCAGGATGCAGTGACAGTGCCCTTGCAAAACAGTGTCGGGGGTGAACATGTTTTGGTTGAAGATGTGCACGTCAGGAAACAAAATTAATTCTTCACAAAAAAAAAGCCACAAACCAGCAGCAGACGTAGGCCATCTGTGAGATTCAACTTTTAGTGATAAAAAGATAAACATAATTTGATAGTTGGTGCCCTAGAGGTGAAGCATGACATAACAGAAGCTTGTGAATCAGTACAAGTCAATGTCACTCACGCATGCTGCTGCCAGGGTACAAAGAAGAATACTTTATATTTTATAAGAAGATCTACTTTATTAATCCCCTAGGATCTTTTCTTTTTCACTCTGTTTTAATGTACAAACAGGCCTGAAATACACACACATGTACAAACACGACTTATACATGCATTAAATGGGGATGTCCGGGCGCCCTGGGCAGAGACGGACTGGCTAGCAGTCCACGCTCCATATTTGGTCCACATGGGGACTTGAGCCGGCGACCCTTCCGTTCCCAACCCTGGTCCCTATGGACTGAGCTACTGCCGCCCCAAAGATGTGGAATATCAACTCCAATTGACCGTGTCAGAGAACAGATCAACATCGGGCATGAGAATCTCGCTAGATGGAGTCTGGGCTTTCCCAAAGTGCATTCACAAGTCGTTGTAGAGCTTTACAACGATTCACCAGAACAACAAAGCATGTCTTATGACAAGAAAGGGATTCAGCTCCGAGTCATACTACATATGTATTGTTTTTACCCATACAAGTGAGAAAGCCTATCACGCTGAGCGCCGATGCCAAACATCAAAGCAGTGGATTTAGCTGATTGTCTTAAAAGAATAAAGATAATAAGTCTGCGAAATACTTCATTACCAGCATAAGTATAAGTATTCTTGTAGTGTTGTGGAACTCCGATTTTGAAGGCTGAATCATGCCTCTCTGGGCTGCATGTGGGTGAACCTGCATTGATCCACCAATCGGCTTGCATGATGCGTTGCTAAGATTTGGGAGATGTGAACATGGGCTCCTCTGCCACCTATAGCTACCAATAATAACTTTCGGTTGTCTTCACAGAAGAATAACATCAGCTTAAGGTGGAAAACAAAAGAGCAAGACAAAAAGTAGAAGCAAGAAGAGGAAGAGAAGTCTCTGCTAAAAGCAAACAGGTGTGAGAAAAAGCAGAGGTCAGTTCATGTCAGTAAAGGCAACCTGGCCCTCATTATCTTCAGGTAGTTAGTAGAGGAAGTCTAAAGGAGCCGAGTTTCAAATCAGCCACAAACTGCTGGAATAATCAACAACACCTCACATATTCACGTTTTTCTTTCACCATTCCAAAGTTCTGTAGAACCCAATTTTTCCCAGACCCTTGATTATTTCGGGATCGCCACACTTCCCCCTCCACCTCATCACAGTCTACCGTCAGACTTCATTCTCTCAATCCTCCAGGGGTACATCAGCCTCTCCTGGAGGCCTGACGAATAGCTTGGAAGCACTGAGAGGCAGCTGGAACGAGGGGGGCAAATCCAACATCCTGAACTCAGCATCACCTCCCCCTTGATACCCTATGGGTGCTATCATCAGCATGCAGCCATGCATGGCCACTAATGAGGAGTCCTTGCTCTGTTAAACAAATACATAAACAGTCAGGCTTGAACCTAAATAAGCTGCATGATGTGTGTGTGGGGCACACATAAGGAAGAAACAAGGTAGGTAAAGGCCCTCAAGCACCACGATGGGCTTCCTGGTGTAGCAGCTAAGCATTAGTACGAACCGATGGCTACGTTTACACCGAGCCTTCAACGCCTCCTGGCACATGGAAGCCATTTCAGACTTTTCCTTGCGCATGGAAACAGTGCAGGAAGTCAGAAGGGGAACGTCTACGTCTGTCAAAGCACATACACGCATGAGTGACAGCATGTGTAGGTGTGTTTTTTGTGTGCATGCGAGCGTGTCTGCGTGTGTGTTTCTATGAGAGCTTCTACCTGAAGTCCGGCCAAACTGGCCCGAGAGAAACCTCAAAAGACTGGATGATTGATGCTGGACAGTCACTAAGCCTGATGAATGGGCTACGCTATGTTAGCAATTAGAGACAAGGCGCCACTTAACCATCAAGTGGCTCAGCTGCTGTGTTTGCACGGAAAAAGATAGCATGGTGTGCTCACAAGATGGGGATGTAGTCGGGGACTGATTCTGTCTTCCTGTTGTTAACTATCGCTGCAGTTTGCACTTTAGTTGAGTATAAAAATAGACTCCAGGAATAAAATGTTGAGGGGCAGAAGGCAGAGAAACACAGTCAAAAATAGAGACGAGAGGGGGGTCATCGTGGACCGAGGAGGGCCTCCTAGCTGTGGTCAATTAGTCATCAGTAAGGCGATCCGAAGCCTCCACTCCTAACGTGATCAGCTCCATATGCAGCCGCTGCTCCCAGCTCTATTCCCCCATTTCTAACACATAAATGCCTCTGATTGTTATTGTTGGGCTCGCCAAAACGCAACGGCTTAGTCTCCGCTGTGTGATGAGGAGAACTGGAGCGACGCTTGTCCGTATCAAGCCATCACCCCTCCCAGCGCATGCACTGGAGCACACATGCTGACATGGCAGCCACGTTAAGTATGTGATGACAAATGGCTCACACCTCATAGAGTGCAGAAAAAAGAGGGAGAATAGGGACTGAAATTTGGATCCCCTCATGTATGAGAGTGTGTTTATTAGAGGGAATGGAATGGAGGCGAGGTTGTCCAGGGAACTGTCAGCGCACAGTAGTGCCATGAAACTTCAGCAGATAAGAGGAGTAAGACAAGCTGAATGTTGGATGTCTCATCATGTTAGCTTGGCTGGGATTGGCCGCAATGAGTTTCTGGCGAGCTAAGTCTTTATGGGGCAATTAGAGTGCCCTCTGGCTGATGGAGTGGATGGATGGCTGGATGACATGATGGAAGCTGGCTGGCTTGTACTCGGGATTGTATGGATGACGAGAGGGCTGGCTAGTTGTCTTGGCCTGGCTCATCACACGTCTCGGGGTCTAGGGCAGGCTATGTGTGGCCTGTCTAGTAAGCGGCGCGGTGAAAAAGAGGGATCCGAGGATCTCTTTACCTTAGCCGTGGCCACAACTGAAGCCACTCCACAGTTCCTAACCCGCCAGGGAAAACAAGCACGGTGCTGCGTTTCAAACACACGGCCCTCGGCCCGTAACGACCACTCAAAACATCGCCCCGTGAACCGAACCCAACGCTGTGGCATTTGACAAACATTATTTCTCCCTCCAAATTGAGAGCGACAAGGGAAAACAAACGCGAGTGGCCCGGGCGGAGAGGCCGACGTGTTTTGACATGATGTCACTTAACAGCAAAAGTGTAACAGCGACAATAAACTCCTGCCGACTGCTGTGTTGACTGCTGTGTTTAGAGGTATAAATACAAGTGTAGTGGAAACACATGCTGGCGTTCTTCACACCAGATGTCGGCCATGGAAAAACCAAATACAAAGTGGGAATGGGCCTCCTGGACATTAAAATACAATTACCTCCAATCATATCTGGTGTTGGAGTGTGTCATTTCATCTTACCTCACTGAGATGGCATAGAGCCCCCCACACATAACACACATGACCGTTCCGCGCACTGAGTCCAGCATATTTATGAGTTCTTGCATACTTCCTCAGACGCCACAGCCTGCAGCGCTGCTCAGAAGGAGTAAAAATCATGTAATATTAGTGTATTCGGTCATGATCAGAAAATCCATTGAGTGTTACGGTCACCTATAAAGATTAATACAGCGCTGTAAAGAATTAGCAGGAGCCCAGATGAAAATCTATATTATTGTTGCAAAGAGGGAGAAAGAAGAAAGAAGACGGAGAGCAGTGAAAGGTACCCGAGGTTTTATGTCAAATGATTTTTCGAGCTGATGCAACAGAGCTGCCGCTGCTGGCCAATCCCCTCTGGGTGACCTGCTGCATGCCTTTCCACCTGTTTTATTAAATCACTTGTGATTGCAACTAATAAAAGCTACTCCCCCCCGCTCTGCCCTTCCTTTTTTTTCATTCCTAGTCTCCGTCTCGCACTACACCAGGCTCTGGTTTCTCTTTTTATTTCCTTAACCCCGGTCTTGACCCTCCAGTCGTAATTAACAAGTACACTGAGAAAAAGGAAAATTGCAGGTCATTATTATGATAATTATAGCGAGCGGGAGAGATTCCAGGAGAAGCTGCCAGGTAATGTGATGCAGAGGGCCCTGTGACGGAACGGCTTACCTTCATTTGTCTTCCTCCACCCCCTCTTTCCTTTTTCCTTCTCTGCCTCTTTAAACCTTAATGTTAGCGCAAGTCATTACCCAGTTGCTATGAAAACACACTTAGCAGCCCACCTCAGTACTTCAGACAGGTGCCGGTGAATTTGGGTGTGTGAATCTGCGCGGCTATCTCAACAAATGTGTGTATTTCTTTCCGTACTGTCCGCATGAATCACCATGTAGACCGAGTGGAATCGCCGCCTCTTTGCTACAAGCTGGACAGCGCCAGATATTTAGTCATGATGTACTGTATGTGTGTTTGTCTTGTCTCAGAGAGGAGTATGAGCGCATACAAAGAGACAGTTGTGTCACGGAGAGAGGTCTATCTGCTCTGGGATTGTTTAGTGTTTTCCCTGTCGTTATCCCGGCTAAAGAAAACAGCACTTTCACATGTCACTTCTCATTTCCAAACAGGGCTGGGAAGCAGGGCCGCTGAGGAGCGCCCGGCCCGACGGGCAACAATGCCCACATTCAGCCTCCGAAGCTCTCTGGCTCTCGCTACGCAGAGCGGAAAAGAGCAGGAGTGGCGGGATGTGTGTCCACGTTCATGATTACACATGATGGGAGGAAGACGTTTTATTTAAGAGGGCCGTGAGATTAGGATCTGGGAATGCTTCAGATGTGGCTTTGGAAGACGTGCGTGTTTTCACATTCACAACTCGACAGGCTAAGAGGGTGGTGTAACAGCCGCTGGCCTCAGTGTTGGACAAGCACATGAACAAACACAGAGGTTTTTCCATGTCAGCTTTATGCAATGTTGTAATTTTTTAATGATTTTTGCATCAGTTTGATTAAGTACCTCAGAGTGTGAGGTATTTCATGAGCTGTATTAGCCAAAAACTCACATTCCTATCTGCCATTTTAACTACCAACAGTTTCTGAATTCATTTTCCACATTTATTTTTTATATACATCTATAATATTCATTTAAATCTACATTATATATAACAGCTTGCACTGTTAGAGGGGATTTTATCTGTGTCACCAACTACTATGACGCACTCCTATACACAGACACAAATTTATGCTCTCTTACCTCAATATCAGCACTTATGATATAATGATATCTAAAATCTAAGCTGATATCTAGTTTACTACCACAATATTGATAAAATTTCCCAGCCCTACACTGAGTCACTTTGAACATGGCCACCCAAAGCTGCCCCATGATCACCTGTGAAAGACCTGATGATGATAGTAGTGATACGTAAAGTCAAAGCTGATGCTCCATGTTGTGTTTTATTAAGAATGCTTTTTGGCAGTTTGCTTTTACTAGCTCTACAAGGTCCCTATCCAGAATTTAAAAAATTAATTGCAGGTATGCAGTATGTGTCTTAAACATCAGACCAACGGATGCCCCATTACTTTCCACCTTTTTTTTGTTTAACAGGCGTTTCACTAATGGCCAGTGACTCTGACACCCAACAGAAAGGCTTATAATTATCATCATTCCTTTAGCAAGTATCTCTTGGCTTTCAGAAGTGCAAATCGTCTCTGTACTTCCTGCATGAGGTTTTGATACAGCTGGGCCAGTAACCTAAAAGTTACAGTGGCAGGTCTGTGACTGAAAGGTGTAACAGTGTGGAAAGAGTGAAATAAATTAAAAATGGTTAAAAAATAAATGTATATTTCCAAATGTGTCACTTTGACGTATTTGACATATACAGCAGGCCAGAGTCCTGCAGTGGGTCGGGTACCCACAAACGAGTAGGCATTTTTCATTAATACTTTATGGAGAAGGGGTGGGATTAAATAAGTTTGTACTTCTTCCCACCCCTTTTCAGGTATGTAAATGGCATTATTGTGTTGTTTTTCTTTTCTGTCTTTGTTTGTCCATTTTGTATTATTATTATTATTATTATTATTATTATTATTATTATTTGCTTATTGTTTTTATATGTATTATTTACATACTCGAAATAAACAACTACTAAATGAGTAAAAATAGACTACACGTGAGTGGGCAGCGGGTGAGAACAAAAATATATATATATTTTTTTCAGACTAAAACAAATGAAAAAGATGTGCTGTATTTGAGTAATATTTTGACATCTAAATCACTATTATCAAGCTGCAATTCCTTTTATTTTGAGAGTCAGTGACACAAGTCGAGACCTTTAACCCTGTCGTCACATTCGTCACTGACGTGGAGGACTCCATCCATGAAACTTTGCAGCCTGAGGATGAGGTGGCAGCCTACATTGAGTTTGAGACACCCAAGGAGGATCCTTTTGAGTGTTTATGGTGGTGGAGGGAGCGTGCTAAAATGTTTTCACCATCCCGGCATCAAGAACAGCCAGTGAAAGAGACTCTTCCTCTGCTAGACTCGTAATTCATGAACGGAGGAAACCAGCTTAATGTGAGTGACTGTAGCCTGCGTGTGTTAAACCACAGGTGTGGATCGGGTCGCAGGACTTCTATTAACAGGTGCAGGCGGGGGCAGCTTTGACTTAGACATAATGTCAGGTAACAGGTTGTTCAGGGTTTCAAAAATGGACCTGCGCAGGACTCTGCAGCAGGTGTACACATTTTTAATGGATTTCTACCAGTTACTGTGCAGTGAACACAAATGCAGGATATGATTCACTTTAGTATCACTCATTCAGTGATACTCAACTCATGGCCCGTGTGCCAAATCTGGCCCATGATAGGGTCCTGGATGGCCTGCTGACAATGGTCTGAACTAACCCCTGAATGTCCTCAAATCTTAGAAACACACCTGCATACAACTGACCTGTGCAGGGCTGCAACTAGATTTGCCTCTTGGCAAAGATGAGTGAGTTGAAAACAGGCATTTCACTTATTGTATTAATAAGTGTTATTGTTTGTTTGTTACCTGGCCCCTGGTCTCCTGTCATTTCGCACATGTGGCCCCCAGGCAAAGCAAGTTGAGTATCTCTAATTCAGGGTCTTGTGTTAAAAAATGCTTCACTAGAACGACATATTTGAGAAACAAGTTTAATCATTCTGACTCTTACATGAAAATTCTGGATGGATCCTTTCAGCATTAGTCATCACTTGCCTTCAAGTACAGGACACACCATCTGTCTGTGAAAGCTGCTTTACAATATGTGCTTTAAGAAATAAAATGCTGTCATTATGGGATACACAGAGTGAAGTACTTTTTAATGATATATTAAATTAAATTAGGGAGCTAGGAGCCTTGAATCATTTTGAATTTTAATACACTTCAAAGCAGTGAAATACAATGCAACCTGCATTTCTGTTATTTATATGTGCGCGCACACACACTGTGAGAGACACCACAGCAGGAAAAATAGTATGAACCTAGAGCAGCACATACACACACACACACACACACACACACACACACACACGACATGACACAGTGAGCCAGTCAACACCAGCAGTGCTCTCCACTTGTCCTCATGTTTTAGAGCGTGGTGCTCCATCTTCCTTTGCAACGCTCCCAAGACACTGCGGCCTAATCCATCAAGTGAAAGATGTATTGCTTTTAAAGCACATGGGTCTATCTGTAAAACACTAACATGTGTGCTGTCTGCTCTAATCTCATTAGCTGCTCCATTAATTCCCAGCCAGTGTCATTACTTTCCCCTCGCTTTCCACATTCTGATGTAAACAGACAATAGAAAACTCACTTGAAAAAAAAAAAAAAACATCTATATAGTCTCTCTCTTTGTGAACTGTCTCAATCAAGAACGTCTCTTCAAGGTCTCCAGCAGCATCTCACACTTTATTCATCGTGTAAACCTGCGTTTGTATACATTCACACCAGCTCGGCTTAAAGACGTAATAATGTGGATGTATTTAGTCTATCTGAGCGAGTGTGTTTGTGAAGGCTTCCAGACAAATGGACTCAGAGCAGCCGCGATCCGACCGTCCCAATTGTGTCAGAGGAGGCCCGCCCCGCCGCAGATGAGAAAAGCATGGCATGTCAAATTGCCAATAGCTCATTCCTGCGACTGCCATTCATGGAAAACCAATTTCGTCACAAAACCGAATCGATCACAAGACTTTCCTGTCTCGTCGCAATTATCAACTCCCTTATTAAATAAAGAAAATCCGCCGACATCAATCACGCAGTTGGAGCGTTTACAATAATAACGTTGGACATGTCATCTACATTTGCATGTGCAGCAACTTCTATAGCTCTCAAGTTGTACTGGTGCTATTTGTGGGTCTATAATGAGAAGTCCAGCCGATCCACTGGTATCCAGTGGCTGGGGCAGACGGGGGGCCGGGCCCAGTAGTGGTACGGTTGTATTGATTGATGCTAGCTGGTGCCAGGCAGGACGCTATGTAGGTTGGCATTACCAGCTGCATGGCACGGACCCTGCAGTCTACAGTTTCCATTCAGCTGCACCCAGTGACACCCAGTCATGATGGGAAAACCAATCCTGTGTGTGCAACAACACAGAGTGAAGAGAAAAAGGGGAAGAGGAGAGGAAGGAGAGTGATAGAGCCTGACATTGATCCTGTCACATTCCTGGCAGCGGAGGTTTTATGGCTGCTAATGATGCCTAACAACCTGGGATGGAAGAAGTGAGTGAGAGAGGGATGGATAGGGTGTCAATTTTGCACCGGTCCTGACAATTTTGCACAAATGCAGAACAGGAATGTGGATAGGTACATCTATAAATCCATACTCCTGGACAACAGGTGTCCATATACTCGACAGTGTAGAGAAGGGAGATGGGGCAACTCTCCATCTGAAGGAAAGTAAAATGCATTATAATTAAGCTGTAACCTCTTAAAAGAAATACTGCCTTTACATCACCTCAAATAAAATGTTACAAAAAATTTTAATGCACAAAAGTGCCCGTAGGAACGGGCCTGACAGCAAAACCAGAGTAAAGAAATGGCTTGGAGAGAGGAAACAAGAGAGACTCGTGGAGAGAGAATGATGGCGTGCTAGTAGGAGGACAACTAAAGATGAACTGAGTGGGAGAAGTGAATGAACGCTTCTCTGACAGCGATGAGAGCCAGCACCGACTGAGTGGCATTGAACGAGCCATCAAGTGATGCATAAAACGAACGTGAAAACAGCGGGGCATGCGCGGCGAGCATCTACAAGTCTGCTATTTACATCTGCGTCACTGGGCTTCCAGAACATCCAAATGAGAGGAACAGAGCCGGCCGCAGCAGGCTTGTCGGCCTCTAATGTTCTCACATCATACCGATGGTCACCCCAACAGCTGTGGTGTACCCTTCTGTGGGCGTTGGAAGTCGTCTTTTGCTACTTAACGCATTTTGTATGTGTGTGAGGACAGGGATTTTCCAGGATGGTTTGGGATGAAGCTGTGGCTCCTCCACGGCAATGAAATGACAATTTACGGAATACTTGACCACCCAAATGATCGTTTGTACATCAATAACTCATCCCGTGTCATGCTGATTTTTTTTCTCGTACGCCAAGTGAACAAAGAATTCAAAAACGGAGAAAATTCTTGATGAGCTGAAGGCATAGGGGACGGCATTAAACAGCAGCATACTATACCAAAACATCTGTTCACAGACTCTCTCTCTCTCTCTCTCTCTCTTAAGTTTTCTGCTCTGCACACCAACTGGGTCTGGTCAGAGCTAGCTATTAGCACCACTCATTTGGTGATTACTGCTGGTAACGCAATCACAACCCAAAAGCGTTGTTGTGAAAACTTTGTGCCAACCCTCCGGTCTCCCAATAGACTGTAAAAATAATGGACATAGCCTCTGTGACATCATCCATTGGATCATGGACTGCTGTTTGAAGCCTTGAGTTTGGCATTTTGGCCGTCACCATCTTGGATTTCTGTAGCCAGACATGCATGTGTATTCTAATTTTTGGACAAGAGGGTGGAGCTGTGGAGGAGTGGAGAGGACACTATGCACACTGCACCCGGCTTGCTGTGCTAAATCGCTGCTAACAAAATTAGCTTCCATAATTCGAGGTAAATTTTAGAGGTAAGTATTAAAGTAATCTTAGTAATGTTTGCTAATTGCAAACAAATAATTGTCAAATCTTACATATAAGAGGAGTAACGTTATTGTAGCGTTACATGAAGTTAACCTTACCGTGTGTAAGTTAATGCTAAGTCACTCTTGTGAGTACATGGCTCAGTTTTGGGCCGCAAAACCTCTTTAGCATTGTTGACTATCACAGTTAGTTCTGTTAGCACAGCTAATGGTGCTACCATAGCTGACTATGCTAATGGGCTTTTGCAGATCAAAATGAGACCTCTTACCCACCAGGTCAATTTGGGGGTAGACTGGTGGATGGCCACCATGTTTCGCAGCAACCACTATTACCGACGATAACTGCAAATGAGTGGGGTCGCTCGCTAGCTCCCACCTGACCCAGTTGGTGCCCGATGCAGAGTAGCCAAGGTTAACGTTAGCTAACCAGTCGAGACCAGAGGTTGGGCAGTGGACAATGTTTTTCTCTTAAAAATTAACCAGTTAGTGAATGTCTGGCTATCAGAAGCAAACTTACACCCTTAATCCAGTCGTATGCTATGCACTTCACAAACACATGCATTTTCACTAAAACCATAATATTTAAAACATGCTGCTACTCATTCATGTGAGAAAATGTTTATGTAGAGGTCTTTCAAATATTACAATTTAAGCAAAAATGTTGTTTTCTGGTCTGACTTCAATTCATCAGGATTTTACTCTATTTTTGGATTCCTGGTCCACCATGAGGAAAAATTATGTCTTTTTCTCCACAAATTCAACGCGGGGGTGAGTAACTGACATACAAATGGTCATTTGGGGGGATGAAGTATTCTTTTAACATGTTCTTTAGTCAGTAATTCATACAATGATGATTATAAATAGTCAAATATGGCACATGACTACAACAGTACAGAGAAAATGACAAATAAATCTGGAGAAATTGGTAATTTAAGGTTTCATTAACAACAATGAAAGCTGTATCACTATATCACTTTTTAGGTGGACGTTTTTGTAGCTCATGTTTTAGGCCTCTCTCCGCTCTCCAAGCTCCTGGATGTTTTTTTTTGGCTGGAGGACACAAGTTGTGTAACACCAGTGCATTTTAGCTTCCTCCAACTTTTTGTCCAGAGTTCTCCTATTAGTCAGTCTGCACTCAAGCCCTTTATCACCGGAGGCAAACCTTACCAGTATATCAGCCACTCCGCCACATGCTCAGCGCTGACGCAAGCCCCTAAACGCTCAAATTTAGCCCCCCACCAAAACTGTTCTGAAACCTCATCCAAAATAACACATTCTTCCAATAAAAAGACATGGCAGAGCTGATGTTTCAGTATGCGCACATGTTTATGCTGCTCTCCAAAACCCAATTATTTCATTGTCCCGACACTTGAGCTAATAAATCCGCCGGTTTGGGAGAGCAGCAGGAGAGCAGGGAGTACAACAGAAAAACGTGGAAGAAGAAGAAGAAAAGGGAGGTTGTCCTGGAAGATAGAGTTTTTACAGTTTCACCAAAATGTGGCATGAAGTCACGCTCTGAGAAATGATAGTAATTAATCAGAGCTACTGAATACAATCCACTCGACTAATCACAATTAACGTAATGGATGAGTCACAAGGAAAAGGTCCTGCGTGCTAACCACAGCCCGGCGCCCACAATAACCAGAACTGCAGAATGAGACAAAGGCAGGCAGGGAAAAAAGCGAAGGAGAAAATAAAAGAGAGCGAAGTAATGAGAGACGGAGAGGAAATTAGATATTGTACAGCCGCGTTGTTATGATGTCAAGTTTGAGAATTTCAGGCTGATTATATGAAATTGCAAGTTAAAGGGCACATCCAAATCAATTTGGTGCGGCAGTGAATGAGGACCCGGTGCAATTAGAGGCTTTTTTATTGGTTAGTGGAATGGCCGTGACTTCACCGTGAGCATCTGACCCGCTGGCTGTTTCCTTAATGTACGATCTGACTGTTCATTAGGGTCAGTTTCCCTTTAAAGATGAACAGGATGACAATTGTTAGGGGGCCGGAGGTGGATGCAGAACCTTAAAGTGTACTGTCAAATTAGGGGGTCATAAAAACTGAGTAACTTCACCTCCATAAATGACAAAGTAACAGGAGGACTATTAGGGCCATTTTACACTAAGTGCAAAATTCTGACATATGTCAGAGCCATGTTAGGACATTTATGTGTACGTGAACTCACAGAGGAACGAGCTGTTCTGCTGGGATGCTGAATTTTATTTTTATTCAGAGCAAAACAACATTGTTATTGTCTAAAAATGGTGTTACAAGCTTTCCAGAAGTCAACATATGGTGCTGCTGGTGCATATATTTCTTTTTTATTTTGTTATAAATGTGGTCTAAAATGCTGCCCAACTTTTTTCTTTTTTTTTGCAGTGTAAAAGAAACCTCTATGAAATATACATCAGGAGAAAAACAGAGTGATGCTAAATGGCAGAGCAGAGATAAGGGAAGGCTGCGGAGTTCAAAGAGAAATGTACGTTCACAGGTTTCACTTCTCCCTGCTACAAATCTTATTTGAAAATACTCGCCGCTGAAAGGTGTGAAAGGTTAATGCGCATAAGAATGACAAATTACGGAGTATAAATTTGGTGTGAAAAGGCCTTTAGCTACACAGTGGTGTATAGTGGGAACTGCAGAGGTCCTGTTTTCATCCTGAAAGTTTGTATTACTACAGCACTTCACCCCATTCCCACAGGAGCTGCCTGACAAATCGAAGTTGTACTCTCTCGGGACACAGTAATTCTTCACTGGTCACAAGATAGAGAGGAGTCGCAGGTTCTGACCAAAGGTGTGTGGATGCAAACAGGATGATGGAAGTCTTTCTCCAATGTTCCAAGTGCCTGCCCCAAAAAAGCCACAGTGCAGTCTCTTGTTCTGATCTTCGAGGGTCATTTAAGCTGCCCCTCTCTTGATGCCTCCAGCAGGTTTCCCACAGATTTGTAGGTATGAATTTTCCAAACTTTTCCACAATACTTTCCCCATTTCCATGACTTTATTTATGTAGTTTAAAATGTGTGAGCCTATACAGAGTTACAGCCATTCATTATTACATGTACAGGCATTTGCAGATAACTGCTGCTGCTTTCTAACTTTACTCGCTTTTTAGACATTACTGCAACCAACTAGCTGCATATGCCAATAGACCAGACTGGCACATGTGGGTACTAGGCCATGCTGCTCTTTGGGGAACAGAAAACCAAAGATCCTTGAGATACCAATGCAATTTGACATGTTTGGATTATAATTTTGACAAGTCTAGTAGGTATTTATTTCTTAACGCTTAGTTCATGGACATGTGTAAGGCCCTGATCACACAGAAAGCGTTTTAACAGCTGGAGGCGCCTTTTTGTGATTGTTTTTAATTAGAATGAAGCTTTTTGCTTGCTGTTTTTGTGTTGCGATGTGCCTCGTGTTTCTGTGCTCTAGGCCCCTGGAATTTTGCCGGAGCGCTCAGAACTCTTTGAGATGAAAAACTTCAACTCAGAGCATGAAAACACGTCACATCATCTTCGCTTTTTTGCCCATTGTCCAATCGGATGATTTGAGAGGCGGGCCTTCCGTGGTGGTCACCACAACAAGGTTACAGTTGGTAAACAATGGAGGAGAAACTAGATATGCCTGGAAACGGCCACCATGGCAGAGAAGCTCCTGGACCAGCTGGTGGTACTCCCCTTGATCCAGCCTCTTTTTTAGGGTCTCATGTACCCACACAGATCTCTGTTTATCTGCTGACAGCCTCTCACCCTCAACCAGAGCTACAGACAGTACCCTCTGCCTCAACATGTCAGGAACTAGATACTGATTACTGGGGAAAAAAAGGTAGATTAATCCCATGGGAGGGTTAGAGGACGTGATGGGTTGGTTGCCTGGCAACAATAAAAAGGCGCAGCGAGCGTTTTTCTTTTACATGTGGCGTTCAAAGTGCGGTGTGCCTCACATTTTGCGACCTGCACAACACTTTCTGTGTGACTGGGGCCTAATAACTGTAGTGTGACCTTGCCAGAACCTGAACGTTTGCGATACCTCAGTAAATTAAGGTTGATCGCTGTCATGTCCCTTCAGGCTCCCCACATCTGCAGTGGCTGGCTACTGCTTATTCTGACATCACTACAAGTAGATGTGACTCGGTCTAACATGTTACTTGATTGAGCCAGGTATTGTTAGGCTAAGTGTTCTCTGTAAATAACTGACCTGTTAATAGCCAACAGTTTGATCTATAGGCCGAGATTCAGATGGAGACGACAATCTGATGTTGCTGTACTGTATGAAAGTGCTGCAACAGCCTCCTACTCAAGCTAACGTTGGCTATCGATCATTATTAACAGTCACCAGCATCATTTAGAGATTTACCACACTGACAGTGAATATTCATGTATCTTATGTGCCTGCTACACAATGACTTTTTTGGCATTTTCTTGTTTTACTCCATATGTGAAAATGTGTTTCTTTGCCCAAAAGGGGGCGTGGCCTTGACAATGACACAATGACAGTCAGGTCTATGTGTATCATGTGATACTGGTGACATTTTAATGGTCTTTCAACGCAGCACTAGATCTTAAATAAGCTTAACGTCCATTTTTATGAGCATACTTTAAACGACAGCCACAACAATATTCAAAACTTTTCTAAAACACTCTGTTAATGCCAAACTACTTCCAGGTCTGGCAAACAGTTTTTCTAATTTCACATCATTTCCAGGTATTTCATGACCGTGGGAACGCTGTTCGAGAGCAAACACAACTGCCTCACACATGACATTTCTAAAATCACTTACTGGCACAACAACAGCACTTTAGTATTCCTTGTTTTCTCTCATGCATACACAGAAAAAGTATGCCCTGGAGTGTAATCCTGTCCATGCCACGGTCAGGCCTAAATTATAGCCACAGGAGATTATGGGCAGCAGTCGTGCCCTGTGGGTCCTATGGGCAGTGAGAGGGCAGCTAAGGCTTTCAAGGAAGAAACGGCTCCACAGCAGTCTTGTGAAACTTGCTTTTCAGTACTCCAATGTGTAAATCATTGTTGCAATGGCAACTTAAGTGGCTGTTGCTGTTACATATATGAATAAAATGTATTGTCTACTGCAGGTTGGGAGTTATCATGACTTGATTTCCTGCTATAAATCTAGATTTTAGCCTGTTATGCATCAAAGCCTGTAGGGACTGAACATAATTAAATATACTGGTAGAAAACTAAGCAGCTATTGCAGCAATATTGCAGAGATACTGATGATATATTGCACTTTAAGAGCCACATTAAATGAAACCTCTTTTAAAATTGGAGGAGTATTTATAAAAGTGACCCACTGTTGACCCCCGAAAGAACACTGGAGCCCCTTCTCTATTTAAAACACACAATAACCAGCACGCACCCTTAACCTATAAACTCAAACTGAGCCACTATATTACTACAAAAATATATTCTAGATAATTAACACCTTCAATATTGTGCAATAACAGGTAATATCACACGTCGTAAATGTGTGTTTCAGATGTTCTCAGGAGCCAAATCACTGAGACAAAAAGAATCAGGTCATGTTATGGAATAACACCAGCGAGATGATTAAGCTGACCGGGGCGGGTGTAAATCACATTATGGTTTCGGGGAATGTGATCCAACATCAGACTCGGGAGAGGCCGGAGCAGGAAGCGCCCGCGACAATGTGTTTCGAGAGGGAGAGCGAGAATTCCTCCAAGCCACATTATTACGTTCAGCAGCTCCACAGAACATGCAACAGGCAGGGACCCAAAAATGGCTTAGGTGTGTTCTCCTTCCCCCCGGGGTGTGGTGAGAGGAGTGCGCCGGCCTGGAGCCAAGATGGTGGTCAGGGCGAAAACCACAAAGTGAAAATAGAGGCGGCCGGGGCCAGGACACGTCCGGCGTAGATCAAAGCTGGGCGGGGCCTCAGTGCACAACAAAGTGCTGCGATGACAGATAGATCTTTGACAGGCCATCGAGGGCTTGAGTAGTGGTGTGTTTATGTGTCGCAGGACACAGAGGTCAGGCGAGAGAATCGAGGAATCGCTACAAAACAAAATAATCAAAGCTGAAAAGGCCTAAAAGTATGTGGCGCAACCAAAACCAGCGCCAATTAGGTTTTGTGGGATTACAGAAGCCCATTCCTAAATGCGCCGCATTAGATGACACGATGGGAATGCACACAGCCATCAGACGACGCATGCAGACAGAGGTCAAGAGGTGGAGTGAAACTGCAAGCAGTGATGTCGCTGCTGTAGAGTTGGGGCCCCGAGGCTGAGACAGATGGGTGGTTGTTGACGTCTGGGACGGTGTCTGAAGAGCACAGACGTGACTAACATGTTACAATGAGAGAGCAACACTGACCAGGATAGAAAGGAAGCCGTTCGCAGACACAGAGCCTAGACTGGCTGAAAATACTCGTGGCCAAGAGCAGGGTAATTGTGGTCGGTTTTGGTGTGCTTACAACTTCAAGGTTGTGGGTTGGATTCCCACAGGCGAGTACCTCAAAAGCATGTATGGTATTGGCTCGACTTGTGGTGTGGATGCTGCTTTGGTACAAGAGGTATCCAGACACTCAGGGATTAGTAAACACAGAGCCTAGATTGCAGGATTTTCATGACATAAAGATGTTAACCACAAATAATAAGGAACCTGATGATACATTTATGCTGAAGACATAATTTGGTTTAAATTTTTTTATCCCTTAATTGGGGAGCAACATAACAAAAGGTCCCTGGCATCTCCTGGCTCGATCCAGGGATGTTGCGGCCGATGGTTCGGTGCCTTCACACCAAGGCCACTTGGGCGCCCGAAAACATAATATTTTACAATCTGTTAACGCTCCAAAACCATCTTCAAATCTCCTGGGAGCTGCTGAAAACCACTACGCACAAATCAAACACATAATTTCTCAAGATGACTGACAAAGGTACTTACGAGGGGTTCCTTGTTTTTGACCAGTCTTATAATTTTCACAGAATCCTCGTCGTCGTCGATGTCTTCAGGCAGTGGAGGTAGTTCAGGGGTCATAACTCTTCTGGGCAATGGTGTCGTGGACCGACAGGAGGCTCTGGAGGAAGAGAGAAACAGGAGGCATCAGTCAAACCATTAAGGCCTCAGCTTTACCTCGGTATATTTAGGCAAACACGGTGTAGCAATACATTCTATCAAGAGTTCAATCTATCATTCGTTTCTTTGAGCAGGACGGAGAAAATGCAGAGACTGCAGGGAGGATGGTTATGAATTAGGGGTGCTGGGTGATGGATTTGAACGCATTTGGAGCCAGAAATCGTAGCTACATGCGTTAATTGTCATTAGGTTCATGCTCTCGCTCCATACATCTCTCTGATTAAAGGCAACCAGCAGCCGCTCAGGACCACTGCGCACCAGGGACTGTGAGTGAGAGGGTGTTGGGTGGGCAGGGGGGGCAACCTTGGCCACCTCTTTCAGTACCGATGCTTTCCAGGGCAAGGTGGTGAACACTCAGCGAAGGGATGTTTCTGCACTGTTTGTCGGCGGGCTCAAAGTAATGAAGTTCTCAGTCGCCTCAGATATTTCACACGCTCACGAGCAGACATAAAAAAAAGACGGGACGCAGACAAGAATGATGCCATTGAGACGTTCATTTTTCAAAGTATTTAACGACTCCATGTCCGGACCAAGATGCAGCTGGACGCGTGCTGCTTTTTCCGTGGTTGAGCAGAGGGGGGAGAGAAAAGTGAGAAAAACATCTTCCACCCTGTGTGCCAGACAAAAGTATAGATGGAGACAGAGAGTGAGAAAGAGAAGGAGCGAGAGAGAGAGGGAGAAGGATATGGTGAGAAGAGGAGCAGTGTGTTTTACGACATGGGAGCATGCTGCAGTACAGCGTTCAAGATGTTGCTAACTGGGAGCAGATGAGAGGAGGAGACACAACTGGAGCTCTGTGGCCAGGATCCACTGAGAGACAAGCTGACCAACAGACGTACAAATGCACACACACCGTTTGTCTTGTGGAATTGTGAGGATTTGGTTCTATTTATTCCCTCAGTCCTACTGTATACTATAAATTATTAGTATTTTTATCATTTTTTTAATTTAAAAGGAACCATGTATGGTTTAAAAGTTAAATGTCACCATTTGATGCACTGGATCAGATTATAGCTTTAAGCTAAATCACATCTGTAGTTCCTTGGCAGGTCAAAACAAAAAAAAAGCCCAATATCAAACAGTACAGAGTAAAATGGAGTTCAACAGAAAAGAACAGACAAATCACGCAATAAAAAGCTACACAAAACAGCACTGGGGCTGCAACTAATCATTATTGTCACTGTTGAATGATCTGTTGAGTATTTTCTGAATCAAGTGATTAGCTGTTGGGTCTATGAAAGGGTGAAAAATATCAACTAGTGTTTCTCAGTGTCCAAAATGACCTTAAATGTTGTGTTTTGTCCACAACCAAAGGATATTCAGTTTACTGTCACTGTTACTGTAGAGGAGTTAAAAAAAAAGACAATATCCACATTTAAGTTGCTGGAATGAGAGAATTTCCTCCATTTCCATAAAAAAAACAAAACAAAAACAGATAAAACGATGATCAAATTTGTTGGAGATCAATTTAATAGTTGACAACTAATTGATAAATCGTTGTGTCTGTAAGTAGCACATCACACATGTATACAGTTTTTTAAGCCTCTTTTGGTTATTGAGTTGCTTCTTTTAGTAGTGGATACGCATGTCTCTGTGTTTTGTGTTACTTTGCAGTTCTTTTGCATCTATTTGTAGTCATATTATGTCTCTCTGTAGTCATTTGGCTCATCTTTGTAGTTGCTTTGCATGTCATTGTAGCCATTTAGTGTCTCTTTGCAGTGGTTTTGCATCCGTTTGTGGCCATTGTATGTCTCCCTATGGACTTTTGTGTCTCTTTCTGGTCTTTTTGTATCTCTTTGTAGTTGCTTTGGATGCATTTGTAGTCATTTCATGTCTCTTTTTGGTAATTTTGTGTCTCTCTGTTGTTGTATTGTGTCTCTTCCTGATCATTTGGCTTATCTTTGTAGTTGTTTTGCATGTGATTGTAGTCATTTTGGGTCTCTTTGTGGTCTTTTTTCTGTCTCTTTGTAGTTGTTTGTGTCTCTTCCTGGTCATTTGGCTTACCTTTTAGTTGCTTTGCATTTTACAGTAGCCATTTTGTATCTCTTTGCAGTGGTTTTATATCCATTTGTAGTCACTTTCTGTCTCTTTGTAGTTGTTTGTATCTCTTTCTGGTCTTTTGGTTTACCATTTAGTTGCTTTGAATGTCACTGTAGTCATTTAGTGTCTCTTTGCAGTGGTTTTGTATCTGTTTGTGGCCATTGTATGTCTCCCTGTGGACTTTTTGTGTCTCTTTTTGGTCATTTTGTGTCTCTCTGTCATTGTATTGTGTCTCTTCCTGGTCATTTGGCTTATCTTTGTAGTTGCTTGCATGTAATTGTCATCACTTTGTGTCTCTTTGTGGCTGTTTCCTGTATCTTTCAGGTCATTTAGCTTATCTTTGTATTTGTTTTGCATCAATTTGTAGTCATTTTGTGTTTCTTCGTTGTCATTTTGTGTCTCTTGTATTTTTTTTGTGTCTGTTTCTGGTCATTTAGCTAATCTTTGTAGTTGCTTTGCATCTTATAGTAGCCATTTTGTGTCTCTTTGCAGTGGTTTTGCTTCCATTTATAGTCATTTTATGTCTCTTTGTGGCCACTTTCTGTCTTTTTGTAGTTGCTTTGCATCTCTCTGTGGTCATTTTCTATGACTTTGCAGTTGTTTTGCATCCATTTGTAGTCACTTTATGTCTCTTTGTGGTCCTTTTCTGTCTCTTTGTGGTTATTTTGAGCCCTTCCTGGTCTGTATGTGTCTCTTTGAGTGACATTTTGCAGGTGTGGTCCAGGGGGGCCCTGTGCTTGTGCCTGGTGAGCCCATTCAGTAATCCATTCATGGTGCCAACTGGCTGTGGACTGACATTACTGACATTTCAGGCGTGCTCACTTTCAGCTTTTACCACTAAATGAAGTGGTTAGGATAATCTGTCTGACCTAAAAACCAGTCAGATCATCTGGCTGTTTGTGTCCTTTGTCCCATTGGACTTTGCTGTACGTAGCAGATATCTCTGTGTTTTTTTCCAAACTTGAGCTGTTAACTTGGCGAGTACAATGTTACCACAACTGGTCGAAGCCTGGGACAAATCGACAAAAGTTCGATCCAAGTTGTGCTAAACTGGAATTTAACTTACCTGACCTTACTTCAACTGTTACCCAAAACTTCATCTTGACACAAACCCTAAATGAGGCTGTAACTCAAAACTAGCCGACAGACCAGACAAAAAATAAATACATTTACTCAAATTCCCAGAAGGACACACATTTAAATCCATATTTTTCTCTTTCTCATCCTCCTCCCTGAATTTCTCTTGTTTTCTTGGTCCTGCTGTCCAAACTTCTTTCAGTGTCATTAATCCTCTCTCTTCTCTTTGTTTTGCTCTTCTTCAGTTTTATCTTTCAAACATTTTTGTTTCCAAAAATGTTCCCAGCATCAGTTTGTTCCTTTCTCAGAACAGGCCTGACAATGTGCTCCTGGCTTTCATCTGCTCCGTCCATAAACACACACTTTGTGTTGTATTGTATGTCTGGGGATGCTGTCATTATAGTATTGAAATATTCTCTTGGAACGAAGGAAACCAAAACTGTTTGCAGATGAAGACAATAAAAGCAAACTGAATGGGATCCCAAACCTGTGCTGGATATATAACATACTATATATTGTGTTCATAGCACCATGTCAAGACACAGAGGGAGAGGTCGCAGTTTCCACAATGCAGTGATGAGATCATTAATGCTTCATTCTAAGACTCAGCGCCACATGTGAACATACATGACTTTGTAACAGCTGTACTCGGTGAATGGAGGCAGCACTTCATTCAGAGCTGAATAAAATATCACAGGGCAAATATTTATAGAAGAATGTTTCTGACTTTGTGGCCACCGTCTCTTTTTCTGTTTTCCTAACCGTCTTGTTCTTGTTTTTTCTTCCGCAGGGGGTTCAAGAAATACAGCTTTAATTTGTCGTTGTATTGAGTTTTCCGAAAATATCCCTCTCAGTGAAAGTGGGCCCGTGCCGTTGCAGCAAACCCGGAGAAAAGGAAAGATATTCTGAGTTTGAGGTTGGATACATGTGGTGTTGTGGCTGTCTTTATGGTGTCTGACTGTCAGTCACAGCACCTGATCCGGGTCGCGACAACATGTGGGTCAGCCAGACGTCCATCAGGCAGCCAGTAGGGTGGGACACCCGTGCAGGCCTGGTGCCCGAAAGGCAGAGATGCAGTGTTGAGCTGATGCTGTGCAGCATTAGTCCCCAGAGTGAGACTGGAGTCGTGCTGAAACGATTTGTCAGTCAATTAGTTGGCTGACTGACAGCAATTTTGCTAAATGATTAAACTCTTTCTTTTCCTGGACACTGGTGCCTCCAGAAAATTTTCATACAGATGTCCAGATGGGGTCACTGAAAATCTTGGGATGGCACACTGAAACCTAAAGCCATTACTGAGTTTCAGGAACCCTGTTATGCTGTTGAAGTGTATAGGCTAGATGAAATATGGAAAGTTGAGGAGATGCATACTGATATACTTAAGATTCAGATTTTTCAGTGAATAATATTAAATATCTGATGTGCACAGAGTAATACTGGTACAAATAACACAACAACAATCCCGTTTTAATGTATGTATACATGTGTTAGGCAATCCTCTGTTCTTTAAATAGGCTGGTAAACACACAGCTTTAATTTGAAGGAGTACATTGACAGTGAGGAACAAAACATTTACAGGGGACAAGCTTCCTCAAGTTTAGGGGAGACTTGTAAGTGCCCACAGAGCCCATTTTCATCAAGATAAGTTGAGAGTTTAAGGGACCCCGCTGAAAATCACCACGCCAGTTGTTCCTTTGCCAAAATGTAGCCTAAATTCAAAGCATCATTTAGCCCTGTTCCTGACAAGCTATGCCAACATGGTTGGTACCAGTGGATGTCTTATGTTGTGCTCACACCAAATACAATGCAAATTTTTGAGTTATGTTACTTGTGCAAGTTTGAACGCTGGAATATTTTGGGTTGACTTGCGTCATACGCACATGCAGTCACTGAACCGATGAATGAACTCTCACTGGTGCGTCATCTGCGTCATGTATCCCTGGAGGATTTCAGTGCTGGTTGGTTATCGCGACGTTAATTGGTCGCTGAAGTTCAGGTTTTTCAACTCTTGGAAATGCGTGTATGACACAAAATAATTCACATAATTCGCATACTTTGCGTCATTAACAACGCGTCCATTGCATCACCCGGCAAGAATTCATGTCTAATCGTGTCTTTACATTGACTTTAGATATAATTCACTCATGCAAATTGCTTTATTCATACCCGGTGTAAACACAACATTAGGTTGTGTAGTTTTGGAATACACCTGCCTTCACGCTAGCTTAAAAAATGAGCTGCACACAGCGTTTACGGGTCATTGACCACGTGAATGTTGGCCTCTAATTATTATCTATCCTGGGCGGGCCCCCCCGGCCACCCTCGGATGTGCCACTGTTTCTAGATATTATTTTCCATCTGTATTTTTTATGTTATTTGTCTGATTTTAACCTGTGCAAATAAATTAAACTCAAACTTATCTTAAATGAAATGCTCAAGTCATGACGTAAGGAGAAATGTCATTCACGTGTCAAACATTTCCTGGATACAGCTGCTTCTGTCTGTTTTATATCACAGCATACTAAAAAAACAATGGTATTATGGACTTCTTGGTGAAACAAATTATAAATCGACCTTGTGTTTCAAGAAACTAAAAGGCTTACGTTCCCTTTATTTTGACATTTTATGGACTCGATGTTTAATCAATGAAAACACATGAACAATTCATTTGAGATTAAAACTAACTTGGTTGTTGCAGTCGTAAATAAATATTACAAAACAGAGTAAAAGTTAAGCTACCTAAATCCTTCCCATGCTCACCTCAACCTTTCCTCCACTAACCTGCCAGCTGCTGTTTCTTCTGAGCTCTATCCATCAGGCCTAATATCCTGACCTGAGAGTGTCCTCTCGTCGATGGCACTTCCTCAAGTCTGGCATTGCTCCCCACGACCACATTCTCCCCCATGGCCGTGCCTAACAACCCGTAACAGAGCCACAGCTAATTCCTTGTAAAAACTCTCTAGGAAGTAGCAATAACAGCTGTATGCTAATAGATAGCACATGGTACGTGCCCTGGCTGCTGACCGTTGACATGTGAGTACAACTACACAGGTACAAATGTTTTACATACACACACAGAAGTCTCTGTATGGAAGCTTTCTTTCTGGGTTGATATGAGTCAGTGGGTCTTGTTATGCCTCAGTGTTGGAGGATTAGCAGCCTAATCAAATCTAGAGTTATATTCTTGTATAGGCCCCGCAGCAGAGGGAACGGAGAGTGAGAGATGGAAAGAAAGATGAAGGGAAGCCACCCTTGTTTTCCAGGCATCCCGTCCTTTCTCGGGTTCGTGTGTTTGTGTTCATTAGGCATAATAGGGATCCTAGAAAAACAGATCACTGAGCTTGACTAAATAAACCTGCTGGTACATTCCTGGCATTGGCCTCTCATTAAAGCCCCCCGGCCCTGTCACCAGCTCACTCGTTTTTCAGCTGGCGCTGCCGGATCGGTGCAGGGTAACTGCTTTTGCCCAGGCGGTAAGGACCCTGCTGTGTGCGTTCTGCCTCGGAGACGCTGCTGTAGGCCAGCTGGGATCTGACACTCACCTACGCCCATCCTCCCTAAGCCTTGAACCTCGGCACGCACCGCCCCGAGTCAAACACATTCTCCATGCCTGTATACACACCTACCTCCATACACGATGGCGGAAACAGCCGGCCATCATAATTGGCACTTTCATCACTGTCAATATTAGTCTTGCTGAGGGGGGCTAATACGGGCGCAAGTTGTTTTTTCATGTGTGAATCGTAAAAGAGAAAGTTTGAGGCAAGGAAGAGAGAGAGAGAGAGAGGGGAGTTTTAAAGAGCCTGATTTATATCCCCACCCTAGGAATGGATCATTTCAGCCATAATTAAGAGTGATACAGTTACTATCGCACAGAGACGCCATTCAAAGGCAGCAGCCATCTGCTTGTGTTTTACACCCCCGGCCCTGTGATTTACACTGGGCCTGGCTGGTATGGTATCAAGTGCCCTGGAGGACAGATGGAGACAGAGAGAGAGAGAAAAGTTTTAATGCTTTATTCTCCAAGTCCACATGCTGCCTACGGCTTGAGACACAATGTCAGGAAAACGCCAACGTCAGTGTGTTACAGGCAAAGCCCTCCCTCCAAACCAAGGTGCTGGAACTAATCTACTGTTGACCGAGTGTTCCAGCTGGAGCCAGCAGGAGTGTTTAAGGCCCAGGTGCTCAAATCTTGAACCGAGAGTAAGAGGTCATGAAGTTGAGAGGCAGAGAAACTGTGTGCAAGTTTGTGAACATATGCAGATGTCAATCACTCAGCCTCACAACACCAGGAACGACGCCTTAGATCTAAAGCGGACACACGGCAGCGTGTGGTAACTCGCAGAGGTGAGAAAAAGAAGATCCAGCTCACTTTGATGTTTCCATGAACAGATTCCCATACTGTTCCTGTATGATCTACACGGTGTCTCACAGCCATGGAATGTTTGACATAAATCTTTGTTGCGATCCTAGTTCAGTGATAAAACGCCAGAGCGCCACGGGTCGCCTCCCTTGGCCTCGGCTGCTTCTGTGCGTCTGACAGTGCTATCGGCCGGCAGTAAAGGAAGCAGTAGCTGAATATTTTCCATTGTCAGGGTGGAATTGTTTGGCTGACCTCGTTCTGCACCGGAGCGCAGGTCGGCTGAGCGGCGTGCAGAGGTGGTGGGAGAACAGAACGACAGCGGTGAATAGAGAAAGCAAATAGAAGGGAGAATAACAACAAGTAAATATTAGTGAAGCTCTTATTGAGCAGAGAAAGCTGGGAGAAGTTTTTGTACCAGTGCAGAGGTGGAATTATTTGCATATTTATTTAATCACATTTAATAAATTCTTTGAGGTTTAAATTCAGTTCTTGTCACAGGAGCAAGATGTCCCACCAACGAACCAATAATTTTATTTAGTAATCAAGGGAAATGCACATCTAATTACAGCAATATCTGACCTAATAAAGCTGTTTCAGCTGCCTCTCTGGTTGAAAGTCTGTTGACACACACGCTGATACACACTCCTACATCACTGCAGCAAAGGTGAAAGGTTAAATCACTAAAGGTCAGCAAAAACAAGACTTCAGGAGGTGTTGAGTTGCTGAACGGTCGGTCCAGAGTTGACCTCAAAGCCCAAAGTAAACAGATCAATTCCTGGGCTGAAGACTCAGCAGTGGCCGTAGCTTCTGTTCAAACTACAGCTGGTAACTTTTATAAAAATAACTTTTCTTTTATTTGCTGAAACTGTCACTAAATCTCGACAGCAGTCGTGAGCGGCAACTGACACGATGACAACTGCGTCAGAGACTCCTCAGATCTGATTAATTGTTTTTGTTTAGCAACAATGGATTCTTGCAAATGCCATCAGACGCACTACAGGAGGAAGGTGTTTATTTTTTCAATAGATTATCTGTCTTATATAAAATACTTCTGTCAGGGTGTCGTGACTGTTTCATCAAATATGCCAAAACGTTTTTTCTAGAGGTCACCAGCTACAGCTTGGACAGAGTTCTTAGAGCCTAAGGCAAGACAGATGTAAGACTTTAATATTAATATAATAAACTTTATTTATACAGCAGCTTTCAAAACACATTTACAAAGTGCTGTATGATAAAACTTCACAGATTTAAAACACAAGGAGAAACAAACTAAAATGTCACATGAGACAAGATAAAATAAAGAAGGCCAAAACTAAAATCAAGATAATAAATGGGAATTAAAATAAATAAGATTTTAAGACTTTTAATGTTACTCAGAATGACCAAAATTCAAATAACAAAAACTGAGGAGAAAAAAAATCGACATCAGCTATCAAAGGTGCATAAAATGTTTATTGTGACAAAAAACACAACATTTTGGGGAAAAAAGGTGGCGTTTGTTGGCGAGTTTTCTCTTCTTGAGTCCTCTCACACACTCCCGCACCCTTCATAACCTCCACTGGCTCCTCATCCCCCAGAGTATCCACTTCAAACTCCTCATCTTCACTTTCAAACCTCTTCACAACCTGGCTCCTCCCTACCTGTCTGAGCTCCTCCGCCAGCACACTCCCTCCCGCATTCTTAGGTCTGCTGATGCCAACTTCCTGCCCCCCCCCCACCAGGACTAACCTCTGCACCTGGGCGGACAGGGCCTTTCTCCATTGCTACTCCTACTTTCTTGAACTCACCCCCTAGAGACATCAGAGACTCCTCCTCATTCTCCACCTTCAAGAAAACCCTCAAACACACACCTTTTCAAAATCTGCCTACAACCTTTGAATGCAGTGTACTTCTCCCTTTCTGCATTATTTCCCTCTCCAACTCCCTATGTTTTTTTTTTTTTTTTTTAATTGCTGTTGTTGTTCTCTGTAAAGCATCTTTGAGCATCCTGAAAAGCGCTATATAAATCCAATGTATAATCATTATTATTACATGTGGGATTGTAATGCCTTGATTCCCATCGTGCCGGGTTTATGCATTAGTGGTTTCAGCCATGCCACAAAATAGCCAATGTTCGTTTAATTTGTACGTCCCTGTGTCATCCAGGGTGCTGTGACAGCTAACCAGCAGACAGTGGATCCTCTGTACCGAGCATCCCGACTGGAAACAAAATAAAAAGGTTGTTGTTTCCTTTAAACTGATCTGTGTTACGTTCATGCAAAAGGCAGTCGGTGGATTACTTAAGAAATGTGGATGTTACTAATTATTTAGAGATTTTACAATGCAACATCCAAAAAATATATTAAAAAAAAGATTAAAAAAATCCTACTTCTCATGTCTTAGCATTTTAAGACTTTTGAAAAACTGATTTAAAACAGTTTAATACCAATTAGGGCCGAGGGCTTTTTTAGATTCATAATTTCAGTGCTAAGACTTTTTAAGGATCTGCAGGAACCCTGTTTTAAGTCAGAGAAGAGACAGTAAAGGAACTTTAATGACCAATACTTCAATTTTTTATTACATTTATTTAAGAGATCTGCAAATATCATAAAAATTCAGAGGGGAAAGGACACTCCACTGTACTGGAACGTAACGTGGTTGAAAGTATCGACACTTGGATACTTTACGATACCTTATATTTGAGGCCATACAATCACTGTTAATTAAACATTTGATAGTATTGAAAGAATGGAGGCTATTTAAACAAAACAAGAAAAAAGAAACAGATCTACAATCAGATTTTCTACCAAAGGCAGCAGAGATGAAACAACAGGGAAGGACATTAACTGGTCCTCAACCTGTGGCTTCCACAGCATTCCCTACAGTGACAAACCCTGCCACGACAGGAGGTGTGTGTTCAGCCACTTTCTCTGTAACAGCACTCTTTGCAGGCTGTTAATTGAAAAGAAAAAATCATACAGTGCCTACAACTTTTTCTCTCTTTTTACTGTGGTATTGAAAGAGGTATTGTTTTTTAATCCGAGCACTGCATCGTTTTAAACTGTGGTATCGTGACAGCTGTAAATAATACCACCAGTATCCTAGACCCATGACTAACCACATACATGAGAGGGCAGGATATTGTATTGGCCTTTGTGTGTGTGTGTGTGTGTGTGTGTGTGTGTGTGTACACCTGGCCCACAGCTCCATCTCCTGCCGTCACCTCTCCTCACCTCATCAGCTGAAGATGCCGAGCTTCCTGATCGATGACTTTCACAAGCTCTGTGTTTTGATGGATTGACCCGATGCCACGCCAAATACCTCCACTGTAAGCGCAATTAAAATAATAAACGCGGGATTTCTGACACAGGCATGCGTCATGGCGAGCGCGGTGATCATTTACCGGCGCATTTCACTTCTGGGTTGACAGAGACGAAGGAGATCACCACGTCCCCACGTAGCAAAGCAGGAGAGCGGGGCTGTGATAGATTGCGACCGTTTGTCTTCGGGATAGTGGCTGTGCGAGGATGTCTTCGAGTGTGTATCCACCGTTATGTGTCTGTGCGGGGCTGTGCTGATTGCTGGTTAAATGTGATGAACTCAAATATACACAACCTTTTTCTCAAGCCTTTCTGTGTGTCACAGTACATCTATTGCAGCGGTGAGTCTGTGTGTGTGTGTGTGTGTGTGTAGCTGTATTGTTTTAATTTAACAGATATTAATCATGACATCACCGGAGCAGACATTCAAAAACCCACATGCTGATCTGACATGTAAGCCTGATCCTTTTGGGAACCCCCATCTTTTCACAATCCTTGACGCTGAGAGGTATTGAATATTTGTATTCACTATACTGTAAGTGTGTGTGTGTGTGTGTGTTGTGGTGGGAGAGGACTTCATACTGAGCTGTTGTTTCTGGCAGAGCCCAAATAAGCATGACGACAGCGCATTAAAAAAGGAGCTCGTCCAGCTCCCCTTCTATCCCGCCGTCGTGCAGGCAGCTCCGTCTGGCTGAGACACCTGCGGGGCCTGATGGATGGCCAGTGATGCATTTGAAAATAAGAACGTGTAAATTCATTTTGTAGCTGTCCGTGTCTGGCTAACTAGGCCGGCGCCCGCCGCCAAGGAGACAAGGAAAAAGCACGGGCTGGACTGAAGCACCATATTATTTTGTATAAGGCGATACACACTGTATGTGCGATGACATCAGGGAGGATTCGAGCCAAAGTTTGTGTTTGACTCAGTGTGTGGCGGCCAGAGCTGTCTGATATTTCTTTAAGATAACACTGTGGTCTTCCACAAAGAGGATAAAGTGCCTGTCGGTGCTTAACATGTGCAGATTATAGAACGAGTAAAGGCTGTATTAAAGCCAAACTCACCTTCACGTGGGGTTTGGCCAGTAGTTTGAGAAGCTCTTTGATTTCTCCAGTGGCTGATTTTCCTTCCAGCTCTTCGGACAGCTAAAGAGAAGACAAGACAGACAACACATTAAATATGCTGTGAAGAAATTAAAAAGCCCACCGTCCTGTATTCGAGGCCTTATTTCAACACAGTCTATAGTTGAAAAATGATTCCATTTCATGTGAAGATTAACAGAGATAGATGTAATGGAAACTACTGTAAGGGAGAAGTAACCCCACAGAATCATGTGTAAAAAGTACAGTTGTATACTCCGGGGTCCTGGCTGTGTTTGTACTTTGAGGCAGCCCCGGCCAACGGGGGCCCGTCACACAGAGAAAGCGATATCGTGCTAAATTAGGTGCATCTTAACAGGAGGTAAGGTCGCACCTTGTCACGGCGCCTAGAATTTCGCACATGTTGTCATTTTTCTCTTGATTAAATTTACGATTCAGCGGGATCATTTTTCAATGAAAGTCTCAGGAACAAAAGAAAACAGTCCATTCCTCTTGGAAACAATGCGAGCTGTGAGAGCATCTCCGAGCAGTGGGACCGAGCTGGACCGCGTTCATGATGAATGTCTGGTAGCTCTGAGACGAGTGACTCTGCTTCTAAAGCCCAGGCCACGCTCCTCCGTCTGCGCTCTGATTTATGGATGATCCTCCTGGACGTGGTGCGAGCGTGGAGGGGAGAGGCGAGCCGTCGCGCACAAAGACGCGCCTGTGCTGAGCTGGGATCAGGGAGCTGATGTCGACTACACAATGAGGGCCAGTCGAGGCTGGGGTGTGAAGGGAGAGCTAACAGTGATACAGAGAATTACACACACATGCTCTGTCATGTTTCGTCTCTCGTATGTGTGTGTGTGTGTGTGAGCGTGCATGAACAGATGGTCGCACTGAACATGATGTGTGTGTTTTGTGCTACATGTATGTTAAAAATAAAGACATCTCAGCAATCTGTGTGTCCTAATTATTTGATTTGATGCACTTTGCCTTCACTTCAGCATTCAAGCAGCTTTATTTTAAGAATAATGAAAGGTAGAGCTGCAAGTGACTGGTCAGAAAATTAATTGACAACTATTAGGTTAATCAGTATAGTAATTTTTCAAGCAACTTGCCACACACATATTGAAAATAAACATCTTTGCATTTTGGGCTGCTGCTTGGACTAAACAAGCAATCTGAAGACGTAGTGACCCGGGGCTCTCTGGATCGTGATGGGCTTCTTTAAGCACATGGCTCTGCAGTAGACGAATTTGCCTCTCTGGTCTGTCGCATTTGATGTAACAAACGTGTTGAAAACCGGTTAGTAAACAGTAGAAAGCAGCATGGAGGCTGGTGGAAAAACGCTACGTGGTTACTTCTTCTTCTTCTTTTTTTAAAAAAAATATCTTTTACTCTCAGCCTCTCTTTTAAACTCAGTGGTAACTAATGTGGAAAGACTTCTCAGTTCTGCTTGACGGACGCAAATTGTAGTGGCCTGTCTGCAACGTGCCACAAAAGAGGCAAAAACTAGCCATCACCCCGTGTGTCATGTTTCCATCACTGCTGATCGGAGCTGGAGCTGACAAATACCCATGACTACTGCAAAAGCATTTGTCAGTTTAATTCAATTATAACCTCTCCCATTAGAGATAAAAGCCAGATGTTAGTGGGGTTTTTTATCCAGTGGGAGAGGGACTATAATTTTATAATATAAAGAAGAAAAGAAGGAAATAATTGGCAGAACTAACAAACTAACAAATCTTGAGGGAGATCTTTTTACATGTTTATTAATAGTAAATAATGTCAAAAAATCTGGTTTCTCTTTTTTTTCAAAATACATCCAAAACTGACATTAAACATGAGGACAAAATGATTGCTTTGGACCACCACAATTCTTTTTTCTTATCCAAATTGGATTGTGGCTCAGAGGTGGAGCGGGTCGTCCACTAATGGAATGATAGGCTGTTCGATCCCCAGCTCCTCCAGCCTACATGTTGAAGCATCCCTCTGAGCTCCTGATGGCTGTTCCATCAGTGTGAGTGTGTTAAAAACCGAGTAGCAGGTGGTACCTTGTGTGGCAGCCTCGGCCACCAGTATATGAATGTGTATGTGAATGGGTGAATGTGACTCGTAGTGTAAAAAGTGCTTTGAATGGTGGGATGACTAGAAAGGCGTTATACAAGTGCAGGTCCATTTACCATTTACCAAGATTGACTGTAATGCCTTCAGAGACAATATCTGTGATTCTGGGCTACACATATAAAATTAGTTGATGTAATAACTAAAGAAAAACTTGAATAAAAGAATAAGTAATGTACACACATAATAAAACACTTGGGAGATACCTGAACAGGTCAGTTGTCGCTACAAATCAGCTGACAGTGGATAAAAATGTAGCCGGTCACTTATATTAGGGCCGTGTATTGGTATGAATCTGGTGATACGATATGTATCATGATACAGGGGTTATGATTTATTATACTGTAATACTGTCAGCAAGTACTGTACCTAGTGTGACTGTAATTTGAATTACAGAATTACCTTTGTGATATTTAATTGAATGTGATATATTGTGATATACATATATTTCAAAATCAAATCAAATCAAAATTGTCACCACCCAACACATGAATAAAAACATTTGTATTTTTTTTCATTTAACATCATCGTTCAGCATCATAGCACTCGTTTCTGTGCAATCTGGGCAAAGGAATTTACATTTATCTCTATCACTAAAAATAATAATGTGCTTGCAGGATTATTTAGGTAAACAAATTAAGAAAAAAAACATAGTGTTTTTGTGAGTGAAACAATACCACAAAAAATAATACTTGCAATATTCAGGTATATGGATACATTCTTACACCCCTTACTTAAAGTATTTCCTTTGATAAAACACGGCTAAGATAGTCACAACTTAAATAATAAAAGCATACATAAATAAAATGCTCAGTTCTTTGGCTAAAACAGTTTCATACCGATTAACACCTCAGCACAGATTGTGTCTGGTGAAAGTGTTCGCATGAAGCAGTGCGGCAAAGAAGCGTGAAGAGACACATGGATCATTTCGGTGCCTCTGTTGTCATCAGCTAACAGATAACCCGAACAGGGAAATTTCTCCAAAACGCAGCGTGCTCCTTTAAGGCGGACGATGACAGAGGTTGGGAAAACCTACAGTTTGTTTGACTAACGACCCCTGCGGTGCGGGAATAAAGTAACAGAGGTGAGGCAGAGGTAAAGGCAGGGGGCCGAGGGTCAGACCGGGGTTAGGGAGGACGCTATGTCACTTTACCCCGAGACGGGAACATGTGCTTGTGCCTGGCGGTGGTGGTGGTGATGGTGGGGGGTGTCTTTTCATTATTTCCATTAGCTTCGACCCCCCCGGAGGGAGGGAGACCACGCTAATGAATAGCCACAGTGGTCAAGGTTACTCCGGCTGAACCTCAGTCAACCCTGCATTACTTCACTTTCTCAAATATACAGAATAACAGCATCTGAGAGGTCGGAGGGAGATGGAGGAAGTGTGAGGAAAAACAAAATGTGGCAGGGAAGACGGAGGGATAAGGACCCAAAACAAAGAGAAATCTTCTCACATGATGAGAGGAGAGAAGATAAAAGGGAGGAGGAGAGAGGTAGAGATGGAGGGGAGTCGGGGTCGGGGTCTTTAGTGAGGGAAAATCTCTCGCTCTGATACGTCGTCATCCATCATCTCATCGCCACGCTGTTTACAGCGCGGGAGGCAGACAACGAAAGACAGAGAACTGTAAATTTCCAGTCCCTCATATTGTCCTATTAAAGCACCTTGTCCCATAACTCAGCACGGAGGACAGATGGGACATGTTTGACAACACGCTCTGCTCTCTACCTTCACGCTGGAGTCATATTTTCCATCCTCAGACCTTCGCAGAGAACGAGGGAGGGGGGCAAAGAAAAAAAAGATGCTGGTCTCCTTTGAGACTGTTTATTTCATTTGTAAAATGTCATGGCAGGCACTGCAGTGTTTAGATAAGTTTGATCCCAGCATGTCAGTTTATAGCTCTCCCTTGACCCCGAACAGCTCAGGGCTCACTGCTTTGATATACAGCTGCCAATATATCACGCTGACCTTATTTCAAAGTGCTTTTATTAAAACATATTAAAACTACTAACCTTTAATTTAGAGAAATCTGACCTCAGCCATTCATTTCGTACGGTGGATAAAATGCGCTCTGGCTTGATTTATTGTGCAACTGATCAATAATACACCCGTCGACTAAAGTAAGTGTTTAACCTGATTTCAATCTCATACAGCATTTTGATGAGATTTTACACAGTCGTGCACGAAGATGTTTTCCTATTATTATATTTTATAGCTTTCAATAAAAGTTTTAAAGTGTCACGGTCTAAATGCTGGCCTTCACACTCTCAGAGAAATGAAATTGAAAAGGAAATAATGAATAGATGAATTTCTCTCATGCAAATAATCAAATTTATATCAAGAAAAAAAAGGTGACTACAATCCAAATGTATTTGTAATAAGGTCATTCTTGCAATCTGTACAGTGTATCGCTGGAACTGTTTAAGATGCCTTTGTTTAACTTATAGTTTAAATAACAATAATGACTTGCAGGCGTACTTATAAACAGCTTGAGGTTTCTCAAGCATAAACTCAAACATTATATGTATGGAAGGCAGAGCCTCTCTTTTAAATAAGAGCATAATGATGTGATGGAGAAGAAGATGAAGTTAAACAATGAGAAATAAAAGCTAGGAGGTAGCAAAGCAAAGGTAGGAGGAAGCTTCAATCAGCAGGGTCAAATGCTTTTTGGATAACTGATGTTAATACTAGGAGACGCATGACAGTCAGTGGCTGATACATTGCCTAAAAAAAATTAAAAAATCAAATTATTATTAAGGTCACTCAGTGTGAAAGTCCATGCTACAGGCAGGCAGTCCAAAAATGCTTCTGAAGAACTCTGACTGTAGTTAACAATCCTTCATTAATACATAGATAGACCAACACATTTCCACTAGAGAGTCCTCATCAGGGTGACACCAAGTGCCCTGGATGCATTTTTGGACTGCCTGCCTGTAGCATGGACTTGGACAGTCGATTTTCATCTTTATATTAAATCATCATTATTGTTCCAATAAAGGAGTTTCAGCTCATAGTTACATCCAACAATGTGAAGCTTTTCGTACAACAGCTGAGTCCAGTTCAAATAATTGAATTGTATGTACTGTGACAAATTCATGTCATCATGTAAAGTTTGCGAGAGCAGAGACCACAAGCAGCTGACAGACATCCCTCGAGACTGTTTCACTCGTTGCCATGGACACGTTCGGGCAATGATTACAGTAATTGTAACTGCTGTCACATTCTGTCTGCTCATCTTTCACTGCAGACAACAAGACATCTCATATCATGTACAGGGCTGTTTGTGAGTGAACAAAATAAATGTCTGCATGACATACAGACTGCAGACACTCAGATACAGAGATGTGTTTAAATAAGGACACAGCTATGACTAAATAAATTGTGTCGGCATCAGAAGGCCTTTTTTTTTGTTGTTTTTTGGGGACTTTTCTTGGCGATATATTTGGCATTACAGTGCTTAACATACAGGGCAGGCTGTAATAATACAATGCATTTTGATTCCTCTCTACAGCCTGTATTTCTACATATTTCTCTATCATGATGTTGTTGAATATTTTTTCTTTTTAATGGGCTTCAGTGACTGTTTTACATACATTTTGTTTTTCAAGTCAGCTACTGAAAAAAATAACAAAAAACAAAAAAAACCCACATCACGTCCGTATTGCAATGAATTGTGGGCAATTAAATCAGTGAAGTCTGCTGAGGTCTGCGCCCCAAGCGGACTCTCTGGAAGTCTGCAGAAAGTCCACTTTAGGCCCCTTGTGGACTGGAAGAGTCCCAAACTTCCCAGGAGCACACCCGCAAAGTGTGCAAGTCTACAAGTGCGGTGAAGTCTGGACATTTGGATTCAGCCTTAACCTTTGTTGTCCTCTTCACAATTTTGCAAGTGCACGAGTCATGCGACCAAGTTACATCGGTGTCGGCCACAACAACGACAAAACGTTTTTTGGTTATCATTGTCGGTGGTGTCGTCAACAAAACATTGTGAAGATCTAAAATGGCTTAACATTATAATTTTCTGCTGTATCAATACAGTGGTTCCAGCTGTGCTTTCTTGCTTTCTCTGATTGTTAATGTTCACTACAGTCATCCTGCTGTTCTCTGATGCTAAACAAGCAAAAGAAGAGTCATAGTTGTCATGTTATCACCTGGTCATATTTATCTTTTAATAAAAAATAAAAACAATTTGATTGAATATCAATACTTTTTAAGGTATTATATAAAGTTAGAAATTCCAGGATCCTGATAACAATAATTGTCAGTCCTGAAACTTAAAACTGGAGCATTACTACTCATTAAAAATGTCTCTTTTCTGTTTTTTAACAGTTTTTTAAATTAAATATCTGTCCAATAGAAACTCATATTCTGGTGGTCCTTGGTCTTCATTGATATTGTTAAGATACTGAACCTACAAAAGGCCTGCAGAGCCTTCATTAGCTGCACATTAAAAGCTGACATTCATAAAGCCCTCTCTCTGGTTTGTCTGTCTCTGTCCCATCACTGGCTGTAGGTATGGCCTGTAGACCAGTGCCCTCTGATGGCACCCAGTGGTCTTCCCCAGTAACAGCAGTATTTGGGTGAGATGAAGATGTTGGGAAGTCGGCCAGAGAAGGAAAAGGAGGCTGAGTGGAGGAGGATACGAGTCAGCCACCAGGACATACAGTCTCAGTTCAAGAGATGGACACTGATCTGGAACAAGCAGCTGGCACTCAGCGGCGTGTGTGCAGCTTCTCGACAGGACTGATAGAGGCAGATTGGACGGACAGACTGGAACGTACACGGAGCTGGCTCTCGTGCGAGGCTGATTTGCCCCTTTTGATTAATGTAATGTGGTATTTTACATTCCACAATGAAGCAGGAGTGCTTCTATTTCAGTCTTAATGAGGGCTGGAGAGAACTGTGTGTGTATGTACATCCTATAAAAGTGTGTGTGCAGTCACCCACCGACATGTCTTTATATGTATGTAATACACCGCCTATTCCCTGGGCCCGGGATCGATCGTGTTTCAGCCGGTGCTCGTTTGTTTGAGCAGTGGCAGTCACCTGCTGTGTGTGCTAGACACTGCAGCCGGGGGCAGACGGGGGTTGAAGTGTCATTTTATGTTAGGCAATAAATTAAGCCTCCATTACCCGAAACCCAAGCCCGAAATGAATTTCATCTAACTGTAGATCTCTCCCGTTGCACTTCAGCCCTCAGCCACCACTTCAATAGCGTTCATTTGGAGCAGGTGACACGGGTGAAAAACAATCCGCTTTAAAAATACACTGCAACGCTCCGGGTTGGGAGTTTTTCTTTTTTTGTGTGACGAGCCCATGAAGGGGGACTCAGGACTGCGGTGTGCTGTGAGACGCTTTGATACACCATCTCTGGGATTTATTCCGATACCTGATAATCCCGAGGAGACGCTTTGCGGGGCATTTACCAGGAAGCATAAATTTGAAAGTCTGTAATTTGACAAAAAGAACGAGAAATAAAATCTGTAAGGGGGAGGGAAGATGGAGGCTGATAGCTGGGGGTCTCTTGAACAGTCTGTGGCCTCTTGCCACAACCTGGGGAGGCAGAGCAAAGGCTCAGGAAAGAGAAACAGGAGTGATCCTTCACACTCTGCTGGCTTTCTTGTATCTGGTGGAATTCTTGTTCTGGTGTTATCTGGTTAGCGGTGTGCTTTGCCAGGACTAACAGCAGGGTAGGACAAACGCACACAAAAGCGGAGCAGTAAAACGTCTATTTGAGAATATGGTGCCTGAAGACTCAAGCTACGCCATCCCGGTTTGGTTAAGGGACCTAGGTGGTTTGGGACTCCCGTCATCTGTGTTGGCGTGTGCAAACCGTCCAGGATGGAGCGTTCTGGCTCCTGCGCTGACACTTATGGCCTGTAAGGTCAGGAAAACCACTCTGAACCACAAGACGGCCTTTCTTTTCGTGACAGTCTCAGGACACTCTGGAGTCTCTCCTCCCCGGTCTTTACCCCAACCGACTGTACAAACTTCAGCCCCTCTTTCTCTCGTCTTTCCCTTGACTCGGTACTAATTAGGATGATGTATGGCTGCGGGCTCTTTAGAAGGGGTGGAATAGTCGGAGGCACTTTGATTACAATAAACAGAGCTGGGGATTTCAAACAAAACCGCACACCAGTAAAAGGTCTCCGTTCACTGTGCCAGGCTGGCTCTTGGGTTTACACAGGTGTGTGTGTGCTCGTGTGCGTGCACAGACGCGGATGTGAGCGGGGCGCTTGCGTGCTTCTGTGCACACGTGGCTTTCGATAAATATTGCAGATGAACAATACGGTAACAAATGTCAGGACACCGGACATTTACGCTATAAATCAGACTAAATATCTTTCACAGCTTGACGAGAGCAGCAGAGCCAGTGGAAGAAAATCATCACCAGTGGTGCTGCTGGTACTATTATTGTCTGTGTGATGACGTCTCATTAACAGGTTAACTAATGACAGGGGACGCATGCCATCGATGATGTTTCCTCTCTCTCTGAATCCGTGTTCTCCCCCGACTTCTGTTTATACGATGCAACTCTACAGTTATCTGTATTCTGTCTGCTGCTGTCATACGTGCCCATCCATCTTCAGCTCTCCTCTGATTGAGTGGCCTTTCCATCCGGTTTCTGCCCGAGGAAAATTATTGGTCTGTCCTTGCAGAACTGGATTTTCGATTTCGTGGTGTATGGCTAGATGTTTGGGCAATGAGTGGGCGGCAGGGTAGGTGGTGGGTGTAGAGGAGGGACAGTGTAGTGTTTTGACTCTAGAAAAACACTCTGAGAAGAGGACAGTTTTTAGTTCACCGCAGGGTGAGAGGTGAAATAGGACAAGCATTGCCAAGGCTACAGTACACTGATGAGTGTGTGTATGTGTGAGCGTGCGAGCGTGTTGCAGACATGTAGAGGCACTTGTGATCTATTTGTGTTCAATCTGCAGAACAAGACAAACTGCCTGTTTACACTGAGTCTCTCTGGATTTACATATATGTAAATCATGTTTGCTGGGTTTTCAAACACGAACAGCAGGACAGGCCATGCAAGACACAGAGACATAATGTGTGTAAGTGGGCGACAAATGAAAGGAAAACCTGGATAAATGAGAGTATAGATTGATCAGGGATGGGTATCATTGGGATTTAATTGATACAGATACACTCCATAACTTGGTGCAAAAAGTCATGACATGAAAGGATAATACAGTTATTATAACAGGGTTAAGGGTTGGGGTCACCTCCCTACAGCTGAAAATATTAATATTAATTAAAAATAAGCTTTTTCTAGATGTCAGGACAACGCAGAGTGTGCGCCAGCGCAAACTCTGCGCTGTAAATTCCAAGCAAATACACCAGTTGGTTATTCAGAGCACCACACTCCACTGTTAACAGTGTGTTAATTTATATGAAGGTAAAACGTTCTATTTTTTCTAACAATAACATTTTTATTTAGTGTAGAGCGTCAGATTGGATTTATGAATGCACCCCGGGGTTTCGTTCACATGTGGTGGATTTGCTGCCACTTATTGGCGCTGGACTCTTAATTTGGAGCACTTAATGTTTGGATATTCAGAGCACCACGCTCCCAGAATGGAAGATCGTACTCTGAGCATTTCGTCTGTGGAAAGGGAGCAGTTGATCGCTGAGCGCAGTGAAAGTGTGATTAACTTAACTGTTTGTAAATCCATATAAAGGTAGATTGCTCCATATTTTTAAACAACAGCACTTTCCTTTAAGTGTAGAGCGTCAGATTGGATTTATGAACGCACCTCAGGATTTCGTTCATTTGTGGTGGCCTGCCACAATGTCAGCATTTGCTGCCACATACTGATTTTGTATTTTTGGAGCTGGACTATTCATTTGGTGCAATGTTGGAATATATAAACCCTTCGGTTATTCAGAGCACCACACTCTCAGTGCGCAGAGCAAACCTTGGGGCACAGAGAAAGCAAAATTCAACCATTTGTTAATTCAGATAGAAATATAATACTCTCTATTGTATACTCTGATATTTCTTAGAACAACAGGGCTCTCATTTTGGTGTTGTTTAACCACAAACTGATTGGCTTATTAATTCTTCACCCTGTGACTCAAACTCAACAATCTGCTGCTGAGGAAAAAAAATCCTAGAGAGGTTATTCATAAGATTATTTAGGGACATATATTAGAAGAGCTTAAAACTGATTCTAACTATGTACTCGGTTAATAAGTACAGACTTATTTATAATGATAACAAGTGTTATCCTGAAGTAACAAGGTCAACATGGGAACCTGGAGGCTGCATTGAGGACGTAGGTCTCTACTAAAGCGGCCAAACACGCTGCACTGCCTCAGATTAACAGAATATTGTATTTTTAAGTGTTTCATGAGGTTTCTGATGTTACCCTCTTTACATGCAGCTACTTTTTTACATCATTTATTGCATTTAGCTGCATTTTGATTGTACTTAGTAAAGTGAGCCCACACTTCTGAACGTTTTAACTTGTCATCACGACTGTAGAGCACAGAATGTAAACACACAGTCACACAGCGTCAAACTTAATTGCCTGCAGCGGGAGCTTTGTCATCTTTAAGGGACGGTTAATGTTATAGTTAATTTGAAAATGCTGGCTATGTTAGAATGAATTAATGTTACATTAATACAGATGAGCATCGTTTATTGAGGAGCTTGATACCATCCCGTGGTTTGAAGAGGTACAAAGATGATGTGAGTCATACGTTGTGGCCTTCACAGTCTCCACATCTCATCCTAACTGAATACCTACAGATATTTTTGGAAGAAACTTTTGGGGGCTCATGTTGGCTCGACACCTCACTGAGACACCTCATGTTGTTTCTTTCTTTCATGTGTCACCCATCAGCATGTGCAGCTACATCAATGGAAGCCTTCCTTCCAAAAAAAGAACTTACTTCATTGGCCAGAGCTGCAGCGCTGTCCAGGACGGGGACGGGTTTGCTCTGTTCGTAGTGTTGCAGCTGTTCGTGGATCTGAAAGGACAGATTGTGTTCATCAGTAAGCGAAAGAGAGAGAGAGGAAGGAGGTCAGTGTCAGGCCGCAGAGGCCACAGCGAGGCCTCTCTGAGCAAACACACACACGTGCGAGCAAAGTATGCACACACAAACCCCATGTGCACTGCTACAAGCACACATGTATGAAAACATGTACAGCCTCCATCCTCACCGTGTTCTACTCGTGCACGCTCACAGTACATCAAAACGGCAAGCAATCACACCGGCAGTACACAAACACGACTCTTTCACACACCCTCGCCTGAGCACAACAGAGAGCTTCTAAGTATTTCAGCTCGCTCAGCCACTGTACAAACAATCCCGTTTTTCCACCATGCATTTGATATGCCCTAGTGGCCCGGTGAGGATTTCCAAATCATTTCAACAGTCTGGTTAAATTGGCTAAACATTTCCTTATCAGCCTCAACACTGCAACTGCACAATGTTGAGAGACAAAGCTGTATCTCTGGAGACTTTCTAAAATGGAAAGTGGGCCCGACTCGTGCGTTAACGTTTACTCATTTACACACACAAAAACACTTCATCACTCAAAAACTGATATGTGGAGCAGAGATGGAATAATTCATACACGCGGCCACACGCTTGTGCTCCGGCCTACGCACACACACACACACGAACACACACATTAACACAAAACACTACAGCAATCCCATTTGCGATTTAAGAGCAGCTGTGCGGGAATGTGTTGACAGCCTACAGGCTGCTGTCAGGTCCCATCAGAGAACAGACAGGGACGACTATCCTCCCAGCAGCCACTCTTGAGCCTCTTCTCAGCCCAGCATGGTGAAGGGGAGCTGGGCCACGGGTCTGACTGATAGCTGGGCCCTGGTCCTGGAGCCTCCAGCTGGATGTCCCACAAAGCATTCCAGCACGATGGTGGAACAGAAGGCCCTCTGGCTGGGGAGAGAGTGACAGAGAAGCTCCCGGGCCAACTCGGTGGCCAAATCCACACATGTGGGTGCAAACACACACACATGCAGATGGAGCTGTGTCAATTTGCGACAGAGAACCACTCAGCGGGACAGAGAGTGACAAGAAAAGCAGTTTGTTTGCTGTCACTTTGTGAGAAGCTACAGATGCTGTGCGCAATTAAAACATCTGTTTTTGGATTGTTAGACATAATATTTCCTCCCCACTACACACACCATTTTTAACTAGACGGCGCTCCACAGTAGCAGCTCTGTGGATACTGTTCGATGACACAATCACAAGAGGCGATCTGTCCTCTTTGATGGCATTCCCACTGGGAATGTTCTTCAGTACTTTGGCTTTGGGCTATACATTTTGGGGAAGGTCTGATAAGCAAAAAGACGTGCAAAGTTGTCATCTGTCTTTGATCGCCACCAGCTTTCATGATGTCATTCGCAACAGTACTGATACACATGTCAGCATTCCAAAGGCACTTTCTGGTGACAAAAATGCAGCGTAACTATGTGTTAAATGTCTCTGCGTATGTACGCCCCTCTCTAACCTTAAAAACTCCAGCTCAACTGTTGGCCTCTAACAGGTGGAGCCATTTCAGCTCGACTTATCCACGCAGTCTCCTGTGATAAATCATGACCCGTGAGGACTGTGTCTCAGCCAGCCGAGCAGCCATGTTTCAAGGTCAGCTTAGAGGTTCAAATCCCTGTGTAAAGCCGACATTATTCGGCTATAAAACATGGTGCATTAGGCGCGTCGTGGAGGTAATCTGTCGAAGGCCCGAGGGAGGCAGATGGTTGCTCTGCTCAGCTGTAGAGCGCAGAGAGCTGAGACTTGAGGACCCCAGACGGGATGTGAAGTTAGACAAATGGTAGCGGAAAGAGCAAGCAACACAGAGGGTTTTGGAATGACCTGGAGAGACGCAGGAACTTAAACGAGAGCGACGATAAGGCCGGGGACAGAGATAGACCTTACAGTACAAGCTTGGAGTGCAGCTGACATACGCCTGAGTATACTCCACGCTTTAAGTGGTACTGAGTCAAACTGCTGTCAGTGTGTTCCATGTTTCATGGCATCATATTTAAGACAGCCACTCAAGGGCAATTCCTGGAAATTTTTTATCCTCATCTGTTTAATTTCACATAAGCCACGTCATATTTGAACGGTTACTTCTCTACTGTTCATGAAGTCCCAACAACTCCACCCTGTGCTCCGACTCCTCTGTCTGTTCCTCTACAAAAAGAAGGCCGTAAAAAGCCAGGCAGGCAGCTCCGGTTACTTCATCTGTCCTCATCATCTTTGTAAGAAAACAGATGAAATAAATGAGAGAGGTTGCCAGTGTCTTCAGCGATCCAACATACCACAGTCCTAGTGACATCTGCTTAGGTAGTTGTTGCTCCACCACCTCGACTTACTTAGTTACTGTGGAATTTCTCCTCTGCTCGCTGAGCAAACGCGAGATTGAAATGCTTTTATTTACAGTTCAGGACACTTTCCAACTGCCTGTCCATGACGCAGTAATGTATTTTAAAGTCATTACCCCGCTTTTTGCATAGCGCGTTCTCTGTCCCTTTGGTGAGGCTACAGTGCTCCTGGCAAACGAGAGAAGTGGCCTGGTGGAATTAAAAGAAAAAAAAAAACAGTGAGAGACAGTGTGCTACAGCCAAGGAGGGCTTAGCTCAAACCAGAGTGCGACTCCTGGACACACAGCTGAATCAAAGACTGGGATTCTGAGGCTTCTCCGATGAGAAATGTAGTGCTACTTTTATGTAAAATAAGGAAGAAGAGTCGGGATCAAAATGCTCAAAACTCAGGGAGGAAAGCTCCCTGAAGTAGAGGCTGAGAAAAGATGAATGAATGTGCACCTTCACTGAAAGCTCAAGAAAAAAAAAAAACATGCTACAAAAGGAGCAGTGTGTGTCCTGTCTCCACAGAGGCCTCAGGCTAAGTTGTGTTTGCTTCCAGAAATACCCCGCGGGCTTAAAATACACAGCAACACATGAGGAGAAAGAAAATGTGAAGAAAAACACTAACACGGTTAAGAATTGATATGAAAAAATTCCAACAAGGATGGACTGGAACAAAAACATAACATCCATCTTCGTCTTCCTCAGACGAGAGCTCCCACCACTGCTGAGGATCACCGTTAAGGTTAAGGGTCAGACACCTTGGAGACCTTTCAAGAAACCTTTGGCAATAGCATTCATACGTCAGACTGTATTTATGTTCTCTTCGTGATCAAAGTGCAACAGCAAGAAGAACAATGACCGCCTCAAGCCTTGATTGTCAACGTGGACGTATAACTGAGGAAAAAAGTCTTACAAACACTAATCCAGACACACTACAGCAAGCAACGTCTGGCACAGAAAGAGGGAACAAGCGTGCAAGAGAAGGAAAGCTTGATAGATGGAGAGGTGTGCTGATGGAAGGAGAAAGAGAGGTCTGGAGATCACAGGGCTGGATAGTGTTTCTGTTTCTGAGTCCTGCAAAGAGGCTCAAGGCCTCTGGTTAATGTCCACTGCCCAGAAAACTTCAGGTCGGACCAGTTGGGGTTGACGATCTTTCTCCTACTCCTGTTTCTATATCTACCCACCGGAGCGGATCCAGTATCAGGCCTCTGTTAATCCACCCGGGTCCGATCTCTTGGTCTGATCCAGAACACCTTGTCAAGGCACCGTGGCCTGGTAGACTAGACCAAGTCAGGGAGACGGGAAGGGGGGATTACAGACAGACGTGCTGGGCTGCAACTGGAATAGATGTGAAATGATATGTTTACTCAAGGAGCCCGAGCTTTTTCTTCTGTTACAGTAAGTCAGTTAATGAAGTGTTGGCTTTAGCCCTGGTATGATGGCAACAGGTCCTGGACATTGTGTTGTGGTTCATGAACAATCCTGCAGATGACATTACCATTCTGCATCAGTCTGTTGAGGGTACGACTGGCTAATCCTGCTAATGAGAATTTACACTGACCAAAATTAGATTCAACTAGCTGTCATCAAGAAGCGGATATTAAAAATGACAGCATCTGTTTTGTATTTAAGACCAATTTAATCTAAACCAAGTCTGAGACAGGGTCCAGTCAAATCCGAGTAAACCAAGTCCAAGCTAACTGAGTCCTGTTCAAGACTAAAGTAGGCAACAGCATCTTTCCAATGCTAACACAGTGATTAAGGAGTTATAGTGGACAGAAATAATCTATATACAGTACATAAACTCGATCAGCTGAGGGCTACAAAGAAGTGATGAAGCTTGTGGTTGGATATGTTGTGGATGAAATGTGACTCCATCTTTGAGGCAGAGCCTTGGGAAAATACCGGTCACAAGCAACTGAAGACCCCCAGGTAAAAACAGATAAATAAAAAGACAAGTGCAGAGATACGCAATTACCAGCTTTATGGGGTGTAACAGAAAAGTAATACAACAAGTAGTGTAACGAATTACTGTTGGCAGGGAGTAATAAGTAAAGTAATATTATTACTTTTAAAACAGTAATGAGTAATATATTACATTTTTAGAGTAACGAGCCCAACACTCAAGACCAGACTCAAGAACTACAGCCCTGGATGGCATCCAGTCAACACTGCCATTAGTGGAACACATAGGCAGCAAATTTAACAATCTTTTGTCATGGATCTACCATCTCAAATAACGGTACGGTCTCAGACCTTCTTCTGTGGTGGCTTATTTACCAAAATGTAGAATTGTATTTAGATATATGAACAACACACCCGCAATATCAATTTCTCCAGGACAAGACTTACGATCCTGTCGATATGCTTCTTCTTTACATGTATAAGCCAATTAAAATTCTCCTTGCCCTAGACTGGGGTCCTGGACTACGACGGTGCATTGAGGGTCTAAGGGACACTGGGCCTTCAACTGATTAATGGTCAAACATGCCAATGACTGGTCTGATGTATCCTCACGTTGTTGAGCAGAGAATTGACAAACCCAGCACCTTTCCTTGACCAAGACCCCATGCAGAGTGGTCCGGTGCCTGAGCTCGCCCCTCATTTCTTTATGGAAAAGGTCTGGAGAATGTGACAGCTGATTAAGAACTAGCAGTAGATCTAATGGACAAGAGAGAGACAGAGAGACCAGGGCAGCTGGCCAACATCATGACAGCCACATCATTTAGATAGGGGATACATTTCCTCCTGGAGCTCTTGGAAAACGGAGCAGAGAGGCCCCTGACACACCTCCATGTATTCTGTAAAGGCCAGGACAGCACAGGACACAGTTACACTTGTGTACATATGAAGACAACCTTGAGACACAGCTAAACTCCCCACTGGCAGTTTTCTGTTTGTGTTTCAGTCTCTAACTCTGCGCAGTACAAAAACATCACCGAGGGAAATGGCATATATCAATCAGGCAACTCATTCACATGATGTATGGCAGCTATTAGGTTAGGAAGCAGGATCCTGAATGGCTGAGGGCATAAAGCCAGGACAAATGCATCTGACTTACTGAATCAGATTGATTTGAGTACTTTTTAAGGCAGTCAATTCAACGTATAAATTTGTGAAGACTACCTTTAAAAGGTCCAGGTGAGCCCCTGATGTCTTCAGGCAGTTCTCGGGCCATGTGGGAGCCATAAATACACTATATGGCACCATGAACCTCATTTTCCATATTCTGTGTATTGCTCCTATGCTCCTTGTCCTATTAAGATTGGCTTCATATCGTGTAGACCTTCTGGTTTCACTTTGAGTCCTTTTTTTCCTAAGGAATACAAAATCGGGGTCAACCAAAGTGACCTGGAATAATGGTTGTGGGATCACTCCAGAGATTTTCCTTGATTACCAATACAGACATTTGACTGATAGAATGGGGACTGGTGGATCTGTAGGCCTCTCCTCCTTTTCACTGTCCCCCCCTTCGTGCTCTAGACATGGTTCAAGTCATTGAGTTTTAAGGTTATTCAGTAGTCAACGGGCCATACTGCAGCCTGTCTGCTGCACTAAGGAGTTTCCCTCCTCCTCTTCACTGTCCCCATCGCAACCTTACCTTTGGCTTCATCAATCGTCTGTGCGTCTAGCTCCTCTGGCTCAATTCAGAGGTGCTTGTTTGTGGACATTAAGCATGATCTTTCGACTTCATGCTGTAGTCGCCCATTAAACTCCTAGGAAAATATTTGGAAGGTAGCCTAAGCGTAGAGTATAACATTGCAAGGAATGGGATTTATTTTGGATTCGAGTGAGGTTTTCAAACCGTAAATAACCACCCGGCTCGTGTCAGAAAGAACATTTTCTAGCAACAAATGACAAGTTGAATCACTGTAACCAAAATCCACACATAATTCTTTAATTTACAATCACTACCACACTGAAGTTTTTTCAATGAGATTACAAGAATCTGTGTTGACAAACACAGTTGCTCAAGAGGCTAGGTGAATATGAAGGTCATCTCTTTTTAAGGATGGAAGCTCCCTTCTCCAGAGCAGCCTGCAGGTATTTGCTTAACTCCCCTTGAGGGTTCCTGTTCCCCCAAAATAATAAATACAGAGTTCAGAGGCAACCAGTGCACAGGACGTGCTGACCACAGACAGTACGAGTGGATCTCTGAGGTGGTATAGGTTTACAGGCTGAGTCCTGAACCAGAGACGATTAGCCAGGTTTTATTGCTGCGTGCAGGGTGTGGGGCTCTAATGACTCACAGAGAGCTATTGCAGCAGAGTGAGAGGTTTAGAACAATTTACTTTTTGTGATCTTCCTCGGTAATGGGGACCTGGAGCAAGGTATGTTTCGGGGTGTGGAAAGGATAAGATATGTGCCCAAAGGGCAAGTCTATGGCTGTTGCGAAGGAGCAGAGTTGATGGACATTACAGGGTGAGTCATAAAACTTGGAGGGCTACCTAGAGCGCGATCCAGTTATTCATGGGATACCAAGTCTGCTACTCAAGGAATACAGTCCAGTTTGTCTGAAAATGAGCTCATTTACCAAAAATAGCTGAAACTTTCCACTTGGGTACAAGCGTCAGCTGCAGCACCTTTACATGTCATTAAAGGCCTGTAGCGCTTAAGAACAAACTGGCAAGCCCACATCAATGTTGCTGTGCAACAATGTCGCAAGTGCCAAGCCTATTAGCAACTAACAGGAGCAGAATTTAAGGGAAAACTGACTGACCACAAAATGAGGGATCTCGGGGCCTGGCTAAAGGCCTGCTGACAGAAACTTGGTCTTTAAGGAGAGCCCCACCTGAGGCAGGTGGAAATTGAATATTGTATTATATTTCCTGTGGCTTTTTGTGGAGCTGGAACTTGGCAGGGGAACAGTGAGTGTGGTGGAATTTATAGAAAGCACACTTGAGTAACTCCCTTTAATTGAAAAGAGGGGAACTGTCTGCGTCGTTTTAGCTATGCTAGCTATACACGCCAGTGCTCGCATTACATGTCAGCTCTGATGCTGCACCGATGAAAAGTCTGCAAAATGAGGAGGACTTGCGAGCCCCGGGTTCCTGCTGAAAGACGATATTAGAAAATATTTGTTTCATCTCTGTGACATAATAGGATTAGGAGGGATGTGAGAGGTTGTCCCAACCGTCTGATGAGGACAGGTGAGGAGAGACAGAAAGAGCCTAAGTCTGGTTTAACTCTTCATGTAGGTCTTCTTCCTTTTTGTCTCTCTTTCCATCTTTGACACCCCTTCCTCTGGTCCTTCTCTCTCCCTCCAGACAGACTGACCAGAAACTGATGCTTCATAATTACCCAGGTGAGGCTTGAGCGTTTCCATATGAGCGACCTGGGCTGCCGAGCCTGTCAGATTAACATGACGTGTGTGTTTTCTCTCTGCTGTTTAGCCATTCCCAAAGTATCCCCTTCACAGCCTTGTGGAGTAGAAGGTGGAATCTGTGGAGATTTGGTAGTGGGGCTTAGAGGAAGGGGACAATTAAGGTTTTATTAATGGTGTGCCACTGACGTTAGCCATGTTCACCTGAACGTTGCGTCGCAGTGCTGGTCTCTGCTGTAAGGTGAGATGGTTGTTCTGTACTTCTGTGTGTGTTTCAAAGTCTCCCTGTCTGTCCATTTGGCTCACAGGCTGACAGGCTGGCTCACGTCTCAGTACCAAGTAGAAAGCAGAGGAAACACATAGTTCTGCTTGTCTGGAGCGGGGCAGTTTCTACTTATGCCTCCACGTTAATGATAAGAGACGCTAAAAGCAGCTCAGTTTCTCTCCATTGAATAAAAAGGAAGAATAAAAAAAGGTTCAAAACAGGCTCGTTGTGGTGAAGAAATAATGTGGTTCTTTGATGTTACGCGGACGTATTTGATCACAAATTTACTACTGTGGCTGCGATTGCGAGACATGACCATAACTCTGTTGTAATTGGGAGCATTTATCCTGCCACAGTAGCAATAATGAATTGGGTCACATCAGCTAAAAGCTTAACTAATACTTACTGAACTGCACTGACAGAGTGAGAGCCACTCAATATCTCACTGGCGCATGAACAGAGTGGTATTCAGATTTCATAATGGCATTTTGGGAGTTTATTTTACTATTCAGCCCCTCTCTCATTCATACACACACACACACACACACACACACACACACACATCTGACATGTCGGTGTTTGACAATCACTGAGCTCCATTTGTTGGACTTCCCTCTGTAATCAGTTTCAACAAAAGAAAATAAGACAGGATGGAGAAAGGGGAAACTGCTTCCAAGAACTCCCCACCTTTTTGCTATTGGTATGGGTTGGTATTGCAGATACATCCTTGTTCATCCATCCATCCATCCATCCATTCATCCATCCATTCATCGCCATTTATCTGGTTTGAAGGCTAAGCAAAGTAACCTAGACTAGAGAGGCTAGAGAACTCCTTTTCTCTAGCTACTTTCTCCAGCTCCACCTTTGAGATTACAAGGCAATCTTAGGTCAGATCCAATCCCTTGCCTATGGCGTGGGGTCTCCTGCCATAAGGACATGCCTTGAGTACCTCCACAATGCGGTATCCACTTAAGATACCCGAAAAACCATAATCGACAACCAAAAACAAATTTTACTTACTTGTATCCCAAATCTAATTACAGTGATGCTGCTAGGTGAGCGTCCTCCATCTTTGATTGAAAGGACGAAGGAAACTCACTGTCAGCCCCTCCATGTTTCTTCCCCGATAATACTAAATTAATTCCTTCATCTATCCTTATCCTGTTGGGGGTCGCAAGCCTATCCCAGACATTGGACGGGAGGCGGGGCACACCCTGGACAGGTCACCAGACTATCACAGGGCTGACACATAGAGACAGACAACCATTCACACTCACATTCACACCTACGGACAATTTAGAGTCACCAATTAAACTGCATGTCTTTGGACTGTGGGAGGAAGCCGGAGCACCTGGAGAAAACCCACGCTGACAAGGGGAGAACATGCAAACTCTGCACAGAAGGGCTCCCTCACCCTGGGTTTGAACCAGGAACTCTATTGCTATGAAGTGACAATGCTAACCACTGCACCACCGTGCCACCGAAATGCTACATTGTGAACAACAAATCTCTGTTGAAATCACAAAAATAAAAACAGAAACCTTGCTGTCAAAAAAATAAAAAACACCTGTCACTATTTTCTAACTGTGTCTTCTACAAAGAATTTCGGTTACATCTTAATTATTGGGTAATTGGAGAGCAGTAATGGAGAACACTGCCATGGAAAGCTATCCACTTTGTGGATATTTTAAGCACACATTTGTCTCGCAACTGGTACAAAGTTTCCTGCACGCCAGGTATAGAGCCTGTGAGGACATGGCAGTTTTGTCTTAACAGCCCAACACATTCTGCCCTTTGAGTTCCTCTTGAAAGTTTAGCCAGGTATAATCAGGGGTGTTTAGAGGGCTAGGTGAATTCTTGGAGCTCCACCCTTCTGCCTGGCTAAATATCACAGAAACATAATGCCACCTTCATTAGCATCATTCTATCTGCCCCACACTACGCAGTGTTTTCTTTGGGGCCGGCCAGAACGAGAGCCTGAACATGCGCAGGCCCTGCCCATCATTATCCATGTTCAAGAGGCCTTATTCTTCGGCCATCCATAACAATCCAGGCATCAAATGAAACCCTTCTGGTTTCCTCAAGTCCCGACATCGGGGTTTATGCTTCAGCGTCTGAGGTATGCCATAATTCAGGCACTTTTACACGCTCACATTGGCGCGTTACAACCCTGGATCCTGAACAAACATGCTTACACAGAAAAGATTTCTTTAAAGGGAGGGGGTGAAAATTATGTCCATTTTTCTCCCTCAATCGTCTCTGTGACATAATGATTCTGGCTGGAGAACAAGAGAGACCACCAAAGGGTGAAATATATCATGCCAGCACATGAAAACAATGTCGGGCATTCTTTTAAAATGGAGACCATATACAAGGGATACAGTCAATTTTAACTCCAACAATTAGACAGGTTTCTTTAGTACACTGAGTAATAAAGCATTCTCAGTTACATCAGTGAGCTGGAGAAAGAGCTGCAGCAGTTGTTACATGTATTTGCAGGTTGAACAGTGACTGACAAGCGAGCTCATTTACAGTACAAACCCGTCCTGCTCCCTTTCCAACAGAAGAGACGAAGAAGGAAATTGGCTGTGGATTGTGGAGAATCCCAAGTGAAGATGAGGTTAGATCAGACAGACTGAATGTGTTACATTCATTACCTCTGTCTGTCTGCGAGCGTATAAAGATATCAAGTGTGCTCATCTTCTCCCCGAACTCAGCAGGTATCTAGTTTAACAGACAGTAATCGGACCACAGGCACATTCATGCTGGCAGAGGGGGAGTCAGAAGATCTGGGTGGGTCGACTGTTGGAATGACAATAAACTCAGTAATGTATGAATGAGACTGCACGGGAGGAGGTTGTATAAGGCAGTGTTGAGCAAAGGTGCAAGTGTGTGTCGGCAGCAGGAAGGATGTGACTGTAAAGGTGGGTAATGTTGACTTTGACGTGGATTTTAGAGAAATTCCAGATCCAGTGTTAAAATAGACACTGACTGTCTGGCCCGAGGCTGTTAAAACGTCTACTACTATTTCAGATTTTTTTATTGGGAGTGACCCAGAGTAATCGACTCATTCAGGGAGTTGATTTAAGGAGTCTGATTCGACTGCCAATCTCACAAACGAATCATCACAGTTGCAGGAAAACGTCGTTATCCAGCAAAGGATCATTCCATTCAGGATAAGTGGGGGTGCTGAATGTCCGATTTTACAGAGCATTGCTTGGTTTCTTCCAATAAATCACTACATCTAATCAGTTTGGTGTTAATTTATTAAGCAGAAGACTCACATAAGAATGTGGTCCTCACAGAGTGCTAAATATTATTATCATTATTATGTCTCTCTGCTGGCGATAGCTGTGACATGAGGCACTATGTTTTCGGGTTGTCTGTCGCATTCTTGTGAACGCAATATCTCAAGAACACCTGGCAGGGATTTCTTCAAGTTTAGCATAAACATTCAGTTGGACTCAAAGATGAACTGATAAGATTTTAATGGTTAAAGGTAAAAGTTCAGGGCCACTGTGACCTTGTCCGTCACATTCTTGTGAACACTGTATCTCAAGAACACCTTGAGGGAATTTCTTTAAATTTGGCACAAATGTCCACTTCAAGTCGAAGAGGATCAGACTAGAATATGGTCGTCAAAGGTCAAGGTCACTGTGACCTCACAAAACATTTTTGGCCATAACTCAAGAATCCATACACCAATTATGATAACATTTCACACATTGCATTCTCAGGAACACTGTATCTCAAGAACACCTTGATAGAATTTGGCACTCTGAGTCGAAGAGGAACTGACTAGAATATGGTGGTCAAAGGTAAAGGCCACTGTGACCTTGCATCCATTTCATTTATGTGAACGTGATATCTTAATAAGGCCACGACAGAATATCCTCAAATTTCGCACAAAAACATTCACCTGGACTCAAAGATGAAGCAGGAAGGATGTGACTGTAAAGGTGGGTAATGTTGACTTTGACGTGGATTTTAGAGAAATTCCAGATCCAGTGTTAAAATAGACACTGACTGTCTGGCCCTGAGGCTGTTAAAACATCTACTACTATTTCAGATTTTTTTATTGGGAGTGACCCAGAGTAATCGACTCATTCAGGGAGTTGATTTAAGGAGTCTGATTCGACTGCCAATCTCACAAACGAATCATCACAGTTGCAGGAAAACGTCGTTATCCAGCAGAGGATCATTCCATTCAGGATAAGTGGGGGTGCTGAATGTCCGATTTTACAGAGCATTGCTTGGTTTCTTCCAATAAATCACTACATCTAATCAGTTTGGTGTTAATTTATTAAGCAGAGGACTCACATAAGAATGTGGTCCTCACAGAGTGCTGAATATTATTATCATTATTATGTCTCTCTGCTGGCGATAGCTGTGACATGAGGCACTATGTTTTCGGGTTGTCTGTCGCATTCTTGTGAATGCAATAACTCAAGAACACCGAGCAGGGATTGCTCACATTCACTTGAACTCAAAGATGAACTGATAAGATTTTAATGGTTAAAGGTAAAAGTTCAGAGCCACTGTGACCTTGTCCGTCACATTCTTGTGAACACTGTATCTCAAGAACACCTTGAGGGAATTTCTTTGAATTTGGCACAAGTGTCCACTTCAAGTCGAAGAAGATCTGACTAGAATATGGTGGTCAAAGGTCAAGGTCACTGTGACCTCACAAAACATTTTTGGTCATAACTCAAGAATTCATACACCAATTATGATAACATTTAACACACTGCATTCTCAGGAACACTGTATCTCCAGAACACCTTGAGGGAATTTCTTAAAAAATGGCACAAATTGAAACTTTGAGTTGAAGAGGAATCGACTAGAATATGGTGAGCAAAGTTAAAGGCCACTGTGACCTTGCATCCATCTCATTCATGTGAGCACATTATCTCAAGAAGGCCGTGGGGGAATGCCCTAAAATTTGGCACAAACGTCCACTTGGACTAATAGTGAACTCATTAGAATTTGGCAGTCAAAGGATATAGGTCAAGGTCACTGTGACCTCACAAAACATATTTTTGGCCATAATTCAAGAACTCATATGCCAGTTATGAGAAAAAATTCACACAATTGTCCAATAAAAAATCCAAAAGGTCAAAGGTCAGCTTCACTGTGACATCATAATTTTCTGCAAATAACACTTTGAGGACATTATTCAACGTCATATCTCAGGAACAGAAGGGGAGACATTTGGTCAGATACTGAACTGGTGACACTAATCTTGGGTTCCCAGCTTGAAACTGTGCTTATTGTTTAAATCTTCTGTGCTGTGGGGTTAAAGATGTGTGTAAAGCATCCACCTTTTCACAGAGGTGGATGTAAACTGTAACTGCAACTTGACAGGTTCGCAGAGGCATACAACAGCGAGGCGGTAATCCTAGTTTGAACCTCTGAACGGTTCTCTGCCAAAATCAGCGGGGGGAGGCGCGTACAAACAGCTGTTTGTGGCTTTCAGCTTTCATCACTCTCTTTCTTTTCCTCTCTCTTTAAGAGCAAATCAAAAGTTCTGTTTAAAACCACAGAAAGCGAGCAGGAAGTGAGCTAAGTGATGTGTTCTGTCCTCCGTCCACTTCCTTTCAGTACTGTGGACAGTGCTGCTGCCGCACCTACAAACACACACCAACAAATGCATCCTCAACACACACAAACAGCGCAGTAAAGTAAGTTCTTGTAATAATAATAATAATAATTATAAACTTTAATTATCTAGCAACATTCATACAAGAAATGCAGCAAAGAATAAAATAGTTTCAGTACTGTATCAGGAAGTCGAAGCTAGTTAAAGGCTAAAGTGAACAGCTGAGTTTTTAGCTTTCTTTTAAAATATTTAGCGAGCTAGCTTCCCTGATATCTATAGGTAGTGTGTTCCATAGATTTGGGGCGTCATAGACAAAGGCTGCGTCCCTGATCTTCTTCCGGCTGTTGCTGGGAACCTCCAATAAACCAGCAGCAGATGATCGCAGTGTTCTTGGAAGCAAATAGGTAACAGGGGAGTTAGCAATGTAGCTCCGTCCCAGCCCATGTAGGGCTTTGTATACAAGGAGGAGGAGCTTAAAACCAATTCTTAAGGTAACAGGAAGTCAGTGCAGAGCAGCTCAGACGGGTCTGACTTGCTCTCTCCGCTTGGTGCTGGTTAACAGCCGAACTGCAGAGTTTTGGTTGAGCTGAAGTCTCTCGGTGGTGTTTTTTTGGGAGGCCAGTAAAAAGTGTGTTACAGTAGTCGAGGTGGCTTGAAATAAAGGTATGAATCTGTTTCTCTGCATTGTTTTCATCTAGAAATGGTCGTTACTTAACAATGTTTCTGAGGTGGAAAAATGATTGCTTCATCACCTTGTTAATGTGGGACTTGAAGCTTTGATATGAATCAAGGATCATACCAAGACTTGTCACCTCAGATTTAATCCGGGGAGTTAAATTCCACAGATTATGAAGCAGCAAATGGAAACTAATGTCGATGATTCCATTATCATATTCAACTAGTTCTTAGCCAAGGACACCCCTAATATTTATTATTGAGACATTAAAAAGTAAGACAAATGATATCCACATATCTGAAATACCTGAACATACCTAAATGTTCCTTTTCTTTGCTTCCAGGTTGGAATAGAAATGTGCTAGAAATATAAATCTAGTCTGATAGTAAACGTTTATAAAGAACTAAAGTACCTCAGTCATGATGGATATGAGTTGCTATGGCAAAACCAACATGAACATCAAAACCTGAGGAAACATCTTAACTGCACCACTGAGCAAAACTTCAACATGACTCTCTTTGTTTGTTTGTTTTACCTTGACGAGCGAGCGGAGGCTTTTCTCCCCGAACATGTCCTGGAGGAAGGTGTTGTCCTCGGGGCGGCTGACATGGGGCTGCAGCTGGGAGGGCAGAGCCGCCAGCAGCTCGTACAGACCTGAGGACGAGGGAAGAGGAAACAGAGGGTCGGCATGGCAGTGGGAGGTAGGAGTACATGCATGCACAGTCACACACTGAAAACACATGCGTAGAAACAGATGTGCATACATCTGTCGTTTAATAATACATAAAGGAGAACATAAGTGCTGTACATGTGCAGGAATACACACACACACACACACACACACACACACACACACACACACACACACACACACACACACTCTGGAGACGGACAAGACAAGATTAATAAACATACACATAAATGCCAACACAAGGGCTTATATAGGCTAAGTCACACACACACACAGACACACAGACACACGTCATTTTCATCTATGGATGCTCTGCCTCTTTGTCTCGTCCTCTGACGCACCCAAACAAACAAACAAAAAAATAAACACACACCTGAAAGTGCCACAAACTACAGAAAAACCACTCTAACGCCGCTCTGCTGTTTGTCACTGGAAGGAAAGGAAAGGAAACATAGAGGCAATAAAGCATTTCCCCCCCAGCCTCCACTTCCTGCCATTGTCCCAGCCTTTCCTGTTGTTTGAGGAACACTGCTGTCCCCAATCAGAAACAACTCCAGAAAATTCATTTCAGACAACAAGAAATTCCACTTTTTGATCTGTTGAAAAATTCAATATTAAGCTGCTTTTTAAAAACTAAACAGATGGCACACATGCCTCGGGAGGCTTTCCATCCACACATCCTTCTTGCCTGCAAACAATCAATTTCTGGAGTAAAGTGCACGTGTGTTTGCTAAACAGAAGTTCTGGAAGCAGCACTCAGGATGAATTCTATGTGGCTGTTTATGTCAGTGTTTTTTATACTTAAAGAGAGGAACTGAACTGTTTAGAAATAAGCTTTGGCACCTAAAGGAACAGGATTTAGTGGCATCTAGCGGTGAGAACTGCAGATTGTAGCAACTAGCTGATTTTTTCTTGGGAGCCAAATTATCCGCAGAGGTCTCTTCCTCTCAGAAATCAACGAACCAGGTGATCAAAACAGGTAAAAACACCGAATAAAGCAGTTTCATGTAACAAATCAGTGTTTCTTCAAGGCTGCCTGGCTCGTTGGAGACAGGTCGCCAGCCCAGCACCTGCTGATGTGTGCTCACCTTTTCTCTCTGATAACTGAAGGTGTGCTAAACTTTCTTTCTGATCCAGACATTCATGAGGTTTTTACCATGAGCCAAATTATCCACAGAGGTCTCCTCCTCTCAAAAACAAACAGACTTGGTGATTTAATCACTGAATAAAGCAGTTTCGTGATAAAAGAAAATGTGGCTCTTTGCGGAGGGGCTGCTATGGCGGCCAACGGGAAATGTGAAAAAGATGAAAAATGGGAAAACATGAATGTCCCTATCTAGAGTCAGTGTTTGGTTTCTCTGTTTTGGGCTACTGTAAAAACATGGCAGTAAACATGAGCCCCGAACACTTTCAGTATAGTACCTTTGGAACCAAAAGTAACCCTTCAGACATGGTACCTAGACCCTAGTGTTTCCACCGCAAACAGTACTCTTTCATGTGGGCGGGGTTGTTGTCACTCACTGTATTTCCTCCTTTATCAGTCTGCACCTGGTTTATCGTCCACAGAACGAGGCTGCACGCCAACATTTTCAGAACAAAATAAAACAGGCTGCAGTGAGAGTCTCTCTCCATGGGATATTTCAAAATAGCAGCTTTGTGCATTTAGTCCTTCTCAGGCAAGCTCAGGGGTTTAGTGTTGCTGTAGCCCACAGGAACAATGCTCCACGACACTTTCTTTTTTCTACTAGTGAGGAAAAATTTCACATATTTCACATAATCCGGTCAAAATTAATATGCTGAAGGCTTGAAGATCCACTCATTACTAAACGTGTGTGTCATATAAAAGCTAAAGTGATGGTCAAAGGTGTCCTACTGAAATTTAAGGTGTGTTGATTGAGTCACCTCGTCAACTCATGCATTGAGTAACATTACAAGTTAACGTTCCACCTGAAAAGTCACCGGCCGTCGGCCCTGTGAACCTCAAATTTTTTAGTTATTTTAGAAACTTCAGAAGTTATGTTTTTTCTCCGACTCCAGCTGCTGTGAGAGGCAGCAAAACATCCTTTCATTTTATAGTTCCAGTTTACTAATAAAACTCTCCACAGTATGAACAGTGGTTACATGACCTTTAAGAGAACTGAATTTGAGGTAAGTGAAGTGAACAGACTTGGCTGTATACCAGCTGACGTCATGAGCTCACAAGGACAGAGGACATTTGCATTTATCCAGGCCTGTGTGGCCTGTATACAGGTCATCACCATGGCAGGAGCAAAGTTCGTTGGTGACAGTGAGAAAAACGGTGCACGAGTTACAGCTGAATCTGAACCCCATCAGAACGACACATGCTGAAATCTGTAAGGCCATTTGGGGTTTGCTAACCCGACCTATAAACGAAATGAATATTTCAAACATCAGTTTGGGGAGAAGCGGACTGGGGAGCTGATGGTTTCAAGATTAAGCTGAGGGGAGGTGAAGCACTCAGAGGGAGGGAGCTCAAAACCAGTAAGTGAGCGGGGTCCCTTCCAAACATAACAGAGCCCTGGAGCACAACTGACGCAGAGTAGTAGCAGATACTTGTTTGTTGCTCTGTTCTGGTCTTCAGGGTGGCTATGATCCACTAAACCTGGGGATACATTAAAGGTCAGGCCCATACAGAGCGCAGTCAAGCTGGGTTATATGCATCAAAGACCCCTTTATAAATGCAGCAGAAAAAGGCCCCCCAGAATCAAACTCCTCAAACACAACCACACGGTGCTTGAAACCCTTTGAACTACTACTGATCATGTGAAGAAAACTCTAAACACATTCACGGCGGAGCCATCGAAACGTCAAAACAAACTCGAGCGGCTTGGCTACCTCACTGAGAGTGTCTTTCATCAGAGGACAGAGCGAAAGAGAGGAAGGAGGGAGAGGAAAAAAAAAAAGGCACCACAGACGCAAGTGGAGTAATTCGTAGCTGAAAATGATTGATTGAAAACAATGGTTGACGTCGTTGGCTGGATGAATGACTGGCTGACTGAACTGGCGGGCTCTCTGACTGGGTTAGAGCAAGTGTGTGCTGGCAGCTCAGACCACTTGGCGGGAGAGCCACGGCTGACTAACTTAGCTCATGTCATGCTGCTGCTGCTGCTGCTGCTGCTGGGCAGTCAGATAGATGGAGTGTCATCTGCCACTCTCGACCCTCTGCTTTCCATTTAAAGGTGATTTGGGGTTTTCGGAGATCTGTGAGCAGAGGCAGCAACACGGATTCTGTGCAGTGTTAGCGCCTCATACCTCACTGCTACAACAGCTCTGTGGCAAAGACAGACGAGAACAAAGGACAGGGAAAAGCCGCGGAACAAGAGAGAGGTTTTACACACAACACATGTGCACCAGTCATTACAGAGACCCCCACAGTTTTACTCAACCTAAGTGTATGATATTGTCCCTGGTATGTAATCATCCGATGCCTGGCTCTGCGGTCCTCATCACCAGAAACTTTCTAGCTTTTTAGCTAACGCAAGCCTGCCTGAAGGCAGCTGGCTCCCTCGATCATTTACAAGTTGGAACTCCCAACAGAACATCTCACATAATCTATTAAAAAAAAGATTTAAAGAGACATGGGATGAGGTGAGGGGTGTAGAAAGGGCGACGAGAGTGGGGGGGAAGAGATATGGTAATGTCATTACTATTGGCAGAGCTGAGATACCGGTAGGAAGGGATGAAGGGAGCAAGGGAGGGAAGGAGAGACTGAGAGTCCCTAAGCATTATTCTCCCCAGGTGCGAAGTCCCCCCTCCTGTCTACACTCTCAAGTATTCGATTCTTAATTCCTTCTGACAACAATTCCTCCCAATCCATGCTGGGGAAAACCTAAACAGGCTGTGTGACATGTACATTATGGGAAACACATCAGCTCCATTAGCGGATCAGGAATAATAACATAATGGGAAAAAGAGATAAAAGACAAGCTGGGGTCATTATGTCAGGCTGAACTCTGTGAACCAGAGAGAAACCAGTTTCAAACAACAACAGAAAAGAGCTGCAGAGGAGCCAAGAGCTAAACAAGGACTCTGCAAAGCTGAAATTAAATATAAGAATGTATGGGTGGACAAGCGAGGAGGAGAAATGGAGGCAGAAAAGAGAGAGAAAGGAAAGGAGCCAAAGAACAACCACAGTGGTGGTAAAATCTCTGTGTGTGGACACTATAAAAAGTGGAGAGAGAGAGAGAACGAGAACTAAATCCAGGCCCAGATGTATGGACATATGTATGGGTCTGTAACATCAGAAACCGTGTCCAGGGCAGACAGTGAGAGACAAAATGAGAGAGGGGGGAAAGAAGAAGAAAGGGAACGAGATTGCGCCAACCCTTCACCACTAAAGGGTGGACCAGCTTGTTTCTCGCAGGGCTGGTCTGGCTTCATTTGATTTGTTTTGGCCAGACTATTCTGGACCCTCTCGTGCGGCGGCTGTGTGTAGCGGACCTGGCAGTGTCTCGTAGTGGACCACTAGGTTCTGTTGTGGCTAGTGCTGGACCGACCCAGCCCAGAGGTCCTGAAGACCAGCGTGATGTTGCGCAGGACGGCCGACACGGTCTTCAGAGAAATCGGAGTCCAGGGCCTCCGAAGCTTCCCGTACGGAGGAAGTGACCACTTTAACTGCCAAACAGCACTTCCCCTCTCACGCCCACACCTCCACAGCGGTTAAGGAAAATAACAGTGTTTTTCACAGAAGACTTTTATGTAAAACACACAAAAAATCCCAGACAATGAAATGCATTAAACATGATATGCGTCAAATTGCTAGTCACATAGGTCAACAACCTCGGGGGGGGGTTTCTAGAGCAGCGCAATAGGAGCAAATTACAGGGATTAATCTAACAACAGAGTCTGCATGGTTGTAAAATATGACCTTCGCCATGACATTGTAACTTTGGTAGTGTTTACTTACACGCCACACAAGGATACATGAGCTGCTGGGAGACAAATTCATCAGTCTGTCCATAACTTAACATGTTGGACTGTGCAACACGGATACAGGGGGACCCCACTTCCATCTTGTAACTACACTACATACAGAAAGACAAACTGTCTGTCCGCCTGGTGAAAATGAACTTGTTCGAATACAGGAAATGAACGCTGGGTTTCAACTCAATTTCCCCCTCCCCCCCTGCACTTTCTCCCAGGTGCCGAATGAGTTATTGACCTCCCTCATATATCTTTCAGGAACACATAGAGAGGCACAATGTTCGGTGAGGCTCGCCAGACTGCCGGGGGAAGAGAATTGTGACAACACGTGGGAGCTTTCTAAGCAGGTCAGTATTTCAAACGCTGCCTTGCGAACGTGCAAGAGGGCCATCTGTAAAGAAACATGGTGGCAGACAGGGGTGGCAGCAAGAGAAGCAGCTGCAGACTGTGTAGCCTGATCCACTCAAGGTTTGATTTACCTCCTTGTTCTACATCTGAGAGAGGAATAAAAGGCTGCCTCAGGCGTAGCAAAGGCAGACGGGGACAGAGAGCAAAGACGAAAACAAATCGAAGCAAGAGCGGGCGAAGAAACACAACGTCTGAGACACATGCTGACATAAATAACATCTGATTAAAGCATGTGTGCAGACAGAAGAAGAATGATGACACTGAAGACAAAGGGAACACCATGAAAAGAGCGGAGAGTGATGGCTTTCTGCAACAGCAAGAAATAACAGTTACAACGATGATGATGATTCCTGCACTAATGTAAACACATTTGCGTCCGAAGGGAGGAACTCTAGACAGACAGTGGGCGTGAAGATGGATTTAACCTGAGTCAGGTGCCAAACAAAAGGAGAAGTGTTTAGGGCCACTTGTTCACAGCCAACACACGACTGATATGTCATCAGTCCGCTGCCCCCATACGGCTCCTGTTCTCTCCTGAGGACTACCAGCAGCTAACTCCTTTAAAAACTTTCTGGCTCGGTTGCACCATTAAGGATTCATTTTTAAACCTGATTACAGTAAATCACAGAAACTTTAGATCCTGTTGCACCAAACCAAACTTTACAACTAGCTTAAAACTACAAAGAATAAATCTAAACCTCTCTTTAAACATCAGTCTAGCTTTCACTCCAAACCTAGATTCAATTAAATCCTGCTGCACCAAAACTTTAAACTCTACTTTAAGTTTAAACTTGAGGAAGTTTAACATCTATAAAGGCGCCTTTTTGAGATGGATTGAGCAAAGAAAGAAAGTTTCTTGAAGAATGTGAAGGGTTAGATTCAACCCAAGTGAGTTTCACGTTGCTGCTAAGTTTCTCTCAAGATATTAACTCAGCACGGAAACTGTTATGGAGCTGACAGGAAGATTGGACCAACTGTCAAACATGGCAGTGAAAGAAATGCAGCTGTACCACCAATGTTCCAGCACACAGTGGCCCTAAGATTTCATGCTGTTACTGATTACTGGGCTGCTACTGGGCTGTTTTTTCTACTCTATTTCTTCTATTATTTGGCCACATTGCTTCATTATTAAAGGCGACAAGTTCATCTTACAGGAGGAGAAACTAGAGCGTCTCTGCTGAGCCATAATGAGGAACGTTGGGCTAACGAGCTGACCTTTAGCGAGCTAGCAAACACTGTAAAGCTTTGTTAAGGAATACAGAGCAGCTGAAAGGTTTCTCAAAAGTTAACACGTCCCCCGCTCCCCCTTCTTTTATACCCTACTAATTAGGTCCTGACAGCACAGGACCCACTTATTTAATTTGGTGAAGCGAGCATCTCTATATTTATTAAACTTGCCCCCCATTTCTGGCGCACTTGCTCGGACAACATTCATTCATTAGTGTAACCGCTTATCCCGCTGGGGGTTGTGGGGGGGCTGGAGCCTATCCTAGCTGACAGTGGGCGAGAGGCAGGGTTCACCCTGGACAGGTCACCAGACTATCACAGGACTGACACATAGAGACAGACAACCATTCACACTCACATTCACACCCACGGACAATTTAGAGTCACCAATTAACCTGCATGTCTTTGGACTGTGGGAGGAAGCTGGAGTACCTGGAGAAAACCCATGCTGACACAGGGAGAACATGCTCCTTTCCTACTTCCTACCCTCCTACTTTCAGCCCCATGGCTTGTACCACACCCATCTTCAACCTTGACCTTCACTTTGATGTCAGCTGCACACCTGTAAAGTTTCATGACTGTATCTTGTATGGCTGCTGTGTTATCATGTTGACAAAATCTGTCCGGAGACAGACAGATATAAACACCTGCATTCTCAAAATAGCTTCTCTGGTAGTTCCTGCTACGATTGTTGTCTCCAGGACATTTTGCCATGATGACACAGACAAATACAGAATCATGAGGTTAAAACACTACCAGCCGTTGAAACCTTGCAGCTGTAATTACTCATTGGTGGTGCAAGCCAGCCTCGCTCTACTGAAGTAGCAGACAGGAGCATGGAATATCAGAGCATTGGTTGTCTGGATTAAGTGACCTTTGACTGCTGCGGCATTACCTACCAGACATAAAATTATATAGTATTACAAGATGTATTAGCTGAGCAGACGCTGTGATCTTTGAACATAACTTTGAATGAGTCCAGCAGCGTTCTACTTGGGATACAACAGTGGTAGACCGTGGAGGAGCGTGGAGAGAGGTAATATAGAAGGCTGGCTCATGAACATAACAGCAGGAATCCACGCTCCATTCAAGCCCACAAGCCTCCCATTACCAGTTCCAGAGACCAAACCACTTCTCCACATTAAAAAAAGGTCAGGGGACTGAGCCCACCAATACCATCTTCAATGATATTTCAGTGTCACGGTCTCTGAATAACTCCATCGTTTGGTAGGAGGGGGGAAAGAGCGAGTGGCTTTTGCAAGATGTTAGTTAGGGCTCCACGGCATGGAAAAATGACTTCAGCAAGTACAGTGGGCCGGGCCAGGTGCAATCAACCGTCACTCTGATCATATATCGACTGCTTCACTACCGCAGGCTGAACTCTGGATGTGTGTCATTTCAGGGCCTATAAAGAATCCGCGGCCCTTGCTGAGATCATGCTTCATTCGGGGGGGAGCAGAGAGAATCCAGGTTGCAGGACCTTATCAGTTGCATTTCAGAGCCAAGCTTTTCAAGATGGATTTACTTTATTTCACCTTATCCTCAACACGGCATCGAATATCATGTAGCAAGTGCCTCGCCCCGTCCTCTGCTCCGTGCTTCGTCACACCTTTACACTTCAAAGGGCTGTCAGCACGTTGAAAACAGAGCTCAGGACAAAAGTACAAGTCTAATCAACATAATTGAATGCATATAGCCCACAGGATCCGTCAGCAACCTGAAGACCAAGCTGTGTTTTCAGCGACAACAGTTTTAACAATCACACTGCAGACAAGTGAAGCCTGAGCGGAAGCACCTGCAATGTGGCCGGAGTAGAGCAGCTCATAGGGAACTTGGTATCTTTTCCAGGTTTGAATAGTTACACTTCACAAATGATATATAATGTAAGGAAAGATAGAGAGGAGAGAAATTAGACATGGAGGAAAGATGACAGGTTCAGAATATCTGGGCAGACATAAGGACATTGACAGAGACAGAGTCATGGATAAAGACAGATATATGAGATGTGGAGGATGGAAGATAAAGCAGAGTGGCAGTCTAGTGTTTATTGGATGCCAGGATGGATGGTCCTAAAGTCTGCGGGAAGGCTGAGTTTGGCAGAACTTCTCGTTCCCCCAGATGGAGACGAAAAGCCGCTGGTTGGCCCAGCTCGAGCCGGCTAAGCTTAGATTCACTCTAACATGGCAGACAAAACACAGAAGCCACAGTAAGCTAGTCATGTCCAAGTGACCTGCCACCTCTGCTTATTATGGCGATGGAACAGCAGCAGGCTCTCTGGCACCGGCCCACGTGTTCTGTCCAAAGCCGTGGCCAGCTACTTATTTCTAGCAAGTCTTCCAGGGATATCAGAGGCGCCAATACCACCTGAAAGGCTTCATTTCGATCATACGCTAATAGAAGCACTTGTGAAAATTTGTGCTTTAAATTTACACTCTAAATCTGTCGCCGTCTCACTCTCAAAGTTGCAGGCGATTACTCAGCATCCCATTGCCTGGTTGTCAAACACAGCACATGGTCTGTAAAGCTGTTTTCAGGTTCTTCCTAATGCAAGTGAGCATGTCCTGCTCGCCAATGACCGATTTAGTAGCCTGTGTGCTTTGGATGAGAACAGCGCAGGATGTCATCCCACCTCAACAAAAAGCGAAGGAATTCTTCGTATTCAAACAAATAAAAGCCATCATTCCTCACTCTCAGTGGCACTCTCTTGATTTCTTTCTTTTACATCTGCTTCCTTTGACTGTGTTTTTTTTTTCTCACTTTTTTTTGCTAAAATGATGTGGAAATTTTAGTCCTGATGTAACTGGAAACAGGGAGCCCGTCCAGTGGCAACAAATCCTTGTGTTTCGGTACTGTATCACTGCGGCACAGAGCCGGCTGCTGGCCAAGGACCACGACAAATGGCTGGAGGCTCCCAGAGGAACGCCACCCCCCCGACATAGGCAAAGTCCTCCCCCAGCCCTCCCTTACGTCTCCCACGAGTTGAACCCGGCCAAGGCCAGATGCTCTGGATTCTTGACATCAGGATGGAAAAATTTATTGTTAACCTTGACAGAGAAAAAAAATACAGCCATATTCTTATCATATTGCTCATATCACTCAGAGATTTGTGTTTCCATGTAAGCATTTGTCCTACACAGGAGTGTGTGTGTGTGTGGAGGCAATAATGCAGGGAAGTCACAAAGTGCCTCACCGTAGGAATATCTGCATCTCATTACTCAGTGTCATTATAGAGCCATCACCTTTTCCAACAGGGGGTGTTCGGGATTGGAGAGAATACGATGGCTGGAATCGCTCATCTATCGCTCCCGCACAAACATGCACACATGCAGCCAGTAAGTTATTAGCGTATCTGGTAAAAGCGTTGTCCCATCGCAAGATTTCCATGTGTAGTCTTTCATGCGAGTGTCGCCCACCTCCTCCGCAGCTGTGCACAGCTGAACCACCCTTATCTTTAAATGCTGTGCGGGGGCTGTAAACCTTGATAGAACACGCAGGTACGCCTTGGAATAACACAGTTAACTTTAATAAGGTTAATAAAAGGGCATCGGGGTCTTTAGAAGTGCCTGTTTGAGAGTGTGTGCAAGGATTTGGGCTGGTCTCCAGTGTGCGGTTTAAGGGGCACCGTGCACTAACCGTAATGGCACATGGGGGGCTTGTAAGCAAGCAGTTGACACAGCAGCAGTATTGGGCAGAGCAGTCAGTCAAAACTAACTGACGTCGACATACGACCAATTAATTAAACTGTGCCTTGTTCCCTGATGAAACAACTTTTATATGTAATTTAATTTTATAAACTTCATGATAAGAGTTTAGTTCATTAAAATTAATGCAGGCTTTCTTAGAAAATTCTAATAACTGATGAACTGATAGAGAATTTTCGAGGCCGGCAATGATCAGCCCCATCTAGCATGCTGTGAAGTCACAGTCACAACAATTAACTGAATTAACAAATTCAACCAGTCCCCATGACTTCTGCACAACTTTGCCATTTTGTCCAATCATCATAGTTTCAGCAATCATGGCTGTTTGTTGCATAACGACACCAAACTCAGACATGTGCAACACGAACATCAAACATTCATCAACAAGACCGTGCAAAGCAATTTCCTGATGTTCTGCACAACAGCACGGGTAAATTATTTTGCACCTTGTGCAACACTGTGGAGGAGCATAAAGGACATCAATTGACAATTTTCCAACACAAAACACACAAAGAATGGCTGAGACACACGGACAACAGACAAGAGAAATCACCATGACAGAGGCTGTGACATCCAGATCAGCAAATGCTGACAGAATCAACATGTATTAGATTAAATATGTATGGTTAGTGGTAACGTTAGTGTCGTATAAATCACTAACTCACAACAGAATGGTTTAATTCTCACTGAGACAAGCTGCCATTTGAGTTTTTATGAGTTATACAAAAAATACAAAAAAAACCCCAACTATGTTTGTAATTTTCACTTGTTCCCGCAGTGTTTTCAGAAAAGCTGTCGTAAAATCAGACAATTTAGGCCCAACAATCCCCTAAAAAGCCCACAAAGTCCTGCAGGGACTGACCAATATTGAGAGTGTAAAAAATCTTATACCTAAGCATCGTCTTTTTTACATAAACACATGACATAAAGAAACTGTGTTGACAAGGAACACCTCCTCAAACTGCATCACCACACTCATCCTCAGTCTTCATGCCAAAAGCTCATAAATAGGCCAATACCTAAAAGACAGCAAGTTTTATATCCAAGGACGAGCAGCCCACTGGTTTCCTGAAAAGATTTTCAGGATAAAGACAGAACCGAAACTGCGACATAAAATGACTGCGCTCCAAAATCTTTAGACATTTAGTGCAGTTGTAAGACATCACACAGGTAGATATCTAGACCGTACTGAAGGGTAAGACACAATCTGACCATCGCTGGGGCGCAGTGCTAAAAGTGCCTGTTCTCCACTTATACACATCTGTGCCTGTGTATAAAAGCTCAGAGAGCTTGCAGAACATAGCAGATTCACTGCTGGGGGGTGGGGGGAAACAAAAAGAACCAAAAAGAGAGGATTCAGGAGTTGGTTCACTAGTGGTGGGCGTACGTCACGAACCAGGTTACTTAAAAGTACCTGTCCTCTGATCATCAGTGGTAGTGGTAACCAAAGGTGGTTTTGCTGATGCTAACGGTACAACAACGGTCTCTTCGCTTCTAAGAGTGGCAGTAATGTTGGCTTGCTGTTCCCGGCCTGCATTTAGTAACCTTAGATTGACTTTTAAACCTCTGTTTTGTCATCTTCTGACTCTGATTGTGTTCTCTTTGTGTACGTCACTAAGACTAGCTGCCGACAGAGAAAAGGATGAGGGTGAGAATAGAAACCAGTGAGCGACACATAGTGTCCCCAGGAAAGCCTATTTAGTGCCCCCAATTCCCCCTGGGAAATGCAGTTTTTTGGAGGGCATTAATCGCCTGCAGAACCTGACATGGAGGGGCAGGAAAAAGTACTGTCAGCTTTTGAGAAGTGCTGCTGCACTACAATAAAATCAGGGTACACCAAAGAGTTAAATGTAGGAGTGAGGGTACCGGCCCACTTAAAGCACTGGTGGAGGGGTGTATGACACATTATAGGTTACCTTCTAATTAGTTTTGAGAATATAAATGTCAATTCAAATCTGTTCAAACTCTGCTCTGTGAGAAAGTGACAACCTTGATGCAGACAGAAGCGACGTAAACAATCTCAGTTATAGACTCATCTGCAATATGTGAAACTAGAGATAGCAAAGTATCGCCCACTCCTATCTAGTAAAGATTTAAGTCCAGCTGTTCGTTCTGATGTCTCCGGCTCTAAATCGCCGCTATCGCCCCGCTCTGCCTCTCCCCCACAAATGAACAAAACGACCACAAAACTGCAATCACATAACTGCAGAAGCAGGGAGGAAATGGGGCTACACGGAGCAAACACCCACTCTCACTCCAGGAGGCTCGCTGACCTCTGAATGGCATAAACCAGATGTTGCGCGTCTGTGATGGGAGAGCGGAGACGCTGAGGAGCTCTCTCGATTGCTCCTCACCGGCAGACAGCGAGCTGCCATCGCTGTGCAGCCGCTCATCAAGTGAAGGGGCAACTGATTACTGAACTGACTCCAAGTCCCACACAGAGAGAGAGTTTAGACTCATGTGGAACAGTGTGCTGCAGACGATCTTTGATTTCAAGAGGACAATGATAAACTTGAATTTCAACAGTCCTATTTTCTAAATCAGTGTTTTTGTATCTCTGTAAGTCTGTAGCATGGAGGTGGCACTTTGATTGGACATCCTGTGATGCTGTAGGGTAAGTAGAGCTTTCTGGTAGGCCATAATATAAATGCAGCAAAACACAAACACCCACACAGAGTGAAAAAAAACAAAAAGGGCAAGTTTCTCGAAACTTAACCTTGCAGCTAATGGAGCTCAGCAGGGAGATAAATGGTGTGTAGCAGACAGAGGAGTGGGCTGGGTTTGTCTGTCTGAAGATCCCAGAGTGGGAGCTGAAATAAACTGAGATGAGCCGAGCCAAACTGAGCGGAGGCGTAACAGTCATCTGTCCCCGACTGAGCCCACAACAAAACTCCATCACGGCTGAACAGGAGGAGAAATGACTAAACAGCAGCTGTCTGGAGGAGAGAAAGGACCTGGAGAGCAGCTGCATAGCTTTGTTGGAAGGGGAGGGGGTTACAGAGTTTTCAGGTTAATCTGAGCACAGTTTTGACTTATCGTCTCTGCGGAGCAAGCTTCCCATTATCAGCCCTGTGAAGTGTTTGCACAATTAAAAGCTAATTTTCTGTCTCTTCTTGGCCGCCTTGTTAGAATGTGAATTAATGTGTGTTTGTGTATTAGATCCCAAGAATAGCAGCCAAGAAAATGTCACACATCAGCATCCTGAAGCGTGGGGCAGAGTTTTCTGGATGTTGAAGGATGGAGAGTAGGGCTTGGATACGCTTGCACAAAATGTTTCAAACACCGAGAGCAGGGCCAGCGTCATCAACCAAAGCCTCGTCATTAATCTGCTTCCAAAGTATTCATGAAAAACCGAAAAGTCGCACGGTGAAATGAGTCCACAGTAACCCAATCACCAGGACATTCTCTCCAGCACTCACCGTGGTCATATTTTAAAGCCGGTTTTCCAACATTTTATTGTTGTTCAACTTTATTTTCGCACTTTTTGGTTTCATTTATTAGAATCTAATTCATACAGAGGCCTGCTGTTTATTTGGGCTGAGACAGAGAGAGAAAGATGGTATGATCTTACATGTGCCCTCCATTTGTCTGCCCACGTGTTTGCTCTCCAAACACTCCAATAATGAGCATTTTAATAAGACCTACACACACACACACACACACACACACACTCTTGTGTGTCCAAATCTGGTGATGAAATAGGAGAGCTGCTACTAAAGAATAGTTAAATTAATGATAATATTTTCCCCATTATGTTAAAAGCCAGAGCGCAGTACTTCATCTTCTGCGAGTGTGTGTGGTGAGGGTGTTGTTGAGGGGTCTGCAGATGGCAGGGCTGCTAATGAAAAGAAGCGAAGGTACCGGCAAGACACTGTAATGTCTCTGTAATTATTGGCAACCACCACATGTGGAGGAGGTGTTGTTAGCCTCTGTGGATTTATGCTCGCCTGCAGAGGTGTTGCTACATCCATGCCAAATCTCCAGAACAGTGCAGAGGGTCCTGCTGCAGCTGATGTGGACATCCGCTGTACTGAGACCACACGTCAGCCAGTGTGAGTTCAAATCCTCTGCCGTAAATAAAAGAATGTAGGCACAACTACCATTAGTTATAAAATGATTTCACTGTGGTTTCATACTGAACACAGTAAATATTAGACCTGTATCATAAATCAACAAACACCTAAAGCTTGAAGCTATTTCTATACATCCATGTTTGATATTCTTCTTCCAGATAAATAAAGAGTTGAACATTTCTTATGTAACATGTCTGTGATTTCTAGTTTACAAAGACGATTACATCTTTCAGGACGTTACCATTTTCTGAAGTCATTAACTCAATATTGTGGATATAACATTTTGTGCTGTACCACAGTCCAAAAAATGCTCTGAGCTCTAACGGGTGCCAAGAGATTGATTCTGTTAAAGTGAAAAGTTTTCCCAATAGATATTTGGTTACTTGGACTTAAAAACTTCTTGGTATGCAGATAGCAGAGAGAAAAAGACAGATTTGGGATCAAGTCAGGAAGAAAAAAACAACAGTGGACAGTTCAGTCTTTGACTGAAGTCGAGACAGTTTAGTCCTTGACATGAGCGGTGAACGACGGTGAATGTTCGCTGTTGTTTTCATTCGTTTTTTTAAATTATTTTGGACTTCTTTTTGTGCAGAGATGTCCCAAATAAACTGACAATTTTTTGCATTGATTTCAGCCTGTGAATCTTTTTGCTGCTGTCCAGCCCAGTTGTATTGGTGTGCTGGTATCTCCTCTGCCGTCCTTTCTTGGTTGTCCATTGTACCGATGCACCAAAGATAAATTTTTTTGTTGCTCTAAGTAAGCACAGTTTCACAGCAGCCCTAAGACTCATACCAGTCCCTCCAGAAAATCACGATCTTGTGATTGCAATAATTAATGCAAATTCAACGAAAGTCCACAATATCTGCGGGGGCTCGCAGTTTTTCAAAAAGCTTGCGATTTTTCGCATGCAACGTCATTTGAAACGTCATCAGACGCGTCATCAAATGGTGCTAATGTCATTGCAGTATGGAGAAAGGCTCTGTATTGACATAAGAATTGTCCCTTTGTTTAAATGCATACAATATGTGTTGAATTGATTCAAATGTTATGTTTACAGCAGATGTAGCTTACATGTTGTTTTACAGTCACATTGTCTGCTTTGAGAGCTACAATATTCACTCAGGATTTTTTGAAAACATTATTGGAGTCCATGTTTTGAAACTAATTCATTGTGACGGATGATTATTGGTGCTTTCAAAAGAGGGCATGTGAAATAATCACTTGTAATATGTAAACTGGTTTCAAACACACATGCATGCAAGTCCCTTAAAGTTCATTTGCCTCAGTTAATATGCCTAAAAAGTTTACAAAGTTGATCTATCGGCTGTAATGCAGGCTTTAAAACCAGGATAAGACAAGTACATCACACAGCATAACTTACTAACAGGAAAAAGTTCAGTTCATTCAATTCAGTTTTAGTTATAAAGCCCCGTGTCACAGATCAGAGGGCTCAGAGGGCTTTACAGCACATGACATCTATCTGTCCTTGGACCCTCACAGCAGATAAGGAAAAACTCCACAACAAAACCCTTTAACAGAGTATTTAAATAGGTATACATCGGTGAGCAATCATCCCTTCAAATATTTTCGGCACTGTGTTTTCTCTATGGCACTGTAAAAGTCTCGAGCTCTGTCTTATCTGACCAGGAACAGATGTAGCTGAAAGGTTTGTCTCTTGCAGCAAACCATAAATACGGCAGATTTTCCATCATCCTCACGGAGCTTTATCTCTTAATTCAACAGTATTATTATGATATCAAGAGCAACGCTGCCAGTACGCTGTGTAAACGTTGGTGCAATGCCGGGGAGTCCCGATGCCAGGCCTGGCCACAAATATCTGTGACTTCACCGGGCCTGGAGATCAGTGATCTAACGTTCATCTATAATGTTCATCATGTTTCACCTGCACACACAACTTCACAGGACCATCAAGGGGGAAGCAGAGGAGATGGGCCGGAGGAGTCTTTACGTGTTTTATTTGGAAACCTGAGCCCTCGCCGGTAATTGCCCAAAATGACTCTAATCGCAATTGACGGTCTGGCTTTCTACTTTGTCTGCACAAATTTCCAGTACGACGGGGGCTACGGTAACTCTGTTAAAAGTCTGGACGCAGAGACGCACACACTCTTTATCCATCAGGGCAGGACATAATGTCTGTCCTCCTTTTGTCCATTCACTATCCCGAGCTTGTCGGGTCCCCCTGCGTGTGTGTGTGATGATGTAGCCGGCCATTAAGCCAGACTGAGAGGGGGATAGTGCTCCTGAGGGGAGAGGTGGTGATTTCTGGCAGCTGTCTCGGCGTTGACAAGCTTGACGCGTATTTCATTCTGACATCACACACTCATCCACACAAACACACACACACAGGCACTCTCCTCAGAACAGAGCAGAGAGATGGAGCTCAGTATACATATTTGGACATTATTTTTTGCTCTCTGTTGTGGTGCGAATATTGCAGTGGTGTGTTTTTCATTTGGCGGGGAACAAAATGAAGTGAAAATGGACATTGGTTTAGTTTCCAACCACAGTTTTAAAAGGTCCACTGCAGTCTAGAAAAAGCAGCCCCAGACAATTTCAGAGTCAATCATTTCTAATTTGAAATTAAATTTAAGTGGTGGCTGACTCTGAAATAAAGATAAATGAACATTTTCTTCTGTGACGCTGGACGTGACAGCCTGAATCAAAGCAGGCAAATACTTTTAACGAGTGCATTTTACTGGTTTGGTGCAGGAATTCTTGTGTTTCAGATTGTGTTCCTGGCCGAAGGGTCTGTACCTGGCTCGTGGCCGGCTCCGGTGGCCAGGGCAGGCATGGCTCCTGCCGGCTGCTTCCTGGTTCCCCTCAGGCTGTGGAAAATGGCAGCGGGGCGTCAGAGTAGTGAGCTCCTCGGCAGCTCTCCCAAGGGACCGGCTGAATGTGAGGACAGGCTTTATGCCATGGAGCCCTGCAAGAGAACAAGATTTTAGAGCCTACTTGTCAAATGGCAGACTGGCCGCATGCACGTGTGTGTATGTGTATGTGTGTGTGTGTGTGTGTCAGTCAGCTACTGTGTTCTGTGTTATGGGATCCTGTAGCTGCCTGTAGCCATGGATATGGATACCTACCATACTAGCAAATATATGCACTCGTGTGTAGGTGAGCCAGCGATTGACAGTGAATGACTCGCTGAGTGTGTGTGTGTGCGCTTGTGTGTGTTGACAGTACGTTCACAGTTGACTCTGGGTGTTTACAACCCAACACTTTTTTTCTAAGCTGCTGAACATCCTGCTTTGTACGTGAGCCAACATCACCTCAGCCGGCGCCCATATATACGCTCAGAGACACAAATGCATCACACACACACACAGACACGGTCACACACACACACGCACACACACAGCTATCCCACACTTTATTCGGCGTCCAGCGGAAACAAGGGAAACTTTATCCGCTGAGGGGAAAGTAAGCAAGCGAATGCAACAGACCTGTGAAAAATCAAACAGGCGTGGAAAAGCATCGCTTCGTAAATAATGGCGCTCAACTGGAAAGCCAGATAGAGCAGGAACAGGAAGAGAGGGGATGTAGAACACAAATTATAAGCCTGTGGCTCATTGAAATCTCCCCCTGCAGCGGACGAACATGTGCCGAGACACATAGTAGCATACAATAAACTCCTTGACCACAACAGGAGGAAAATGGATAATGTGAATTCGTTTGGATAGGAAAGCCTGACAGGTTTGAGTGCAGAGCAGAGATGCAGAGTTAAAGGTTGTGTTTGGGACACTCAGAGTATTAATAAACCTCTGTTTGCTCTGTAAAGATATGGAGCAGTAATGGCGTCCCGGGCAGAGAATCAAGTCACACTATATCTCTGTGAGTTGTAATCAGAGCTTCTTTGTGGTTTGTTGTCGTAAACCGGTCCAGCCATGAGTGCATTTTCGTACATGTGTATATGTGTGTATCCAACTGGCTAGTTGGTTATCACCACTTTGCAGGAGACAGCACTGTTAGCTGCTAGCTAACAATGTAAGCTAATAATGGTGTCCAGACAACTCATACGCTTTGAAGACTTGGAGTCAGACTTAAGTCAGAAAAAATACTTCACTTAAACTTGATTTAAACTTGACTAACCCGAGACGTTAAATGCTTTAGATTCCATATAAACCTGACTTTACCTCAAACTTTAATTTGAGTCTCACGTTTAATAAATCCTTAGAAAAGGATAAATAATCAGGTAGAACCTGCACAGCCACATGGTTTTTATATCTAAGTTACTGGGCACTGAAAAGACTTGACTATGTCCATCCATCCATTTTCAACCGCTTCTCCAAAGCCGAGTCGCGGAGGCAGCAGGTTAAGTGAAGTATTCCAGACGTCCCCCTCCCCAGCAACGCTTTCCAGCTCCTCCTGGGGGATCTCGAGGCGTTCCCAAGCCAGACAAGATAAATAATCCCTTCAGCTTTTTCTGGGTCTGCCCCGGGGCCTCCCACCAGTTGGACACCTCTAACAGGTCTTAGCTATGCAAGAAGTAATATTAACAATTGAGCAGCAATTAATCGATTAGTTGTCAACTATTAAATCAGCTGCCAACTAACTTGAGTAATTTTTTAAAGGAAGAAAAGTAAAAATTCTTTGACTCCTGCTTCTTAAATGTGACTATTTTCTGGGGTCTTTCCTCCTTAATGAGTACCTTTGTGTTGTGGACAAAACAAGACATTTGAGGACGTCTTCTTGGGCTTTCAGAAACTCAATTTGACATTTTTTTTTTTTACCATTTCCTCAATTAATCAAGAACATAATCAACAGATTAACTGACAATGAAAGTAATCATTAGTAGCCCTAATAAACAACTTTGAAATCAAACTGCAATGTCAATTTAAGGTCACCTTTCAGACACCTGCAAGACTCGTCATCTTGACATCTGGACTTACAGTTTGCTTAAGAAGCCTTGACTTTGACTTAAAAACAGGTTACATACAATCCAACCACAACATCGTGACTGCTGTAGTGTAGCTTGCAAAATACTGGAGTTAAGAACTTGTCAGAGCTTCAGCCTGAGTATGAGTTGTTACTACAGGGCGGAAAGAGGCTGAAATCTATGTGCGGGTAGTTGAGCTGTCTCAGTGGATGCCCTGGGTGCCAGGCAATGGACCAGTCTCGGGCCTTGCCTCAGTCACAGCCTTTAAAAGGTCTTCTCAGTTTATGCTTTATTTACCACGGCCTCTTTCATATGACCACTAGAAACCTTGACAGGTTTCTGAGTGTAGCTGCCACCAGCACAAATTCTTTATCTGGGAAAAGGGAGAATGGAAAACAATTAGGTCTGAGCCTTTGGTTCTTTACAGCGTGCAGTTTAATGATCCATTATATGTCAGCTCCCATGTGCTGCGGCTCAGTCAGACTCAGTTGCCTAAACTGTGGAGCCTTGGGGTCCTGTTAGTTTCTCCCTTTACTGCGAGAGAATGCTCAAAACAAACACCAGCAGTGAGATAAACCACATTCTGCATCTCCCATGTTGACAAGTGTTGTAAAAACTCTGGGCGGATACTGAGTCACAGTGTGCTATGGCTGACTCAGAACCACTTGGCTGGAGACAGGGACAGCCAAGACACCTGCGCCCTTCCAGCTCATTGGGACCCCCATCAATGGTTAGGCGGTGTTGGCCACACACACTTGAAGTTTCAAACGCTGTGACTTCACACCCATCTCAGCGGGCCGAGAAGTGGACCGGAAATTCATTACAAATGTGTTTTCTGTCAAGAATGTCTCACTCAGCCCCCACAGTGAAAGCTGCACAGGAGTGACTTATTTCCTGGCGTTTTGCCCCACATGTGTGTACAAACACACGCAGAGGTCGAGGCTCAAAGCTGCCAAGATGACAGCCCACGTAGCAAAATGCTACCACGCCTGTCTGACATACTGTGATGTGAACTCACCTCAGGGCCCAGCAGACCCCAGGTGGAGCCTTGTGGAAAAAGCATCTAGAACAATGCAGTCCAGAAGATGCCTGAGTGTGCAGGTAAGCAAGCCATTAAGAGCATATCAGAAAAAGATATTTTTCTTCTGGATTGAGATGTACAAAATATGGTGCATTCATCAAACAGCACTTAAGAAAGGATCGATTTTCCACTGTGAGGAGGTCTGGGATTCAAAACCCTGCTACGATGTCACGCCAGCGCCAAATTGTACGCCAGATTTGTCAGTCGTTTGCATGAGCTTTGCATGAGCATAAAGAACGAGCGAAAAACCTGGCGAAATCGGGGTTCAGTGCTGTTCAGCTCTTTGTATTCTTCAATAAAACAGGTTAAGAGGACCGGCAGAGAAGGGCAACGGCGCCTCGAGCAGTGACCACAAAATCTCTCCAGCAGGCCGGATTGAACAGGGGACCGAACCTAACAGCCACTGCGCTCGTGCCAAAAGAGCTGACCCGTGCTAAATCAGTTCAGTGTTTCAGAGAGAGGGCTGCGGCACGGTTTTGTCATAAGACTTTGTGATTGGAATGACAGACACACGGGAAGACAAGGGACATGAATACTCTTTAGGTATGCCGCGCTGTAATATCAGTCTTCGCCTTTTGTTGCATCCAAAGGGGAATGACCACATATTCCCCAATCTGAGGAAGGATCCATCTTTCCGTTTGAGGAGCTTTCTGAGGGCCAGGAAGCATGTCGCACAGTCGGGAACACCTGGGACTTTTTAAAAGGCCCGAATGGATCATTACAGACAGACTTAAAGAAACATTCCCCGCTGTCAGAATGCTCTAACCATGTCTGTTCAGATCACACAATATCAGATGGTCATGAGGGGAGAAAAGGGACACTTTGCCATGTGGACAAGAGATGGGACACGCTTAATTGCAGTGAGATGTTCCTCCCTCTACCACTGAGTAGAAGACGTCTTGAAATGGTTCTGCCGCCATCTAGTGGACACTTTGACTACTGCGGGGAGTGTCAACCCTGAAAACCCAGCCGAGACACGACCTGAGGCACCTCTCCCCTACAAAGACCTGCATGTATGGATGTCAGGAGACGCTGTCTGTGTCTGCTTAGCCTTGTTCTGAGTGTGAAACCTGAGGTTGAATCAGTATTTAAAGAGAAAACAGCCCGGGGTGATGGATGGATACGTGGATGGATGAAAACAGGGAAGTGTAGAAGACTGTTATTCTTCCTCTCTTTTCAAAAACAAGCCTATTCATCCAGCCGGGGGGGAGAACACGGGTGGAGCCGTCTGACTCTTAGCTGGATGTTGATGAAGTTAGTGACGGGAATAACAAGAGGTCAATGACTGACAGTGAAAGAAAAATGGAGGACCTGTCATTTTTGAGGGCCTGTTAACAATTTTGAAGTCTTTGCTTCTCTTCCTTCAAAGGGTCGACTGGACGGTGGAAAGATCGCCGTTCAAACTGCCAGAAGGGAAAAACAGGTCACGCTCTGAAGGGTAACAGGGTTCACTAAGTGGAATAGTTCTACTTCTAACTGGACCTGGACAGAGAGGTGCTACAACAGGACACAGCAGAGGTCAACTCTGCCATTCAGCACCACTAATACCTCCCCAAGGTGCTGCTCAAGTGTTGGGTTTTGTGTCCTGGATTGTCCCACATCAAGTGACAGGAAGGTCAGCTACTGGCCGGGGTTTTTACTGGGCCACCATGAACGACACTGATCCTTCTCAACCCATGACAGACACCCACCCAAAGCCACCCCTGTCACACCTGCTCTGGTTACGGCTCGAAGGACCCGTTTGCTCCAAAGCGAGCCACCAGCTTCGACGTCTGCTGATCCGCTCCAGTCTGATGAGTTTATCTACACGGGTCCTCTGTGAGACGATAGAAGATCTATTTGGCAGCCCGCGGGACACCTGCTCGGGTTACCAGTTCTGTGCTGTCTGTTGCAACATTGTGAGGCTTTGGTTCTGCACTTATCTTGGTCTTTAGGAAAATGAGGGAGATCAGGTTTTATTGCCCGATGTGCTGCTGCTTTTGTCTTCATGGATCTCTCGAATCTTGAGCTGATGTGTGGAGCTATTTTCGCCCTCTCAAATCTGTCAGAAGTCAAGCTTTGTTCGGGGTTTCTTCTGATAAATGAAGCCAAAGTTTAGGTGTGAAACTGTATCTAAATGCGATCATCCATACAAGAACTGTGCCTAAATAATACAGCAAGATTTGATTTAAATAAGGGATTAGCTTATCAAAGAACATGCAAGGTTGCCAGCTTTTGGTACTTGATAGAATCCAATACAACAGCCCCTTTTCCACTGCAGGAACTTTTATCATTTACCCAGGATTTTTAAAAACCTTGGCGCGTTTCCACCGAAATTACCCGGGGAAAAAAACTTTCCCTCAACCCCAAACTTTCCCTGAAAAGATAAGATAAGATATCCTTTATTAGTCCCACAGTGGGGAAATTTCCAAAAAAGTACCTAGTAGCGGGGTAGGACTTTTCAGATCCCCCTGAATTCTTGAGGGGCGGGGCTGCGTGCTGAAGAACGCTGATTGGTGGAACACACACTTGCAGCATTCCGCACTTCCGTGCCAGTGTGGCTGCAAACTTTATTTCATTTCTACAAGCTTCACTTCGTTTGTGTTTTGATCATTTGGAAAATGGAGAATAGAAGAGAAGCTACGAGAAGTGGACAGACGATGAGGTCCAGGCTCTTTGGAGCGTATTTGCCCAGGAAGAAATTCAGCGGGACTTCAAGCCGGCAACTCGAAACAGCTGAGTCTATGGAAGATGGTCGACAAGCTGGCGCCAAAACAAACTCGTGAAAAGTTGAAGAAACTTAAGCAAGATTATAAGAAGCTTCGGGCGTTCACAGTTGTCTTTGCTAATAACGCCTGTCGTCTTTTCCGTGAAAAATCACATGGTTTTATATGTGATGTAGTAAAGCTCGACTTCAGCATCCTCCATCCTGGCGTACTGTGTCACACAAATGATGATGCGGGCTTGTTGGTCACCATTTATGGCGTCATCGTGCTTGTTTGGCCCTCAGCTTCAGCTGATTTGATACATTTTCCAGAGCTTTGAGGTGCGATGGAAACACAAACCACACAGATTACCAGGAATTCTTTTACCCAGGTAAATAAATTCCTGGAAATAAAAGTTCCTGGGAATGTTGATGGAAAAGGGGCTTGTGAGCACATTTTGGTATGGGACAAGAACTTTTTTTAAAATTAGATCCAATAAAAAAAAATCCACCTTGCCTGTGCCTACCTCCAATCAACTTCTATCCGAGCCCACTCCCAGCTACTTTGTAATCCTGCACCATGAATCCAAGGCTACAGACTCAGCTAAGTTATTAAATATACTCTGTGTATTTAACAGCTGCATGTTGAAGGGTACGCTATCTTGTTTTTGCATGTTCTTGTGTGCCCGCATAAAGGTCAACAGCAGCAGCAGAAAGCACACAATCTTCCAGCTCACGAAACAGGCCTCCAAATATTTGTCCTGTGATGCTGCTTAGAGAGATAAAGGAAGAGTCTGACGTGACTGAGGAGACGTAAAAAAACACGCACTACCATGTGGATTATAAAGAAACAGCACAGTTGTTCCTTTTATGGAAAACTATGTTCTTTTACTTCAAGCTCCATTGGTGAGCTTCAGCGTTGGGGGATTGGTATGGGGTAGCTGTGAAGACAGATTGGATGTAAAATCAATTTGTATTTCAGCTACTCTACATCATATTGGCTTGTAGGAACCACAAAGTGCAAAGTCAGACAGACAGAAGTAGATAGAGTTACAGCCACATGCACACAACCATACATGACACGATCATAAGAGTATAATTGCAGTGTATCCAACTGTGGTAAAGGCGAACATTCATTTACACACAGGCACACGGTGGAACTACATTTCAATGGGCTGTGCATAATTGCAGTGTATTAAACCGTGGTGGAGGGGAACGTTCATCCACATGACATTTTGAAACTGAAATACCAAGAAAAAAAAAAAAGAAAAGAAAATCGAAAATCCTCCTGATGCCAGCGCCGCACAGGCAGCCCTTTGCCTTTTCTGTTTCTTCTGTGGAAAAACACATTGTTGAATAATGTCTTTCTCCTGCCTCGGCTAAGCACTGCCAAAATGTCACCACGTCGATTCCTATTAAGCGTGAGGCGCGTGACGCTGGCGGGACAGGGCTGTGTTTTTCAGGCGTGTGCCATACGACTTCTCGTTAATAGCCGTTAGCTTTACGAGGGATTGGGGCTGCTTAAATTAAGACTCAGTGGTACCTGGCACGGCTGATGTTCCTGGAATGACTGGCTGCAGTGGAGGAGCAGTAATAGCGATGAGCAATAGGAAGAAGTATATTCGTGCAACTGAAGAGCATATGGAAACAGATTAGGGGAGCAAATGTGGAATATCAGTGAACGCCATTAACCCGTGACGAAGAAAAGTGCATATCAACAGAAACGGCTTCATCCAATGTGAGAGGGCTGACGGAGAAATGGGAAAAGTGAGCTCTCTTCTCTTGGTCTCAGGTGGGATTATTTCTGACAGCTCAGAATCAGCCCGCTGCCACGTGTTGCTCATAAGCGTCCAGTCTTTCCACATAAAATACATCTGCTTATGTGTATGTACATGTGTTGTTAGCACGTACACACACACACACACACACACACACAGATATAAATCTGTGTTTGGGTCAACCTGTCTTTCCAGAGGCATGAAGTCACTGGCTGGAGGGTTTCATTGTGCTTAAAAAAAACGCATTTAAGAGAGACGTATCTAATTTACAAGAGAAATGGAAAGATGTTTCAGGAGCTCAGGGCTCACTGATATGGAAGGATATGAGTCAGGGCGCTCAGAGAAAATCAAAGGTGACAGACTGCAAGTCTCTTGTGTAGCAGATATTTATTACAGGACAATGAATGTCTGGTGGATGTGTCAAACTAAAGCTTTACAACTGCGCTGTCTCCCAAACGCAGAAGCAGACATGTAGACACAACCAAAATATAAAGCAACAAACAAACTCACTTTGTCCTTAAAATACTCCTGCAACCACAGAAACACTTCAGCACGACACTAAAGACATTCTTTAGGTTTAAGACACAAGTCTGATCCAACAAAGACGCAGATACACGACTAAAACGAGTCATAAAAACAACCAGGAAAAAGGCACAGGGGACTTACCTGGACACTTTTCTTCCTGCAACACAGACACAGCTTCACACGCAGCAGCGGGCACCGACACTACACTATTACACTGTACGCAGACTAAATCCTCCCATACAGGAAGACACCCGCCCACCAGGTGTATCAGCGCACCTGAACAGACCTGAAACTCAAGTTTCTTTTGCTGCCTGAGGCGCTCCCGGTGCTCCACCCTCCTGCTTTTTGATCTCACACTACAACTCAATTGTAAACAGAAGTGTTAACCAATGTGACCCTGGGAAAAACAGGATCCGTCTCTCCCAGGATGTGGATGTAAACATAAAGTTAAAACCTTAAAAGACTCCAGAAGTGTTGCCACTGGCCTTAAACTATTTCTGATCATACAACAATCTGACTTTCCCTCTGATACGACAGCATCTATCCAGAAGTTATAATATATGTTATAAGAACTCTAGTAAACAGAAATTATAATTAACAAGATTAATTCACTATAATTCATTATTAAATTTATTTGTGTAACGGAGCAGCACACAGACCAGATCTGTTGCTCACTGTACCTGCATCCTTTCATAATGTGGTGACACCAAACGACCACTAGATGGCGCAGTCAGCTCAGTAAATATCTCCAGTCCACACTCTGTGATGAAAACAAACTATTCTGGAAGTTAGCAGACTGAGCAAGTCTCCATGGTTGCTTGAGTGTGTGGGTATTTGTGTGTGCAGCTGTATGTGTGTGTGTTTGTCTCTGTCCCCGTCGTGACCTCAGATGTGCCTCAGGGTGCCAGTAAAGATGGGCACCAGTAATCTCATCCTCTGCCAGCCAGGGTCCCATTATTACTAAAACCAATGAGGGGCCCCGCGGGCTGGCGGCAGGCTGCCATATACACACACACACACACACACAGCAGCTTGTTTTGTTTCTGGTGGTTTGGTAGTTCAGGCTGCACACAGACCTAAAAAACATCTATTATATATCACTAAGAAATGAAACTATTATGCAGCAGCTTCCCATCACACCAACACTGACTGTTCTTCACCAGAGCTGCTTCCTCACTGATCGTTAAAGAGTTGATCAAACAGCTCTCTTTCATGCTTTCCATATGCTATTGTGCTATATGAGAATATTATGAACTGTGTCGTGCTCCAGGTCTGTCTTGGACTAGAAGAAATTATATCTCAAGAGAATTAAATAAACTTTATTTTACTCGAGGTATCAATGGCAGCGCAAAATATATTTACTCTCTGAAACTTGAGTAAATTAGCTTGATTTCTTTTAAAATCATGGGAAGAAGGCACTGAGCAACGGAAGAAGTAATGACCCCAAAAAATTAGCGAAAAAATTAGAAAAACAAGAAAAAAATGAAACAAAAGTTAAAATCAAACAAATAAGGAAATGACTTGGAAAGAGTGCTTAAAAAATATAGTAATAATTATTATAATTCTAATTACATTATAAATATTATTCAATAATTGTATTTTGTATTCACTTTATTTTATTTTCATTTTACTTTTTATAATTCTAACAATAATTTTAAAATGCAATGATAATAATAAGAGGAAAAATAAATATAGTTTTTCCCTATTTGTTTTCTTTTTTCCTAGTTTTTTTTTTAAGTCATTTTCTAAATCTTTCTAGAAGAGTGTTTAAAATTTATAATGATAACTTTAAAATACAATAATGATAATTATAAATATATTTTTTCCTTGCTTTTTTCTTTTTTCCCCCCATAGCTTTTCATTTAAATAATTTATATATAATTTGTTTTTGAAAGAAATTGAAACTTAAAAAAAATTAAGAACAGAAAATTAGTAAAAACAAAAAAAAGTAATTAAATTAAATTTTGTTTTTTCCTTTTAATATATATTTATATATATATATTTTTTATTTATTTTTTCAATTTGTGGGACTTGTCTTACCAAGTTGCTCATTGCCATTTTTCCCATTTCCCAAGAAATCAAAACGAGTGAATTAAGAACAAGTTATTTAAAGGAAAGAAACGCAAGTTACACATAATTTTTCATTGTAATTATAAATAATAATTACAGATATTGTTATTTTCTAACTTTTTCCTTTTTCCCTATTTTTAAAATAATTTTCAAATATATTTATTTTTTATTTATTTTTGCAATTTGTGGGATATGTCTTACCAAGCTGCTCATTGCCTTTCTTCCCATGTTTCTGAAAGAAACTGCTCTAATTTTCTCAGAGTTCAAAGGTTTAAATACTTGTGAAGGGTGTCTGAAAGCAGCACAACAAAAGTGATGTCACTCCAGGTTTCTAAGGGTTAAACAACAGGCCTGTTTCATAGAAGATATTTTGCCACGTCACAGCAGGAACAGCACAGGTGTAAATAAATAAAAATGAATGATGGCTGATGGCTCATACTGCACACACTGGCTCACTGTCGCTGTGAAACACTGTGATGCATTATATTAGATTATTTATAAAAAATAACTAACACATGATGAAAATAAACAATCATCAGCTGCATTGTACTTCCTTGTCTTAACACCTCTTGCACCTCTTTGTCCTCCTCCCATCTCTGTCCTCTGGTTCCCATGCACACACAGCAGCTCTTTGTCTCCTCCTGACCCATTAACAGTGAGAGGAGACCACAGTCACTATCAGTCGCCACTCACACATTCCACACTGTCTCTGTCCCTGTCACACACACACACACACACACACACACACACACACACACACACACACACACACACACACACACACACACATTCACAGCATGCAGGGTCGCCATGGAATTGTTAATGACCAATTCAATTAATCCCAGACATGAAACGGTAATTATCCTACAACAGAGGGACAGACACACAGGAGGACGGACGGACTGTGTTGGTGGTGCAAGCAGCAGAGGAGCAAAACACACTTTGCTTAATCAAAAAATATCATAATGTGAGTGCTTTACTGCTTCACTTACAGAGTATATTTATTTATAGGGAGGGGAGAGGCCGCTGCATTAATCCTCTATACAAACACTACTATGTAACTCCACCTTCCTCTGACATTAATTAGATGATGACGGATTTTCAGATGAGTGATCTGAGCCGCAAATAGCCCTGCACCTGCAACGGCAGGCACAGAGAGAGAGAGAGAGAGAGAGAGCAGCAGGTAGCCATAAGCCGCACTAATCTGGAAGTCCTTCTAAATGCCAGTGTTGCTGGGTAACCTACATCCTCACCAGATATTGCTGGAGTGAATTACTCCACCTGGAGTGCGCAGCAAAGGGGAGAGAGACACACAGAGACAGAAAGAGACAGCTGGTTTGACAGACGGACAGACGGACAGATGGGATCAAACTGATAAGGAAGCAGTGATGCAACAGACACGGAGGCCGACAGGGTATAGTCGGGCCGACACGCCTCTGCTACGAGTTTACACGCACACCTTGTGTGTGTGTTTACAGGGCATGTTAACAGAGCTGCAGCGGGAAGTGGAAGTGAGCCCATTAACAGATGCATAATTGATAGAGAGGGACAGAGAGTGAGAGGAGAGAGAGAATGAGATAAGGAGAAACAGCAGCAGGGAAAGGAGGATAAAGGAAGATAAGAGAGTGTTAGCTCAGTGGCGACATGAAAAAAGTGCACGAGGAAAAGAGAAGTGCAGAAGGAAAAGAGATGTAAAAACATACTCCCATTAGTCCCTCTGTAAGCTGCGCTCCTAGCCACACTAATGCTGTTTGGCCCACTTGGGGACAAAAATAACTCTGTTTTAGCATTCACTCATCACCGCCGCTAAAAATAATCCCCCGTGCTATCAACAAGCATTTGTGTTAAAATTGTGGAGTTGAGGCACGAAACTGGTCACGTCAGGCCAACTTCTGATCCAAGGCAGCAGGCCGGAGCAGAACTGGGTGTCATAGGAGCTAATATTAGCTCGCTGCAGAAAGAGCTGCACGCTGGCGGACATTAACGAACGAGGAATTACAGCACAGAAATGACAAAGATGTGTTGGTGGTCATTTAGAGATATCGCTGCCATTGGACAGTTTGGCCAGAAGATATCCCACTCAGTACGTATCTTAGCAACAAAACACAAGGTCTGTTTCCATCCATCTCTTTTAATGCGCATTTTCAATTTGTACATATAAAGAGGGTTCCTGGTCCGAACCTGCAGGAGCCCTTCTGTGCAGAGTTTGCATGTTCTCCCTGTGTCAGCGTGGGTTTTCTCCAGGTGCTCCAGCTTCCTCCCACAGTCCAAAGACATGCAGGTTAATTGGTGACTCTAAATTGTCCGTAGGTGTGAATGTGAGTGTGAATGGTTGTCTGTCTCTATGTGTCAGCCCTGTGATAGTCTGGTGACCTGTCCAGGGTGAACCCTGCCTCTCGTCCAGTGTCAGCTGGGATGGGCTCCAGCCCCTGCAACAGGATATTGTCGGTGAACCTTGTGAGTTGTAATAGAGTCAAATTTTGTAACATTACCTTTGTTAAATGCTGCTGTTGTCCCTGGCTTCATATGAGAAGAGGAAAAGTTTGCTAGCCGCTAGGCTAAACTATACAATGTAAAATGCCATAGGCTTGTGCTAAAAACATTAGCATGTTGTATTTGTGGGGAAAATGTGTCCAGATAAAGACAAGTGTTTGTGAATGCTGAGAGGCTGATTTGTGTACTTGTGTTGTTGCTATTAAGCCATGCTTAATGGTGGTGCTTTTGTAAATAATTGTTGCGCTGTCCTCTGCAGTGGGAGCTGACTGGAAAATCAGCGCCACCTACTGGTTGTGTCGATGAATCAACTCCCAATATTTGCGATTTTCTGAAAATTCTGATAAAATTTATGTTAAATTTGGATGGAAACCCAACTAGAGAGTCTTCAACCATGCTAGCAGCTGATGCTAACGGGACAGTTAGCAGTTTCATAAGAATGTGGTCATAAACCAAACTATTGGACAATTTTTGACATGACCAAAGTAATAATAATTCATCCTGAAGAGAACAAAATGCCTGACAACAAATGATCGTTTATATTACACCATTACAGCGTTTTGAACTCTCAAGTGTCGACTTCAAAACTCCAGTGCTGGTGGGGCCACATTTAACAAAAGAAGCCAAACATTTACAAACTTTACGACTCAAACAAATGTTAAATATTCTCTGAATGCAAACAGAACTTTGTCAACATTAACAAAAGTAAATACAATAACAAAGAATAAGTACACACGACTAAAGTTTAAACAGGACCAGACCTTCAACTTCAGCTTTTGCTCTCCATAACACTTACTGCAAAGCTGGTGCTACACACATCATGTTTTCCAAGAAAGTTCAGAGGTTTGATTTGCACTCCTGAGTTCTCCTGTGTCACCAGCAGGGCTCTGATCTGTGCCAAACAGGGAGAAGGGGAGATGATGGGAGCTCAGATAGCAGAGCCAGTGCCCCAGGACAGCCAGAGAGTGGGTGCCAGAGGGTCAAAGTCTGATACCAGGTTAGGTTACACCAACGAAGAGCCAAATATACATGCTGCCACGCTCATGAGATGGAAAGATAAACACTTAGGTGATAGTTTGAGACATGAGCCCCTCATCTTCTCGGCGAGTCCAACAGAGGTTTAAGTTACTCAGGGAGCAGAGTCAAAGCCCGGGGTTCAGATCCAATGAGCAGGTAGACATCTGTATCAGCTACTGGAATACAAAACCTTTATTTTGTTCGTTTCCTTTTTGGATATGCTGCATTTTCATTTGACAGTCCTATAGTGTGCTATGATGCAAAACATCCTGAATTAGTCAGGCTTAAAAACAAGCGTAATGGGATTATTTTCCATTTTATGCTGCTTCAATAGCCACAGTAAATTGAATCAGGTGTCATTTCCTTAATGCTGCAGTAATCTGTCTTGCTGCTAAAAGTTTGTGTGAAGAAAACTACAATATACAGTAGACTAATAGACTATATTCTAAAAGAGATTTTAATCTGCTCTTTCACACTGATTATGACGGAAATCTGTCTCCGTCCTTTAGTCGCTCACCTGCAACACGCAGGTGTTTAAACAGCACTGAGACTTTCTTTTGTTCCTTTGTGTTTTCACTATTTTCAACCCCGACAATAGAGCCCGAAGAGCCACGCCCAGCTCTCACAGCAGCACAGGTGCTCCTGGCAGCTCGGAGAGATGCCTAAAACCTGGGACTGACAGGAAAATAATGACCTAACCTTCATGTTTTGGCTTGGAAAATAAGACGCAAGCCGTCCCCTCCTGCTGTGACACAAAAACATAACTTGCAGCGACTGATAATCCCGGTGCTAAGCTGCTTATGATAGAAAACAAACAATTACTAGATGCCACCCAGCTGGTGATGTGGCATCGTTTTTACCAGGGAGTGGACTCTAGATGCTCTGAAGTGATTTGATGTTTTCAGGGGGGTCTGTTTCAGCCCAACTGCAATATAATTAAAATGTCCCATTATCAACTGATATATATCATGCATCCCTACTATTAAGGATTTTTTCCCATGAAAGTTCAAATATGAGTAAAATCATGAATGTTGTAATATACATTGAGCTAACTTTCCCTTTAATTTAAATTCCAAAACTGTACAATAAAATAACCACTGAAGAAGACATTTATTTAATTTATGAGAGTTTTAAAGTGAGGAGGAGAAGAAGACGTACTTTACAACCCTCAGGGAAATTCAATTTTTCACTGTTGTCATACACACAGGCCCGAAATACACACACATGCACAAACAGGACCTATACGTGCATTAAATGGAGAGTTGTCAGAGCAAGGGAGCTGCCTATGGACAGGCGCCCTGAGCAGGTGGGGGTTCGGTACCTTGCTCAAGGGCACCTTGGCAGTGCCCAGGAGGTGAGCTGGCTCCTCTCTAGCCACCAGTCTGCACTCCATATTTTGTCTGGATGGGCATTTAAACTGGCGAACCTCCTGTTCCCAACACAAGTCCCTACAGACTGAGTGACTGCCGCCCCAAAATCAGGACATTTTAATGCGTCACAAAGTCATGGTGACTTTCCCTGTACAGTCTTATACAGTGTAACTACTCATGGTCATAGTCAGGGACAGTTTGAGCAAAATATTCATTGCTGCAAACTGTTTTATCAGATTAGGACTTGTTTGCTGACCGTTATATGTGGTATAGAAAATGTGAATCTTTCTGCATCCTTCTGAATGATCCAGGTACCTGTTCTGCAACAGCACCCCTGGAGCAGATGACCGTATAAAGAAATCTGTTACAAGCTGACGTTAGCTTGTTGCAAAAGTAGAAAGAAAAACACTGGAAACAGTCTGAGGCCTGAGGTTTTTGCTCACAGGGATTACTTTAACCAACTTTTACCTCATTATTTGTACAATATAAACACACAACTCAATATATCTATCACACAAAATAAGAATAATAAAATATATTTGTAGCCAGTACCATTGTGGTGTCAGTTCATTCCACCTTTGACAAGCCTATAAGAGAATGATCTTCATCAGGTTTTAATTTTGGCTTTGGCGAGACACGCAGTCATTCAGAAAAAGAAATCTGAGAATCATTCAGCTTAATCAGAGCATTGTTTTACTCGGCTGTCAATATTTGTTTTATTTGTGCATGTAAGAAAAAATGAAAACTAAGTAGAGACAAGGAAAGGCTGTAATCATGAAGCCACAATTGTGGTTTTCTTGTGGAATGTGGCTTTTCTCACAAACAAACAGAGACAAAAATCGCAACCTCTTCAAAAACAGGATGAGATGTGTCTTTCAGCTGCACACAATAACAGCCACTTTTATACCACATTAATCATGCAGTAATCAAATCCTGCCATTATGTCAGACTTTTGTCTCTCTAGGGGCCACCGTGCCACCCACTGGAGCCTCCTCTTCCTACGAGCCACTGCACACACAGGGCACAGTCAAGCCCTCTGCCTCCTTCCTCCTGCCCGGGACACAAACACAGGTGTAAATCAGCCGTGGTGACGGCTCTCCCATCCGCACTGTTACTCACCCTGGCAGGAGAATTCCAAACCACTGAGCATCCTCAATGCTGCCTCGTCCTCAATCACACTCTTTCACCCTCCCACACAGTACCCGAGGACAGCCAAGGCCTCTTAAAAAGCAGTTATGAAAGGGGCAGGTTTAAATGATGTCTGTGCTTGTGAATAAGGGAGTAGTTATAAAAACAAAACAAAAAAGCAGTGAGAAAGTTGTGTTGAATACCAACGTTGGCCTGGGGAGATTCCACAAAGGGTAAAACAGACCCAGTGCCTCCTGTCCTCTGAAGCACTCCTACTGTTTGCTCACTACAAGCTGTCGCAGTAAGCATGGAGCCCACACTGTAACTAACTGCACTCCCTGAAGAAATATGATCATATTTTTGGGAAAATGAAACAGTGATTCCAGAGAGAAGCAGACAGGGGTCTACAGTCTGTGTTTGAAGGATATATCCAGGATGTCAAACTGACTCAGCAGCAACAACAGGTTCAAAAGACAAAGATAGTTAGAAGCTAAAGCCCAACTATAGGCTACAGATCACAGTGTAAAAGTGAACCACCACAATGCTGCACACACTGTGATGACACACAGCTGGTTGAATATGAGCAAAGTTTCCCTGCTTCCCTTCACTGGTTCCTGTACAGCAGGGTCGGTCTTTGTTTCACTGTTATAATCATTACAAAGCAAAAGCAGCATGTGTATACATTCAGTAGGCTATATCTTCAGTAGCTAGCTAGCTAACCCTACACTTTTCAGGGTTTGATTTTGGTTTTGGAAGAAACGTATATCTTTTTCCAACCTCTCCAGGTAACGAGTATCATTAATACACGACGTGCCCCAGGCACAACATTTAGCTCCAAATCCACAAAACCAGCCTGAAAATGAAGGAAATCTGAAACAATGGAGCACAGCTGTGTTGTTGTCGGACTCTGGTCTGAGCCGGCCTGATGCTACATTATGATCGGCCACTCTGCGTCCAGGGGCAGGACTTAGTGAAGGGTCAATTATTGCCATAATTTCCCAAGAGTATTAAGTACAAATGGTGGATCGAAACAGATCATTTTTCAAAAGAAGAAGCAGGTTAGGCCTCCATCCTCTGTCCTCGATCACTTGACCCGCAAATCGATTGAGACTTGCCATCTTGTTGGACGTCTCAATTTGTTAAATGCGTTCAGAGTGGTCGAGGAGTTGGACTAGACAACTAATGGCCCTAAATGACGACTATTGGTCGACTAGGAAAATTCTTAGTCGGGCCAGCCCTACAATATAAAAACAACCGTATCTGCTATTGGCAGAATTGTTATTTTAAACATCGGTATCGGCCCAGAATTTCAAAATCGGTCCATCATTAGAAAGAAACTATCATAACTGATGCTGATGGTAGAGATGGGAAGATTTCTGGATTCATGATTCGCGAGCATGCACGTCCTCTGACAACTAAAAACTGTTGTGTAATTTCAGAGCTGATGATGTGAAGATCAACTTTCTAATGTCACAATGGAGGGACAACTACGCAGGTTGATGTTAGCGCTGCTCATCGTGGACTATATTGCTGTCATTGTTCATTTGAGTCAAAGCATACAGTTTGAAAACGAGGCGCGGCTCCAACTAGAAAACAATGTTTTGATGCATTGGATGTGCTGAATGTGCATATTAAGGCAGTACAGGAGGAGGCGCACATTAATAATCCTCCAGGACTGTAACATGCTCATGTTTAACCCAAACAATGTGTCATGTGACTGCAGTTGCTTCAGATCCAGGTCGGAACACGTTCTCACCACAAACCAACAGCACCAGAGTTCGTTTGTAACCAGACTGAGACCACCTCTTCAAGAAGGTCTCTGTCTGGTTGTTTTGGTGCACACCTGAGTGTGATTGCTGTGTTCACACCTGCCCAAACGAACCCGATAAGGGGGCAAACAAACTTGAGTTTGATTGAACTGAACCAAACAGGGCAGGTGTGAAAGCACCCTAACATGGTTAATGAAAGAAACACGAGGCATACAGTGCCACAGTGGATGCAAGTGAATAACCCAATTTAATGCTACACAACATATCTTTTAAAAGAGAATTCAGAAATAGGTGCTATTTTACTTCTTTGCAACGTAAAAATGTGGTCACGCTTTCTTCATTTGTCCTCACATGGCCATTTAACCTGCACATCAAAATGGGAAAGAGCTTTGTTTACTGGCTGCAGTACAGAGAAGAAACAACTGCATTTGAAAGCAGACCAGTTGGACTGAAGGAGGACGATCACATCTTGATTCAGATACAAACTCTAACGGTCCATGTCTTTTCCTACACCCAGTCCTGCACCACTCTGTTTCTCCTTCACCCCCAGCAGATGAAGCCTCCATCACTCTGCCCCCTATTCTTCACATGTCCACTCCCCACTCTGTGTGGACATATGATCCCCTAAAGAGTAATGAAGCAAGTCCTCGAGGTGACCCAGACCTGACCCTGACCAGGACGCACATCTGACAGAGAGACAGATGGGCTGCAGCAGCCAACAGCTGAGCCCCGCACTGAGCCTAATGACACAAGGGAAGCTCAAGTGTGTGTGAATGCAACCTACACAACTCTGCATAGTAAGCACAATCACATGGCAGGTACTCCATCATACATTAAGGAACGCTGGAAAAACCTGACATCCTCTCTTACATGGTGACTGCTGGCAGGAATGTGGAGCAAATTTCGACTTTCTTAAGGCCTTATTGTAACATGTTAGTAAATATTTTTAAAGTGAGGTAAAATTTTAACAAGCTGTTACATAAACCTGCACTGCTAAACAGAAGGTGCATCAGATGTGTCCGCAGATCTCACCAACATCAAGCACGCACCACAGCACAGCCAGCCCATTTTATTTTCTTAGAAGTCCTGCGATACACACAATTATGTAACACCTGGCACAGCACGCGCTCTGTAAAACACAGAGAGGCTCGTGCTTGGCGCGGTGACGACGATAATGATGCAAATCCTTTTATACATTTACATGAGCTCTAATATGATGACTGTTGGCATGGAGACTATTAGGTTAGAGCGTGCCGATAATCATTGGAGCTTTGCAGGGCTAAGCTCTGCTGAGTGTATTGTTGTTAGGGCATTACATCATCCGATGAAACTGTACACTGGTGCAACGGTCTACAGTGACACACGAGACGGTCTGTCGAGTGTGTGTGCGTGTGTGTCTGACAACATCATTATAAATTTCTAATGACAGCGTATGAGGAGAGATGAACAGTGGTGTATTAGGAGGGATTCAGAGCATCGGTGACAAGCATGAGCAGTGAAAGTGTCTGTCAGCGCCATCAGAGTGCACCATGTTATGCTTGTGTGAACATGCTTTATGTGGACGGGCAGGATGTATTCTCTGTGGCCTGAGATCATTCTCCCTCTCACATTCCATCACTCAACATGAAGCTACTGCAGACTACGGCTCTTTTAGCGTTGATAATATGACAAGATATAACGTGAGGCACTATAAATTTGAGATTTCGCCATATCCCTGTGTGGCAGTGTGCTTAATCGGACAGCAGCGGGGGAGAGATCTAAAGCTGTATAAAAAGGTAGACAGAGAAATCTTTTGCCAAGTACTCAAACTCACAACAGGGACATCATATCCTCACCGACCATTTTATTAGGTACACCTGTTCACTGCTTGTAAATGCAACTAGCTGATCAGCCAATCACGTGGCAGCAGCTCAGTGTATTTAATCATGTAGACATGGTGAAGACGACCTGCTGAAGTTCAAACTGAGCATCAGAATGAGGAAGAAAGGTGATTGAAGTGACTCTAAACGTGACATGTGTTGTATTTACTGGGATTTTCACACACAACCATCTCTAGGGTTTACAGAGGATGGTCCCAAAAAGAGAAAATATCCAGTGTTGATGCCAGAGGTCAGAGGTCAGAGGAGAATGGCCAGACTGGTTCAAGATGATAGAAAGGCAACAGGAAGTCAAATAAGCACTGGTTCCAACCAAGGTGTGCAGAAGACCATCTCTGAAGCAACAACACATCCAACCTTGAAGCAGATGGGCTACAGCAGCAGAAGACCACACCAGGTGCCACTCCTGTCAGCTAACAACAGGAAACTGAGGCTACAATTCACACAGGCTCACCAAAACTGGACAATAGAAGACTGGAAAAACCACATTCATCTGAATGTGACTCAGAATTTGGCGTCATGGATCCATCCTGCCTTGTATCAACGCTTCAGGCTGCTGCTGCTGGTGTCATGGTGTGGGGGAGATTTTCTTAGTACCAACTGAGCATGGTTTAAACACCACAGCCTACCTGAGTATTGTTGCTGACCGTGTCCATCTTGGTACTGGCAAGGTGTACCTAATAAAGTGGCCTGGCGAGAAGTTAAAAGGTAGAAAAAAATCTACAAAAGGAGGGAGACAACTTTGCTGAATTAGATTTAATACAAAAATTTTCACCAAAACATTTGAATGGCATGAGAGCTAGGCTGCATTCACTCACAATCTGGCGTTGCAGCGATTAGTCGCAGGCTTGTGCAGCAGTGTGGGAGTGTCCCTTTAAATGGCTCATTTGTGGGGGAGTGGACGGTGGAGGGAAAGCTAATCTCCTCATCTCAGCAACTGAGTATTTGTCTCCAGGAAGTTTGTTTATGTTGGCTTAAAATATGTGCAGAATTCCTTAGAGATACTGTAGTATCTTAATTGCCACCAAGGTCACACGTGCGTGCACACACAAACAAAGTGAGTGCTCTCCTTTGTAGTATAGTACACATGGGCTGTTAATGCATACTTAATTTCTTCTATTCACTATATTTAACAATAGAAAGACACTTTATCATTTGAGTCTGTGGACTACAGGCGTCTTTCAGGTCTGATCAGCATGACGTTGGGTTGCGTTTCTCCAAATACTGAGACAATGCAGCCTTACACACCACTTTCTCAGCCTTCGAAAAATTCCAATCCAGAGGACGTTTCAAAGTGACAGAAACTCCCTACATCTCAACTCCCATTCCTAAGGCAGCCCAACACTTACTGACTGCCTACACATGCTCCCCGAGGAGAGGGAGACCCTGCGCTGTTGGTAGAGGACGCCTGTCTCTTGTGTTGGCTCATTCTGGCGCTCTCGCATTGTTTATACATTCACACAGGTTGCAATAACACATAGGTGCTGCTCCTAAGTTGTAAAATGGCAGGGAACATTGTGTATGTTTACTAATTTAACTTGTACTACGTGAAACTTGCTCATTATATTCAGCAACAGACAAACTGTTAACAGAAACAAACATGTCTCTAATGAGGCGGCAGTAACTCTGTTGATGTTATCTGCCTCATTTCCAACCAGATGGAGAAAGTCTGATGGAGCAGATGGAGAAAAGTGGTGAGATAGTGTGTGGGCAGCTTTTCTGTGTGGCAGCAGATGCTGCACTAAAGCTGCTCCTTCGGGTACAACGATACAACCGTCAGCCGGCCTGCTATGGTCAGCGCAGCACCAGACTGGCACCAGAGCTGCCGGCAACCATGAGAGAGATGGATCACCATAATGTAGATTGAAAATTCAAACCCACAGTGGACGAGACCGTCTCAGACGGGGCTAACACACACTTGGCAATGATGGCCAGGCTTTATCGCTCTATCCGTAACACTGTGATGTCGGGTAAGTGTGTGTAAGAGTGTGTGAGCACTCCTGATAATCCTTTCAGCACATCACATTGTCAAGACTTTATTATCCCCGAGAGGTTGGACTCGGACACAAACGCTCGCCTGTGTGAGCAGATGGGATGGATCAACAGAATCAATCCTGACAACTCAGTGTCATAATATATACAGACGGACGGCATGACCTTGAAGACTGCAAATTGCAAGACTGCAACACAGCATTTTCCACAGCAGAGCTGTGTTACACACACAGGCTGTCAAGAATGGAGGTATCATCATGGCCGCCCCCTGGCAAAGTGACAGCAGCCATAATGGAGTGTTAGCGATCAGCACCTCCCAAATTACCAACACACACAGGTCAACCTGCAGCTTGATACCGTGTGTGTGTGCATTGGGTACATGGTGGTGCCAAGCCCTCCGTCTTACCAGATCTCCTTCACTCTGATCACTCACCCTGATAGAAACCCTTTACAAAGACATTAAACTCCGTGATTACACACACACTGTGCTCCCTCACTCCAGCTGACTGTTGTGACGCTTGTGTTGCTCATCTTCTATCCTGCTAATTCAAGTTAAGGTTGAATTTTCATAGTTTGGAAAGGAAAGAGGGACGCAGATCTCAACATAATGAGTCCCAGGTTATCTCCCTTCAATTAAAGGGATTGACGAGGCGACGAGAGGGGCTCCGTGGTCAGGCTTTGGTCTGTTTTTAGAGTCATGGGAGCTTTAGAGTCGGGTTGCAGGGTAAAGGGGGGAAAGCTCAAATGATGATGGGGTTGACAGTGGTGCTGTTATGTGTGCGTCCCTGCCTGGCCACAGATTCCTGCCCTTCTGGTTCTTGAGTAGATAAGTGTTAAGCAGTAATACTAGACGCTAGGTGGGCTCCACCGGGCCTGTCAGAGCAGGAACAAGGGACTACATCGTGATGTGAACATCTCTTTGGCTTTTGATTTCATACTTTGACTCAAGATCAGACAAAAGGCATCTGTTGGTGTTGCATCACATCAACCAGCGTGGTGTGTGAGTGTGTGTGTTTCTGCAGGTTTTGTGCGCCTGATGAAAATCAATTCCTAATCTTTTTTGGAAGCAGAGTAACATAGCTCAGGTAATGGCTTGTAAAAACAGGCCTGTGTGCAGCAGGTTATTATGGCCACAAAAATGTGCGGCTGTAATTTGCAGAGCCTGCTGTGGGACAGAGAGGGAGTTCCTTCGGTAGATGTTGAAAATAAAGACATAAAATTTGATCCCTGGCTCTGATTCACAGAGGGACACAATATCTCAGCAGGGACTTTTATATGTGTGTAGTACACTGAATGCTGCGGATTAAATTGGGGCTGCAACCTTCAGTTATTATCAGATAATCTGTGTATTTCTTTTCTGATAAATTGACAAAAAATATTGCAGTTTTCTAGAGTTTAAGACGATGTCTTTAAATGTCTTTTGAGTCAAACAAACACACCAAAAGCCAAAGACATCACGTTTACTTTGATATAAAAGAGAATGGTCTGAGTTTTTGCTTTAAAAACTAATTCTAAGATGCTCCAATTTATCAATTAATCAGCCCTTACTGCACTGATATTATCATTGATCATTGATATTATATATCTGTTTCTCTGGCACATTCCTGAGCTCGGAGCTGCAGGAGAATTGTACTTGAAAATATGGAATACTGACCGAAGATTACAAGTATGAAGCAAAAGACAAAGCAGAATATTAACAGCCTTGTCAACTGCATAAGTGTTTCTGCTATGATACAATAAGCCCCTATCCTAAGTCTGCTAATGACCTTGTCAATAGAATAAACAATAATCCTCTGCGGTCTCTGATAGAGTCCCAACTCTTTCTGAGCCCACATTATGGCACTTTGGTCCTCAGTCACTCGTCTCATTTCCCACCACACTGAGTGACTCTAGACAGCCACCAATCATTAATGATTCATGACGAAGCACACTGTCCTCTGACTGGAAAAGTCAGCAAAATCAAAGTCAACTAAAACCAAAATAGCTAAAGGGGTCAGGCTGCTGTTTGGCTCGTTAAATAGAGCCTGAAACCCCCGCCAAACTCATTTTCCATGCCTTATATCAAACTTGTAACACTCCGTTTCGATCTTCAGCCTGACACTGCGTCCACTCTAACTGATTTTTGTGGGGGAGAGGTATTCAGTTTTCCCAAACCGATATCTAGGGACCAACGTATCCACCTGAACATTTTAAGTCCACACTGATGTGTAGTCATGCCAGCACACTTATTTTACCGGGGTTTTAGTCTGGAGTGGAGCAAAGAGCAATATTAAGCAGAAATCTTGAGTAAGAAAAACCCTGATAGCAGTGTCTTTCTTGTCTATCATGGTCGCCATTGTTGTTGTTGTTCCTCATTTGTCCCGGCCGGGTACTGCTTAACAATGCTTCACAGCAGCTGTACAGTGGCATTAGTCATGCCCATTGCACTGATTGGTTAATCATTCATTCCCCCACGGAGCTCATTGGATTGCTTTTTATTTTAACCGGGAAACTGCTGTTTCATGTCACAATGCCTGACGAATCAGTCAACTCGGTGAAGTGGGCCGATTCCAAAGTCTTGACCCGGGCATCACCTTTTCTGCACTGGACAGTTTTTGTAACTTTTTGAGACTGGTGATCCAAAGAGCCCGCAAATCAGGCCAGATGAGCGAACAAACTATACAGAGTTAGGCCCTGATCACACAGAAAGCATTTTAGCAGCTGGAGGTGGCTTTTTGTAATTGTTTTTAATGAGAATTAAGCTTTTTGCTCGCTGTTTTTGGGTTGCTATGCACCTTACTTTTCTGCGCTAGAGGTGCCGGAGCTCTAAACTCCTTGAGTTGAAAAAAAAACTGACATCTTCGCTTTCTTCCCATTGTCTAATCAAATGATTTGAGAGGCGGGCCTTCTGTGGTGGTCACAACAATGAGTTTAAAGGTGGTAAACAATGGAGGAGAAACTGGTGGTAGCAGTTGCTGGATACCCAGAGCTATACGGCCTGATGATAGACAGCAGGTTGTCAAACTGCCCCCGAGTCATCCTAAAATATGCCTGGAAACAACCATCATGGAGGAGAAGCTCCTGGACCAACTGGTGGTACTCCCCATGATCCAGCCTCTTTTTTAGGGTCTCATGTACCCACACAGATCTCAATTTTTTTTTCTACTGACTTGCAATTTCTGTCATTTGCCACAATTTCCCGCAAAAAAATGCTGCAATTTTTGACAAAATTGGCCACAAATTGAAGGGTTTTTTGCCACAAGATCCTGGAGGAACGGATTAAAGGCACAGCAAGAGTTTTTTACGAGCGGCATTCAATCTTTAAAAATAAAAAAGGGCAGTGGGATGCGCCTCACATTTTGGAATCTGCAAAACGCTTTCTGTGTTATCGGGACCTTCGAGCTTCCATAGAAAGTTTTTTTTTCTTTCTCCAAGTGTTTAAACAAGAATAACACCATGAATTATTTCTTAAAGTGACCCCAGCCTTTAGTGTGTGGGACATAAAATTCGTCTTTGGTTGGTGCCCTTCATGCCATGATGAATCACACGCTTGTGGGAGTGGGCTTGTTTACTCATGTTTACTACCACTCTGGACTACCAAATGCTTTTGTCAGCCTCGCCAACTAAAACAAAACATTGCTGCATATTTCATCACAAGCCTTTTTTTCCTGTGCACGCTCCGAGTCACTTGCTGCTGGAAACTCTGCACTCCTGAGAACGACAACAAAACCAACGGCGGGCGAGTTATTACACGCAATTAGCAGTTAAGACTTTGAGACGCTGTGAAGTTTAGAGGAGGAAGACAAACAGTGGTGTTTACAGACGGATCAGCTGAGGTTCACGTACTGTAAAGCGGCTCAACTGCTTTCTTCTGCTGGGAAAGTGCGTGTGTGGAATTCACCTGAGGGAATGGGATGGGGAAAAGAGAACAGGATGATCCAGCGTGAAAATGGAAGGTAATGAATTCTCTTGCTGCTGAATTACAATATCAGAGGGCCCTCTTCCTTTATCTTAGCTACACCAATTAACACATTCCTCCACCCTGGTATGCAGTTATGTGGACATGTTGGGCTGATAACTGAATATGGGGGTGTGTGTAGCCCCATTTCCTGGTACCCCTAATCTTCTTGCATGGGCTTTGGTTGCTAGGAAGAAGGCATGAAGTGGGGAGGAGGCATCAAGAACAATGCCTCAATTGAGTATCACAGAGGGAGCCCCGAACTCTAAATGTGACTCACCTCGTTTAAATATCATCGGCCTAACAATGCACTGGAAAAGGCCATCAAGGGACTTCACACCACAGCGGATGAATGTGTCACTAATGTGTTTGATCCTGTTTGAATTAAAGTTACACACTGTCCATTCACTGTTCCTGTAATTGAGGTAACCGCCTGCGGTTCCTTTCTGCGTCATTCACCCTCCCCTGTCACCTCCATCAGATGTCAGTGTGTTGCCTGAGCTGAAAGACATTTTGTCCGGCCAATAATAATAGCCAGTTGCCCCCTTTCCACTGCAGGAACTTTTATCATTTACCCAGGATTTTGAAAAACCTTTGTGTGTTACCCAGGGAGAAAAACTTTCCCTCAACCCCAAACTTTCACTGAAAAAAGTACCTAGTAGGGGGTAGGACTTTTCAGATTCCCCAGAATTCTTGAGTGTGCTGAAGAACGCTGATTGGTGGAACACACACTTGCAGCGTTCCTCACTTCCGTGCCAGTGTGGCTGCAAACTTTATTTAATTTCTACAAGCTTCATTTGGTTTGTGTTTTGATCATTTGGAAAATGGAAGCCACGAGAAGTGGACGGACAACGAGGTCCAGGCTCTTTGGAGCAAATTGGCCCAGGAAGAAATTCAGCAGGAGTTCGAGTCGGCGACTCGAAACGACTGAGTCTATGGAAGAATAGCTGACAAGCTGGCGGAGCTAAATATAGGGCACACACCGAAACACATTCGGGACACCTTGAAGAAAGTTTAGCAAGATTATAAGAAGCTCACAATTGTCTTTGCTAATAACGCCTGTCGTCTTTTCCGTGCAGATCACATGGTTTTTGGTTTTATATGTGATGTAGTAAAACACGAGGAACAACAGGACAACTTGAGCGTCCTCCATCCTGGTGTATTGTGTCGCACAAATGATGATACTGGCTTGTCGGTTGCCGTTTATGGCGTCATCATGCTTGTTTGGCCTTCAGCTTCTTCTTCTTACGGCCACCTACTGGACTGGAGGTGTAGTGCAGTTTCTTTTACCACTCCCCCATACATCATCAGCCTGATATGAATACATTTTCCGTAACTTTGAGGTGCGGTGGAAACGCAAACCACACAGATTACCAGGAATTCTTTTACCCAGATAAATAAATTCCTGGAAATAAAAGTTCCTGGAAACGTTGGTGGTCTACGACAGGCCGTCTAAGTGTCTAAGCAGCACCTGTCAGCAGCCCGATGATAACGTACATACACGCAGAGGAGAATCCAACACACACACACCTCTTCACTGACTCTCCCTGCCTCTCCGCCTTCATCATAACTCACTCGGAAGCACTCCCATCTCCACTCTACTCCACATTCCACACACACAATGACATACAGCCGGCACTTCCTCCTCCACTCGAGCGGAGAGGTATCACTTTCCACCACAGGCTGCTTCTCATCTCCCTGCTGCTTTGTCAGTGAAATCCGAGACATGTGGATGCAGTTTGTTAAGGCTGGGATAAAACACAAAACTCTCTAACGGATAAAAACAATAAGAGTTTAGTGTTTAAACGGTCCACACACTGTACGACTACAGTTCACTGTAAAAGCACAGCAAGGCAAATGAGATAATTGTGATTAAGTGTGCTTAATTTCCACCCTTTAAATGCTTAATCAGGTTAAGTTGTAAGGTTAGTAGGTTAAGTTCTGTGAAAGTAAGCCACACAGCAGAATTAGGAGGCACTACCACACAAACCAACGTCTGCCCTGTTTGGTTTTCTTTCCAGTAAAACAGTAAGATTCATTCTGGTCAGAAATGCAACCAAAACTCAGTTGAACTTTGCTGCTGTGTCACTGTCTTTTCTTGACCTTATCTGGTGCAGAAGGCCTCGTATTACCGAAACCACTTTTGTGCCTAAGTGGGAAACTGGTGAGTCTGCACAAATCAGCAGGGAACCGCCTGGTTCATGAACTCTGCAGATGCTAAATAAACATCTCTGTCAGACTGGGACTGATATCAGCTCGCAAACACAGGAGAGAGAACAAGACATTGATCAAGACAAACTTTTACCTTATGAATACTTCAGGTATAAAAATGGAAATTCAACTTCACGAACATATTTCCCACATCTCAAAGTGCAAATAGGGAGTAGCCATCTCTGTAACAACACTGGTACGTCTCGAATTCTTTTCAGATAACATATTCTGGCAGATAAGCTCATCATGAGACTGAGAAAGCACAGATAACTCTTTATGGAGGAGTACCTGACTCCAAAGCAGAGAAATGAACTTCACTGTGACCGGGGTTTTTCCTGCACAGAGGATTACAAAGCGGTCGCCCCCACCGAATTCTGTGCCGCCTCCAGCTCTCGACCAAACTCTGACTGGTGTATTTGTGGAAAACAATATTTTCAAATAGGTGTTGCACTTGGTGGATTTCTGTTATTTGTAACTCCACCTGTGGCTTTACGCTGATGTGGTGGCGCTGTGTCGTCATTAGCACAGTGCTGTGAGAAATGTGCTGCCAAATCTGCCAAAGAGAAGAAAAGCGTTGTTTGTTTTTGGCTGGACTGCAGCAAAGCAGAGGACGAGCTCTATTAGCACAAAAGTCTGTCACTGACTGACTGACTGAGGAAGTGATTAAATGAACTGGTGCAACATTGTTTTCACTGGTAAGGTGTGCCACCACCACCACAAGCACGTTGCTCTATGCAGCTAAACACGTTTGCCTCAACGCCGTCTTGTACTGCCACCACAATGCCAGTGTGCACCTCTTTACACCAGTGAAATGTGGGGGTGGGGGAAAAAATTGATACAGCATATTATTGCGATATTTTTGTGTGGCAATATCGTATCGCCACAGTATCAAGTATCGATTTTTCTATTGTATAAATTGTTAGTATGACTTGAGAGAGCCTACGGGAGTGATATAATCAGTTCATTTTTCAGTCCACTACATACATTTTGCTGCTACAAAAAAAAACCTGCAGTGAGATGAACCAACTGAAAACTTCATCTTATTAGAATCTTATTAAATCGCAATATATCGTATTATATATTATCACAATACTGAACATATTGTGACATTTAAATCTTTACAACAGATGTTGACAAAGTATTTCCTTTGGGGACATAATTTACAGTTGAAAAAGGTAATAAACCGCAATATGTCTCATTATATTTTATCCCAATACCAACAGATTTGGAAATATTTTAAATCACAATAATATTGTATCAGGATTTAAGTATCGTGATAATATCGTATCCTGGATCTTCAGGTGATTCCCACCCTTCGTGAAATGTAAGAATGAGATTTTCACAGTACGATAACCGTCTCAGAAAATATCACAGTTTTGTGGTACTACAGAATATATATCATTATCAGTCAGAATGACCGTTAAAGGAATTATAACAAAAGGGTTATTGTTGGTTAAATAATGTTTTACTGCTATAATTAAAACCTGAAACCATTTTGTAAATGGAAGTGTGTGTAAAAAGTTTCCCCTTAGAAAATAACTAAAATAAAGGAGACATTTAATGTCCAATTGCTTATTTTTTTCAATATCATAGAAAAGCAAATGTTAATGCTTTTATATCATGGTGTACCTTGAAATTGGCATATCGCTGCAACCCTACCCTTCCCACTTTATCCAACACAAAAGTCCAAACAGACATTTGAAGAACATGATATTAGTTCATTACAATACATCTTAGAACATGGCTGATACATGCTAACAAGAGAAAATAATTTAAATTGGGAATTAGTCAAAATAAATGATATAAAAACAGACAGGCTGTCTCTTGTAAAGCCAATTAGGACTGCTGAAATACTTTGCTTATCAAAGTGTTAGCTTGAGCCAGCTGACAGCACATACAACACGCACAGGTGCACATGAGGAGGACGGTACCAACTCCACCTCATTTAGAGCCAGGAAAAACACAGGACTGGTGTGACTGGGATGGCCAGTGCTACCAGTGATAATCCTTATTTCTGTGAATGATGCCAACACACTTGCAGCTGTCTAAATCACACACATGTACTAAACCCTTTCCCAGGCCTTATTAGGATTCACCGAGCTTGGAGCAGATGTCAGGGCATGAATAAGAGTTTGTGTGTTTCGATGTTGCGTTTCAAATGACAAATAGTGTGGAAAAAATACAGCACATACCTCCAGTTAATGATTATTGATCCTTGAAGGAGAATTTTTTTTTGTTCAGAACGAGGCCTTACAATGAACACAGTAGACGAATGCCACTGATGCGACTGACAGGAAAGAGCAAACTGAACTTTACCACATGCTCTGTGCAAATACACCCAGGTGTGCTCAATACACACATACATTTACATTCACACACACACAAAGCAGCAAGCACTTCTGTCACTGTTACTTAGACACATCCATTTGCTGAGAACTTTGCTGTTTGCCAACTTTCCCCTTCGACACTGCTGAAAGTTTGAGATGCTATTGTTGGGAAACTTAATCAGAGGTGGTATACAGTCTTGTAATTACTACAAAACTAGTCCTAGCTATAATCTAAAGTCTTTTTTGTCTCTTAAAAGTATGTAATAACACTTTGAACACTTCAACCTTTGAGTTTTCTAAATTAGATCCTGCATGAAAACTTTAGACTGCCTCACCAAGCTTTTCAAAATAAGATCGACCTTGACCAACATACAGAGGATGAGGTGTATCAGGATATGATGTGTGATCCTCTGTGTCAGTGGTTCTCACTCATCGCACACCTGAGGCCCGAGCCTCTGTATATTTTTACACCAAACACGACAGAAGCTGATCTCACTGTTTATTAGTTCCTCCCTCTGACTGAAGTTGTGCTACTCAGCAAAACCAGCAGCTGCAGGGTTTATTAGGAATCAGCTGAGCACTGTGTCGGGTTGTGACGGTTGAGAACCTCCACTAAGTCGGTTAATGCAAGGAAAACGGTGTGAAACTCAACACTAAGATAGCTAGCTGACCTCTTGGCTTAATGTCTGACCCCTGCCTGACCTCTTCTGCTGTCAGCTGGATGGGGCAAAATGAGGTGTCTACAACTGAGCTTTGAAGCATGAGAAAGAGTCGAACCTAAAGGACTTGGTGTTCCTGTTGGGAAACACCCTGAAGGCCCTGAAGCTGACAGTCGGCTGTTGATCAATGTTGGGCTGTCAGCTGTGTCTGTTGCCCAACAGTTTTTGCGGTGTGTCCTGCACCACTGGCATTAGTCAGCTCTTCCGGCTGTTTTTCGGCTAATTCAACATGTTGAATCTGCATCGAAGACATGTTTCAGAGGGAACTCATTCAGCAGCTCCTGTGGCAGCAGCACAGTGTCTCTCCCTCTCCTCTCTCGCCGTGCGCACACGGGAGTTGGTGTTGTTTGTCATAAACCTTTGGTAATGTAAACCTACGTGTAAAAACTCCATATCTGTGACTGTGTGATAGTTGTGGTATCATAACAGCCTGTCACAGGTTACAGCGTGATGATTAGAGGAGAAATGGCAGAGCATAAAGGTCCAGGTGGAAAAAAAGAGACGGAAATCACCTGTTGATTTATATATATAGATCCCAGGGGACATTTTTTGTATTTGGGAGCTGTTTAAATGTGTAATTAGTGGTAGATTTGATTTAGTTGAACTATTAATATTGTATACAGAATCTGAATCTCACTCTGAGTTACTGTTGTTGTTCACAAACTAAAGAAATGAAAGATCACTTTTGTTTTTACTGAATATTTGAAGCAAACTGTAAAACTAGATCACTTATTTTGTTGCAATTCTATATTCTTAAATTAATAATACAATCTTTTTTTTTTTAACTAATTTGTCATATCGTCAAGAATTATCACAAAAATACCCTGAATTATTGTGATATTATTTTAGGGCCATATCGCCCAACCCTAACGCACAGTAAACATGCTTTGTTCTTTCAACTAGCGTCTTGAATCCGTCCTGTCAGTCGTCCAGTTTCCCCTTTTTGAAAGACAAATACAGATACTACAGCCTGCTGGCATAGAGAGTTATTTCCTCTCACACATGCACAAACATACGTGCTAGTTGGCCGTTGGCTGTGGTCCTTGCGGTGTGTTCATGTGCAACTTTTTGGGCAAGACATAGGCAACATAAGGCAGCGCAACAGTCCTCCTTCGTTGCCACTTGTCCTGTGTTGTCAGTTTGGTGTGTCTGGACATTTATATTTGATAAAGTCACCCCTGTTTTCAGTACAAGTTGCTGCGAGCTCCTCAGTTGGTTTTGACATTTGTGAGATTTACAGTGCACACAAATGTTATATCTGGTAAAGCTAACTCTGGCACCAAGGCTTGGGCCCACCTTGTGTGTAACACTTTTCCAATGATATCAAATGTCCAGCCAAGAGTGATTCCTTAATAATCAGATTAAGAGAGAGATCAAAAACAACCCAGGAAAACACAGGTAATTTGAAACCCAGGTTGATTAACAAAGCAACGTTGACCTCTTTACTCTTAGAGCTTATCATGTACACTACTTCCCTCTCCTGCAGGGAACAGCTGCCTTTCTAGGTCGCAGACAAAGACACATTCAGAGACAAAGAGTTTGGACAATGAACTTGACATTTGTTGGTCAAGGCCTTGAAAGAATGCATGATTGTAACACAGTCTTGGTTTAACTGTTATCTTTCACAAGGAAGAATCCTGTCCTTGAATCTGTAGCCACTGCTGACCTTGGTGTTGCTATATTAATGTAGCTCACTGCATGATCCTGTGTCACAGACTAATGATGACACTTAACATGAGACATTTCCTCTCTGGTTTCCTGTTGGACCGACACTGATGGTTTGTATTAGCGATGTTGACGTGGAGCCTGATATCCTGTGAATAGTTATATTACTTCAAACAGAATCAAAATGATATTACAAGATGAAAATGATCCTCAGGCATGAAACTTGAAACTGATTATTTGAATATCGTATATTTGTTCATGTCCTTTACGTGCACATCTTAATTGGCAATCTGAATTTATCCCTGGCAGATCTCCCACCAAAAGATTTTGGATCTTCAACACCAGCTCCATCCTGTAAAGAAGCAGTCTGTTCCACAGTGGCCCACTGGCACACAATACTCCTCTGTTCACCGGATGCCAAATGGTCCAGTCATCACCCTCCATGCCACCCCCAGCCCCCACACCCCCCTTTACCCCTCCTTTGCTATCTCTCTCAGTCTTTTCTCTCTGTATCTGTATCTGTCTTTCCCTGACCATGACAGAAGCTGCTGATGGTCAGTCAGATTAGCATCCAGCCACTGAAGGGGACGACTTCAGAACGGACAGAGAAAGAGCTGCTTTGTCTCGATGTGGTGCTGACGACCCCGGAAGTAAGAGAGGAAACTGGGTGGACAAGAAAAGCACTACAAGGGCCATTGTAATGACCGACTGTGAGGGCCTGGGTTTCTAGGAAAACTAAGAAACTGGCAGCATGTCGGCAGTTATCACATGCATCACATCAGACACCTTTACTTCAACAACAATTTGTTTTTCTACGGTTATAATACAATCTACCGCTCACTCGGAAACACTTTACAAATCAAGACAAGCAATTGTGTCACATCTGCTTCAGGTTTTGAGTTATCCAGTAACACATCCATCCATGCGTGCTACAGGCTCCTGACAACTATGCACCATAAACAAACTCTGTGAACCACAACTCCACCCTCCGCAGTCCATTTATTCAAACTCCATTCAAATCAAAGCACGATGATGCACGCAGTCATCATCATCGCAGACAAGGTCAACTACTCCTACACACGCTGCTGCATTCCCAAATGCCCTCTGTTATCAAGGATCGACAATCTAGAGCAAACTATAAATATCACACTTTAATTTCACCGGAGCCAAAAACCTCCACTCCGAGAGACTTCCATAAGGTTACTCAGCAATTAGTGGCGAGCTACGGGATATGTCAGCTGAGAAGCCTGTCCTTTGATATGAGGGGACCATATGATAGGCAGCAGGGAATGATTACAGCTGTTAAAATCCTAGCATGCTTATTAAATAAGAGGCGAATACCAAATGACATCTGTGACAACGCTAGGCTGAAATTATCGCAGCCACTCGTGCTGATTTTTGTATTATCAGTGCCATCTGAGGGGAGCTTTTGGACATTTTACTTCCAGTGTGGCAAAATTGATTAAACCAGCAACTGGCAAATTACATGGCAGAGCTGGAGGAAGTATGCGTTACCCAAAATAAAATACAAAAAACGAAATATTAGCCAGCGGCCAGAGATATATAGAGAAATAGATTTTTAAAAATTAAGCAAATGAGAAAAATCTCTTCACCAAATCAACACATCAGTCACATTTAAAAGAAGCAGTGTAAATAAATAAACACAAGCACATGTACTCAACAGGAATCATACATCAGAATGTTTTAAACACGTAGGTGTCAGCATTTCCTAAGTATGTAGTGTTTTGACTAACACTAGCAGAGGTGCTCTTCATTTCCATCGAGGTGGGGCGCCTCCACTGTAGCACAAAACAGGAAATCCCACCGGAGATATCTGCTGCAAATTTGCGTTTCCTAGGACAGCGAAGGCATGACCCGCTCTACTCTGCCTGGCAGACACATGCCATCAGGTCTTTAACAACCTGGAAAATGTGAGGTCGGGCGCTGGGTGCTACTCTTGTGACTCTGTGCCAGGTTTCAAAGGCGCGGGTTGCATCTGAAGTTGCTAATTTCAATAATCAACATTAAATCACAGCATATTTACCAGATATCTCAAACGTGGGTGCTGATCTTATTCCAGGTATTTTTTTAAAGAGTGTATCAGGCCTAAAATGTTGTCCATGGGACAGGTGTTACGCTCTAAATGATCAACTTCATATCCAGATTTATCATAGACTGATATTTACTGATCTACCAGGTCTGGCTGCAATTGGTTGTTCCTTGTCACACAATATGCGGTGCACGTTCCTGCGTTCCAGAAGTTGAACTTAGTTTTGATCTCAGGGCACAGCCGTCACACCCTGAAAAACAGGCGCTTGGGTACACTTGCGTGCCATGATGCCATGATTTTGCGCATCTACATTGGAAACAATGAGTTTGCTCCATTACAGCTCACAAGGTTCACCGACAAAACAACTGTCTTATAAAAAACACGTTTTCCAAACAAATACAACATGCTAACATTATTAGCACAAGCCTATGGCATTTTATATTGTATAAATTAGCCTAACAACGAGCGGAGATTTCCTCTGCTCATATGAAGCCAGGATAAATCACACACAAGACTTCAAATGCTATGCGAGGGAGAGTAGGATGGGTAATGCCTTTTGCTGTCCTAGGAAACCCAATTTTGCATACCTGCGGCAGACCTAGACATAGCTCTGTAAAAGTTACTAGCTCAGAGGGAGCCTATGAAACTTTTTGCCAGAGGCCACGTGAATTACAGGATAATAGTGGCTGCTACAGCAGAGTGTAACCGCCATAAAGTCATAAAAATCAGCAAACTGACACAGCATCTATTTAGGTTTTGCAAACATCAGCTGATATTAGCCACCATGAGCTACTGGTCATATCAGACTCATTTACTTGTGTTTTTTATATTTGTAGTGCTGTTCTCTATGCCATGTACATATTCAGAGATGGTAGATGCGTGTCTTAATTAAAGGGTGTTTTATTTTCAGTGTTAAGTGTGCTTGTGTTAAGCTCTGTCTGCCACCAAAGCTGAAATGATTAGGCTTCTTCTGTCAGCCACATCTGACTAAACCTTATTATTCAGTCATTTGTAATGTTTGACTAACAGGCCGAGAGCTAACACAGAATCACTTAGATACTGGACCAGTCTGTTAGTGGACATGTGAGTAATGTCTAACATGGGGCAGGATAAAGGGTCATTTTAAAGAGAATAACTTACACAATGTACAGGGCACAGAGTCCTGTTGGTTTACCTCACAATCCTGTCCCCTTGTCCGCCATCATCCAGACTGAATAGTTTTAATCACATGGGCCGAGCCATCAAAGAGTGAAGACGGCATAGTTAATGGGCTGTTGTGAGGGGGTATTCACAGTTAAATTGCTGTGATTGCTCTCAATGAGCAACGAGGGAGTTGACGGAGAGCGGGCCAAGTGGACTAAAGAAGAATGAATGCCTGTCCAATACATGCGCACACAAACATACACACAGGGGCTCGGGAACATGCTTTCAAGTACAGACACAAAAGCATTCATTCACACACACACACATGAACACAGAGCTCCTTCTGCCGATCAAACATTAATGTGTTGTGGAGTGTAGTCAAGAGGTAATTAAAGGGGGCAGAGATGTTAACAGGCAAATGAAAATTCAGCCTCATGGAGGAAGAGGGGGGGCTGCAGCCAGAAGGACGTGGCAGGAGACACAGCAACAAGTGTACAGAGCTACAGCTGACACTACTTGAGACGCCCCACACACAAAGGGGGGATTTAGCCCGTGACAACCAGTGTTGCAGTCTGGAGGTCCTGCCAACTGAGAGAAAACAGGCAGCTAAAGAAAACCCTCTTGGGTTAATCAGCACTATTCTGAAAGACTCAAGGCCTCTGCAAGACCCCACCCACCGTCACAAAGAAACCAGCATACCATATTACTCAGTCTCCCTTCTTGCTTCCCTCCGTCTCCTACCAGTCATCGAATAATGCTTACACTGCAAGGTCAAGGGTGGAATCGATATCTTGAGGCACCAAGACATGAAACGTTGTTATGAATGCAGACGTCCACTGAGCAAATTTGGGTAAACATCAATCAGAGAGGTAAACATGGCTGGACCATCTGTGCGTTCTATCGTCATTGCGTTTGATATCATTAGCCCCTTTTCCACTGCAGGAACTTTTATCATTAACCCGGGATTTTGAAAAACCTCGGCACGTTTCCACCAAAATTGCGCAGGGAAAAAAATTTTCCCTCAACCCCAAACTTTCCCTGAAAAAAGAACCTAGTAGGGGGGGTAGGACTTTTCAGATTGCCCTGAATTCTTGAGGGGCATGTGTGTGCTGAAGAACGCTGATTGGTGGAACACACACTTGAAGCGTTCTGCACTTCCGCAACTTTATTTCATTTCTACAAGCTTCACTTGGTTTGTGTTTTGATCATTTGGAAAATGGAGCAAAAGAGGAGAAGCTAAGAGAAGTGGACGGACGACGAGGTCTAGGCTTTTTTGAGCGTATTTGCCCAGGAAGAAAATCAGCGGGACATCGAGTCGGCGACTCGAAACAACCGAGTCTATGGATGAATAGCCGACAAGCTGGCATGGCTAAATATAGGGCACACGCCGAAACACATTTGTGAAAAGTTGAAGAAACTGAAGCAAGATTATAAGAAGCTTCGGGCGTTCGCAGTTGTCTTTGCTAATAACACGTGTCGTCTTTTCCGTGCAGATCACATGGTTTTATATGTGATTAAGTAAAACACGATGTACACATGATGCGGGCATGGCCTCATCGTGCTTGTTTGGCCTTCAGCTTCTTCTTCTTACTGCCACCTACTGGACTGGAGGTGTAGTGCAGTTTCTTTTACCACTCCCCCATACGTCATCATCCTGATTTGAATACATTTTCTGGAACTTTGAGGTGCGGTGGAAACACAAACCACACAGATTACCAGGAATTCTTTTACCCAGGTAAGTAAATTCCTGGAAATAAAAGTTCCTGGAAATGTTAGTGGAAAAGGGGCTAATCATTACCGCAGCTAGGAAGCCAAGAGGAGTCATGTGGTAAAACTAGGATCCCTTACCAGGAGGCAATCTCTGAGTGCAAGGCAGCAGAGGAAAGGAGCTGCTCATATGGTTTACACAAGCAAAACAACATCCAACATTAAGTTAATTTCTCCTCTGAATGTTATCTTTTATGTGACCTTACCCTCTACAACCTGCAACCATTAGACTTCTAAAAAACTACAATGTTTGTCAGAGAAAAAGTTGACGTCTGTCATTTGATACAAGCTAAGTCTCTCACAGCTGCATGCACGCAGCAGATGGTGGTGACATCAGTGTGTAACGTGTGTGTTACAACATTACTGCGTTCTAACTACCCTAAGATGAATTACAGTCGATCTCTCATACAGCATGGTCAAGTTACTGTCACTGTCATCTGTAGGGATTCAAGCAGGAAGGAAAACACCAGTCACAGGACTGGTGTATGGTAACCAAGTTCCCCAAATATTATCAGCACAAGCTACATAAATATTGCAACCTCATGGTCCATTAATACAGCACCGGATAGCCTTCACTGACAGGTGACATAGATCCTCTCATGCTGATGGTGCAAACTCGGAGCTGTGAGGTCAAGAGGCAAAAAAGTAATACACTTACTTGTGCTTTATTTCCCAACTTGTTGCTCTTGTTTGCTTGGCATTAATTCTGAGAAGTCCTCAAGTCAACTTTTCATCAGCACGGGCACACGATACTAACATAAACACTTCCTACAACTACACAGATCCTCTGTGGTTGCTGTGATTTACTGGACAGAGCCACAAACGAGTACACACTTTGGCCTATTTTGGTTGTGTTCACTCCAAGTATGTTGAATTATTCACAGAGCTGCCATAAGGGGAATAGGCGTAGTAGTGCTAGGCAGGGGCCACGCATGGAAACCCCTCATAAATAAAACAGCATTTGACAAATAAGCTTGACGTCAGTCGGGTGAACCCGCTGCCTCGCTATGTAAGGCTATAGCCTTCACTGACTACTGACTAATTGGTTACAAGCTGTTACTGACTTAAAGTGTGTCTCCACTTGATTGTGCAACAGCTCCTTTTTAAACAATGTTTTAGCTTTGAACAACGGTCAAAGAAAAAACTAAAAACTCAAAATTTGCAAGATTATGATCAAGGCATTTTGTGTATACAGTGCTCCCACAGCAATGGCTTGTGGTACAAGTTCCTGTTAGCCTAAGGCTTTAAATGTAAACCACAGGTAGGCGACAGACGCAGCTGAATCAGAGGACCACTGTACTCCACAACTGGAGCTTTACACTTTTTAATAGTGCATGCTTTTAACAGGACTGAAACAGTGTCCCATAACAGAACACCGCATTTCCGAACCACTCACGTCTAGACCTATATACAGTAACACATTATGGCTTAACCTTCTCCCTGAGGGTTCAGAGCCTGACTTGCTTTCCCGCACCCACTACTTTTATTAATGCCACCACCTCTCTGCTTTCTCCATCAAAAGCCGACCCGCGGTGAGTCAGGAGGGCAGCATGCCTGCACGGTGAGCACAGCTTTGGAGCTGGGATACATCTACGCTAGCGCAGGTGTCTGATGGCTGCCATTTTGCTGGGTGGGCTCATTCCAGCGCAGCACCGCAGGAGCTTAAGGGGGGGCGCTGGGAGAAACCCTACACCTCCGTAGGGCAGGCAGGGGCAGAAACAACACAGCGTCACTACTGGTGATGCTCATCATCTGTGACCCCGCCAGGGACCCTGCCAAGTACATCACTTTAATCTCTCCGTCTGGGATCAGCAGAGCAGCAGGAGGCTCACAAGTCCAACGCAACTGAGATTAGTGATACCGTTGAGTAAGATGATGATTACGCATGGATAGCATGATGGGTGGATAAATAGATGGGTGATTGAGATGAAGAATCGATGAAATAAGAGTTAGAAGAATGACTGTGGGAGGATAGATGTGCAGGGATGGTTAGATGTCCTGCTGCTCGGTTCAACAGAACCATATGATGATGCCTCAATCAGCAATAAACCAAAGCAAACTGACCCCAAGGCTCAATTGTACAATACTGACTGCAACACACAAGTGTGATGAGACAAAAAGACAAATAAACGTGCAGTATAAAATGTTTTTGACCAGTCTGGCTACAGACTTCATCACTGGGTTAAGCTCCTGCAACATCATACTTGTATACATATTTCATAGGATGCCAAGTTTAGCAGTGGCTGGTTGTAAAGTAGGTTTACCTCAATGTGTCAGGAGGCAGCGCTCACAGATCTGAACTGAAAAACCACTTAGCGCTTGATGAAGAGGCAGAGGACTCAAGCTAACGCTGCTGGAAGACAGTCACATTTAAGAGAGGCCAAACTATCTGACAACCTCTATTTATTGATTCGTCTTTTGCTTCATTTCAGAGAGGAGCTATTGTTTCTTTCTTGGACCCCAAATTGAGATCTATTAAATCCTTGTATGACATTGAAGATAAATGATGTGTTTAGGGAATGGATAACAAGAAAAGGTGAGTGATATAAACAATGAGGTTTAAAGTGACAACACTTGTCTTCAGACGAGGCAATTTCCTGTGATTCTGAGCGAGCTGATAGTGATCCAAACTAATGCTTGGATTAAGAGTCTTAAAACCACTATATCCTACCCGCCCCTAAGCCCCAAGAAAATAGCCTCGCTGCTGACAAGCAGTTATGGGAGCCAACTCTTGGCTTTGTCCCTGGCCACGAACAGCGCAATGGGCTGCTGACAGGTTCCTCATCAACACAAGCTGCGCTGTTGCAATGACAGGAAGCGTTTGTCTCAATCAGCAGGTTGCTCGGATGAATTCTGGGAGTTGAGTCTTGCGCGCATAGCATTCTTAGTTCCCACACCTCCCTCCCCCGACTTGGTGACCCTCCACGCCAGGAACAAAACCCTGGGAATGTGAGCTATGCAGAGCTGCAGCTCGGAGACACCTGTTCAGACAACCAACACTGGGCAAAGCCTCCTACGCTGGGCCTTGTCTGAGCCGCTGCATCCGACCCCACCTTGACCTCGGCTGCCTATGCTCCGTACACGCTCCAGCTTTGTGGGCACCACGATCGAGGATCAAGCATTTCAGGTCAACAGCCAAGACCATTTCCAGGTGGCAAACCTTTGCAGCTCTTTTGATCACCTTTCCCGTGAATGACGCCTTTAACAATTTCATTAAAGAATCAGTGAGCCCATTTGAGTGTGCCCGTGTGAATCAAAGGCATAATAAAGCCATCACATACTTGTCATGATGCTAAGCTGCTGACCTCGTAAACAGTACAAGCCACAGTAATGAACTGGACTGAAATACTTATAATCAAAGTCTCCTGGGAGAGTCCCCCTGCCCAGCTGGAATACAGACTAAAGGCCTCCCACCTTTTTTTAGACAAGATTTAAAAGAAGAACTAGGCTACTCCCAGTGAGAGCAGGAGGAGCTGGCCAAAACTGCAGACAAGCCATTGAGGTTTCAGAGTTTACAGAGAAATGTCGGCTCTCCAGAGAGTCCCCTCAGTGGCATTCAAACACAAGGAAAGGGAGGTCATTGTCTCTGTGTTTCTCTCTTTCTCACAGCACCATAACAGTGATGAGGAGACAAACAACAAACGATGCTGATGAATGATGGTACGTGATGCAGACGTGTACATGGTGAGCAAGTAGTGAGGTTTCAAATTAATGAACGTAGACACAGATCTACATGGACTGTTTTAAGCAACATGCAGAGTAAGAATGAAAGCGTGGTTCCAATCATTTTAGCTGTGACGATGCTCCTCTAACCTTGGTTACAAAGTGGTTTAACATCTGAATTAAAGGGGAACACCACCTAAATTAAGAAATCCAAGATGTTTTTTTTCCATGGCCTAGAAAAGTTCAATCAATATTTGTGAACATGAGCTACTCTACGAGCCAGAAACCAGATAAGGAAGTCTTAAAGGAAAGAAAAAAGCTGCAAAACATACCTTCATAATAAAGGTTACACAGCCTTTTAAGTCAGATTTAGCCTAGTAACATTGCTAATAGATGGAAATGAGGATTCATTAATATGTTTTAGCTCAAGGTGGCTGCTCTGCAGTGGGCTATTTTTTATTATTTGGTACTTTAACTTTACAGCAATGCCGATGAAAGCAAACAAATTTGTCCACGCACTGTTAAGTCTCTATTTTCCCCTGAGACTTTCCCCACAGCTAGCCTCGATAGGGAGCGTCAAGACTACTGCAGCCATCGCTAGTAATGTTTTTAGAGGACAAGACGCCAGAACATTTTCATAGACGAAATGTTAAAACTTTTTTTTTTTTAAATCGGTGTGTAGGCTACGTATTTTTGCAGTTGAAGAATGTAAGAATCACTTAAGGCTAACAAAACAAATAAAAATTTAAATGTTAAAAAAGATAACAGTAATTAATTTCGGTATTGCCCGGAACGACCGCTGACCAGGAAGAAAAAAAGCACGAGGAAGGAGAAAACCCGGCTCATCGATTGGCGAGGACCGAAAACAGAAATCCATCCCCTTCCATTCCCGACACAGCATGTTGCTCTGTACATGAGACTAATGCAGCAGTACCGAAAAAGATGGCGGACAGCGAGAGACTATGACGTGCTGCTGTGGTTAAACAGACGACGAGCGAGGTAATGCAAGGATTTAAAAGCTTTTCAGATCACATATATGTCCGTAAATCATACGTCTGCACTGCACTCTGCATCACTTCCTCTTTGGTTCACTGGATGGTCCGGTTGTATTTCCCACTGTAAGCAAACCGCACCAGGGTTCACTTGCAAGTGAGCCGAGACCCCCAGTTTTCAAGCGGACCAGGGTTCGCTCGTTTGGTTCGCACCAGAGTTCAAATGAGCGTCCACTCCACTCCAACCGCACCGAACCATCCGTGGAAGCGGACCAGGGTTCGTTTAAAGTGGACCAAATAACGCCAGTATGAATGCGCCCTGGAGTATAAAGTCTGGAGCTGCTCCATAGACAGTGAATGGGAGCCTGATTTTATGGACCAACAAAATACTTGTTTTCTTTTAAAGGCCAGTTCAGACCAAAGATTCCAGACACAACGAAACGGTTTTAGGACATTGCAGAGAAAAGTTGCAGTGGTCTGAAAGACTCAGTTCCATATCAGCTCAGGTCAGCTCATGCACTTGCAAGCGATTCAACCTGTTCAATCACGAGCAATGCATCGCAGACCGTCAAGAACCTTGTAACCAATCAGCGGCAAATTAGTGCTTCTTTTTTTGTACAGCTCGATACCCACGTGGGCCGCACGCATGGGCGCACGCTGTGGCTGTTGCACACACACAGTAATAGTAGCTGTCACAGTCAGACATTTTGAAGACAATGCAATACAACGCAAATAAAAGGTAACGTCAGGGTATCTAACCACAGATGGTCGCGCACAAGAAGAGTTGAGTGCTCTGCTGATGCATCGCTGTGCTCTCTGGGGTTTGTTGTGCTGCATTGAAAGCAACTTTCCCAATCATTATCTGTGGAGCAGCTCCAGACTTTTTACCCTGTGACATCACATATTAGAGTTTAAGCTCTCTAGTTTTGGATTTAGAAGAAAGTTGCTCAAGTTTGTGAATGTTTTTGACAGATTAACAAGCATGAGTTTTGAAAACAGCCGTAGTTCCCCTTTAACTGTTTCCCTGTGCCTGAGCCTGCAGCGCTGCACTTCTGCTGAATGATGACCATGCGTGCACTGGAGAAGTATGCAGACACTGTCGAGGGGAACAAATGACTCAATGGAATGCAAAATAATGGCATTTCCATTTTTTAAGAAAATTGCTGCTGACATCTTGGATCTCTGTGGATTTTTACCACATCAAGCAACAGATGATATCATAGCTTTTGAGAGGGTTACGAGGCATTTTTATATTAGAGTAAAGATGCACAAGGGTCCTGTATCACGTGACAAGGGCTCATTCACATTAAGGCATACTCTCAAGCTATAATGGTTATGAAGGAATGGTGTGAGACAAAAACATGTTATTCCCTGTTGGTATAAGCCCCTTTTCCACCGCAGGAACTTTTATCATTTACCCGGGATTTTTAAAAAAACTTCAGTACGTTTCCTCCGAAATTACCCGGGGAAAAAATGTTTCCCTCAACCCCAAACTTTCCCTGAAAAAAGTACCTGGTAGGGAGGTAGGACTTTTAAGATTCCCTGGAATTCTTGAGGGGTGGAACACACACCTGCAGCGTTCCGCACTTCTGCAACTTTATTTAATTTCTACAAGCTTCACTTCGTTTGTGTTTTGATCATTTGGAAAATGGAGCAAAAGAAGAGAAGCTACGAGAAGTGGACGGACGACGAGGTCCAGTCGCTTTTGAGCGTATTTTCAGCGGGACTTCGAGTCTGCGACTCGAAACGACCAAGCTTACGGAAGAATAGCCGACAAGCTGGCGGAGCTAAATATAAGGCACACGCTGAAACACATACGTGAAAAGTTTAAGAAACCTCCGCAAGATTATAAGAAGCTTCAAGGCGTTCGCAGTTGTCTTTGCTAATAACGCCTGTTGTCTTTTCAGTGCAGATCACATGGTTTTAAATGTGACGTAGTAAAACACGACTTCGGCGTCCTCCATCCTGGCGTATTGTGTCGCACAATGATGCAGGCTTGTCGGTCGCCGTTTATGGCGTCATCGTGCTTGTTTGGCCCTCAGCGTTTTCTTCTTACCGCCACCTACTGGACTGGAGGTGTAGTACAGTTTCTTTTACCACTCCCTCATACGTCATCATCCTGATCTGAATACATTTTCTGGAGCTTTGAGGTGCAGTGGAAATGCAAACCACACAGATTACCAGGAATTCTTTTACCCAGGTAAAAAAATTCCTGGACATGTTGGTGGAAAAGGGGCTGTAATATACAAATGTGAAGTATGCAAAACAAATGTCTGAGCTGGGACATGATGGGAGCTGGCCAAGTGCTGAGCCTCTGTGACATGACTCTGCTCTGTGCTCCCTGCGGCCATGCAACATGGCTCGCTGTACTTCCTGGAGAGGAGGAACTCCTGTGTTTAGGGTGTGGGTGTGTTTTGTGGAAGTTGACGGGTTGTGACACGAGGAGGTTTTGTCATTATGGCTCGTGTGTATGTTCCCATAGCTAGAGTATTGTTTCCTGTTGTTTCCTGAGGCTGTGCAGTGATGAGAGGCCTCCACTTGTTTCTATCACAGATTATCATTGTAATGCCTGACATTATGTTGCGTTCACTGGCCCTCGGAGAACACTCCCTAAAACGTCAGGTGAAATTTCATTTAAACAAAAAGTCATTTTAGTGACGATTTAGACATTTAGGTGTGCTTTAATTCTTAAGCAAGCCTTGGGTTAGGTGTCGATAAACTGTTGTAGCAGGTATATTTTATATCAAGCACCTAGCTGACGTTACAGGTTGGTAATAACAGAAGTTGGCTGCTAGGTTACTTCATGAGCTCGTCAATACAACACGAACCCAGTGTAGTAATATGCTCTGTCATCAGGTGAGCAGCTGCCTGTATTACAGCTGTATTCTCCTTAAAGCCAGAACGATATATTCGGCTATTTTCATGCGTAAATTCCCGTCGCTTTTTTGTTTTAATTCGCTCCACATTTCTTTAGATAACGTGAGTTTTTAGCTAGAAACAATATGTTGGTACTCACTTTGCATATGAGGTCGGAGTTGAATGGTTTCTTGAGCTCTCGATACTCCAACGTTTCCTCCGGAAACAAAACTTTTCCGTTGTTTTCTGCTCCGACTGAACAAACCGACATTTGTTCCCGTGCAGCAGCTTTAACTCATCCCGCTCTCTGTCGCTGTTTACTGAACACAACCTCGCTCCGCCACTCTCCAAGACACAGGAGCTGCTCCGCCAAGGCGCTGATTTGGAGACGGTTTGTTTGTCTAAACACAGCGTGAGCGGGAGGGTGTGTGGCAGCGGAAAACTGATCTGGGATCTGCGCCGTACACGGCTTTCACCGCAGGGACCGCCTAGTCTGTTCGCTCATTGGTTGATGTTCGATTAGGGCGTGGTCTGTGGCTCGGTTCTGTGTTTTGATTGGCTGGCGGTGGTGTCGATCATCGTACAATCGCCTCTCCGCCGACAGGAGAAAACAAAACAATCTCACTTGCACAGCGTCATGCTGACAGAAATAATGTTTATAGACAAATAAAATATATTTATTACAAGATGAAATTCACTAAATAAAAAGGAAGGCTAACGTGATTTTTTTTTCTAAAATACAGACTGTTTGCCGCCAATTAAATAATTGCAAATAGGGCCAAACAACGTCAATTAAATCTGTGTCAAATTAATATAATTTATTAATTTCATGCCTGTTTGGCCAGACAAACCCTCATTTTAAACAGAAAAATCAGTTCACAGCTACAAATAATTTGTAGAAAAGATTTTTAATTTCATTTCATTTCATTTTTATGTTTATTTTATTTTTATTTATATCTAATTTATTGCAATTTATTTTATTTTATTTATTTACTTATTGCTTAAGGTGTCTTTAATATGATTCAATGTTTTGTCTTGACGGGTTTTATTTGTGTTTTGTCAGTTTTTATACATTAAAGCAATAATTTTTTCAGCTGTATTTTTTAATAGTTGGAATAAAGTGAACTTAACTGTTTATTTTAATTTAAATGTATTATTATTATTATTATAACTATTAATAGTGATAATAATAATATTGTTGTTATATCGAAATTATAATATATAAATTTTAATTAATTATAATTACAACAAAACAAATAAATAAATAAAATTAAAAACAATAATAAAATAAGAATATAAATAATACCCACCAGGACAAAAAATTTAATTACACACAGTACATGGATGCATAAAAAAATATTGTTATTTCTTTTATTTTATTCTATATTATTTTGTTTATTTTTTGTTTAAGGTGTTTTTGATATAATTTAATGTTTTTTCTTGATGGGTTTTATTATGTATTGTCAGGTTTTATATATTGAAGCAATCATTTATTCAGCTGTATTTTTCAATAGTTGGAATAAAGTGGACTTGACTGTTTATTTTATTTTTTATTATTAATATTATTATAAATTAATATTGTAAAAATATGTAAAAAAATATATATATATAAATAAAAAATATTATTTATGAGTTATAATAAATTATGATAACAAAACAAATAAATAAAAAAAATAATAACATAAAATAAAATATAAATAATTACAATCAGGGCAAAAACATTAAATTACACACAGTACATAGATGCATAAAAAAATTTTTTTAAAAACTCAACGCAAAAAAATCCCAGAAAAAAACATATTTTCCGTAAGTTATTTGTAGATGTCGACTGATGTGGGGAGCAGATATATATGAGCTGGAGTTTGACAGATACTTGAACCCATATCCATATTCATATGTGCAAACAAAAGCTCTGTTTAAAATCAGGGGCTGCAATAATAATAATAATAATAATGTATCTTATGTAGGAGGGGTCAGTTTATGTCTCTTAGGTCAGTTTTGTTGCTGTGATACCAGATGCAGAGAAAAGTTGTTCTCTCTCTCCCCCTACAGGTCATCTGAAGACACGACGCAACAAGTAGTCAAAGATGAGTAAAGGCACTTTATTCAGAGATAAAAGTTCAGTCTTCTACTTGGAAAATACATAAATAATAATGTGTATTTAAATAACTGAAGTCAGACCAGTGTATCTTCAGTCACAGTCCAGTGTGTGTGTGATCCTGCTGACCACTGAACGAGGACGCTGACAAGGTGTTTCTGTAATATGTGCACCACATTCAGTATCTGCAATATATTTAATATCCCACATTTCATATGTGTGAATAATACCTGGAGGAGGCAACAAAGCGTTTCACAGCAAAAACTCTGCTTTATTTAACACAGAAAACAAATAAGTGGACATATAAACACAGAAATGATCTTATATCATTGTATGATACAGACTGTGTGTGTGTGTGTGTGTGTGTGTGTGTGAGAACAAGTTCCAGAAACGTGCCAACAATAGCAGCACCCCTCTTTGTGCTCCCTTGTCCCCACATTAAAGTGCACTGAGAGCCAAAACGCTGAGGCGCAGCTTCTTTTGTCCTCAGCCTGGACATGATGTGGGGCTGTGATGGATATATTGTGAGGGAACAATGGCGCCCAGCGGCCCTCCTCTCACACACACTCTCTGAACCATCGACACAACCTGCTCACAGCCACAACATGTGAAGAGACTCCTCTGTGTGTGCACACAAAGTTTAGACTGATGCTGATTATACTCCTGGGGAGGATTGTGGGAGTTTGAGGCACTCTGTGATGATCAGGATTTATTGTTGTGATGTTTGTTTACTGGCCCTCTATAAAACTCTCACTGCTGTTTGTGAGCCTGATAGTGGCACATGTGCAGAGCCTCTGTATTTCAGCTGAAGACACTGAATAGTTCAATTAAATTCTAAAATAACCACAAAATGACCACAATATTCACCTACATTAACCCTTTGAAACCTGGAACATGTCACATGTCACTTTTCTTGTGCTGCTTTCAGACACCTTTTGCAGGTATTTAAACCCCCCAACGCTGAGCTAATTAGTGTGATTTATTTCAGAAAATATGGGAAAGAAAAGCAACGAGCAGCTTGGTAAGACATGTCCCACAAATTGCAAAAACAAAAAATAATAATAAATATATTTATATTCAGAAAATTATTTTAAAAATAGAGAAAAAGGGAAAAAGCTTGGAAAAAACAATATTTATATTTATTATTACATTTTAAACTATCAAAAATAGGTTATTTCCTCATGTGTTTGTTTTTAACTTTATTTTGTTTTTACTTATTTTTTATTTACTCATTTATTTATTTTTACAAATTATCTTGTTTAAATTTCTTTTAAAAACATGGGGAAAAAAAGCAACAAGCGACTCGGTAAGACACGTCTTACAAATTGCAAAAAATAAAATAAATAGTAAAAAATGAAAATGAAAATGAAAATGATCCCTTGTCAGTGTGGTGTAATGTCTTTTTCTTTAACTCATGTGCAGTGTTACTGCTCAGAAACACTTTATTGATCCCAGAGAGGAAATTAAAATCTGTTGCAGCTGCTCTGATGTAAAGAAAAGAGAATTATAAGAAGTAAGAATAAGAGTGTCAAATAAAAGTGTGTAGCTGTAGAGCAATAAATAAAATAAACACTGCAGCATAATGTGCATTTCATTCCTACTTTAAGACACTAACATAACAACCATGAGGAGACTGCGGTCATGTCCAAGAAACAGCTTTGCATGCTGGGACAGGAGCAGGACATACCAGGAGGATGAGCCACGCTTGATGTTGATCTGATAACATTAATGTTCTTCACAGAGATCAGAGTTCACACAGAGTACAGAGCACCAGCAGGGGGCAGCAGAGGCCACTGGTTTAACTGGTGATGAAGTGGGAGCCACTGATTTGAGGTTTCCAGCTGAAACTGAAGGAACTGTCTGTGTTTCAACTTCTGCAGGTAAATATTGTCGCTGATTATTAATGTAGAGTATTTCGTTTCATCACCTTCAGTCAAAAATGGACTCAACCTCTCAGATTTGTTTGGACATTGACCTGTTTTGGACCCTCAGGCGTCATGTTTTATTTACTGCCCTCTGAAGTCATTAAGGACAAAAATGTACACTTACAAAAAAACTGCTGTAAAAACTAAACAGATTTTTTTTTTGGTTACTTTTTTCTGAATAAATCTCTCAAATAACTTCAGCCCTGCTCAAAACTACCAAACATTCAAAAAAAAAAGAAAAAAAGATTATTTGAAAAAGGGTTAAAATCCTGATAATTATTCAACATTCGACAGTTTTGATCAGTTATTATTTTTATAGCAGGTTTTGGAAGTGGACATTTTTGTCCTTGGAGGGCAGTAAATTTTAAATCGGATGCTACACAAAAACTATTAATGCATTAAAATCAATATTTTTGCAAATTTTTTGACATATCCAAGACTGATTAAAAAAAAAAAAAAAAAAAGTGACATCATGTAATCCTCAAAATGGTTGAATGTTTGGTAGTTTTGAGCAGAGCTGAAGTTGTTTGAGAGATTTATGCAGAAAAAAGCAAAGTAAAAAAATGTTTTTTCAAAGAAATCGAAACGAGAAAATAAAAACAAGAAAATTAGTAACAAAAAAAGAAAGGAAGAAGTTTAAAACAATCAAATAAGGACATGACCTAGGGAGAGTCATTAAATTTTTTTTTTAAATGTAATAAATAATAATTATAGTTTTTTCCTTGCTTTTTTCCCTCCTATTTTTTTTTAAATAATTTTCTAAATCTTTTTTTTTTACAATCTTCTGAAGAGTGCTTCAAAATTGCAATAATTTAAAAATGTAATAATAATTACATCCCCCCCCCCCCCCCCCCCCCCCCCCCCCCCAATAAAATATATTAATATGTTAAGTTTTTTGGAAGTGGACATTTTTGTCTTTAATGACTTCAGAGGGTAATACATTTTTTTTCAGTATTCTGACAATCTATTAGAAAAATTTAAATTCCAAACTTCTACAAGAGGGAAATGGTGCCATTTGCACTAACACATCCAAAATGATGGCCACATGAAGATGAAGAATATGTCCATATGAACAAAAATGAGGGGTGAACTCAGGCTTTTCCTCCCATTAAACAACACACCGCTGTCCTGTCTTTTTGACTCAGACACATGAGCTCGTAGCTGAGGCGACCATCAAACACCCAAGCACAACACGGCCCTGGCGAGGCATATTTTATTTCATTTGTCAATATACTTCAGGAAACAATATACAAAGCAATGATGTGGTCACCGTTACTGAATGTGTGGTGCAGCTCAGTTATAGACTCCATAGACAGTACGGTGGGAAAAAAACAGGCCGTATGCAGCTCAGGACCCTGGGGACGAAACAATGACAGGGGCGGAACGTGCTGGAAAACAAACCCTGTGCCTGACATGCTGCTGAAGATCTCGTCTGTCGGTCAGGGTGAAATGAGACTTAAGACTCTGGACAAGGCACTAGCGAATGACTCCAATAAAATAACCAGTGCTCGCTTTAGTTGAACATGTTTATTACAATACATACATTTCACATTTGACCTTGTGACCTCTCGTCGCCCTGCTCTGACACAAGAGGTGATCCACATACATCCGTCTCTAACCCGCTGTAGCTGGAGCGCCACACCTAAACTGGGTGCAAATGAAAAATACGTGGATATCATTGTGATTTACTGCTCGTCACTACAACTCTTATAAATAAAACCTTTTTTTTTGTTTAATTCTGCGTCCTCTTTCTTAGAACTCCACTGTATGTTAACAACTGTACAAAGGAATGAACCAGTGGTACCCACCTCGTCTTGACCGTGTCGGAGAGGGGAAATAAAGAGTGTTGGAACACAAAGAAAAAACTACGTGGAGGGTGTGAAGTGTTGATGTCTCAGAGGAGGGTGTGGCAGGGCAGGGCTGAGGCCAGGGGGGAGGGGATGGTGGGAATGGTCCAAAGCAGCACGCCATCACATCTCTTAGATTTTTTTGTTTTGTTTTTTGAAATCACTCACTCCACCACACCACCAGGCACTGTTTTTTTCAGACTGGGACATGCAGGGCCACCAGAAGCTGCGAGTAGATCACTGAACCGTTGCGAGCAGTCACGATAGACCTGCAGAGAGGATGTTCACGGCGCCTGAGTACAGGTTACAGTTCGCCCGAAGAGGGCGCAGGAAGAGGGTCTAAACAGAGTAATCAGATTACCAATATCTGAGGAAAGAAACTACAGTGACACCAGTGTATTATTATGTTTTTATGCTAGGCTTCTGTGTATATAAATGGCTTCAAACATCCTCCTCTGTGTCCGTGCAGGTCGCACACGCTCAATGGTTCAATGATCTATGAACTGACAAAATGAAGCTTTAAGTCTGCAGACGAGTTAACATGAACGAAAGGCTAGCTAATGAACGTAGCCGCCTAGGCGTTGATTAGTTTGGATGTCAAAAGCTTTGATAGGCATGGCTTTCCATGGCTTCAATCTACAAAACATATTTACAACATAGATAATAACATCTACAAGAAATCTACATTTTTTTCCCCGCAGTGGGTTTTTACAAAACAGAGTCTTGTAAACCACCCCACCCTCCCCCTCCAACAGCTCTTCGTGTCTCCCTCTTGGCTCTCCCAGCCCCATCGGTCCAAAGCCAACCCGACTGCAGCTCCCGTGTGTGTTAAGACTGGGCTCAAGAGGAACTCAACAACTGCTCTCCCTCCAGCTTCCAACTATGTGCAATGGGTCTTCCTCCTTTTCCCCCGCGACCTCCCTGCTTCCACTCGCGACCAGAAGTTCTCAGACCATGAAAGAATTCTGATTCTTCAACTTTTCAAGTTCTTTGATTTGCTGTCTCAGAAACAGTATCCTGCGGAGGAGACAAAGAGAACAGTTATTATGTGTGTGTGTACTTGGACTAAGCTTTATTTAGAGTTCACACGACACGACTTCAGCCCTGGTTTCCAGCGTGCAGACAGTTTTAGGAGCTCCCTGACAAAGCCCCAGATCAGAGGCAAATCGCTCTTGGCTGAGTGCTTGCCAATCGGTGCTTCAAAGACGCGAGCTAAGAGGCTCACTGATGCATCGCAGACACTCCCCAGATATGAAGCAGGCTAAATATCTGGACTTGGTCGGCGACGCTACAGCTAATGAGAGCGCAAGACACGAGCTGAGGACAGAGATGAGCAGCGCTTTTCAAGGTGTTCGTGCGTTTGAGAGGGAACGAGAGGAGATGAGAAGTTGATAGGTGGACTCAATGTTTCTGTATTAGATTAACCCTATAAGCGCCAAAGTCACAAAATTGCGACAAGCAACATTGCTGAATTAAACAGACCATAGCGCCAAATATACCGCCAAAGCTTGTTACTACTTTGTACCCCTAGATGGCGAACATGTGCAGCTTCAATCCTGACGTAATTTGTGGGCGTGTTTTTATTCAAAACGTTTCAGAAAAATGAGTTTGACACACGGAGTGAGGGGCAGAGCGGAGCGAGCGGAGCGAACACAGCGAGAGGACGGAGTCAGAGAGCGCAGAGCGAGAGAGACAGCAAATACAGAAAGATCGAGAGCGAAATACAGCAAAAACACACAAAATATGCTGAAAGGATTTTTCACTGTTGATGAAGCGCTTAGTCAGTTACTTTCCGATTCTGACGGGAAATATTTGCCTTCTGATGACAATCGGTTGCCACGTGACGAAAGTGAAAGTGACGGTGCGTCTGTGCATAGCATGCGCAACAACAGTCCACACCAGAGCCGTAGAATAAAACATTCAAGGGCTCTGGTCCACACAAAGCAGCATATGACAACGATCAAACCCAGACTTCACCTAGGTTGAGATGACAAAAACAAAAAAAGCCAAAAAAAAAAAACCCCAACGTACCACAACAGAGGGGGGACCAAACATGGGGATGTTAGGAACAGTTCATTGGTACCATCCACAACTTTTCACAGTGGAAATAGAAAAAAAAAAAAAAAAGCGTTCTGAACCGTACTGCTCGATGGAAACAGGGCTATAGTGTGAAAATCACGACGTCAACACTCCCGATTACAAGACAGCCAGGTGTGTGGGGTGAGCGGTAAAGTCGTGTAGTGTGAACTCAGCTTTAGACGCCAACAGGCGCACGCTTCCAGAATAAAAATGTACTCTCACCTCTGCTCACGCAATGTTGCTTGTATTTCACAGACTCTGACCAAGGATCGGAGATTTTTGAGCTCGGTGCAGTTCTCAGACATACAGATGCTCCCCATGGTGTGAGCCTCTTCACGTAGTCTCGACGCCTTGGTCAGACAGAAAAGAAAAACCAGAATCAGCCACAATGACGTCAGGCTGTCAGTGACAGAGGTGATGGTGAGATGTCGTGGTACAAACCTGTTTCTCTGCGTGTTCAGCGGGCCAACCCTGCACGTGTTTGATAAGGTTCTCATTGAAGTGGGCAGCGAGGGTGGGGGTGAAGGAGCAGGAGGGCCGGGCTGCTGAGGCGGTGGGGGGAGCGGAGGCAGAGTTGGGGGCGGTGCTGCTGCTGGAGGAGGAGACATGGTTGGGACCCGGGGAGGGACTCCTCTGACTGCTGCAATCAACACAGGTGGAGGAAGCATGTCAGCGTTGAGACATTATCGTTAGACAGAGGCTCAGCTAACAACCATCAGCTTGCTCTCAGCAGCAATATTAAAACCCAACTTCCTGTCTTCAAACACTGCGACCAATACAAGCCTCCGTAACTAGACAACTGCAGGGAAATAATTCTGGTACAGCAGCTCAGTGTCATCAAGGTTCATGTAGAAAATAAATATTGAGTTGACAAAGTCAAAGACAGTGGGGAAAAACAGTGTGCTGTGCAGGGCTTGAAATACTTTACCTAATGCGTTGAAAACAATAACACATTCAATCACACCTTTCTCTGGCACACCGGTAACACTGATGCACACACTTCTAGCTTGCAGTATCAGCTCAATGCAAAACATTTCCCTCTCAGCACGGCCACCAGAGCTAACGTTAGCTACAACGGTCCTGGTACACGCAGACAGTGTAGCCAGTCCACAATAAGAGCGTGGCTCGGGCTGCATTTTCCTGACCAAACCCAAACCGAGTCCACGACAGTTATAACCGAGCCCAGCCCGAACCCGACAGCCTTTCTGATTTGTAAGTGCGAACCCGACCCGAGCCCGAGGCAGTTTGTTACCTAACACAGTTATTGTTACCATGGTTACAGCTTGCCTGTTTCCCGTGATCACACATGGACAGAGTGTAAATGACCATCAAAAGGCTGCTGTTAGTCACAGTCAAACACGCCACATGCACAGCAGCGCAGCACACACACTCAGTTGGAGCGGAGCCTGTGTTGCATTCAGGCGTTGTCACGTAAATAACAAATTCCAGCACTTGAATAGGCCGTAGCACAACACAGCAGCATGTCAAGTGGGCTGAACCCGAGCTAAATTGCTGATTTGTTACCCAAACCCGTCGGGTGTCGGGTATCCACACTCTGACCCACAATAGACCAGATGACGGGATTCAGAGCCAAAATACATGAAATGAAATGAAAAATAAACATTTTTGTTGTTTAAGTTCACGTATATGTCTGAGTATATGTCATTGATTCAGTCGTCAACCAAAATTTATCTGAATTGAAAAAATTGCTTATTGTGTCAAATATTGCTGTTTGATAAAAATGTGATTTATTATGATTACGTAATTACAAAGCCTCTAATTAATTAGATTAATTTTTCTTAATCACATCCCACCACTACTTTAATCTGCAAGGTTCAATGTGCCCCACATTTCAGAGACAGTTTATTCATTTTAGTGGTTAACTTTTGACTGAGTTGCCGTCATGGTCACATTCATACCGCATGGCACAAAGTGTCTCGTACTTCAGCGGCATTTAAAATCCAACATGGTTGTTGAAGGTTGTGATTAAAGGCTTAAAGGGCTCTTAATGCACACTATATTTTTTGGGGCAATGTTTCAAATACTTGACAATAAAGTGTGCTAAATTTTCACTGTTTTCTAAGTCGCCAGGAACATCCTTAGTCTACACTGGCTGAAGCACATCAGTCGGACAACAGCAGCAGCTGCAGCTCTCTGTCGGAGTCTCCACTGGCTCTGTTCAGTCATTGTACTGCTGTGCACTCAGAGGCACTCTGACGGCACTTACAGGCCCATGACCGACCACATGTGTCAGGCTCAAGCACAGAAACACTGTTTTAAAACCCACTTAGCTGGGTCAAGGTTAGTTGCATAAAGTGCACGTTGTTCCACAGCCAGGGACAAATGTCAAGATGGAAGACTGAAAGAATATTCTGCTGTTATTCCTCAACTTTATAGTTCTTACCAACAGCCAAAGGCCTGTAACTGTACACCCAGGGAGTTTGAGTAAGTGTTATTTTGGGATCAAGGAGTGGAAAACAGAAGAAAATTATAAGTGTGGCCGAGAGACAGACAGACTGAATGAACTGACAGGAGTCTGTTTTGCCACTTGCGAGCTGAAAACTGGAGCGTGGATGCTCATCTCTGGTTTCCAGTTGGTCGTTGGTGAAACTTCTGAGCACATTATTCACTTTGAAACTATCAGCAACACTCCGCACTCGGCCTTTAGTCATTAAATATTTGTGTAAACAGTTGTATGTGTCTGCATGTATTAACAACGTGCCCAGACGAACACAATGACAGTTATCTTCTATGCTGACTTTAATTAAAATAACCACTAATTGCCTCCCTTTTGGAAACCGTGACACAAAAGAAATGAATGACTTCAATGAATCCAGATGAGAGACTATTGAATGGTGCAGCCACTCATTGTTCCGTCAATGAACAGCAGATGGTGCCACAACACAACACAATGGAGATAATCTGCAGTCAGGAATTAGCTTCTTGTGTGCTGATAAAAACTCCATTCATGAGCCGATGTGAATGGGCTGTTTGACATTTCTGCAGATGAAGTATTTCCACTCTGTTCGCCTACATGTGTAGAAGAACTGCATCAGTGCACATGGCGTTTACAAGCCTTAAATATCTTTAACAATGACGGCAAAGACCTGGCATGTACGAGTCAAAGAAAAGTTCAGCACTCACAGAGCTCAGTGAGAATGTATACTCCAAATCTGAGTTGGCCACCTCAGATCCCATAAATAATGCTTACTAACGTCCTCATGCTTCTTACTCTTTGAATTTGGGCGAGTCGTGTGCTTGTACCTACCCTTGGCGCTGGAGGGTGCGCGGGGAAGCCGTGGTGGCATCGTGACTGTGCTGCTTATCGCTCGAGAGGGACTGTTGGGATGTGGGCTGGGGATGAGACGCCTGCTTCCCTACTGGCGTGCTCACCTAAACACAGAGAGTCAGAAACACGACATCAAGACAAAGCATCTCCATGGAGGCAAGATACAAGCTCACTGGCGGTAACCTTCGTACGTACATTTTTCTATCATTCCTCAACAGCATGCATCACCTAGAAAATGTAAGATATCAGATGTCCCCATTTAAAGAGGGGTGATGCTGATTGGTTGGTTTATTTATTTATCTGGGCCTGGTTGAGATGGTGTTTGTATTGTTAGTATCTAAGACTGTTATTTATCTATATTAATGGTTGTAAGTGTAAGTGTACACTTCCTCCTACTCCTTTTTGAGCATGTCTGTTGATGTTCTGTTTTTATTTTGCTCAAAATGAAGTCATTCATTCAAAAGATACCAGGGAAAATGTCCCAAAATATGCTGCTATTTATGCTTATTGAAACACTGAATTTCTGTGCCTTACTTTTGTCTGTGAGATGACAGGTTGCGTGCTGAGGAGGGGTTTAAGGGGACCAGCGTTGGTCTGTGGTGTGCTGATCCTTGGAGAAACATAAGACCTAGGCGATGAGGCGTCCGATGTTAACGACATGGGCGACTGGTTCGATTGCTGAGCTGCTGGATGCACACAAACAAAAAGAAAGACGACACACGGGATCAATATTATCTACTGTATTTGATACCCAGCAAGTGAAATCTTAAAAGACTGGCACTCAGTACAACTCAGGAAATTGATTGTCAGTTAGCTGATGCTATCGCCTTCATCGTAACCATTTACCCCACAGGAAACTGACAGGAAGCCCCAAAGGTTCCCTCTCTCAACTGGCCAAGTAGTCATTACTACATCTGCACACAGCAGTGGCACAGACGTGTTGGCTTCATTTACCTTGGTTGGAGAGTTGAGCAGCTTGAGAAAGGATAGTAGTGATATTGAAAGCTGATGGTCCAGCAGTGAGGATCTTATGGAGCATCGACTGTAATGAAGCTTGTGTGACAGCAGCTGTGAGAACTAGAGAGAAGCAAACAGACACACTGTTAACCCCTGCACTGGTACATTTAGTCCTGCTATTAGAGTGGTTTCTGCGCTCGAGCACAGTGAATTTGACAGTCAAATTCAGTAATGTGTCCCATATAAACACGTCCAGTAACACTGTCATGGTAAAACAAAACAAACATGCTTGTTTCCACTAAGAAAACAACACTTTCAGATATAAATGATGTGGGTGAGGGGAGGACTACAAACACTAATTTTCTACAACAATGGACGAGAAGAGTAAAACGAGCATTTTATCATGTTTATGTTGTTTTATTCAAACATTTCTTTGGTCCTGCCTCCTGCACAGACAAACCATACACGATGTAAACATATACACTACGTTTACGTGCATGCAGTAGTCGAGCTAAGCTAATAGCTCAGCTAATCAGTCAAGTCGGACTTCTCGTCATATCTGAGTATACACGTAGAAGAGAAAATCGAATTTCTGACCAAGTACAGTGTTTCCCTGTACCATTATATTAGGGAGAGCGCATAATAGTCGATAACCATCGTCACATAGCTTCACAGAGCTATGGGTGAGAGCAGGCAGGCGGGCAGGTGTCAGGTCTGTGCAGAGCACCCGAACAAAACACAGACAGTATGATAATAACAAGTTACACTCTCAGTGCTTTCTGCTGTGAGAAGCACTTTCAAAACAAGTTAAGTCACGCGACCCATTTTTAGGATATCAGTATGGATTTGATGTTCACAATGTAGCATTATTAGGGAATATAATTAGGTCTGTATCCTACGTTTAATGCGTCCTGTCAGATTAACTGCATCATGGACACTGAATGCACACCTAGCATCAGTCAGTACATTTACATGCAGCTTGAGGAAATCGAATTATTGGCTTAGTCCGACTGAAACTGGACTTTTAAATGCATGTAAACAGCTTAGTCCAACTGAAATTGGACTATGCGTAGCTCGACTAACACACCTAGATAATTCGACTGAAAATCAAACTGTTGCTGCATGTATCCACTTAGTCTGACTGGAGTCAGACTCAGCGTTCTGCGCATGCACCACGTTTTCTATCGCAGCCTTTCACCCGGAAGAAGATGGAGATGACGTAGCAGCAGTTCACTCCCGGAAAAACAAACAAACACCATGGCGACCGAGAAGCAGAACAACAGGAACTAGTTCAATACGCACTATATTAAAAAGGACATGGCCTATCGAGGTGGAGTCAGACGTACTTGGTCAGAAATTTGATTTTCTCTTCCACACGTATACTCAGACAAGACGAGAAGTCCGACTTGAGTGATTAGCCGAGTTATGAGCTTAGCTCGACTACTGCATGCATGTAAACATACTGACTGAAAAGGTAGGGTAGCTTAAGTAAGACAAGACTCAACATGTTTCACCAAGGAACTGCATAATGCCAAGACTGACAACTCAATAACGCTACCTCACAATACGTTGACCATTAAGCCACAGCGTTTTGATAACTGAGCTAGATTCTCTAACTTCTGTCTCAACCATCCAGACTGCAGAGGTGTACGTATACGCTGCTGCTTCTTGGGCTGGATCTCATAACTCAGTCAGCCAGGACGCATGAGGTGCCCCGTACAATGTCAGCCAAGTTCTCGGCTCAGTGTTGGCACAACACGGTCTGTCAGACCAGTCATTCACAGTATACTCCAACAGAAGTGCTTGTCAGGTGGTCAAACAGCATGTGAAACCCCAACACCTTCTTAACGCTGCAATCAGAGGACATTGCGTCTGACAATTTCTCTGTGTGGGCTCTGCAGCTGCCTTCAAGAAGAGACTATCTGAAAATGTGCATTGTCTTCATATTTACAATTACTGCACCTCGCCCCCCTCTGACGACTTGCTTTTCCAACACATACTGTAAACACACACTTTCTCCTTCCAACAGGATTGTACAAATAGTTCTTTCAGGAGTAACCCGGATATGAAGCATTCTTTGTCCAGACAGCAGAGCAAACGCAATAGTACAATGGGGATGTCAAGTTAGATCGGACTCAACACTGTGCTCAGGCCCACAGGACAGATTATCATGTCATGTCAACGCCTCCGACACTGAGAAGTCAGACCAAAGCTGAGGAAGCAGTGCAGCATATAATTTCAAAGCGTCGCCCTGTAACTAGTGCTCGTCAAACACAGCCACTGCAGCTAGCTCAATGTAAACACTACATATGTATCATCTGCATTTTTCTTACCCTCGTTGATTTTCGCCATGTCCACACTGGCGTTGTTGAGCTGCAGGGCAGTCTGAAGTGCTGGGAGAAGCTGGCGAAGCAAGGTGGGGTCCTGGAGTAGTGGAGGGGCAGGGGACTGCAGGACCGGGGACACGGGCACCGTGGAGGCTGATGATCCAGGGGGCCCCGATGAAGGGTTCAAGCTCCCTGAGCCAGAGGATGACGACTGGGACTGGGTGGCAACGGTCGCTGCAGGCTTCTCCACCTGGGCTGCCTCTGTAACGGCGGCAGAAAGGAGGATGTCATTTCATCAACAAAGGCAGTCGCACAAATCAGTTTTCTCCAAATAACAATGCAGTTCCTGTTTGATAACACTGTATATTAATTCACACAGCTCTGTGAACATGACTAACAGTCTCACGCAATGATCAGCTCCATTATGGATTGTAATCACACCCTTGGGCTGCGTCCAGACACACAGAACACCCTGCATTAAGAAAAAACAACCAGTCCAGCTGCATTTCCACTCTGAATCCCTACTTGCGGTAAGATGTTAGTGAAATCTAAAACGGAGCTTGCACAAGACGATGGCAGCATTACATTCTTTCTGGCACTTCCAGAGAAAAACACATCCAAAATTTCATAATACCTGAAACTTCTGGCTGACCAAAAACCATTTTTTAAAGGTCTGATCAAACTCCATGATACACGTCAACAGGTACAGACTTGCACAGGCTTCTAAACTAGTGCTGCACGATTAATCTAATCGCAGTTGCAATTGCGATGTCATGCTGTGCGATAAAGGCTGTGTGTGTGCCTGTGAATGTGACCTACCTCTTCTATAGTGTGTGGAGTTTGTTGACATTACGCCCATAAGCTATCCTGGTGTGTGCCGCATGTCTGGTCACGTGACTCCCCGGTGTGCAGCAGTGACCAAAATGGACACTGAAGAAGAGCATGGGCACGACCAAGAACAGGCTGAGTTGGTGGCGAAAAAAACGCAGCATCTATTATATGGCGATATTTTGGATTCAGGTATGGCGACGTTGAACAGAACGACGTGCTGTGTAAAACTTGCAAAGTTAAGTCGCCATGTCACATCGATATCAACACTTGAGACAGCACAGAGAAAAGTACGAAGAATGCATGTGACAGAAAGCTGAGCCAAGTAACGGTGAAGACAAAGAGACAACTGAAAGCCGCCACAGCCTCATAAAACGACAACAAAGCACAATTAAGCATACTTTTGCAAGTGTCACGCCATACGACAACACCTCAAAGAGACACAGGGAAATCACGGACTCCATAACAAACTATTTGGCACGAGACTTGGTGCCGATTTATACAGTTCACAAGGTTTTACACACAATTGAGCACACTCCCACCAGCGGACAGAGAGTGTGCATCAGAAAAAATGTTGCGTCAACCACCTGAAAAGCAAACAAAAATATCTGCGTATTTTAAACGCTCCCCAGGTGGTGAAGACGGTGAAGAAGAAATGCTCTGATGTTTAGTTCAACGTACAGTTCAAATAATTGTTCAGTTGTTATATTGACTGCTGTCATTGAAAGAAACACATGAACACCATGATGCCTTTAAGTGTTTGTGTCATTGTCCGGCTGCCCCATTTACAAGAAAGGGACATACGTGCAAATGAACAGACGGAGGATCCAACACCACGATGCCTCCTGTCATGGCTGTTAGAGTGGAGGTCTGAATGAAATACTCAGAGAAATACAAAATTCAATATCCTAAAAAGCAGTCTCTGGCACCTTGTATATATCATACATGTAACTGAGATTTTTAAAAAAGCTCCATGTAAACAACCACTGTGGAGCTTCACATCATTTTCAGTTAATCTTTTACAACATCCAGACCCGAGGGCAGAAATTCTCTGTCCACCTCGTCTCATAGATGCACAGCACAGCTCCCGTTGTAGGATGGCTGGTACAGTCTGCAGCTGTAGACCTGACTAACAGAGCTGAGCAGCTATGAGCAGCTGTGGTCAGCGCCGATGCTGTGGGCAAGCTGCCCGCCATGTGTCCAAAAGACCTGTCTTCATTACAAGAAAGTCTGAGGTTTGCCAAGCCTAAAAAAAGCCGACCCTGCCATCAAATGTATTATGAAATATGTGTAGCAAGTGTAACAGTAGCTCTACACATCGACATTGACTTTCCAAATCAAATAAACAGGTGCTCCCGCTGTGACAGTCTCCTTTCATTGATAAATCAGGCACTGTTAATGGACAGGGGGTTGCAGCGGTGATGGCAGGTCATCACAGAATAATGGATGCAGCAAGAGCACTTCACTCCGTAATCGTTTTGCGTCTTTGTTAGCTGTTTTTCTATGAATAAAACTTTGAAAAGCATTTCTTCATGAACGGTATTGTGTCACGTCTGTCTGAAAGGAAGTGTTTTGGGAGTGGTGAATTGGTATTCAGAAACAGGTTATTCATGAAAAATGACATCTATTCAGCGACAGCTCGAGTAGTTCAGGAGTATCCTAAAAGAGGTGTGTCACTGTGTAGTAAAAATACTCTGCCTGGAGTTGCCTCGCAGCAGCCTGAGGTGATTCTCTTTTAAAAACAACAGAAGACAGCTGTACGTGAGCGAATGTTTAATTTCAGGTGTGACTGCTGTGATGCAATTCTATTTCTTGTTTGGGACTGGGATATACGCCACAACAATGTGTGTCTGAACAACCTGAACTGGGGAACAGACATTAAAATTGTGGAAACAAGAAATACCAGGAACCTCATGCATCGGCCTTTTCAACCAAGATACACAGATTTATTTACCAGCTGTGTTGCAACGGCTGGTATTGTTTTCACCTTGTGAATCTGTGTGTGTGTCATCATGACACAATGAGGTCCTGAAGACACCTATTGTGTTGGGGACTACCACAGAAGCCTTTCTGAGTACTTCGGCAGGTGTTTACATGTCTGTCTGTCTGTCTGTCAGTCCGTCAGTCCGTCTTTGAACACGTTTTTGTCAACACAATAGCGTCTCAATCATGCAAGATGCAGTCACGAAACTTCACAGGTGTGTTCAGATTAAAGTGAAGGCTGGGTATGATGTTGGGTGTGGTCAAAGCAAGGGGGCTAGAGAAAGGGAAGGGGAAGTGATCCCAATACAAGATGGTCTCTACTTTTATAGTTGTGGCAGACAGATAGGAGCACAAAGAGAATGAGTGCATGCAGAGTACAATGCTCTGGATGACACGCAGACTACAATTACAATGGTGCTGTTAGGCATCTCCTGCAAACCTGCTTAAAAACTGAATTTTGCCTTTGACTGTACCAAAACGGAAGCATCAATTCATCTGAAACAGTGTGAAATGCGGCTCTGTACATGAGACAAATGCAGCAGTACTGAAAAACATGGAAAAGAGCGAGAGACTACGACGTGCTGCTGTGGTTAAACAGACGCCGAGTGAGGTATTGCAAGGATTTTAAAGTTTTCAGGTCACATATATGTCCGTAAATCATACGTAAGAGAGAATTACGTCACTTCCTCTCTTTGGTTCGCTGGATAGTCCGTTTGCATTTCCCACTGTAAGCGAACCGCACCAGGGTTCACTTGCAAGTGAACCGAGACCCCCAGTTTGCAAGCGGACCAGGGTTTGCTCATTCGGTCTGCACCAGAGTTCGAATGAGCGTTCACACCACTGCAAACGACCCAAACTATCAGTGGAAGTAGACCAGGGTTCATTTAAAGCGGACCAAATAGCGCCAGTGTGAATGCGTCCTTTTACACAGAACCAAACAACGGCATGATGCTGCTCCATGTGTGTCATTTTAGACAGCATGCCGGCATCACGGAAGCAAAGAGGTGTGATGGGCATGACATGTAACACAACAGTGTCTGTGTCCAGTGTGACATATAACATATGCGACAGCAGCACTTTATAAACAATAACAATGGCGAAACATGAGAAAAATCATTTATAAATCATTTATTGTCCCTGTTATACAGCGGCTGATCAACTCCTCCGCTCGGAGGGTAAGGAGCTCCCAGACCTTATTGTTTTCCCTATCTGCAGACATTTTTAGCCACTATTTTCCTTTGAGTTAGCTGCTAACTACTATCAGCTACTTTCTGAACTTCCCAGCTGTGGTTCGCACGTGTAACACGTCCTCAAAACTTAATACCCGTGCTGCCCATAATCCCGTCCTGCTGGCTGTTCCATTTATACAGACACCATTTCGGCACTGTTTGTACCTCAGAAGCTAAAGGTGAGGTGAGAGAACTCTGTCCCCGAATTCTGCTATTGCACCTTTTACACAGCACGACAAGGCGGACTAACAGCGTGAAATTCCAGCCTTAAAGAGGCAGTGTAAAAGGCTTAAGGAAAGATGCTAAATTTGTCATACTCCCCGGGGTAGTAGACTGTTTAAACATCAAATTAATTACATTTAATAACATTAATACTGACAAATTTTCAAAAGTCGCCAGATCTATTTTAAAATCAAGTGCTTTGACCAAATCCCCACACCCCCATCCCCGCTAAGCAAAGCTGTTGTTCCACAGGAAACACCGTTGTGAGCTGTGGCTTTGCATTAAAACCTCATGAGCTGGGTTATAGAGCAACAACCACTCATAGCACACCACAATATGTTCCATTGGCTTGCTGTTTCAGCCAGTTTTTAATCATCATTTCTCTGGCTAACACACATGATCAACGGTCCAAAATCTAGCCATAAAAATGATGCTTCAATTTATCTTTACCAGAACAACAGGCAGCAATAATTAACCATATCATGCACAATCATTCTATCACTGGACTGTCAACACTGACGGTCCAAGACTGGACTGAATTCAGCCCAGCGTGGTGCTATCAGTTGGACTGCCAGATTAGTTTTAGCGCACAGGCAGAGTATATTGCTTAAAAGCCACAAAGGCATGCATGGTTCAGTATTTGTAGTCTCAGTCTTTTGGTAAGCAGTTCCTTAGCATTCATCAGCCTTAGATCAGCTCAACAACAGTCATCATCGACTTAATAACCACAATAGATCTGTTCAAAGATGGTGATGAAGATAGAAAACACATCTGTGAGATTTTGGGCCAGCCAAGCCAAGAAACAAAATATATAGACATGCAATGCACTGATACCAGTAGCAGCAGACTGGTGAGGACATGTGTTGTAATAGTGCATGTCACACTTACTAGCACCAGTAAAGCCAGGGGCTGCCGATGCTTGCATCGCCTCCCTTCTGTAGTCCCTGTCTTTGGGGAAGCTGTTGACAACCGCGGTCTTTGTTGCCTCTTTTTGCCTCTGTTCTCTGTGAAACACAGAAACAAACATGCAAACACATATTAGCCACATATCCAACCTTTATGATATACAGACTGAAATAAAAGGTGTACAATCGAGTGGTTTGAGTCAAGGCATTATAGCTACCTCTCCAGCCATTCTTTGGGCTTCTCCCACTGGGACACCTCCGTCCTGCAGTTGTAATAGTACTTCTTTCCAGACGAGCTGATGTGCTCTGACCAGTCGTCGCCGGGTTCGTAAGGCTGAGAAGAAGAGCAAATATTTAGGAACATGAGGCCAGCCAGACAGAAAGCAATTGTGTGCTCCTGTGCTGAGGGGATGTGATGCAAGAGCTTGTAATGAAATCTGAAATGTACAAGAGATATCCACAGAAGCTTTGTAAGTGGGAGGGAAGGCTTATTCCAGAGACAGCTCGAGATTCTTCCCCAAAGTGAAACAGTTTGATATTTAAAAAGGTCCATTGTATGGTGAGTGGCATTCTGTGCTCATTTGTTACGAATTCACACTGTAAACCAGTGCTTCATTGTGTTGTCAATATCGTAAGGCAAACACATAGAAAGAGAAAATTAGAGCTTATCCATTACTGAGGCAAAGGCAAACTGGAGATAACTTCACAAAAACACAGTGTCACTGATCCCTCTCTGTGGCAAAACACAGATTATCGACACTGTTCAACAAGTGCACTTCAGATGGCAGATAATGAAACGGCTGTAACGGCTGCATCAGGTTTTTTTCCTTGGTGGTGCCGTGCTTAGCAACAGGATTACAGAGACCCAGGTTGTGTCCGCTTTAACATTAGCATTGTGTTTTAATGCCTTATGTATTGTTAATTAAATCACATTTATTAACCAAATGGGACGGCTTGGAAATTACTTTCTTTGGCAATTAAAAACAGCAAATGAAGGTAAGAGGAGAACAAAATTAAAAACGTTGAAAGAAATCTTCAATCATGCCAGAATGGACCTTTTATTTATCTTAAAAGCATTTCTGTTGAAAGAAATTGAAGCTGAGGGATTTTCTGCTATTAAATGATGTCTGTATTAATCCCTGCGCACAGTTTTCCTTTGACAATTAAAAAAAACAACCATCTTCCAAGATGTAATCACTGTTATCAAAGTAGCGGTGTGTTTAAATTTTTTTTTTGTCTTTGTATCAAGAGTACACAACAAAAACCTAATATCAAAAATGTGAAACTACAGCACAGCAGCTGCTACCAAGAAACAATTCAGACTGTTGTAGTGGGAAAATGACATTTGGTCCATCATCTGCCAATGTGCTAATGTAGAGGCAACACTTACTGTGTCTGAGGTCTTGCTGGGGTTAGAATGTGAGTTGGAGCTATGAAGGGAACTGTGGTTGTGAGAATTTTCTTGTGGAGAATAACTGGTCCCTGCAACAGAACACAAAGAGAGGGAAAGACACCGTCAGTAACAGCCGATAACAACAACGTGCCAAGTTCATACACATAAATGTGAAAGGCTTGGCTGAGAGCTACGACAGAATATACACACAGCCTGAGGCCGTCAATGCTCAGACTAAAAGGTGCTTGAATACTGAATGCCTGACTTTCAAAAATATGCTCAGTAACAGTAAACATTCCTGTTGGTAAAAGGTGCCAAGACAACAAATATCTTGCAAATTCATCTCACTTCACACTGTGCAAAATAGAGGTTAAAAAGCCTTGGCTGCAAACTATGTCAGACTGCTCTGACCAATTTAGAGGCATGTCAGATGGTGCAGTGAATGCCTGACGAATCACAGAGCACAGAAAAAAAGAGGAAGACAAAAGCAGATATGTCATCAACTAACGTCATTTATCTGCCCTGCTCTTGTGTACATGTAGCAAAACAAACAAGCTCTGGTCATAGCGCTGGCAATTTTTATTTGCACTGAAACCTCAAAAGAGGAGGAGGATGATTGTAAAGCCATAGCAGTAGCTTCACCCTAGCTTGCAACTGTATTCTGGTTAATTTCATGTCATATTGGAATTTGTTGGTTTGTAATTGTGGGTAGCAGCAGCATTCACCCTGTGGGATTCCAGTCGTAAATTTCTGACACTCATAATTTTGACGCAAGCCGTCTCCAGAGCTCTAAATCAGTCTGCTATTTGTGGAGTCTCATGATGAGATCCAGGACCAGCATTTTGGACTGACGACAAAAGATTTCACCATGTTCGTGTGGGATTCTCTCGGAAATTATATAGTGCAGTCAACTTTTTAAAAAGTGTGTTGCCAGTCTGTCGCAGTGCTAAGCTGCCTTCCTGGGGATTCAGATCTGAAAACGCCACCAACACCGCTACAGGAAACAGAACAAGTAGAGCAATCACTTAACAAGACTGAACCTGCTTTTGCTCATCCCGTCGCCTCGGCTCTGCTCTACTATTATTAGTTGCAACAACTGCAAGCACTTCAGGATATTTTCACATCTGTAACATTTTTTACATGTCTTTGGGGGGTATTATTACATGTAAGGGATACAGAGCAGGGCAGGGAAGGAGGGACGGCACGCTTGAATCAAAGACTTCAGGTGACAAGGTTTTCGTACATACAGCAAAAGGAGAGGAAGGATGTACAGAGCATCCCTCTCCTCATGCCCACATGGCACAGACTTTGGCAATCTGTACACAAACAGGACCGGCAACAATCTGTGGCGTGACCAGTGGAGCAAAATAAAACTGTAGCTTGTAATCTGTGGCATTTAGTAGAGCAATTTCATCCAATTTTCCTTGTAGTTGGGCAATACAAAACACAACATATGACAGTTTACTGGTATGATAGTGACAAAAAAACGCTGTCCCAAACCAGGGATAGGTGCTAATATTTTCACCTCTGACCAAAAAGGCAACCAAGCCCCTACATTTGGTGGCCAAAGCACATTTCCAATGGTCCAAATCTAGGTTTATGTGAAACAATAGTCTACAGAAAAGACAATTTAATGCAGCTTAATACAGCCTTCATTAACTGTGACACTTCAATAAATAAGAAGAAAACCCGGCTCATCTGTTGGACAGGACCAAAACGGAAATCCATCCCCTTTCATTCCCTATCCAGCATGTTGCTCTGTACATGAGACGAATGCAGCAGTACCGAAAAAGACGGCAGAGAGCGAGAGACTACGACATGCTGCTGTGGTTAAAGAGACGCCGAGCGAGGTATTGCAAGGATTTAAAAGTTTTCAGATCACATACATGTCCATAAATTATACGTATAGACTGCGCTCTATGTCACCTTCTCTCTTTGGTCCGCTGGATAGTCCGTTTGTATTTCCCACTGTAAGCGAACCACACCAGGGTTCACTTGCAAGTGAACCGTGACCCCCAGTTTTCAAGCGGACCAGGGTTTGGTCCACACCAGAGTTCAAATAAGTGTTCACACCACTCCAAATAAACCGAACTATCAGTGGAAGTGGATGAGGGTTTGTATAAAGTGGACCAAATAGCGCCAGTGTGAATGGGTGTTTCATTTTTTTTGGGGCCACCTGCCCCGGTTTATGACGAACCCTGCAAACCTTGCTACATTAACCGTGGGAAACAAGTTCAACACCGCACCAATAACACATCTTTTTCCAGGTGCATAATGACTGTCATACCTGTGCATTGATGGGCGATCACTGAGAGATTTGATGACATGTTCCCCTCGTACACAACCATGTTTGAAATAGCAAAACCCAACATATGGGTATGTTACAGCCCGAAATTGTGTTTCCATGGGGTACGTTTCAAACATCCATTCTTAACATCCATTTATGTGCCACCCTAACATACTCTGTTGGGGGACCATGAAATACACGCAGGTCTTTGGTGTACAAGAGGTCTTCCAAAAACACCTTGTACTTAATATGAAGTTTGAGGAAAATGAATTTGAAACACGGAGTGAGGCACAGAGCGGAGTGAACACAGCAAGTGGACGGAGTCAGAGAGCGCAGAGCGTGAGACACAGCAGACAGAGAAAGATAGAGAGTGAAATACAGCAAAAACACACAAAATACCGAAAGGATTTTTCACTGTTGATGAAGCATTTAGTCAGTTACTTGCCAAATCTGATGGGAAATATTTGCCCTCTGATGACAATCGGTTGCCAAGTGCTGAAAGTTTAAGTGACGGTGCGTCTCTGCATAGCATACGCAACAACAGTCCACACCAGAGCCATAGAATAAAACACCAGAGCCATAGAATAAAACATTCAAGGGCTCTGGTCCACACAAAGCAGCACATGACAACAATCAAACCCAGACTTTGCCGAGGATGAGATGACAATAATATGAATATGTTCAAAATTCAGTTTTACTTAGAGTTATGTAATCCAATATGGCCGCCGCCTAGTGATGTTACAATATGCAAATTAAATGAGCGAATTTCTCCCATCACAAACTTTGGGTCATAATGAATATTTTTCTCATTTACAGTATGCCTTCATCTCTCACCACTTTCAAGCTCCAGCCTTTTGAAATCTTAAAAATGAAAATTCAATATTTTCCTGAATAAACGCCAGCGCCTAGAGGGTTACAATATCAAAGGTCAGTTGAAATTATACTAAAACATACCCAAGACACTGTCTATGCAATGACTACAGGCTCTCACACCTACGTGATTACTCGGATTTTGTTGAAAATTCCTGGATAGGAAAGTTAGATGATCACGGTTCAAGACTACCAGCAGAGTCAATTTAATGATAGGGAATTCAGTAACAGGGGTTGCCCTGACAGAGCCAGTCGACACATCAGGACTCAGACCAACTGACTGTTTTGGATTGGATATATAAAGCCTGGTCCACTTTTTCTGATGCTTTGCTTTGTGTGTGTCAGCTGTCATAAACGCTGCATTATGCTCCATTTGAAACACTACTACCACACCGTGCTGTCAGAGCAGTAAGTGCCTCATGAGTGAACTACAGCGAACACAAAACTAACAGCAGCCAGCGATTTCAATTAGTGATGTCAGAGTGGATAAAAAGCGATACAAAAAGAGCATCATTGGGACAAATAAGTGTTTCTATTTGAGCAGCGTTTTAGGTTTGAACTTCAGAAATGTGTTCAAAGAGAGGCAGCTCAAATCACATCCACAACTGAGACTCTATAAGCCTGGTTGTAGCTATTAGTAACATGAGTCTCGGGTAATCTGATCACAAGTTGACAGCTGGCACACCTGGCATTAAAATGCGTCTCCAGTGAACACTTGTGATCGGATCTGACTTGCCTGCTCAATATGCAAATACAGACGTGAATCATATCCGTTTGCAAAGACCAAATATGTCATTGCAAACTGTGCGACAAACCTCCCAGTGTGAAGTTTTATTCCCTCCCATGGAGAGGACTGTAGTGCTACTTGCACATCTATTTAAATGAATAAAATCTTATTTAATAACAGAGCTGCACGTAATGTGGCTGAGGACACACTAGCGTTCACACTGCTGAAAGAACGTGGCCATATGTGGCCCAGCCAACCTCTTACTGTGGTGTGAGTGATAATGGTGGTTGTATACATTAGCTTGAAAGTGGTGAGAGATGAAGGCATACTGTAAATGAGAAAAATATTCATTATGACCCAAAATTTGTGATGGGAGTAAATTTACTCATCAAATTTGCATATTGTGACGTCACTAGGCAGCAGCTGTATTGGATTACATAACTTTTGCACTTTCGACCAGAGGTCAAATATTTTATATATATTTTATATTTCCCATCAGAATCAGAATGGGAAAGTAACTAAGTGCTTTATCGACGGTGAAAACTCCTTTCTGCACTTTGTGTGTTTTTGCTGTATTTCGCTCTCTATCCTTCTCTATCTGCTGTCTCTCGCTCTGCTCTCTCTAACCCTTTTTAAATAGGAATTGTGCAAATTTGCAGGAAAGCCCAATCCATCTTCTTTCAGCATTGGCAGTATAAAAACAAACTCGGGGAGTGCGGCAAAATGCTGCCTGCTTACTTTTGTTTATACAGAATGTGCCTTTTTCGGGGCAATGGGGGGCGTGAGCAAGTAACAAAACGTGTACCTCAGCATGTGACGTAATCAGTGACGCATCGAGGAAAGCCGTGGCTGGTCAGTCCCGTCCTTCACGGTTACCGTCATCTGACGGTTAATGGCCTCCTCGTTAGCGAGGGCAAGGAGGGCGCGCAATTCTTGATCTGCCCAGTTGCTCATCTTCTGGTTTGTGTCTCCTTAGTGCTGCTAGATACTCATTCCTGCTATCAGCTGTTTCCTGTTTTGAAGTCCACGCCAGTGGGTTGAACGTGCGGTGTCATCAACAGCCCCTCCCACAAGTCATCAACAGACCCTCTCAAGGCGGAAAGCCGCCTTGCTCTTTTTAGACCAAAACCGTTCCGGCAATATGACTACCCTACGAGGCGGAAAATTGGGCGCCTCAGATCAACTCGCCGATCTGGCTCTGTGTGTCTAAATGCTCGCAGCTTGCCAGCAAAACAGCCCAACATTCGCGGAAAATCTGGCAGTGTAAAAGGGGCTTCTGACTCCGTTCTCTCACTGTGTCCACTCCGCTCTGCTCTTCACTCCATGTGTCAAACTAATTTTTCTCAAACTTTTTGAATAAAAACACACCCACAAATTACATCAGGATTGAAGCTACACATGTTCGTCATCTGGGGGTTCAAAGCAAAAACAAGATTTGGCGGTATATTTGGCGCTACGGTCTGTTTTATTCCGCAATGTTGCTTGTTGCAATTTTGCAACTTTGGCGCTTAGAGGGTTAACACATTACACATGTTAGAAAATACTTATTGAAAACGTGAAAAGGCTGGGAACTGTGTGGTATTGACTTGTGGTTTAAAACTGTTTAAATGTTTCTCATCATTTCTGTGTCCAGGATTTTTGGACCTATAAGCCATCCTTAACATAGCTCCTCCCCTTCTTTATAAAACCTATGTTACTACTGATGTCAGAGCACATAGTATCAGAATCATTTCTTCCATCCACTGTGTCAGCTGTAAGTTTGCTCCATCCCACAAGCTCTCTCTGCTCTTTCAGTTTAATGAATACATGAATTAACATTTTTGTTAAATGCCACAATCATATAGCAGCCATCACTGACGTAGTTTTCAGTCTTTCCGGCCAAATCGCCTACCTGGCCTGCCAGCAGTTAGTGCTCACTGCTGTGGGTGTGTGCTTTGTGGTAACGTTAGCTGCTGAACGAGACGAGAGGCTTTAGCTGTTTAGCTTTTGTATCCTGGATCGGGGGTTTGTGCTGCTGGCTTAGGTGCTACAGAGTCTGTGGCTGGGCAGTGGCCTGTCCTTTGGCTCAGGGGTCGTGTATGCTACTGTGCTCCTGGGTTCGCTGCTAAGGAGAGTCTATAGCTGTAGAAAGGCTCGGTCTTTGTGTTTTTATCCACCACTTTCTCGCCATCGCTCACATAACTTACAGTGAAACCAAAGTGGCTCCAAACACCAGACGATGACATCACTAACCATCTTGCCACAAGCTAGCTTAGCATAGCGTGCCTCCCAGTCAGTACGTTTCCATGCAGCTTGAGAAAATCAAATTATTGGCTTAGTCTGACTGAAACCAGACTTTTAAATGCATGTAAACAGCTTAGTCCGACTGAAATTGGACTATCCGCAGCTCGACTAACACACCTAGATAATTCAATTGAAAATCCAACTATTGCTGCATGTATCCACTTAGTCAGACTGCAGTCGGACTCGGCGCTCTGCGCATGCACCACTTTTTCTTTCGCGGGCTTTCACCCGGAGGAAGAAGGAGATGACGTAGCAGCAGTTCACTCCCAGAAAAAACAAACCAACACCATGGCAACTGAGAACCAGAAGACGCACTTCTGGACGGACTGAGGAAACTACATTCATGCTCCGACAGCTGAAGGAGCTAAACATTTTGAAGTTTATGGATGTTAGGAAAACGTGAAACGCAGATTTGTTTAATTTAATTTATTATTTCTCTTCGGGTCAACAGGAACTAGTTCAATACGCACTATATTAAAAAGGACATAGCGCCACCTATCGAGGCAGAGTCAGACGTACTTGGTCAGAAATTCGATTTTCTCTTCTGCATGTATACTCAGACAAGACGAGAAGTCAGACTTGACTGATTAGCTGAGCTATGAGCTTAGCTCGATTACTGCATGCATGTGAACGTACTGACTGAGTCTCACTGAAGCAGAGTGTTTTGGTTTGGGGGTGGGAGGGGCAGACAGCGTGTTGCCTGTTCTGTCGAGTAGGCTGCCTTGTTGTGCACAGTGGCACTGAGAACATTATACCGAACACAGTTAAGTATATTTTATTTCACAAATGTATCAGTGTATCATTCAGTTTGTAATGTGTACCTAACAGATCAGTGCCAACATGTGTACTGTTACACCCCTGGGTATTAGATATACATGTAAGAAAGAGGCTGCAGATACATGTAGGATTTCGTCTGTACACCCACACAGGATGAGTTGTAAACAAATGATCAATCAACCTTTCACAGCCCTGTGAGGCGTAATGTCGCCACTGTAACATCACTACAGCTGCTGCAGATCCCTGAAGAATACACGATAACATTAACCATCCTTATCAATAAAAACACAGATGGTGTTTCAGCAGCTGCAAATGACAAGAGGTGGTTTGTAACAGACCCTACGATCAAAAGCCTGCTGTTATACAAGTGAAGCCAACAACCTTGTACAGAAGTGTCACCTGTAGCTGAAATGACAACGGGCCATTTAATGAGCATGCATGGTTTGTTTGGCTTTCCTTACAGCTTTTGATTCATCCCTTTGAGACGCCACAGAACTCAGTATGCACAGGAAAGAGCTCTAAAGGGCAGCACACATTGGCAACGCATGACGTGCGTCAAAAGGCCCACATCCATTGTTTTCTATTTAAGCCCACACACTGGCAGTATCTTGATGCACGTCAACGCATCAGAATACGCCACTGACCAATTTCTCAACGTCAGTACAAGCCAGTCGTCAACAAATGCAGCAGTATTTTTTTCATACTTGCTCCCAGGATCTCTATATCCCAGTTACCTTACTCAATGTCTACTACTGTCTGTATGGCATGTGTAAATAATGCCATTTAGAATTAAGTTTCTCACATATCCTTGCAACTCAAAGATACATTTTAAAGGCACAGCTCAGCCAAAAATCAAAAATACATACTTTTCTCTTTCCTGTAGTGCTATTTATCAATCTAGACTGTTTTTGGGATGTGGACAAAACAGCTGTAGAGATGTCTGCCTTCACTCCAATATCATGAAACTAAAGGTATTCAGCTTGTGGTGCTCAAAGCACAAATAAATAAATTACTAAATAAATAAAAATACATTTGAAAAACTCAACAGCAATGTCTCTTTTTAAAACTAATGACCCCATGTGAAACTACTTTCTCTCTATCTAACTATCCCTGCCAACTGTATCCCAGTGCAGGAGGAAACGTGCATCTCCTCATGGACGAATGACAGTGTTAGATGTAAATATTAGATCTTTGTCCTCCGTGGCTAAGACGTAACGTAGAAACTGTGGAAACCAGTGGCGGCTGCTGGCCTTTCAAACAGGGGAAGCTCGCTTTAAGTTCACATCATAAAATTTGTCATATTGTAACGAGGCAGTAACTTATAAAAAGGACATTTAATTGAAGCCGTTTTTCAACCACACTCGTGCCACAGAACCGCAGCAAAACACACCTCAAAGATTTCCAGATGGGTTTAAACACCTGAACGGCACTCTGTCAGAAGACCCCACTCGCAAATATCCGCATGGGACTGAGCTCGAAATGCGGCAATGCCGGTGTGTACTCAAAAGCGCTGTCAATCACAAAGGGGTTCAGCCTTTTAGACAATTCCTCCAATCATCATGCATACACCAAGCGTCCTCTCCCGCCTACCGCTCCATTAGGTCCCACGAAAGCTGAGCCTCCCTGGAAGTGACGATTTTGTCGTACTTATCCAATGACCTATCCAAAAACCTGCTCAGCGCTGTCTCATAGGAATGCCTGGAGGCTCCGCGTCCACCGTGCTGACGCGACAATGTACGACAGGGAGGTTGCGTTTGAAAACTGGTGATAAACAGCTGACGTTTGAACATCATAGTCATGATGTTAAACGCATCCAAGCGCTTGTTAAATGCAGTGTAAATTCTTATTTTAATGTAAATCCAATAGTGCATATTTGACCATTTCTTCTATGAAATTTTAGGGGAAGTTCAGCCTCCCTTGTTGTCTCAGAGCAATCGCCCCTAGTGGAAACAAGAGGGTGGGTGCAATGCTTCCACGACAATGCCATCACAATATCAGCAGTAACCACCATATGAGCGCAGTGTAGAGTGGCAGCGATGAGCTAGCCAGTGGGATACACTGACAGGGACTTAAATACTCACGCATAACTGCGCAGAAAGCTACCACAACAACCCACAGACAAACTCAGATTACAAAACACACGTGGGGAGCACTACTTCATTCTTGGACATTGACGCCATTATACTCAACTGCGTCTTTACAGAGCAAATAGTTACTAGCTGCTATATTAACACTCTGCCTGTTGCATACAGCTGTTTAAGACACCTTATGAGCTCAAAACAAAAGTTTTAAGGTCTCTGACAGGACTCGGAGCATAGCAACAAGAATTCTCAAAAAACGTCTAGTGTTTGAGACTGTAACAAATACTGATGTACTTTCACTGCCCCATGTGGTTCTTCGCTCCTGCTCACTGACCATCGCACCAACAAGTCTGCTAGAAAGCAGGCCTCCTCTTTAGCCTCTTCCTGGTCTATGGCTCCAAGCTTGTTCAGGACTAGGGTTGCGATTTGATAGCGTTTAACAAACCTAGATGATCCAAACCATTTTGAATCCTTTAGGAAGTATAATTTTGTTTAGCTGTCACACTCACACACATTTGAAACATGACAGCTTTTTTAAAAAAACTAAAACTGGTTACACATCTAGCAGACACAGCAAACTCAGCATCCTTTTAGGCCATTAGATAAATTCAAGTCCAATATTCACTTTCCTTTTACCTCCATTTTGGTGTTGACCAACTCCTGAGTAACATTAGTTGGGTCTTTAGCTGGCAAATGTTGCGCTATAGCTCCTTTTCCACCAACATTCACAGGAACTTTTATTACCAGGAACATATTTACCTGGGTAAAAGAGTTCCTGTAATCTGTGTGGTTTGCGTTTCCACCTCACCTCAAAGTTCCAGAAAATTTATTCAAATCAGGCTGATGACGTAGATGATTCAGCGTGTGCCCTGTGCCAGCTTGTTGGCTGGTAACATAACATTAGTGCTGGTAGAGAGAGGACGGGCTGTTTGTCTCAGCCAGCAGCTAAGTTTAAAAGTATTTTAAAATAAGAGTCAAACTAAGTCAGTCTACATACAGATAGCTGTCATTTGAGCTTATTAGTAACAATTCGCTGTTAGCCGAACTAGCGTGCTGTCTAAATCAGCGTGTAAGACACAATGTTAGTGTCGGTGGATGAGAGACTGTGAGCGGAGCATATTGAATATCGCTGTCTACATGTTTACATGTTCATGTTGCTGAACACATGTATTGATAAATTATTGGCTTCTTACTCGCTAAGGTTTAATTCCACTTACAGTAACGAGTGTAGCTGCCGTTAGCTCGAGCCATTTTAGAGTTTGCTGCGGCCGCAGCTCAGCTGCTCACTGCTTACTGTAGCATGTATGTATGTATGTGTGTGTGTGTGTGTGTGTGTGTGTGTGTGATACCGTTAGCGCTTATCAATGCTACGGTAGAAATGTTTATTTGTAGAAAGTCTGCAGCCACACTAACGCGGAAGTGTGGAACGCTGCGTGTGTTCCACCAGTCAGCGTTCTTCAGCACACAGCCCCGCCCCTCAAAATTCTGGGTAATCTGAAAAGTCCTACCCGGCTACTAGGTACTTTTTTCAGGGGGATTTGAGGGTAAGGGGAACTTTATTTACCCGGGTAATTTCGGTGGAAACGCACGGAGGCCTTTCAATTACCCAAGTAAATGAAAAAAGTTCCTGCGGTGGAAAAGGGGCTTATGTTTACAAGCTAGTACTAATGGACTGTCTGCTGTTTGGAGCTGGGTAGGTAGCGTACAGTGGTAGCCCTCTTCAATACACATGTGCCGGCTTGGCTTGACTTTGCCTGACTTGGCGTGTCAGCCCAGCACAGCAGGAATTCAACTGGTAATCTGCTCATGTTTGTGAACATCTTACTGTCTGCCCCAGTTGTGTTATTGTCATCAACAACTTTTTGTTGTCTGAATTTTAAGCTTTCCTTTAGCACTGCACGGACGTGTGACGGGTTTCTCTCTTCTCCTGCTGTCTTGCAGCTGTATATAAAGTATGCATCACTTTTCTGACAGTTTCTCTATTTTCAGTCTCTATGTTTGCAGGATCTGAAGGTGATGGAACAAGATTTTGGTGTCGTACGTGTTCTGGTTTCCGTTTGTAGTTCAAAACTCTTCACTGATCGAGTTTAAGTGACAAGTAAACAGACACATTGGCCAAAATGTAATTTGGGAACCAACTGGTTATTGTCTGATGAGGAGTTAGCTTAATATTAGCTTATTTAAATTTGTTTACCTGCAGTCACATGCAGATATCGGATAACAGAGATTAACCAAATATACTGGCACACGAAGGAGTAAGTCTTGGCCCAGATACCCGCTGATGACTAAGGATTAGCCCAAAATATTGGCCCTCTTTCTCAAAGTCTTTTTCATTGCCAGACCAAAAGCTGATGGGTCTTGATATTGTTTGATGCATTTATTTAAAGAAGTTTGTGAATTATCACTGACTGTTGATGCTGAATAATAACGTCAAAACCTTTCTGACATCACTGCTTCTGCTTGAAAACTGTCAAGTGTGCTTTGGTGCGACTTTAAAAGATGGTCCAACTTGAGTGCAACTCGGCTCATTTGAACTGGCAATGGAAATGCAAATCAGCACGACTAGTTTGACTCGGCACGGCAAGAAATATCAGTGGAAGAACCCTATGAATTTATCAGAGCTATTTTGACGAGAACAGCTGCCTGCTGCGGCTGAAAACAGGGCCGATGACAACACTGAGACTCAACCACAACGGTTATGTTGTGAACCAGAAAACCAAAACAATGAGCTGGAAGACTGCATGAGCTGGGTGACAACTCTGTGGGTTCATCACTACAAGCAACACCTTTCACATTTCAGTGAGTCATTTGACCTACTGTATATGTACAGGTATCGATGAGTGCAGCTTAACTTTACAAAGGGGTCCATTATCACTTTAAATCTAACTCACACTTCCTTTTGAAAGCTTTGGAAACTACAAGAAGCTAATACTGATCTGAATCAAGGAGTCATCTGTTCACATTTGTGACTCAGCTTTTACTTTGAAATCAGATGTTAAATCTCGGTGGATGACGGTAATATTTATGTAGGTCAGCTTCATCAACGTCGCTGGGCATCATATAAAATAAAAAACTAAGCTGGAAACTGATATAAGGCAGAGTAATCCAATGTCTAGTCTCTCAGTGCTTTGCTACCTACAATTGTCATCATATCAACATTATTTACATCTATGTTCTTTTCTTCAGAAGCTGTCACTGATTTATGTTCATGACATGGTACAATTACGTAAAAGACCACTTTGCCATTTTGACCGTGACACATTAAATTCTAAATTCTATTTTACCAATCATCACTTCAGGTATTACAACCACCTGACCTGCAATGTAATGACATATTTAGCAGATATTAGAAATCTATTTTGATGCTGCCTAAACCAAAAAGCACTCAGTTTAAGGGTTAATGGCTACTGCTGAAATAATAACAGCACTTGGTATTGCTTTTTTTAGTCAGAGTCTAAAACCTTACATGCAAATCAATCTCAAATATCTCAAAATAAAATGCAGCGCTATCTCTGTTACAACCTGTACTCACATTCCCCTAACTTTATTTGTTTTCCTCATGGTCATCTTGTCAGCTATTAATCGTCAAATTAACCCTCCAACTGGCACATCTTTCTATCAGATGTCTCTGATAGCAAGGAAAACCCTGTAACACTCAGTACGTTTACAAGCACAGTTAATTGGACTACTGTCCTTGTCCCAGTTTAACAAGCACGGGAGGGGAATCGATTTATTCACCCAGGTATGTCCGACTCCGCTACAATACGTGGCGATATGCCCACTTTCAGCTTGTTAGCACTGGACCTTCTTTGTGGTTGACCTGTTACGTCCCAGACCAAGCAATTGACAAACAAGTTACTGTTACCTAGTGTCAAACTGATACCATGGTGGACAACGTTAAAGCTCTGTGCATTTCGTCCTTCCAGAAAATGCACTTCTCTGGTTGAAGATTTTGCCATGTTGTTTCTGGCTGCTTCTTCCGTTACACATTCATGCTATTCGACTTCCCGGTCAAAGCCCAGGGCGGATAATTTGGAGCATGCGCCGAGCACCTCGGCCAGTTTAGGTTTGATTGACTGCCAGTCACTTTATCTGGGTGTGCCAGTCCGGCTTTGAGAAGTTCTATTTAGTACGATTTCAGCCAGACTTAGATGTCAAAATTTATTTTAAAAGTCAAATTTTACTCAAACTCACACAATAAATTGATTTCCTCTGATGCCATGATAACGTACTGGCTGTACATCCTCATTTGTTTTGTTGTCTCTTGTCTGTGGACAGAGATGTTGCGCAGAGAGCAGTGACTGCTGCTGTTCAACATCAGTGCTACAAATGTTTGAAAAACTAGCCACACAAAAGGTTGTCTGCCAACTCAACGCATCACAGTACTCTGATGTTAGACTAAGATTGAGCCACCAAAATTATACTGGATGCATGGCTCTATCTGCTTCACAGCCCATTCAAATATAGAGAAATGGAGTTAAGTTTTTTTCCTAACATTTATGTCATCTTGGTGAGAAAAATACCACAAACTAACTGTTCAACAAGACTTAAAACTGTCAGCCATGTGTACAAGTTTCCACTTTCCATCACTGAACATACACTTTTTCAAATTGAAATGAAACTGATCAGCTACTGAACAAACTCAGATACAATGCAAAATGACACTAAATCCGCATCACAAGATATTTCCTCCCAACACCTGAGTGCTTGGACAGTGTGTGGTGTTACTTTTCACTCCACTGCACAAGAATTGAAACACATTCACAAAACATCTAGCCTAGGGTTTTAGTTGTTGCCAGATGAGGTGTGCTTAACTGGTTTACATGCAGTGCTACTTGATAAAATAGAGATTTGGTTGGTGGCTCACTGGTGCATCCATCTAATGCTTGTTTGATCCACAGCTACAATAGCTGGAGTATCTACTATAACATTTAAAAAAAGCATTAAGCAGGCTGTACTCATGTGTGAGAGGTGGGAAAAAACATTACAAAGCTGCAGTTTCAGTCTTAAAGCTCACCAGCTTAAGTGACAGCATTATCTGTAGCCATTTAGGGGAGCAATTTGTTTTTAATCTGAATGCATTTCATTTTGAACAGACACTGTGTCTCACCTCCATCCCTGTCTCTGGCCCGGTGTGTGTGGACAGCCTTCGCTCTGCTGTGCCCCGTGCTGTCGATGTGTTTGTTTTCAGGGCTGTCAGACCTCCTGAGCATTTTGCAGGGAGGAGTGACATCTGAGGAGTCTCGCATCTTTTCATGTCGGTGGTCCCCTCCAGGGTGGCTCTTAGACGAATACTTGAGAGTCTGCAGACACAAAACAAACACCTCACTACAATCTGGTATCTTGTGCGTGCAGTGATTTCATCCTTCAACATCAGTCAGTACAGTTACATGCACGCAGTGATGGAGGTAAGCTCATATCTCGGCTAACCAGTCAAGTCGGACTTCTTGTCTTGTCTGAGTATACATGCAGAGGACAAAATCAAATTTCTGACCAAGTACGTCTGACTGCGCTGAGTGCGTGGTGTCCTTTTTAATATAGTGCATATTGAACTAGTTCTGGTTGACCTGGAGAGGAATAATAAATTCAATAAATCCACCTTTCACGTTTTCCTACCATCCATAAACTTCAAAATATTTAGCTCCTTTAGCTGTCGGAGCATGAATGTGGTTTCCTCGTCCGTCCAGAAGTGCGTCTACTGCTTCTCATTCGCCATGGTGTTTGTTTGGTTGTTTGTTTTTCCGGGAGTGAACTGCTGCTATTTCATCTCCATCTTCTTCCGGGTGAAAGGCCACAATAGAAAGAGTGGTGCATGCGCAGAACGCTGAGTCTGACTCCAGTCGGACTAAGTGGATACATGCAGCAATAGTTGGATTTTCAATTGAACTATTTAGGTGTGTTAGTGGAGCTACGAATAGTCCAATTTCAATCGGACCAAGCTGTTTACACACATTTAAAAGTCTGGTTTCAATCGGACTAAGCCAATGACTCTGTTTTCTCATGCTGCATGTAAACATACTGACTGACATCAGGTTTCTCAAAGCAGTGTTACCCTCTTGTTTAACACCACATTTGGCTGCTCAAAGTACAAAAATGTCAAAGTAGTTATGTATCAGAGTTTTAATATTTCAGGAATTAATTAGCAGAACTAATCTCCATCCATGCAGCTAATTATTTATGATGTGAAGGCAGCAGATTCATCCCTGTCAATTCCCTGTGATGCTACATTATTAGCTATGCTAACGTTAGTTGTCATTACTAACTTGATAACAGTGTATTTATGTGTACTGACATGTTAGTAATTTCTAATGATGAAGTAAACACAACGTTTATCAGACAACCTAGTATTCACCTTCGTCATCGCTTGTCCACTATATATTTTGAATTTAATTGTTAATATTTTATTTTGTAGGATATATTTGGAGCTCTTTGATGTTTCGGGAGCTTAGCTAGCTATATCCTTAAAATGACAGATTGCGGTCAGGCCTTAATCGGACTGGCTAGCAAGCAAGCTAACAGTAACAGGCTATCATTAGCTTTGAACTGCAACAAAACTCGCCTGTACCCTTCTCAAAACAGCTGAATTCGACGGATACACTCAGTCTACGCTGTCTTTACCTGATAATATCTACGTTGGGAAATATTTACAGGGTTCAGAGTGAAATTTCAGACAAAACCATTTACTTTTCGCGTTATTTTCCGCACTGACTGGGGCCTGTTGTGCTCCCCAGAAGCCTGAACTAGAGTGTCCATTTTAATCTTATTTGCTGCTAGCAAGCTAGCAGGCTACAGTTAGCTAACAAGTACCTGATAGGGCTGAGAATCTCTTCGGTCGCACCTGCAAATAAAAAGAAAAACAAGAGTGAATACGAAGCTTCAAATGTCAACGTGGACAAACAGCTCAAAGTGCCGCAACAGCTGAACGTCTAAGTTTCCAGACACTTATTTTGGTTTCAGTAAAAATGGCGGATTGTCAAAGCGTAGCTACGAGGAAAAGGAAAATCTGAACAAGTAACGTTAAAAAAAGATGTTTACCCATCGCCGAGTCTCGGTTGTTTCCTTGCATACATTACCATCAATGCCGTGTTAGTGTGTTTGGAGTGGGATGTGAAAGACTGATAACGGAACTGTGTTTTTCTTGTTGATTCAGCGACCTAAAATCGTCAATTATTTCAGCCTAGCTTGTGGGTATTTCAATGCTATCGGCAGCACTGGTCGAAAGAGCGCCCTCACTCAGTCCATTTCCCACTCAGACACACAGCCGAGTCTATCTGCACAGAAAACGTAGCAGAGGAGCTGCGCGCAGGGTTGCCAGATAGTAGACACTCACCAGTATTGGAAAGCCTTTACAAGTCAACGGCAGCTGAGAAAAGTATCATGTAATCATGTTATGCAACGCAGCCAACGTGACCTGCCTCTGTTTGTTTATTTATACCTAAGTATGTATTTTAATTTTCATTCAGCTACTACTGTTACTTACTGCCATATTAGCACAGGGGCCAAATACACATTTAGATCGTAGCACACACAAAAAAAAACCCCGAACGAGTAGAGTATTAAAATCTTCCTAGTGTCAGTTTTGTATGTCAAGATTGTGTCTTTTTTCTTAATTATTCTGAGAGGTGAAGAAGTTAGGAAATAGACATTAAATAGGTTGACAAATGCGACTTTAGTACAAAACTGGCAACCCAACTGAAACCCCCGTTCTCCACCTCCCCCTTCCGATGGCAACATCCGGGTCACACACTAGCTGTAGTGGAGCAGTCTGAAGAACTTGTTAATTGTTTTGTTTGTGTTCCTGATTCAGGTGAATTTTAACTTTATAGCCCAAACTGTGTTGTTAACTATTCTAATAAATTAACAATGTTTTTATTTGTTGTAAATATAAGGGTTTATAAGCCGGTACAAGCCGTGAGTTGGCCTCTCCTGACATCTAGTGGTCATACTGTGACATCGCAAGCAGCACCTATCTGTAGATCATCACAACAGTCATTCAAGTCAGTATAACTTTATTTAGTCAGGAAATTCTTGTGCCAGGGAATGCTTCAATTACAGTAACACAAAATACAGATACAATAGTAAAAAATAACACTAACAACCACAGCAACCAGTGGGTCAGGGTAAACTAGTGCCTTCCAGAGTAACACAGGAGTAAGATAAGTAAAAGAGTCTAAAAATGAACTAAAGTGGTGGAATAATCAATGTTATATTGTATATGATATGACAATGACAAGATTTGTGTCATCTTGGACAATGTCTCCCACCCTCTCCATGATGTGCTGGTCAGACACTTTCATACACTCATTTTATTGTTGTTTAATCCTACTGATGTTTATATTGTAGTCAAAAGTTCACACTTACAGCCTCAGCACAGTGACGACACATATTTTATTTTAATACTTTAATTTATATTCTAAGTATTCATGTTAACCCACTAAAATTGATAATTAATTGGCTAATTGATTTCTTTAAAAACAAGAAATGACCCAAACATCAGCATGATATTCGTGAAAAGTGAAAATAAGAAATAAAAAATAAAAGTAAAAAAAAACAACAAAAAAAAAAAAACAGGAACTGACTTGAAAAAGGGGTTAAAATAAATAAAAATAATAATAGTAAACATACAGTGTATATGTATTTTTTCTGTAACCTAATTTTAAATTTGTAATGATAATAATAATAATGATAATGATAATGACACTACTACTACTACTACTAATAATAATAATAATAATAAGAAGAAGAAGAAAATCTATGTATTTTTTTCTGTAACCTAATTTTTAATGTATAATTACATAGAATAAATAATAATAATAATAATAATAATAATAATAATAATAATAATAATGATAATGAACATACAGTATATATATTTATATATTTTCTCTAACCTAATTTTTTATGTGTAATTATAATAAAAAATAAACTAATAATAATAATAATAATAATAACAATAATAATAATAATAATAATAATAATAATAATAATAATAGTAAACATACAGTATATATATTTTTCTGTAATTCAGTTTTGAATTTCTTATTATAATAATTATACATTGAATTTTTTGGACATTTTCCCCTTGATTTTTTTTTTCTAATAATTCTCTCTTGGCTAATTTCTTGACACCTTTTAATAATTTTTTGCAGTGTGCTGTCCTGTTTCGGTCCGGGAGGCAGACACCGTCTCCACTTTTAAGACTAGACTTAAGACTTTCCTTTTTGATATAGCTTATAGTTAGGGCTGGCTCAGGCTTGTCTTGGACCAGCCCCTAGTTAGGCTGACATAGGCCTAGTCTGCCGGGGGACCTCCTATAATACACCGAGCCCCTTCTCTCCTTCTCTCTCTCCCTTGCTAGTATTCATGTCCTGTTAATGCATCTCTCTAACCCGGGCCTACTGCATGTCACTAACTCGGCTTGTTCTCCGGAGCCTTTGTGCTCCACTGTCTCTCAGGTTAACTTGTGTCGCAGCTGTGCCTGGATGGTGTGTGGTGTTGTGCTGCTGCCGTGGTCCTGCCTGATGCCTCCCACTGCTGCTGCTACTATTAGTCATACCTGGACTATTATACACATATCATTATTGTCACATACATATATAATCATATTATTAATATAATATCTGTTTCTCCTTATGTCTCATTGTGTCATATGGATTACTGTTAATTCATTATATTGATCTGTTCTGTACAACATCTATTGCTCGTCTGTCCGTCCTGGAAGAGGGATCCCTCCTTCAGTCGCTCTTCCTGAGGATTCTACCATTTTTTCTCCCCGTTAAAGGGGTTTTTTTGGGGAGTTTTTCCTTAGCCGCTGTGAGGGTCCAAAGGACAGAGGGATGTTGTATGCTGTAAAGCCCTCTGAGGCAAATTGTGATTTGTGATATTGGGCTTTATAAATAAAATTGATTGATTGATTGATTGATTGATGTTTTATGCCAAATTGTTGATTGCTTATTTTTTTAAGAAATCAAACCATTTTTCTCAGGTTACAAAACACTGTTATGAGCAGCTTCATGAAGGAACTGTTTTCTTTCTACATAACTACACCCATCAACCGTATCACTGCACAGAATGAAGAGTGCATCTTCTGCTAGCTCACCTAGCATCACTGAGCTAACTAATGTTACAGCTCAGCAGAGAGGGATGCTGTTACACACTAACGTACACTCATACAACAGTTTGTACGATATCCTGTGAAAATGCACACACGAGTCGCATGATCCTTCAAATTAGTGCCCCACGAATGACATTACATGTCAAGAGTTAAGTTCAGAATCAGAAATACTTTATTGGTCTCCGAGGGGAAATTATGATTCGTTACTGTTCTCCCTGTGTCAGCGTGGGTTTTCTCCAGGTGCTCCAGCTTCCTCCCACAGTCCAAAGACATGCAGGTTAACTGGTGCCTCTAAATTGTCCGTAGGTGTGAATGTGAGTGTGAATGGTTGTCTGTCTCTATGTGTCAGCCCTGTGATAGTCTGGTGACCTGTCCAGGGTGAACCCTGCCTCTCGCCCAGTGTCAGCTGGGATAGGCTCCAGTAGTGTTTCTACAAACTGAGCCAAACATACTTGAATCCCTCCCTCAGGTGCAGCTCACTGGTGATACCATCTCACACCTGCAGAGGGCAGTAACTGCATCATCTCTTCTCCCTGAAGGACAGAAAGCTGCAGGACAAAATAACTTTGACATTAACTCTACTTAATGACTCTGTCCAAAGTCTTCATCAGCATCTCACTGTTAAAAACTATCTGAACAAACTCAGTCATGTCTGTAGACCATAAAACTCTGATGGAAAGAAAATGCAATATCTGATAATTTCAGTTATTCACAGCAACACACAGAGGCTTTCTGTTAACAAGGCACAAAAATAAGTTGGGATACAACGACTTTATGTGAATGGAGGGTATCATATTTTTGTTTTCACAGTTTTCAGCCTCCTGTAACAGGGTTGGTTCTCTCTGTACTCCTCTATGCATTTACACAATAGGTCTATAAAACAATTATTAACATTATGAGGGAAGAAGGGAGAGATATAGATAGCTTTTTATTTTTCTTCTATTTTATTTTATTTTATTTTATTCTGTTCTATTTTACTTTATTTTATGATATTTTATTGTATTTTACTTTATCTTAATTTTTTTATGGTATTTTATCTTATATAATTTTATTTTATTTTACTTTATCTTAATTTATTTTATGGTATTTTATTTTATGTTATTTAATTATATTTTATGGTATTTTATTGTATTTTACTTTATCTTGATTTATTTTATGGTATTTTATCTTTTATAGTTTTATTTTATTTTACTTTATCTTAATTTATTTTACGGTATTTTATTTTATATTATTTAATTTTATTTTATGGTATTTTATTTTATTTTACTTTATCTTAATTTATTTTATGGTATTTTATCTTATATAATTTAATTTTATTTTACTTCATCTTAATTTATTTTACGGTATTTTATCTCATATTATTTTATTGTATTTTACTTTATCTTAATTTATTTTATAGTATTTTATCTTATATAATTTTATTTTATTTTATTTTCATTATTTTTTTTTAAAACAATAATTAACATCATAAAGTGTGAAGGGAGAGATATAGGCTAGATAGTTTTTTTTTCTTTGCTAGGCTACAACATCTGGTTGTTAGCTTAGTTGCTAACAGAGAGATCCCAGTCTGGGATGCCTGTCACAGTGGGTTTGGAGTGGGTTGTTACAAACCCTGTTGTTGGGTAATACATGCATTTTGTACTATATTTGGTCCTTTCTTTGTCTACCTGCCAAAATTCCTGCATATTTTCTACCTAAAAAAAAGTACAGCACTCGAATGTGATGCAGTGTTCTGGTAATCTGTTTGACTGGTTTTACTGTGAACACTTCAAAATAATCTTTAAAGACTCTTATGTCAAATTGTTATTTCCATGTGCAAGAATGAACCTTCACGCTGGAGACAAAGCTCATTTATTTGTATATTTATTGATGATATGAAGCATTCATACAGTTTCTACACCATGCAGGTCTGTGTCAGTTTCAGTTCATACTCAGGCACTTAAAGAACAAGTCAGCATCAGAGAGGCTGAGCCTGATAAGTACGGTACACCTCTCCTGATGATCAAACAGTGATCTCCAAAGTCATCTGTGTGTGTGGATAAGAGAACAGAGAGCCGCTGAATTAACTCTCAACAAGTGAAAACAAAAGGTGGATGCTGTCAGTTTCCTGTCTGGCAGCTCTCCAGATAAACTCTGCTCGACTGCCTGTGAATGCAGAGCCTGTAACCCAGTCTGTGACATCAAACAGTCTCCCTGCACGTCTACAGTATGGATCCACATAACTGCAGGAGCCCTGGCTCTGACGCTCTGACGCTCTGACGCTCTGCTCCATTATCTGCAGGAGAATGAAATAGACGGTGGAGGATGGAGACAGGCTGCCTGTCTCTGATTCTTCAGAGACCTTGATATGGCTCACATCAAAGAGAGAGGAGGAAGCCGGGAGGTGTCAGAGGAAGTGTGTCTCCTCATGTATCATGGAGGGAGCCAGTTTGAGGTTTGATCTTCAAAGTGTGTAAAATATGGTCATTTGGACGCTCAGGACGCCTTCAAAGGGGCTGGGTCAGAGCTGTTTAAGGCTGAATTTAAAATCCAGACATGGCTTTGGTCGCCCACTCTCTCAGGTAGACTTGACCTCCACTCTCCCTCCTCCTCCTCCTCCTCCTCCTCCTCCTCCTCCTCCTCCTCCTCCTCCTCCTCCTCCTCCTCCTCTCTCCATCTCAGCAGCAGCCCAGCCATCGTTGCCTGTGCAGCAGGGGGGCTTTTGTTAAGCAAAGCTCGTCCTGTCTGAGCCCGGTCACACCTACAAGTATCTCCTAATGTGTGAAAGCAGACACAACCTGCGGGTGTAATCGCTCCCTAAAAGGTCACTCACATGAAACCCCCGAGAGCTGAGAGCTTGTTGACGCTCTTCCTCTCAGCATGACAACACACACAGTTTTGTTTTCCTACAAGTTGGCTTTTAAATGTCATACTTACTGTCTGTACATTAACACATGTCAGGGTTATGGAGATTGTCATAGTTCCTCTTTATCTATAGTCAGAAAAATTATGGACATTTCACTGACTTTATATTGATCAAGTTTAATGGTCTCAAGGAGCACAACTCAGCTTGTAAGAGTAGCCTTGATGATGTCATAGTGATTCTATTTTTAAAATTTTATTTAATTGTGTTTTATTTTACTGTATTTCATTTAGTTTTAATCTTTTTTATCTTTATTTCATTTTTACTTTATTTTATTTTGTTTTATTTAATTTAATTTAATTTAATTTAATTTTACTTTATCTTATTTTATGTTTTTTTTTAACTTTATTTTATTTTGTTTTGTTTTATTTTACTTTATTTTATTTTACTGTTATTTTATTTTATTTTACTTTATTTTATTCTAATTTGTATTTTTTTTACTTTATTTCATTTTATTTTACTATATTTTATTCAGTGTTATTTTTTTTATTTTATGTTATTTAAAAATTTACTTTATTTTATTTTGTTTTGTTTTATTTTATTTTACTTTAGCTAATTTTATGTTTTTTTAACTTCATTTTATTTTATTTTATTTTGTTTTGCTTTATTTTATTTCATGTTATTTTATTTTATTTTACTTCATTTTATTTTAATTTGTATTTTTTTTACTTTATTTATTTTATTTTACTTTATTTTATGTTATTTTATTTTACTTTACATTATTTAGTGTTCATTTTTTATTTTACTTTATTTAAAATTTACTTTATTTTATTTTGTTTTATTTTATTTTATTTTATTTCATTTCATTTTACTTCAGCTTATTTATGTTTTTAACTTCATTTTATTTCATTTTATTTTGTTTTACTTTATTTTATTTTATGTTTTTTTTTACTTTATTTTATTTTGTTTTGTTTTATTTTATGTTATTTTTTGTTGTTTTTTATACTTTATTTTATTTTATTTTATTTTGTTTTGCTTTGTTTTATTTTATTTTATTTTATTTTACTTTTTATTTCACTTTGTTTTATTCATTTTATTTCATTTTGTTTTCCTTTATTTTATTTTATTTTTTAAGCAAAACTTGCGTTATGAAATTGAGGGTTTGGAGCTTTTGTTGGAGGAGAGGACATTCACAGGTCAGAGAAGGTCTAACAGAGGACATTCAGAGTATTAGAGTATCCAGTGTTTTTTGGAGTTTGACCCCTACTAGATACCATAACCCAGGGTGTCTTGGCCTCTGCTGCTGCTGCTGCTGAACTTTGACCTCTCTTTTTTAATATTCCTCTCACAGGTCTCTCATCTGTTTATAAGGGCAAAGATATATTTGTAAAATAACGCTGTCATACCAGGTTTGTCCACCAGGTGATGATGTTTGATCACCACATGTAAAGGCAGGGTTCGTCACGAGCTGCTGCTCTCAGTCTGTTAAAGGAACATTTCACATCATATTTAATGGAACAAAATCATAAATGTCTTCAGTGTCGTAATTCACAGACAATAGGAGCCCCAGTTACAGAGGAGCACACGTGACGCAGTTCCCAGGGTACAGCTGTGTCTCCAGAGAGACTCCCAGTATCACAGAAACTAATTAACGTGGAAACCATCCAGCATAAAACTAGTATTTCTGTTGACTTCCAGTCTTTTCATGCAGCTCCCAGTTCAGATAAATGCTGCAACACCAGTCGTGGACTGGCGCCTCTGTTCAATTGCAGATAATTACGGTAATTGCGGTGAGTAGTTTTCTCTGTTCCCTGAGGCGGTGTGTCATCCTGCTGTCTGCTGGACACAACTGAGGCCTGGAGAGGCTTTATTCACACAGATAGAGCTATGATGGGATTTTATCATAAACATATATATATATGACATTTATTACTATTATTGTAATTTCATGATGATGATGATTTAATTATTTAGTTATTTATTAATATTTAATTATTATATATATAATGCTATACATGAAATACTATAAAGATATACTATAAACAATATTTATAAATATTTGAATATAAAATGTGTAACTATTTATTTTTAACTATTTACTAATTATTGTTTATTATATATAAATAAATAATATACATTGTATTTTTATTAAATATTTTCTCCTGATTTTTCTTAATGTTGGTTACTGTAAAATAAAAATAAATTATATATATATATATATATATATATATATATATATATATATATATATATATGTATATATATATATATATATATATATGAGATTTATTATTTTAAATGAAGCTTTACAAAAGATAAATAATTATATTAAATATTGACATATTAAATATTTAATTTATTTTAATAATTACATTAAATATTTTTTATTTTATTAAGTACACATATTTTAATATTAAATAAAAAATATATATATTGTATATATTTTATTAAATATTTTCTACTGATTTTTCTTACTGTGAAATAAAATAATTGTATATATTTATAAATTATTTTATTGTACATATGAAACTTATTATTATTTACATATTAGATATTTGATTTATTTTAATAATTACATTAAACATTTTATATTTTATTGTATATATTATATTCATTACTATATATATCATATTTTTTTCTTATTTTTCTTAGTGTTCTTAACTGTAAAATAAAATAAATTACACATATATGAGAGATTAATTACTATTTTTACTATCATTATTATTATTGTTGTTGTTGTCACTCTCTTGATTTTTCATGTCCTTTAAAAGATTCATTTTTTGGAGCTGCCGAGAAAACACAATACTCGTCGCTGACGCAGATCGCACGCGCGCACATGTATTTTGCATTGCTGATTGTTAAAGGCCAATTGTGTCTACGCGCGCGCGCTGCGTGCGTGTGTGAGTGTCGTCTCGGTGGCGCCATGCGCCTTTTTGGATTGCTAATTTGTGTAAACGTGTGTGTGCTCCTCCCTGCAGCAGCAGCAGCAGCAGCAGTCTGTAGCCTGGAGCGAAGCGGCTCAGCGCGGCGTCACTCTGGCTGCCAGCACGATGACGCTGCAGGTCGCTGCTGCTGCCGCTCTGACCTCACCTGCACTACACCTAACCTCAGATATGACGTGTGAATAATTCACCATTAAACACTTTATTCCTCCTATACAGTCAGTGCTCAGAGTCACACAGGCAGGAGAGGGGACACGAGTACTTTGTGTGTGTTGAGCTTCTTTTTGAAGCTTATTTGGCACAAAAACAGTGTTAAAGGCTTCAAAACACACACATATAAAGTACACATGTGTTAGAGCACATGTTAAATATCTAGGCTTCATATTAAATGGTGAACTAACAGTGATCTCAGTGTCTGAACTCTGCAGCAGCTCAGTCAGTCTCAGTCTCAGAGGCGCTGCTGCTCACTGAATGAGCTCTGAGCTGAGACACTGTGTTAACCTGGAGGAGTGACTGCTGCCCCGACCAATGGCATCCCATAATAACATATGGAATATGGTATTATGGAAATGAAGGACGATGAATGAAGGGATTGGCCTGACCCGAGTTGTCAAGTCAGAGTGTGACAGACAGGATGAAACCGGAACATGGATGATATGGTGCAGAAAATAAAAGCATCGACTAAATTATTGTGATACACGGAACAAATAAATAATGTCGAAATATTATGTGAAAATACAGCAGGGACTTAAATGGTAGTTTGTATTTCTTGATGAAAAGGTGCCTTAAGCATCGGTATAATTTAACACGGTGTGAGGTGATGTAGGTTCAGTAGGTCTGCCATAATAACAACCAAGTAATAAACAGAGTTTTGCACTTATTTATTTATTTATTTTTGTAAGGCCAGTGTACATTAATACACATCAAGATTAGGATCAAAATGAAGATTAACTATATTGGGAAAGTATTGGGAATTTTTTTAAATAAGTAAAAATAAATAAAAATAAAATAAAATAAAATAAATGAAAAAAAACAAAAAACAAAAAATGAATGAATGAATAAATAAATAGATAAATAAAAATAAAATTAAAAAACGCAAGAGGATAAATTTTATTTATTTATTATTATTTATTTATTTTATATGACAAAAGTTTTTAAAGCCTATTATTTAAGCCTATTATTTTATTATAATTTTAAATGTATCTTCTACTTACATTGCTATTACTATTGAAATATCTAAAATTAAAGACACTTGATGAATTTAAGGGCATCATAAAGGATGTGGTGAGAGAGACATGTGCTTGTTTTTCTTAGTAATAGTTGTTTTATTGTGGATTTTTGTATTAAATGTATTTGTTGCATTTTAAATGTGTAACAGTCTCTCTTGTAAACGAGGTTTTCAATCTTAATGGGACTTCCTGGTTAAATAAAGGTTAAATAAATATAAATATATATTATTTTCTCCTTTAGATTGTTTTAAAATGTTTTTAATAGCTTGTATAAAACGCTTTATTTACCTCTGTTTAAACGGGGCTGTAGAACTAAACTTGCCTCGTCTTATTTTGAAAGGTACTACCGGATCCAGTGTGATTACGTATTCTGCCTAACTTCCCCTCAGTGTTCCGACCAATCAGCGCGCAGGGGGCGGGGCTCTGACAGACCACAACTATTTCTCCTGCTAACTCTCGTCTGTCCGGAGTCTGCGTGCAGTCTCGGTCCAGCGGAGTTGTCCGTCTTTTCTCAACATTATCTCCGTCCAGGAATACAAAAGTGATGCTTCACGGTGACCGGCTGTTTGTAGAGACAGAGGAGGACCAACGGTGACAACTTTAAAACCCACTCAGTCTCTTTTTAGGAGTATATTTCTCTTTTTTCTGCCTCTTTCGGCTCGAAGAAGAAGAAGAAGAAGACGTTGTGTTTGCGTCCTCCAGTAATGTCGGACCGCTTTTAAAAACTAACTTTTCTGTCTCCATGCGGGAGAGGAAACATTTGGGAGTGCTTTTAAACACTTTTGTCCCAGTAAGGATTGTGAGCTGTCGTGTTTCAGCACAGGAATGACTCATTTTTCGCCGTGAAGCTTGTAACCCGTCCAGCTCTTCGTCCAGCGGACTGTGCTATCCGCTGCTCCGGGATCTACGAGGACTGTGGTCTGCGCAGTAATTTGGTGTAAATGGATCGCCAGTCCAGTTTCATTTCCATCTGGCTACAACTGGAGCTCTGTGCCATGGCTGTTCTTCTTACTAAAGGTATATAGACTTTGCTCTGTGGACATCAGGGGCATGTTTGTTAGCTTCATCAAATCAGGCTAAACATCAGGTTACAGTGATGAAGTGCGCTCATGGAGCCGGACTTTACTCCCAGACCTCAGGTTTAATGTCAGCCAGGGCTCCTAAAAATCACTTTTAGCAAGATAATAATGAAGCATTTAACTTTTAAAATCTGTCTTTAAGGGACCAAGGGCTCAAACCACTGAGGAAGGCTGAGATAACTCCACTTGTGTCCATTGAAAACAAACTGTTAAATCCAATTTACACCCAACATAGTGTTTGTTAAATCACATTCTTTAACAACTGTAGTGTTAACAACTAAAGAAAAGCTCCGTGCACCAGCCCAGGTAGCAAAACCCTACTAGTTATACTCTTAAAAATACTATGATGAAGTTCCAACCCTTATTAAATGGTACTAAATACAGATAATACCCAAAACCTGCCTCATTTAAGGTGCTGCTTTTCATTTGGACATCTCATCTTCACCTCTGCCATTCATACAAGACTGAGCAGGGCTAAAAATCCTCGGCCTGTTACTCTTTCCCCCCCTCAGCCCACAAAGGGGCCTCTCCTTTCTAATGAAATATTCTCCAAATGACCTGCCCGGGCCCTGCTGCTCCAATCATTCACAGGGAAAACACTGATCTGATGAATGTGCTCCTGCTTTCAAAGAGGCACCACCACCAACACTGACAGGAGCAGAGTTGGTCTCTGAAACTTTCATCCCTAAGCTGCTGTATTTTTAGATCAGTTTTTGAATGTAGTAGATGGAAACTCAAGGCAGGACTTCAGGCTCGCTCTTTATTACTTTGTTCATGGAGTTACTTTCAATATTTTGCTGCTTTTACTTGTTGTAACACAGCACAGTGAAATCCAGCAGTATATGTGAGAAGCAAACACAGCATTCAGATTTATTGTCCTGTGAAAGTGTGATAATGGCACCAGAAGATATGAAGACAGCTCCTAAACAGAACTCCACAATGTAAATGTGAAGTGATGTTTTCGTCAGGGCAGATCCTTGGCCTACATATATGTTTTTAAAAAAGACTCCACGCATGAAGTAATGAGTGGGCCCGTGTAAAAACAGGCAGCCCGTAATGATAAGGTTGCTGGAAGCTCTTTAGATGGGACCTCAGTGCACCCTGCCCCCCCAGGCAGTCCTGACCACAAGTGAAGCTTTGCGTGCAAACGGGGGAGAGGAGACTCCTGCGCTGCTCTCCGGCTCCCTCTCCCCCCCTCTCTCTCTTTACGAGTTTCCATTTGGGTTGAAAGAAATTGACTTTGGCAAACAAACCACTAATTATAAGCTACACGGTTCCTGTTTTATAAAACAGACAAAAAGGGCCATTTTGCACGAGGAGCTCCTAAATGAAGGCATATTAGCTGAATGGATGCAAAAGTGGAATATTCCCATGAGGTCTGTAAAGCTACCTGGCTGTTTATTGCAGGGCATAGCGGACACACTTTCAAAATAAAAGTATAGTGGACCACAGGCTGCATTTGGAGGAATTGAGTCTCCTAAATGTCAGAGAAGTAGCACTGTGTTGTTATGCTGTCATAGAAAACCTAACTTCTGACTTCTTAACATCCTGATATTGGTGACCCACTAACCCCCAACAAAGCCCCGTTAGGGTCCTGACAAACACGCCAAACTGCTAAGCTCAGGCTCAGGCCAAGCTGAAATCAAAATATAAGGACCCTCCCATAATAAAGTGTTGTAATAAAGCTGTATAAATCTAGTTTTGCCTCTCTAACTCTGCCTCTTTTGAATTTCCAGGAGAAATAAGGTGTTACTGTGACGCGCCGCACTGTGTGGCAACCGGATACATGTGCAAGTCAGAACTGAACGCCTGCTTCACCAAGGTCCTGGACCCGCTCAACGTAAACTCTCCCCTCACCCACGGGTGCTTAGACCCCATCGTCAACGCTGCGGACATCTGCAGCAGCAGCTCCAGGGGTGCGGACGCCCTCAGCGGGGCCTCGACGCTAGAGTGCTGCCACGATGACATGTGCAACTACAGAGGCCTGCACGACCTGGCACACACCAGGGACTCGACAGGTAAGAGATGAAACCTCGCCGAGCTGTTAGGATGTTTGTTTTTCCCTGAAACTGAAATATGAAATTCTCTGTAACTGGGTTTAAAAATGATTGGGCTCTGCGGGAGGATTTTACGATTCCTCCTCTGCAAATATTCAACATTTTCCTCTTTCCTGTTCCAGAGGCAATACGTCGAGCTGTAGGGTTCTTCAAACACTTTGCTGTTTATGGACATGCAGGCCACCCTTGCCCCCTCCTACTTTTTTTTCTACTTCCCAGCTTTACAGAACTTCAGTTTGACTTTTAATGGGCTCCAGCTCTGCGCCTGGGAAGCCGGGGAGCAGCCAGTTTACCTTAAGCACTTGGAAAGAGATCAGATATATTCTTTTTTTTTTATTATGTGTGCACCATGTAATTTTCCCACTGAGGAGGAATGTGCCTTGTAGATTGAATATTCCCTGACAAGTCTCCATGTTGGGCATGAGGACGAGCTCAGAGTTATGAGAAGGTGCACAGAGAGACAGAGAGGAAGGGGAGCTGTCCTGAGGGGACTTTCTGTTGTGACCCTGACCAGAGCAGACTATAGTTTATTAGCTCAAATTAATTTCTGGCTCTCAGGCGGGGCAGGGTGACTCATTTGCTGCCCTTTCTCACTTCCTCTCTCTCGACTGTCTTGTGTTCTCTCTCTGTGGTTACTGGCATGACTGCGGAGCAAAGCCTCTCATTAAGCTACAAACGTATATTCAGAGATAGTTGCTTTAGATCTGTATATCTGTGTGGAGCAGCAGAGAGTTGCAAGCGTGCGTTAAACAGACGATTTCCTGTGTTTTCAGATCATAGCCGGTACCAGCCGGACAGCAGCAACAGGAACCTGGTGACCCGGGTTCAGGAGCTGGCCTCGGCCAAAGAGGTGTGGTTCCGGGCGGCAGTGATCGCCGTCCCCATCGCCGGCGGCCTCATCCTGGTGCTGCTCATCATGCTGGCGTTGCGGATGCTCCGCAGCGAGAACAAGCGGCTGCAGGACCAGCGGCAACAGATGCTGTCGAGGCTCCACTACAGCTTCCACGGCCACCACACCAAGAAGGGCCACGTGGCCAAACTGGACCTGGAGTGCATGGTGCCCGTCACGGGCCACGAGAACTGCTGTCTGACCTGCGACAAGATGAGGCAGGCCGACCTGGGCAACGACAAGATCCTGTCTCTGGTGCACTGGGGGATGTACAGCGGCCACGGCAAGCTGGAGTTTGTATGATTCCTGCTGGGAACTACGTGACTGTCGCCTCCCCACAAACAGCCCGGGCTGCCTCTCAGCCGCCGGCGTTTGCTTTTTTACCTTAAAAAGACATTCCCATGTTTTTATCCATCGGACTGTTGGGTTTGTGTTTTTAGCTTTTTTACCCAGTGGCGGAAAAAATACGAGACTGATCTCATGCCGTGTGGTTTTTGCTAGAGGAGCACTTTACTTGAAAATGAAAGGCAAAGCAACGAGGAGCTGTATTTAAACTTGAGAGGGCAGGACTGAGGTGAAGTGAGAGCTCTGTCACTGCTCCTGAGGATCCTGGACTTTCACACTGAGCGCTGAAGGATTCCAAATCTGTCTTATTTGCACATTTGTAAAGAAAAAAACAAAAAGAAAAGAAAGAAAACGAAAAAGTTGTCGTTGCTTAAAACAAGAATTTTACACTGACACCAGGGTACAAAAATGAACTTGTCTGAGGAGTAAAAAAATCCAGTGTTTGACTGTAGGTGTGCACACTCCTCTGTGTACGAATCATGATGAACTTATTGTAAAGATTTTAAATATATATATATTTTTGTCTGATAAAACTGACCGGTGTGTGTCTTGTTCTGGGTGAATGTCCAACATCTCTCTCTGTGATCAGACTATAAGCTTGATTGTGAGTGTGAAAGAAAAACTTCCATTAAATGACTTTTTATTTATGTGATGATTCTCGTGTTTTTACTGCACGTGTTGCCTTAAAATTATGAACAAAGAGAAACGTACAGGTCCATGTAGTCTTTGCTGCTGTGGCACACAGAGTGTTAGATGATGTCAATGTGGTGCACAGAGGTACATGTGTGACAGGAGCATCCTGCTTTAACAGTGTCATGTTTCAAAGCTGGGTCGCAGTTTGGCCTCGGTGTGCTCAGTGTGTGTGCAGCAGACCTGACAGTGAGGCCTTGTTTTACAGTAGAGCTGCTACGTCTGTCAGTTGTTCTTGAACCCTCTCCAGACGTCACGTTTTCAGTTTCAAATAACTCCTCTCCCCCCTTTCTCTCCCCCTCACTGGCTGGATTTATCCTGGAAGTAGTGGAGCTATTTATTTTATACTCACTCTATTCTGCCTGTGTAGGATGTCAGTGGAAACACTGTCCCTCCTGTGTTCAGCAGGTCGTCAGTGAGGAGGAAAACCAATAGCATTTTGCTCCTGTTGGTCTTTATTTTTCTTGTCAAAGAATCCCGTTAAAAAAGAAAACCGTGTGTATCAAAGCCTAATATATTTTCCTCTGTGCCATAGAGCTCCTCTGTCCAAAAATCTTGAAAAGCATCAGTGAGCTGCAGCATCACACTGGGTGACATGTTCATTCATTACAGCTCACACCCACTGTGTTTCATTCTGACTAAATCCAACATACACTGTCCTGCTCCTTGGAAATATTAGTGACACTTGCTGGAAATACTTGTGTTAATCCGCAGCTGAAAATAGTCCCTGAGAAAGTCCCTGCACTATTCACTTCTGTTTGAGTTTGGCTTTGCTAAAATCTACAGTGCCCAGCTGATTTAAAAAGACGATATTAAAAATTAAACTGTATTTCGGATCCATTTTAATAGAATTACATCCTAAGTTCTTGCTAGTGGGCTTGGAGCTGAAGACAGTGGTACAGGATTGGTCTTCTTTTGGGATTTATTGACAATCAGAAAAATGATAGAACCAGAAATCAGGACAGGAAATACATCATTGATTCCTGGAGGAAATAGGGACACACTACACTTACTGTTTATAGGAGTAGAGAAATTATAGGAAAATAGAAATACAAAGTAAGAAGTTTATGAAACTAGAATTACCGCTTTGCAGTTGAATGCCTCCACGAAATAGTCATGGTATACTTACAGTGTACATCCATGTTTGTGGAAACATGGCTGCTTCACACACATCTTCACCCCGGCAGCACAGAACATCTTACAAACAGCAGTTTCAAGGTGGACACCCAAGATTAGTGTCACCATTACAGTATCTGACCAAATGTCTCTCAGTCTTTTGCTGAGATTCGATGCTGAGTTACGACCAGAAGAGTGTTTTTGCTGAACATAATGACATCACAGTGAAGCTGACCTTTGACCTTTTGGATATAAAGTGTCATCACTTCATCATTTTATCCTCTTAGACATTTCTGTGAAGTTTTGTCATACTCGACTTCTAAATTATTGAGTTATGACTTTGTGAGATCACAGTGACCTTTGACCTTTGACCACCAAATTCTAATCACTTCATACTTGAGTCCAGGTGGACGTTTGTGCTACATTTGAGGAAACTACCTCAAGGTGTTCTTGAGATGCAAGGTCACACTAACCTTGACCTTTGACCTTTGACCACCAAGATCTAATCAGTTCATCACTGAGTCCAAGGTGGACGTTTTTGCCAAACTTAAAAAAAATCTCTCAGGGCTTTCTTGAGATGACGTGTTCACAAGACTGGGATGAATGTACGGGCGGACGGACAACCTGAAAACATCATGCCTCTGGTCACAGCTATCGCTGGCGTGGAGGCTTTAAAAAAGGTGAATTATGCTACAACAAATAACATGGGTATAGAAAAGTAAAAATATTTACAAATATATATTCATCATTCTTTTTCCTTTTTAAATAAAAACATAAATAATCATAATAAAAAATAACATTACATACAAAACAGTATATAAATAAAATAAAAAATATTTACAAATATATATTTTTTAAAATAAAACATAATAATATACAAATATTATATAAAAATAATTTTAAAAAATCACAAGGACATAAAAACTGTATAAATAAAATTTAAAAAAAATCCAAATATATGCATCATACTACTTTTTTTTTTTGAATAAAAACATAAATAATAGTAATAAAAATATCAAATAAAAATATATAATTCAATTTAATCATAATAATCCAAAAAACATTATACAGGTGAAATAAAAAAAATATTAACATATATATACATCCTACTACTGTTACTCTGGATGATCCACAGGACACACTGTAAACAGTTTTCACAGGGGGCAACTCTGAGGTAGGAATTAGATTATCTAGAGCAGTGGTTCTCAAACGGTGTGCTGTGATGCCAGTCCAGAAGTTTTGTGATAACCACACATTATTAGTACAATATTCAACTGGGCCTATACAAAAAGTTATGAATGAATTTTTAATTGACTGTATCAGTTTGTCGTGCGCACCCGTTTCCTTATTAAGAGGCAAACTCTAGCTAAAAAATTAAATTTAATCTAAAAACCTTCACGGGGCACCTGTTTGTCACCATTTGCTTATTGGAATTATAAGTGTGTCACACATCCAAAGCCCTGACTGGCAGCCAGTGTGAGGGATGATACCATTTAAAAGGTGAAAGGTGAGTGGGATAATGGATCGCTTTATTGTACGGAGCAAATTACAACAAAGCACCAGCAAAGACGACCCGCCACCAAAAGAGTAGTACAGTAGTACAGCTTCTATAACACATGTTATAGAAGCTGTTGCACACAGATATAAATACAGGTGTGCCTTGAGATTTTGTTTTTCCCCTTAGTGTGCCTTGGACACAAAAAGTTTCTAATCCACTGATCCAGATTAAATAGCTACATATTTAATAAAATATGTTTCTGCCATTTGAGTGGACTGACCCTTTAAGTGTACAAGGACTGGTGAAAAACTCACAGGGACAGTGTTTTGCAGAATTTTGCAGTTTCTGTAAGCTGTGTTACCGCAGGTCGAGCAGCTCTGCCAGCCGCCACAACAGAATATTTAAACCATTATGGGAGACTGTTTCTTTCTGGCTGAATTTTTGCTAAATGTGTACGCAAACAGCAACAAGTAGAACGGTAAAAGCCTGATTTTGACAGTTTGTTTGGAGCCGGGGCTCGGGTTTCTGTCGAGCTCGTTCGTCAGGCGTTTCTAAACTCCTGCTGAATATTTACATTTCAAGAAGGTCCGAATGTCACAGTGATCCTGACAGCGCTGCAACAGTCGGAGCATTATGCACCGTGTGCGTCACACAAAGCGAGATGGGGACGCTGGGGTTGAAAAGTTCACACCCTACGCTCTCCTCAGTCACCGTGGTAACCGCAAGCAAGACATCCTGTAAGTAGTTTAAAGCCGAGGCCCGCTCCAGTGAAGAGTGTGTGTCTCCGTGCTGAGCGGTGACCCTTGTTTCTTTCCATTAGGAGGACAGGAAAACACTATTAGCAGCTAACCACTTAACGGCAGCTTGCATTAGCGAGGCTCGGCCCACGCTCAGGGCCTCCCCCAGGACTATTACCCTTGTAATAATAACAATGTCCTCTGCCCGGCCTGCCTAATGTGACTGCTGTTTTCTTTAGCCTGATTCCACTTTGCTGGCTCACCCATGGGTGTCAGGTGGCCACGGGAAGATTAGAAAGTCGCCACACGTGAGCTTTAAAAGTTTGTTATCTTTATACGAGGAGACATCATCAAGCAACGACACATTTTTCCTTTGTGCATAATTACACGCACACACCACCCAGACCACCGCACACACACACCAGAGAGGCCTCCTCCCGCCTCACCAACATCCAGCAGTCACAGCTCGGCCCTTTGACAATAGCTGGAGCCAGTGGCAGCGGCGGCACGGTCGTTAGCATCGGCCATTTTGCGCAGCACCAGGCGGTCAAGCTGTTTGTATTCACATGTATATTTAATGACGTGTCTCACCAGCCTCCATCAAAAGAGCCCCAATTTGTTTTGAAGCGACTTCAAGCTGACCCCCACCGCCGGCGGGTTTTTATTGATGCCGATTGCCTGCACAAATCTCGCTGTATTTTTAATCCGCCTTTACATCCTCACCAGCACCTCCTCGCTGCAGGACCCAGGTGGTGACATTCCTGGAGCAGGGTTAACAACATGCAGAGGGTTAAATCTGTGAGGTGCTGCCTCTCTGTTCCCCCCTCACAATAATACAGTAATAGTGCAGGAAGGCCTCGTACCCACTGTGGCGGCAGCAGCATGTGGAACAATATATGAAGTGTAAACACACATGGAACCTGTTAACACCTGAGCACGGTAATGGATGCACACCTCCCAGGGTAGTAACAGGCCTTTCTAAATCCTTGTATGTTTTTCTTGGTTTTCTTCCCTCCATGTCCTCACATTCACCGTGTTCCACCAGCTCTACTGTTCCCCCGCTGGAACGCACACACACTTGGAGTCTGCATCTCTTTTTATACAATACAGTGCTGAAACAATTTATTGATTGGTCGATCAACTTAAAAATTAATAGACAATAACAGCGCAAGAGCCAGGCCTGACCACAGGAATGGTGGGGCCCCTGAAAAGATCCAATGAATGGGCCTTCCCAAAATCTACAGCATTCATACTTGTACTGTGTCTGTGTCGCTCTGCAGTTACACCACCAAAACACTAGTTGGCGGTCGGGTTCCCGTGAAGTGCTGTGAAGTTTAATTGACCAAAAACACACATAAAACATGGTTGACAACTTTAAACACATCTACAATAATCGGTTTCCTTATAACTCGCAGCATTCACAGACAAACACTTGTCTTTATCTGGACACATGCTAACATTATTAGCACAAGCCTATGGCATTTTACATTGTATAAATTAGCCTAGCTGCTAGCAGGGTTTTCCTCTACTCATATGAAGCCAGGGACAACAGCAACATTTAACAAAGGTAACTTAACGAAATTTGACTCCATTACTTACAAAGTTCACTGAAGCCTAGTTCACATTACATGATTTTCACCCCGATTTTGAGGTCGCAGAGGATCTAGAGAGTCATTAAGAAGTCCTGGGGTTGGAGGTGAGTCAGCAGATAGTCTGCCACGACGAGTCCTCATGTGTGAACAAGCCTACGAGCAAGTCGCGCCCTTGTCTGCGACTAGAACTGGATATCTGGCATGCTAGAAAACTGGAGAGGTCTGACACGACTGACAGAGAGCATCAGCCAATGAGAGGCGAAATACAGCGATGCGATGTACGGCTCTACCAGCCCCAGCAAGAAATCAAAGTCCTCCACTGTCATCCCTAGCATTTCCCAAAAACCTGTTCAATCATTCAGCTATGAAAGGTACAATAATCTGGGTCAGAATACATGCATAGACTATATACAGTACAGACAGTACAGTGCAAGCTAATAGGCTAGCGGCACAGCGGCAACCGAGTTTCATTCATAGAACTCATCTCCAACTCTCTCTGCAGAGTTGACAACCCGTGCAACCCGCGTGCAGCAACACATTCCTTCACCCAAATCCTTTTCTTCTTTTCCTGTTTCTTCTCAGCGCAGAGCAGGGCGCAAACGACCTGCAGAGCTCCAAGCTGTCGGACATCCATGCTAAAGTTTAGTGCCGGGGAACTTCATGATATCCTGTTTTGTTCACGTGTGACAAAATGTAGTTTGGTGACATCACCGCGTTATCTGGGGCTCTGTCAGCGAGGGCTCGCTGGAGAAATCTTGTGGTGTGCACACACAGGTCGTAACGCAGTTGGCGAGACTTCCGATGACAGAAACACACGTTGCCAGGTACGAACACTCAAAAGATTACGATAGTCTCCGCGACTCAAGACTGGTCGGCCAGTCATGTAATGTGAACTCGCCTTCACAAAAATTTACAATGCATATATGCCTTTATATTTTAATGTCATCAGTCCACAGGACTTGTTTCCAGAAAGCATCAGGCTTGTTTCGATGTTCCTTTGCAAACTTCTAACACTAAATGTTGTGGTGAGGACACAGTAAAGGTTTTTCTCTGATGACTCTTCCATGAAGGTCATATTTGTGCCAGTGTGGCTGCACACTAGAACAGTGCACCACCAGTCCAGAGTCTGATATACGTTTCTGCAGGTCTTTTGCAGTCAAACAGGGGTTTTGATTTGCCTTTCTAACAATCCTACGAGCAACTCTCTTGAAAAGTTTTCTTGATCATCCAGACCTCAACTTGACCTCCACACTTCCTTTTAACTGCTATTTGATTGTTGGGACAAGATTTCAGGAGTCAGAGTATTTATAAAGCTTTAAAATTTGAATCACCTGTCCTTTCCTAACGATGACTGTGAACAATCCGGAGCCCTGACAAGCTAATTAAGGTCTGAGACCCTGTAAAAGTTGTCTGAGGGCTCAAATGTCTCGGGGTGCCCAAACTTTTGCAGGGTGCTCCCTCTCCTTTTGTCACTCTAAAATTGTACAAAACAAAAATAGTACTTGCTTAAAGTGTTGAGAAGTATTTTTTATCTTGAACTTTGTGCCTTTTGGAGATCAGTTCATCTTCTACTTACTTAACTATTCACAGTAAATCAAATTTTGACCAGGGGTGAGCAAACTTTTGCATGCTAAAGCTTCTTGACACTGGACAGAAGCTGCTGTAGCGGCCCCTGTATGAAGCAGTCATGGTCTAAATCATATCACCGATACTTGAGGGCTGTTTACCAGTTCCCAACCACAAACAAATACAGACCTTCCAGAAAATAAACACAACTTGTCATTCCCGAAGACAAAAAAATGAGGATTTTTAATTGACAAATCTGCATGACTGCAGAGACAAATCATCGTCTGTGGTGACAGACATCCGCTGGAAGAAGACATGATCTAAATATTTAGCCAATTCATTTCCTTCCACTGGATAAAACTGCGGCTCCAGTGCATGTCCTCATATACCTCCTCCCCCCATCTAAACATTTACCCCAGTGTGTTGTTAACATTTAGATATAAATCTGCCCCAAAAGAAAAATAATAATGTTGGGAATGTTTACAGGACGGACCGGGCTTCTTGAAGCTAAATGTCACTGACTGTAAATAGCAGAAAAGTTTTGTTATGTTCCTAAGAGAGGGGTTTCCAGCAAAGTCCAGCAAGAAAGTGCAAACAAAACAGCTTGTGTGAACACACTCGTACTGAGAGCATCTCACACACACACACACACACACATGCACGGAGCTTTAAGCCTCGGTGATGAGCTGTCACTGTACTGTCAGGTGCAGGTCCACTTTCTCAGGATCCTCATGGATGACGTGGTGTCTCATGTCGTCCTTCTTGTGCAGCCAAGGGCACTCACTGGCCCCTATCTGTCAGCTGGGGGCCGCGGGGCCCCTGAAGACAGATGGCAGAACAATGTTGCCCCCTCCCTAACTGCTCTAAGAGGCAGACAGTCCCTCCAACCACTCATCCACTCACAGACGACATGAATAGGATCATGTACTGTACATGAGCGGTAGAGTGTCCTGTGTGTGTGTGTGTTCCTCGACTGAGGTCGCCCCGTGAATACCGTTGACGCAATAAGGCCCAGATCACAAAGAGAGCGTTATGTAGGTTGCAAGACGTGAGGTGCACCGCAGTGCCTTTTTTTATTGTTGCCAGGCAACCACCCCATCCTGTCCTTACACTAACCTTCCCCATATAATCAATCAATCAACCATTTCCCCCAGTAATCAGTGTGTAGTTCCTGACATGTTGAGGCAGAGGGTACTGTCTGTAGCTCTGGTTGAGGGTGAGAGGCTGTCAGCAGATAAACAGAGATCTGTGTGGGTACATGAGACCCTAAAAAAGAGGCTGGATCACAGGGAGTACCACCAGTTGGTCCAGGAGCTTCTCCTCCATGATGGTTGGTCCAGGAGCTTCTCCTCCATGATGGTCGTTTCCAGGCATATTTTAGGATGACTCAGGGGCAGTTTGACGAACTGCTGTCTATCGTCGGGCCATATACCTTTGGGTATCCAGCAACCACTACCTCCATTGTTTACCAACTGTAAACTTGTTGTTGTGACCACCACGGAAGGCCCGCCTCTCAAATCATCTGATTGGACAATGGAGAAAATGAAAAAGAGATGACATGGGGCGTTTTTCCACTTGGGGTTGTTTTTTCAATTGAATGAACACTTAATAAACATGGGCAGCAGAAATAAGGGCACCCAGAGGTGTGGCGACCTCCTGAAGCTTGCGTGCATGCCGAGGACGGATCATAATGGATCCCACATAGCCATTTGGCTTGGCAGCGTGCCAGCCGTCTCTACCTAACAGAGATGTGCACCTTTAGCTGGCAGCATAGCCTCGGGACTCGATGCTAGCTGGCTGGCTCTGATGTGTGTTCATTGTGAGTGTAGATCCCAGGGATTACCGGGCTGAAAGCAGAGAAGCTTGTGTCTCTCCGACAACGTCTCTCTGTGTGAGTGAGGCTAAACCACGATCAGAGTTTAGGAAGTGGTCTAAAATAACACGGGGTTGGTTAGATTGATTCTTCCAGACTGTACATTGAAGCTGGTGTTACAGCCAACAGTTTTAAATCTAATCCCACAGCGATACAGGAAGTTATGTTCCAGGAGTTTAGCTGTATCTCAATTCCATACTACACATGCAGGCTACGCAGGTACGCCTTGGGATTGATCTGGAAAAGTGACAAAATGAAGTACATTTGTGGGATTATGAGTATTTTGTTATTGTCCCACAACGCAATGCAAAAAGAACATTTTAAGGTATAATATGAGGGATTTTCCTTAAGTACAAAGTATAGACTCATACAGAATGTGTTTATATTATAGTGGAAAAACAAGGCTCTTGCGCTGCTCATGAAATCCTTCACTACTTCATATTATGTACCACTATTCAAGAGGTTTTTAGTGAACGTTTTATAACCAGTTGTGATCTGTTTTGTTAACCAGGTAAATTGATTTTGTCATCGACCCACAGGTTACAATGTGAATGTTGCTCAGACTCACATGCCGTTGTTGTAATAAGCCTTGTAGCTGAGTCTGAAGGCCTGATATACTTACCTGTTTGTTTGGTTGAAATGTGATTCAGATTTGTTTCTGTCCAGATGTGAATTTATCCTTCATTTTCAGCCAGTGCCATTTAGACACTGACTGTGCTGTCACACAAGTCAGTGCAGCTCAGGTCAGAGCTCGACGAATTACATCATGGGGTGACACTTTATTTGGATAGTCCGACTACAGATAGTTTATAGAGTATTTGTGGCAACTCAACAGATTATAAATTGAGATTCAACAATTCAACCGTTTTGCTTTGAGTGTAAATGATTAACAGATTATCTGTAGAATATTGTGAGACGATTCATGAACATTCCTACACATTCACAGATTAACTGACTCAAACATAGGTTGAGTGAATAGTTCAAGTTCAGCTAAATTATTCTGAGAATGTGTTGTTATGTTGAGACACAAAATTACTTCAGACAAAAAAATGACCAAAAAAGGCACAAATCATCTTCAAGAGGGACAAAATACCTAAAAAAAAACCTACAAAATGACCTTAAAGAGACACTAAGAGACAAAGAATTACTTCAAAGAGACAAAAATGGCCAAAAAAGACACAAATTATCTTAAAGAGAGACAATATACCTAAAAAAAAACCCACAAAATGACCTTAAAGAGACACAAAATGACCAAAAGAGGGACAATTTACCTAAAACAAAATACAAAATGACCTTAAAGAGGCACAAAATTAGTTCAAAGAGGTGGAAAGTAACTGCAAAGAAACACAAAATAACCAAAAAATAAACCCAAATTACCTGAAAAACACAAAGTGACCTCAAAGAGACTTCGACTGCAGACACAAGAAGACAGAAAAAGACAGAAAATTACCTCAAACAAACACAAAACAACCAAAAACACACAAAACCACCCCCCCACCCGCCTCTAAAAGAAACCCACAAAAGACTTCAAACTATGATTACAGACACAAAGTGACTACAAAGAGACACAAAATTACCTAAAAAAACCACAAGAGACTATGACTACAGACACAAAATGACCAAAAGACACATTAAACAACTGAAATGAAACACAAAATAACAACAAAAAGAGACAAAGCACCACAAAGGCTGTGTGTCTTATGTAGAAGAGGTGATGGGGTCTTTTGCATGTCTCTGCCCAGGGGCCCATTGTCTCATAATCCTCCCATCATTGTACAAATAAAGTTTTACTGATCAGGCTCCTTGATTTTAGTTCAGTCTCTACTGTCAGACTCTGTTTTATTTTATAGTATTTTGTTCCTTCCTACCTTCTCCTTGATGGATCTATGTGACCTGGCTGCTGTCACACCACAGTCTCCCATCATTAAAGCACTCTTATCTGTCTGTCGCATGAGGACAATCCCAGCTCCTCTGTTGTCTCATGTTAGGCTTTAAAGAGAGACAGCTGAGGGGATGTTCATCTGAACTTTATTCTTCAGGAGATGAATAATCTTCCGCTGTGGCCCACTTTACAGACATGAAGCGAAGCTAATCTCCCACAGCTCGCTCTGATAAATGTGATTACAAGAATCGTACAGACTAAATACTGTGGGCTGACTGTGTATCTATACATATTTTACTACTCCCTCTTCTTCTCGTGTTTATTCTGGCGTCGCCGAGCACAGCCGTCCAACATGTTGAGGAAAAATGCTCGGGCGTGTATTTTGACAGAGAGGACCCACCACTTCACACCGCCAAAGGAGTCTGTGAGTGATAAAAGCAAGTGGAGCGCTAAAATCCTCTCCGCCTGACAAAATGAATTTATCTATTTGTTTATGTTTGAGCGCTCGCTAACTGACACAGTTACCACATGTTGAGTGTAGCGCCTCGGGGCGTATAAAATATGACATTTAGGAGCTGCTGTATGTCGGGCAACCCTGTGAGTAATTATTCTCACGCTGTTACGCTTTATGACATTTCCTTGGGAATGTTAAACGCTGGAATTTGTTTTTGAGAAAATGACTATATGCAGCATGAGAAATCAGGACGGACTGGTTTATTATACGGTGCTGAGTGAGACATCAGCGCAGCAGAGTGTATGGAGAGTAATCACAGACTGGTTTTATATGAACAGAGCACAAGCACTGGTGAATTTTTGGATATGAAAAGTCTGCATCTGGTGACTGTTTGTGCCTAGAAGTGGTAAATTACAAAGCAACAGACACCAGCATCACCACCACCTCTCCATCCAGGCCAGCCGTGTTCCCCTGGGGAATGACCGGATACTTATTAGCCAGTGATCCAGCACATGAGGCCCTTAACCTGCCCCCTGTCGCACAGACACTTAGGGGTCAACGCCTCCCCCATCATGCCCTCATCTGCTTCCCCCAAAACACACTGACACTCAGGCATGTGCACACACACCTGATTAGTCCAAAGAGTACTGTCAGTGTGGAGGGTTGGTCTGAGAGACGGAGAGACTCCCTTCCACTCGATTTTTTAAGTTGCTACATTTTTGGCGAGAGTGTAAACTCATCTGCTTTCAATGATAAGATATGTTTTTATCTTCGCTGTAAAAGCAGACGAAGGATAAATGGACATGTTGGACACTGGAAATCACTGTCTCATGGTCCAAGTTACTTTCACTGCTTTTAATACGCTGTAAACATGCCAACTTTTGTTTTTTGGACAAAAAAAACCCTGAAATATGTATCATCAATATCATAGGTAATAATCTTTAGCTGAGATTTAATATAAGGCATAATGTTTTTGGGCTGTCTGTCCCATTTTTGTGAGCATGATATCTCAAGAACGCCTCTAAGGAATGTCTTCAAATTTGGCACAAACGTCCCTAGGACTAAACGATGATCTGATCAGATTTAGAGGCTCATAAGTTAAAATTCAAGGTCACTGTGACCCTGCATCTGTCTCATTCTGGTGAACACAATATCCCAAGAACACCTTAAGGAATTTTTCTCTCTTTTGGCACAAACGTCTGCTTGGACTAAACAGTGAACTGATGTTTAAGTCGGTCAAAGGTCACTGCAACCTTGCGTTCGTCTTATTCTTGTGAACGTGATATCTCAAGAAGGCCTTGAGGGAATTTCTTCAAATGTTGCACCAAGATCCGCTTGGACTCAAGGATGAAATGATTACAATTTGACGAGATCCAAGGTCAAAGGTCACTGTGACCTCACAAACATGTTTTTGGCCATAATTAAAAAATGTATACACTAATTATGACAGAATTTCACACAAATGTCTAATAGGATAAAATTATGAAGTCATGACATTTTAGATCTATAAGGGCAAAGGTCAACTTCACTGTGACATCAAAATGTTTTTTCAGATTTAGCACAAACATCCACTTGGACTCAAGGTGAGGTGAGGGTCACTCTGACCTTGCGTCCACCTCATTTTTGTAATATCCCAGGAAGGCCTTGAGGGAATTTCCTATAATTTGGCACAAACGTCCACTTGGACTGATTAGATTAGATTTTGTTGGTCAGAGGTCACTGTGACCTCACAAAACATGTTTTTGGCCATAACTGAAGAATTCATATGCTAGTTATGACAAAATTTCACATATGTGTCTAATAGGATGAAAAAATAAGGTAATGACATTTTATATCCAAAAGGTCGAAGGTCAACTTCACTGTGACATTATGTAACACTTTTCTGGCCATTACTCAACGTCTCAGGAACAGAGGAGGAGACATTTTGGGGAAGAAGTGTGTGAAGCATCCATGTTTTTACAGGCATGGCTGTAAACTGTATGCATGACTTGACCAGTTCACAGAGGCATACAAATGCAAGGCGGTAATTTTTTGTTATAAATCACTTAATTGAATAGGTTTGTAAAAAAAAAAAGTCAAATTAAATTATTTAGTTTCAACCTCTATAATAAAACGAGTTCAGTACTGTAACTTAAAGTTATAATCCTTAAGATTTTCACAAATATTAAACCCTTTTTAAATGCAATTCATAGACTACAGTTTTTTCAGCAACAGCCACTTCCTGCTTCTCTGTATAGTAGCTTTTCATAGTGGCGGGGTCCGCCATTCCTGCACTGGATTTAAGGGATACACAGGAAATACGCATGTCTGTAACCTAGTGTTTACAGTCTCATTGATATCAGCCTCACTGACTGCTGTTTACTCTCATAATGCTGCATAAGATCATGCTGATATGATTCTTTTTCACATAACTAAGTTTTTTAGAAACATTGTTCTATTGTTAGAATACTTCCCAGCATGCATTGTGTTTCTGTTAAAATGTGTTTCTTCTTGTTGTTAAATCTGAAAACAGTTACATCTTTTTATACTTTTCTATTACTCTCAATGAATTTCACTTGCTTGGATCGCTAAATATTTCATTCATTGTATTGTCATCATGTCTCATGTTGCTTGCAAGCATTACACAGAACACCTATCAGTCAGATGTCTCACTCAGCCCAGAGCCTGGTCCACCCTTAAAGTTTACTTACAGTCCATCAGTTGATCCCAGACCTGCCGCAGGCCTCCCTGTGCTCTCACAAGTCTGTGTCCTGTTTGGAAACCGGAGCGTGCAGAGATAAACAGCAGCGCCTCTGCTTATCTGGCCTTTCTGTCTCAGTGTACGAGGCAGCTACCTGCAGCCCTCCAGGGTCAAACTGGCACTCAGAGGGGAAACTGGTGGGGCAGGACGCACTGTTTCTTTACTTTGTGGTGCTCTGGGTGTTTTTCTAGGCAGGTTTGGTGTGGCCGGTGGTTTTAGTGTTAAGTGACCTCATCCTAACCTCAGTGTTTGAGGCTTTCAGCGGGGAGCCACTCTGAGCGCTGCAGCTGAGGACAATTTTCAGTTTTCACACACAATATAAATATGATGATCGATGAAGTTATGGCAACCATGCACCCTGCACATCCCCCATATTGAAAACCAGAGTCCTCTCCAACAACCACACCTGTTTTAGCATCACTGAGCAAGATACTGAGACCTAACATGCCCCATGAACATCACACTGACTGGGTAACTTTGCAATAAAACATAATGTCCCTCATGGTGAATCAATAAATATGAAAAACAGCTCCTAACTTTAAACCCAAGAGTCCCTTGTCCTCTTCCCTGCTGGGACTAAAAGGGGAAGTTGACTTCCAAACATAAATAAGTCGAGACGTGGGCTTGTCTCGGGGGATTGCCTCTGAACAGGTCAAGCAAAACAAACAGGGGGCTTCCTCTGTCCGCTGCTCACTGAGGGAGGAAGCAGGAGGTTCCCCGCAGCTCACAGAGCCTCAAAGACACCAAAGCCCATTAGAGAGTAAACACAATATTCTGAGCTTTAACCTTTAATACAAAACTAAAAGATAAAGTCAGCTCTTTTAATTTGCCTGTTTTCGTTGTGTTGGGGTATGGAAGGAGAGTAGAGTGTTATTTATGGGAGGGACAGAGGGGGCATGGCCCCTATTGAACCCCTCCACTTTTTACTCTCCAAGAACGAACATAATAGAGACCAGAAATACCACCTTGTGGTCGTATGCCCCCGTGAACCAGTCAGATTGTCATATGTAGCCATGACATTTGACAATGCTTCAAATATGGATGCTAAACATGGATGCTCCACACACATCTTCCCCCAGCAGCATAGACGATCTTTACAATCAGCACAGTTTCAAGATGGACACCAAAGAGTAGTGTCACCAATTCAGTATTTAATTAAATGTCTCCATTTCTGGTCCTGACTCATACTGAATAATGACTAGGAACATAGTCCCTCCAGTGTGTTCTGGGTCTGCCTCGGGGCCTCAAACCAGTGGGACGTGCCTGGAACACCTCTAACAGGAGGCGCCCAGGAGGATCCTGATCAGATGTTGAACCACCTCAACTGACCCCTTTTGATGCGAGGGACAGCGGCTCTAGTCCGAGCTCCCTCTGGATGTCAGAGCTCCTTACCCTATCTCTAAGGCTGAGGCTTTCACTTTCAGTCACTACCCAGAGCTCATGACCATAGGTGAGGGTTGGGACGTAGATGGACTGGTAAATCGTAAGCTTTGCCTTCCAGCTCAGCTCCCTCACAGTTAAGTTGACCTTTGACCTTTTGGATATAAAATGTCATCATTTTATCCTATTAGACATTTGTGTGAAATTTTATCATAATTGTTGTATTCATTCTTAAATTATGGCCAAAAACATGTTTCTTGAGATCATAGTGACCTTGACCTTTGACCAACAAATTGTAATCAGTTCATCCTGGAGTCCAGATGGACGTCTGTCCCAAATTTGAAGAAATTCCAAGGCCAAGAATGGGACAGATGGATGGATTGACAACCTAAAAAAAAAGCTATGAAAGTTGGAATACTGTTTGTATCTTTTACACTGTAGGAAAATACACAAAGAATGGATGAAGGGTGTGGAAATGAAAATAACTTGAAGCTAAAAAGAATTTTAAAAATCTGTATAAAATCTTTGAAATCTTGTGCTCTGCCTGTATATAAAGGTATATTAACAGGGAAAACAATGCATTTTAGTCCTCACTTTTCACATGTTGCTTTATTTCACCACCTTTATTGTTTTTGTGAAAAGTTTCTAAATCAATGTGAAGCCTGAACTCTGCCAACGTACCTTCACCTTCACCTTCGGCAGCAGCTCAGTTCACAGGGCCCTTCAGCAGCAAGGCAATGAACCCCTAACTGCTCGGGGTGCCTGTCCATGGGCAGCCCCCTCACTCTGACATCTCTCCATTTAATGCATGTATAGGTCCTTTTTGTCCATGTGCATGTGTGTGTATTTGAAAGTTTGAATTTTCCCTTGAGGATTAATATAGTATATTTTCCTCTTCTTCTATTTGTGTAAATCTGAACTAAATCCAAGTAATAGGGGAAAAAATTCTATGAGATTAAGAAGGTCCCCCACCATCCTCAGAGTGGTTTTATTTAGCACTTTATCACCTACGCTGTGAGTCGATATGTTGATCAGTTTCATCACTTTTTGCTGCATAAAATATTTGTATTCATTTCCTAAAGGGGACATATTGAAATTATGAGAAGACATAATCATGTTTTGTTCTGCCCTGTGTCGGGGTATCTGAAAATCTAAAGCCCTTTAGAGGAGTTGTGCCTGCACTAACTGGCCCCCCCCCTCTTCCTTTTAAAATCAAACTTCTGCCCCTGGAAGGAGAAGCAGGGAGTAAAGAGGGAGAGCGTACGGACCTCTCCTCTGCGCCCGGCACAGCTCTGCTATTCATCATCAGGTGGAAAGACTGTTTACTGCCGGGGTCAAGGTCCCAGGCACATGTTTACGGTCTCTCTCAGATGAGCCATTGTTGTTAAAGCGCAGCCCGGCCACACTGAAGATCATATCTAACAGGGCCCCTCTGCCCCGGGGCCAAAAGAAGCCCATTTTAACTGGATTCATAAGATTGAGCCACAAAAGGACATTTAAAACCCATTTAGAGTTTCAGGATAAGACGTCCTCCATGCTTGGTTATCTGTCTCCTCTGGCTGTTTCCCTCCTCCGCCCTTTTATGTTTCTCCACGTTAATGTGAATGTCATTTTATTTGCCCTGAGACATGTTGAATTAAACATCACATTATATCTCCGCGGCCACTCTTTATAATTCCATAACCTGCGAGCTCGGAGCAGGAGCTCTGGCTTTCATTTGCGCTCTTTTTTCAGTGTGGGAGGTTGTGTGACCGCTCTAACCTTTTTAACATTAAAGTTTTCCCCCCTCTCAAAAGATCTTTGTGATAATCCTCTCCTTCCACCCCTTTGGTCCTGTGACTCCGGTCCCCTGTGGGGTGTACAGGAAAATGCTTTTACTGCGGTCCTACTTCTCTGATCGCCCTCTCCGCTGCCCGTCACTCTCCTTTCCTTTTAAGCCTGGCAACACCACACTGTGCCTAACCCGGCCCAGCGCAGGAGCCAGGAACATCCTGTGTGGTGGAGCCGATGGTGGCGTCCCTCATCTGTGGAGCATTAAGAGTGAGAAGTAGATTAAGGCTGTCTCCCCGCTGGACACTGGACAGACCTCTGCAGTCTGTGGAGTCAGAGGGGGGATGATTTTATACACCTCTTTTCACTGAGGAGATTTTTTTTTTCAGTTTTCTAATTAGGTGTTTTAAATTTTAAAGTTAAAAGCATTACTTGTGTTCATTTTAAAGTATATTGTCACCAAATACACATTTTGTAGACTCTAGGTTTTGTATCGGACGCTTTCTAACAGTTAACTGTGACAGAATAAAACCTGGAAACGAGGAAACTGTTAGCTAAAGCTAACACTAAACACTCTGTGATAGTGGCTTAGATGACTGGCAGAAAAGTTATTCATACATTGAATATATTTGGGGTGTGTATTTGGTGTGTATATGCAATTTAGCACTTTTACTTTTAATTTTTTTGGTTAGCTGTTTCACCATGTTTCTGGTGTTTGTGCTAAGCTAAGCTAACTGGCTGCTGGCTGTGGCTTTATAAGGAGATACGACAGAGGTATAAATGTTCTTATCTGACTCCTGGCAAGAAAGCAAAAGAACATATTTCCCAAAATGTCTAACTTAATTTTTGTATTAAGGTAGACTGAGCAAAGCCCAAGCCTATACTTTAAACCTATTTTTTAACCCTGTAATTTTACCTCCACTGAGGTGACTTGTCAGCAGTGTTCCAGTGCGTCTCTACCTCAGCAGGGTGTCTGGTACTCTTTCCAGCCGTGCGCTGGGGGAGTAGTGACAGGGGGGTGAGGGATGTGGGCATGGGGATGATGGTGGTGGTGTGGGGAGGGTTAGTGTGGCAGTCTGGGACAGACAGGCATAATTTAGAACAGAGGTGGAACCTGAGAGCCCTGCAGTCTGACAGGAAGCACTGGCTTTACTCCTGTCCCGTTTAGATGACAGGAGGCCCGGCCTGGCCTGGTACGGCTTGGCTTTGATGGGAGCTGGGTTAGCCTTAGCTCAGACCAAACTAGACTCAACTGGACTGTTAGGAAAAAGTACTTAAAGGGAGAGTTCGGATTTTTTTTAAGTGTGGTTGTATAGAGTACTGATCTATAGTCAGTGTATTACCCTGGGTGCATGGCGGTCGGTGTGACCCCAGTTTGGAAAAGCAGGCATGAGGACCACCACAGAAACTGAGCAATGTTCTGCTGTGGACGGGGCAGCGGAGAAATGTGTTGTAGCCTCCAAAAAAAAGACCCATCTTAAAATTGATGATTAAAATTGTTGAAATTTGGTGCTTAGTCATTTTGTGTCTCTTTGAAGCCATTTTGTGTCTCTTTGTGGTTGTTCTGCCCTTATATTTTGTCTCTTTGTGGTTGTTTTGTGTTTTGTTGTTTTGTGTCTCTTTGACATAATTTTGTGTGTCTTTGTTGTTGTTTTGTGTCTCTTTGTGGTTATTTTGTGTCTCTTTGACATAATTTTGTGTCTCCTTGAAGCAATTTTGTGTCTCTTTGTAGTCATTTTGTGTCTCTTTGAGGTAATTTTGTGTCTCATTGTGGTTGTTCTGTCCTTATATTTTGTCTCTTTGTGGTTGTGGTTGTTTTGTGTCTCTGTGTGGTTGTTTTGTGTGTCTTTGTGGTTGTTTTTTGTCTCTTTTAACTATTTTTCTGTCTCTTTGTGGTTGTTTTGGGTCTCTTTTGATTAATTTTGTGTGCCTTTGTGGTTGTTTTGTGTGTCTTTGTGGTTGTTTTGTGTCTCTTTTAACTAATTTGGTGTATTTTTGTGGTTGTTTTGTGTCTCTTTTAATTAATTTTGTGTGTCTTTGTGGTTGTTTTGTGTCTCTTTGTGGTTGTTTTGTGTCTCTTTAAACTAATTTTGTGTCTCTTTGTGGTTGTTTTGTGTCTCTCTGTGGTTGTTTTGTGTCTCTTTATTAATTTGTGTGGTTGTTTTGTGTCTCTTTGTGGTTGTTTTGTGTCTCTTTAAACTAGTTTTGTGTCTCTTTGTGGTTGTTTTGTGTCTCTTTTAACTAATTTTGTGTCTCTTTGGCTGTTCTGTGTCCCTATGAAGCAATTTTGTGTCTCTTTGCGGTTCTTTTGCATCTCTTTGTGGTTATTTTGAATCCTTTCCTGGTCACTACATGCTCTTCCCTGCACTGGGCATTGTCTGTCTACTTGCAACACATAACACACAGAGATGCATTCTCTTGGCTCAGTTACATTTAGAAACACCCAACTCAGACTCAGGCTTCACCCGGCCCAGGTTGCGTTGCAGCATCTGACAGAAAAAAAAAAAGGGAATCAATCCCACATTTTGTTTGGATCCAGTCGCTGCTTCTCTATGAAACACTGAGTGATTGACACCATCACTGATGCTCTTGTTAATAAGTCCATAAACACTGTGAGCTGGCTGACTAACAGACTGGTGCCGTGTTAGAGCCTCTGTCTGGCACAGTGGAAAAAAAAAGAAGCCTGTTTAACTGTCTCTGCTTTTAATATGGTGTTGCGAGGAGAATCCGCTCCTATTAAAATAAAATGCTGCATTTAAAGTTGAGCTGTGTGGAGTTTAAAGAATCTACAGTCTCGTCTGGCAGCCGCGGAGACGCAGGAGTCACGTAAAGTCAGGTTTGTGAATACAGCTAGAGCTTTGTAAATGTTATATGTTCATATATGTATCCCGTGTGTGTATGAAAGAGGCTTTACCGTAATGTGACGTCTCCTAGTTCTTCCTGGTTATTTCATCATAGCACCACAGTGCTTGATTTTATGTTTCATTAAACGTGAAAATTAAAGGTTAAAAACATACAAGAGCACATATGCACATACTAAAACACACAAACATCACCTCAGGTCAGAAGAACGTCCCTCCCAACTTCTCGTCTCTTTGTTATACTTACATAACGTCAGAATAGAGAGTAGTGCGTGTGTGTGTTTTTAACATTTTGGACACTTAGTCATTCACAGAGTAGGTCTGCTGTGTATGTGTGGATGAGAGAGAGACAGTGTGCCCCTGCGAGTGGACTAATGTGTGGGTGTGTGTGTGTGTGTGTGTGTGTGTGTGAGAGAGAGAGGGAGACATATCCGCTGTTGGCAGGACTTTTCCGTTCTCACAGCAGCGTCCAGGAATTTTTCATCGTCCGTTTCCCTGTTTTCGTGACCAAGGGTGTGTGATGTCATCTCCATGAATTTCAAACACTATGACGGTTATTCCTCTGATTTCCCCTCTGGTGCTTTTTTGCATATAAATGTCCTGTAAAAAAAAAAAAAAAAAAAAAGCTAATTAAACCAGCTGATTCTCCACCTTCGCCGCTTTTAAAGGATTATGTTGAAGTCGTGGCAGCTAACGCCGCTAACGCTAGCTGTGCTCTTTAGCCTTTTGTTTATATCTTATTTTATCCGAGCTGTGTCCAATTACGTGCAGCTGCAACAATCCAGCCTCACCACAAGCATCATTAAAGTTTCATCTAATCTCATCTAAACTCAATGAAGACCACATTGTCGTGGGAGGTTAAGTATGTGTGTTAGTTTTGGCAGTTGGGGGCAGTTAGTTTTAGATGGCAGGAACTGGCTGTGTCCTGTTGTCGTGAGCAAAATCGGAGTTAGCAAGTGTGTGTGTTTGTGCAGGTAAATGACGAGTGGACGGGTGCTGGTGGTGGTGGTGGTGGTGGGGAATCCATGAGTGAGCTGAGTGGGACATGGCAACAGCTCCATTAAACTGCAAACAGGAACCAGATGAGGTGCGATTAGTGCTGACAGGCAGGCTTCCCCTCTCTCCGCGCTGCTGAGGAGAGAGCTGATGTTTGGGCCGACCACAGACCCAAAACCGTCCTGGCAAGACGATAACTTTACATCAGATCTCCCCAGCGAGGATCACGTTCAGTAAAATGGGCTGATTATGAGGTTAAATTGCACCAGGTCAACTTTATAGAACAAATCTTGTTACTGGATTCTGCGGAGGTCAGGAAGTGACAGAGCGAGAAAAACTGCCCGTGAATAAATGAAGTAGCATCCCGATGCCAAACAGTTGGATCCAAGCTGGATTATGGGTTGTAGAAGCAATTTGTCACTCATTTTGTAAGCATCTGCAGCATCACCTCTGGTCCAAGAGCTTTTCCTCCGGCAGCATTTACCCGCACTGTGAAGAGCATCAGCGAAATGAAATTCATGACCACATTCTGGATCGATTTCCACATCTTCTCTCAGGTTCCCATGGCCTCGCTGCGGTGAGCTTTCTGAACTCCCCTGCTGAACGGTGCAGCAGTTGCACAATGAGGAGAGCTGTAGTGTGGTCCAAGATGCCGGACCGAGAGCTCCCTCAGAGCTGGTCTCTAATTTATTAGATTTGAGGAGCAGGCACTGACACGACCAGGATAGGACGGTTCTCACGACCTGCGGGGAGCTCCTCTGTGACACGATCTGCTGCTGTGTAATCAAATTTGGGATGCTATAATAACCCCTTCAAGAGTGGATGATGTGATTGGCATCAGTGAGCTGCTGCAGGCTTTCACTCCCAAATATAACAGGATTGGAAGTGAAGCTCAGCGAGTGCTGGAAAGTAACTACTTGGCTTTTTTTTGTCGGGATTGGTTGCCTTTATATTGGCAGGGGGAGATCTATAAATGGGATTCAAAGCCTCGCACGTATTATAAGTGTTTTTCATCTTGGCTGTAAACTGTTGGCCTGTTTACAACCCGTCGGATCATCTGACTGCTCGTGTTGCTTGCCTCGTGGGACTTTGTTATAGCGATATCTCTGTGTTCCCAGAACTTGTTGAGCACGGTGTTATCAAAGCCCACATAAAACGATGGTGAAACCTATAAAAATTAAACCCAAATTGTAATAAAACGGAGCTCATCAGCTGCTAGGCCGTCCACTGTGCTCGGCATTCACTGGAAGACTTTGAAAAGACTTTTAAAAGACTCAAATCTGAAACCCTCTCACATCTTAAGACAATGTGAGGTTTGTGTTAAAGGCTATAAAATTTTGTAAAGACTGGGGGTCTTTCAGGGTCACTATTTGCACAGCACATTCTCACTCCGACCTCGTTACATATCAACGTTTGGTCACGGACTTTCCTCGTCCAGATATGACGTGCAAGGTACCCTTTATGTGTTGGTTGATGATGTCAAGTTCTGCCTGTTACATGCATTGTCTTCTTTCAAAATACACTAACGTTTTCACAGGAAATTTACCGTGTACATACAGTCTCTTTCAAAATAAATGCACTTTGTCAGTACAACACTGCAAAAAGAGGTGGTTAGATTTAGGAAAATAGAACAGGGTTTGGCTTTATTATCTCACATGATGCGAACACCAGTCTCCAGGGTGAGTCGGTGTTTGTTTGACCCATTTACCACCCTTCCTGCCCGCCCCACTCAGACTTTCGCTGCATTATTTTTGTTCTTGTCCCATCGCGTTTCCCCCTGATACTGCCAGGTTCTGTTAAACTATAATGGTATACCATGCTAACATTAAAGGACGGCTTTTTTCGTTGGTGTCTGACACCACAAGTCACTGTCCACAGCCATATTTCAGTGACTTTGAAGAGACACTGGGTTGATTTTCAAGACTACAACTAGATTCCTTTTGGGATGCCACTGATGAAAAATGCCGTCCATTAACATCGGCGTGAGATGCAGCAGGTCATCATTATAGTTTTTTGGCGGTTGGCCATATCAGGGGGAAACGTGGTGCGACAAGAACGAAAGTTAAGGTGGCAAAAGTCCGAGTAGGGTGGTGGATAGGTCCAACAAGCACCGACGCATCCCATAAATTCAAACCTTTGAGCCCTGAGCACAGAGGAGTGATTTATTCAAAAATATGGGAAAAAAGGCAATGAGCAAAAAAAAAAAAAAGATTTTGAAAATTATTTTAAAAAATTGGGAAATAATAATAATAATTATTACAATCTAAAATTATGTTACAGAATTATTATAATATTTTAGCACTCTTTTTGGGTCATTTTCTTGTTTGTTTTTAACTTTTTTTGATAATTTTCTTGTTTTAATTTTCTCTTTTTACAAATTTTTTGGGTCATTTCTTTTTTAGTTGCTCATTGCATTCTTCCCATAGTTTTAAAGAAATCCAGCCACTTTGCTCAGGTTTCAAAGGATTAAAAAGCCAACCCTTTTCTTTTTTCCTAAGCCCAACTATGTGTTGGTTGTTAAAGGAAAAAAAAGTCAATTCACGGTGTTGTACTGACGTAGTGCTTTTATTTTGAAAGAGACTCTATCCAAACTGTACATTTCCCATGAAAACAGAGGTGTGTTTTGAAAGAAGACAATGCATGTAACTGGCAGAACTTCACGCGGCGTCCCAGAACGTCAACAAACATCGCACCCAGGGTACCTTGCATGTTGTAGAAAGGCCATGACCTCGATATGTGACGAGGTCAGAGTGAGAATGTGTTGGAAAAAGGCTCACGACCTTACACCAAATGATCCAAATCATGGGAGCACGCAGCGACTAAGGTTACTCTGACGTTTGAAATTTGTCAACAGTGAAATAATTTGAAAAGTTATTTAGTGTAAGACAGGCATTACTAGCAATCCTAAACTAGTAACTACACATTGATGTAGATGTACAGTGCGTCTGTTTTTTGCTGAAAACCCCGGAGAGTGATTTTCTGTATTTATTTACTGTATCTTTGAAGCTTGTATTTCATCAGTGTGTGTTACATTTTGATGCCATGTGTTGCACGCTGCTGATTGGACCCCCTCATATTCAGCAGTCGAGTGTAGTTCTGCTCCAGTAGCAGAGTGAGTGACAGGAGCCCGCTGAGTGCTCTGCTAATGAAACTCATTCCCCTGCATGTCTGTCTCCACGGTAGCTTTACCCCCACCCCAAACTAACTCCCCATGTCTGCTGGCTACAGCACACATCACAGCTCCAATCAGCTCCTATCTGCCTCTCAAAGAGCAGAGGAACACTTACACCCCCCCTCTCCTTTCTCTAAAGTGTATATTCTCTTGTTTCCTCCTTCTGTCCAACTGCAGGAAGGCGAGGAGGAAAAGCTCCAGGAGGAGAGGACGGTGGGTGTCGTCCATGTCGACAAGTAGCAAAGCCTGCCTGGTGGGTGGGCCTCATGTGGAAGGTCATGGAAATGACAACATGAGACAGTCACTGAAAAAATACAGATCCTGACAGGTTGTTTGATCCAGTGATGAAGATACAATTCTTACGTTTCCTAAAGTCAAATGAACTTGTGTCAAGATTGTTAAGTGGAATAATGTTTCCCTCGCTGCCATGAAAGTTAGGCACTTCATTTTTTCTGATTTCATAATTTTTGTTCTTTGTAAAGGAAGGATTTTTCTTATTACCGTTCATTAAGTGCTTTGTAACGTTGGCAGCTTTTCTAGTGATCATTATCAGAGCAGTTATGTCATAATAACAGTGAAACAAAGCTCGTTATGTCGGTATGATAATGTAATCACTGTGTTTTGCCAAAGTAATTACTTTGTGATCACAAGACAACAACCCATGAGAAATAATTACCCATAACTCTGCTGTTTTTTTGTCACTTGCTGCGGGCGGAGAGGGAACTGTAATGAAAATGAGTCAATCAACACTGTCTCAGTTAGTGAGAGGAAGGCAGAGCACTAATACTATTCATAACCAACGGCTGTGGCCACAACACTCACCTATACGGCTACTGCTGTGGTCGTGGCTGTAGCTAATGCTAATGTTAGCTGTGGCTGTGACCAGCTGCCTTGTGGCTACTCTTCATAGCACATGAGATAAGGCCACGTGCTCCCACCAGGATTTGAACCTGGATCTTCTGTCAGATTTGACTGATGCAACACATTCTTACTCCAACCTCGTCACCTATCGACCTATCACCTGGACTTTCCACGTCCAGATATGGCGTGCAAGGTACCCTGGGTGTGTTGGTTGTTGACGTTCTGGGACGCTGTGTCAACTTCAGCCTGTTACATGCATTGTCTGTTTCAAAACACACTTCCGTTTTCACAGGAAATGTACAGTGTTACAAACTAAACAGACAATGTTGGTACAACACCATGAATGTTTTTTCCTTCATCAACAAATGCACATGGTTACGTTTTGCCAACACACTCACACGTGGTTGGGTTTAGGACCAAAGAACAGGGTTTGGCTTTACAAGCTTACAAGGAAGCAAACACCAGCCTCCAGGGTGAAAGGTGATGGGTGTTGGACCCAAACACCACCCCTCCCACTCACCCTACTCTGCCGTCCGCTGGCTTAACTTTCATTGTTGTCCCACTGTGTTCCCTGAGCCCAGTCTGACTCCAAAGTTGTTGAAATCCAGCGCTTGGTCAGTGACTTGCGGCATTAGAAACCAACGAAAAAAGGTGTCCTTTAACGTCGGCATGATACGTGGCCGGTTGCCGTTATAGTTTAATGGCACCCGGCAGCGTCAGGGGGAAACTCGACGGGACAAGGACGAGAGTTTAGCCAAACATTGACTTTCACCTGAGAGAGCGATGTTCGCGTCCCATAAGATTCAAAGCCAAACCCTGTTCATCTTTCCTAAACTCAACCACGTGCGTTTGTTGTTGAAGGAACAACAACATCACTTTGCGGAGTTGTACCAACGTAGTGCTTTTATTTTGAAAGCAACTGTATGGAAAGTCCATGACCAAAACGTCAATATGTGATTAGGTCAGAGTGAGAATGTTTGGTTCCCCCTGATGCCGCCATTATGACTGGCCATGCCAGTGTAAAAGGACAGGTTTTTTCGTCACTGTCTGGCGCTGGAAGTCACTGACCAAGCGCCTGTTTTCAACGTCTTTGGAGTGAGACCAGATTGACAGATGCCGAATCTCAAAAATTTGCCATGGTCATTGTCTAATCCCAGCTACAGCAGCTAGTCATAAGATAGACAGATAGATAAATAGTTTTCGAAACATTGGCTGCAAAGACACAGACAGCACAAGCATCACTATCGCACAGCGGCCAACTGACCGAGCTAACGTGACATTAACTAATAACCAGGCCCACACAGAATTCTGCTGAAAGTTTTTTTGCTCGTAAAGTGGTAGACAATATTCATTAATGATAGCAATTGTTTTTGAACTAAAATAACCATGCACATTAAAACCTAAAATTACCTCAAGCACGCTAAAAGATCTACTCAGAGGATTTTAGCAGAAACTTTGAATCAGAAATTTTATTTAATTATGAATACTTCAAGAAAAAATGGCTTCAACAAAATGGCCGAGAGCAGAGAGAACAAAAGTCAATCTGCCAATCTATTAACAGTAAATCTTATTTTTGACATTTCGTCTCACTACACCGCTAACTTTGATTTTAATGCTGACTGAATACGACACACGGTCGTCACACACATGCACAAGGAGGTGGAGGAGACACTGACGACATTCTGAGTTTTTCTGATTGATAAAGCAGTTTATTTTCACATGCAAACCACAACTTGACTGTGACTGTAATAACGTGTACAAATTCACTTAGTTTTGCAAAAAAAACCCCATGAAAACTCTGAGAAGGAGCTGATTTTCACTGGGAAACAAAACGTCATAGATTGAATAAAAAGTAAAATGAATGAATGAAAGAGAAAATGGGCATATGTAAAGAAAATGAGAGGAAGGCCAGCAGTGTGCTTGCTTCAGGTAGACTGTCTCAGGCCGAGCAGAGACAGGAAGAAATTCCCAGCGGGGGGGCCAGCTCATTATGATATCCTGTTACAGCCTGGAGCAGCCTACCAGCTACAGTTCAGTAGACGTTACAGACTCCCTCCCTCTCTGTGCCTGTCTCTGTCATACACAGGACAGTTGGGGGAAGACAAACATTCATGCAAATCAGAAAGAGAAAGACACAGTGATGTGTTTCTGCTCTTAAGGTGTGTTAACGTCTTTTTCAAGACAGTTTTGAGTCTGTTTTTTTGTGTCCTTATCGTCCACATTCTGCAAACTGCTCTTCTCTGCTTCGACCCCCCTCCTCTTCCTGACTAGTGTTCCCTCTCAGTTTTTATTGCACACGATGATTATACATCATTGAGGCTGCCTTACCTTTTCATTTCCATGCAACCAACTCCCAATTACACTCATCAAAGATGGGGAGTGGAGGACTGGTGGGGGGGGGGGGTGCAGGTTTGGTTACAGTTTCAAACGCCACAAGACTTCCTGTTGCTGAGAAACAGAGCCTTAGGAAAGCTGAAGGGTTGTTTTCTTTTTTCCCCCTCTGAATGATAAAAGCCAATGTTTTCCAGACATGACACGCATCTCCAAAATGGCTGCTCAAAGAATGCAGTAAAAGTCTGAAACAGATGCATCGCAGTTTGGTGAACGCTGGCTTGTTCAGTCAGAGACACATCGAGGCCTGTGAAAAACAGACATTACAACATCGCCGCACTGACAACATCCCCTTTATGATCTCCGAAATATATCGACCTTGGAATACAGTCGAGAAAAACACCAGAGCTTGAATGTGTTTTGAGCTTTGTCCTGATATAAATCAGAATCCAAACATCATATTGACACATCAGTGGTTTAAATTACAAAGACTCACATTTCTGTCCTTCCGCAGTGACTCAGCAGCACTGAAGCGTCGCTCCTTTCTTCATTCTTGACTCATAATCCCGTTGGCACCCACCTCCGCCCCACCAGAAACAGTTGCAATTTTATGTTTGCCATTAGCAGAGGTGCTGACGAGGCTCGAAAATGTAACGAGTTTTTTCAACGCGGCCGCAGCTTTATGAGTTTTCAGGAGAGGACGTACCACACAGTGAGATGCTGGCGGATGCTGAGATGGTTAGCTGGAAGTTTTTGTTTCTTTTTTTTTTTTTCACGTGTGTGTTTCGCTCTGTTAGTAAGATCGTGTAAATTCCATGCCCTGATTTGTTACCACAGACGCCAAACCGAGGTGTAATTGCACGCAAGTTTATGAGGTCCATTTGGCGTAGTGGGTGATTTGGCAAAATGAACGTACGTGTTGGGGCGGGTATATATGGTATATCCTTTTGACAAACATACACTTACACTCTCATATGTACACACACACACACACACACACACACACACACACACACACGGACATGAACATTAAATGAAAGGCTTGCATTGTCTGTAGTTCACTGTGGTAAAGGTTATATGGGAGGCGTCAGAGCAGAGCGAGATTATGTCTCCCCCCGTCTGCCTTTTCCCTTATTTACTACCACATTATGTGTAATAGTTCAGTCCTTAATTGAATCAAGTCATTATTTGGGTTTCAGTAAATGCCATCCAACAGTCAGGAGGGAGAGAGCAGGGGAAGAGTCCACCAGCCAACCAGCAGAACATGTGGATTCATAAACTCTTTGTATGAACTCAGCCAGCAGAGGATGGACAGCACTGGAGTGATCTACTGGTCGGTGGCGCAGTATTATGCTGTGACATCATGTAAATCAGGGTGGGGTCAGCAATCCCATCTGAGGGAGTCACACAGTACCTCTTTCACTACGGCCATGTCCCGAGCCTGTTTGTGTAACTGTAGACAGGAGTTGTCAGTTTGGATCTGATGAAGAAGACGCAGCTGCCTGCAGCAACAAATGAAGGGTCAGTTTGCCTTAGAAAACACAAACATGACCTCTAATGGTGTCAAGCCATGCAAATGTCTTTGGTTTCATTGGTCCAAGTTTTTAGACATGTGTGTGTACATTGAAAACACTTCCAAAAAGTAAACCTGTGGGTAAAGAATGGATGCAAAGGTAATCTGAAAGGATGGAAAAGGAGACTGAAAAGTGTTTTATGGGTATTTATTCTACATTTAGTTGCACTGAATCAAATAGAAAGTTAAGTTTTGTTCTCCTGTTGCTTGTATCTGTTGCTGTACACTTAATTGCATCCCTTTTTAAGCTAGTCAGGCAGTTGAACTACATACACAGAACATTTTTAACATCAGTCAACATTACAATACTGATTCTATAGTGGATGTAGCTGCTGTGATGTCAACCATTAGTTTGTGGACTCCCGTTTTAAATTTTGGCACTGCAGGGATCGCCATCTTGTTTTTTTGGAGCCAGAAGTGACCATATTTGGATGAGAGTTTGGAGCTATGGAGGAGTGAGGGGTGGATCTGACTGAGAACCCGGGGATGCTTGGCAGATAGTCTGTCTCTCAAAGCAGCCACACCCTTAATTATGAATACCTTTATAACATGTAAACAGGTGAGTTTTATAAACATTAATCCTCCACACAGTTGTCATAAAGAGGAAAATTACCTACAGAGACCAAATCTGTTTTTATACCAGGCTGTAAACATGTTTATTTTTGCTGTAAAGTTGGGCATTTTGACATGGGGGTCTACGGGAACTGACTCACTTCTGGAGCCAGCCTCATGTGGACATTCAAGGAACTGCAGTTTTCAGGCCCAGAGCTTGCTGTTTGAGTGCTTGCTTGAAGTCGCTTTTGAACAAATCACTTCGAAGCATGAAGGAGCCTCAGAACCTAATCTTAACTAAATCAAGTACCAAAGTCCCATGTGCCTTTCTGTTTGGATTTCCATCTCATCTAAAGAACCATCAAGATAGGACTGATCTCTACAACGAGATATCTGTGTATGTATGCAGGATTGTAGGTGACGGGACAGGATTTGGGTATCTGAGGCGCTCTGGTTCTGTTCGTAGTCTGTTTGTAGTCCAAATAGTGTTGACCACGTTAGGTTAACAGTCCCTGTGGTGAAACGAAACCCATCGGCTATCGACCAATGCTGATTTAGCATCGCATTAGCTTTTTAACAAACGTATCTGCACTCATATGCAGATGAGTGTTTATAGAGATTTGCCAAAATGATCGGTGCGTGGAAGAGGAAGTCTTGGCCTGGACATCCATCAGATCTCTTTAAATATTGGCTGTTGCCCCCAGCAGCTAATTGTTGACAGACTGATAGCCAGTAGGGCACGAGGAAACAACACAGTTTCACCACATTGTTATGTTTTTCCAGGTTATATGAGGCACTGGCTGATGGATTTTTTTAGTGTCATATTTACTGCACAGACATAACTCGCTCACAGAAAGCCAATGAGCAAGTTCCCGAAATGTCAAACAATTCCTTTAAGAACAGCTGGTGCAGCTGATCCTCTAACTACAGAGGAGTTAACTTTAGACGCAGTCTTCTCCAGAAGATACAAAGCTGATGCTGCCGAGTTCCTGAGTTTGTAGGAAGGAAACAATGTGGTCATTTTTAATAGCAAAAAATTGGTATAATTTCATTGCAGGATCAGTTATAGATTAGTGTCCTTGGTGCTCTGTCCTGTTTGCTTTATGTCATCACTCCAACATCTTCCTCCCTGGTCTTCTCATGGACTATTTGGAAACATTACAGGGTGCTCTGCTGTATTATGAGCTTGTAAAAGGCCCAATCAAACATCTTGAAGTTTCTGACACCTCTGTTGGACACATTTCTCTCCCTGCTGTTGTTTTCCGTGGTACACTGCCAGAGGCGCTTGTTGTCATGATAATGTGTACCTCGCGCTGGCCTGGGAATGGTTTACCAAGATAATTAGTGTTTGTAAGCAGCACTGAAGAAATAAGAAGAAGCACCTGGTGACAGGCCTGCGTTCACACACTGGTGCGTGCTCGCACACACCTGGGAAGCCGAGGGAGGAACAACTGGTTTTCAGTGCTGAGTTCAAAGTTTCGGCTGCATTTTTCCCCTCTCTTCACAAACACACAGGCGTGAGAACATGAACACTGTTGACCAATATCTTGTTAAGGCCGTTCCCTCCGGATAGTAAACCTGAGGAAGTACTTGCTCTGCACACTGCCTTCCACAACATGAACCCGTTGAACAATGACAGTTAGTTTCTGCCATAATTTTCCGGGAACAGAAGCTTTCTACCAAACTGTGTAATTCCAGAGGCTCCAGACCTGTCATTTAACCCCTGAAACTGGTTTCAACCAGCTCGACGGGACTTTCTGACTACTGAGAGACAACCAAGAAATGCTGACTTGAAGCAGAAGCTGCCTTCTCAGCTGTATCAGGGCAGAGTTGGATTTGTCAACAGGACTCATCTATGAATGTCTATGACACCACAGCAGTGCAACAACAATGCAGCTATTGAGCATATTTTGATTCCAAAGGAGGATAAAACATTTTTGGATGAACTTGTGGAAACAGCCGACAGCATCTGTAAGTGGCGCCCTCCTGACTGCAGCAGACAGACTGTATCCCCACAGATGTTGATGAAAGAAGTCTTTTTACCTTTTTTAACAGGTCCATACAGCATTGATAATTAGCTATTAGCGATTTAATCGAGGTGGAGTGGGCTCATGAAATTTGTTTTTTCCTTGGACAGCAATTGTTAGTTAGCCAAGGTTGCTGATGGCAGATCTAATTCACACTACATATTAGGCCTACTTTTCCTTATTTTAACACCTGCTGGGTAAAGCCCTGTTTCCACTGAGCAGTCCAGTACAGTTCGCTTTTTTTCTGTTTCCACTGTGAAAAGTTGTGGATGGTACCAATAGCAGCGTTCCTTAGCGTCCCCATGTTTGGTCCCCCCTCTGTTGGGGTACCTAGCACACAGATCTGGTACTAAAAGGTGGAGCTGTGAACACTGCAGTCTGATTGGTCAGTAGAGGACGGTCACTCTGCTCAGGGCTGAGTTGTGTCTGGTTTTGAGGCTCATGTAACCACTGTTCATACTGTGGAGAGTTTGATTAGTAAACTGGAACTATAAAATGAAAGGATGTTTTGCTGCCTCTCACAGCAGCTGGAGTCGGAGACAAAAATCACTTCATTCACTGGGCCAACTGCCGGCAACTTTTAAGGTGGAACGTTAACTTGTAATGTTACTCAATGCATGAGTTGATGACGTGAATCCATCAGCACACCTTAAATTTCACTGTGACAACTTTGACACACCAAACTTGCTATTTTGTTTAGAAAATGTCAGCGTGCAGCCTCGTTCTGTGGACGATAAACCAGGTGCAGACTGATAAAGGAGGAAATACAGTGAGCGCTGGACGGAGCAGTGAGTGACAACAACCCCGCCCACATTTAATAGTACTGTTTGCGGTGGAAACTCTAGGGTCTAGGTACCATGTTTGAAGGGTTACTGTTGGTTCCAAAGATACCATACCAAAAGTGTATATAATGTTGTTCCACGTGGGATGTAATGAGACTTGCTTTGGTGTTTGGTTCTCTCGATCTCTCTACTAACATTTCTCCCTTAACACACAGAAAAATTAAAAAAGACTCACAAAATTAAGTCGTCACACGCAGTCCCCCGCCCATCCAGACCCTTCTCTCCTGGACGATAGTGTGTGAGCAGGCGAGTCGTGTGTTTTTTTTAATCAGCAGGGCCCGAGATTGCGACCATTTTTGCCATATTTTGCAACCATGGAGCACCAGTGTGACTTGCAAATATGATTAATATATGAACTGTAGAGCTGTTTATTTGTTCCGTGCAGTGAATAAATCCTCATGTTTCACGGTTTAACTTTTCACTAACTGCAGACGCCTAACTGTTGACTGGAAGCTTTACGTTCACAGCAAAAACATCAACATTTCTGACCTGAGATGAGCCAGGCGCTTCAGAATAAAAACACCAGTGGTTCCACTTAATTTATCTTATTATAACAGTAGAATACTTAATTTTACTTTATTTTTACAGTACTATGTTCAACTTAATTATATCTATGCTTACTATAACTTTATTATAACAGTAGGCTACTTAATTTGACTTTATTATTACAGTACTTTAACTTTATGATGACCAAACTTAATTTAGCTTCATTGCAACAGTAGGTTTAGTAATTTAGTATTTTACAAGTCCACAGTAGTTTAGAGGTGATTTCAAAATATCGAAATATATATTGTTTATCACAATGTAGCTTAAAATTAGCCTCCCAAAAAATCGAAGATATTATTCAAAGGCCATATCAAGCAGCCCATGTTTGCTCTCTCTTCTGTTAAGTTGGCGATATAAACAGTATACTAATATATACTTATATATAATTTAAACTTAAATGTGACTTTTGGACAGAGAGAGGACGGACAACACTCAAGGAGTGGCAAGGAGAGATTCTCCTCTCTGCTAAAAACTGAAACTCCCGTCAAGTTTCCAGCGTTACCACACAGACAATGACATTTTTAAAACCATTGCACGCCAACTGTGGACAAACTTCTATCCTCTGCCACTGCTCACAGACTCTCTAAGTGTCTGGGACAGCTTTTGTAGGTCCCATCACCCTGTCATTTGAGCTTTTCCAACTTTGAGAAACCTCTCATCTTCCCTCGGTTTCTACATTCATTTTATCCTCAGGGCTCTGCTCCAGCGCCAGCTCATAATGGCCGTGCCACTAAACATAGTTCCCTGACGTTTACATAGACAGAGACAGAGGTGAGCATTTGCATGCGGCGCAGAGTGAATGGTAAAGGGAGGTTAAGTGTGAGAGAAGCCTGCAGGCTCTTTGCACTGTTAGAGGAAGAATGTCATGGACCATTACATTCGTCGAGACCTTATTTAAGGTTTAAGAAGCGTCATTATTTGACATTATAAATCATTAAAGGATTTGGGACTTCTTGTCGGCCATGATGCACAGACAGAGCTCTGTTCATCTCATGCTGTAATGCACAGATAGAGCTCTGCAGACTTCAGTCTTTGCTATGAACCAAACCACAGTTCCAGCTTAGCATGTACGAAGCATCAATAGAATATTATAGAATGGCTTAACATGCCAGTTATTCGGCCCATAGGAAGCCTCAGCATGTAGCGAGCGGTGACGTTGGTGCTCATAAGCTCACTGTTTCCATTCCAGCAGAGCAGGATGATGTCAAAGTCTGAGGAGCCCGACATGAACATTACAGGGTTTACATCTATTATAGTCTGAAGCTCAAACACTGAAACACACTGTCAGGCTCCTGGTGATTAAACTAAACCAACAACTGTGTGACAGCTTATATGACACTCATGAGTGATTACAGGTCAATGTGTAAATGAGCAGAGAGAGGAGGGGCAGCTGCGGTAGATTCAGGCACATGTTTTTACCTGACAAGTATTCAGACCTTTTACTTTAGCTCTTTTTTTGGTCTCCACAACCTCCCTGAAGGAATTTGCTGACTCTCTGGCTGAACTATGTTCACCACTCAGTCACTAACTTTGTCTGTCTGCCATTTGGTGCTGGTCAGGTAGCGCACAGTGGATTCACCACAGCTTTTTAACTGAGAACAGCTGCCTGCTGCTACTGGAGAGGGTGATGAGATCCATGACGCTGAACCAAAACAGTGAAGGTTGTGGGCCGCAAAACCAAAACAGTGACCTGGACGATGCTAAAATGCTCTGTGGAGCTGAGAGGAAGTGCAGAACTGGGTGATAATTTGGCACTATAGGCAACCCATGTCACGTCATGTTGTACTTCGAACTATTCTCTAATGTAAAGTATTAATTTACACCACACTGTAAATATGCTCCAGTAGAAACAGAGGTCCTGCTTTCAAAAATGTACCAAAGTAGAAGTATGTTAGTGCTTGTAGCCCAGTATACACAGGTATCAAAATTACTCATGCAGACTGGTCCTTTTCAGAGTGTTTTAAACAGACTTCTCGCCATTTTTGATTTTCTTGTTTTAGATCTAGTTGGATTACACATTTCAGTTTGAGAAACATTTTCAAAAACAGCCAAAATAATCTATATGTCGCACTAAAAGGTTTTTTTTTTCATAGTTCACGAAAAGTCGTCAACATCAGTTTATTTCAAAGCACATTTGAAACCTTTCAAGGCCCAAATTGCAGAAAGTCATCCGTCTTCATGGCATAAATAAGTGTAGGGGACATTTTAGTGCAGCTGCTCTGTTCACAATACACAGTGTGTGTGTGTGTGTGTGTGTGTGTGTGTGTGTGTGTGTGTGTGTACCCATGGTTCATCAGTGTGCATGACATGTGTTTAAGCTTAACAAGCAGCTCTTTGACTGTTTACCCTCAGCGTTTTGTTTGTCCTGCCGGCTCCTCGCTTTCATTCTCTGTTTGTAGAAGAAGAGAAGGGAAGAAAACGCAGCAGCAGAAGAAGAAAGAGACTGAGGGACGGCACTGGGACGTGATCGGGGGGGCGACAAATGCTCATGTCAGCAGAGGAGTAGAGACAGATAGTGGGCAAATATTTACAGTGCTGTCCGGTGGACTCCCCGGGAGGCCTGCTTTAATGAAAGACGAGGGGTGTTTAGAGGAGGGCGCGGCCGTTCAATTAGCATCTCCCACCAGCAGACGGTAGCCTGTGTACAAACACTCAGCCACTGAATTACTGGGGGGTTGTGTGTGTGTGCTCAGGCTGCGAGCGTAGGTGTGTGTTTGTGTGTGTTAATTAGAGCATCTTGCACATTCATCATGTAGAATCCTTGAGTGGTGCTTTCAGGGTGGGGCTGTGGTCGTAGGCGCTGCAGGGTCGGGGGAGGTATGTGCTGAAGTGTGTGTGTGTTGTGCTGAAGTGTGTGTGTGTTAAGGGGGGGGGGGGGGGGGGGGGTCTTTCCAGCTCTTCATTATGTAAACAGTGTTTATGTTGTCCACTGAGAAACCCCAGAGGGATGTTTAGACAGCGGCCTTCATCAACTAACGCTGAAGCCATTAGCAGCACACACACACACACACGGTCTTCAATGCATACAGTACATACAAAGGCACATGCACACAAACAAAGAGCAAGCACACTCTCATTCCTTCTCTCCTTTTTTGTTTCGCAGTTAACGGGAGTACCATGAAGATAAAAGAAGGGGCCACACTCACTTTGCCCCACACACACACACACACACAACTCAAGATAACACTCATATCTGCATGTGTGTGTGTGCTGGAGAGGGAGGTGTTAAACCTACAAATTCTTTGCCTCACATCTCTGAAAAACAACTCTGCGGCGTCCTGAAAATGAACCATCCGGCCTGCGAGGTTTCCGTCCAACAAACACAATACCATTCTCTTTATGTCACTGAGTACCCTGTGTCAGCCAGCAGACACTGTATCCAGCTCTCATTTCCCCAAATTTAATCAAAATCATACTCGCACAAAGCTCCACGATCGGGCATCGTAACTCGCAGAACTTATAGCATGTATGGTCTCTGTAATCAAATGAATGCTGCGGGTGTACAGACGGCTAATTGGAACTGGCAGCAAATGAGTGAGCACGAGCCAGAGTTTTGGAAAATAGGAATAAAGAGATTGGGAGAGGCACGTAATTGCCCCGGGCCCTTTCAGACATCAGAGGACAGTTTTCTGTTTTTTGTTTTGTAACTGATATACAGTATGTTTAGCTGTGGCTGCTCCTGTGCCAATCAGAGCGAGCAGATACGTATAGGACAGGACTCTGATGGTAGCACACAGCGGGACACTGGTGATAGGGAGAAGTTGTTGCTGCAAAATTGCTGACCTCCGAGCACTCATCCGTCTCTGCTCCTCCATATAATAGAGCAGCTGTATTTGCAAAGGCAAACATACGAAGAGGGTTTGCACCAACATAAATGCGACTGCTACTCTGAAGCATCCATGATCACCATAGCAACATGTAAACATAGGTCACACTTTTGACGCGGGTGCAAGTTCTGTCGCATAATGTGACGTCTGCTGCCTGAGTTTTCTCTGTCTTGCTCAGTTTACATGCAAACATGCAACCGGAGTTTTCCAAGATCTCCACTCTGGCCGGAGTTTTTAGAATGAATCGTTTTCAGAGGCGAATTCTCCGTTTGCGTGTAAACAAAGGGCACAAACGAAAGGATATGTCTCCATTTCTAAAAATAACTGTGTACGTGTAAACAGGGCATGAGGCACGAAACAAACAAAACCCAGGACTCCCATCTGAGTTTTCCACGTAAAACCAAAAGTCCAATGTAAGCTATTTAAGTCACATATGTCACGTGATGTTATGCTACGTTCTGTGACAAGTACACTTATTTAAAGCCAAAGCTAACGGCGTACTTTTGTTGCCTGAATCTAAGGAATTAAACCTAAAAATAAAATAAACCCATACTGGAAGTTTATTTTGAAAAGACACTGCATGTAACAAGTGTAAATTGATACACAGTCGCTGAGCATCAAGAACAGATGCTACAGGGGAACTGGAGTGTCACAGTTTGACGTGTAACTGTCATGAACTGTCAGGCTGCCTGTATTCATGTTTATTTGTCTTCCCTTTGTTTCCTGTTTTATTCTGGTAACCATTGTCTGGTCTCGTTTCAGATCTTACGTCCTGTCAAGTTTCCTTCCTTTGTGATGACTTGCTCCCGCCCTCAGTGTTTCACCTGTGTCTCATTGTCTCCATTGTCTTAGTTTATTTATGTCCGTCTTCCCCTCCTTTGTTGCCAGATCATCTTTACCTTTAAGTGAGAGTTCCAGCTATTTCCTAGTGTTCATTGTGAGTGGGTTTTTGACTCTGTTATTGTAGCATTTGTCACAAACTGGCTCAGCGACTGTGACACGCAGGGAGTCCACACAGAAGATTTACTGAAGACAAGCATGATTTATTAAACTAAAATGAACTTAAATACCAATGGAGTGTGTAGGTCAGCAAGGTCAGTTATGAAAGTCATGCATGGGTATGTGTGTCAGGTGTGCTGTGGACGTGTTGAAGGTGCAAACCAAAAGCAGTGATGCCCAGGTGGATGTCAGCTGCAGGAAGGGAGAGAGCAAGTGAACACATGAGGCAGCTTTATAGCCTGGATGCCCAGGTGAGCCTCATCAAGGCAACGACCCTCACATGTCAGCCACCTGATGAGGCAAAACCTGTGAATTCCTTGTTTGTGGTTTGTTTTAAGACACTTTATAAATGTTATCAGAGAACTTGAGAAATAATTTTTAAAATGACGTTCACAGTACCAACACTTACTGTTTCTTTCTTTGTCTTTCTTCTTTGTTTTACAGTCACTCGGGCATAATAACATCTTATTTACATTCTTTTCTTGACTTTCTTTTACTGGAAGCATTTTGTGACCTTGTTTACTGTAAACTGTTGTTATCCTCAGGAAACGACTGTCGTTTGAATGTGTGGTTTATGTAAATTCAGGGTGAAAATTGATTTATGTCCTGCGTCCTTTCCCTCTTAAAATACCCAGGCATGTTTCATTTAAAGTTGGTAAATACCAAAAACAGTGACAGCCTGCAATGTAAATAAGACTCAAGCCAGTATATATAATTTCTACCTTCAGGGAGCAACCTCTTTGACAGCTTCATGTGTGACTACTTCCTTTTTAAACTACAGCATGACTATCAGTGGACAATATAAGAAGAAAAATTAATGGATGCTGGTGACTCCTCAGCACTCTGGATGGGCTTCACAGATGCATGGATGTTTCGGATGTGGTGGCAGGTTGCGTGCTGCGTCTATGACGATGCATTAGATCACAGCAGCAACCACACTTGCTTGCGTGATGCTGCCACGGCTTTGGCACGCACTGACATCAGTTGTGTTATAGCACTGTCTGACTCAGACGCAGCACCTGCAGCAGAGAAACACACCGACTGTGGAAAGTGTTTGAAGAGATGAGATGTGACCGGAGGAACAAACCTATATAAGCGACTTCCTCTCCTCCTTGTGCTGTGGTTCCTGTTGTTGCTTGGATTGTGTCTCTGCCTGGAAGTGTTTATCTCAGTCTTATCAGGAACGTCTTCCTCTTTCCTTCCTCTGCTCCACCACTTGATATAGGATGCCCACCGCACTGTGTTTAGATTGGGGGTCTTAGAAGTGAGGCGACTGACTCATGGAGACCACAGACTGATTTACTCACACAGCACACAGACATACAATGTCCAAGTGTGCAATCTGCAGCCCTCAGGTACTCTAAACACACACACACACACGCCATGTTGCGTGCTCTCCCTGTGTTTAGTCTTAAAAAGTCCAGGAAACGCCCCTCCTTTGAAGCTCCTAAGAAGCCCGAGCATGCCTTCCAGCGTCTCCCCTGCTCTGGGTTTAGAGCTGCTGTGGCCTATATGGATCCAGTTAGAGCCTCACTGGAAGAACGTTCATATTTTGTCTTTATGGGCATGTAAAACATTCTGTTTATATTATAATGCGCCACAGAACGGTCTATTAGCCGTAATAGGCTCCTTGGCAAACCTCCAGATAATGAATAAAATAAACAATGTGTCTATTCATCCCCGTCACGGCCTGCCCTGCTAAATGGAGTAACAGAGAAACACTGAGACACGGGCGATAAAAGCGATTTAAGGATAATTCAGTGTCTTGAATTGAATTTGCCATGTAGCCCCGAGCAGCGCAGAGAGGACACATAAAACATGAGATTTGTCAAATGCATTTACTTTGCTGCTGCGCTGCTCAGGTTCCTCCAGCCTCTTCTGCCTCGGAGTTTAGGAGAACACAAAAGCAGCATTCTCTTTTTAACAAGACATTTTAAATGTGTTTTTTATTGGTGTGCTCCTTGATTCTGAGGAAGAGAGATTTACTCTGCTATGATAACTAAAGGAATGCTCTGCTGTTGGCTTTTAAACATCCCAGACATTAAGTGACTTATATATGTACGTGCTGGTCGAACAAAGTACTTAAAATATTGATTTCAAGCAGGACTTAACACAGCGCGGGGTTTGGCATTTTTTGACTCGATTAGCTTTTTGTTGATTTTGAAATTCAGAACGGTTTATCTCTAATTATGGCAATAAATTATAGGAAATTAAATTCCCTAATTTTATTTCACCCATTCAATAAAGCCTGAGGGTTCAGGGTCAAAACCAGTGCTTGTATCCCTTTTCCACTGCAGAGTGTATTCTAGAAATGTTTCATAAGTGGCCAGACGGGGCAACTGAAAATCTTGGGGTGGCTCACCAAAACCAAAAGCCTATACCTGAATTTCAGGAATTTGCTGTTGAAGTATATAGACTAGGTGGAAACTGTCAGTGCCCATATGGAGAGCTAAGCAGATGCATACTGATGTACAACTTATTTTTTTCAGTGCTATGGATGCGATACACAACGCGTATGATTTCATAGAAATTAAGCAGCACGAATGACGTGAGCAGTAAGATTTCATGTCATACCCCTTTCCATAAGACTTTAAAAATCTGAATTTCAGTGGTCGATTCGTGCTGCGCTACCCAGACAGCATTGAGATCCACTGGGGATGTATGACACCGATGGTGTACCAACAAAAGTTTATACATTGGAAAAATGAGAGAAGCTGATCGTGTCAGTCTGTGGCTACCCCGAGCTCTACGGCACCACATCCTATTTTTAGAAAAACAGGAATAAAAAGGAGCTCGCTTGGAGGACAGTGAGTGAGGAAATCGGATTATCTGGTAAGTTGTTAAAACATTTGTCTGTTACTTGATTGCAGCTGACGGTTGTGCTAGCAAATTGACAGGCTGATAAATGGTGGTCAGAGGAAGTCCCTCCGCGATTTCACGTTTGGTGACATGAGTTATTTGTACATATGAAGCGAGTCAATACAAAATATTCCACTGTTCAAGCTTGTGCAAGTAACAAGACACAAAAATTTGCAGCGCTTTTTGGTGTAAACACACCATAAAATCCGTGCAGTTAACATTTTGAGTTTTAATCCTGTCTTAATGCGTTGTCTGTACATGTGTTCGGTGACTAATTGCTCTTCAAATAGGCTGGTTGTCCTTTTTCCTTAAAAAGACAAAAGCTGTAATCTGAAAGAGTATGTTGATTGTACAGGATTAAAACATATACTGGGTGCAGTCCTTCTCAATTTAGAGGAGACTCATAAGTACCCATAGAACACACTGTCATTCAGATTTCTTGAGGAGAGAGTTCAAGGAACCCCCTTGAAAAATCGTCATACCAGTTTTTCCCTTGCCAAAATTTAGCCTAACTTTGGAGCGCTATTTAGCCCAACAAGCTATTGTTGGTGCCGATGGATGACCTTGGTTGTCTAGTTTCACAAGATATTGCTATCTTCAAGCTAGTTTGAAAAATGAGCACACCACAGCCTCTTAAAGACAGTACTGCTGGCCTCCAGTTATTTTCGCCCTCTGGCCCCCTCTGGTTGGCGCCACTGCTAGGAACCTCTGCAATCGAATGGTTATGTCATACGTGCCTTTACCAAAAGGCCACCCTGCAAAGCAGCAACCTTCAAAAGTGCCTGAATTTTTTCCTGGGCTGCTACAACACAGTTAAGGGACACTTATATGCTCTAAAATGCATGCAGTGCATGTTGATGTCACATATGGTCCGCAAAGTACGGTTCGGTCAGTCATAAATTTCATTCTGCGCATGGGTGGCCTTTGTAGCTGTGTGGACACAGAGAGCATAATTTGTGCCTCAACAAGCACTGGTTTTACTGGTTTTTACCATATGCATAAAACACTCTGAAAAATGTTGCCTACTTTGAAAACAGGCACTTTTTAATGTTAGCTACGACCTCTGCATGTCGTCTTTGTACGTAACATCACAGTCACACAGTAGTGATGCACAGAGAAGAGTACTGAACCTCTGCGTTGTTCAAGGTCGACAATCACCTCTCAAACAAAGCTGTTTTTGTTCAGTTATCAGCACGTTAACCTCATGGTTATTCACGTGCAGTGGCCTGAGTGTGCACTCCTGTTTGTGTCCTCACTGTGATGTCATCCATGTTGTTGCTGTGTATTTGCTGTTGTTTAATAAGGTACAGTGCTGGGAAAAAGAATCTCCCCTCAGGGAAAATAAAGTCTCAGTCTAAGTCTTGTATATGCATTTCCTTTTTAGACGACAGAGTTAAAAATAGATACTCTCTTCCGTATTTTACCTGAGGCTCCAATCAGACAGCCCTTTGAAGATTCCCAATCCCAACTTTAAAAACCAGTTTTTAGTTGGATGTTTATTTTGGCATGCTGTCAAGCGAAACCCCGACACCAGCAGTCTGTGTGACTGGGACCAGCTCCATAAATCCACACTGAATTTGGACTCCAGATTTCAGGAGCTCTGCAGTGGACTGAAACAGGTGTTTTCTGATCCCTGTCTCTCCACAAAAGACTGTGAAACACATTTCAGCGACGCAGATATTTGCCAACGTGCAGGCACGAGGCTGGCGTTCAGGTGGAGGAGGAATACTCAAACATGTCACCCAGCTCTATTTTCAAAGCAGACTCCAACTGAGGCAAACGTTACACACTATTATCCCATAATTAGAGCTGGTGTAGCCACACCCATTGATTCAGTGTTGTTACCACACCCATCAAACCTTCAGGTGTTGTGCTGGGTCTCCATTATGTACAGTATAATTAAGTCTTTGTCTCTATGTGTGGCTTCTCGTCGGAAGCTGAGACAAAACGCTCTCAGTCTCGCTCAGCGCAGCAGTCTTGCATGGGGTCTTCTTCCCATCGGTATTAAGACAAACAAAGACAGCGGTATGCTACTTCTGTGCAACTGATTATGATATGCCGAGGGCATACAGAGCAACCAGTGTGACCTCTGTGATGGCAGATAAGGCTTCCTGCAGAGAGACAGACGGTGATACAGGACGAGGACAAACCCTGGAGGAAGACACACACAACACTTTGCACCATCAGATAAGCATAAAACACATAAACAACAAAATCCCCCTTTTTCTCCCTCTTCAAAGTACATGAACGCATGTGAATATACTTATGCAGGCAATCATGTGAGCACACACACACACACAAACTGGGATATCTTAGGTCAGTGTGTATGAGGCGGGCGGATAGGAGTGGTTGAGGATTGTCCCTGGGGAAGCGAGCCGTTCCTCAGGCCTGTCTGGAGATAAGACCTCGAACACTCCTCTGAAAAATCCCCCCATTTTCTCCTCCTCAGTCTCAGCCTTGTCTTTTCCTATCTGTCCTTCCTCTCTCCTTCCCTCCCTCCCTTGATATCTCCTTTACCTCCTCTCCTCAGTATCACCAGCAGTTCAGAGCCCACATTAATCAAACGTCTCAGAATCCCTCTTGGGAAATGCACGAAAAGTTAAGCCAAGGCCTTCAACACAACATCAGGACAGAACTTGAAGATTTCTACACTGAGACTCAGCAAAGAGAACGACTACGATTACTTATGGTGATGTTTTGCAGTTTTAATGGTTGAAGTGAGTATTACATGATAATAAAACTTGAAACCAAGAAAATAGAAACGTTTTTATGTGTATATAAAATAATATAAACGCATAAATTACCGATGAGATCAGAGTCATTTGATACAAAAGTCCATAAAATGCTTTTATTCTGCGTAACTCTAAAGGCCTTTTACACACCAGGGGCATTTTGTCTTCATGTGATTAATTTGCACTTAACGTATCCTCATACTATGGTTTGTATGATATCTCACAAATTAGCGCCCCACGAATTGTGTTATGTACTTAATGTATAGCTGTGTATTATACCTGACGTTACTTAGGTTAGGTTTTGGAAAAGGTCAGAACACCAGCCTCCTGGAGTAAGTCCTGTGTTTTATGACCCATCCACCCATACCTGCCTCCTTAAGTGGAATTTATACTATACTGACGTGCACCTCCCCAGAAATGTAACTACATGTTGCGGCGACGCAGACCTGTCTATGTTTGTAAGCCGAAGACAAAAAAGTCTCCACAAAACAGCGTTTTAAGTCTTGTGTGTGATTTATCCTGGCTTCATATGAGTAGAGGTCATCGCTGCTAGTCGCTAGGCTAATTTATACAATGTAAAATGCCATAGGCTTGTGCTAATAACGTTAGCATGTTGTATTTGTTTGGAAAATGTGTTTAGTATAAGACAGCTGTTTTGTCAGTGAACCTTGTGAGCTGTAATGGAGCTCAATTTTGTAACGTTACCTTTGTTAAATGTTGCTGTTGTCCCTGGCTTCATATGAGCAGAGGAAATCTCTGCTAGCTGCTAGGCTAATTTCTACAATGTAAAATGCCATAGGCTTGTGCTAAAAACATTAGCAAGTTGTATTTGTGGGGAAAATGTGTCCAGATATAGACAAGTGTTTGTCTGTGAATGCTGCGAGTTATAGTGAAGCTGATTTGTGTACCTGTGTTTGAAATTGTCTCTATTAAGCCATGTTTAATGTGTGTTTAACGTGTGTTTAATGTGTGTTTTGAATCAACTAAACTTTACAGCACTTCACAGGAACCTCCGGCGCTGACTAGTGTTTTGGAGGTGTAACTGCAGAGAGACACAGACACACCACCGCACAAGTATAAATGCTCACAACAGCGTAGGCCACATGCATAAGGCTGATGCACATCATAAATTCGCCTTTAAGGGGACGGCCTCCTTCTTTAGTGCCATCAGCGCATTAGCCATGTGACTGCAGCCTTCCCAAATACGTAGGTTATACCAAATATTACTGGCTCATGAATGCGTAAATTTGATACATTACTTTTCATTAGAAAGCATACGAACAGCACACAACAGCTTGTTGCACGTGAATATGTTTTCCCGAACTGTTGTTTTTGTCACGAGGACTTTCACCCAAAAGACAAATATTACACGGCAAAAAAGCGATGTTATTTTTTTGCGGAACAAGGATGATTTTTCTGAACTCTCACACAGCAAATAAAGGCATCAACTAATCATGTTGCACCTACTTAGGAGGACTGTAAAACAACACGAAGCTTTGTAGTTTGAACCAGACAGCAAACCCTAATTACTCCTTTTAACCTTGACAAAGGAAGCGCATACCAGATCCACTCCTTAAGATCTTTCACAATAAAAGCCCCAGACATGTACCCCATGTAACGGTTTAGCAGAGAGAAATTCACTCAGAGCATTTTGTGAAAAGGAAACTCAAATAAATCAATAACAACTTAACTCTGGGTCAGAGGGATTCCAGCAGTTGTTGCAAATTCACGCTCCTGCTGATGAATGTGTTTGCATCAACCTTTTATTTCACAAGTGTTGCAACTGTCGCAAATTCCTACTGCTGCTGGTATGAATAGTTTTGATGTGAAATATTTACAGGTGAGTATTTTGCATTTTGGTGTTGTTTATTTGTCACACCCCCTGTGGTGTAACACCTTAAGGAGTGATTCCCTACCTTGAGAAAACTGATAAGAGCATCACTTTTCTTTAATTATTCATTTTAAAACTCTGCTGAAAATGACATGTCTAAAATAAATCACACATACTGCACTTAGGCAGCTTATTTTGGCTGTTACTTTGTCTATTTTGCAGCAGTTTAAGAATATTTTTTATTCCTCTTTCTGTATAAAATGCCAACGAGAAATAAAAACACCAGCTGCAAAAGCTCCCTGTGAAAAATTCAACCTCCAACTGTTTGTTTAACTGATATAAAAGCTAATTTCCCTTCCTTCTGAATGAAGCGGTCCAGTTTGACAGTGTCTGAGTTGATGCACCGTGGCGGCATGACAAATTCCTCCATGTTTTGTCGGTTAGCGTGGGGCCTTCAGAACGATGACCCCAGACTCACCCCTGTGCACAACGCTGGGCCCAGGGAACCCACTCAGCCCCCATTAATGAGATCATTACCAACAGTTAATTAAAAGCGATGCGTCTTCTAAAGCTTCGCCCCATATCGCAGTGTCCAAACAATTGCGTCTCTTGTGGACGTCCGAGGATGAAAGGGTGAGCCAAATGGAGGAGAACGCCCATTGTCCTCTTCCTGAGAAACTGTCTTCCCTCGCTTTTTGCCTTTCAATGAATTCTTTGTGTGCGCGCCGGGGTCCGGGGCAGTCCTCTCGGGTTCAGAGGGACAGAGCTGTGCCGAGCCGAGCCGTACCCGGCCGCAGTGTCAGCGGGCCGGAGCCTGGGGATGGACGGAGGCCTGGTGAGTGTGGGGATGGTGAGGAGGAGCAAACAAAAGATTCATAGAGAGCAGAGACTTTCTGGAGAGATGCAGTGTTTACTGGTCAATCAATCCACTGTTTCACTTTTATTAAGACTAAACATACAGATTAGATTTAGCCTTCTGCATTTGGCAGATTCAGGATAACAACAATTAGAACAGTTTTTACACATTTAAGCGTTTTCACCAGTTGTTGTTGTCATGTCGTCTGTTTTAATTATTGACATGTAAAGCACTTTGTACCTCTGTTTTGAAAAGTGCTTTATAAATAAAGATTATTATCACATTATTATATGTATTAGTATATTATGGAAAAGTGCAGATCCTCCATGTCTCCATGTGACTTACAGAAATCTCCTCGTACATGACATCAGGACAAATTACGTGTAATCTTAAAAGAAAACCACATCTCTTTGATAGCTGATGATCTGGTTTCAGGAGCTACGTGGGAAATATTTCAGAGTCTGTTGTGGGTTTACGAGGAGATATGTCTGACATATGCATATGTGTATTAGTCTAGACATGAATTTATGTGTAGTAATGTGTGTAAAGTTGATGGATATCTCACCAACTGTACTCCCTTCCTTTTCTTCCCCCTCTTCTTATTTTCCCCTCCTCTGACATCACTGCTTTTATGATGGCCCTTGTCTGGTGGAGGGCGGGGCCGGTCCTGTGGGATTATTATTATTTTTTTTATTTTAGAAAATGTACACTTTGTGCTCTTTCCTGTAGACTGCTGGGTGTTTGAGAAAAAAAAATACACTGTTTAAAAACAAAAAAGTTGAAATAATAACGTGCATGTTTGCAACAGTTATTATTTTTCACATTTAACACTCGATGATCACGCCTCTTGGGATCGAGGTATTCTCCAAATATCAGCATGATTATCTGTTAGAATATATTTTAGATGTAGACTTTAAACATTAAATTGTCATCACATTAGCTAACGCTAGCTAGCAAGTTCTGTTGGCTTGTTTTTGACAATGGAGGAAGATGATGTGAGTAGTGCGTTCAGAAATATGAACTCTGAGTGCCACAACACATTCACAAGCATATAAACTGGACCTTTCCTAAATTCGGAATGCTGTAGGAATATACCGTCCAATTATTCAGAGCACTGCACTCTCGGAGTGGCTGTCTGTGGAGACGGAGCAGCAGAGTGCCCCGTGGAGTAAATGTGTGATTAACTTAACCATTTGTTAGTTCATGTAGAAATATAAGGCTCCGTTTCTTCGACCAACAGGGCTCTCATTTTAGTGTAGAGCGTCAGACTGAATTTACCAACGCACCATGTCAGGTCACTCACTCTCCGGGACCGCCAGTGTTACTGGAAGAAGTAAACACTGACCAACGGGACCAGACTGGCCGACCCGTATGCTCTCACTCAGTGGATGGATGATGTCACAGGAAGCCAATCTTGTTTGTTTTGCTATGGAAGCTAACGTTAGCTGATGTGCTAAAAAGTTAGCGTCCCAGAGAAATCCAATCTTCCTCTTAATAGCTCCCCAGTTTCTGATGAGGTGGACATGATAACCCTTAATACACATAACGTTCTTCATCCCTACAACAGGAAATACTTTGTCCCTAACCTGATATGAAGTGTGCGCTGCACATGTGAGCATTTTTGATGATGGCCTCCGTCCAGTCCTTTGGTCTCATCACATCCATCTTTGTTTTTCTTGACGGGCAGTGGCGGCTGGTTTGGAGCCATGACTCCTTCTATTCTGGCTCCCAATAACACAACATTTGAAGACTCCTGTGTAGCCTACAGCCCTGTGGTGACGAGTCATGTTTTACCTCCAGCTATAAAATGACGTCACTGTGACATCAGCCCTAACAGGGTCTATTTCTCCTCTGTCTGCACTGAATGTCCTCTGTAGTCTCTGCATATGGAACACTTGATATTAGCCTGTAAAATACTTACTGTGTGATAATGTTTCAGAGAACACAACCTACCCAACAATCATTTTCCCTCTGTCTCTATCTGTCTGCGTGATAACACCGGGGGACACATGTTCCATAATCGGACGCTCTCATTCTTTATCTGCTCTCTGCTCCATGTTGTTCACCAGAACCTTGGAAGAGGAAGACCTTCTGAGATAAACCTGCAGAAACTGGAAGGAAAACATCACGTTGCTGTGATGAAACGCTGCTTTATTATTGGACAAATAGCGGAGTGACTCTTGATCAAAGACTGGACTGTACGAGTCTGTTTGAAGTGGTCCAGGCTTTGAGACTTTATTTATACAAGGCTTAGATTAAGGGTTGAGGTATGTTAGAACTCATATCACAAAAACATAACCTCTTTCTGTCTTTTCACTCACTGAACATAAGGTCAGTGTCAAGATATTGGTGCAGTGGAGGGGGAAGTGATCTGACAAACGTCTCAGTTTGAGCTGAAGACAGAAGAACCTGACGTAGTCTACAAATGACATGGTAGGAAGGGGAATGCGGAACAGTGGACCTGAAGGAGGATCCACACTGTTTGATTAGTGGCTTGGTGACAGTCACAAACAACACTACAGGAGTGTTTTAGTGTCTAACGAACTTTGTGTCTCTCATTTCACACAACCTGTTCCTGTGGCCTGGCGGAGAGCAATGTGTGGAATGGCGAGGAAACCTCCTACCTGCCTCTTAACCTTTGTGAAAAGCTTCTGTCGGCCCGTTCCTGTCGCAGGTCTTTTGTCATTCCTCACATTCTCCTCCGTTACATAAACAGGCTCAAAGCTCACCTTGGCGCCTCTTCTCCTCAAGCCGCCCCGCAGGCGTGTAATTAGGCCTAACCTCTCCTGTTCAAACAGTGTAATGACATGATTTACACGAATTGCAGGGGCCCTGCAAATGCTGCAGCATCACAATAATGTGGATGGCGTATCTGTGGGAGGGATGTGAGATAGAAGATTCAGAGGGTGTCGTATATGGATGAATAACATTAAATAAATAGATAATTAATGGGTATCTCTGGGTTTTCCAGAGACATGCAGGTTAGTTGTTGACTCAAGATTACCCAAAGGTTTGAATGTGAGCATGACCAGTATTCCGCGGTGTGTTTACGTCCTGCTTTTCCAGTAATATTCAGGATCATAGCTCAATCAGAGTAACAACGCATCATGTAACCGTTTCATTCGGAAGAGACTGAACTGATGCAGCTCAATTGGAAAGAAATTGTCAGTCAGGTTAAGAGGGATGGTGTAAAGCTTTGATAATAACGTGTCAACATCTTATCCTATTGTTGCTCTCGGGTTAGAATTACTATATTTTTTCTGCCCATTTTTGCCCTGTGTGGGGCAAAGGTGATAGTGACGTCAGAGACATTGTGCTAACAAAACAATACTGGTCTGTGGCTCATACAACTTTCTTGGTTTAAGGATTGTTGAATGCCTCTGTGGTCAAAAGGCTCAAAACGACAAGTTTAAAACACTTCTTATCTTGTATATTTGAATATTTTACCAGATATTTAACACTATGTTTTTTAAAAAAAAACTGGGCCCAGTGAGTGACCCTGACCCAGAGAACCCACTGGTTGTTGTAGCTGTTACTGGTTGTGAACATTAAATTGTTGTTACTGTGCTTAGTGCTGACTGTAATTTGAAGCATTCTCTGGTGCAAAAATGTCCTTTGCGATTAATAAAATTCTGTTGAACTGAACTGAAAGGTGTTCAAACAAGTGTTTGAAAAGACGAACACAGCAAGAATCCACCAAATCAAAAAACAACAGAAAGGTTCTAATAAGGTAGGAAAAAGAAATTATTCTGATATATTTACAGCGTGTGGACCCACTTTGCACAAATCAAAAAAAGTTATATTCTGATTAAATGCTTTGAAACATGTAACACAGATCTTACCTGATCACTTAATTCAGCGTCAATGTAAAGAAGAAGAAGAGAATGCATTGTATTAATCCCTGAGGGGAAATTAAATTTTTCACTCTGTTGTCGTACACACACAGGCCTGAAATACACACACATACGCAAACAGGACCAATGCATGCATAAAATGGAGAGATGTTGTAGTGGGGGTTTTGCCCATGAACAGGCGCCCTGAGCAGTTGAGGTTTGGTGCCTTGCTCAAGGCACCTTGGCGACGCCTAGAAAGCGAAGTGGCACCTCTCCAGCTGCCAGTCCATGCTCCATATTTGGTCTGAACAGTGACTTGAGCTAACGACCCGCTGGTTCCCAGCTCAAGTCTCTATGACCTGCGCTACTGCTGCCCCAAACAGTGACAGTAAGGTTAAAATCTCAAATCAAAATGATTTCAACCAGTGTGACAAAATATTGTCCATGTAACCACGAATCATGTGTCCCTGTGACAGTCTGGCAACCTGTCCAGGGTGTGCTCCGGTCCAATGACAGCTGGGCTCAGCTCCAGCTCCCCGTGACCCTGAATAGGATCAGTGGTTACAAATAATGGATAGATAGTTAGGACCCAGCGTTAACGGCAGAAGCTAACTTTAATGACGGTTGATTCAGAGTTACTTTAGCAGGCCTATTGTTGTTGTTAACCAGAGCTAACTGGCTAAATGCAGTGGCAGATTTTGGGCCTACTCACTTTAAGTTTGATTTAGTTTATTTTATTTAATGTGGGTAAGCAGGTGTGCTGTGGTTAGATTTTGTAGCAAAATGCTAATTTGCAATGCCTGTCCACTGGAGGTTTCTTTAAAAGTTAAATCAATAAAAAGAAAAAAAATGTATCCACAAGGACATTAATAAAAATACATCTAGAAATACCACAAAAACATCTGCAAGGATACATCCACAAATACAGACAAAAAAATACATCCATAATTTCATCCTTTAAACGAACATTTGAAATATAAAATTCTACGATGACATAAAAATCAACTCTAAAAAATGATCGATTTTAAACTAATGAGGCTGAGTTTCTTTAATAATTTCTAAATTTTCTTGCTTTCTTGATTCATATGTTGTACTCAATGTATTTATATGATTATATATTTATTTCTTCCATCGTCTGATATTGATCACGTTGCGACTCCATTGCCATGTGCAAGTGTGCAGTGTTTTCTCCATTGTGTTTTTCTGTGATGAGGCCACAGCACGTCCACTCCTCAAGCCTTTACCTACAAGCCTTTCACCTCTATCACTGGGAAAAGGATGACGTAAACTGCTGTGCATGTTATTTGAAGGTGTATTTCCAGGTGGGGAGTGGCAGCTAGAAATGGTCTTTCAACGTGCCTCAAGCTACTTGTTGAAAGCTGAGAAACTCCCAAACCCATATTTAGAGAAGAAAGAAAGAGAAGTGAAAGACGTTATTTGTGGCGGTTAGAACACAGTAACCATAGTGTGGAGTTTTTAAGGGATTTAAATCAGAAGTTTGGCGTTTTCTCACAGGCACGGTGCCAACGTTTCAAAAGGACACTCAGCGTCTCATCATGAATCCATTGTAGGCTGGAAGAGTCAAAAGCGCTGCGTCTAAACCAAAATGGAGGGAAAATAACCAAGATGTTCTTCTTTCCGTCACAACTGCTCCATGTTGGTATTTCAAAGGCACACAATTTCCCTCTCCAATGAAAATGTCCTCTGGAGACAGAGGCTTTGAAAAGCTCCCAGTGAATCCTATTAAAAGACATATCATATAATTCGATTCATTTTTTCTTTGTTACCAGAGGGGCCCCTGTGAACAAATGTGCTCCAAACATCTTCGTGCAACATCTGTTTGTAATGCCTTCCAATTCTGGGCACCGGGCGACCAAGAGGAAGAAAAGGAAGACAGCGCTTTTTCGTCATCGGATACAATTTGATTTGCACACAACAAAGCTAGAGGACATAAATCCTAATTTCTTGACATTGTGGGATTTTTAAAACATATATATTGCATTTCCAACAGGGTGACATCACAGACGTGCTTATGGTATAGCTCTCTGCTCTTTGGTGCGACGACTTTGTTAAAAGCCGGAAAGTTTCTCTTTGGTTTCGCTTGGCTTTTTTTATTCGACAGCGTTCCTGGTCTCGATTGAAACCTCCCTTTTCAAAGAGGCCACAGAGATTTACTGAACTATTTTGTTTAACTTTCCAATTAAGCCGTTCCTTTTTGTTGTTTTTTTTTTTTTTATTCTTTTTTAAAGGACACATCCGTTTTCCATTACCTTACTCCAAAACATCCTTAATTGGACAAAGGACAGTGTGCCCGCGAGTCAGGAATATGATGTCACACGGCTCTATAATGTCCTAAACATGACAAGGTGGCGTTCTTCACTGGCGAACACATGTCTGTGAGGACCTCCTCCGTTTGTTATGTCTTCAGCCTGTTTTCACAGCTCTAATCATTAGAAGACATTAGAGATCAGCCGTGTAAACAGACAGTGAGATGTTGGGTAAATGTTGTGCTCTGTGTGACTCACCTCACACCATGTGTTGTGTTATTAGATCAGAATTAATTACAGTAAGAGCCCATGAAGCATAAACACCCTTTGTCTTAATGACAGAGCAGTTTGTTTTCATTTGGACGGTGAATTATTCCCCAGTAAGAAATGTCCAAAATTAGTTACAGTGCAGGGCACTTTGAAGTTAAACTATAACCCTGTTCTCAGTATCTGGGAGTCCGCCTGTCTGTCTGCCAGTGGGAACAAATGATAAATACAGACAGACGGTAGGACTGCTGACTGCACACTGCGGCAGGGGAAAACAGGTACGAGTAGAAGGGGACATGCTGGGCTGTGTGCAGCAGGGGTGGGGTTAATAGGTGAACACTCAGCCCACCTCTATCCCAGAAAACCTGCAGGTTGAGTATAGTACAGTATGACGATGGCTAAGCTAATCTCGCGCCGGTGTGATTGATCTGGAGAGGCACGGCAGACAGCTCCAGCTGGAGATCAAAGGAAAGCCTCTCCTGTGCAGAAGAAGAGGAGGGAGGGAGGGAGGTTGGAGGTGCGTCCCGCCCCCGTCCACCAGTGCCAGATGTTCTCCTCTCTCCGTGTCCCATCATGCTTGATAATTGCACGCCGCACCGTAGGCTCCACCCATGCCCCCTTGACATTAAAGTGCAGCGCCTGGTGGGGCGCTGGGCTCAGCAGAGCTTTGAATTAGTCCTGGATGCAGCACTCACCTCGCACTACATACACACACACACACACGTCCACCTACCTCCGTGACCCCAGAGAGGCCCTGAGCGGCCTGCAGGTCCCCAGGCTAAGGGGCACGATCCTCAGCCAATTATGGATCTGCAGAGTGGCAGCTGGAGGTGGAGGCAGTGAGTTACGTGCATGTTTACACCAACCTAATTTCTGAAAGTCCGGCTAGGTTGCGTGCTCATCACTCCCTGTTATAGCATGAGTCACCACCGCCGCTGGCCCCGGGGCCTGTTCCACTGGCACCAGCCCTCCCCTCTGCAGTGCCATCATTATAGGTGTCCCAGGGAGCCATGGGGGCTGAAATTAGGGCATGCAGGGACAGATAATGACAAGGTAGAGATGCTGCAGACATGACACTAGCTTTTAGCGAGGCAAACTGGCTCCATGTGTCCAGAGTCAGTCCCGCTGTCTCCTCCCTCCATCCCCTGACCCCCCACCTCCCTGGTCATTGTGCCCCAGTCGCTGAGCCGTCTGGGTGAGTCAGGTGCCTCCTCCGTCTGTCCTCCAGAGGCCAGATGGGAGATGATAAGTGGCTGCAGGCTGCAGGTGGTGCAACGGCTGCACACATACGCTCATCTGTTACTATCTCTGTCCACACACACACACACACGATACTCCCTCACTAGCTGCTCTATCATCACCAGGCCTTGGCCAGATCCAGACAGTATCTCCTGCCTCTCAGCCTTAACCCTGGTGCACCTGTACGGCTGAGGATACACGGCGAGATAGACACGACCTTGCTTTTATTTGTTCATTCATTAAAGCTTGTCTCACATGGGGAGGGTTCAGTGTGCTGTGTGAACAGTAAGACCATTGAAAATGTTTTGGTGAATGGATCCAGATGTGAGTTGACGGGGAGGCAGCCACTCAGGATACACTGCGCTTAATATGTTTTTTGTCAGTTTTGATAAAATAAAAATAGTTTGTATCTTACCTTGTAATAAAGAGTATTTTATTCTCACAATATACTCGGCCCACTGACGCTAAAATTTCACGCAATAGTAAATTTACAGCATATGTAGTGAGAGTAGGCATACCTCCCGCAGTTCTTCCATGTGCTCACCTACAACACATAACCATTAACCGACTGTCAATAAATTACGCCGACAGTGTGAGCAGGATGTGTTTGCATAACCTACAGTGTTGCTCTACTGGAGTTATGTTTTGATTTTTCCCATATTGCCCCACATTGTTCCCAAACTCCAGTTTCCCCAAGGTCGCGTACCCTGTTAAATCACTAACAGAGGCCGTAGCCTCCAGAGGGAAACGGGGGGGAGTGAATGGAGGCTAGTCGAGCAGTTTCCTGCCAGCTCTTGGCACATTTCTCCCCTCCAACTCATGAATGAACTCTAATATAATATAAAGACCGTGTAACACCCATCCCGTCGCTCCCACCCACCTCCGTCTTTTCCTCGTGTTGTGCTGCAGCGTTTGCCGCGGAGCCTGTTTGACACGCAGAGGTGTGAGAGAGCTAAGCTGGAGCCGGCGGCTGGAGTCGGGCCGTAAAGCTCCCGTCTCCTTAGAGATCTCTCTGAAGCTTTGATGGCGTTTCGATGTTAATGCCCCTCCGCTCAGAGCACAGTGAGCAGGCAGGCACTGTAAATGGGGGTCATTGTGCAGGGATACTGTGGCCGTGTGTGGTGTAATGCAGGAAGGAGGTATACGATCAGCAGCGTGTCCCTGTGGTTAACATGCAAGATTAAATGATATACTATCATAAAACATTGGTGAGGAAATTCTTAACATATTACGTCTGCTGTACGGATGGGGAATATGAGAAACATGAGGACAGAGTGTGGATGGATATACTGCATATCCCTATTTTATATGCAAACTACTGCCCACAAAGCACCTTTTAGACCTGAACTTACACATTACATTTCACTAGAGTGGACTCTAGTAGCATTTCTGTAACACAGCTTATGTCTGAATGAAATGCCATCACATCTACAGGAAGGCCACAACATGCACAAGCTTATGTAAAGCAGAGAGATATGAAATGATGTCTGTACTGATTAAATATTCTCATTCTCACACGTATGTTAAAAGAGTCATTAGTCATTGTAATAATTATGTCGTTCATTATTGACTGTGAAGGTTTGGCAAATGGGGGCAAAGGTTAATTGCGCTCACCGTGGTCATTCATTAACCTTCAACTGCAGAAATAAGTGTTAAAATCCATCACTAATGCAGCCTGTGAGAGAACTGAGAGCTCTCTCCTTTATGTTAGAATAGACCCAAATACTATATGCAGTACAGACCTTTGTTTGAACAGCCAGTCGCCAGAGTAAATGTTGGCATTGTACATTTGTGCAAACACTGATACATTTGTATGTTGTTATGTGGCGGATATATCGAAACTTTATGTTTAAGCAACACTGTGGTTGATGTAAAATTACTTGGTTTGTTAGAAAAGATCAGGTTTGGGATCAAAAAAATCAGCTTCAGGTGGCACAGTTGTGGTAGGAAACACAGCAATGTCTTGGTAAAAAACAATCACTTTTCATGAAACTATCCCAGCCAGAGATGCAGGTGATGTCTCGGTATAAAAAACCTTGCTTTTTGTGGCACTTTTTCAGGAGGAAACACAGCAGTGTCGCTTTTCGTGGCCCTATCCTGACTGGAAACGCAGCAATGTCTGAGTAAAAAATAATTACTTTTTGTAGCATTACCCTGGGAGAAAACACACGGATGTCTTGGTAAAAAACAACTACTTTTTGCGGTACAATCCCAGCTAAAAACTTAGTGATGTCTTCATGAAAAACAACCACTTTTCATGGAGCTATCCCACCTGGAAATGGAGCGATGTTGCGGTATAAAACAACTGCTTTTCATGACACTTTCTCAGCAGGAAACACAGCAATGTCACTTTTCCTGGCTCTATCCTGACTGGAAAGGCAGCAACGTCTTGGTAAAACATAATCGCTTTTTCTGGCATTACCCTGGCAGGAAACACACTAATGCCTCTGTAAAAAACAACTACGTTTTGTGGCACTGTCCTAGCTAGAAATGCAGTGATGTCTCAGCAAAAAATAACTCCTTTCACACTTAAACTGTCCTATCAATAAAAGCCAAGGAAATAATCTTGAAAAAACAACACAAAAAATCAGCAATTTTTATGAAACTAACCAGGCTGGAAATACAGCGATGTCTCAGTATGAAACAACTGCTTTTTGTAGCACTTTCTCAGCTGAAAACGCAGCAATGTCAACTGCTTTTTGTGGCATTACCCTGACAGGAAACACACCAATGACTCGTTAAAAAACAACTGCTTTTCATGGTACTATCCCAGCTGGAAATGCAGCAGTGTCTCCATAAAACACAACCACTTTTTGTGGGACTATGTGCAGCACATGCAGCAATTTCTTGGTAAAAAACAACTGCTTTTCGTACCATAATCTCTGGTATAAAACACAGTGACGGGTCCTTTAAAAACACCCACATTTGGTGGCATAAAAGCTGCTGGAAGACACAGCGAAGACTGGCTAAAAACCAACCAGTTTAGTTGCTTTGTTGGTCTTGAACAGTGGTCTGCAGCTTGGCAGGAGTCTTGCCTTGGTGCCATGCCGTACATCATCCTCTCCACCTTCCAATGACAAAGTCAGCTCATGTATAACATCACTTAGAAATGTTGATATGATTCGTAATAAATGCACAAACGTACAACACCAACATTTTCTTCTGGCGACAGGGTTGAGTTAAAGTTGCAAAGCATATTACTTTGACAAAACCAACAATGTTACAGGGCCTTGCACTAAAAAGTAAGAAATATTGCGGCCTATGATCCATATTCTTTTGTATATAACATTTATTCATTCATCTCCCCCGTGCCGACTCCTTTTTGATCCAGTCAGCACACACTGTCTCTCTTGCTCTTTGCTTTTAGGATTCCATACACCGCAGCGTCTGCCGCTCTGCTGTCACATATGAGGGGTGGCTTGCGGAGCTTGTGGTGCGACTCTGTGTTTTTGAAGCGAGGGGAGTGATAGGATCTGTGCTCTGATCTCACCATAATCACATTAGTGCTGTTTGAACTTTGTTTTCCTGCTCCTCACAGGGATTCGCTCTGGACAAATAAACTTATATGAAACGTATTTACAGAAGATCACAAACTGATGGACAGCAGATAGAAAACAGGGAGGATTTGTTTCATGTCACCCACCCACCACCATCCCCTTTGTCTTCCCTTCTTCTCTTTCATGTTAGTTTTTATTCTTCTCGTCCCTCCGACACCACCACCACCACGCTCTGTTCTGTCTGCCTCTATCTTTCCTCGCTTTGCTGTTTCTGCTCCCTCCTGTGTCTGTCCTCTCTGCAGGTTATCAGGTCAAAGTGAAGTGCATGCCACTGAGTACACTGGCCTTTCCCTGGGAGACGGGACAGACAGTTCCTCTAATGAGAAATGGAGGGAGGAAAACACAGGCCTTACTTCTTACCTCTTTTTCTTTGGAACTTTCTCTTTTGACAAGTGTGACTGTAATGCTCAGTGCTTTTTGTGCTGCTTTTAAATCATTATTTTATTAAAGTGTAAACAGTCATTACTGCAATATCTCTGCTCTGCCATCCCCAAAAATCAATAGAAACCAAACAGCCAGACAGTTGACAACACTGTTCCTGCTAGAAACAGAACTTTTTGAAAAAGCCCTGCACAACGGTGGCCAATTAAACATACAGGTTTTTCTGTAATGTAGATGGGAAACTTTATAAAGTTTTTGTAGCCTTTATAGTTTCTTAACCCGGTCTCACTCCGAAGTTGTCGAAATCCGCCGCGTGGTCACTGACTTCCGGCGTCAGACACTGATAAAAAAAGGTGTCCTTTCACGTCAGCATGATCGAGGCCGGGTGCCGTTATTGTTTTACGGCACCTGGGGGCGTCAGGAGAAAACGCAGAGAGACAACAATGAAAGTTAAGGCTGTGGAGGCCGAATAGGGTGGGTGGGAGGGATGGTAGATGGGTCCAACAGCCATCGACTTTCACCCGGGGAGGCAGGTGTTCACTTCCCCCTATGAATGTAAAGCCAAACCCTGTTCTTTTTTTCCTGAACCCAACCACACACTTTTGCTGCCTAAACCTAACCCCTTGTGAGTGTTGGCAAAATGTAACCCTGTGTGTTTGTTGGGAAGGAAAAAAGGTCAGTTTGGAGTGTTGTAGTGACGTGGTGCTTTTATTTTGAAAGAGACTGTATGTAAACAGTAAATTTCCTGTGAAAACAGAAGTGTATTTTGAAAACAGACAATGCATGCAACAGGCAGAACTTGACACATCGTCCAAGAATGTGAACAACCAACGCAACCAGGGTACCTTGCATGTCATGTGTGTCCTTGACCGAACATTGATATGTGACCAGGTCGGAGTGAGAATATGTTGAGCTTCTAAACTCTAAAATCAGTGCTGATGAAATCCCACTTGACATATAAAAAGCATTTTCACGTGGCTTCAGATTTTACCCCTTGTGTTGATGCTGCTGGAAGCATAAAACACATCACTTCACGTGCAGCAAAACAATTTTCTTGGGCACGACCCTTCAGGTTTAGAGTTCTTGAAGCAGCAAAATTTAAACCATATTATTTCTAGGGACTTTTTCTTCCATGTTCATAGTCAGAGTCATATAAAAAAGAACGTTACTCATGACTGCAGATACTGCCTATTAATCGTCAAATCTGTCAAGATTCATGCAATTGATTGTTGTCTCTATGACCTTGACACCAGTAAGGTGATCATTCTTGTATGCAGCCTCACTTTTCATAATGCAGATTGTAACCTGAGCCAATTTGGCATAGTGGCCAAACAGTGGAATTACAACTTCTGGGTCCATCTTGTGATAACATGGGGCCCAAGAAAACTATTTCTGGGCTCTTATAAAAGAGTTGCTGTCAATTGGTTGACAATTTTCTCCCATGAATCCTCTCATTTTGCAGGTTGACATGATTGGTTATTGGGATATGTGACTTATGAAACCATAGCTGTCTGAATCCGTGTTTTTGAGACTGCTGTTAGTGCACTGCAGCTCCAAAGCTGAAATGCTCAGCCATGGTGCTGACTGCTTATTTCACTCATGATATATGTTATAGTATATAAAAAAGCACCATATGGAGATGTTAACATGGTCAAAAACTTGATTTTATTGAAGGGGTCTTTAAACTTTTTTTTAAATATACTATTCTAAAACAATATATAGCATGTCTAGCCAAAGCCATGAGGCCTTAAATCTGTGAAGTGAATGGACATGAAGCAAAAACAGCTTTGCACTCAAAGGGTTAAGGATTTCATGAGCCGGGCGGTATAGCTGGAACAATTTTGTGGCAAGGTCGTTCAGTTGTCAAGGAATATTTGAGGATTCATTGTCAAAGAGTAAAGTCTTTAAAGTCAATGCTCAAATGTGACGCGTTTTTTTTTTAACATGTCTAGAAGTTCAAACTGAATGACACATCGACTCGAAGCTCAGAAAAGTCCGCTCGAGAGCTGGAACCCACATTTCCCCCCGTATAATGTCAACCCATCTTTTTTTATAAGGCGCTCGAAATAGTGCAAGATAAAATATCAAAAGGCGACTCAGCGAAAGAGGAACGTCTGCACAGTTATAATTTAGCCTTCAGAACAAGCCCAAATGGAGCTTCTCTCCCACTTTATTTAAGAAGGAGAGGAGGGAAAAAAATAAAGGAGTTAGAAAGCCAAACCATCTCTGAATGATTTAGAAGCCTCTCTGCTTGGTGTGGCCATAATTATGGCTGCGCGAGATTGAAGGGTAGGAGGAGATGCTGGAGCCCAGGCCAAGATTATAGTCTGTTCTGTAAAGAGAGACTGAACGAGGGACAGATTGAGGACGGCTGAGAGATAGACAGAGGGGAAACAAAGGATTCAAATTAGAAGAAGAGTTTAAGAGAAAGAGGGAGAGACTAGAAGCAGGAGAGAAATGAACAACAGGAGAGGGGAGCAGTCTATGTGTTAGCAAGAGTCAAGCTAACACTCTCTACAGAGACAGCCAGGAATGAGTCCTAAAACCTGGAAATGAGTTAGCATGGATTTTTTTGAACGGGGTTTTTGGTTTGATGCCTGAAATAAGGTCTGTGGTAACACAAGCTGAAGAGACTTTCACGTTTTGTTCTATGACATAAAATACGTCAGTAAATACCCCACTCATGAACTTTGAAGCTTTTATGTGTCCTAAAATAGGCGGCTGCTAACAAGTGGCTAAGTGGGGCCACACAACGTCATCACTCCAAACACGGCTTTACAGTCTTGTGATGGTGGTGACGTTAAGTCATGCGACCGTAGGCTAGTGCGCTTATAGCCTAACGTTAGCTCTTTACCTCTGACGATTGCATTTAGGCTTCAATAACCATAAAAGCTATGTTCATTGTGAAGATTATCTTGCTGAACAAAATGATAAATATAAATGTTTGTTTGGCGCAGATCTTATTTTCAACAATAATCCATAATCCAATGGAAAAATCCCGTAGGCTTTTTGACAAGGGAACCGGTGCGATGCTTACTTCCGTGTCAGCCTGTAGAAAAACTTGATACTTGGCAGACTGTATGAGCAAGAAAGTGTTAGCGAGACACAAGATAATGTTGTGTCCCAATGGGAATACTTCCGTTAGTACTCTTACACTGTGTACACTATGTACTTGTGTTGCGCCGTTATTACGGCAGAGTAGTGTTGAACATTAGTGTCGAACACAAACTGAACACAACTGTTGTGCACTTGCCAGAAATGATGATCGCAACATTTGATCACTTCATTTTCTTCTTCTTCTTTGTAATGACAAAGTGCAGCTGGACAGAGCGTTTCCACCAACATTTGACGGCGATTGTTGCATGCCAAAAATATCAGCTGCCATTTTCACACGTTTGTTGGTCTCTTTGGCGGATGTATTAAGAGAACTGGATACAGCATTGGAGGCAGCCCCCTGTTTATTCCTATTAAAGTTGCTCAGTGGCTCATGAGGCCAAAAAAGCTCTCTTTCTGCAGTTTGAAATTACTCGGACACATAATGGGGCCCAAAGAGCAGGCGCACTAGAGACTTATGATGGCTGAGAGCGGCCGATTGCAGCTGTGCGGCTAACTTCAGGTTTAGAGCTCCGCTAACTTGAATGGGGAAAAAATGATTTAATCGTGTGATTCTTCTAGATTTTCAAAATGCTGTCGGACTGAATGGATCAAATCCTGGTAGTGACCATGTAAGTCCATAGGAAAAGGTCTTTTTGGGCCCCATGGCATCACCTGACGGACCCAGATGGTGTAATTCCACTTTTGGACACTATGTAAAATTGGCTTTAAAGCTCGATGCAGTTCCTGGGGACGTGGTCACTCCCCTTCCACATCGTAGCCAAGATGGCGCCCATTGAAGATGAAAAGTTTCTAGTTTTTGACTAGTATGAGTAGACCATGTGGATACACCTAATGCACTGCATTCTGCCGTATGTGTCAGTGTGAACACACTTATGCACTCAAAAAAGCAAGTGTAAGTCAGAAATTTGAACGCAAGTGGAGACACGGCACACTCTCTATCTTACTAGCAAGATCAAACAAAAGAGTCCTCATAATAAATGAGCAAAGCCACCTACATAGGAACTAGAAAACAGTCACGTAAGAATAGAAAAAGAAAATAGGATTTAAATAATAGCCTACAGTCTGGGCTCTCTGCCATACTTTTCTATGTGACAGCCCGCTGCGGCATATTGTACAAACTCGGATATCTGACCTCCTTCTGTATCCAGTCAGGGGACATCCATCAAGATTCCACCACACATCCAGATCCACCAGCGCGGGAGGCACAGAGGCAGGGAGGGATTTTTTTTTCGGTTCATGAATCTGGTCAGAAATAGCTCTAAACAGGCAGCACATCAGGCTGCGGCATGGGAACGACTCCCCCCACAAATGATTTCTCCATATTGGATTGAAATGAAGTGGTACATTGTGCCAAGCCAAAGCTGTCAGGGAATGTTGGAGGGATGTTAGCTTTCTGAGGGCACTCTGTCTCTCTATCTGCACATTCCTGTTCTAAAATTATGTCCAGTTACTTATAGCTATGTTACATCAATTAAAAAGAAATATGTTGAATGAATGAATGTAGGAGAAAGGGAGCACGACACCCACGCAAGGCCACACTATAAATACTCCAAAAGTAGAACCTACACACACACACATGCACACACACACACACACACGCACGCACCCTTGCTGATTAAAACCAGTTCTCTCCAGGGTCATGTTGTGATTGGTCGGGTGGAGAGCAGGGTTTTTTGGCCAAGGGGGGGAAACTACACTCTGATATGGCCTCCTAATGAGTCCAAGTACACACAGGGAATGGATACAGGCACACACACACATCCCAGCCTCCCTTTTAAGGAGGGCAAACATAATTTATGAAACCCTAGAACTGTCCCTGACTTACCAGTTTCCTGCAACGGGGAGGAAAAAGGGAGATTCTCAGTGACTTTGATGAAAGCCAGGGAGGCCACTTGACTCTGCGGGGTCCAGCGTTGTTTAGGCTTGGTTTGGCTGGAAGACAGTGACTAATTGAACTTATCAAGTGGTCAAACTCTGGGGGAAAGGATCCAGTGAGGGCATGCACCAGCAAGTTGAGGGGGAGACTTTGATTAATGTGAGAGAAGCCTCTGGAAGATCATCCTCAGATAACACACTTCCTTCCACAGTCTATGGAAAATGCATGAATGAACTCACATTTAATTTAATTTAATTTACACGCACAATAAAAATAAAATCAAATAACACACTTTATTCCACAGTCCATGTAAAATGCATGTATTAATCTATGTATAACTTGGTCTGCAACTCTGTACCAGTCGGTTAGAACTGAAGAAGCTTCCTGGATGAGAGGCGAAACGTCTTCAAGAAACGCAAGCAAGTCCAGTTGCCTACGATATAGCACTTAGTATAACTTGGTTATATTTCTTCTTGCGTTAGACTGAATGATATTTTATATTTATCCCATAATTCTCACCTGTGGCTACATTGTGCGCTGTTAAACAAAAGTTACATAAGCCAGCATTAAAGGTCAAGTGTGTAGGATTTAGCAGCATCTAGTGGTGAGGTTGCACATTGCAACCCTGCTGAAACTTCTCCCTTTTGCCAACGCAAAAATGTGGAAACGGGAATGGTCCTATCAAGAGTCATTGTTTGGTTTGGTCATTCTGTGCTGCTGTAGAAACATGAGCGTGCAACCTGACGGACTTTGTCAAATAGGACTCGTTCCATATGAAGACATAAACAGTTTATTCTAAGATAATGAAAACACAACAATCCTTATTGTAAGGTGATTATACATGTTATGCCCCACCCTTAGGCGGCCCTATGGGGCAAACAAACCTCCAACAATGACCCAAAACAACCACACAAACACCTTTAAAACACTCAAATGGGATTTATGACAAGTAAAACAAGCAAACAAGACAACAGACGTCCAAGGCTGAGAGGCAGCAGGACCAGCAGTCTCCGCATCAGAGGCCTCTCTCCTCTGCTGCTGGCACAGGAGCTCTTAAACACCTCCTCCATGCCAGGTGCACTGCACCTCGTTAACCGATGCAGCACACCTGGGCAGATCTACAAGGGAGGGAAAGGGACAGCAGCAAAGAACACATACAGCCATAACATACACTATCCTACACACTAGACCTTTAACTATAAAGGCAAACTTTTATTTGACAACATTGATACAGGAAGGCATTGTCCATGAGTGCTTTGAAAGGTGCCTGTAAATAAAATGCATTATGATTATTATTAATACTTTGTCATCAGATCATTCACACATGATAACGTGCATGTCTTTTGAGTGAGTAATTGTTGAAAACCAGCACTTGGTCAGTGACTTCCTGTGTCAGACACTGACGAAAAAAGCTGTCCTTTCACGTCAAAATGATATGCAGCCGGTTGCTCTTATTGTTTAACAGGCACCCAGTAGTGTCAGGGGAAATGCGAAAGGACAACAACAAAAGTTACAGCAGTGGAAGTCCAAGTAGGGAGGGCGGGAGGGATGATGGATGGGTCCAACAACCACCGACTTTCTCCCAGGAGGCCGGTGTTTGCTTTCCAAGAGATTGTAAAGCTGAACTCTGGTCAAAAAGGTCAATTCGTGGTGGCGATCGACATGCGCTTTAGTGCGTTTATTTTGAAAGAGACTGTATGCAAACTGTACATTTCCTGCGAAAAAGGAAGTATATATTTAAATCAGACAATACATGTAACACGCAGAAGTTGACACGGTGTCCCAGAACGTCAACAACCACCACACCCAGGGTGCCTTGCATGTCATATGCGCACGTTGTATCTCGATTTGGAAAGTCCTTGACGAAACATTGATATGTGACAAGGCCAGAGTGAGAATGGGTTTGATTAACGTAAAATGTGTAAATGTCAAGTTTGGGAACAGGGTTAGTAAACAGTAGAAAGCAGCACGGAGGCAAGTGGTTGTCTTCTTTTTGATATATGTTACTTATTCAGTCTTTCTTTCAAACTCGGTGCTGACTAAAGACTTGAGCTCTGCTTTGATGGAGACAGAATTTGTAGCAGCGTGTCACTGTATCACAATAAACGGGGTAAAAATTAACGTGTCCACCTTGGTGTCATGTTTCCATCACTGCTTATCAGAGCCGATCAGAGCTGGAGCCAATAAATATCTGTGTTTGTCCTGGGAATAAATGCTGATTACAGCCTTTCCCACTACTGACAAAAAGCCAGATGTTAGTATTTTTTTTGTCCAGTGGGAAAGGGGCTTTAAATAGGGCATGGTGTAACGTTACTCCTTGTTTTGGTTATGGTCAACTTAGTGAAAAAGTTGCAGCATGAGTTTGAATAGTGCAAATACATTCAGTTATATTCAGCTGGTACACCAGTCTGCTGAAGTTTTCATTTCCCCATATGCCTGACATACTGAAACAAATGTGCACCAAACTACTTGTGTTGTGTTGCTTTTTTCAGCATGACCTTTGACCTTCATACCTGTGTCATCAAGTTAAATGAAGGTGAGTGCAACCATTGAAATATGACGAAAGGGGAGGTAAGGACAATGCACACTAAGACGTCAAACACAGAAACCTCCACACCACACACACACACACACACACACACACACACACACACACACAAACATTGCATCACCCAGCAGCAGAGGCCAGTAGGCGTCTGGATGAAACCACATCTGAGTGACAGCTTGACGCCTGTTTGTCTATGGAAGCATCGCTCACATTGTTTACTCCAAATCGGCGTCTCTATGAGCACAATGGTGGCTAACGTTTCTCCCCAGCCTGCCGCTCTGACTCCCATGCTGCTCAGCTCCAGGGGCCTATCATTTGGCGGGTGGCAGTTTCTGGTGGCTTTTATGGTGAGATGACTAAGTCATACGTGCATGATAATGTTACGGTTGGCAGATGAGACGGAAGAGGGAATGAATTACCTAGAAATTATACAGGATGTGTCATCCTGTGTCACTATGTCAATGATTATCAGAAACTCAAGTAGTGAATGAAACTGAGTATCAAAATGCAACAATCAGTAACATTAATTAAAATGCATTTTTCTTTTAGATAATATTTATTTTAAGTATATGAAGTGTTTGATGTGCATCATGACTTTACTTGCTCCAGTGTTTTCATGGTGTTTGCAGGTACATTTGACTTCACAGCACACAGTTAGGTCACTTCTCTTTTGATGTTGCCAAATTTACGCTAGTGTTGACTGATAACTTCCTGGGATTAGTCTAGGAAGTCCTCGGACACATAACCTCCTGCAGACCCTTTCAAGGTGTCTTTTGGTTGCTAGTAAATAACATTGTTGTTGCACTGAAGCGGGATTTAAACCTCTGTGTCTAATCTAATTTATACAATGTAAAATATCATGGCTTGTGCTAATAATGTTAGCATGTTGTATTTGTTTGGAAAATGTGTTTAGTATAGGACAGTTGTTTTGTCAGTGAACCTTGTGAGCTGTAATGGAGCCAAATTTTATAACGTCACCCTTGTTAAATGTTGTTGTTGGCCCTGGCTTCATATGAGTAGAGGAAAAGGCCGCGAGCCACGAAGCTAATTTCTACAATGTAAAATGCCATAGGCTTGTGCTAAGAATGTTAGCATGTTGTATCTGTGGGGAAAATGTGTCCAGATAAAGACAAGTGTTTGTCTGTGAATGCTGCGAGTTATAGTGAAGCTGATTTGTGTACTCCTGTTTAAAATAGTTGCTATTAAGCCATGTTTAATGTGTGTTTAATGTGTGTTTAATGTGTGTTTTGAATCAACTAAACTTTACAGCACGTCACAGAAACCCCGCTGCTGACTAGTGTTTTGGAGGTGTGACTGCAGAGTGACACAGACACACCACCACACAAGTAAAAATCCTCACAATGGCGTAGGCTCTGCATAGAGCTGATGCACAAGTCTAAATCCTGCTGGCTGGACCGAACTTCTCAGTGAAACACTGATGTTGTTTTCACACGTTTTGCACAGATTAACTAAATGAGAAATCACAAGTTAATTGGTGAGCTTTGGAGGTGCCTGTAGGCGGATTTTGTTACTTTGGACAGAGTGAGACTAGCTGTTTGTTGGAGCCTTTATGCTAAGCTAAGCTTACCGGCTGCTGGTATAAATCTGCTCCTCTAACTTCTGGCAGGAAGGAGAATAAGGGTATTTTGCAGACTGACAAATAATTCCTTTAAGACTTAAATCATTCAGATGGATTTCCGAGACAGTTTGCTGGAGTTTGACTAAAAGACTCGCACCAAAATGCCTCCAGAGTTGTTACTGCCGCATTTACTGATGACTTTTGTGTTTTTCTTTAGCCCTTCAGATTAGAGATCACCTAAACACACACACATACACACACAAATCCTGTTGACCTTGAAAACAAACCTTGTTCTGGGTGACTGCGACTTGGCATTTTTCAAGGGAGGTCAAGCGGTTTTAACGTCAGCAACAAACAAACACGCCTTGCAAAGCCCCCTCCGCCTCTCTCGCTACTTGTGCAGCCCTCGCCGCACCCGCATTGTGCCGCTGAATGGCTCCTGTGGATAATAAACTGTTCAGGTTACTGAAGGAGAAAAGCTCTTAAGTCAAGAAAAAGGCCAACAAAGGGAGTTGTTGTCAAAAGGCCCGCGGCTGTGGAGCTGCTGCCACTCTGCTCGGTGTTTTACATCAGAATGTCACACACACACACACACCTACACAGTCTTACATAGGTGCCAACACATTGATGTACATGCACCCCTATGATAAAACCACAAACGGACACATTTAGAGTGTCCGTATGCGTACAGGTAAACTAACACACACCCACAGAGATACTCTGACACACACACGCTATAAGAATCTGTTAAGTGGGGGGGTCAGCAGGTCCCACAACAAAGCTTCAGTCAGACACAAGTATGCAGCCGACCACGGAATCAACTACTGCTGACAGACCTGCCCAACGCCAGCAGAGACAGAGGGAGAATAAGATCAGAGGACTGAGAGAGACGGAGAATATTACCGAGCAGGAGAAAAGGGGAGGAAAAAAAAGGAGGAAGGAAGACAGAGAGAGATAAAGAGAGACAGAGGGTGAATGGGTCCGAGGCGAGCCAGGCTGAGACAGTGGAATTAGCAGATTGTGAAAAGCCAGAGAGCCCCTGCAGGTTGTTCCGTGTGTTTTTGTCAGCCATTATGGCCCATTAGTGCTGTGTGTGGCTCTAGTTTCTGGCTGAGATTAAAGTCTTAGCAGAGGGATACCTGAGAGACAGCTCTAAGCTCTCCCAAGACAGAGAGTCATCACAGCACAGAGAAAGGGCCTGAGGGGGCGGACTATGAAGGGGTGTGTCCTGCCAAGATAACTCTCTCCTCTAAACTCTGTGTCATTATTTTAAAAGTCCCAATTTCATCTTTAAAAAACATTTGAGTTAGTATGATTTTACAACTGTCCATTTCAGATTCACTTGTTGTGTTGTTGTTCACTTGAGATATTTTGTAGTAATATTTGTGGCTGCATGGATCCACATGACGTGAAGGTGGTCATCTGCTCACGTGCTTTGTCTGTATCAAACTGCAGCCTGCAGGGCTGAGTCCATTCCCATAGACCCCCATGTTAAAATGTCCAACTTTGCAGCTTATATAAACATGTTTACAGCCTGCTATAAAAACGGTTTTGGTGTCCTTGGCTAATTGCAGCATTGATGACAACTGTACGGCGATAAATTTTTATATAAATCATCCGTCTACAATTTTAAGGCTTAAAGTTGTGTATATTTCAGTGGCAGGCTGTCTGCAGGGTGTACCTACAGTCAGATCCAGCCCTCACTCCTCCCCAGCTCTAACCCCTCGTCCAGATATGGTCACTTATGGCTCCAGAAAACCAAGATGGTGATGGGCAAAATGCAGACTCGAGAGTTCAAAATGGCATCCCACAAACCAGTGGAGTGATGTCACGATAGCTATGCCCATAATTTCATATAGTCTATGGTCTGTATGTGCTAGCAAACACGTGAACTGTCTGTGTACACAGATAGCCAATGCGTCCATTGCCCTTTGATAGAGTGTTTTCAGGGTGCTGTCTGCATGTTTCTGTTTGGACATGTGCATATTTACAGAATCAGGATCAGCTTTAATGGCCGAGTAAGTGAGTTCACATACATGGACTCATATGACTTCATTGTTTGTGACCCTGATGTACACACACAGAAATAAACACACAGCTGAAACAAGGAAAACAAACAACACATCAATGAAACAGTGTGCGAAAGATGATGGAATAAATACAGAATTACATGTGTAGCAGGTTGCTTTATATACAACAGGTAGATATGTATGACTGTGTTTAAACTGTGTACAGCGGTGTTTATATATTGATATTGATATTGATGATAACATGATAGAGAAAAGAGAGTTGTGCCGACCAGAGGGGAGAAGTTGGAAGAGGTTGTGTTTGGTGTGAAGGGTCTGCAGTGATGGTACCTGCCTGTTTCCTGACTCAAGGTCAGACACTGGGCTGCTGCTCTTGTGCCTTCTCTGTGCCAACTTTCAAGAACATGGCAGCAGGTTGCGTCTGAGGTTGCTAAGCAGCCTCAACAAGCATCATATCATAACCTGTTCCTTCTTCCAGGAGCTGTTTGTGTGTAGGCCTACTGTCCATGGACAGATGTTCAGCTCTGGCAGCGCTGCACTAACATGATCAACTTCTTCTCCATGTTTATCACAGACTGATTATACAGAGATGAAGGGAGAGATATCTTTCGGCTGTGATTGGCTGGTACTCGTCACATGACGCATGGTGTGTTCAGTTATGTTCCAAAAGTTGAATTCAGTTTATCTCAGGGTGCAGTCATTGAAAATCAGGCACTCGGGAAAATGTGCACCATGCACCCTGGCGTTTGAGTGCGCCTGCCTCGTCTACATTTAAAAAAATAAATTTGAGGGCACAAAAAAAATGCACTTTTTCCTATGTATCAAAAAAAAAGACGACTAAATTCTAGATTATTTGTAGTCTCACTACTTGTGCTCTAAGCAACAACAATACATTTGAATGTTCATTTACATGTGCATGGAAGAGTACAGTACGCACACCTGTGGATATGTGTGTGTGTGTGTGTGTGTGTGTGTGTGTCTTTGGTATGTAAATGCTTTTATACATAAATTGAACAGAGCTGCAAGATGTATAGGATTATGGGACGGAAGGAGAGAGGAGTGTGTGTGTGTGTGTGTGTGTGTGTGTGTGTGTGTGTGTGTGTGTGTGTGTGTGTGTGTGTGTGTGTAAACAGTGGGGCTGGTGAAATGAGAGTAAAGGTCTATATGTTGAGGTAGTCCAGATGGCCTGTTAGTGGTCATTAGATATGGCTGAGCAGACGACACAGACAGATGACAGTGGCAGACTCTCACTCTCAGACCTGGCTGAGTGAGTCAGTGAGTTAGAGAGAGAGAGAGAGAGAGAGAGAGAGAGAGAGAGAGAGAGAGAGAGAGAGAGAGATAGTAAAAGATATCTGGTAACTGATATATAAACATGCGCACACGCACACACGTGCAGAGGCACACACAGAAAACAGTACAAGGTTCATCTGAATGAAAGATCCGATGTGAGTGACTTCATCTTCACCTTCCTATATCACATCTTTCTCTCTCTCTCTCTTTCACATGCACATCTATACACACACACACACACACACACACACACACAAAGAGGCCCTTCATCTGAGGTAACCCTACAGTAAGACAGTAGCATGGTGTGGTGCAGAGGTGTAATTAGACTGTCTGCCTTCACTCCGCCACCAGAAAGAAAGGCTTCTGTTAGACTACAAACACTCATCTGGAGACCTCCCCTCTAACTCCATCATTATGTGTGTGTGTGTGTGTGTGTGTGTGTGTGTGTGTGTGTCTGTGTCTGTGTGAGATGTGTGAGAGTAGAAAACACTGACATTTGGTGTTTATACATGTCAACCAGTCACAAATAACAGAAATATCCCCGTCTCTTCCAGCCGCAACAACGTCATAACGGCTGGTATTGTTTTCACCTTGTGAGTCTGTGTGTGTGTGTGTGTGTGTGTTTGTGTTAATGGCAAAATGTGGCTGGTGGCATCTATTGTAGTGGGAACTACCACAGAAGCCATTTTGGGTACTCTGCCTGGTGTTTATGCTGGACGTCTTTCTATCTGTCTGTCCTATGGGCAGATTTTGCTACGGTGAAAAATGAGGGTCGAGTTCGTAGATGGATGTGGTTGGAGCAAAGGTCCCGGGGGTAGGAAATAGGGAAGGGGCCCTTGCCCCTCCTCTTTACGCCCCTGGCCCTCATTTGTTTAAACCCGTGGAACGCTGTATTGCGGCGTGAGTGATCCCACTGTAAGATGGTCTCTGGTTCGCCTTTATTTACGACAGGAGCAGCAAGTTATTAGAAAACTTTAAACATATTTCTTTCTCATAAATCTGGCCTCTTTTGGGCTGTGTCCCTTTCACTCTGTCACTTTTCGTGGTAGCCTCTCTGAACAGCCCGCCTCCACACACACACACACACACACACACACACACACACACACACACACACACACACACACACACACACACGCTGCCATTCCCTAACACCCCATTCACCATCCAGCATGGCTGTAGGGGGACCCGGGCTCGTCACTGGCAGCTCCTTTGTCTTGTGCGACCAGATGAAAGCTAACTCTCTCTGGCTCCCCCAAACTATGCTCCTGCTCCTGCACGGTAATCTTCCATAATCCCACTGCTGCAATTTTCACCCTCCAGCTCTCCAACCCCTTTTTTCCCTTCGCTGCCTCCCTCCTGATCCTCCTTTTTTTTTCCCTTCAGTGGCTCTCTGTCTGTCTCTGTCTTCCTGTCTGTCTCTTTATAGCTTTAAAAAATGACAAGGGGGACTTACTCTAAAACATGGCCCTGAGTTAATGTCAGATTTCAATTATCTAGAAGCCAAAATTCTTCAATTGCACAACAAAGAACTTGCTGCTAGGCAGCAAAATATTCAGGAATAAAACTGAGTATGTGAGCTGTGGAAATTGGAAAAATTAGATTATTTTTAGTTTATATTTCACAGGATATAATGACTGAAGAGTTTTTTTTTTTTTTTTTTTTTTTTTTTAAATAAAATGACTCTAAACTACTCAGATGATCAAATATTGGAAGGGTTGTTCATTTCTGATGTCTTCAAGTTGTGCTAACATCTTCTAGAAATATGGAAAATTAGGCAAAATAGAATATTTAATTAGTCTCCATTGTAATTTCTCTAGTTTTGAGGGTTGCATCTTTTATTCTAGCCTTTCCTTATACAAAACCTTCAGAGCAAAAGTGTTAGGAATGGGACAAATGCTGTGTTTATTGCTCAGAAGCGCACATAACACAAGCTGCAACAACTTACATGCACATATACACATTCAGACAATATCGTAACTCATAATGTTTGTATAATTGAGTGCTTTTGTCCATAAATATACACTCACCAGCGACCTGTTCAGTTGCTCGTTAACGCAAATAGCTAATTAGCCTATCATGTAGCAACTCAACTCATTTAGGCATGTAGACATAAAAAGGGGGTCCAAGCTGGTACTAGCAAGGTGTACCTAATAAAGTGGCTGGTGAGTGTATAGTTCCATGCTCAACTCTTAGGACAAACTGAAAAATCTGCATGCTGTTACGTATGCAGAAAATAATATTTAATGCATGCTAAATGGTCTGCTGCATGCTGAAGATAGGCTGTGTGCATTAAATAATATTTTCTGCATAAGTCACAGTGTTCAGATTTTTTTGTGTACATTCACGTTTTTTTCTCTTCCTCAGAAAGCTTAACTCTTCCTCTTTCTTCCTACAGTACAGCAGCTTCATCTAATCCCGTAAGTCTTATTTGGGGCCCCATGAAATCCGTGCACCATTACCAATGGGACAGGTATGAAAATTACCCACACTACCCTGGGATGCCGCCCTCCTTCTCCCCTGGGCCTTCAAATGGGGCTCATCCCCTTTCTTTCACACACAACAGAGACTTTCTCATCCTTGCTACTCATATGTACACGTGCATGCTGCACACACACATTGGTGCCCAAATACAAAACATGTTGCTCCCCACTGCTGCCTGCCTTGGCCCCCCCACACACACACACTTACACACAGGCACAAACAGAGGTCTCCTGGTTCATTTAATGTCTGCCGGTGAGCGCTCCCTCTCACTCCTCCTATTAATGGAAAACATCCCTCTGTTAACCAGGAGGCCAGAATTTGTTTTTTCCACCAAATGATCTTTAGCGGTGGATGCAGTTACATCAATGGTAAGCATGTGGCTTTTAATTGGACTTTGACTTGCCATTAGGTGGCTTATATAAGAAGAACCGTGGAGAACTCGTGTTGACATTTTCAGGGAACACTTAAGGTGGTGAAACATCTCCTTGGGAAAATAGTGGGAGAGAAAGGATGGGAAATTATTCCTTCATCTTTTAGCACTGAGCGTAGGATTTTAGGAACTTTTACAAGGGAGGAAGGATGAATTAAAGTGAGCTCTGATGGGTTTGTGGTTTAGACCAGATTTATAGACGTTGCTGATAAAAGTGTGGAGAAAAAACAAAACAAAAGATGGTGTCACATAAGGTAAAATGAGAGGATGTTCCTCAGCCTGATACAAACCTTTACAGCTGAAGTGTCATTAAAGGAGTATTCCAGCAGTTTAGTGTTGAACTGCAATAAAGTTGGGAGACTTGTGAGAGACACATGAAAAATTAATGTTTAAAGTTGGTCTAGAGGTGGTCAAGGTATCCTTATTTCACATTGTCACTCTGACCTCATCACATATCGACATTTGGTCATGGACTTTCCATGTTTCAAGTTTAAGTACAACACCACAAATTGACAATTTATTGTCCTTCAACAACAAATGCACGTGGTTACGTTTTGTCAACACATGCACATGGTTGGGTTTAGTAAATTAAAAAACAGGGTTTGGCTTTACAGTCTCACAGGAAGTGAACACCGGCATCCCAGATGAAGGTCGGTGGTTGTTGGACCCATCCACAACCCCTCCCACCTGTCCTACTTGGACCTCTGCCGCCTTAACTTTTGTCATTTTCTCACCGTGTTTCCCCCCCGATGCTCCCAGGCGCTGTTAAACAGTAAGGCCTACAGGCCGTGTATCATGCTAGTGTCAGTGTCTGATGCCGGAAGTCACTGACCAAGCCCCAGGTTTCGACGACTTTGGAGTGAGACCAGGTTGCTAAGATGAGTCAGTATCCAAAACTGTTATTTCCTACATCTCCCATAAAACAATAGTGTCTCGTTTTTTTTTAACGGTGCCCAGTGGCGTCAGGGGGAAAAACAGCGGGACAGCAATGTAAGTTCAGGGGGCAGAAGTCTAAGTAGGGAGGGCGGGAGAGGTGGTGGATGGGTCCAACAACCTCCGACTTTCACCCTGGATGCCGGTGTTCGCTTCCTGTTTGATTGTAAAACCAAACCCTGTTTTTTTTTGTCCTAAACCTTACCATGTGCGTTTGTTGTTCATTTACATTGTACATTTCCTGTGAAAATGGAAGTATATTTTGAAATCAGACAATGTATGTAACAGGCAGAAGTTGACCCAAGTTGTCCCAGGATGTCAAGGGTTACCTTGCACGTCATATGTCGATGAGCAAGGCAGTGCGAGAGAGAATTTGCACCAATGATACATAAGTTCTCTCTTAAGTTAGGATGCAAAGTCCATACTAAATGATACGCTAAAACTCATTACTTTCATTGAAAAGCTGCGTCAATGTTTGGTTGCACCACAGAGACGTAAGGTTCATCTTATCTACTCTGGTACAACGTTCATGCTAACCAAATTAATGTCACAGAAAATGACCTTTTTAACTTCCTGTGGCCAATCAGTGCGAAGAGCTAGTCTGTCTAATGGCTAAAAATAGCTGACGCCAGTCATCGAAACAATCAGAAAAAGGTATGCAAACTGGGACAAAACATCACCTGGTGCTGATCAGTGTATTTACTTTGACTAGCAAAATTGGTGGACTAGCCCTTTAAACAAAAACCACATGTATACAGCACATACAGAATGTGTGTATAAATAAAACATCACACAGTGAAAGAACGTCACAGACTGATATCAACTGATATGTCATGTAGAAAAAAGTTTTTATGATGACATTTTTTTTAGATGGATGTTTTTTGTCTGACAGAAGTGTGTGTGATGTGTTTGCCCCAGTGACCGTGGCGAGGCCCCGTGTGTGTATTGTCCATAGACAATAGAACTGTACGGAGAGCTGTATGGGGCTGTACTGACCACCGTGACCTGAAGCTGTGGCACATCAGACTGTGAGCCAAGAAACTGCTGCCACTGTTGGCTGCAGCCCACGGCACATCTCCTCCGCTCCGGCGCTGAGAGACTGAACCAGACAGATTTCTCAGCATTATCATGGTTGTCAATTCCGAGGACTTTGCTCCCTTGTAATTAGCCAAAACAAATAAAGTGCAGATACCATTAGCAGTTTCCTTGTTGTGTTAATAAATCAGCAACATCTGCTCCTCCTGCGCTCCTCCGTTTGATGTGCGCGGAGCTTTAAAGCAGCGGCTAATAGACCCAGGCTGTTCCACATTAATCCCTGCTATTGAAAAACACTGCAGCTCCGTACATGTATGTATTTATTTTTAGCTTTGACTTGGTGTCAGGAGATGGGGATCAATGTTCTAAGAACTTTAAACCCACATTGAGGTTATGGTTACCTAATGATGCAGAGGAATTTAATGTTATGGGGAGGGAGGATTTGCCAGTACGTTACCCTGTGCTTAACTAGATGTGGGTTTGGGGACAGTGTTGGTGTTGCACTGGGAGAGTTTTCTGGATGTTGGTGGGTATGTGAGTGTTGGTCGCTGTCAGACTAAGTCAGTAGCTGGGAAGTAGATCACTTTCAGATGTTGTATGAGTACATGATTTTTTTCCCCCCTCCTTTTCTTGTGGTCAACTACCACTCAAGGTTGTCAGACTTTAAGACGTCATCCTGCTGCGTAATCTCTGAGCAGATTGTTTGAAATTACCTCCTACTTTTATTATCTGTTGTATCCTGTCCTAATCAGCTAATGCTGCAGGAGTTGGACATCAGCCACTTTTTATATTATCCTATTTGCTGTGATCTGTGCTAACAGTCAGACAGTCTGTCTGTTCATTTACATTCAACAAGTCTGAGTTTTCTCAGTCACGTCAGCAGCGTGGCTCCAGAGTTTGTCATATTGATCTGCCAGTTGGAATTTTGAAATCTGGTATAGATCCTAATGACTTTGTTGATCCATTCGTCCGTTACTCCTGCACGTTTGAAGTAGTTTACGCCCTAAATTGAGGCAGAAAAGGCACAAATTGGTGCTTAAAAAATCACTACATTGAAGGAAATTCAGTGTTTCATGCTTTGAATTTTCTGGTGCATGACCTCCAAACACCCTGTTTCATATGCGTCTCCCCTAATATTGAATATTCACAACTATAAAGTCAGAGTGCAATTAAGTCATTGCCAGTGGTGCCGCCAAGTGGGAGGCCACAGCCATCCTCGTACAATCACTATTATGCATATTATGGGAGGTCTCTGTGTAGTGTTTTAAACTCCTTCAAATTAAAGTTGTATATTTGTCTTTTTAAGGAGGAGGACAACCAGTCTACTCGAAGAACAATAAATGGCACGCTTACAGATACATAAAACATTAAAACAGGATTGTTGTGGAACTGGCGGCACAGTGGTTCAGTGGTTAGCATTGTTTTCTCACAGCGAGAGGGCTCCTGTTTCGAACCCGGGGTGGGGGAGCCCTTCTGTGCAGAATGTGCATGTTCTCCCCAGTGTACTCCGGCTTCCTCCCACAATCCAAAGACATGCAGGTTAACTGGTGACTTTAAATCGCCCGTGTGAATGTAAGTGTGACTCGTTGTCTGTCTTTAAGCTGTTATGGAAAATGAATGAATGAATGAATGTTGTAGAAATCAGCGCGGCATGGCTTGACTCGGAACAGCCAAAAGTGACTGTTGAAAAGGCCCATTAATGTAGCTCAACGCCCCTGTGACGAAGTGCAGCGTCACAGATCTGCTAACATGACGTAGACGTAGACTTCGTGTACACTATATGGAACACTACATTTACGCTGTAGTACAACACTACCTTCTGCTAAGTAGCCCATAATGCCATGTGTCACATTTTATATATGCAAAATCATTGATGTGTGACTCTATAGCTGAAACCCTGATTACCTGCTCACTATAGTTAACTACCGAGTGTCTGTTACACAGGAAGTAGTGTGTGAGTGAGCGAGGGAGTGATTTTGGACACAGCTTCAGTGTTGTCGCATAGTGTAATTATCAAAGGTCTTTCTGATATTCATAAAAGTCTGTTTTGCTTTTGTGAATTACTCACACTTGATCTGACAAATCTCAAATCATGAAAGCTTTTATATTTCCTCCTCTAAACGCTTTCCGTCTGGACGGACTTTCCTGGAGAAAATCCCTTCCTGCACAGGAAGTGATGCACTTTGCATTTTTGGGGGCAGCAACAGCAGCCTGTTTGGAAACAACAAAGGAGGAACTGTTAACATGTACACGCTGTATGAGCTGACACGTGTCCTCCACCTGAGCTGACCCAGTCATTAATGGAGCCTTATCAGCACCGGTGACGCTCCCTCCTGCTGGACTTGGATCAGCCCTTATATTTTCTTGATTAGATCAAACCTACATATCTATCTCTTCAAACCCTTCTGTTTTCTACCTTATCTCACCCTGTTAGCCACACATGACTCAAACATTCTTACCTTTAGCCATAAATGATAATGCCACTTGACAACAGTTGCCTCTGTTTTCACTACACACACATACCTAGAGTTTCCTATCCATACCTTGCTGTCAATGCAGCATTCCTTTCCCAGACTTCTCGCCTTGCCAGGTATTCCAGCCTGCACGTCCCACATTCCCAGCTGTACGTCTGCCCACAATGAAGCCATAACACTGCTGTCTCCGCAGCCAGTCAGTGGTGGGAATACTGCCTGTGTGTGGCTGGGTGAAATTCTACGTGTGTACGTGTGTGTGGGAATGTGTGCGCACCCGTATCCGAACTCTTGCATGTGTGTTGATGACTTCATCCTCACCCCAGTCCCAGGCGTCAGGGAATATTTTTAACAACGTGCGCATGTGTGTGTGGAAGACTTGTGAATGAGAATTGCTGCGATGGTGCCTGATGCTGTTTCACATTACAGGGAAGCTGGGGTTAATTTCCTGTTGATGGACGCGGCCGGCTTGCAGATAGAAACAGGTTTAACAGGGGGGGATTAGGCAGCCGCTGTAGCACTCAGCTGTTTAGGAGGTGAGACTGGTAGGTGAAGTGTAGCATTAAATCTGAGGTATTAAGCCAATACATACAGGTAGTGCTGCAGAGTGAGGACGTGTTGAGAGGAATTTTATATTGTAACATTGTGGTTAAGATTGCGGTCGCCTGGAGGCAGGTTTGCGTAAAGCAAAGCTTCTCAACTTTCTCAAGTGAAGAGGAAGAAGAGAAAGTTAGTTTTGTAACTCTACGACTAAAGATAATGACAAGTTTTTAAAAAAGATTACCCTGTGTTGAGAGCTACAGAGAACCAAAATTCAAGAATTTCCAAACTCCTATTTTTTACATTTGGCTCTGCTGTAATGTTTACATACACTGTACTAAAGCTCAGTAATCAGATACAATATCTCTCCTTGAATGACCTTAAATGTAAATATATGTATTTTCTGGCCTCTAGGTGGCAGTGCAACAAGTTGTAAGCACAACTCAGACGTATTATCAACTAATGAAAATTATTTGACTAACAGGTTAGCGAACGGTTGTTTATTTACACATCCTGCCGACACATAGCAAAGTTAGCATTCAGTTAGATTTGTGTTTTTTGCCACCTGACAAATATTAAGTCCAATATTTCAACATGTCCTCGTACAACAGTTTGTATATCTTATGAAAATGCACATATAATGGTTTGTATGATATCTAATATTTTAGCACCCCACGAAAGGTATCATCATGTTATGTACTTAAAATAACCTACGCAAAGTTACATAGGTTACGTTTATGCAAGTAAAGTTACGTAGGTTAGGTTTAGGAAAAGAAACATGGTGACAACATACCTTAACATAACTCAAAGTTTACTTAGTTTCACATAAGACACAGACACTGCTCTCCTGGGGTAAAGTCCTGTGTTTGTTTGATCCATCCAGTCTACTTCCTTTTTTCCTCCCGTCAGTGTATTTGTCACGTTATCGCAGCCTCCCTGATTACATGGGTTACATACAGATTCTGGTGCATTACTTTTCGTAGGTATATGTACAAACAGGGAATGGGAACAGCATCTTGTAGCCCAACTCCAACTTTTTAGCAGCTAAATGCTCCACCGTATGCTCATTTGCTAGCAGCTAACCTCGTCTGTTTGCTGTTTGGAGCTGTGCAGTGGCAAATAATGGGTTAATATGAGCTTTTCTTTTGCTGACAACAGCCACCTGCTGCATCTGTAAAGTTGATCAGAGTGAACCAAACCAGTAGGTATAGTTGTTGGCTGCAAATCCAAAACACAAAGCAGAAAGGTGCTATAACTACAGAGTGTGATAACAATTCTCTGTGAGTTAGCAGGGTTCCCATCGATCCTGTGGAAAGTTATTTATCTAAAAAAAAGTCTTTAATCAATCTTTCAAATGTCTTAAAAATGCCTAGATGTGCAAATTAGAATTTTATCAATCCTTTTTTCTGGTGTTGCATCGTTACATCTGTCTCCCAAAGGATTAAATGATGGCGTGTTCTGCTATGTTGGTGTATTTGGGCATCTCAAAAGCCAATTTGTGATACACGACATAAAAGTATACAGTGTTAAAAAAGCTGCAAGGTCGATGTGTTCTTTCATAAGATCAGCATTTTTTTGTAAATGTAAAGTAGACTTTATTGTGTAAGGAGCCTGAGGTTTTCAGGTTTTTCCTTTGTATTTCTTGTTCCCTGGTTCTTGCGTTTGTGGGATGTGTGACATATGGTGCACAGGCTGTTGTCAATTATTGAGAATCACACCTACCAGTGATTAATTCCCCCACACCTGTGCACACCTGTGAAAATGGTGGAGCAGTTTCTATTGAAGCTCAATGCTGTAAATAATGATGTTGAACACTCTTGATGAAGGTCCAGGAGGACTGAAATGTTAGTGTTAGTCATAAATTGTGATGCTGAGCAGGAGCAGTGTGCAGGGTTTTCTGTTCAAAGACATACAACTAGTTAAATCTCAAAATAATTGGTATTAAATATTTGAAAAAATGATTTATCTTCTTGTAATAACGTCATGCTGATCAGAGGAGTGGAACCAACTGCACTTTTATTTTGTTTCCAGCTGGGATGTTAACATCTTCCCTGTCTCCTCTCATTCCTTGTGTTTCTGCCCTGTTTTCCCTGCTCTCTTGTTCTGTGCTTGTGTAATCTGTTTCCCTTGTCTGTCTGTTCCAGGGCTGGGCGTGGCCTCTGGTCATCTCATTACTCACCTCACAGCTGCTCTGCATCAAGTTGATTGCCACCTACCTCTCCTGCAGTTTATATATACTTGGTCTTTCTCTCCATTCAGCACCATTCTCACCTGTTTCTATCTGCCACGCTCAGCCCCAGCCTCGTCATGGGCTCTGATCCTCTGCCTGTTTCTGGATAATAAATCAATGAACTTGTACCCATATCTTTGATCTGCATTGTGGGTTCAGTTCCTGTTTCTGGTGAAAGCCTAACACAGGATGCTCAGGGCAAAGGATCCACTGTCTGTTAGCAAGCTGTCACTGTACAGTGGGAGTGCAAATTCATCAAAAATGAACCATTTATAAATACAAGATTGCCAAGAAAACTCTCCAACAAACACGAGGTTTTTCCCAGTTCTCTAAATTTGGGGAAAACTGTCTCTTGGTCTTATTCTTTTGAATTTTGGTTATTGTAGAATTGGCCTTAAATTTTATTTTGTGTGGCATTAAAAGAGATTTAAGTCTTAAATCGAACTTGTCTTCAGCTGCAGGAACCATCTGACCCCTTGTAGTATAAACATTGATTAGAGCAGCTTTACGTTCATGCAGCAGGACTGAGTGAAGAGGCAGCTGGTGCTGAAACAATGTGTTGATTATTCACTTGATATCGGACTAAATTGATTAGATAAATACTCTGAAAAATATCGAACAGCTTGATTGATTAAAATTGCTGCAAATGTTTGTTGTTGCCATATTGAAATCATCTGTTTCGCACTCAGATGATTTGATATAAGACTGTAAAAGTGATGTATAGTTTCGTGGTGTATACAGAGAGTAGGGGAGCAAATAAGCCTAATTACACTGTGGTCGGTGACTGTCTGAGTCCAAACTGGAGGTTTGCAGCCAATCTCAGCTCACTTGTGTGAGCCTTGGAATAACCCTGTCTCATGTAATGAATGTGAGCCGTGCTCAGAGGCTGATTCTAAAGCAAACACTACCAAATCAGCAAACAAATACAGAGACAACACACATGTGCCTGCGGTTTGTATTTGCACATCATTCATGCTAGATTTAAAGTCTGAGAGAGAGGACCAGCGGACAGATTGATAGATACAGTAGAAGTGTATATTAGCAGTCCCACTCGCGACATCCCTCCACGTCATGCTCCACAGAGCCCCTCAAGGGACCCTATAGGAAACCCATCCCTCATTTTCCCCTCTTAATAAGGGGCAGCATTTTATATGGCTGCGACAGAAGGTTTGTGTTAGCATCGTTAGCGATAGCCACGGTCCCAACCACCACCGCCACAACCACCCTACCCCTCCTCTGAGGGACACCTGGGACTCATTCTGACCCAGCAGGCCACGCCCCCACTGGGGTTGTACCTGGCCAGTACTGGGGCCCACTCTGGCGCTCTGAAAGCTGCTCCAAGAAAGCTGCAGATTGCTCCCTCCATAAATCCAGAGTGGGAATACAGGCAGTAACCACTGTATCTGAATGCTGACTCATGTGTTTACATGTTGGAGGCTCCTGCAGGATGGAGAGATGCCTGATTGGATTGAGATGGATGCTTGTGTCCACTGGGACACGGGAGAAAAAAGCTGGAGGAGGAAGTGGGATTGCAGCAGAAGTCTGAGGGAAAGCTCAAATACCATGAGGGAAATGAATGTGTAATTTACTACATGTGTGCTGTACAGTGATGATATGAGAGCATACACACACAAACATATACACACAGAAAGTGAAGCTTTACAGCGGCTGAGTGATCCTTTGTTTTCTTTGCAGTGTGTTCCAGTAACCATTCATCTCCTCCTGTCTCAGATAATTAATACGTCCCTCTTTAAAAGGCTTTTTACTCTGAGTCTGGTATGGGGCATGCACACTGTGTGTATGTGTGTTCCTATTCTAATGTGTGTCTATGCATATACAAGTTCTTTATTCTGTATTTGAATCTCCATTAGCTTCCACAATAGTTGCTTGTCGTCTTGCTGTCCAGCCTACATAAAATAAATAAAACAAAAGACAACAGAAAATAAATGATCTAAAAAAAAAAGTGAAAACAGTTCAAAAACAACAATAATATAAGAGGACAAAGATAATTATACCACTGCTATTATGGCACCTATTGGTTGTAACTAATAGCTTTGTTAACTGTTAATAACTTATTTACTGATGTTACTAAAAAGGAACAACTTTTGGGTTGCCAGGTTGGGAAAAAATCCTAAAACTAAGTGGAACATATGAACTCTTAACTACTGATAAAGGATTGCAGAGGATCTAGAACAAAATCCATTTAATGTATGTCAATGAATTACCAACATACATTACAGCATCATCACCCAAAAACGGATAAATACCCTGTGAGGGATTACAGTTTGAATTTCAGTAATTGTATCACAGTTTTTACTCCCAGTAGTGCTCAGTTACTTTGATATCCTGGTGTGCGGCTCCCTTGCTGTCTGACTTTGGTGTTGATGGTTGCTCTCAGTGTGTTCAGTGTACTGGTCCGTTACAGTGGTCTAAAATATTTACAAAGGGCCCCAGTGCGTGCTAGTGTGACGGGATCAAATAGAGACTTGACATTGAATATTGGATTGGATATAAACATGATGGAGATGGGTTTGTGTTTTCAAAGGCACATATATACTCACAAGGGTTCACTTGGTTTCACTTTGGTGTTTGTATCCAGTCGTTCTCACAAACTGTTTGTAGGTTTTTCTTGCCATGTTTCTTTTCTTAAACCTGACCTCTTTAATGTCACGTTAATTATGTAACTGTACATTAAGGACGTAACGTCATTCATGGGTGGCTAATTTGTAGGATATCATATGAACTAATCTAAGAAAATAAGATGTGGCATCACTCTAAAAGTACTGGTGCTGGCATGGATGGATTACAGAGCAGGCCCATTGGGCACAGGCCCAGGGAACCCAAAGTGTCAGAGGTTCCCCCAGCCCTCACTGTTACACGTACCGACCAGAAAGTGGCTCAAAATGACCACAAAGTAGTGCCGGTGACAGTGGGCCGGAAGGCTGAGACAGTTGTGTGTCTCTAAGATGTGGATAATAAGTAAAAGTTTGGCTAAATGTGGTGATATTTGTTGGCTTTATTTTGTGTGTGCCTACTACAGGTAATCCGGTTCCCTTTAGAGCTCGTTTTTTGTTGATGGTCCTTTTTCCCGTTTCTGTTTTGAATGCACTCCCTTTAAACTGGTGATTTGTTTTGCTTGCCTTTTTCTTTTTTGAAAGTTCCTCCATTTCACTGTGTTACTCCCTCCTTCCCGTAGATCTCTGGTGGGGTCGTAACAGATGCAAAGGACCTGCAGGGAGACACAAACTAACAAAAATGCCACAAAATGACTTCAAAGAGACACAAAACCACAAAAAGATGCATAACAACTACAAAGAGATGCTAAACAAAAATAAAAAAGAGGGAAAACCACAAAGTCTGTGTCTCTTGCTCTTATGAGGGGGAGGTGGAGGGACCTGTTGCATATCTGTGCCTAGGGGCCCATGGGTATTGGTACTGGTATCATCATTTTTTTAAACCAAACTCAGCCCAATGTTTGAGTAAACTTGCCTAATACTGGTCAAAAGACGGTGGTTATAGTTTGGACAGGAGCTAACTGGAGGCTAGCATTAGCACCACTTCTAAATGCCCTGGCCCCAAACTCCTGGACTCTTTAATTGTATTGCATTGCAGCTGAATTGAATCCCATTAAGTTGGTGTTAAATCTCAGTGTACTGTATCATTGCACATTTATTTATTTGCGTTTGTTTGTAGCGCGTCATCTAGGCCAAGAGACTGGATCGTCTGAGAAGGGTAGACGTACAGTACGTAGCCTACTGTAACAGCCTTTCTGTCTGGGTTCATTCATGACTTTGATGGTCCACAAAGGATGTTCATGCATTCATGTGGCTGTGCGTAAGTGTGCGTGTGTGTCTTTACATGACAGAGTACGTGTGAAGCCCCTGTCTCCATCTCCCTCGTAACGTCAACCCACAGTCTCCACCGCAGTTGGCCCAAAGTCTGCCAGCCCCCTCCTCATATTTACCCCATGATCACCCCCCTCCCCACAACCCCCCACTTCCCTATCCATCAGCGTGCTCCCCTTCCTCCACTTCCCCCCACATTCCTGCATTTCACTGCCATAAACAACTATTAACTTAATGGTTACAAAAATCATTAAAGAAGAAACATCTGTGCGCCCGCCGCAGCCAATCAGGGGAGCCAAAGAGCAGCCTGAGCCCGGGAAGCAGGACTGTGGTTGGCTGCCTGAAGTGCTTGCACCTTGTTGAGTCCCTCCTACTACCATGCATGCTCTTTATAGTCTGTTTAGCGAGGGGAAGAAGCAGCGGGACGCAGCCGGAAAAAAAAAGAGGTGGGGGATTTAGCAAAGACACACAGACACATGGAAACAGTTAGCATCTCGGCAGGTGGCAGGCAGCAGCCCGCTCTCTTTCTCTCTCTGTTCTTTTTCTTTTTCATTTTCGATCTTTTACGTCCCAAAATAGGAACCAGATTGCCACTGCGGCCGCTTAATTTGAGCCCCTTTACTGTTTAAGGATGTAACTGGAAATTGAGGTGGAAAAATTTTAAGAAAATAAAAACAGGGAATAGGTAGCTGTGGGGGTATAAATCTCATAATTACAGGCGTAAAAGCAGCTTGAGCTTTTTGAATTAGGCTCGGCCCGCACACTTTAATAATGCCATTTTGAGCTATAAGGGCACGCTGTGAGAGTGTTGTGTGGCAGACCATCAAAATCTTATTAATCAAGCAGATCCAAGAGCTATTAGATCTAAGTGAAGTGATGAAATAGAAATAAGCAATCTTACAAGTATGGAAAGTTCCATGTGTACAGTAAGCAAATGCTCCTTTAACCTCGTGGCCACCCTTGAGCTCTCTGAGAAAAGGGAATAAAACAAGAGGGGAAACGTAAAGTAAATGAATGGAAAGCTCGGGCAGGGCTGGGACGAGCTCGCCCGTGCAGAGCGCCTGCGGCCACCGCTGCTCTACCTCAGCCCAGATTGAGTGTGACTTGTGTCAGGCGCAGACCCTTGTCTCCACTCCGTGTGTCTCCACGGCCAGAGAGGGCAGCGCCACTGTGAAACCCTGCCCCGAGATGAAAGCATTTTCCACCGTGCATAATGTGCATGAAAATAATACGCGCATTGTGTAATCACAGCACCAAAAGGCCAGAAATACATGTACAAAGAAGCTGTTATGCTGTTTGGTTTACTGTGCGGGCCCCGCAGCCAAGTGCAAGAGACATGGTGAAAGCTGGAGTCGCTTGTGAACGGAGTCTGAATAAAACACCTCGCACGCTACCTCGGGCCGAGGTGGATGTGGAAGTGGTGTTCATTTTAGAGACTGTTTTTTTATGACGTGACAAAGTTATTGCTGCAGGTGAGGACAGCGTAGGGGGACGCCGGGCGGAAGAGCACTGGTGTGAGTATTTGTGTCTGACTGCACGAGCATGGGTGCACCCTTGTATGCACGTTTGTATGTAAGTCAGACTATTTTGTTGGCACCCCTGGCTGGTTTCTGTGTTCCCACGCTGCTGGCTCCAGAGTTTCCTGATGTGTCCGATGGGACGGGGTACAGCAGACCAAACTGAAGGGGGGCTGGAAAATGGCTGCTTCTTTGACTAACATAAACAGATCATAAAAAGGCTCTTCAGTCTGACTGTGGGAGCAGAGAGAAGCTCCCAGTTTATAGATTTGGGTTGGAGCAGGCATCACTTCAGCTGTGTCCTCTCTGATCTGGGTCACATCCAAGAGTTGGAGAGCTGTGTTTTGGTCTGTTTAGACGTTACAGCTCCGCATTCACTTTATAAAACCTACATTCACTCACATTTGATATATCGTGCAGAAAGCGCAGCACAAGTTAATTGAATGCGAGGAAATTCTTCGGGTCACAGCAGCAAGGAGGCCTCCCAGGACACATTACATCAACTTGGGAGTCACAGTTCTCTGTGTTTAAGTCTTACATGTTGAGTTAAAAATGTTGGCTGTTCTCAGAAAATTACCACAGTCTCCACCCAACATGGCAGAGGTGTTGGCAACGCTGCCGCGAGCTCGGCGACAGGTCTCCAGCTGACCTTGGTCTTGCCTCGCATAAATATTATGAAGGTCTGTCGTCTTAATAAACTAATTCTTCAGAAATGTTGTTGTGAGTTCACAGTGTGCGTCCTGGAAGTGAGTGCAGTGTGGTTTGGAGGCCTCGACTATTGATGCTGGCACAGCGAGGTGTAAAAGTTATGCAGTCACGCCACAAAATCGTATTCACTTGTGACTTTCATAGAACTTCCTTGTTCGGTGTGCCACCGTTTTCTGAGCTTGTGTGTGAAATACAGCAATTTGGCAATGGGTCTGCACTTATGGGAATTACAGGGGGTAGACAAAATAACATGAACACTAAAAAAGGAGTTTAAAGTGAGACTATGTGGCTTTTGAAAGAAGAAATAACACAGTGTCTTTCTTGCAAATGAAAAGTTGGATTTATGAGCAATAAAACGCACCCTTGCTCAGTTCATACACTCAGAGATTTTACTGTCACAGCCTTACTTGGTCTGGTATGACCAGTAGCTGATGGTGGCTGTTAGCGAATGCTAGCTAACTGAAGCTCTAGTGAACGTTTGGTCAATTGTACCACACTTTATTTCTAATACCATCTGCCATTCACTCCTTGCACACATTCCCATGTCAGTGTCCGGGGCTGTTCATTAAGATATCAGCAGTTGGATCACATTAACCTGTAGCACAGTGACACACCTTCATCATTAGCCTATCATCTTGCTGCTGCCTTTTTCAAACATGATTCTCTTTCTGCCTTTAGTGCATTCATGTTGTAGTTGTGCACATCCTTCACCTCCCTATCACCTCCTAGTCTTTGCAGGTTCATCAGCCATCAGTCTCATCAGCCAACAGTCTCAGCAGAGTCACAAGCCACCACTGCCGATGTCTGGACAGGCGTTCTCAAAGTTCTCAAAGACTTTTTATGAAATTTTGATGACTTTTCATGACATGTTATACCAGTACATTTTTAATGACATACTATACTTTGAGTTTGTAATGTCATTTCTATGGCATACTAAAACTTTAGAAAAACTATCACAATTAGCAGTGATAGCGCGACATAACCCTCATATTAAATTCTACTTTTTTTTTAACCTTTTAATACATTTGAAAGTACTGAAATAGAGGGACAGCACAGTGTTTGACATTAACTGTACCTACACTCAGCAGTCGTGTTTACACCAACGCATCCCTCTTTCAGCTCACTCTGTAATTGTTCACGTTAACAGGCCATGCCAACATTACTCCTACAAGTCTCCTACATCAATCTATAAAACTTTTCTTGACTCTCTTTCACATTATTTGCTCACCTGGTTTATTATCCTGTGTGTCCATGAGAATGTGAGTATTTGAGTATTATATTATTATTACTGCAACTGGCGTTGTGGTGTTTCGCATCGCCATAATGCGCTGTCACATGTGTATTGACAGCACTCGGCCCTCGTGATAGTTTGATGGTCAGATTATATAGCTAAACGTTGCTGATGCTGTTTATTACCATTCTCTGTATGTGAGCCCTGATGATGGTATTCATGTTAATTAGTCATATTTATTCGTGTTATAGGAGCACCGTCAGCACTCTGACCCTCACCATCTTTCCTGTTCTTAACGAACAACCTGTGCAGATTGAACATCCATAAAGCCATCACCTTAAGGTTCATTCATTCATCACCAGTGTGGTTACACGCTTGGTATTCAGTAAACCAACAGCTCTTTTATAGGTAGTCTCACCCACAACTGCAGCTCAAGTACTACTACTAGTAATAGGTTTAATAACACTGATACGCTTGTTTACTTTGTTTATGATTACAATTACATTCACTTATGATATTTTGAGCAAATTTGAATCTATATAACATAACTACGGCCTAGCTTCAGTGTTGATGCTGACCCATGTCGTATCAGTGTTTGTAATTGTGAATAAGACACTCAAGAGCTAAGTCTTTTATTATTTGGTCTACCCCCTATGTATTCTATACGCTCCACTGCCACTGCTCCAGCTTTGTGTATTATCTGAGGAAGTGGCTGTCTGCTAAACGGACAGAGCAGGCTGGTTTATAATTATTAGTTTAAGGCCCCGGCCCGCCATGTCCTGCCATCTCCTCTCGGCAGCGAGGGTCAGAGGAGCAATAAAACATGATTAAGTGAAGGAGCCGTGGCTGTAAAGTTTGTTCCAGCCGCTCACGGATGAAAAATGACAGTGAAATCAGTCGCAGCATGGGAACATGTCTGAGCTCTCTGTAATGATTAAACCCCTGGTTTGGATAACCGGTAGCAGACAGACACATCCGTATAGCCATGATAACTAGGAGAGCAGAAACATCTGCAGTGTACTGTGTATCATATAATAGGCTTCACAGAGGGTGATTTAGGGTGTGTAGTGTGGAGAACACTGTGAGTTATATGCCAATTATCTACACTGCTACACTGCACTAACATAACATTACAGCACATGGAGCTGGGTTAGAAGAATCCATGTAGAGACATGTTGTCACATTTACCTTAATAATCACTGTCATGCAATAGTCTGGTGCAGGAAATGAATATCTCTGCTCGTTCTCACAACAAAGCTTTTGAATAAGGTATTATCTATAAAGAGTGTACGAGCTGTAATTTATGGCTTTAAAGCCCTCAGAAGCTTGATTTAAAATCTTAAGTATTTCATGTGCAAATGCAACAATCAGAGTTAAAGTTCAACAATCATATTGATTAAGTAGTAACCAGTGACGGCAGTGTCAGGAGTCGGATTTCAGCCAGTTATTTGGGCCAGTTCTGAGGCGTCACTCATGCTGAGTCTCAGCTGAGTCGGGCAAGCGGACATGCCGTGACTTATTTCTTCTAGCGTGGCGAGTTTGGGCCGATGCTGGGGCCGGTCATTTTGGCTTCATTAGTAGCACAAAACACCCCTCAATTAATTGGCGTCATCGGGGCACTGTGGGTGTGGTTCGGTCTGATTTGTTTGAAAGCGTCTGGCAACATAAGCAAACATCCACACAACTGTCATCAGCTGTGTTCATCATTATTCATAGTAATCCATGGTCAATGAAGAGAGAGAGCGTTGAGGGAACATGGTCTAATTTGAGGAATCTAATATAGACCTAATATATCACCTCACTTCCCTGTCACATGCATCAGTTTGCTTTTAGACACTGATTATGCCAGTATAAGTCCGTAAATATTTGCAACATCTAACCTCTTCTGGCATGTTGCCTGTTAATGACAGAGCGTAGACTGAGCCTGGACTTTATCAGGTACCTCAAGGTCTACAGAGATGGTGTAATGTGGGTATAATACACTGTGTGAGCTGCTGGCAACATAAGCAAACATTCACACAACTGTCATTGACTGTGTTCATTATTATTCATTGTAATCCATGGTCAATTATCATATATTAATTTTTTTTATAAGCCAGTCATAACAACAATTTTTGGGTTGCCAAGTTATGGAGAATCCTCCATCAGGATGGCACTAGGGATACAACTAAAGATTATTTTCTTGGTCAGTTGTTTAGTCTATAAAATGCCAGAAAACAGTGTTAATTGTCTGTTACTGTTTCCTTAAGCTCAAGGTGATGTAATCAAATTGACCTGATCTGTTCAATCTATAGTCCAAAGTCCACAAATATTGAATTCAGACCTCAGATCCTCTACTGCTGGCATGCTGGTCATCAAAAGGATTCCAACGAAAATCCATGAGGAATCAACGTTTGGCCACTGTGGCCCGCGTCTATGGGACAGTCTACCTGCTGTTGGTTAAAAAGTCAGATATCTGTGATGCTTCATTGGTGGCTTCACTACAACACATTCTCACTCCGACCTCGTTACATATCGACGTTTGGTAATGGACCTTCCACATCTAGATAAAATGTGAAAGGTACCCTGGGTGTGTTGGTTGTCGACGTTCTTAGACGCCTATGTCAAGTTCTGCCTGTTACGAGCATTGTCTTCTTTCAAAATACACTTCAGTTTTCACAGGAAATGTACAGTTTGCATGCAGTGTCGTTCAAAATAAACACACTACGTCAGTACAACAGCGCTCATTGATGTTTTTCTACCTGCACGTGGTTGGGTTAGGAAAATTAGACCAGGGTTAGGCTTTATAATCTTAAGGTATGTGAACACTGCTCTCCTGGGTGAAAGGTGATGTTTGTTAGACTCATCCACCACCCCTCTCACTGCCCTACTTGGATTTTGCAGCCTTAATTTTTCGTTCTTGTCCTGCTGCGCTTCCCCCTGACGTCACCGAGTGCTGTTAAACTATACTGGTGACAGGCTGTATATCATGCAGACATTAAAGGATGCTTTTTTCGTCACTGCCCAAGTGCTGGATTTCGACGACTTCGTAGCGAGACCGGGTTGTTCATTAGTGTTTATGATTGCAGAATTAATCATTTGTCAGGCAGGATGTTCTAAACGTGCCTCAGCTTCATCTTTCTTTGTTAGTCTTGACGGAGACTTACCAGAGTGCTGACCTTTAAAGCAGATTATTTGCACTTTCTTCCTCTCCGTGAACTTCCAGACAACACTCTAACATCCTCAGCTTCCCTGATCAAACAGGCAGGAAGGTAGCGTCTTTTGTTAGCGTCACTGAATGGCACTGGCCCTGCCAGGAGTAATTATGGGTAATTGGCGGGACAATAAGGCGATGACAGCTGTGGAACCGTCGCAACATAAGGGCAAGGCTCAGCCCAACCCTGTGATCCGGGCAGCACCCTTACCTCACTCCCCACCACCGTCACAATCCACTGGGCGCAATTAAGCCACACAATAACCTTTTTGTGGAACCCTGCCCGGCACACATCAACATCACATCGAGAGCGGGGAGTTGAATTTTTTTTCCCTATAATTTTTCCTCTGTGTCTCGCCTCAGAGAAGCATTTATTCTAATCAAAGAAAATAAAGACAGAAATAAGTGCATGAGAGGGCGGGCTGAAATCTAAATAAACCTTTGAGAGGTGTAAGAAAATACTAAAAGGACAGAGCCCTGGCTAATGATGATAGCCAGACTGAGGAAGTATTGCATGACTCTTAAGCACTTGTATGACTTATCCCTTCATTTTGTCTGACAGCTTGTTTCTGTGGCAGCACAGGTAATAAAAAAAAAAGACCCTGAAACCATCAGTTAATTCACTTGTCGTTCTTGGCACCAGAGCAGCTTCCTTCCTCTCCTCCCTCAAGTCAAATGAGGGATTTGGCGGTTAAGAAAAGAAAAACGGAATTGATCGTCGTTGAGAATTTGCTGTCAGATTTGCTGAGAGCTGCTTTTGCTCAACAACACATCGACCTCTGTTTGCTTGTGGGAACTAGTGAAGTGAAGATCTAGGCACAGTGATGTGGGTAAGAAACAGAACGCCTGAAGTCTTTTTAAAGTCAAGCACTGCTCACAAGGCTACATTCAATTAGACATGCGTATATCATGGCGATCTCATGTCTGCTATACCTAAATCATAACACAAAGAGTTTTCTGTTTGGAGTTTGATCTTTACAAATGATAGATTACATACAGAGAGGGATGCGTGGGAAAATTTATGTTGAAGCAATCAGTGTTTTTATTTCACTGTTTCTCGAGTAGTTAAAACACAACTTTAGTTTATGTCAGCTTTATTACAAATGTCTCTCTAAGGCAACGTATCCTCGTACAACAGTTGTATGATATCTGATGAATTAGCCCCCCCGACCAGTTAGGGAGAGTAGCAGTACGGTACACTTGAGTTCAGTTCAGTACACTTTTTTTCTGTTTCCACTGTGAAAAGTTGTGGATGGTACCAATAGAAGCGTTCCGTACCGTCCCCATGTTTGGTCCCCCCTCTGTTGGGGTACCTAGCACACAGATCTGGTACTAAAAGGTGGAGCTGTGAACACTGCAGTCTGATTGGTCAGTAGAGGACGGTCACTCTGCTCAGGGCTGAGTTGTGTCTGGTTTTCTAACCACCGTGGACAGTTTTACATATATTAGTAAACTATAATTATAAAATGAAAGGATGTTTTGCTGCCTCTCACAGCAGCTGGAATCTGATATAAGATAACTCAATCCACTGGGCCGACTGCCAGCAACTTTTAAGGTGGAACGTTTACTTGTAATGTTACTCAATGCATGAGTTGATGACGTGAATCCATCAGCACACCTTAAATTTCACTGTGACAACTTTGACTATTACTTTAGTTTTAATTGTCTCTCATGGATGACACAGAGTTTTAGCAATGAGTGGATCCGAGCAATATATATATTAATTTTGACTGGATTGTGTGAACTGCAGATATGCTAATCCTCACAAGGAGGAAAAAAGCATCGAGCTTGCCTGAGAAGGACTAAATGCACAAAGCTGCTATTTTTAAATATCCCATGGAGAGAGACTCTCACTGCAGCCTGTTTTATTCTGTTCTGAAAATGTCGGTGTGCAGCCTCGTTCTGTGGACGATAAACCAGGTGCAGACTGATAAAGGAGGAAATACAGTGAGTGCTGGACGGAGCAGTGAGTGACAACAACCCTGCCCACATGAAAGAGTACTGTTTGTGGTGGAAACGCTAGGGTCTAGGTATCATGTCTGAAGGGTTACTTTTGGTTTCAAAGGTACCATATCAAAAGTGTTTGGTGGAAACGGGACTTTAAAATAACTCCATGATGTTTGCTTTTACACGGAATGAGAACAGCCTGCAGAAGGTGCTCAGTGACATGGTGTTACTGCACCTGTGTGGACTCCTGGGTCAGTAACACCGGGGTCTGTCTGTGGGAAACTGTGAGGTGCCTTTTTCCAAATCCTCATTTTGACAGGCGTCTTTCTGCGAAGGAATCAATATGTGGAACATCTTTGCCACAGAACATAAAATAGATCATGACTCAGATCATTTTAAGAAACGATTTATTCACAAAACTAATTGCTGAGATCCAGGAACACGGTGACATTGCCTGCAACTAAGTCAAAGACTGTAATGATGTTTACAAAGGAGTTTGGATGCTAATCTGACTTCCCTTGTTTTCTGGTCATAACACAACCTGTGATTAAACCTGAGTGATCGTTTGACAGCTCATGCTTCTTGCCCCATCTGACTTCTTTTCAGAAATGTTGCCAGCTTCCAAAATCTCAGCAATTTATTAGTAAATACAATCATATGATTATACATGGGGATCCTGAGTTGAGAATTTCCTCCACCATGGAAATTATTTTCAATTCAGTTTGTTTGTTTGTCAACAGTTTTACAGGAAAAACTCCTGACCTGATCATGAAACTTGGTGGAAGGGTATAGCAAGGAAAAATAATTAAATTTTAGAGTGCTTACAAATTGCACAAATTATTTTTCAATTTTATTTATATTTTGATATAGGGTATTTGGCCTTGGCGGAGGTCTGTGCTCCCTGAGTGCCCCTTTAATTTCCAATGGGAATGCTGGCTAAAAAATAAGAAAACCTAGAATTATCCTTAAAGTTGCAAAGTCAATCTTTATTAGCAGAAAAACGGAAAAAAGAAAGTTTAGCATTAGAAAGAGAATGACTAGTTTGACCTGTTTGCTGTGGAGAACAAAGAGAGTCACAGAGCGAGCAGAGTTAAAGAGTAATGAGACATTAAACAGAATCCACACAGAAACGTTGGTTGCACAAATTCAAAATGATAATATCACAGCACTGATCATTCTTGTTTTGAGTCTGATAAAAGTACACGCGCACAGTTTGTTGAGGCTCTGCTTATTAGCCGTGCCATGGCAATGAACTTTGGTCCGACAAACGCACAAAGCCCACAGTGAAATTTCCCTCTTAGATAAAACATAACGTTGATGCTTCATATCAAGACAGATAGAGAGAAAGAAAAGACTTTTTGTGTGTTAAGGCTGTTTGCTGGAGGGAAACCCCCGCTGCGATATCAAATGATAAAACACCGTCTGAAAAAAAAAGAAGAAAAACATTTGGGAAAGTAAGTTCTCTTTGGCAGGCAGTGGGTTCATACTGAATGACAAGACTTGACAGATGGACAGAAAGACAGATACGTAGGAGCCAGAAATCCTCCTGAATATCACTATTTCACTGTTAACACCTTCATACTAAAGCAGGCTCCACATAACACCTGGGTGCTAAAGAGCAAACAGGACATCATGGAGCCTCTCTGATAGACCCGTCTGTTTGTAACAGCCGACGATGCTGTGGTAAATATAAATTACAAATTAAGACAGATCATTCGGATTAAGTAAGCTCCATGTTTTTCCAAAGAGAAAGCATTTTTCACACTTTGAATTTAGGTGGAAAAACTCAAAATGGCGTGAACACGTTTGTAGCTTTGATCACTTTTATCACATGGGACCGCCGGCCCCGACGGCAGTGGCCATGGATCACTGCAGCCATGGAGACAGACAGACAGGGAGACATCACTGCCACCAGTGTTTGCTCTTTCGTGTCCTACATAAACACACACACACACACACACACACACACACACACACACACACACACACACACACACACACACACACAGAGTCCTATCTCTGCTATCAGTGCTGGCCCTGCAGCGAGCGTCCCCTCAGTGCGGGACACAGAGCTGAAAGGTCACAGTGTGTTGCTGCTGTCGCCAGTGAAATGTCACCAGGCCACTCCTGCTCTGTCCAGCCTGTCTGTCTCTCACGTTCAGTCTCTCTGAACAATAAGCTACAGTCTCTGTCCTGAGGTGAATGAAAACATCAAACATCCTACACACAGAGGTGAACCCATCTCGGACAATGCTGCTGTTTATGCTGTGTCATACTTCGCATCATGTGAGGCAATTTGAAATTGGCGTGACTCAGCAAACAGGGACCGGAGCAAATAAAAAGCACTGTAACTGAGCTCTTTTATTATCAAGCTTTGTTTACTGAAGTCGGCGCCTGAATGTTACACAAAAAGCTCTCTTGTTTGAGTCTCTTTTTTTCTGTCTTTGCAGCAAACAATACGCATTTTTGGGGTGAAGGAGAATGAAAACAGGGAATGAATGGGGGGCCTGTGGAGAGTTGTGTCAGAATGTGCTGATGATAAGCTTGGCATGGCTCATATTGAACACATTGAGACAGAGCGCGGCTATCTGCTCCGCACATTTGGAGTCGTCTGTGGGAAAGAGACAGGCCTCAGTGTGGGAAAGGGCCTTCTTTTGATACGGAGCTGAACATCAGCATTCTGCTATCATCTGCGATGGAAAAGTTCAGCCTAGTTTAAAGAGGGCAGATGCAGAAAGAAGCTTTTTGTCCATTGCTCTGACCCCATGTCATCCCCATGGGCTCAGCTAATGAGCGGAGCCTTTGAGGACGCCTGATAAATTGTGCAGATAAGTGGTTTGATACAAATCTACAGCCTCCAAATCTGGCTCTATTAGATTGTAAAATGAAATTGATAAATGTGAGTAATGTTGCCGCTCATGAAATCAAGCCTCCCTCTGTCTGTCTCTCCCCTCTCTCCCCTCCCGTCTGTCTGTCTCTAGTCCCCTTGGCTCCAGGCCTGAGTCACATGGTTGACTGATCAAGTCGGGGTGTTGAGGCGAGCTCAGTGGGTGAAGCGCAGGAGCTCCGACGGGTTGCTGCTGGGCCTGAAATCAGTCTAAGTAGGCCGGGCCGTACACAAACACACCTCCCCTCCCCTCTCTCTGTCCTTCCACCTCCATCCTGGCTCGACTCGGCCATTGGGTTCACCGTGTCCACAGACTCACCTCTCCACTCTGACACCAACATGGGTGGATGGATGAAGAAGAGGATGGATTAATAGAAATCACAAACAGAGCTTTGACTCAGTTACTTTATTGGATAAAAACCTGCAACACGTTTTCATCCTAACTCGTCACATGTCAGCATCCTGGGACTTTCGCATCCACATATGACAGGCTAGACATCCTCCTGTGTCTGTTGTTGTTGACATCGTATGCCATGTTAATTTATGCTTGTTACATGCATTGTCTTTTCAAATAAACGCTTCCATATTCTCGTTAGATGATTACAGTGTTTTTCTAAATAACCTTACAATGTCAGTAAAACACATCCTATTTATTTATCTTTTATTTCCATTGTGCAACAAAAGCACGTTGTTAGGTTTAGAAGAAAACATCATGGTTTGGCTCAACATTCACTCAGGAAGCAAACAGCGGCCTCCCAGGTGAAAGTCCAGGGTTTGTTTGACCCATCCACCTGCGCTATAGGGACCGTCAAGCTCCTTATGTTATGTTGTTACCAGCTGTATTTATTACAAATTGGCACTGGCCAGTGTGTTTGATAACTCTGTGAAAGGTGTGCGTTGGTATCGTCTGTGGACATCCACTGACATAGTGCTGGTATTTGATGACTTTGCATTGGGGCCCCTGTGTTAACAATTGCCGCCGCCTGCTGCCTATTATACTGCCAGTGAAAGGTGCCTTTGTGCGTCAGTATCTAGCACCCAGATCACTGACAAAGCAGTGGTAATCGACACGTTTGGACTAAGAACGGGCTGAAATGTCTTTGGTCCTGACATCACATCTGCTCCTGTAACTCAAGGGTTTACCCTCCGAGTTTTGCTATTATTACAGACATGTGTGAACTAGCCCCGCCCCTCAACTCGCTGGCTTAATGCTAAGCATGATCGAGCCAGGCTAACTAGCTTCTCTCCACAAAAGGAATCTATTTAGTATAGCTAGCTAGCTTCCACTTTCCGAGTGAAATACCATCTCAACAACAGGATGGGTCAGACTAAATGATGAATGTTGTGAAGGGTCCTGACATCTTCAACTGTCTACAGGACTTTGACATCAGGCCCCAAGGAAGTACACTGGACTTTGACGTCAATTTGACATAGTGGTCAAACAACTACAACATCCAGGTCCGTCATGCCATTTGGCCCCAAAATGCTTTTCTACAGACTTACATTGGGAAACAGGCGTGATGGATATGGAGACATTTTCTTGAGTGTCAGAACCCATGTGATGAAAATGGCCGTGCTTAGCAATCGATGGCGCTGCTTGGATCGGTGTATGGGTGGGAATTTGCTGGCTCCAAATGACATCACTAGCACAAGATGACAGCGGCCTTATTCGGGATTAATAAATTATAATTATAATTTCTGTAGGGTTAGGGGTAAGTGGAGACATGTCATCCATCTTTATATACAGTCTATGTCCCAGAGCCATCTGCGTGTCTATTCTATGCCAATTGGAGCTGGAGCCGCTAAATACTTGTAGCCTCTGCAGGGTCACTTGTCCCGGGATGAATGCCGATTGTAACCTTTCCCACGAAAGACAAAAGCCAGATGTTAGTGGGCATTAGTGTTTTTTTTTACATCCAGGGGCAAAGGGCTTTTACAGTAAAGCAGTCAGGGATCTGAGAGAAGCATCAAGTGCAACACTTTACAATCACTTCTGGATAATCTGACACTTTCTAATTTTAACAACAGGAGTCCATCACTGGGAATCAGCACACTTTGAAAACACCTGCTGGAGATTTTTTTTTCTTCAGCTGGGAAGGAAGAGAGGAGGAGTGGAAGAAGGAAATAGAGGCTAAAGGGGGGAAAGGGTGAATTCTCAGGCTGCCCCTTACCCATCCACCCCCACCCCAATCCAGGCTCATTAACTCAATTCATAATCGTCCCTTTTGCCCCCCCCCTCCCTCCTCCTCCTCTTGCCCCTACTGGCTAGGTAGGTAGGTGGGGGGAGGTAGCTGAGCTCATTAGGCCAAGGACCGTCGCTCACTTCACTCTTAAAATAACCGCTGCTGCAAATTAGAAACCTCATGGCTGCGAGCATGTTCAAGTTTCCACAGTTTGGTGTTGACAAAATAGCTCAGTGGCTGATGGACAACTTTCTCTCCTCTGCCTCTTTCTTGTCTTTCGTTTGACGTCTTTCATTTTCCTTTGCTTCCTCCCTTTTTCCCCTCGTCCCCGTCCAGGCAGCTTGAAGCAGAACCACTAAATGGGGATAATTGGGGGGGAAAGTGGCCGGCCCTTGTCTGACCAATCTTCTCACACAACAATCAGCAGATTGTTCCTGGGACCCGGTGACACAACAACCTCCTAGTGTAGATTTGGGCTTTAATTAGCAAGCAGCTACCGACATGCATGTCAGATGCAGTTATATGTAGCGAATCGATTGAAAATTCCCTCCCCTGCTTGTTTTCTCAACAACCCAGCCCTTTCATTCCTCTGACCCGTCTTTCTGGATTGTTTTGAGCTGCAGCGGGTGTTCTCTCGGAGCGCTGGATCGATGCTGCGGGGAGGTTTGTTTGCTGTCTCTGGAGATGAGACGGATGGTCAGTTGGAGGGGCCCGTTTTCTGTGTGCCTGACTGGACACTGGTTAACCATCTAATGAGGGCAGAGGGAACGTGTCCACAGAGCCGGAGCAGCAGGACCTCTCCCTGTCTGTTTCTCCCTCCTCACATACCGCCTTCTCTCTCTCTGTCTCACACACACACACATGCACACACACACATGCACGCACACACACATGCAAGAGGATGAACTTTTTTTGACACTTGCTTCGTGTATACTCAAACATACACAGCGACAGGGAATGTTTGTCTTCCTTTTAAATTCTTAATCCTCTGCTTCTTCTGTTTACTTACGTGTGCATAATCTTCTGCATGATCTCTGATTACACACACACACACACACATGCAAACGCACACACAGCCTGAAGGGTTCACAGAGTACTCACAGTTGCTGGTTACTGTGTTTGTTTGCTTTACAGGCAACATGCAGCATGGTGGACCAGATAAGAAGTCATCCTTTCTCTACTTACTTTTTGTGTGGACTTCACAAGAATTGAAGTTGAGCGACTCACTCTGCCTCCGTTTATGAGACGTGAAATGGAAATGGCGAGCATTCGAATTACACTTTCGCCTGCTCTCCCTTGAACTGTACTTTAATACAGCTGATCTCATGATTTAGATGTTGTCGTTCGCACAGTTTTCTTTTTCTGTGGTCAAAAACCAACAACTATAAGGATACATTAGTGACTAAGCTGTGTGATCAGATATATAGACGTTTGAGGGAGCTCTCTGTGATATTCAAAGCATATCTATGATTCAGTGGTTGTTTCAAGGCCACAGGAACAGCGCTGGGCTTTGAAGCCAAGCCATGGAATTACGACTTGCGGGTCGGTCACATCACAAGATTTGATCCAAAAAAGACTGATATTTTGGCTTCATTTCTGCAGGGTGGGGGTAAGTGGAGACACATTGTCCATCTTTACATACAGTCTGTGGTCCACCAGGGTGTCATGTTTCCATCACTGCTCCATCACTGGAGCTGAAAAATGTCGATAAATACTCTAAATGAGTCGTAAGATTAAATAATTTTTATCCCCATTTAAGTTAGCAGAGGGCTAGACTGGACTTTAGCCATTGGCTTGCTATTGTTGCTATTGTGCCTGCTCTATGGGCCCAACAATGTGGAAGAGCTGGGTAATTTTATACCTGGGATGTTGGACGTTTTTGACTACATATGCCCCTTACACAGGGATAAACAGGAGCCCACCTCCAAAGCTGTATCCAGTTGTCTTTATATATACATTTTACATGTGGTTTGTCTGCATGGCTCTTAACGTGGAGGTTGCTGAGCCAATGGCTAGCAGCTAGCGGTGCTAAAGGCATAAACAGTGCTAACAATGGCAACAGTGTTGACAGAGTTAGCGGTGTTAACTGAGGGAGAAGTGGAGGATAGGCACTACGCTTCCACAATGACTAAGTCCAAAAATCAGTCCAAAAAGCTTTTATTTACTTCTATTTCACAGATAAGGAAAAAATAAAAAATAAATTGTGAAGAAAATAAGGCCTCCACAAAACAGCATGTTAAGTCTTGTGTGTGATTTATCCTGGCTTCATGTGAGAGGAGGAAATCTCAGCTAGCTGCTAGGCTAATTTATACAATGTAAAATGCCATAAGCTTGTGCTAATAACGTTAGCATGTTGTATTTGTGGGGAAAATGTGTCCAGATAAAGACAAGTGTTTGTCTGTGAATGCTGCGAGTTATAGTGAAGCTGTTTTGTGTACTTGTGTTTGAAATTGTCGCTGTTAAGCCATGTTTAATGTGTGTTTAATGTGTGTTTAATGTGTGTTAGGAATCCATTCAACCTTACAGCACTCCACACCGCTGACTAGTGTTTTGGAGGTGTAACTGCAGAGTGACACAGACACTCCACAGCACAAGTTTATGCTCACAACGGCCACATGCGTAGGCTACGGCGTAGGGTCTGCATAGAGCTGATGAACAAGTATATCCACCTTTACATGCACGTGCAGCTGGATCATCTACCACCACATGAAACAGAGAAGTTTGGATGGTTTGGCTTGGATTACACTCACAGAGTGAGCGTGACTTCATTCTTTGCTCCCGGCACCATTACTCCACTATATCTTAACATAGCAAACAGTAGTTTGCAGCTATATTAATGCTCTGAATATCATGTTAAACTCCTTTAAGATGAGTTAGAGACACTCTGACAGGTAAAGGTAGGCACCAGTGTTTTTTATACCATCCAAGTCAAAGTGTCTGCTGTGAAATGCCAGGGCATTAAATAAAGATTTGTGTTCATTATGTGATATTTTACGAGACTTCTGACCTTATTAAATCAGTGTGACTGACACATGCATGCTTTAATGAATGGTGTCATAACCTGGAACAGGAGACGGGCTTGTAAACACCAGGTTGGGATGTGTGAGCGTCAGTTGCATCAGAGGTGTAAATGTGGATGAGTGCGAATAATTTAGTGTAGGGTGTTGTCGGTGACAATTTGAAGCCTGGAGAAATGTTAAGTAGTGAGCCATGTAATTTTTGTTGAGGGATAAGCTGCCAGCACAATGCAGCAGTTTCACCGATAAAGACACCAGCAGCCACCCTCACTGCGTGCTGTTATTCTGTTGCTGGTGCCACTATTTATGCTTTCTATTTTAGTCACTTTTAGGAGAAATAGAGGCCCATTCTAACAAAGCCATAGGCATAAATAGTGGCTGTGTTGTGCTTACCTAATGAGTGACATGGAAACATTCACATCCTTTACACAAAACATTCAAACAGACTGGATATGCCAAGAAAGGTCACACAAGGCCATAACCTGGGAGTCATCACTTCATGAGAATTAGAAGACGTCTTTTATCATCATATGTCACAGAGATACAGAGCAGACATGGATGGCTGCTAGATAGCCATCGCTGGGTGTAAGTGATACTCCTGAGCGGAGAGTAGGTCGTCCTCATGGCCTGTAAGTGATGACAAACAAGATGTCTGATGGTCTTGGGCTGAGACCCCACTCAGGAGTATTTTATACACTTTAAAGGGAAACTATGGAAATAATTGGCCTCCAAGTAAGAGCCGAGGGCCACCGTGTGTGTTTTGGCTCTGTCCTCTGTGCTTATGGTTGAGTAAATGAAATTAGTAATGTGTGTTGCAGGTGATATGAGGTCAGCGTTGTGTTTGTGTATTTTTAAATGTGTGTGTGTGTGTGTGTGTGTTTGTTTTGAGTTTTGAGTAGTGAGTAGGGGAAGCCAAAATATCAAAGGGCTAAATGTCGAGCATTGGCGGTGCAGGAAGTCTAACGTGGAAATCAAACATCCCATTAAGTTGTCAGAGGCAGCCAAGTGCAATAACACAGCAGCTGGGCCTTGTCCGTACACAGACGGGCAGACAGACAGGCAGACACAGAGACAGGCAGACAGACACAGGGCGTACAAACACAGCCCTGCTAATAAGGCTGGCGGTGCAGCAGTCCAGACCCTTCTACTGTCACCGTCCGAGATAACTAATTAAACCAGGCTAGTTTTCAGGAAATCCTGTTTTATAAAAGACGTTTAAATTAGTCTGACCCAAGTAACCATGAAAACGGATCCCTCCATACGAACCTGGTCAGGTTACAGTGTTTTCTCCAGAGCTCCTCCCTAAAGGTTCCATTTTACTGCTGCACTGTGAACAGCACATCATATTTTTATGCCTACGCACGCGGATGGTTGCAACTGGAAGCATTATGTCTCTGTGTTGTCCATCTACCCGTCCCAATCTTGTGATTGCGATGTCTCAAGAACACCTTGAGGGAGAGTATTCAAATTTGGCACAAATGTTCACTTGGAAATTTTTGGTCGTTGTAACCTTGTGTCTATCTCATCCTCTTGAGTCATCCTCTCAAGAAGGCCTTCAGGGTATTCCTTTAATTTGGCGCAAACATCCACATAGACTTAAGGATGTACTGATTAGAATTTAGTAGTCAAAGGTTAAGTCACTGTGACCTTGCGTCAATCTCATCCTCTTGACCGTGATATCTCAAGAAGGCCCCGGGGAATTTCCTCAAATTTGGCACAAACGTCACTGTGACCTCACAAATTACTTTTTTGGCCATAAATGAAGAAGTCCTTTGTTACATATGACAGAATTTTACACAAATATCTAGTAGGAGAAAATGATGAAGTGACGATTATTCAACATCTCAGGAACAGAAGTTGGGACCTTTGGTCAGATACTGAATTGGGGACACTACTCTTGGGTGTCCATCTTGAAACTGTGCTGCTTGTATAGATCTTCTGTGCTGCTGGGTCAAAGATGTGTATGCAGTATCAAATTTATTCGAATATGTAGCGTCTTTGAAGCAACATTTAAAGCACTGTCAACTGTCATGGCTACATATGCGTTTGGACAGACATGGATGTAAACTGTAACTGCCACTTGACTGGTTTGCAGAGCCATACAACCACAAGGCGGTAATTCTAGTTTACATATTGACATGGGCTGCACTAATAGTATGCTTAAAAACTCATATTTTTCAGTTTTAAGTTTCTTTTCTTAAAGCGGGTTTGACTTGGCTCTGAGTTTGGAACTGTTTCATCCTGATTCAGTTTGGCTCATTCAAGACAGGCTTTGCCCTGCGTCTCTGAGCCACTCCTCTGGAAACCTCCTCAACTGCAAAGTGACCCTCGTGTTTCAGATCAGTCAGTGGAGATTTTCCTGAACACCTATCAGGCTGATACTTCATTTATTCATTTAAATTTTATTTTAAAGGTTCTGTATGCATCATTCAGAGCATTAATACAGCAGCAAACTGCTATTCGCTATGTAAAGATATAGTCGAGTAATGGTGTCCTGGGCCGAGAAAGTCATGCTACCTGTGTGTGTGTTGTAATCTGAGTTTCTCTGCTGTTGTTGTCAGCTGATCCAGCCACAATTAGATGTTACTGCATGAGTGTATCCCACTGGCTAGCTAATTGCGGCAAGTGTAGCGGCAACCCTCCGATTACCCCTTGCTCTATCAGCAGTGTTGCCATTGCTAAGTTTATGGAGTTAGTACCATTAGCTGCTAGCCACTAGCTCAGCCGCCTCCATGTTGAGAACCGTGTGCAGACAGCTCATACACTCTGAATTTTGCAAAGAGCCCCTTTAAAGGAACTTAATATAAAAGTGTCACTTCTACAAATGTCTAAACTCAGTCATTTTTTGAGCGGCATTCATGCAAGTGAACACAAACTTGGCTTTTCTGGTAATGAGAATTTGTCTTTATTTGATGGCAGTAAACTGGTGATAATGGGCGGTCTACACTGAAATCCATTAAATCCGCTGATAAAAACAAAACAAAATCTGTTCTGACCTCCTCCCCTCTTCATACCTGACACCTCTGGGGCTTCGGTCGCTTCCCTCCAGGGGGGCTGATGGGAGTCAAGCCCGGTGGACGGACAGGGTGAGCCAGAACACTTGCGGGGTCAATTTTGCATGTGACCGTTGTTTCGTATTTAATGAGAACCGCTGTCACTTCGACTCAGGGCAGTCAGCGGAGAGAGAGAGGAGAGGAGAGGAGGAGAAGGAAGGAAGGAGAATAAAGAGGGGAGGAAGTGTTTGAATGGAAAAACAGAGTTTGTTAAAAGAGAACATTAAGTTTACAGCTTTTCCTTTAGGACACCAAACAATATATAAAAAATGTCCCCTCAACTTAAAACAAACACCAAATTGACATAACGCCTATAATCCCACCCCTCCCACTGTGCACCTCTCTCTGTCACCTCCCACCCACATTCCCCTGATCCTCCAAACCCCCCCCGCCCCCTTCCCGTAGGCTTGGCCCACGCTGGACCCTCATTAGGTCATGTGTACTCAATCCTGTTGTTCCTGCGTCCCTTAATTTCCACTGTTATGGGGACAAAGGGAGGCACAAAGCGCATCGCAGCCCCGGGTCCTTGCACTCGACCTCATTCGCTCATTACTGTCGCCATAGAAACTCGCTCCCCTCATCACCTCCAGGCGACCCCTCCCACAGTGTGTAGATGAATGGAATTTTTATAGCAGTTTAGAAGTGATGGGAGCGATAGGTAGGTGTGTGTGTGTGTGTGTGTGTGTGTCAGTGTGTGTGGGCTGAATCCTCTGATAACAGGAACTACTGTGTGACTTGGTGATTACTCTACTGTTTGTGGCCAGCAGCCGACCCTGTGTATCTGTGTGTATCTGTGCGTGTGTGTGTGTGAGCAGGAGCGTGTGATATTAAGTGTGACGTTCCAAGACCTTTTCCTCTCTGAACTCTTGGGAACAGGTCATTTCTGGCGGACGCAGAAATGCGAGGGTGTGGAATCAGGTTTCTTGACTCTGGAACAGCTCCAGACGGCAATACTGGAGAAAAAAAATCTTTATGATCTTTATGAAGGCAGAAAAAGCCCCACTCAGTGGATCAGCAAGTACAGCCAGTCTATTATTTTTGATTAATCTGGCCACTGGTATTCGCCATGTCAAAGACTCGTGATGAGTGTGTATGTTTTACATATTAAGCGCAGGGTTTGCCAAAGGTTCCTTCTTTGTAGCGTCTGGGAGAGTTGTTTTTTTTCTCAGGCGTCACTGTGGTCGAGGTTTCTGAACGGGGAACTATGCAGTCATAAAGCTGTGTCTCCTGAAAGCTGTAATTTCTCTTTTTGTCCCACTCTGGATCCCTGCAGGAGGATTTTATGGCTTCATTTGCAACATGTTTGAAGATTAAAAACAGTGAAAACATGCAAGAAGGAGGTGGATCTGCTGTGAAGAGTCCAGGTTTCCCAAGAAATTCATCACTAACATCATTCAGTTGACGTTACACACCCTCGACTGTAAGCTGTCTATAGCCACATGTACTGTATGCACACACAACACACATACACACACAGAAGAAAGGGCTCCCTCTGCTGAGCTCAAAGTCCATAACTCCCTCCAGCCCCCTCTCCTCTCCTCTCCTCTCCTCTCCTCTCCTCTCCTCTCCTCTCCTCTCCTCTCCTCTCCTCTCCTCTCCTCTCCTCTGCCATCTCATCAACACTCACCTGAAGTCACTGCCTGTGTTAAGCTCCTTTTCTTGCGCTGTCGCCTCCATTCATCATCAGTGATTAGGTCACTTCCACTGCTTTGTTCTTCTTGAGGCATTCACAAGCAGCGAGATTGACCAAATGTGCATCCCTTTAAACTCTAAATATCAGAATAAAGATCACCTAAAATATTACTGTAAGGTTTTTATTTTAATCAGCGAAAATGTTGGGAAATGTTTCATCTGTATCTGGCACTGCATCCCACTCAAATATGAACCACTCATCCCTTAATTATCATGACCAAACTTTAACTGAATTTCACTGGAACTTGTTAATTCAGCTATGAAGAGACGGTCAGGGCTGTCACCAGCATTTTAGAGATACTGAGGTCATGTGACCCAAAGCAGCCCCCTTTAAAAACTTAACTACACACCAAAAAGTTGTCTACACTCTAAATATATTATGTTTTTCTTACAATTAATGATTGTAAACAAAAATATTGAATGTCGTCCCTTTAGTTAAAGGTCCAGTGTGTGGCTTTGGGGATGTTCAGTGCTTAGGGGGCAGATTACATGTAGGAGAACTACGGTGGCTATCTAGAGCTTGATTGTAGTTTGTCCATTCTGGGCTACTGTAGAGGCTGAAAGACTCTGTGGAAGAGGATTTGCTTAACATGTAGATATAATCAACTCATTCTAATGTAACGGAGACACAACGAGTCTTAGTTTCAGGTAACTATAAACTAATGAAAGCATAATTATGAATATTTCTGCCCCTAATTCCTTCACACTTGACCTTTAACTGTGGCTCCTCAGACACAAAACCCAAAACTGCCCGTATCGACAAGACTTGGGAATGGGAATGTAAGCTCCCCCGAAGCTGTGAAACTCAAAATGTACCTTAAATTTTCACTTTGCAATGAGAAGGAGGTCCAATATATTGTGTAAGACAGGATATAGAAAAGAGATTTGGATTCTTACCTATTGTCAAGAGTTAGATTTTGATTTAGTAAATTCATTAGCGCTTCAACAGGAAAATAAAAGAGGAATCCTACATTTTTTCCTGAGTGATAACCTCGGGTCAGGCTTACCTGGAGCATGGAGGATAAAGGTGGGATTAAGGCAGAGCTCAGGTTCCTTCTTTCAGACATCTTATGCAATGAGAGCACCGTTCCTCCGGGCTAACTGTTTTACTCCAGGCTAGTATATGTTTTTCACTTTGATAGTATGCAGTGTGCTCATCCAGACAGTACTTACATCACAGAACATACATGAAAACACAATATAGAGACTGTCATCACATGTGCTACATATTCTACCATATTCTACAATAGACATAACCTTTGACATAATCCTGCTTGGAGGTATCAGAAAATGTTATTTGTCTTTAAGTTTTAACTTGATGTCTCAGCAGCTGTCCAAGCTCTTTTCTCTGAAGCCTACCGGGCCATTTCCTCGCCCCTGGCATTTTGCCCAGACCAGCCCACGATGATCAATTACACAAATATAAAGTCATATACATATGTACTGTGTATATTATATGATACAGGGGCGTAGGGTGCTTTCAGCTTTTGGGGTGACACATTTTAAGGGCTCTTCTTTGAGCATCAAACATTTCATTTTCTGCATTCAGGTGAATTTTTATGCCCACCAACTTGTGCCTTTTCAGCATCAATTAATGGTGGAATTACGACAGACACATACACACATGTACATGTTTATACAGTATATATCTTGGTTGTAAGATTTTGTTGTTCTCTTGCCAAGTGTCAATTAAGAAAGTAAACCAATGTTTCCTATGTGGGTCCCATGTAGGTAGCAAATGGGCTGAAAAATGGGCCCAAAATGGGGTTGTCCACAGGTTCCATATTGGCCCCATGCCATTTGTCCACATCAGTGGGTGTTTCAAGTGGGCCCTGGATAAGATGCCCATTTTAGATCCATACCCACTTGGTACCCAGGTATCATTAGCATGACACACAGTTCTGACACACAGCTAATACGCTACGATACCTTCCTCCATTTTGGACTCTCTGGCTCGACGCTCCCTCAAAGCACAGCACTGTCAGGACAGCTTGTGTTATAGTGCAACTTTGTGTTTCAAAGTTCACCAGAGTTGAACTCGCTCACAAATTTATCTGATTTACTTCGCCCTTGCGAGCAAATCCACTGATCGAGGCGATTCTATTGGAGTTAATTGATTTCACCATGAAATTCTGCCATTTTCAACGCTGGTGTGTCCACGCTGTTAGAGTGAGAGTGTAACTGTAGAGTAAGTGGGGCAGACCGTACAGTAAATGAGTGTATGCGTGCAGCAGGGAGAGCAGGCCGGGCAGGCTGGGTATCAGCTCATCACGCAGTGAGGTTGGTCTGCCTGCTGTCTGCTGCGATAGAGACGAGCGGCCTGTACAGACTCGCCCTGCAGTCCCCAGGTGAGCCGGCGGCCCTCAGCTATACTCGTTATTATCTCCCAGAGGAATGCCACCCAAGTCAGATGGAGAAACTGCAATTTGAAGAAGAATGCAGGAAAACATGTAAATAAGTGTAGCGTGTTGTACGAAAACAGGAAAACATGAGGGGTGTCCAAGTGCATCCTTTATTGGAGCCTGTCTGACATCATCAGGTTAAAACGTCGCTGCCAGTGTCAGTAACATATCTAAACAAAAGAACTATTCTCAATAAAGACACAAAACAGGTAGACTGGCCGCCGAAAAAAATAAATAACCTGCACAAGGATGAGGAAAGAAGTTGTACAGTGTTTCAGAGAAAGAGATCTGCTCCTCTGTTCCTCATCATGACACAGCAGAATAGGAGAAGAAGAGAGGTGGGGGCACAGATTCAGTGAAAGTAAATGAAAAGAGTAAAAGAGATCAATGTAATTTGGATGTGATGTATTTTTAATGAGGCTCCAGTCATGGAGGGGTTAGAGAGCAGGCTGAGCTGAAGAGCAGCGAATGGGGGGAGCAGAGACATAGCAGTCGGGCCGCTATTGATCAAAGGCTGGTGGAGGTAGGCTGGCACCAGGACTGGGCCAGGGTGACCTGCACTGCTGTACAGCACAGAGGCTCAGGCAGGGAAGCAAGTATGAGCCGGACTGAGGCTTCACATCATGCTACCTTCATGAGACCAGGTACATAGGACTGAAGCTTTGGCTGCTTTACAGCAGATATTTTGACCCTGTTTACTTTTGTTTTTAAAATGAATCTTGGGTGATCAGATCACAAATGGACAGCGCTAAATACAAGTATAAACAACCACCGAGACGCGCTGTGATCTGATCACTCAAACCACCATTTTCATTCATTCATTTTCCATAACTGCTTATCCTGTTGACGGTCGTGAGGGGGTGGAGCCTATCCCAGCTGACACTGGGTGAGAGGCGGGGTTCACCCTGGACAGGTCACCAGACTATCACAGGGCTGACACATAGAGACAGACAACCATTCACACTCACATTCACACCTACGGACAATTTAGAGTCACCAATTAACCTGCATGTCTTTGGACTGTGGGAGGAAGCTGGAGCACCCTGGAGGAAACCCACGCTGACACGGGGAGAACATGCAAACTCCACACAGAAGAGCTCCCCCACCCCAAGTGACTTATCTTGATCGTTACAACATGCTAACGTTATTAGGATTAATGAAGCCAGGATAAATCACACAAGATTTAAAATGATATTTTGCGGGGGCTTCATTGACTTCACAATTTATTGTCTCTTATCTGTGAAATAAAAGTTAATAAACGCCTAATTTTCAACAAGAGAAATGTTTTTTTAGTTTACAAAGATAAACAGGAGGTCTGCGCTGCAACGAGGTGTAGTTACATGTCTGGTGAGGTGCACATCCGACTACAGCGTAGCCTAAGGTGTTGTAGGTACAGCATCAATTCAATGCAGAGTTATAAGTCCTCTTTTTGACTTTTTTTTACCTTAAAAATGACCCATGTTAGTGTTTCCTAAACTGATGTCACTATTGACAGTAGAGTTTTATACAGTGCACATAACTTGCAAAACTGAGTCATGTTTTCCTTATCTGCTACTGCAACAGTTAAGGTCTAATTGGGCTTAACCCCTGAACTACATTTTTACTTTTAAGAAAGACAGATGAAAGAGGCCCTCAGCAGCTCAAACAGGTTTCTGGGGCCTGAGTTAAAAGCCAAAAACCGTGATGACTGAGATAATGTGAGCCAAAGTGATGAAGTGTCTCTCCAGGTGCGATCAAGACTTTCATCAAGGCTCCAGTGAAGACGTCTAACAGCGTATCAGCACAGTGACAACACTCAGGACAGTAGCAGTAAAGCGCCCCAGGGTGGATTCTTGGCTTCTGTGACTCCAGGGAGGGTGTCACATCCTCCTTCAATCATTAAAGAAGCAGGAAGACCCCCACCTATTACCGTTTAACCCCCCTGGCCCGTCTCTGTGCGTAGCCCCCAGCCAGAGGAGCTCCTCAGCCAACCAGCCCAGCCTTCCTCCCACCAGTGGAGACAGACCAGTGGCTCCACAGCGCCTGATAATCGATGTCTGCCCCTCAGCACCCCGAGGCCCAGGCCTGCCTCTTCAGCTCCTATAAAGAAGCCTGATACACACACACAAGCACAATCACAGACATAAAGTATGCATGCGTGTGTATGCGCACTTGAGTATGCATAGAAGAAGTACATTCAGACACACAATGGTCCCCTGACCCCAGTAAGAGGGGTGCATTAATGCTGCCCACTCCCTGCGTGTCTCCAGCCCTCCCTCCGCTGTGCAGACACAGACATTGACTGCTGGATCACAACCCCTTTACCTGAGTCAATAAAGTCCCTGCACAGAATTGATTTGGCAGGGGAAGAGAGTGGAAGTGGGGACAGAGGGGGGGGGCGAGGAACAGGACTCTGAAATCTATAGATGGATTTTTGACTCTCCGTGGCCGGCGTTGTCAGTCATCCTCTTTTGTGTGCTGAGAAACCGGAGGGAAAAACTGAGTCGACAGGAGACGGAGCAGACGGCGTTATCTATCGCAGACTGATTGTGCAGGACATCTGGCTTTTGTGCATTAAAAATACAGATTAAGAAAAAGAGAGTACAAACATTTACAGATTACCCTCCAATAGACAAACCCAGATACACACATTCCTTCTCTCTGCTGCTTATCTACTTTCAGATTCAACTTTTATTTTGACTAAATGTTATACTTTGCTGTAATTTAAATGACATCTGATCCAGAGCGCATTTTTTCTTTCCATAAACATTGCAACGGAAACTGGGCCCAATGAGAGCGATGAGTGAAGGGAACAAGGTAAGGGAAAGTTAGTCATCAGATGAAAACCACCTCCTCGCCCCTCACACATGGCCTCGACCTCTTTTACAGCTCTGAAAACATTGTTGGAGTATCCTGGGGAATAACTGAATGGTGGTCTGCACAGAAACCAAAACCAACATAACCCCTAAATTACTGCTGATTAATGCTTTGAGCACTTTGTCCCGTCGTTTCAGTGTTTCATGAAATTCGATAGCTTTTTCTTTTCTCCTTTTCTTTTATTGTAGAATTTGACCAAGACAAGTCAGATTTCAGCAAAGAAACAAAATCCTGTGATGGAAACGCTGACTGTGAATCCTGTGATTTTAGGTTTGGAATTCATGCTGAAAAGTGTATTTTCATCTTCTTCAACCATCTGTTGAAGAATTCTATGAAACAGCCAAAATCAACAATGTGTCACACAAAGCCGACAGTCGGACATCGGTCACTGTTGGGGTGCCGCAAGTGTCTGACGCCCTAGTTTTTGTGGTGTGTCCCGCACCGTTGGCCCAAATCGGCTGTTTTTTGGCTGATGCGCCTGTCGATGAATGAAATCATACTGATTGGCGGGTCAGTTTAGAGCACGAGAAGAGAATTGGATGTGAAAAAGCAAACAAATGACTAAAATCAAGAGGGCGTGAGACTGAAACAAACTTATGTGAGGTAAGATTATTTTTTAGTCATTGAGCTCTTCAGCAGAAACAGTTTGTAATTGTTTGTTTAACAGGTTCTATGGTAAATATAATTTGTTCGTTTAACGTCAGGTTGTGTTGTAAATGTGCTAACTGACCAACAAGCGTCGTGAATCCATCCTGTCAGTTTTGTGGTTCACCTTTTTAAATGACGAAGACAGGCTTCCACCGCCTGCTCATATGGAAAGTCAGTTCCTTCTCATGCAGGTGCAGAACATATATGCTAGTTGGCTGTTGGCTGTAGTCTTTGTGATGTGTAACGTAGTTAATGTAAAGTGAACCAAGGTTAGGTTTAGGAAAAGAAAGATGGTGAGGACATAACTTAAAATGACTGAACACGCAACTCCAGGGAGGGTCCCGGGCAAAATATGTGGCATATGTACACAAGGACACTACAAAAAATATATGTTTTACTGCTCAGAACATTTAACCAACTAGTTAAAACCCAGATAACAGTTTGAAGCTCTATATTACAAAGTGGCTTTGTCCACAACTTGTTGCTGCACCAGTTCACTCCCTAAAACTATTGGATGTTGCTTTACCGGACTAAAGCGACAGCAACTAACAGCTACAAGCTGATAGCAACCATATTACAGATTACATGTGAGCAAAAAATTGACATGCAGAATGTGAATTGACAAAAATTTTATTACCACCAATCGAGCTGATGTCAGCTTGGCAACTTCTGTGCCAAAATTTTTGCAGACTTCCCGAGCTGTTCTCATTTTTCTAGTTATTGTGACACCACATGAATGCAGTGTTACTTCAGTGATGTCACTGCAAGTAATATCTGCTACTCTTTAGAAGAGGAAAAGTAACTGATTTATGGACTAAATGTCATTACAATCTCTGTGAAAATCAAACAAGAATGTACAAAACAAAGCAGCTGGGACAAACTAAAAAACAAGCAGGCCACAACATTATCCAGGGCTGTGGATGAGGGCGTAACATTTCAATTTCTTGGCTAGCTTTTGTGCTTAAAGGCTATCGACTGGAATGAGTCCAGGCTGTCAACCGTCCACACTGTCCTCTAGATGTCCGTCTAGATGGGTGGGACTGAGTCAAAATAAAATACAGTGTGTCTTTGTGGTGATGAAGTGCAACAGTGTGGCTCATTGATGTGTTCAAGAAACATAGCAGATACGTTCCTTGTTGTTGTGGGTCTTTTCATGGAGTCTCTCCAGACGTAACTTTTTTACTTGTGTGTGAATAAAACAAACTATTACCACAGCACACCACCTGCTACCATTCACATCAAGGTCTTGTTTTATCAGCGTCAACATAATAGCTCAGTGTATGTCCACATGACCGGCTCTTTCCCTTAACTCCCAGCATGTAACCTATGAAATGACTTCATGAGTGGCGACAGCTTATCTCTCCCTGCGGATGGGATCAATAGACTGGCGCTCTCGTGTTCCTCGTTGACGTGAAACCTCGGAGACCTGCTATCATATGCACTGTAGTCCGCCTGCTTTGGGTAAACATGGGCCATCTCTCAAGTTCCCTTCTTCCCCTCCTCCTCCTCCTCCTCCTCCCTGCGACAGGGAGGTTCCTGGGATTAAGATGTGGCTGCTTCTTTGTATCTACCCTCACATGACTGTGTTATGCATAGAAATGTTGTCATGCAGTCTTCAGCTTGTGGAGTCAGGACAGAGGAGATGGGAGGACGTGGAGTCTCCACTATCAGTCCATCTCAGAGACGACCTATTGTGTAAACAGCAGGAACAACCTGTTGGCTGCAGGCGGCTCGTCCTCTTGTAGTAACAGAGACCAGCAGCTCGTATGGGTGTCAACTTGTTGTGGGACTTCGGTGATGATATCATTCTGATTCTCTGTAGGGAAACGTGTTTAGGATGATGTCAGTTTGCATGCTAGAGCCTCTGATAACAGTTCATGGAGGACAAGACCTGCTGTATTTTTAGTTGGTACAACCTCTCGTGTTGTTGATTCAACCACGATGCAATATTGACACAACTGAAATAGATTGGGACATACTGCAACAGATTTCGTTCACAACTGGGTGACAGTCTCAGCCAGTTCAGCCACTTTGTCTCTCACTAGGGACTGTAGGAAAATGACTGGGGTGGGGACGAGCTGAACTTTATGTTTTTGGGTTTTTTTGTAAAGAAAAGTCACTGTTGTTATTTTCTTTATGTATGCAGCTCCTTACATGTTTATTCTTCTGCAGAAGGACTTCAAGTTGGACTCACTGGTTCCTGTCTGCCATTTCAAAGCACTGTTGCAGGATATTTAATCACAATCATCTATAAGCCAATGTCAGGGTGTATTTTAGCTTTTAGCTTTTGCATTTTCATGGTTCACTTACAGCATATATTGATGTACTTTTTGGCTCTTCAAGAGATTTATTCTGGTTAAATAAATAAATAAAATAATACGATTGTATAGAGAAAAATGAGAGGTTGTCATCACACTGAAATTTTCAAGCTCCCAAACGTTTCAAGCTGTTCTCATCCTACATTTCCTTAAAAAATGGATTGTATGATATCTGACAATTATTCATTCATTAATTTTCCGTAACCGCTTATCCTGTTGGGGGTCGTGAGGGCCTGGAGCCTATCCCAGCTGACACTGGGTGAGAGGCAGGGTTCACCCTGGACAGGTCACCAGACTATCACAGGGCTGACACATAGAGACAGACAACCATTCACACTCACATTCACACCTACAGACAATTTAGAGTTACCAATTAACCTGCATGTCTTTGGACTGTGGGAGGAAGCTGGAGCACCCGGAGAGAACCCACACTGACACAGGGAGAACATGCAGACTCCACACAGAAGGGCTCCCCCACCCTGGGGTTTGAATCAGGAACCCTCTTGCTGTGAGACGACAATGCTAACCACTGCAATACTGTGCCACCATCTGATGATTTAGTACCCCACAAATTATGTAGTTAATGTAAAGTTGGTGTTTTGATTATGATAGTAAAGAGGGCATTGTCACCCTGGAAGAAACCCTCTCCATTGGTATGGAAATGTTTCGTCATAGGATAAAGGTGATCACTTGGAGGAACTTAGTACTGATTTGTAGGGACCCTTTCCTCTAAGGGGACAAGTGGACCCAAACCATGCCAGTAAAATGCCTCTGCCAGAGCATAATGCCGAGTTTGCACTGGACACGAAGCACGCCGATGTTCCATGAAGCACTGCCCACTTGCTGTCAGTGCCCATGTTGACTGACTGGGCTGTTCACACTGGACGCGGCGCAGCGCCATGTGTCCTGGCAAGTGAGGACCCTCAATGTTGACTACACGCTTCTTTGCTGTGGCCATGTCTGTAACCTAGTAGGAAACGTCTGCTGTTAGGTAACCATTCCATGAGCTTGTTTACCGTCTGATTATAAAAACACATCAGTTCTGCCCAGTTCCTCCTTGACGCATGTCTACAGACTTCATGATAGTCATTTCATTGTGAGGTGAAGGGAAAAAATGCAAAGTGATCTTGCTTGTTTAACCACTATAGAGTAACAGGCCACATGAAGTATTTTTTGAAAGTCAAGCCAGACCAAATTGACCATTTAAAATTGGCCCGTGGGCCACAATTGACCCCCGGGCTGGACTTTGGACATACCTGCCTGTAGAGGCTATGCTATGTTCTGTAACTTATTATTGTCATCAGCGTACAAAATGACATTTTGGTGGAAAATGACTCAGCTGTATCAGAATATATTAAAGTACAGCGTATATAACTGCAAACCAGGGTTTCTGGAAGGCTGTTGTGAAATCTCGACACCCTCCAGCATCGGAGCTTTCCTTGCCAAACTCCAGCCCAATTCCAGGCCCTTTGAGTAAAGTGAGAAGACTTGCTGAAATCCTGAAGAAAAATTATATCATAATTACTCTGTCCGCTTTGAGGAGAGAGGCTCGCCTTGGATCCCGGGTGCTCGGCTCTCACAATAGGTGGCCACTTTGCCCGTCTGAGAGGGATCCATATCACACGGACCATTGTGAGAGTCCGCACAAAAGCTGTGGCGAGAGATACTTCATTACTCGAGTGCTCACAGATCAGTTTCTTTTGTCGACTTTTGCCAGCCACCATTTTACACCACTGGGGAAAAAAAAAACCCCACAGTTGACAAGTGAATTTGCCTGTAACCCTTTGACCTGCCTGAATGTACATTGAAGTAGTCATGTCTGTTTACACAGACGTACATATGCCAACACCCTGCGTAAACACAGAGAGAGAGAGAAAAGCTCTTGTGTCTATATGCAGAGCATTTAACGACACTCACAGATGTCAACCAGAGTTTAACAGTTTGGGTGAGTGCTTACTAATTTATACGAGCACTCTGTGATTACGTTAGGCTTGTGCTTTCTTTGACTGTGGCTTTGGATGAGGAATAGATTTGGACTGAGGACAAACTCTGAGGATGTTTTGGACTGTTTATCTTTTGGATGGCTTTCTTGGCTCTTTCATGTCAAAACAACCTCTCGCACTGTCTCTCACTGTCTTTAAATTTCTCTCGCTCAGCTCGAGTTGAGGGAAATATCTCTGCATTCTGCATCCATTCTGCTATAACTCGGTTTGTAAGTTATAGCTCTTTGTAACCACTGTAAATGAATTTGGTGGTGAATAGAGAGCTCTCCTCAAAGATAGAGACAAAACTGAGATATGGCAAACAAAGGTGCGCTCGCCTGTCTGTCTGAAACATTGCTCATCTATTACTGGGAGGAGAGAGCTAGACTTTGAAGCATGCATGCTTCAGTCATAGATCTCTGGAGATGGGTCAAAGATTTTGTAAATTGGGATTAGGTCCAAACCAAAGACTGTATATAAAGATGGACAGTATGACAGCTCCCTTAAAGTGAAGCCAGAACATGCTGATCGCCCCCTGGTGGCTGGCTGCAATAAAGTTCATAAACCCCGCGTCCTCTATGCTAATGGGTGGGACAAGGGCCAAACTTAAACATCAAAGCACACATCAAATTTTCCCAGAGATGACGTCTGTCTGTTTGTCTGATAAGTTTGGCTCTAATGACATATAAAAAGGGGGCGTGGCATCATGATTGACAGCTGTGTATGTCGGTGTGCTCACGATCAACGGCGCTGCTCACAGTTGGGTCAGACTATGACGCCCCTCCCTCTGTCTTTGAGTACTCCAGCCAGCCTCATCAGGCAGGTGGCTGACATGTGAGGGTCGTTGCCTTGATGAAGCTCACCTGGGCAACAGGCTATAAAAGCTGCCTCATGTGTTCACTTGGTCTCTCCCTTCCTGCAGCTGACTTCCACTGGGCATTATTGCCTTTGGATTGCACCTTCAACATGTCCACAGCACACCTGGGGGCTCGTCCAATACATTTGGTGAGGCTAAATCTCGCCCTAGTGGGGCACACTGAGTTTTTCAGGAGTACAGTTTAAAGTGTTTTGGTATTAGCACTGTGATTGAGATTTTGGGAAGTATCACACAGGGATTTTTGTCTGTTTAGTTGTCCTTGCATAGTTCATTTTTGTGGGTTTTTAAAGGGGGCAGCAGTTGTTTCCCCCTTTCTTTGATTGTAAACCCATGTGTTTGGAATTTGGAAAAAAAAGTACTGTGCATGTAACTGGTGAATAAAGCCACATTAGTCTGAAGGAGCCATGTATCCCCTCTGTAGGTTGAAGTGGTCGATCTCAACAGGAGATTTGTTGTTTTCACTTAGTGTGGCGGAGAATGTGGTTGAAGGTAATGTCTTGGGAGCATTTCCCTGGTTTCCTGAGGGTCACCAGTTTCTGGTTGCCTTTGGGGTTCCAGTGGAATCAGTGCATAAGTACCCACCACCAGTATCTGTCCGAAGACTAGGGTTGAATAACTAGCTAGTACTGTAGGTGTGACCAGTTAGATAAGGCCGGGGAGCTTGAGCTCTGTGGTGGTTATTTGATTTCACCATGGCACATCTTCCCACACACATTTGTTTTTGTGCGTTTGTTATCTTAGATACTGTGGCCAGTTTCACTGAATCGACGTCCTTTGTCTGGTCTTGATGGTAAGTTGTAACAGACAAAAGACAAAACAGACAAAATGTTGACAGACAAAAAAATTCACGATGGTTATTGTGACTTTCTGAATCAAACTAACACAGCATCCACGGCAGCATCACGCTAACCAATGTGTCTCTACCTGGTAAATAATAATGAAACAGAACCATCCTCCAGCTCCAAGCTTGAATCTTCCAAGCTAAGACTTTAATGCTTACTCTGTCAGTAAATATGGAGACATGGAAATTAATGCCCTTAAAGTTGGTCTATCACGACATTTCTCTTGGGGAGGTCTCCATCATGCATCAGTGACACCTGAAACACAGTATGAAAGGTGTATTAGCAAAGGCCCAGGAAAGATGTGTTAATAAAAGGTCCCAGGGCTGTGTTTAGAAACCTGAATTAAATTCAAACACCTCAGACCTTCTGTCTATCTCCTCATCCCACTGAGTGCTGTACATTCCTGCACAGCTCAGCCTCTCATCCTGCTCCCACATCCTTCCCTGGGAAATCCACAGAACGAGAGAGAGACGGAGCAAAAAGAACGGATCATATTGACAATTATTTCTGTGCGGCTGGCTCCAGGCAAATTAGATTGAATGGGCTGGAAAACAAGTTACATCAATCCAATTAGGTTATGATCAGTGGCTGCTATTGGGCGGCAGAGGCCACAGCGCACGCCTCTTTGTGCTGGACAGCAGATAGAGGAGACAGAGTCTAAGGCGAGAGACAGGCCTGGTGCTAATGTCTGCTCTAACTCAATAGAGAGGCTGCCTCGCTGCTTTGGCTCACTCTCTGTCTGATTGACCACTCCATTAAAACTGCACTGACATGACCACTGCGTGTGTGTGAGTGTGTGTGTGTGTGTGTGTGTGGGAGGGTTATCCTTTAGAGATCAGACGTAACCAAATTCATTTTGCAGCTGGGCCTCACATCAATCTATCTTAATCATTTGAATCCCGCATTAAATAAGCATAAAGTACAGTGACATTTGCAGCAGCTTTGATTTAGCGCTTCATATGTGTGTGTGTGTGTGTGTGTGTGTGTGTGTGTGTGCTGCAGTGTGCTCGGGAATGCACAGTTTGCATGTCTGACATTCTGTGCTGAATTCCCTCCTGTACTCTGGGTAAAGCCCGGGCGCCCTCTGCCCTACTGTCTCTCTCCACCAGTGGGATGTGAATAATGGAGTAATTACAGGAAGCAAGGCCCGACCGCTAAACATTTTCCTAACCAGAGGATCTGGGAGAGGGATTCTCCGTTCGGAGAGAGGGAAGAAAAAGGAACGACAGAGCCAGCCGGAAAAGAAGTCTGCCTCTAATTTTCAATATCTGGATTAAAGATTAGCTACTCCTCCAACAGTTTGTATTGTATCAGATTGATGGACTGTGGGTTTGTGTGTGCGTACTTACAGTTTGATTGCATACATATGGATGTCCCAAAAAAAAGGAACAGTGACAGAGAGGGAGGTCTTGTCTTACCAAGGTCACTTTAAATCTTGGGTTTTTAGTTCCGACATGTGTGGGTCTCTGAAATCAAAGGGAATCATTACGGCTAAACACCACCGCAGCAGTGAGTGGAACAACAGGACGACGGCCTCGCTGAGACCTGATCTGGAGGAAACGTTGATTCATGAAAGAGTAAGTGGCGAAGATAAATGAGGAGGAAGACACGAAGGCGTGCAGTGGCTGCATTGAGCAGTAAGATTATCCACCTCTTGTGGTGCTTAATTAGAGTGTATCTCTGCTAATGTAACGGAGCACATTAAGTCGAACAGAGGGGACAAGCGTACTTACAAAATGTTAAAGAAGCATCAAACTATTTTGCATTCATAAACACATCATCAGTCTTTAATAAATGGGTGCCTGATCCGGAATTAATGTTTGTCTGTCCCCTTGCGCTGGTTGATCAGAGCCAGATTCAGACGGCTGCAGAGCCTTGATAAATGCTGCTGTGGCTGCTGTGCTGAGAAGGTGGTGCTTCTTTACATTAAAACAGGTGTTGGAAAATAACTTGACGACCTCCGTGCCGCATCAGTGTCCAACAGGATATCAGGAATTGTAATATCCTTTGATTCACCGAAACTAAGCTTAGTCCTGGAAAGCGTCATTCAACCAGGATTTGACGGAGCAGAGGACTATGGCGAGAGAAGGAGAGGAGACCTGTGCTTTGCAGTGGACAGTTTTGGGGGTAATGCATTACAATAGTGACGTGTTACAGTAACACAGTATGTTTTAGCAGTATCAAAGTAATACAGCTTGTTATCAACAGGATTTCGGGTAATATTATTACATCTACAATGTCACATAAAGCGCCTGAAACACCACTCCGCTTCCGACGGTGTGCTTGTGTTTGGGAGGAGGGACCATAACGCTGTCTTGTCAGGGTCGGGATGTGTGGACAGTTAAATCTTCCAAAACATTTCACTGGAGTTGTACCTTGTATAATTCCATGTGCCTACTGATTGATACAGTCATAAGGGCCTTTCCAAGCTCCTCCAAAAAGAAGAGCCTCCTTCAGTTTCTCTCGCTTGTTTGCAGTTTTACTTGTTTCAAGGCTCCCCAGAACCACTGCCTCCCTTGATTTGACTCCCACTGGTGAACCTTGGATTTATTTCAATAGATACAGCTCAAATTTGACTCAGAATCACCCCCATGTATGAAAGTGTCATATATTTCTATTTTTGGACAGTTGCAGTCACTTCACAAAAAAATAAAAAATAAAAAATCAGGTTAAATGTTAGTAAGGGTGCCATCAAATGTCACAATAGGTCAAAACTGTCCCTAAAGGCCCAGACACAAACTTACATCAAATAACTTGTGGCGATGAAGTCTGACTGTTGCATCACCTCATGTTGCCTTGAATACACCGCAAAGACTGCAGCCAATGGCCAACTAGCATGTACATTTGGCCCCTGTGTGAGAGGGAATAACTCTCCACATCAGCAGGCGGTGGTTGTTTGTATGCATCATTCAAAAAGGGAAACCAGATGATTGACAGGTAGGATTCATGAGGGTAGCGAACAGTAACACAAACAATTACAAACAGTTTCTGCTGAAGAGCTCAGTAGCTTAAAAAATAATCTTACGTAATACAGCAGGTTTGTTTTGATCTCACGCCCTCTTGACTTTAGTCATTTGTTTACTTTCCTCACTTCCATGTCACTTCTCGTGTGCCGAGTTAAACTGCCAATCAGAGTGATTTCAATGCTGATTCGACTGGAAACCCACCAACAAGGGACAACTACTGCCAACAGTGTGGGACACAATGCAAAAACTAGGGTGACAGATGCCAACCAACGGCCTGACATTGACTGACAGCTGACAGTTGGCCTGGTTTATCAGGGCACTAATAGTATGGAAGGGTTAAGTCAATTTAGGTAGCCGTAAAACATCAATAAAAACATATACTGACCAACAAATGACGATTTTAATGAAACCTTATTCCAAATTCAGTAAGAAATTCAACCGTTCTGTCTTTCTGCCACACACAAAGTGATGCTGCCAGGGCCCCCCCTGACAACAGTTCACCGAGGGCTCCAAGGTGTTAAATATCTGTAATTCAGGGGCCTCTGTTCAGCACTGCCTCCACTGAATCTTTCACATACCCACACTGAAAACTCGTGCACTCTGACCCTGGCTGTGGTGTCCCGCAGGGCCCGGGGTCGGCCCTGGGTGTCCCTGTCGGTGTGGCTCCGGATGGGTCAGGAAACGCTGGACTGCTCCCTCCCTGCTCCCCGACGACCCCTGAGGACCCCGAGGTGGCATTTCCCCTCCGATTAGAGCTAAAAATACTGAGTCAGTTCCGAGAGCCGCGGCCCCTGGGTGATCATGATGGAGGGAGGAAGGAAGCAGCTTTTCCTGCCCTCCTCACTCCTCATAACTCATTTGTCATTCCCCTCTTTCCTTCGCTCTCTCTCATTCTGTCTCTCAACTCACGGAAAACTTCTCTGGACGAGTGAAAAAAAATCATGAACCCACTTCACCTCTCGCAGGACAGGAACACCCATGACATGGAAAACTCTTTGAAACCAACAGTACAACAAATGTCATTTGAACTGACAGTAAACAAGACCGTAAAAGCAGGGTGGGGAGCGGTGGGGGGAGCGCTTTAACCTCTGGATCGGACTGGAGCTAATGTGCCATTAATGCTCAGACACACTCATATAAACAGAACATTAGCGAGTTCAATGCCTGGTCCAAAAAGGAAAAAAAAAAATCAGGCTAATCATCCGCTACGCTGAGTAAACACTGAATTTGTGGTCTTGAATTAAAAGATTTCCCTCCTCAAACAGGATGGCACAGCGTGGCCTTGTGACACAGCTTAAAGGGAGAAAACAAGACTCGCAGTAGGTAAGCAAAACATTATTAAAACAGAAATGGAGATGTTATTGCTCTGAGGGAAACATTTATTTGGCAGACATGATAAAAACATCCTCTTGTCTGGTAAAAAAAAAGGTTACTCCCATGATTGGAATATTTGTGAAATATAAAAATACAGCACTTTTTTGGCAGAAATTCCGGTTTGGATAAATTAATGTTTGCAAATCCCATTTCCTTGTGTGGGAATGCTTGAGTAATGTCAGATACAAGGCTGAAATACACTCAGTGTTGAAAGAAAGATTTTAAAATAAAGTGTTTTTTATCCAGCTAATTTATCCCCCCGGCACAACACACTCAAATGCCCCCATTAATAAAAGCCCTCTGAGACGAATTTTTAATGGACATCTTTGTAATTTTGTTGACTGTGAGCTTTATTTTGAAGCCATGCACGCAAGAGCTGCTGCAGTGTGTGAAATGATGGGATTAGCCGCGTCATTTGATTGACATGTTTACAATAGAGCAGGTGCACAGAATGATGATTCTGTGATTACTTTTATTCAGCGTCCACGCCCTTCCACGCAAGTAACAACTTTGATCCTCCTTTTCCAAACTGTCAGAGCCTTCGGCACTTTGAAGTGTAGTGCACATGGGAATGATACGGGGAAGAATGTACCCAGTCAGGAGAGGGCTGGTTACTGTGGCCAAATATTTTAGGATCATGTTGTATGATCTAATAATCACAAATGTATTTATATCACAGCTACAAAACAGAATTGCAAAGGGCTTTATGGTGAAAATGAAGATTAAAACATTTCAGCATTACAATTAAATAAATCAGGAAGAAAAATAGACATATTTAAAATATTCAGTAGACAAACAGATCAGATAAGACATGATAGAATAAAAAAAATATCAATAAAGGCTGAAGTGCAATTAAGAAAGCATGACAGGGAGCCAGCAGTGCCGGACCTAATGAATTTGGCGCCCTAGGCAAGCTTCTCCTGGGTGGTTACCTAAGTGCCTTCCTACGTCTATGCCTATATTCTGTCACTGGGAGCCAGCTGATGAAATGTTTAAAGTAAAATCTTAAGATCAACTCCAAAACTGAGGAGAAGCCAGGTAAGAGGTGATATGATCTTACTGAAGTTGTCAAAAAGCAGTGCTTGGTCAGTGACTTCTGGTGTCAGACACCAACGACAAAAGCCGTCCTTTCACGACAGTATGATACGCAGCCGGTCGCTGTTATTATTTAACAGTGCCCAGTGGCACCAGGGTGAAACGTGGTGGGACAACAACAAAAGTTAAGGGGGCAAAAAGTCCAAGTAGGGAGCAGCAGTGGATGGGTCCAACAGCCACCAACCTTCACCCGGGACACCAGTGTTCACTTCCTGTTTGAATGTAAAGCAAAGCCCTGTTGTTTTTCCCTAAACCCAACCACAAGCATGTGTTGACCAAACGTAACCATGTGCATTTGTTGTTGAATGAAAAAAAAAAGTCAATAACCAACACTCCCAGGGTACCTTGCACGTCATATCTCAATGTGGAAAGTTCATGACCAGCTTGGATCTTGATTTCTTTCAATTTAAGGCTGTGCCGCTGTGTTTTGTACTAAGTGAAGGTGTGAAATTGTTTTACGGGTTAGCGCTGATTACAATAATGAAGACATGACGACATCAAAGATATTTCATCGTGGAGAACATTTTGGAACATCCAACAAATGATTTCTGAGAGACACGATATCAGGTAATGTAAAATGTGTTTGTGGGTAATATGTCGTGGTGGAAGTATGTAAACAGAAAACAAAAGGGGGCCGAGGATGGAGCCTTGGGGAGCACCACAGGTCAGGTGAGCCACTGAAGAGGAGGCATTAACAATAAAAATATGATTTAAACCATTTCCACATTTATTCCATGTACAGTCCAGTGTTTGTGGCAAACAGGAAGTCTTCACTTTCAGTGCTCAATAACCACGACACACATGAAAACATAACAGTACTGCAATAAGTCAAAGTACTGAACAAACAGTCACATTCCCACTGCTCAGTATTTGAATGTAAAATCTCACAATGATGCTTTTGGTTCACATTATAAATCATAATAATTATGGTTCTGGTTACGCTAAGCTGCTCTGTGACTCATTTTCACACATGATATTTCTCTTTTAAGACCTTTTTAATACCTATGAGTCATATTTTCAGATTTTCAATGAACTGAAAGCTTGCTTTGTCAAAAACTGAAAGTTGAATATACAGTAGGCTCCTTTGTAGATTGATTTGTGACTGCAGAACTGAGCTGACAGACCAAATTTAGGTCAAAAGGGGGAATTAGGGAGAGTTTTCTTTTAAATTCTAAGTTAAAACTTTAACATTAAGTTGACCCCTTTTATGCGTGAGGCTGGAATGAAGAGAAGAGGTGGAAAAAAAAAGGATCTTGGCGCCTTGGAATATAAATTAATGTGCTGCTTTGCTTATTTGCCCCTACAAGCTCTCTCAGCCTGCCACTTCCTTGTTTGCGCTCCTTCTCAAAAATGTTTCATGTGTCGGATGTCTGTCTCTTGTTCTCACTCTCACTTGTGTTCACTTTGTTCTCTGTCTCTCTTCCTCTCTCGCTCCCGGCTGCCGTCTCAGCTGCAGTCCATATGATCTCTCGGTCTCTGTGATAAGTCGATTTTGTAATTCGCTGTGTTTTCAAAGCCATTATTACAGCGTATTTATATTTTGAAGCTGACTCCCGGCCTCGCCATGTCAGAAGACAATTACTAGGAAGCCCATTTTGTGGAGCCCTGTCTGGTTCTGTTAGGAAACAGAATAATAAATCATGGTGGAGGCAGACCAAGTGGATAATAGCTGGTATGCACACACGTAAACACACACACACACACACACACACACACACACACACACACACACACACACACACACACACACACATTATCTTTTTCTCTACTTTCTCTCACACTGTAGCAGATGGTTGCATTAGTCTACTGAGTGGCAAACAATGCGCTTTGGTATTTAGACAGATTGTTGCTCTTATACGAATGATCTGAGGTGATTTTTAGTCATTTTAGCATAAACAATATAATATAGTATACTCTATAGTATATATATAGCATACTGAGTTTTCTTCCACATAAACAGACAGAATACTGAGTAAGAACCAACCAGGCTGAAGGAGGTTTTTTCTTGATAAAAAAAAATCTACTGTCCATAACATAGACGAGTGTCTACTGCAGCACTTACTGTCAGAACTTCAATCCTAAAAAGAAGTTTCAGTTTTACTTTAAACTACAGAAATAAAATCATTAACATGAATTTTTTAAATGACTTTAATAACCAAACAGCAGTCTTCTCCTTTAATCACACTCAAGAGTGTGGTATAGAAATATCTGAGGGCACTTAAAGGCATCACAGGGATGATTGTGGTGTCTGTGTTCTAATCACTGATCATGTAAACTGACCAACTGTCCCATCTCATAAATCCCTGCTGTATTCCTCTCACATATCTGTCCTGCCACATCCCCAGAGCGGCAGCATCCGTCTAGGAACAGAGGCTGGTTTTTCTCCTTCGGGACAGGCTGGTGCCAGAGAGAGCGCTGTGGGTAAACCTCTCACCCCCCCACCACCCCGGCAAACAAACCACAAACAAACCCGCCGGGGCCCCCGGCACCAACACAACCACCGGCCCCAGCCCCTCAGTCTGCCTCAGTCAGCTGGCTGTCTGCGTGTGTGTATGTGTGTGTGTGTGTGTGTGTGTGTGTGTGTGTGTGATTGTTTGGGGTGAGTAGAAAAAAAAAGACGTCTATGTCTGTACAAAGATTTTCATTAAAACGTCAGCAGCTAAAGACACATGAACTTCTGTTTTGAAAAGGTGTCATGTGCTTAAGAGCTGGAAGATATTTTTTTAAAATCACAGACAACCATATCTGTCATAAAAAAGCATTTCCAAAGTGTTTCACAGTTAATAATAAAAATGCACAGTACGCAGCATGAAAACAAGTAAAATTACAGTTTATAAAACAGAAATAGATACTCAACAATAAAAGCAATATAACAAACTGAATAAAAGACAAATTAAACAAAAAGAAATTACATGCCCAAAACTTATAAAAACACCAGCCTATATAAGTGGGTTTTTTTATGTGGTGCAGACTCAGCTGACCTGACAGTGAGCGGGACACAATTCATAGTGTTGGAGCTAAAATGTTATACTGTACTTTAATAGTAAATTTATCCTTCAGTACAGTCAGTTCATTTGTGCATTAACTGGAGTCTTACATGAAGGATTGCAGTGCTATTTGTTTAAGCACCACAGCACACCCAGGACACGTGCTTGTATGCATGTATACAGTGAAGGTGTATCTCGTTTTGAAGGTTATGTAACCACTGTTCCTACATCGGCAAGTTTAGATATATTAGTCAACTATAACTGTAAAACCAAAGGATGCTTTGCTGCCTTTTCATCTTTTATAGTAACAGTTAAATAGTCAAAGTCTGATAAAAATAATTTCACTGTGCCACTCAAAGGCTCCCACTAAATTCAAGATGAAATGCTTTCTTGCATTTTACTCAAAGCAAAAGTTGCTGTTGTAATTAATTAAAACACTTTAAATTTCAATACAACAACTCTGACCCCTCCATTTTTTTTGTGATAGGCTGTCTTATATGACATATGCTTTGGTGAACACAGGTGTCGTAGCGGGAAAAAGGAAGACTTCAGCCCCGTTTCCACCAAGCAAATATCAGAAGGTGCAAGATAAAACAGAATTTTGGATCTTTAGCAACTGGGAAGCAGGAAGTCTACAGACATGCTACATCTTCTGTGAGACAGAGCTTTAAGCTACATGCTAACGCTAGTAGCCTATGGCAACATGCTCACGATGAGAATGACAGGTACAGTATTATCACCGAGTGGCAACGCAGAAGTGCTAAAAATTGCAGTTCATCAGTGGCCACTTGAGGCTGTCTCCAAAACAGAGTCAATCCCCACAGACTGTCATGTTAAAATGCCCAACTTTGCAGTAGAAATAAACATGTTTACAGCCTGGTACAAATAACGGTTTGGACTCTGTAGGAAATTTCATTCAACATTCATGACAACTGTATGGGGGTGAAATAATTTAGACGCATATTCCAGAGTTGGGCTGCTTGACTAGTGTTGTGTCTCGTCAAGTGTGGTCATTTTACTTACGTTCATGTTTAGTGTTTCATGTTTCATGTTTCACGTCATGCCTTAGTTTAGTTTCATGTTAAGTCCTTTGTTGTCACGTGCATTTTATGTTAAGTTAAAGTCACTCATGTCTAGTCTTGTCATGCGCTTCCTGTTTTATTTTGTACTTACCTTTTCCCTCTCGTTTCAGACCCTGACTTCCTCCCTTTGTGTGAATTTCCCGCCACTGTGATTGTCTACCACGCCCCTGATTGGTTTCACCTGTTCTCCCCTACCTCATGTATAAATAGTCCCTGTCTCCCTTTGTCTTGTTGCCAGTTTGTCTTGTTCTGTCCATGATTGTGTCGTCACGTTCCAGCCAGGTTTCCACGTTTTTTTTTTTTAAGCTTGTGATAATTTTTTGAGCACTTGTGAGCACTTTTGTTATTTGAATCTTGAATCAAGTGTTTTGTTTTGAACTCTGTACCAAGTGAAAGTCTTACAGGTTTTGGAGTCGTGCATTCGAGTCCACCAGTTCTGTGTCTGAGGTCATTACAACTAGCTGTCTGTGAGGCATCTGTACAGTCCGTGAATCAGATCCACCCCTCACTCCCCTAAATCTCCAACCCCCTTGTCCAAATACGGTCACTTTTGGCTTTACAGAACCAGCATGGCAACGGCTGAAATGCCGAAATCAAGGCTTCAAAACAGCAGTCCACAAACCAATGGGTGACATCACAGTAGCTGTGTACATTATTATATACAGTCTATGGATATTTCAACATCTTAGCTCAGTGTGTTAGCATGCTAACATTTGTTTATTACAACAAGGTACACCTGAGGCTGATCAATATGTCATAACTCTTGAAAAGTAGGGTTTTGGTCAAGAACCAAAGTCTTTAACAAATTCTGACCTGATGATGGGCTCAACAAACTGATTCATCATGTGGGGAACATGAATGTCTGTACAAAACTTTACGGTAATCAACTGAATAGCTGTTGTGATATTTCATTCTGCAGCAAAGTGGCGGCCCAGCCGACAGACCAGCATTGCAATCCCTAGACCTGCGCCACTAGCAAACTAAAAATAGTGCATTTTTGCTGTGTCCAAACTCCGACTTACAGCTAAAACGAGAGCATCTTGCTCAACTCTGTGGTTAAATAAAAGCTGAACTAGGCGTTGAGTTTACACTCTGCTCTGCTGTAGGCCAATAAAATTAGCAGTCCCATTATAAGCTTACATGCCTTTCATGACTATCTTTATGTGTCTGACTGTGTGGATATGTCAGGCTTTTATAAACTTCACAACGTACCCTCTGTTATCAGAAAGTACGGGAGAAGTTTGTTTAGTCTGACTGTTTCTCAGCACTCTTTCAGGGTGGGTCTAGTTAGCGTCTTTATTGTATATTACAGAGGACAAATAAAGTGTAATTATGCATCTGAGTTTAAAGGCCACCAACTGTGCTGCCAGCACACAGTGAATATGTTTTGCTTACTTAGTTTTGCTTACAGTTCTTAATTTATACCCCAAAAATAATTACAGAAAGTTTCCAACTTTGATATTTCCTGCAATCTATTTTCACTGCTGGCTCAGCTGGCTGCTGGGTCTGCAAGGTTTAAAGGAGGACACTGTCGCAGGGAAGCTATTGCTAAATGTGTTTTTAGTTTGGTTTGTAACACGATGACATCTTACACACAGTCGCCTTTCTGCTCCGTGTGTGAACTGTGAGTTGTATCTGTGCATGTCACAACTGGCAAAGAGTCGCTGCAAATGGTGATTAGCTGTAACAAGAGGGGAGGATGATTAATAGAAATTACTTCTGACAGTTGCTCAACACCATTTCTTGTAAAATCGGCGCAGAAAAACACTCCCAGGGTGACACAGATCAAAAACAAGCAGCAGGAAATGAAGCTGTAGGGTTGCAGTTGTAAGTGCCTGAGGAGAATCCGGTGACGATACTTCCTGAGGAACAAAGGAAACCAGTTCACCCGACCTTGTAATAGCTTTAATTCTCAATTAATACTTTGAGTCAATGTGCTCCTGACATTTAAGCAAAGGAATAAACAATTAAACAGGTTTTTCTGCACACACACTCTTTGTCTGTTCATATGACAGAGGTGGGCGTGCAGCCAGAAGCAGACATCACACCCACACTCCAGCGCCTGGGGGGTGAGAGGGCGAGGAGTGATTTTGGAAACTAATGTTCACTTGGCTCGTCTAATGAAGCATTTAATACACAGCCCTGGGAATGCAGAACAAGCATGATTCATGCAGCAATTAAACTGTGCTCCAACATCTACTGAAAAGTAAAAAAATATATATATAAAATGCTGCTGCCGCGAGCTCAAACTGGACCTCAGAAAGAGTCAACAGTGTGTCAAAGACAAGCTGCATGTGTGAAAGATTTCATGTAAAAATCTGTAGGTGTAACAGTCGATGTGTATGTTGTGTACATTTCTGTTTACAGCAGATTTTTATGACAAGGTGGGGAGCAGAAATGGGTCAGTAGTAATTGCTTTGTATTTGTTTTAGCCTGTTGGATGGGAGTTGCCATGCTGACGCACAAAGCGAGTGCCAAAAAGTTAGAGAACCATGTGAAAAGCATGTGAAAGCCAATTAATATATTTTCTGCACTTACCTAATGCTCGTGTCATTAGATTGGCGAGAAAGTAAAGCGAATGCAAGATATTTTTTTACACTAATCTTTGGGAGAGAGTTATTGCCCCAAGCGAGGGAGTTCAAGTACCTCGGGGTCTTGTTCATGACTGAGGGTAGAATGGAGCGTGAGATGGATCGGCCGTTTAGTGCAGCGTCTGCAGTGGTGTAGGTGCTGTATGGTGAAGAGGGAGCTGAGCCAGAAGGAAAAGCTTTTGATTTACTGGTCCATCTACGTCCCAACCCTCACCTATGGTCGTGAGCTCTGGGTAATCACCAGAAGAATGAGGTCACAGATACAAGCGGCCGAAATGAGTTTCCTCTGTGGGGTGTCTGGGCTCAGCCTTAGAGATAAGATAAGGAGATCGGACATCCTGAGGGAGCTCGGAGAAGAGCCGCTCCTCCTTCGCGTCTAAAGGGGTCGGTTGAGGTGGTTCGGGCATCTGATCAGGATCCTCCTGGGCGCCTCCCGCTGGAGATGTTCCAGTCACGGCCCTCTGGAGGGTTTACATATCTCACCTGACCTGGAAACGCCTCGGGGTCCTCCAGGAGGAGCTAGAAAGTGTTTCTTGGGAGAGGGACGTCTGGGGTGCTTTGCTCAACCCGGCTTCGGATAAGCGTTTGAAAATGGATGGATCTTTGACACCATCTGTTTTTTGTAATTTAGGTAAGAAATCTCAAAGAAACAGTGGGTACATGGCAGCAGATCTTTACTTCATTTCAGACACACTGAGCTGACAGTTGGCAGTCGTTCAATGCTGGGCCATCAGTGAGCGTCTGTCACCCTAGTTTTTTCAGTGGGATGGTTGTGGATGGAACCAACAAACCAGTTCTTACCCGGGAGAGAGGTGATTGCATCCTGTAAGATTATAAAACCAACCACACGAATTAGGGAAAAATGGCAACATAGTGTGTTTATTTTGAAAGAGACTGCATGTAACAGGCAGAAGTTTACATAGCGTCCCAGAACGTGAACAACCAACACACCCAGGGTACCCTGCATGTCTTATCTAGAAGTGGAAAGTCCATTACCAAACATCGATATGTGACGTAGTCCGGGTATAAAGTGTTGTCAAGATACGGGCCAAAGTGGTGACTGCCCATCCAACAGACTGGCTGATTTTAGCATCCCAAGAGCCCCACTGCTAGCCTGGCTAAAAATTATAGCACATACAAAGTAAGAGGCCACGTCCACTATTATTAATTTTTAAAAAACTGTCACATTCTCAGGAGGCTTGTAGCTATGACTGAAATCTAAACAGCATGTCGCATGTGTTTATAAAGGTCCATAAATTATCCCAGTAGAAGAGCCCCCTCTTCCAAACTACCCTTAAATCCAAGCATTGACTAACAGTGTATTTACTCGGTCTTTCCAATCTGGAGTTCCAGAGGCTTGATATGTTTGGTATTTGAGATCTGTCCCCTCATAATATGAATGAGGAGTCAAAGGGACTGTTAGGCCAAGTCTTGTACTGTACATTCCCACATTGCATACTTTACACATTTATCAAATTTCTGCCACAACACTGAACCATTTCTCATGTTTCCTCAGATCTTACTGTCATAGCAACTTAACATTAGATGAGTCATTACTTGTGAAATTGTCTGTTATTTTATGTTTTTCCACACCATCCATAGTTGACATTTGGTTCCATTGACTCTCAGTCACCACAAACTTCACCATGGTGGGAATTTTAAACCGAACTTCATCAGATCTGTTGTCAAAAAACAGGGACACGTCTATTTCCAGCGAGAAAACCCCAGAGGCCAGATCAAATCTAACAATAATGAGGGGAGTTTTTCAAGTGTAGCAACAGCAGGACTCTTTTGAGAGAAAACATTATGATTGCATTAGATGAGCTGGCAGTCCAGAGTCAGCACTTCTCTGTGGGTTTTTTGTTGCTTTGCGACCAAGCCTGTTTACGATCTCGAATCCTGGCTTCAACTGCAACGGCGTGATCTAAACATAAAGCCTGTGCAATTCAAACCGGCGTGCCGTTTATTCAGCCAACTCACTGTGTATTGTTCCTGAGCAATTACACGACCATCCCGTGTAGGACACAATGGAACCAACACAAACAGTAACCTGATATCCCTTTGAGTGGTTCGCTGTCCATTCAGCCTGAGAGGGAGAGCAGGAGGGTGTGTTCGTGTGTGTGTGTGTGTGTGTGTGTGCAGGACATGCATTTTCAGCTCAATGTTATATTTCATTCCACAAATGTTTTCCCTTAAAGAGGAGCTCCAAGAGGAAAGGAATGCAGGACTATCTTATCCGCCTGCTATTAGTTGCAAAAGCTTCAGTTTTATGATGACATGCAGGGAAATGGGTGCGTATTGGACGTCACACCGCTGGATTATTGATAATTGAGAAATATTTATGGCGCTCCTCGGCGGTAATGAGTCAGCTTTATTTACCTAGTGATAAGGCTTTATTGCTTTCATGGCAGGGAACTAAAGCAATTACCAGCTGTAGGACAAACAGGTCTCTCCCTGTGTGTGTGTGCATGTGTGTGTACATGTGTGTGTGCGTGTGTTGTCAAAGCGGCCACAGACCTCAGCTCACCTGCCAAATACCATCTGTCATTCCACATGTTAAGGACTGACATGTCACTTAGTGGTTCATGAAAATCAAACTGTATGGATTTCTTTAATGCACAGTCTTCATCAGCTGGCTCCACGGTGTATTTACTCTGTTGAGAGTATTTTCCTTGGTTTTCATCATTTCCCACGCAGCACAGGCAGACACACCAAGATGCTGTTTTTGTATTCTGGCTGATTTGGAATATTAATGTTCATTCTTGACCTCGGAGACATCAGTTTGCAAAACAGTCTCACCTCAAGGCTGAGGCAGTGCCAGGGTGTGGTGACATAAGGCTATGGCCTCACCTAGAATTACAATCACCCCACCGAGAAATTACCAGAGATTTGACATATTTAATCCTGTCTGATGTCTTTTATTTATCTGCTGTTTGTCCTATTGTTCACTTAATCCGATCTAATAGCTTCCCCAACTGTCACCTTCTGTGCACAAAGTTCCTGATGCTCATGTCGTGGGAGCTGTACTGACTTAAGTAAACAGAAATAAACCAACACAAGCTGAACGGTGTGGACTGAGGCAGCTGCTAAACATATTTCCACCACCAAAAAAAAGGCTCACCTGAAAAAATCAGTTTAACTAGCTTAACCTTGCTATCTGACAGCTCTTTAAAACTGGGAGCTGAAGCCATCATATTGCTCTCTTCAAGGCCACCAGACTCCTTTGACAAAAACAGTCATTTTACCCTGCAGAACACAGGAGCTGCTGGTTTACTGCTGCCTAGTTAGTTAGTTAGTTTGTGTTATTGTGTGACTTTGGTGAATGCAAACTAACCCTTTAAAGTGATAGTTCGGGTTTTTAGGGGGCTGTATGTCTATAATCAGTGTGTTAGACACAGTAAATGGCAGTCAGCATGCTCCTTGTTCGGATTATCAGACAAGACTATCACCCCAGATGCTCAGTGATGCATTGCTGCAACCTGGTCTCACTCTGAAGTTGTCGAAATCTGGTGTTTGGTCAGTGACTTCCGGTGTTAAACACCAACGAAAAAACCTTCCTTTTATGTCAGCATGATACGCCATTATTGTTTAATGGCACTCAGCGGCATCAGTGGGAGATACGTCAGGACAACATCAAAAGTTAGGGCGGTGAAAGTCCGACTGGGGCAGGTGGGAGGGTTGGTGGATGGGTCCAACAAGCACTGACTTTCATTCAGGAGGCTGGTGTTTGCTTCCCGTAAGACTGTAAAGGCAAAACCTGTTCTTTTTTACTAAACATAGCCATGTGCATGTGTTTGCAAAACGTAACCATGTGCGTTTGTTGAAGGTGCACAGTTGGGTATTGTAAAACAGGCAGCAAAATCTGCCAGTAAGTTATGAAACTGATGTAAAAATGTATCATACGGTGAGCATCTATTGACTTTATGATGGTAATATGTTTTAAAATCCATCAGTGCTGCAGCCTGTCAGAGAACTGTTGTTTTCTTCCTGTTTATGTGGCATTGAACCTTTTTTCTTGCTTAAATATGTTAATTATTGTCACATTGTTATTGTTAATTTTCATTTGCAATTTCTGTCATTGTGATTCTTTTTGTCTAGTCGGGCTATACCAATATATCATGTGACCTGTGTCACATGACCCTCACACGAGCTCTTAAATTGCACACCTGTTTCCAATGCATTTTACACCCTGATGAAGACTCTCTAGTCAAAATGTGTTGGTTATCCATGTATCAATAAAGGATTTTTAACTACAGTCTTCAGATGCATTTTTGGACTGCCTGACGTTTACACCTGAGTTTTGTTACAACTAACTACACAGAGCCTTAACCCAGTGCAGCACTCCCTCTTTTTCCTCAAGATCATGTGGTATGATTGAAAGCTCCAGAACAGCTCCAAAATGGGCCTCGCGGTGTTTCATCAACTGGCTGATATTATTTATAGAATCAGTCACAGTTGCATGTATTTAAGCTCATCTGCACCACAGCAGTCACAACACAGAGTGTTACTTGTCAGAGAGGCTGAAATAAAAACCAGTTTGGTGCACTTGAGTTAAAAAGAAGTCAGCTCCGTCTCTAAGTGTGTGTCAGTTATGGGTTTGACTTAGAGGCAGCTATAAGTTTGTCTTTGGGCTTTTACTCAGACAAACCGCAGGGTACGTTCACTCACTGTGCCTCCCTGCCAATGTGCGTTTCATTTGAGGGTTCATGTGTTTGCGAGGAACAGCAGGAGCGGCGGTGTCACGCTCAGCTCAGCTCTGCGTGAGCGGAGGGCCACTCAGCTCTAAAGTGCTCTCCCGACCACACTAACGCACCCAATATATTTTTAGACGGTGCGGCTTTTCGGAAAGCTCCTCTCTGATGTAGGGCCGGGTCAGACAAATATTTAGATATGGACCCACATGATACCCAATCGCTGCAAACATCCACTGTCGTAACGCTGGCGAGGGTTTGACAAACACTCACCCGGTCAAAGGAAGCTTTCCGTCCACATTAGCCCAACTATTTTCTCATCAGGGGTCCACACAGAAAATAATGGCTTCCCATTTTCATAGCAGCGCCATCATATAGCCACCATTTCATATAATCACAGATAATGATAACTGCTGTCTTCCGACAAGCGAGCAAACTCCCAGCTCCTCATATAAACACAGACTGCGCATTAACAGGGTTTTTCTAAGAGCGGACGCGACCAAGGCAGGCCGGCCGGCTTTAAAACAAAGACGGTGTAAATGTGTGAGTCAGTTATCGGCTCCAGCAGAGCTATGCGAGGCCTCCAGACAGGCCTGCATTGATGTGAAAGTGTTGCCCCCTGCTCAGTGACCCTGGAGCAAAGGGGGGGTCAGGAGGGGCAGGCGGGGCATGCCGAAGGCTCAGGGTGTGATGGTTATCTCTGGGGTAGAGTTACAGCGAGCGGTAAGGGGGCGTTGGAGGGTGGTGGGCACTGGGAGCGGCCCCCGTCACCCTCTTGTCTGTTCACAGAGGGAGCCACTGTTTCTCCAGGGGTCCCTGCTTTCTGCTTATGCACCCCTCCCCAACCCCACCTCCCAGTCCACCTTCCCGTCACACAGCCACACTTTGCTCCAGGGAAAAGAAGAATCTGCACCAACTGCTGCCTCCAATCCAGTCACCCAGCGCCGCTTGTCTCACGCTTACTGCAGACACACACACATTCAGACGAGGACAAAGAGACTAACATGTCACTAGTCATCAGGTCTTGAATTAAAACCTAAAACCAATTTCAAAGTGTACACTTCACTTCATGTACACATAACTGGGTTTTGCCTTTCATTAAAGAGGAACTTAAGATTTTAAGGTGCATTTCCACCGAGCAGTACAGTTCAGTTCAGTTTGACCCTTGTCTTAAATTGTTTCGTTTAGATTAACATAAGTATTAAAAAAGGTTTCAGGGGTGAACACACCAAATGGTTGTTAGGAGTGTGTTGTTGGCAGCATAGACTCGTAGACAGAGCGTGTCAGGGCCTGTGCAGATGACCAGTAGTCAGCGGCTTCTTCCTCATCCTGAGAGCGCCTCGTTATCTTCTCTCCCATCACGGCTCTCCTCAAAGGAAACTGCTATCTCTGGAAGACGGGGGGAGGGTTGCAGGGCAAGGAGCAACACTGTGTGTATTATGTGTGCACATGAACAGGAACTTCATACGTACTTCAAACGCACACAAACAGATTCTGTATGTCCTTGTTTTTAAGGAAACTGCTCGTGAAGGTCCAGTGTGTATGCATCTAACCATGAGGCTGCAGATTGCAGCAGAACAGAGCACAGAAAAACTGCTCAGAAAAATTGTAAACTGACTGTTTAAAATCGTTTCAACCGGCAAAATGCATCCAATGTTTCACAGAGTAGAGCCGATCCATTGATAAAAGAGTTAAGGTAGAACAGATCTTTCAGTGTCTGAATATGAGTAGAACCAGAAGAAATGTACCTTAAGATCATCATCATCGACATAAATCAGAAATCTATTGAAAAAAATCATAAAAACCTGTCAGATTTCACAGCTGAAGACAAACGAGACCCTGTAAATCAGTTATGACTGACTGAGTATGAAACATTCTGCTTGAAAAAAACAACTTTACCTCTGAGTACTGTTGTTTCTGTGTTGTTAAATCCAAATGGAAAACTAATGCAGCACATTGCCACCTGCATCCTTAACTCAACTGTGAGCAAAAACACCACAGCTAAGAGAAATTGAGGAAAATATAGACAGCATAGAGTTTTCCTGTAAACAGTGTACAGGTTGTGCTTTTTCTTTTATTCCTTTGCCCAGTTTTAGTTTCCTCTTTTTCCATTTTAGCTGGAAATGTCAAGATTAGACATCCTGCTGTCTGTTTGACCCTGAAAAAAATGAACCGAGGAATGTGATGTCTATTACTGTTATATATTTTTAAAAGCCTTAATTGTAATGATCTTTCCTTTTAACCAATTACCCTGAGTCTAATTCCAAACCCTAAAGCGAGCCAATGTGCCTGAACGAGAGGTGTGAATCTCCCTTTCTCTCTCTCTCTCACACACACACACAGCCTGGTGCTGTGACCCATAAGCCAGAGCTCGTGACCAGAAGCCAGTGATCTAATGAAGCCTGCTCTGCTTGACTGGTCTGAAAGTGACTGGAGGTGGCAGAAAGGCCATCATCCCATTGACCCACATTCCGCTTTACATAACAACATTTACTCTGATGACATTTACAGCAGCCTGTTAACATCCACACACCATCTACTCCTGCTCCCGAATTATCCCGCTTCCACTCGCTTCGCAGCTTAAGAAAAAAAACACAAATCACTGTCGGAGCTGGCTCTCATTAAGAAATAATGCACTGGAGGAAATGATGTTGAGTTTGTGCCAGAGCCCCGTCTCATTAAGAGAGAAACATCAGGAGAAAATATTTGTCATTTCCAGACTGTGACCCAGGAAGTAGACGACAGGCGTGATACTGTAGCCAGAATATGTCTTGGCAGCGATTCAGGGAGTGCGTATAAATCTAATCTGTCTCAATGTGGCGCATGGAGCCAATGGTTAACCAGCCCGTTGTTCAGCGTCAGCCCTCAGATAGGCCAGGCTTGCAGGAAGCTGATTAGATACACCGAGAGTAAATACAGAACCAGGCCAGTGCTCTCCGGCACCGAGCTGCAATTAGACTCTCAATTATCATATTAAAAACACAAGAAGGAATGTGCCTCCCGTTTCTATTTTCAGCTATCTGAACATGGTGCTATCTGCTGGATACTCAAAGGCTGAGCTGACGTTATTGTGTGACTGTTGTATTGATGTCACGTCCACAGCTGAGGATTTGTAAAATGATGCAGTTGTGCATTGAGTTATCTGATACACTGAAAATAATGGTTTTATAATGACAGTACAGTACATGTGTGGTTTTGTTATCAAATAACGTGGAGGTTTATATTTGATCATGTGGTATTTTTACAGCACTGAGGAATGAAAGAGCTCTGAGGGTTTATAGGACATGACAAAAGAGGGTGTGGTACTGTATGTTTGTGTGTGTGTGTGTCAATGCTGTTTCTGTATTAAAGAGGAAAGCTTGGAGCTCCCAGTATCTTCAAAAGCTATAAAGTGAGTGTTTTTGTCAACCTGGTCTTGTGCCGAAGTCGTCGAATGCTGGCACTTGGGCAGCTACTTCTGCCGCGGACACCGACGAAGAAAGCCATCCTTTCACGCTGGCATGATACACAGCAGGGTGCCGTTATTGTGTAATGGTGCCTGGTGGTGTCAGGAGACAACGTAGCCAAACAACAACGTAAGTTATGAATGCTGAAGTCCGAGAAGTCTGGGTGGTGGATGGGTCCAACAATCGCTGACTTTTACCTGGGAGGGTGTTGTTGAAGAAAAAAAACATAAATCTGCAGTGTTGTACTGACGTAGTGCTTTTATTTTGAAAGAGACTGTATGCAAACTGTACATTTCCTGTGGAAAAGGAAGTGTATTTTAAAAACAGACAATGCATGTAACAGGCTGACACTGACACAGTGTCCCAGGACATCAAGAGCCAACACACCCAGGATACCTTGCACATCATATGTGGATGTGGTGGTGCACTGTTCTACTGTGCAGTGACACCTGGACAAATATGACCTTCATGACAGAGTCATCAGAAGAAAACCTTTCCGGTGTCCTCACAACAAAGTTCAGCGTCAGAGGATTACAAGGGAACATCTGAACAAGGCTGATGCTTTTTGGAAACAAGTCCTGTGGACTGATGAAGTTAAAATAGAACTTTTTGGACGCAATGAGCAAAGGTATGTTTAGAGAAGAAAGGGACACCTGTCCAACACAGGTTTGGACCGATCATGCTTTGGGCTTGTGTTGCAGCCGGTGGCACGGGGAACATTTCACAGGTAGAGGAGAGAATGGATTCAGTTAAATTCCAGACATCACAGCATCTGAAAAAAGCTGAAGATGAGGAGCGGATGGCTCCTACAACAGGATAATGATCCTAAACACACCTCCAAATCCACAATGGACCACCTCAAGAGGAGCAAGCTGAAGGTTTTGCCGAGGCCCTCACAGTCCCCCAACCTAAATGTCAATAAAAATCTGTGGATAGACCTCAAAGAGCAGAGCATGAAGACAGCCCAAGAATCTCACAGAGCTAGAAGCCTCTTGTGGGAAGAATGGGTGAAAATCCTCCAAACAAGAACTGACAGACTCTTTGTTGGTTACAAAAAGTGTTTAGAAGATATGATACTTGCCAAAGGGGGCGCTACTAAGCACTGACCATGCAGGGTGCCCAATCTTTTGCTTTGGGCCCTTTTCCTTTTTTATTTTTATACTGTGAAAGACTAAAATTAAAAAGTAATCATGCTTAAAATATTGAAGAATTGTGTCATCTTTAACGTCACGCCTTTTGGAGATCAGTTCATCTTCTTCATACTTAACGACACAGCAAACGAAAATATGACCAGCGGTGCCCACATTTTTGCATGCCACTGTATATTTGCAGTGACTTTTCCAGAACTATTGCTACCAACAAAATGTCATTATAATATGTGATACCTTCCAAAGCGGTCGGCTCAGCCCACATCAGCCCAGGCCAAATTTGTGCTTTGTCCCTCTGTTTAATTGACATTATCTGTGGAGTAACTTAACACCAGCCTGTGTGGTTCAAAGTCTGTTTCACCTCTGAACATACTCACAGTGACGTCACACTGATGGAGTACCTTGTTTGGACATATACGTGGCTTAGGAGAGGCGCTGCTTGAAGAGGACAGCTTATAGAAAGTCTTTCCAGCCAATTTACAAGCGATTGAGACTTGATGTTTGTTTGACTCTGGCATGTAAAAGTGGTTCTGAATTGAATTATTTTTATGTGGAAAACAGCAGTGACTGGTGAAATTGGCAAGCGCTCATCCAGTCCTCCAAAATTGCAGGGGTTTGAATAAACTGCAATTGTTTGACTGCCTGAATTTGAGTTAATTCTACAAGAACACAGATTCCTTGAGGGATTGTAAAATGTCACGCTGGTTATATGGGGAGCCCTGAGCCTGAAATGATTCTGCTGCATCATTTAAATTAATAAGGACTCCACACGACTATGCATGTTGTTTGTGTATGTTATTACTGTGCCCAGTGTAGCACTGTTTCACAAGCCTAACAAGAACCAGTTGAACCCTTATTGTATGTGCGTGCACTCATGTCCTTTGGGAGCTGACCCATCCCTGCAGCAAGCCTTGTTAGGGACCCCACCCTCATCCCCTCTGGCAGTATGTTAAGAGCTCTCCCCTCTTCCCATCCCCGGGGCCCCTGGTCCCCATGGTTTGACCTGACCTGCCACTTTTCTGCCTCATCTCCCTTCCTATCACTCTCCTCTCTGACCTCTCTGTCAGCCGGGACCACAGGTCAGCAGTCACTGGGATAATAGCCTTGAACACTGCAGGAAGCAAAAGAGGAGAAGAGAAGAGAAGAGAAGAGAAGAGAAGAGAAGAGAAGAGAAGAGAAGAGAAGAGAAGAGAAGAGAAGAGAAGAGAAGAGAAGACATCTGTCGCATGCTTGCAGTGCTTGCATATGGGTGCAAGAGACAGGAAAGAGCCTGCGCTTCTTCTTCTACCTCTGGTGTGTGTTACTGCTTACTGTGTGGTTTGCTTGGTGGCAGCAGGACTACTTTGAATGTGTTCCCCAGATGTCCCTGAGCGAGGCGAACGAAGGAAAGCCAGGGAGTGCAAACAGGAAGTGGAAAGCATCACACATGGCTGGGGAGACATCCTCCCATTCCTCATACCGGGTTCAGCTAATTGGCTTGGCGGGGTTAAAGACTTTAAGCACATGGCGATGCTGGAGACCTCCCGATAACTCCGACTCAGCAGACACTGCAGCGTCATTACTGACAGGGAGATATGACAGCCAGCCGCGGTGCCACTCAAACACTTTCACAGTCGCAGCGCAAACACCAATCATAGCTGTCTAACAGCGAGGCAGCGTCAATTATTTTCATGTTTGTTTTAACTGGCTCCGACTCCCCCCAGACAGTTTCCATGTCGGGCCGGGGAGCTATTCTCTTTTCCCTCTCGGTATTTTGTGAGCCATCCAGGGCTCCTAAATTAGACGCTTCAGACTGGTTTTACTGCGGCCTATCATCTCCTCTTGGCATTGTTGCAGACGTCAGGCCTTGTAGCCCCTGTTCTGCCGGGATGAGGCGATGCTCTTGGAGGATTCTCTCTCTCCCACTTAAATTTCATCATTCTTTTGGTTCAGAAGCCGCAGCAGCTGTTTCAGTAGGCACTGCGCTCTGGGCCCGAAATGGACTTCCAGGATATGGTCTTCCCACCAAGAAATCTTTTTTCTTCAAATGACATATCCATGCAAACCCTTCCTTTGGTATTGTTCCCACTTATAATATTCCATCTGTCATGTCTGGGGCTTAAGTGCTAATTTGGAGGTAGCGGTGAATGATGAGCTGGAGGACGGGACGGAAAGGAAGGAACTTCCACACAACTGGCTGAGCACTGTGATTATAACTTGTCACAAACAACAACAATAGCAAAACAACAGTTTAGGCATATGCATAAATCTCGCTGCCAGGCTTGCATGCTTGAGGTCAGAGTTCGGCCGCAGTGGATTCCGGTATGCACGGTGTGAGGCACAAAGCGAGAGGCTGGAAGGCAGAGATAAAAAGCAGAGTGGTCGATAGGGGAGTAGAAATAGAGAGGCAAAAGAAGGCAGAGGAGATAGATGTGGACGCTGGACGAGATAGAGAAGCAGAAGGAGTGTGGAGTGCTGGGACAGAGAGGGGAGATGAAGGAGTTTGAAGAGGAGAAGGGAAGACAAGGGGAAGCAGGACGCTGGCTGCTACTGTCAGTCTGTAGAGGCTCAGTAACACCTCCCTGCAGAAAGCCTTTATCTGCAGCCCCCCTGAACCTGATAAGAAGAGCTGCTACTCTCAGACATGTGCATCTCTGCACGGACCAAACTCACAGACATGCACGGGGTAATTACGTCCACATACACCCAGTGTACACTGTGCACAGGGTGTCACCATGCACATGCTGCATGCACAAAGGCCTAAGTCAAAGCGGCCGTGTGTTTCCTCTGTCAGATTCTCTGTTGTGGTGTAAACAGATTTAACAAGAGAGATCAATCAGAATTATAGAATGTGAAATTAACTCGCTGTTTTTCAGTTGCATGTGAGCTAAAGGCTCATTTTTACTTATTTACAATGAAAATTGACACATTCATTTCAAATGCTGTAACCCTCACTGCCCACATACTCTATGAACCCTTTATTTTTGCATACATAATTCCACTAGAAGGCATAGTCTAAAGTTTCTGACAACAACAAACAGTGATAACGGAGGAGGTCGTAATAATGTACCTTCTAATGGACGCAGCGTTGTAGACAACAGTGGTCAGGGGGGCCATTAAATACATCGCAACATGTGGGCAGAGAATTCTTTTTTACTATAACACCAATCTGTTCCATTTCAAAATGTCTTGTCCTGCGATCGTGCCTTGCTTAAACAATGCTATGCCAACGTGATTTTAGGTGGTACTGCTCCAGCTGTCAGTCTCTACAAGCCTTCAGAAAACATGCAAAAATACAGGCGACGTAAACGCAGAGTACGGACAGAAGGCTTCATTCATGTCTGTATATATATCTAATGCCAAGCATAAATTGCACGTCTGTTTGTAACCAAAAATCAGTGGAGTTATTTTAATAACAAGGTTGAGAGCTAGTATATGTAGCATGCTGTGCTAGTGACATATGTCTCATAGTGTTACATTATGTTGTACTTAACCACTCACAACAAATGGACTTATATTAAGCCAAAACATGATTTTTTTTTCTAAAACTAGCAAGGTGCTTTTGCTGCCTAAACCTAAGGAAGTGAACCTAAAAAAGTGTTTTACCTTTGTTGGAAGTTTATTTTGGAAAGACAAGTAATGACAGTAAATCGAAACGCCATTCCTATACGTCCAAAACTGATGCAAGAGGGTACTGAGAGCATCAAAGCTTGGCGCAAAGGACCACTGACCAAGCCTTGGAATTTAAGAGAAAGAAGAAGAGGACATACTTAATAATCTTCGAGGGCGAAATTCAGTTCTTTTTACTCTGTTGTCATATACACACAGGCCTGAAACAGAGCATGCACAAACAGAACCTACACATGCATTAAATGGAGAGATGTCAGGGTAAGGGGGGCCGATGAAAGTGAGAACAGAGTGCTCCGTAGTTGGTCTGAACTGTTAGACTGCAAACTGTCTTCAGTTGGTTGCATTCACACTTTTTTCATAGACAACATCTATGTGCAACCAGATGCATGACGTGTGTAAGTGAAGCCTTCACATGAAAAATGGGAGGAGTCTTTACACTGTGTAACTACATGTTACAGAGATTTTCCTCTTCTCCAGCCTTGAGACTAACAATCATGATATTGAGGACATTTTATAGCCATTTCCATTCGGCCCTTCTAATTCCATACTGAACACACTTGGATGTAAACCCAGCTATAGTAGCAAACCGATATTAAGACCAGCTCATGTTCTGCCCTGCGGGCCCCCAGCTTGTCACTTTCTAGTAGGTATGGAAAAATGAAGGCACCACTTTAGCCATTGCATCATGCGTCGACTGTCAGGATTCATGAGCGTGGGGTCGTTCACATAACGTCTACAGAGCAGTCTCTTGACATCTTACAGTTAGCATTTCAGATTCTTAAAATTCATTCACTTATATGTCAGTATTGGCACCTTTACTCCTACTTATGCTTTCTTAAATGCATTTATACATGAATGAATGAAGAAAACGAATGTGTCTTTAAGTGCCAGCTGGAGGCCACAGATCTTTGGTGGAAACTTGGCTGTGGTCAGGGAGTGACAGGGGGTGGAGACCAACATGGCACCGAACGGTGCAGTTCTGGTGGTGGTGCTGGTGGAGAGCTGGCAGTGCCACGTTCATTCCATCCCTCCCTTCCTTAAACGTTGTCTTCTTCTGCCACTTGGCCAACCGAGTGCAGGAAGTCCCCCGGACTGTCCGGACGGGACTGAGCCGTGGCTTTAATGTACGTCTTGGCTTGACAGAACGGCCCTTTTCCTGTTTACTGACGGGCCGACCGCAAAACTAACCGTAAACACACCTCTCTTTCAGCCCTCCCTTCCTCCCTCTGTCTACCCCTCCTTGCCTCGAGGCTGTTCTGGCCTCTCCCAGGGACATCCTGGTGTGTCCCTGGACAGCACTGTCATCAACCAAACACTCTCCCCAGACAGACACCTCAGCATTTCAGGGATAAAGAAGAGCACATGCTTTTCGTTTTGAGTTTTTAGGCTAAAAAGGCAGACACATTTATTTGATTTACTTCACTGTTGCATTCCTATAGTGCTGGTTTTGCAAAAAAGAATAAACAACCAGACGACATTAGGAAAAATAAGAAACAGGGAAAGAAAGATCTCTGTAGTGATACAGAATGCATACTTTCATGGATTTATATTTAGCCAGTCCAACCAACTCCTCCCCCTCCTCTATTCTAACCCCAAGAAACCCAAATCACCCAGAATAAAAATAATTGGTGGTCTCGTCTCCAGTTCTGACTGGAATGAAGTCTGTATGGAAGAGCCGCAGCTCCTGGCAGGCTTCCCCGCTCCAGTCTTATCCCGAGGAAGAGAAGATTTGGCTTCAGGACGGGTAAACATGCCGTGGTTTTAACCTCTGTCACCCAACATCCCTGACATGGCTCTATCAGAGCAGGCCGGGCAGTCGCATTAAAAGCCACAGGGCGGATCGGTGAGCACGGGGAAACGCGGCATCTTCCTTGAGCCAAAATGGCTGCCAGTACTTGACGTGTCAGACTTTGCTTAACCAGACAATTTCACATGCCTGTGAAACCCGGTGGCTTTACTAACTCTTGTTAGGATCTCCCCTCAATTAAAGGCTTATTTTTAACCTCATCCAAACTGTTTGCATCTGTTAAATTGCTGATGATTGTAGGAAGCGTTACATTGTTGAAAACCCTTTTCCTCCTAAACCATGAGTGCTGGGGCCCCCTCTCCGCTCACTGCAAAACTTGAGGGTTCATTTTAAATGGCAAACCTCGTTATAATAGGGGTATTACACTGGGAGGTGGGCAGTATCTCTGGATCTAAGGAGCAGATAATCCTCCAATGTGACTGAGTATGTTTGCGTCAGAGGGTCACTGTCAGCCACCGTTTAAAGTGCGATGACAGAGCAGAGGATCAGGTCACATTTGGTTGTTGTACACACAGAATGACGATTTCTTAGATATCACTGATTTCATGGCTGAGAATATGTTCATGGCCCTTAAGCTGAAACATTATCTGCTTTACCATGTCATGATTTTTTTTTTAAATTCCATGAAACATGAAGTCTTAACATGGCATTGCACACATCTTGACTTTGTTTATGCATATTTACAAAATCTGTTCTCTGTCAGACAGAAAATGAATGGGTGTGTCAGAGGGCGTACTTTTCACTGGGGATAGGGGAGCACATGTTCTCCTCGCTTTTCAAAATTATATATTTTTTTAATACAGAGTTTTGTCTCTCAGGCTATATAAACATTGGCATAAACTCCACACACACTCTTAATGCATGTTTCTGCATACAATATAAAATACAATTACAAACCGTTACACCAGATTATATGCATGCATCACTCCCTGTTAATTTCTTTCTGTGCATATGAAAGCAATTTGGATCCTACGCAGGAATGGAGGACTCTGCCACCAACAATGAAAAGTGCTATGTAGAGTGATAATTACAGAATTAAAATACAGTGAATGGCCAACCATACCAAAAGGTATCAAAAATAGAGATCATGAAAATATAACTCTCTAGTGAAAGGACACTTCTGTTAGGTTACACCAATCACTACAATTCTTTTATTAGTCTCAAAGGCACAAAAACATTTTTATCATAACATGTTATTCTCTATATTAAAGGAGCAGTTCAGATTTTTGTAACAGGGGTTGTATAGGGTACTTATCCACAGACAGTATCTTATATACAGTAGATTTCAGTCTACACGCCCCCAGGTTGGAGAAGCAGGCAGGAGTCTGACATAGAAGCAGAGCTATACACTGCTGTGGAGGGGTCAGCAACATATTAAAAAAATCTATATCAGTTTAAATGTACAGTATATTGACAGTGTTTTCACTGCTTTACCTTATAGATTTTTTAGGGTTTTGCATTTAATTGATAGGAGAGTTGTTTTACTGTTAAGGGGGGAGATACCACGGCAACGACAGGGCCTTTGTACATGGGGCGCCCTCTCTACCAAGTGAGCTAATGGGCGCCCCCTTCACTGCTTTACTGTGATGTCATACAGTGATTTCCAGCAGGAGAATGAAGTTGTTATACTGTTCTCTTCAAAGCCAGACTCCATTGACAAAAACAATGATTTAACATAGCTGAACACAGGAGCTGTTGGTCTACTGTTGCCTCTAACAGTTAGTTTGTTTGTGTTATTATGTGACTACAGCATTTAAAAGGGTTAGTTTGGATTAACGAAAGTCACACAATAACACAAACTAACTAACTGATCGAAGCAGCAGTAAACCAGCAGCTCCTGCTAAAGTTACTGTTTTTGTCAGTGGAGTCTGGTGGCTTCAATGAGGGCACAGATGGGGAACTGAAGCCGTTAACAGCTTTCCTGTCAGAAAGGGGTGTCTGATGGAAAGGTAGAGCGCTGAAAATACTTTAAAATAGCGTACACTTAAACTGATATTGATATTTTAGGTGGCTAAAATACGTTTTGTTGCTGACCCCCACCAACAGCAGTGTATTGTTTAGCTTATGCTTCTCCAAACTTGAGGCGAACATCTACTGTATATCGTACACTGACTATGGATTAGATAAACAACCCCACTTCAAAAAATCTGAGCTATTCCTTTAACATAGAAAATAACATGTGAATATAAAGGTACGCGTTAATGCAAAAACAATTTTTGTCCGGTTGAAAAACTCCAGACTAATGAGGTCTCACTTAGCTATGCCAGCTGTTAAGCATAAACTTTAACAGAATGAACAACATGTAAAATGTACAAACATAATGACAATAATGAGCTGGATCTGTGAAGCACATTTGAAGAATTTAAGAAGTTAAGATACTAATACAGATGTACAGGAACGATAGGAAAAACAAAATGAGTGGGCTGCAAGAGGTAAAAAAAAAAAAAGTCCAAAAGTCACTTTTAGTTCAGTGTCTTTAGACAAAGGAAACACTCAAATTCCCTGAGAATATAAAACATATAACTCTTTAGTCTCCTGTCGATTTATGAGCTGTTTTAAGAACAACTATAAGGTCATTGTTCATTCAGTCGACTTCTTCTTCTACTTTCCATTCATAGTGAAAGAGTGAACTGAAAATAATTGCAGGTTGGGAGCTGAGAAAGGCATCATCAGAGAGTTTGGGATAGGGTGTGGAGGGCTGATGATGTGGATGCTTTCACTGAATTCTCACACACACACACACACACACGCTCACAGACAATGCACACTCCAGCTTTTCACCAGTACCACCATCGGTGCGCGCTGAGCTGGGAGTGGTGGTGGCACATTGGATGGAAGGGAGGGCCGCTGCAGGACTTATTACAGTGCAGCGTTCAGAGAGTCTGATGACAAGGCTGCTGAGACATTTAGAGGAGGGACTGAGCTCCGGGACCGAACCAGATTTAACCAGAGTCTCTGTGAAGCTTCAGCCAAACCTCTCATCACCACACCACACTCTGCTAGGCTGCACTTAAGCTGTGTGTGTGTGTGTGTGTGTGTGTGCTGCAGAGCATGTACAGTATGTGTTTAAGCATTTCAGAGCAGACCTGTATGAACTTGTGTCTGCATGTATTTATGTATATAAATAGCCTGAGTTTGTATGTGGGTGTCTCTGTGTGCATGTGTGTGTCGGTTTCACCATCAGCCAGGCACCAGAGGAAAACAATGGATTTTCCCTGAAGGAGGTAAAACAACAGTGGATTTATATTTCCCCCCTCCCGCCCCCCTCCCTTCACCGCCTACAACATATTACTTTCATTGGACTGGAACGCTCTCTCACCGTGAAAAGGCTCTGGCAAAACCCTCGCGTCTCCCTTGTGCAGAATGTAGCGAAACTTGGACGCCTCCCTCAGCATTAATGCCGCCACACACATCGCCGGGGGGAGTCGGCCCCTCGCTGTGCTCCCCTCTTTTCCCCTGCTGATGTTAAAGAAGTGATGACTAAACAGCAGCAAGCCTTCCTATTGTATTAACTACATGCGGCTGTTGTTGTTTCCATAATTTGGCTGACATTTATTTTGTGTAAAAGCAACTTTACGGGCCTCCACGAGGCCGAGCATGAGAGCTGCAACCAGGAAAAGTGGCATAAATCAGTTTGTCATATGTGTGTTGGCGACCACAGGTTTTCACAAAGTGTTACAACCTGTGTTAAATTTGAAGTTAACAGCAGTGAACGTGTAAATGTCTGCAAAATGGTGCCATGCCAGTGTTCTGATGGCTCAGCCGAAACCCCAATAGTCAAAAAGTCTGAAGTCACATGAACTGAAATTAATGGATCTGTCGGATTTTAAATCAGCTCATGTACAAAGCAAGAAATAACTTACTACCTGACAACAAACAAAAAATAGTTTAAATTTGAATTAACAGTGTTTCTGCACCACGCTCAGAAGCAACTGTACATCAGTTTGTGGGGTGATTTAAAAAGTAAAGATATTAGACAGATTAAAAACAGGTACAGAGACAGGATCTTCACAAAGAATGGAAACATTTAGAGGGAATGTAAAGCACACTCAGGGTGTTGTCAGCATTCTTAGTTTGTATTTTTGTTTTTGTTTTATACACGGGGTTAAATTGGTTCTCAGGTATTAAGAGGAGCAGTGGTGTAAATGTGTGGTTGATGGATTGTGAGGAGTGTGTTCATGTAATAATCTGACTAAACAGGCATGTTGCCTCTTCCTACTCTTTTTTGGACATGATATGTGAATTTCTATTTCTCAGTGTAAGTCTGTTTATGATTTCTCATTTGTCTCTGTTTTGTAGGGTTTTTTTTTTACCCTTTAATATGTTCTATTTTATTTTATTATTATTATCATTTTTAAATGTTGAAAATAAATCAAATCAAATCAAATCAAAAAATGTCCTGTTGGACCGGGAGTCCATTTCTCTCACAACCTGGTATCCCACATTTTTCCAAAGGGTTGTGTAAGAGCCACTTAAGCACATATTTATATTTGGTAAAAATGTCTGTGTTGATATAACTCATCATATAGATTCTGCTTTTATTTAAGTCTGCACAACTGTTTCTGTATATTTTGATAAGTCTGTGCTATACTAAGGTTTATATTTACTTTCTTTATGTGTGAGAATACAGTTATTTACAGCAGGTATGGTGCTGTAAGGCAGGTTAGTGCACATGACAAAATGAGATTGTGGACATTGCACGTAAAAGACGTCATGAAATTTGTGTTGGTTTGGATTGTAATTAGTTTGTGATCGTGTTATGCAGTGTTAACGTTTATAATAACGAGTAATACATGAGAATATTTAGAAATAGGACATCAAGTCATTGGTGGACAGTACGAGGAGTAATTATGGACAGACTTGGCCTGCTGTTTTGTTTCCTTTTTGTATTCTCAGTAAACTTCATTTAACTTTTTCCCTGCTTCATGTGAGTCCTGTGCATCTTCAGACAACGAACACAAACACGAGTCAAAAACAAGACACCTTGCAGACAAAGTGACCAAGGGAATTTGGGATGTTGCAACAGCTGTTTCTCCAAAAATACGCTACACACTCTCCCAAACTAAAGCACTTAGCTAATTACTCATCAGACCCTCCTACTATGGCAAAAGCATGACCTTGACCAGTTCTGCCCCTGATTGGCTTAAGGCTTGGACATACTTAACACATTGAAATTTCACAGACTGTTGCGTGCACAATTCACAGTACAGTTGAGAGTCTGCGTCAGCCCAGAGCACAAAATGCGAGGACTGGGAGATGAGCTTACCGTCCTCCTGCTCCTGCCATCGAGCAAAACTGAACCAAGAAGACACCAAAGGGTCTGGAGTAAATATCTGTTGAATATCCAACTTAAAACTAACTCATCAGCTCAGCACGAAAGATGAGCTGCACACAAACATGAGATTTACACCATGCGGACCAAAGCAGACTCTCTTGGACACACGGATGTGGAAACTATGAACTGGCATTTACCCTGATGTTCTTACCCTAACCCTAACCACTCTCATTTCCTGCGTCTAAACCTAACCAACCCAACCAACGAAGGCAACAAGTTCTAGCCAATCAAAGCGAGTGTAGCCTTTGATCAGCTATCCTATATGCCTTTGCCAAAGTAAGAAGGTCTGATCACCAATTTGCTTTGTGCCTCTGTTTAAGAGAGTGTGTAGGGTGTTTTCGGAGCAAATAGCCCTTTGGAGCATTGCACATTTGTTTTTAGGATTGCCCAGCTAGGGATGGGCAATGCAAATTAGCTCATTACACGCTGTTGGACAAAGGTGCTTTTGGTCCAATGGGACATTTTTTGGACAATTAGGGCTTTGGAATTATGAGTCGTTGGAATAGCTGGCAGTCCCCTGCAAGACACCTTCATGTCAGAGATATACATGGGAATGAAACTTATTACTGGAACTATCTTGGGTTGTGATTTAAATAAATAATAATAATTTGAATTTACAAGTAATTTGTTTGAATAAATCTTATGTCACCTGTTAGCCTTACCTGCTGGTGGCTTGCCACATACAGAAGGTAAGGCTGTTTGAAGTTAGAAAATGTTTCTGTCTTTAAGATTAATCCAAAATGCTCCCATGGTTTGTTGTTATTGACATGTCTTGCCAGCTAAAGCAAAGAAAACTACAATAGCCTTAGTTTACTGACGTCGTTCTATGGGCCAAATGACGAGCTGCATTTTATGAACACCCCTGAGGACATGGCTCGGGCTGTTGTGCTTACAATGTTGAATTTTTTTCTCATGTTTGAAGGAGTTTGAATTTCAAATAAAAAGTCTCAGCCGTAGAGTCTGTCACACTGGTACTGCCAAATCTGAAACCCAAAACCTTCACAACATTACATTTCTGTTTGCGTGCTTTAGTAATGTTGCAATAAATGTCTGATCTGCCCAGTTCTCCTCCTCAGACAGATGCTTTCTCACAGGTGCAGTTTTACAGAGGGTTTCTGCTTTGCACGATGGACTGAAAGTTCCCTGAGCCTGAACCAGGTAGCAAACATTACACACACTGCGTCAACACACCTACTGAAAATGAGGTGATACCAGTAGATATAAAAATGACTCCCCTAAGGACCCAGTGAGCTCATCGCTGGGCAGAACCACCCTATGTCAGTGATTGCAAATGAGAGGCGAAGAGTCCGGTCAGACAGCGTGCATTAAGTAGCTGTTGGCCTGGTGAGGAAAAGCCCCTGGCAGCCAGGCTGTCTGGGGTTGAAGTTTCATTATCATCTGCTATCAAGTGTCTTCCATTGAGCCCGATGAATCACAGGATTACAGGGGAAACAGTCCGTTGTTGTCTGAAGGCGTCAGTGCCTCTGATCCATGTCTCTCCCCCCGCCCACCTCTGCTCCCCTTTGCCCGCCCTGGTCATAAACCCAGGCTGTGCCCCCCTCTCGCCCTCCTGTCTGTTACTATGTGTGTGTCTAGGTCTTTCTACCTACCTCTGGTCATCCTGTCTCTCTCATGATGTCTGCCCCCTCCTGGAGTGACTGAACCCTCCTGATGGATCGTGGGCTGAAGCGCCACATTGACACACACTGGACTGACCTCAGTGCTCGTGGTCAGGCTTTAATTAAAGGCATAAATTCACTAAATTTATCAATCAAGATGAGAAATATCTGCAAGACTGGGCTTTATTACTCCACACAGACACTAACAGCACATGTACATATTCTGTTTGCAGATGTGAAACCATATAAATATGATTCTTTTTCTCACAAAATGTGTACTTACAACAAAGAAAGAAGATTAAGAGACGAAGAGAAATTAAAGCTGCATTTATTAATATTTTGGCCAGAGACACACTGGCATTCATTTGATGTCATGTCTCTGCTTACCTGATGAATGTAAGCAAAGGCTCAATCCCAATACACCCGTTGTCTTTACCACTTAGCCCTTACACCTCTGTTGTGCACATTCATGTCCAGGGGTAAGGTGTCCCGATTCTTTGTGCCAATGTAATGAGACGTTATCAGCAAGATGGCCTCACACACAACCAGAGAAACCCACAAATTTATTTTCTTTCTCCATAAAGACTTAAAGATTGCTATGACCATCGTATAATCTTAGTTGTTTCAATGTATTACTGTCCTTTTATTTATAACAAACATAATAAAAAGTGCTTGTAGTATGCTGATGTCCCTATAGCTAAATGGCTAGCTGATTTATACTGATTTGTGCATGATACTCACACATTTTGACATATTTCCATGTTGAATTTCCCACGTTTGATGGCATATGACACCCAAAATTTAACTTAAATCCAGCAGCAAAGTTGCTGTCAGACTGACAGGGTAAGTAGGAGCATGGGTTGCTAACATTAGCCTACAGAGCACAAAGGTGGACTGGTGTTCTTTTTCATTTGATGACTTGTTTGATTGATTGATAGAATGAAACTAAAAATTTAGACTAATTGCAAGCATCAATGGTTTCCTGTCTCCATCACACAGGATCATCATGGCAAATGTCATTGAGATGATGTCATCATTGCCATAGTCCTGTCTGTTTATATAAATGACATTGATAGTATCAATGACAATAGCGAGACATATCAGGGTCTTGAAGGGTTGTCCATTTCATAGGGGGACATTTCACCCAAAAATAAGGGGTAGGGATGAATATAAGAAATGGGCTTGGACCCAATATTCAGTCTCCTTTTAGTTCTGTTTTGGTGCCAAACAACCTCTGACGTAAGTATCTGTGAGCACATCTCAAAGGGTCTGAAACAATCTGAGGAAGACGTATTTCGTAAATTCACCCTCTCTCTGCCTGCCTGGATGGGTGTGTGTAGGAGCCCGAGCATAAAGCACAGGCTTGTCAAACGAGCCCGGTAAATGGAGGTGCTCTGTTTCATGAACTGTGACTGAACTTGTTCGAAATGGGTAGAAATGTTAGACAAATATGGTGTCTGAAAACCTCAGAAACGTCGTTCTTCCGCCCCTGCCTCAACCGTCCCCCCCAGCCCCTCCTCCGCCCACAGCCCTTCATCCCCTGCCAGTCCACGGCCTGACATTTTCCAAGGCTGCCAGGACAGGGGCCTGCATGTAAGAGACACAGAGAGAGAGAGGGGCCCCTTAAACTAGATTTACAGTATGTTGGAGTTTTTTTCCTCTCCCAGAGCTTTTCCACATTGCACGGTTCAGAAAGGTCATCAGTGGGAGCCTCACTTTTCCCTTCTTTGGCTTTTTTTGGTAATTCACTTGCTTTTTTTCCCCTTTCTGGTCAGTTTAAGTCTATAAGCCCGTCAGTTTAAAGATCCAGTGTGGAGGAGTAGGAAAATATACTGGCAGAAATAGAATAGAATATAGTAAGTATGTTTTCTTGAGTGTGTAATCACCTGACGATAAGAATTGTTGTGTTTTCGTTACCTCTGAATGAGCCGTTTATATCTAGATAGGGAGTGGGTCCTTAAATCACAATGTTGCACTGCCATGTTTCTACGGTAGCCCACAATGGACAAACCAAACACTGGCTTTAGTTAGGGCCATTCCGGCTTTAGAACCACCACCATAGTTAGAAAAAACATTCTTTTTTTTTTTATTAACTGCTTTATTCGGTGATTTTACTGGTTTAAATCACCTGGGTCCATCTGTTTTAGAGAGGAGAGAGCTCTGTGGAAAAATTCACTTCTGTTAAAAACTTTCTGAGCATCTGGATCAGAAATAAGGTGCATACATTAAAGCCCACTTCAGACCAAAGATCTGTGACGAGACAAGCTGAAATGCATTTTAAAAACCTGCCGGTTCACACCAATGCAACTAGATGAGATGTGTATCATCTCTATGCAACAACTCTCTGTCCTTCTGTTCTGATTTGCAGCTTTTCAGGTTTATTTTGTGGCTGAATATAATTTGTAGCTTCTTAAAACATGAATGAGGATAGTGATAGTGAGATACTGGCTACAGCTGCATTTGTAGTAGTGATGAAATGGCAAAAACAGAAACAAAACAAACATCAGATAGACTGTATTCATAATGAACAGACCATAATCATATAAGGAAGCAGCGCCAATTAATCAGTCAGTGAGAATGTGTGTTAAGGTTAGGGCATAAGCACATACAGTGAGCAGCAGCAGTGACCCACTGTCCGACACCAGTACACGTGAGGATGGAAATAGAGGGCTATAGAGGGTCATTTTGACTTGATCAGTCGACTTAACTAAAAGTCGACTGGTTGCGGAAACATGCAACATGCCTTACATTGTAAAACCAGCTGCCAGTGATTTGACCAGCTGAGTTGCAGGAGACGCCATCAGTCAGCAACTTTTCTCTGCAAGGTTCTACAACAGTTTAATCTCGTCACAAATCTTTGGTCTGAACTGGGCTTAAGATATTAAAAAAAAAAAAAAAAAAGCAAGCGCACCATCTGCCACGTGCCAAACAGCATAGAAGAAACACTGCTTTGTGATACTGCTTTATGCAGTGTTTTTACTGGTTTTAATCACCTGGTCCATTTGTTTTGGAGGAAGAGACCTCTGCGGATAATTTGGTTCCTGGTATAAACCTCTTTAACAATGAACACTGAAGGAATTTTAACCAGGAGAAGTTTTCGCTTGTTGCAATCTGCAGTCCTCACCACTAGGCACCACTAAATCTTCCTCAATGTTACACACTGTTTCTTCAATCACCGAATGGAAAGATATGCAATTTCCGGTTTGAGTGGGAATTAAGCAAATTAAGAAACTGGAAGAAAGAGAAAAAACTTTCATGTCACCACAGTAAAGAATAAGCATCCTAAAACGTTTATAACTGAGTCTTGAATCCCTTATTCAAAATCTGAATCAGCCAAAAAGGATTTCTTTGTTTCTTATAATTAAATTAACTTAATGTAAAAGTGTTCTTGACGCTGCTTTAGTGGGTTTCCTTACTATAATTTCTTTGTTCACTGGCAGGATTTGTTAAATCAATGTGACTAAAAGTTGGGGTGTATTAGCCATCAGTTAAAAGCCATCAGTGTCAGTGCTGACAACGCTGTAAAGAAACCAGACTCATGTGTTTGGTAAATCACCCTTGTTGTTGTGATTACAGTTAGTTGGTCTACTGTAGTTGTAGAAAGGCCCTCCTCACCCTCCAGCAACATGAATAACCCTCTATTACCCTCCCCTCCTCTCCCACACACATAGCCCGCTGACAAAGACGCCCATTTTATGTGCCATGTTTGATTTGATAAGTGGCAAACCTGAGTGACGTGACGCCTTTGTGAGGCAGAGGGGAAAAATCCCCCGCTCTATTGGCAGAGGACAATTATGACTAGGGACTTCTGTGAAGTTTGCAGTGAGACAGGAGTGTGTGTGTGTGTGTGTGTGTGTGTGTGTGTGTGTGTGTGTGTGTGTGTGTGTGTGTGTGTGTGTGTGTGTGTCTGGGGGGGAGAAAGTAAAATTGAGATAATAACACAGCCTATTGTCTCGAATTCAATTATGAGACAAAGGTGTGTCTTTGCCAGGGATGGGGATGAGGGCAGTCCTGCCTCAGGCTTCTCACGGAGCTACATGGCGTGTAATGGACTTGAACTGAGGATGTTTGAACTTCAACTTTTTAGGATGAGAGGAGTTCACACAGAAAGTTACTCAGTGATTACAATAGGCCTCAAATCAGGTTGTTGGACCTTTGTTCAGTGAGAACTGACCGTTCTCTAAACCTTTCCCCTGAATAGTGATTGTCCAATCATAGGGTGGCAATGGTAGCTTGGCGAGGCAGGGCTCAAACACCCAAGGGTAGTGGGAAGAGTGATACATAGCCTAATGTACAAAGAGAGGTTGTGTTTTTTTATTGTCTTTCCAAAACCAAAAACACAAGAGCAAGAGTGTAAGGAATGGATTAAACTACTGAAATTGAAAATACAGACAATAAAAGCTGTTTTGTCCGCAAATTTTTACACAAATTAAGAAAAAAAGATTTTCTGGGGTTCTTCAAAAATCCAAGATGGTGATGGCCAAAATGCCAGACTCGAGGGTTCAGAATGTAAGTCCACAAACCAATGGGTGATGTATGGTGGCTACGTCCTTAATTTTCACACAAACTATGTAAAAAAATATTGGGACAGACTTCAATTTTATTGGATTTCCGCCTGCAGAAAAAGAGTTTGACCAATAAAATTCTTTGTTCTAACTGACCTCCAGGTCATAGCTAGTTTGCTGCCAAAATGGGGAAACATCTTATCAGTTTGGTTTCCCACCACCTAATATTGTACGACAGGTGCTGCAACCACCAACCCAACAACCAAATAAAGGACAATATGTCTTATTGTGTACTTTAAGGTCTGGTGTGTAGCATTTAGTGGCATCTAGTGGTAAGGTTTCAGATTGCAACCAACTGAAACTTTACATGCAGGAGAACTAGCCTTTATTCCATTTCCTCCAATATATCCCCCTAAATCGTACACGCTAGACCTTTGATGTTAGCCCTGACATATTCTGTTTAAATAGGTTTTTGTTGTGTTGAAAAAACAGGCACGCAGCGAAAATCGAGAAAGAGGATGTCTAACAGGTGTTAACTACGCGATACACAAACTAAACTTGGACATGACAATGCTAGTAATTCGCACCAAACACAGTGTGCAAAATAAAAAAACAAACAACCAAACAGGGTTATGTTAGAACAATTACATTAGAAATTACCGTATTATATCTAATACTACAGTTAACTAAGGAGGTAAAAGCCTGGGAAGCCTGCGCCTGGCAAGCAAAATTTGGTCCCCAAATCATTCCTAGAGTGTTTTGGAAATGTTCCGGGACAGTTATGAGAACGTTCTGCGTTAGCTGGGCTGTTGTTTACTTCTTTGTGAAATTGAAGTCCCATTGCGTCAAAGATTGCTGTGGATGTGAGTGATAAGTCTGTGTCACAGATGATACCAGCATCGATCATATTTCTCATAAAGTGCAATGGTCTGGACTAAAATCATTTCTAATGATGTCCCTCTGGTCGTAAATTCAACAAAATGTGCATATTTGACTGACAGCCAATGTTTTCCATTCATGAATTCCCGACCAGTCATATTACATGTCTTCTGCACCAGCTCTGTTTCATCTGGTAACATTTCCAAAGAGAAATGTTTTCCCACAATAAATGCAAGTGGATCATGTCAAGCCCACTTAGACACCAAATGCTGTTCGACCATTAGTGCAGTTCCAAATATGAGACTCAAAGCTCATGAACCGTGGCTGTCCCGTGTTATTGGAAGAATCTCACTTTTTTTAAAAGGAAAATCATAAAAGGTCATCCGTTCTGCCACACAACCCATGTAATGGGTGTGTGCAGGACCCTTTCTGAAAGAAAAACAACAAGGAAAAATCAATTTCCTTGTCATATAGCTTGACCCAAATCGGTTTGAAGTGAGTTACATGATCCACAAGGCCCTTAAGTTTCCTTCTCCAAACAGAGAGACCTACATGGGGGTGGCAGAGAGAGAAAGAGGCCCCTTAAGAGCCTCAGTCAAGTAAATACTTTGTCTCACAGAAAGACATTAAGGAAAAGGAAGTGTTTAGTCAATTCAAAATCTAATTTCCTGGGACAGAGAAAGTTGCCACAAGTTTTTTTCTAGTGTATTTATTGGCCAATAATGTCTGTAAAATTTATACATTACCAGTCTACGACAATTTAAAACCATAAATACTGGTGCTTATCACTTTTACATTCCTGCCTCAGACATATTTAACGGATGTGAACATAGCAGGTAAATGTACATTTAACATAAAATGAGTATAGTCTAAAACATCTAATGTTTAAGTGAGGTTTTATTATCATTGTTTCAGTATCATAAACCAACTTCAAAGTACAAGTGATTTCAATAGATTCACTTACAGGGACTCTCAAACTGCGTAAATTTCAGGGGCGATGCAGGGGACGTGTCCCCCTCAATATTTAGAACATGTGCGTTTGTCCCCCCAGTAAAAACATGGAAGTGGCAGAGGACTCTTATTTTAACTAAATTAAAGACATTTACAGCATAAATTGATGAAGACAAGGCCCAAATTGGTGCAAAAATTCACCACAATGCAGTAAATTAAGTGTAGTGATGTACAGTGTTGGGCTCATTACTCTAAAAATGTAATATATTACTCGTTACTCTTTTCAAAAGTGATAAAATTGCAGAATTTTTTTACACTACTTGTTATATTACTTTTTTGTAACACACCATAAAATTGGCAATTGTGTATCTGCCCAACATTCAGATGTGGTCCTCTGTGTGAATGTCAGGGTAATCGCCAGTAAGTTTAGCTAAGGCTAGATAGCGTGCAAACGATTTTTCTGTCAGTTCAGTTTTTTAGTTTCTGTTGCCTGTGACCGCTAATTTCCCAAGGGTCTGCCTGAAAGACGAGAGTCACTCATGAAGCAACATTTTATCCACCACATATCCAGCCACAAGCTTCATCACTTCTTTGTAGATACAGCTGTCCACAAGTAAAACCTAAATTAAAAGTTTTGCTTGTTTAGCCAATGCAGGGCTACAGCTGACATCCACGGCCGAGGAGGGCTCACCTTTGGTGGGGTGTATTTCCTGGAGTTTTACGTTGTTGTCTGTTGGTCGCAGTCTGTGTTTCAGACCAGAGGTTTGGGGACATGTTTTTCGCAGTGTAAAGAGTTTTAGTACGACTACGTACAGAAACAGTGTTCGTGTCATCTTTCCACCCGGCAAAAACAAAGTAATGCTAATTTGAAAGATGCAAAAACTTACCTTAGTGTCTACAAATATTCGCATGCTTCTTTGAGACATGTCTGCGCAGTGTGACGATTACAAAAATGAGTCCAGTGATGTGATGTGATCAAAAGTAACATTGTAACGAGTTGTTTGGTTTTGGGGTAACTGCAATATTATTATTGAAATTTTATTAGTAATTAGTTACATTAGTCATTACTGGAAAACAATCATTACTATAACACTTACAGTGGTGTAGTACCCCCTGACCCACCCATTTAATATGTGTATCCCCTGATGTTGAAACAAAACCTACAGCCTCGCTTATATGTATGTGCGTTCTTACCATCATCAGTTGTTACTATTTCACGAACAAAGGCTTGTCCATTCGAATTTTTTTAGCACTGGTCATCGTGAACTATATTGCTTACGTTGTTCTTTTTAGGCAAACCACATGGTTGCTCATCATTTGTTCTGCTGATTCAGTTGTATACCCATAAGAAAAGACGCTGTCTTTGCAGAAAATGAAAAGGACTCATACTTCTGTTCCTTTTTCCTCCCTAAATGACTCCCAGTTAAGACTGCCTGCATCCCAATTCCAGACTACATACACATTCTAACAGGTTTCGAGTATATACTGTATGTGCACACTGTAAAATTTACCATATGAGCTACACTTCAAAAAGCTCATATGCATACCAAAATTTTTTTTTTTGTTTTCAAGTATACTGTTTATGTATACTTTTGTCCCACAGTGAATTGCACGGAGGAAATTAAAGCGCTCACAGCTGCAAAAAATTAAAGTAAATTATGGGTGGTGGTGGTGAGACAGCTACAGAAAAATCTTGGAAAATACAAAAAATAAGCATTAAATCTTCCTAAAAACCATTTTCTTTCTTTTGTGTAGTTTAACAAGCAGTGGCAAGTCACAGTTTGACTGATGTCCAAATATCCTTTCATTTTCTGTGAGTACAAAACTGTTGATTTCTTGAAACTGCAATAACAATGTGTGCTATGGTAATTAGCGGTGCATAGAGTCTCTGTACTGATTTGATTTTATGTTATCCAAGTATGTGAGCTCCCACTTTGTAGTTATGCTATACATATATTTGTGTGAATAAATTTTGATATGACATATTTATGTGTGTATTCCAATGTATGTTTTTACATGCAAAATATAAAAACTGCAGCTGGTGGGAGGAATTAGTGAATATATAACTGTAACTATGCTCTGAGACAGTAATGTATTTTGTTTTATTGATTTATATAAAATTGGAGGCTGTAATGAGTGTACCAGCACACTGAAATGTGTTTAGTCAGTCTGCCGGAGGCTCTGCTGAGGAGGTGATTTTATTTAATTTCATGCAGAGGTGAGAGTAAACCCCCACAGCTGCTATAGTACACACTGCATTCTGCTCCATCGCTGCTGCTTTAAATCACAGTGTGCCTGGGCCTGGATTTACATTTTTTCCTGACAGCAGGAGTCGATTTTCATTCATTCATTCATTGTTTTGTTTTCTCATTTTGTGAACAACATGCACAATGAGTCAAATGAGTCAGCTTGAAACTACACTTTCCTCCAGTCTCCCTCTCCGCTCTCGCTCCTTCTCTCACTTCGAGCTGGATGGTAGATTTATGATGACTGATGGGCGGCGAGGCCCTCTGCTACACTTCTGTCAGCTGCCCCGCGCTCCGCTGCAACCAGACATGGTGGAATATGCCACACACGCATGCACGCATTTGTTGATGCTGACCAAACGACCCTCAACTGTAAAACGCACTCACTGTAGCGCCCAGGATCACACACATGCGGATACGCAGATCCCTAAGCACTCTTTTGGCTCCATCTGGACTCCAACTACTCGAGGCTTTATTTACTAACTGAAGAGGTAATGAAGGAAAATCACACAAAACCAGAGGTGGTGATGACGGAGGAGATGAGGGGAGGAGGCACCACGAGGGGACGAGGAGACTGACTAATCCAGCAGAGAGGAAATGGGACTGTGTTTTGTTCTTGTGAAATGTGAAATTAAATAGTGCCTCCTTTTGCTGGGTCCCACTGAGGGTTTTTGTTAGCGGATATGTGGGATTGTGTGTTTGTTTGTTTGTGCGGGTTGGAGGGTGTGGCATGTGAGGAGGCCACGAGGAAGCAGAGGTCCAGCGAAGAATCGGGGGTGGCGGTGAGGATTGTGGAATGACGAGGTTAGTAGCTGTGTTTGGGTTGAACGCCCAGAGCACAGCAGTGCGTCATCAGCGTTTTACTGGACCCTCTCCACCAGCGCCGTTAAGAACAAAGGCAACAACCAAAAACACTGATGAATCACAAATGTCCAGGCAGAACTCCAAAAAGCCTTCCCGGCCACAGAGGCAGAGAATCAGGAACACACACACCACCGATTACCACAGCCAGTCCGCTGAGGAGAGACGGAGGGAGGAGAGAGAGCTCCTCTGTGTAGGGAAATGAGGATTTGTGGGAGGCTCTTGTGCTCATCCGCATGCCTGATGAGCGTGTGTGGGACGGACGGGGAGGAAGCACGGATGGACGGGCGGATGGATAGAAGAATCCCAGAGCTCAAGAGAGCTGCAGTGTTTCTATGCCAGTTGCTATCAATGCACTGACTCATCCGTCTTCATAGGACCAGGCCTCCGCGCTCACCGCAGGAACCATGGAAAACAAAGACTTGCCTTTTTATGATGGAAAACTCAGTTTAATGTGGATAACACTTTTCTATTTCAGCCATTGTTTAGAGTTAAGAGCGGGGTCATTTCAGCACTGCAGCCAGACACTTTGAAAGTATACATAGTTTATATAAACGTGCACAGTGCTCACTTTGGTACAGTTTCAGCACTTTGTGGTTTTTGGACACAGGAAACATCGAATTCCATCAAACAGTGTTACGGCTACTTCAGTGCTCTCAGAAAAATGAGTCCATGGGAACAGAATATAGTTTTGGAGACAAACGGTGCAAAAGAAGTCACATTACAAACCCACATGTGTATTCAAAGCACATGTGCTGGTTTCCTACATGAACATATGAAATATCTCATTTCCAACACATCCTCATACCTAAATAAAAAATAGGTAGTTTGCCAAGGACTCCCAAAACTGTTGGAGAGCACCAACGACAGGCGCACTATAATGTTAGCAGTTAAACGTGGTTTATTTTGTGAAACAGTCACAGTTAGGCACCAAAACATAGAAAACAGATCGTTATTTGGGTTCAAATATGTATGTTCGTTGCGTATGGAAGTTACTTACGTAAGTGTAAAAGGTTGTGCATGTGATGTAAGTCAAGTGTGTTACAAAAGTTATATACGTCTCATACGTCAAGCAGAGCCACAAAAATGGTCTCCTGGATCAAAGTCCTGTGCTTGTTTGACCCGTCCACCCCAACCTCCTCCCTACACTGACTTTTATGATCTTTATCATGGAATTACAAAGACACGGTTGGAGGCAAGGGCCTGTTTGTTCCTTTGAAAGCTGCTCAGTGACATAAGAAGCCACTGACCATAAAGGGCTGTCAACTCTGGAACACATTACCAACTGAAATCACACTAATTACAGATTTAAAATCCTTCACAACAAAGGTCAAACGCTGGCTAAATACAAACCAGGGCTGAACCAACTCTTAGCCAATTGTGCTCAAACTTCTAAGGGGGTATTAGTGTAAGTGCATTTTTGTATTGTGGTATGTGTATCGTGGTATTGTAGTAGATGTATTGTGGTATATTATGTGATGTATGTATTGTGGTACATGTACTGTGGCATGTGTATTGTAGTATGTGGATTGTGGTTTATGTATTTTACTGTCCCTTTCATGTTATAAGTGTATTGTGATTTGTGATGTTTAAAACTATACATTTTTAAGAACGTTTTAGGTCTACATGTAAAAGCCCAGCTGAAAATTAGAGTAGCTCTCAACTCTCTGTGCAACACATCAGTCTCACACTGTATTGGAACAATGTGAAATTGCATTGTCACTTTCAAATAAAGAAAAGAAAAAAAAATGGACTTCCCAGGTGTAAAATTACCAGAAAATTCTTCATCATTGGGCTCATTGATACTTTATGATGATAAAATGATTTAATCATGTGGCTCTTCTAGACTTAAGAAATGTTATAAGACTGATTGGATCAGGTCCAGATAGTGAAATGAGTCATTTTTGCTGGGGTTGCTTGAAAAAATGCATCCACTGATTTATAGATCTCTTATTCCCAATGTAAAGCACCTTTTCCACTGCACAAAAAAACACGCTAACACCCGATTACACGTGGCTTTTAAATAATGTAATGGGAAAGCTAATAATTGGCATTCACACCCAGGTCAAATGACTCAGCAGTGGTCAAAGGTATTTATCGGCACTGATGGAAAAACACCTGACTGCACAAATTTTAGCCCCTTCATCAGTGAAATGCAACAAAATACCATTTGTCTCCGCCCATCCAGCACTCAAACATTGATCCAAAATCGTCTGCACCGAGTTTGAAAGAGAGACTGAATAAATAAGATATATAAAAAGAAGTAACCACCATATAGTTTTCATGTCCCTCCATGCTGCTTTCTGCTGTTTACTAACCTTTTTTCTGGTCTGTCCATAATGTGAAATGTGAAACATCAAACAAATCCACATACACACAGAAAGGGATGCTCATCTGCTACTGGCAGTGGGATGGCAAACTATAGCCTATTTTCAGCAGGTTTACCCATGTTTAAAAAACCTGCACACACACGTTAATTTTAGTGGGTGATGGGTATAAGTCTTTTTGGGCTCAATGGTGTCACGTGACAGACCCAAAAGTTGTAGTAGCACAGTTTGGCCACTATGTCGAAGTTCTGTCAAAGTCAGGTGCTGGTTCTGAGCGTCTGGTCTTTACGCTACATCACCTGACTTCTTCCTTTGTTCCCGTCATAATCACATAATATACAATAAATGTAAATATGGTTAGCAATAAGGTGCTTGTACAGATGACCTTTACGGTCATTTTTTTTTTCTTTTTTTGAGGAGGACACCCATTTTTCTGATAAAAATCTAAACTTCCCCTGTGATTGATTTTGCATGAGAAATCATGTGAAGTTTTTTTTGTTTTGTTTACTGGCAAACTGTCGATTGTTTTGCCTTTTGCTGGTGCTTTGCTGCATTTCCTTACACGTTATTGCCATCAATTGTCTATCATAGGAAATAGTATGAACCAGTCGGCAGGAATCGCATCACCAGTATTCTTACATACATGTGTCCTCTTTCACGTTAGAGACTTTTGGGGTTTTCTGTAGCTGTAATCCAACCCGGAAGTGTTTCAGGTCTAAATTGCACTCAGTCTGGGTTTCTATTTTGTCTATTGCCATGGGTTTTGAATCTTTGTGTCATTAGGAATCAAGTTTTTCCTCCGATGTAAAAACTGCTGCAAAGTATATCAGAAGTTGAATTTGTCATGAGCTCTGACTCAGGTTGAGAGGCTCTGTAATAGCATACTGTGGATGCGGAAGTGTTTGTAATTGTGTGTTTTTCTCCTCACCGCCCTGATGAGGGCTTATTCCAGCTCATATGCTAGACATTATCCCTCCCCTTTAGCCTTATAAACACAGCTTCCACAGCGAGGGCGAGCCCAGGAATGACAAGACAGGCAATTTACTCATTTTACAAATTGGTTGGGGCTGCTGTGATCTCGCAGCTACTGTGTCCAATTAATGCTGTGTTCTGCTGAGGCCGACAAGGTCTGAACTAATGGCCCCAAGGTATGCCCTGGCTCTGCATCTTCATTCCCGACACACAGCTACACACACACACACACAGGCACGCAGACATACACCACATGCGCCCTCGCCACCGCGACCCGGCAGTTTGGCACCAGTGTCCGCTGGGGGAGGGGGGTATGTGGGAAGAAAAGGAAGAAGGGGGGGCAAAAAAAATCAGCTCAGCATAAGTGGAGTTGTTCTAACACAGTGCCCCCCCTCCCTCTGTCTTTCTCTGTTTCTGTCTGTCTCTATCTTGTTCTCTCACTCCCAGTTCTCCCCATTTGTCCCTGTGGAATTGGGGGGAATTGAAGCTGCCTTGTCTGCTCAGTTACTCTGTGCTACTTATAGTCAGTCCTATAGTGATGGGGAAGTTTGTGGTGGTAAACACTGGCCATTACCCGTCTCGCTCCAGTCTCAGAGACGTCAGTATGGCTTGGAAAGCCTCTCCGAAATGCAGGGAATTATAGCCCTGTGTGTCACTCACTCGACCCGGCCGGAGACTCGCACCATTGTCTTCAATTCACTTTTTTTAATGGTATCGGTTAGTTTGTGTGTGTGCGCTTGTGGTGAAGTGACCGAGTTCATTTCATGTGAATTTCTTGTATGTGTGTCTTCGCCGCTGCACGCATTTGATCCCATGTGTGTTTACTGTTTGTGGTGAAGCGAGGGCTTACGCATGTGTGTGTGTGTGAGTGTGTGAGGGAGCAACTACTAAAAGGCTTCTGTTTTATGTTTGAGTTTCCATTGCCTATTTCCCGATCTCGTAAATGAGGTTTATTCACAAAAAAGGGCATCGTTAAAGCACATCCTATTTTCCCTCACAAACACTTAAAGGAGCGAGTTTGCCCCGAAAACACCAGCAGCTACTGTTGTATTGATGGATGTTCATCCAAGCAGAAACGCTGAGCTGGCTGACATCTGCGTGTACTTTAATTGGCCGTCATGCCAGGTGCGAAGGGTAACAGCAGTCCTGAGATTTACCAAAGCGATTGTGCCAGTGAAAGACATGGCTCACCATCTGTGTGTGACTTGCTGCTCTGCTTTTCACGTCGTGTGTTTGCTGCCCGTGTGTGAGCCAAAGCAAACACAATGCTCTGATAGTGTCTTTGTGACTGCTATGGCAAAGAAGTCCAGAGCCTGTGGCTAACAGGACTGATCCCTGAGCTGAAAACTTCCTGTGTTATTAAATATATCCCAGTGCTGTTTCTCTGTGACTGAAATAATTGAGGAGACAGAGTGGAAACAGACAACATACATGTGTTTTTCTTGATTGAACAAACAGGAGATAAGGTCACAGAGCTACACATGTTCAGCTCCACCAAATGTCTCAGGACAGTTTCACACTCAGTTTGACCACAGCTGTATTCACAGCTACTTGTTCATTGAAGGTGATGGATGCATTTTGTATTGCATTTTTGGCTGTAGCACCATGACGGCCTGAACGCAGCCTAAAGGCATCTGCATACCTCATTTGCATCATTGTGGTGTGTGCGAGGACTCGGCCTGTATTACCTTTAAAAATCTGACTCAGTCCACTCTGCTGTAACATGATGACTACATGTGGCCATTATCAGTTGCCGATGATGTGAGCATGACTGCCGAGGTGAGGCTGGCGCATGAAGCATGTTTAGGCTTTAAGCTGATAAGTTATAGGGTCATTTCTGACTTGTACCATCTGCTATTGCTACAGGCTGCAAGTCTCCTCACAGTGACTGTTTAGGATTGTTACGTCAATTTATAAAACCAATAATACCCAATAATATCAGTTAATTGATGTTACATCATGTTCCTCTCTGTTCTCCAGGATCACACTCAATGTTAAAGAGCTTAACACTTAAGCTTGAACATGTCCCTTTCCAACACAGTCTCACTCCGAAGTCATCGAAATCCAGTGCGCAGTGAGTGACTTCCAGCACCAGGCACTGCCGAAAAAGCATGTCAGGGGGAAACTCGGCAGGACAACAAAGATAGAGAAGTTCATGATCAATTAAAGTGGAAAAACATGTGTTTTTTGCTTTAACCTTTAACCTTATTTCAGTTGGTATCGACTGAGATAACCCATTACCAAGTAGTGTTGAACATCTCCACTTAAACGATACCTGCATTAGATCTTATTTGTGCCGGGGGTCTGATCCTGGACTGTCCCGACTCCACGCTGGATCAGCAAACTTTCTGTTGCTGCCACCTCCAGAGCTGCTCTCATCCCAGCAAACAGTAAGTCAACATCTGCCTGGTTAGCACAAGCTAACACAACAGCAGCTGTGACATCCAACACTGAGCTGTTTAATGGTCCCAACAAACTCACACTGACACAGAAGCGGCTGTTAGTCAATGTGAGCCATGTGATGCTAACAGTTAGCCCTCTCACTGTGTGTGTGTGCAGCCAGGCAGACTCACAACTGTCCTCAGTGCAGAGCTCACACTCCCACAGCAGCTACAACCCATATAGTCAGTGGTGAAGTTGACAGTGTGTCGAAATGCCACCGAAATGAATAAAGTACTCTATTGGTGTCAGCATTGCTTTAAGGTTCCTGGTAATGGTACTGGTATCATAACTTTGTAAATGGTACCCAGCCCTGATATGAAGTAAATGTTGACTGCACATGTAATTTGACATTATGTCATGATCCTCGGTTTTTGTTTTTATTTTGTTATCCTGTGGACTTTGTTTTGGAGTTTTCTGTTTGTGTTCCTTGTTTCATGTTTTCCTGTTTTATTTTGTAGATTCTCTCCTCATGTGTCACGTCTGGTTTTACTTCCTGTCTTTGTGTGTTTTCCCGCCTGTTTTCTGCCACACCTGTCTCGTTAGTCCTTCCCTGTTCCCAGAGTCTTCCCTTCACACCTGTTGTCTATTAGTCTTGTTTGCTCCACCTTAATGTTCCCCTCCACACCTTTGTTGTTAGTCAATCTCCATTTCCCTCCTTTTGCCCATCTCTTCCTCCTCCAGCTGTGTCTCGTTCTTGTGATTAGTTTTCTGTGTATATGTACACCTGTGTGTCTCCCTTTGTCCTTTGTTGCCCCTGTGTTTCTGGTGTCATTCACTGCTCCGTTTCCTGCCTGATGTTCTGTTTTGATTTTGCATTTGAGTTCATCATATTGTCCGGGTTGGTTTTCAGTTTAGTTTTGGCTCTTGTAGTTGCCTGTCTGTACTGGATGTTTTCTACCAGCTGCATTAAAGCTTGCTTTTTGTTGAAAATTCAACCTGCCTGTTGCTCTGCATCTGGATCCTCCTTGAACTGATACATGACACATTATCAATGTTTAGATGCTTACCTATGAGCCTCGCTTTCACTGTGCAATACTGTCTGCCACTGTGTATGATCTCCTGGGAACATGAAGGCTTCATTTACGGTATAAAGTAAGTGTATCAACCATTGCACGACAAAAACAATCAGAATCAGAAATACTTTATTGATCCCTGAGGTTAAATTGTCATAACAGTTGCTCTGATGTAAAAAAAAAAAAAATAGAGAATTATAAGAACAATAGGAGTATAAAATAAATGTATGTAAATATAAAGTGATAAAATACAATACAATTGCATGTAGCATAATTTACAATGGTAGACAGTTGAACATCTGAAGTAACTTTGGAAACTGTACAAGGCAAAGAAAATGAGTTTTGCTGCTGGGCTCTAAGCCAAACAGTTTTTTAAAAAGACATATGGATGTCAACAACTATGGCACAGTCCATGTCCCCCCTACTATAAAGTCCATTGGATGGTCTTACTGCACTTTAGACCTATGACCAGCAGGTTACATTGATGGCAGCTCATGCTAACAAACATTTCTGTGATTAAAATCAAATATAACTAATATATGAATTTAGATTAAATGTATTAATGATTAAATAAAGTGTGTGTGTTATAGACTTGCCAGTACTTGTGTTGGGCACAGTTTAGCAAGACGTCCTGAATTTGCATCAAGGAAAATAACTTCTGTTGCAGTGAACACTATGAAATAGGACCAGGGTCAAAAGATGCTGAAATAAAGTGACATGTAATTTATCATCTCGGAAACATAAAACCAATATTGTTTTTACCCTTCTTTGTTACAGTGTCCTTTCACACAACTGCAGAGCCTGTTTTCTTATGAATGAAGTGTGATACTAACATTACAGAGAGGGAGAGACGGAGGAGACAGGACAGGGGGGCTGATGGTGGACTTTATCATGAGGAACAGGGTGTTGTCTGATGATAAGACCATATGCCTAATGCCATAACAAATGCTCTGGCTACCACAATATTTCATTTCATAAGAGCGTCTGCGTGGGACAGGAAGTGCATGCGTCTCTTTTGGGTGATGCTGTGCACTATTAAAAGCCTGTGCAGTTGTCAGGCTGTGGATCACTCTCCCGCTGATAGGCTGCAGCGTATACCTCAGCCAGGACAGAGCGGGGCTTGTGTTGGCTAATGTAAAACATTAGCAATATCCTGAGTCAACAGTCCCCCTGCTCTGTTTGTTTGGATATCACATTTCCCTGGCAACTGGATATATTGTCAAGGGTACACTGGATCCCGGTGGAAGGTAAAAGCAGCGTACTTCCTTGCTAATTGGTTAGCCGAGAGAGACCACCAGTGGAGCCTAAAAGTTAATTTAAATTAAGCAAATAGAGTTACAGAGGAGAAGGGAAGACAGGCTGTTATTGTTTAGAGGAAAGTAACAGGCATCAGCCCTCGCTAATCAATGCAAGTTGTTCCTGTAATGCTAAAAATTCCCCTTTTATCTTTACAGGTTACAGGAGCAAAGAACAACATTTGTCTGTCGCATGCCTGAGGCTTAAACAAGACTGGAGCAGCTGTGCCCACTGACTCATTTGGAGCAATATTCTACCAACAGAAATCGGGAGCCAAGAACTTCACTAGACAGGAATGCAGAGTGTAATGTTGTCATTGGGTTTCCAGTGAGCAGAGAGGGTGGTGATGGTTGGGGATATTTTCATTAGCGATGGGGTTAGAGGAAGTGAGGGAGTCAGAGAAAATGGGCCTCGGTTTACAAGGTTCAGTTGTTTATCCAACAATTTTTCTTGCATAATCACCCTGGTGAGCCTTCCACCGCATCAGCTTGTGATGTGATACATTTTGTGCGAAGACTTTGGAGAGTGTATCCCAAACTCATTACCGGTAATCAGGAGCACTTATTTAAATTGTGCTGGCCAATCCAAGACAAGCATCATGAACCATTTACTTTTGGATTAAATGCTCTTTAATTCTAAATTTCAAATCAGAGCCAATTATGCTCACATTTCTCCTTTAATGGAAGTTAAACATTCAAGTTACATTTCACTGCACACTGACTCTGATACACACACAGACTCCACTGTAACTCTGACACAGTTTCTCTCTCAATATGTGCAGCAGAAAACAAATATATTATCATTTCCATAATCATATATTCCTCATGTTATTTTATGAAACTGTCACAGCAGGCATCACCTTCCATTTGTACAGCTAAACACATCATCTGACGGTTTTCTCTATGCAACCAATTGGAGAATCTCATTCAGGGCGTCTACTGTTGCTACGTCCTCTGCAAGCTGCTTTGCAACCCTCCTCCACCCCAGCTCCTCCTTTTCATGCTGTGTCTGACTTATCAATGTCATTTCTGTTTGTCATTGATGCTGCTCTGTTCTGTTCCTGAGGGTCTTTGCTGCTGCTCTCCCTGCCTTAGGCTTTCCTTGTAGGCGCATGGAAGGGCAGAGAGGTGTGCTCTCTCTGCCTGAAGGCTTTCTGCAAAGGCCCGTGGAAAGGCAGAGAGGCCCCAGAACAGAACCATACCACCAAATATAACACTGCAAAAGAACTGAAATAAATGATTTTTGTCGCTGTATAGGAATATCCGTGAAGTTTGATATTTCAAACACCAAGTACTTCATATATTTCTGGAAAAGCACTAATGATTTTGAATATTTCATTTAATTTTTCTTTTTGAAGATCTGAAATATTTTCAAGCAGTGTGAAAATATGAGGTTTTATCTAATATTTAAACTGCGTAAAAGATGGTTTAAAAAGCTTATTCAAAACAATAACTTTCAGCCAGGTAACTTCACCCCAGGTTTTCCTGTAGTAGATTTGGACTTAATTTTTTTTTCTATACTGAAGGAAAAAAAAAAGTCTCCACAGTCTTGAATGCAGTATGCTCACAATCGGGACACATTACTGTCTCATAACGTCACACCCTGAACTTTGACCCTCTTACTTTTATATCCGTTACCTTGGAGATAAAACAAATACCACACACAGCTGCTGCTGTTACTTTGCAATGTATGTAGTTTAACTTTAAAGTTCTAACTGCTTAGATTCAAATGTATTGTATTTGCAACACTGAAATTACATCTGCAGTTCTCTTCCAGTTATTTTTATAGTTACGTCCTTTTGTTGTTTATAAAATTCAGTATTAATATTTGTCATCAGTTACTTGAATGCACTGTCATCCGTCATTGTGACTTCTGACAGCTGTCAATCAGCTGTTAAGTCGCAGCTCAGTCGATGTGACGTATCGTCCGCTGCGCAGAGGATTGTGGTTCAGAGTAGCCAGAAAAGCATGCTGGCTTACAAACTGCAAAATCGGACCAGATGTAGTCAGACATCCTGGTGTTTTTAGCATACTGCATTTGACATACTATGTATTGAGACATACTAACTCATTTTTCTGGCATACTAGATAGTCTGGTAGTACAGTCACTGTGAGGGAAGCCATCTTGTTTGAATAAAACTTAATTAAGATTTTAAATGGGGAAAAGTGTATTATGTGAACACCTATGGTGTGACTGGTCAGTCAAAGTGTTCAGTGTGACCACAAAATTACACTATAATCACTTTTTGGAATGACACTGCATCAGGCTGCATCCACACCAACACACTTACACACAAGTGTTTAGGCATAATTTCAGAAATAATCTCATCCATACCAACATGTCTGATCATGTCAAATCATACGACCATTCACATATACTGGGCATGCATGTGCCAATGTGAACAGGAAGTACATTGTCTACCCTGCTTTTAGTTACTTAGTCAAAGAATATACAACGGAGGTGGTGAAAAGTAAGACCAGAGATGTCTTTGCATGGACTGACTATGAAGTGGAGCTCTTACTGAAAGTAACACATGAGTATAAGGTGCAAAGGGAAACAGATTCGGAGCTGCTGCAAAGCAAATACAGCGAGATATCAGAGCATTATCCATCTGCGGAGAAAACCATGGCAATGAGACAGAGGTGCCCACACAAGATAAAATCACAAAGGCTTTGTAGGCATAGCTATCATATTTGGCTTGACATGTCATGACTGATAAGACCCAACCTAGAAGTGAACGTGGGTGTCTGCGTCATCCTTTTCAGAAGTAATTGATTCCACCCATCCAGGCTAAAATGCAGCCAAACTAAAACGGGATCATTTTCAATGGTCATCTTTATAAGTGTTCCAAATGGCTGGAGTAGTGTGGACTCTCTGCGTAAGTGTAGCACTAGCTGTGCAATTCAATGTGAGGATGCAGCCTTAGATGCACTGGCACTGGTAAGAATCTGACGATACGCGTCATCACCTGTGGCAGGTAAGTTTTCACCAAAGCTCCCCAGTTCAAACTCTCCCAAAAACCCCTTGTGCATTAGGTAATCTTGAAATATAAAACAACCGACAGTAAAATGTTATGAAATAAAGGCTTCATGTAGGTTCGTGCTGCGTTCTCCCCTCTGTCTTCAGAGACCAGAGATAATCTGTCTGATCTTGCCTGGCTGTCCAAGTCACTTGGCAGTTAGTTATGACTGCTGGCTGGAGTCGTGACAAGTCTGATATCAAGATATCGTCCAGACCGCTAAAACATCCCTTGATATTTGCATCAATAAGGAAAAACAGTTGCTCTGCACTTAACACTTAACTTGAGGGAATTTCTATATTTATTTTTCTCAACAATCTTGTACCTCCAATATTTTTTTTTCTCATGCAGGCCAGGAAAAACAAAATTAATGTATTCAGAGTGGGACAAAATTCTGCATGTACTGACGATGAGTACCTTCTATCAATAACCCGAGTGCGTTTATAGCATGTCAGTTCCTGCAGATTGCATCTATAAAGGCAGTCTAACTGAACACACTGCGTGACTGAGTCCACTCAGCGCTGACACAGCATCCCAGTGATGGAAAAGACAAGTAAGTGGACGGGCGCCATAAACAACGAAAAGCGGTGGCCTCAATCAGAAGCCATTCATTTTCAACCGCTGCACTGCGTTTATTTCATTTCCTGTCTCACTTTGTCTTCGCAGTGGGAATAATGGGCTAGGTAATAAGAAGGGACTGGGATAATGGGAGATTCTGGCCCCTGCCTCTGTAATGAGACTGTGGGATCTGCTGTGGAGGAGAGGGAGAGAGAGAGGGATGCCAAACGCTGGAAAAAACACAACGGTGGGATATTGAGAAGTGTTGAACGCTGGTTTTGGCTTGTTATTGTTACACAGACGGAGAAAATGAGAAGTGATAGTATGCTCAGGTTACTGCAGTGGTTTTTAAACTTTTTGTGTCCAAGGCACACCAAAGGGGACGCCAACATCTCAAGGCACACCTGTACTGACGTCTGTGCACAACAGCTTCCATCTTATCATGACGTAAGATAATAGAAATAAGAAAAAAATGAGACAGGTAGCTTTTGTGATACTGTCTAATAACATTTTTTTTTCTCTTTTCTTTTGGTGGTAGGTCGTCTTCACTGGTGTTTTGTTGGAAATATTCCCGTTATTGAGCATAGCGTTAGTTCAGGCAGGACACGGTGTCAAGCTCAGCTCACATCCCAGCTACATCAGCTGATCTCAAACAGCCAATCAACTGGTGCAGCAGCTCATTGATGGAAGGCAGTCAGCTGATAGATCACATGATTCCCTTCTATGCAACCAATTGGTGAATCTCATTCAGGGCGTCCTATTTAAACTGCTCTGGCCTGCCTACTGTTGCTGCTTCCTCTGGAAGCCTCCACCCCAGCTCCTCCTTTTCATGCTGTGTCTGACTTATCAATGTCATTTCTGTTTGTCATTGATGCTGCTCTGTTCTGTTCCCAGGGGTCTCTGCTGCTGCTCTCCCTGCCTTAGGCTTTCCATGTAGGCGCATGGAAGATCAGGGAGGTTTGCCTCTCTGCTTCAGGCTTTCCTCATTTGCACGTGGAAGGGCAGACAGGTGTGCTCTCTCCACCTTATGCTTTCTACATAGGTGTGGAAGAGTTTTCTTTGACAAAAGTGTTCCTGACTGAACTTTGATTTTGTTGAGAGGAAAGATGACAAGAACACCATTACTGCAGGTAGTCATACTAAAAACACAACCTCAAACCTCCGGTCTGAAACACCTTGGCTACTACAGCCGTCAGCACAACAGCTTGAAGCTCCAGGAAATACACCAAACCGAAAGTGAGCCCTCCTCGGCCATGAACACTGGCTGCAGCTCTACACTGGCTAAACAACCAAATCTGAATTTTACTCGTGCACAGCTGCAGGCTACACAGAACTCATGAAGCTTGTGGATGGATATGTTGTAGATGAAATGTTGCTCCACGAGTGACTCTCTGTCTTTGAGGCAGAGCCTTGGGAAAATATCAGTCACAGGCAACTGAAGACCTCCAGGTAAAAAATAAATAATCAAACATTCAGACACAGACACACATCTAAATTTTGGGGAGATACACAACGTAAATGTAATATAACAAGTAGTGTGATGAATTACTGTTGGCAGGGAGCAATAGTGAAGTAAATTATTACTTTTGACTAAAGTAATGAGTATTGAGCAATACATTTTATTTTCAGAGTAACAAGCCCAACACTGCTTGAGAACAACGTGATGATGTAAATATATCACTCTCACATTTGACCCTGTAGTGTGTGTAAGCAGGATTTAGAGGGAGAACCAGAATGAAAATCCTTATTGGAACTTATCACGTCCGTTTGACCTTTTGTAAGAATGTTTGTCATGTGTTTGAGCACATGAGCAACTCCCTTAATAGATGCAAAACACACACACACACACACACACACACTGGAGTGGAACCATTTCCAGGCAGGACTATTCATCTTCATGAATAAAATGAATGAGCCCAGCAATCCACAGAATTATTTGTATGAATGGACGTCGAGAATTGGAAGACTGCTTGATGGATTTTTCATTTAATCAAATCAAATAGCTGTTTGCCATGAGAGCTTTATTAGAGCTGCATTTCTCTAAGCTCACAGTGAAAACATTTCATACGGCACAGTGACTCTTTGTCCAGCAAACAAGACAAAAAATATTTTCCACAACTTGAAGTCACTTGCCCCTCTTTAATAAATCAGCTTTCCTCCATGTGGGGACCTGTGGCCTCGCAGTGCTGTATCCTGTTTCACTGCTTGTTTTTGTAAAGACAGATTTTTTTTACCAAAAGAGCACACGCATGCATTTCTCCAGAGGCGACCATTTTCATCAAATAACCACGCTGTTTGGATGTACAGGTTATAAATGTATAGGTTTGCAAAACTACCCTGGCGCAATTACAGTGGTCTGTTTCCTTATGGGGATATGTGAGGTGACCTTGAATTGCCTGGCCACGCAGTATATGAATGTGTGTATAAATGAGAAAATATGGCCCCAAATTGTCTCCATGTGGGTCTGATTAACACCAGTGAGGGGGGGGGGAGCAAAGACCCAGTGTCCCGTGGCAAGTGTCCCACAGTGGGTCCCCACCCAGCCACCACAGGCCTCAGGGAGCAGGGAACACCCAAGATGGCACCTGACTGGGGTGTAGCGTCTTTTCAAGTCAACGGCAGGAAACTGTCAGCAAACTTAGTTTTCTTATGTTAGTTACATACAGCTTGACTAGAAGGTCCTGATCAAGTCTCAAGCCAAGTCCCTAGTAAAGACCAAAGCCTGAGCAAGACCAAAAAGTCTTAAGGCGAGTTCAACAAGTCCACGTTCAAGTTCTAATTCAAAACCAACAAGTTCTAATGTTGTGTTCACACTGGGCACGAATAAACTCATTGGATGACGCGAATGAAGCAAGTAGCGCGATTTCACATCATACGCTTATTAATGCGAGTTGGAAAATCTGAACTTCAGCGACCAATTCACACTGCAATAGCCAAACAGCATTGAGATCCTCTAGGAACGTATGACGCTGTACCTGCAGAAGTTCATTCATCAGTTCGACGATTTCATGGGCACATGATATGAGTTATGTGTGTGTATGAAGCGAGCCAACAGAAAATATTCTAGCGTTGAAATGTGTGCCAGTAACGCAACTTGAAAATTTGCACCTTATTTGGTGTGGACACATGTCTAAGTCAAGACCTAAGCTGAGTTCCATTTACCTTGGAAGTCGGAGCTGGGAAAGATGTCATTCCAGAGTCAGAAAGTCACGATGCAAAACCAGTTCTAGCCAGGTTAGCAATGGTAGTTGATAACATTGCATTATGGTGTATTTTGCTAGCATGTAGCAACATGTCCACAGATAGAAGTTGGACAGTACTGCATGCACAACTGTTTTAGTGAGACACAGATAAGACAGAAGTGCTAATAAACAACATATTACTGCAGCTGTCACTACTGTTGATGCTTGGAGCTGCCATATTGGATTTTAAAGTCGGGGTTGGTGAGGTTCCTCTGGCTTTCTGAGACAGAAATCCAACATCAGGGGGCATTTCCATAGAAATTTGCAACTGGGACTTGGAAAATTTCGACTTGCCAGTGGAAATTGAACCACCAAAAGTCCCTAGACAAGACCAACAAGTCTCAAGTCAAGTCCAACAAGCCCAGAGTCCAGTCCAAGGTCAAGTTTCAAGTCAAAACCAACAAGTTCTAAGTGAAGTTCAAGAAGTCCCAAATCAAGCCCCAAGTCAAGACCGTCAAGTCTTACTTTTATTTTATTAATTTAATTAATTGGAAAATGATTGGAATGTTATTCCTGTGTCTAGGTTTTGGGTTGGGAAGCATTTTATCAACTCTGAATCTAATTTCAAATCTGCCTTTCAGCCTTTGTTACACCCACATGTAACTGGGACACTCCCAGTTAGACAACCAAGAATTGATGTGAAGCACAGGAATTTGCTGCACAGTTCTTTATAACTTTACTTTTAATACTTGTGCTTCAGTGGGATATCAAGTTATTCCAAGTCAAACGCCAAGCCACTGGTCTCGAAGTTAAGTTTCAGATCAGATTCATAATTTGCATCTGACTCGAGTCCACCTCATGTGAGTCCAGTCCCTGCTACTCTTGTAGTCGTATCCTATTTGCTTCCTGCAAACACTGAACTCACAAACAAATCCTTTATATCCAACAAGGCCTCCCACATGTTCACATTACCTAATCAGTAGCTTAAATAGTTTGCCAAGTAGCCAGCACAACCGAAATACCAGAGCATGTTTTAATCCTGCGAGAATTCAAGGGAATTAGACTAATCCTTTTGTGTTTGTGGGGAGAAGCCGAGCCCGGCCGTAGCGTGACAGCACCTCTGGAGATACACCGATATCTCTAGATTTGTCTTCCTGCATTTTTTTTTGTCGAGAGATGTTGGTTTCTCGAACATGCAATCACGTTCCACAGCAGGATTAGACACATTTGTTCTAGTTTTTATTTTCATTTATGTTCTCAGACATCAGGCTGTGGGATCTCATTGATAAAAATGTTTCTGTCTGTCACCATGAGTTTCGTGTTGGTCTTTGAGGCTTCTGATCCTTGGAGGATCCAAGGAAGAGGAGGGGATGGAGGGAGAGAAGGAGGCAGTGGTGGTGGGGTTGATATGGAGAGGAAGACAGAGAGAGGAGGAGGAGAAAAGAATGCGTGAAGGCCACATGTTTTGACAAATATTGTGTGCTGATGTGTGTCGTACCAGATACAATCAGGGGACTTGAGCTTCTGCCAAGCTGCCATATTACAGAGATAGTAAATCAGTGCCGTATGAGACTCACAAGATTAGAAGAGCAAAGAGAAAATATCCTGTAAAAGAAAGAAAGAAAGAATGATTTCTTACTTTCTCTGCTGCAGAGTTTCATTTCAGCATTAATGTGACAGGTCATTACACTGAGCCCTCTCTTCCTTTACTTGTAATCCCCGAATCGGAAATCAGAAGGGCATGGAAAAATGGAAAGTGCAGGCTAATAATTTGCATAAGTCAAGCAAGACCTCTGGTGAAAGAGAAGAAGCATAAAGAAAAAAGAGCGGGGGGAAAAATGAAAAAAAAAAGGTCTGAGACAGTGTGAGGAGAGGGTGGCTGGAGGTGGTTTCCAGGGAAATGAGGCCATATCTGATTCTCTCTGCTGACAAACATGCTGCCAGGTTGGGGCCTGTTCTTAGGCAAGACCCACAGAAGCCACATCTCTCTCCCTCTCTCTCCGTTGTTATTTGAGGGTTTTCTTGGCAGTGTTCAGGCACAGGATGCAGGCCATTTGCTGCAGGAAAGTATAACCGCATTGTCTGAGCTCGGACGGCCTAATTGCCCCACAACAAACAAAGTGTAAACTGAGGCTGATTATAATTTGAGCCCTGGGCCTCAGTCTGCTGATTGTAGAGGGGGCCTCCAGCGTCTATTTCATTAAGTCCCCGGGGCCAACAGACTAAAGGGTAGCAGCTCTTATGGATATATATTTACCCACATTTCTTGTGGTGTGTGGTCAAGCGAGGTTAAATCCAAAATGAAGGTCTCTTTTCATTCCTCGCAGCCCAGCAGTAAATAAGTATGTAACACAAGCACAGGCACAAAGACTGTAATAAGCCAGCCGCAGTGTGCTATATGCCACTGTGTGTCCGTATGCAGAGGTGACACAGTGAAAGAGCAGCGTAGTGATCCAGAACAATAGAACATTAAGGGTGCTTTCACACCTGCCCTGTTTGGTTCGGTTCAATCGAACTCAAGTTCATTTGCCCCCTAAGTGTGGTTCGTTTGGGCAGGTGTGAACACAGCAATCACACTCAGGTGTGCACCAAAACAACCGGACCGAGACCTTCTTGAAGAGGTGGTCTCAGTCTGGTTCCAAACGAACTCTGGTGCTGTTGGTTTGTGGTGAGAACGTGTTCCGACCTGGATCTGAACCAACTGCAGTCACATGACACATTGTTTGGGTTAAACATGAGCATGTTACAGTCCTGGAGGATTATTAATGTGCGCCTCCTCCTGTACTGCCTTAATATGCACATTCAGTCCCTGATTTGTACCAATGCAAGAGAACTCTCTGTCTGAAAGTATCCTACGGCTACATCAGTGACACTCAAAAAATCTGGCAAAATCTGGCCCACAGTAGGGTGATGCCCCCCCAGCCATTCTCTAATTCACAGTCAAAAAAATTATATATTTTTTATGCAAAAAAGGTTCCAGGGTGCATTAAAAGCATCAAAACAGATTTTGTTTATCAAAAAAAGTGCCAGACGGGGATTCCCCGAGCTCTGCCTACGCCTTGAATGTCCTCACATTTTTAGAAATGCCCCTGCGTACACCAAACCAAACTCCTGTCATTTTGCAAAGGTGGCCCCAAAGTAAAGCAAATTGAGTGTCCCTGGGCTGGATCCACAGTAATATGATTTTGTTTTAACATAGCTTTTGCTCTGTTTCCGCATAGCATCTGCACTACTCTGGCATTTTTCAACCTCTGAAACAGAGACCTTCGAAAATGCAGCAGACCCTGCGTTAGTTTAAAAAGTCCAAGGTTGCATCTTTGTCTTGACGTGTGAAAACTGGGGCGGGACTTTTGAAAACAAGGATGCTGACACACAGGTTTACTTCCTGATCAGTCACAGGCAAAGAAATCAACTGGTGCATCACCTCACGTCACTGGTGTCCTGGTTAGCTAATGGCTAACTCGCACCAACGTTCTGTGCCTGCATGGGAGGAAACAACTCTCCATGTCAGCAGGTGATGACAGTCTGTATTTCGGCGTTTAAAAAGGAGAGTCAGACAGTTATCAAGTTAGCCCATTAACAACACAACCCAATGTTGAAGAAAAAATTATATTTACAGTGTGCTAGCAAACAACAACACAACTCGATCACAGTTTCTCTTGTGCACTGAGCTGAACTGCCAATCAGAGTGATTTCACTCGCTGATGTGCTCTGCTTTCTTCAAAAAATGTCCACCAAAGGCCTACCAGCTCCAACGGTGCTGGTCACACCACAAAATCTGTGGCAACAGATGCCAATGAACCAACACCGTTTGGTGTATCAGGGCCCTTACCTTCAGCTGCCTGGCTTCATCGCTTCCTCATGTCCTGTGCTCATAATGAACAGCATCCTGAACTTTAAGTAAACACTTAACACATTTCATCTTTGTTTCTTGCCAACAAGGCTTGCTTTATTGGTGTCCTAAAGTGCTTGTACAGTGTCCTAAGAAAGCAAATACTTCCCCCTCCATGGCTCCTGTTTCCAGCAGATGGAGATCCCCCTCTGAGCCTTCAACTGTAGAGCAGACAGTGAAAACAAACAGGATGTCCTATAAGTTTGTACATCTAAGATCTGTTTGCAGATGACAATCAGAGAATAAATCAACTTATCCGTCAGGATTTGACCAAACTTTCATCACATGCCATTGCACTTAGTACGGTTTCCAAGTCAGAGGGTTTTTTTTTTCTCAAACGGCAGCACTTTTTTTGGCAGAAATAGGCGTCTCCTTCTAAAATGGTTTAAGGCCTTCACAGTTTGTCATATGATGCAAAGAAATATAGGTACCATACTGAGACAGTTACTTTATGATAACCACTCCTCTCGGAGTCACATTCTTCAAGGAATAGTTTGTCTTTACGCAACATTAATGTTTTTTGTGTCAGTTAATCTGCACACCCCCAGACAGAGAGAAATACGTAAGTGATGTATATATTCTTGATATAATAAATTACGTTGTAGTGCAGTAGCAGAGTCTGGACTCCTGACCTATGGAGGACATGTACCAGTCAGTGAGGTCCTCTTGTGTTAGGGAGGGATGATGTTTGCAGATCATGTCACACAAACTGTCACATTTGGATGAAATGCAGAAAGAGAATTTTAAGTGGGGTGACGGTGAGAGTGAGTAAGTAGAGAGGAGAAAATGAGACAGCAGAACAGAAAGCACAGCAGCCCAAAGTGCTCCTCACTCAGAAGCTCGTCTCTGTCTCCCTGTCTCCCCCGCCCCTGCTCTCCCATTCTCTCGGGGGGTTATTATTGTTAATCATCTTATTACTGAAGCCAGAGTGAATCCCAGGTTCTGGGCCAGATGAAAGGTCAGCCGCTGAGCTCCGCAGACACCGAGCCGTCAACAGATCAAAGCCGATGCTCTCTGATGATCCCACACCGTGTCGCTTTGATACTGTAGCACACAAAGAAGCGTAGGCTTTGGCTGGATGACAAAGTTTGATCGCACTTTTCAACTGATACCTTTACCCTTTCCTTTCAAAGTCATGCAGTGTGCTGTCTTGATAATACGTCTCTTTATGTGCCCATGTTTTGTGGTGCATGAGCGGGCCGATGCGCCCGACTCACCTTGTTGTCCTGACAGGGCTCTTGAAATATCCAATTCTTCAAGAGTTGTATTGTAAAGCTCTTTGTAATGGCGGCTTTGGAAGCCAATACTGTGATCACACATGGAACTTGCTGTATATTTAGTTCTTTGTCTAAGTTTTGGGATGTATACTTTTTCCAGCAGATACTTGTGTCGATTTGTGCAACATGTTTTTTTTAATGGAAGTTAAATACAAAAACAGCAATGTCACACAGACACATATTTCCCTTTTTTGTCTAATTTTTCGCTATGATAGTGGCATTGTTCTAGGAATGCCAATATAGGTCTGTTTGTTGGTCCACCACTTTGGTCCAGATTAAAATATCTCAATATGTACCGGATGCATTGATGCAAAATGTGGCACAGAACCCCTGCCTCTTCCTCTGGCACCACCAGCGGGTCAACATTTTTGACTTTGAAGGCCGGTGTGTAGGATTTAGTGGCATCCAGAGGTGAGGCTGCAAAACTAAACTTTACTGTGAGCCAAGCAGGAAGGAGAACTATAGTGGTCGATGCGAAAAAAAGACAACATGAAAATGTGAAAACGCTAATGGCCCTATGTGGAGCCAATGTTTAATTTGTTCACTCTGGGCTACTGTCGAACAACATGGCAGACTCTGTGACAGAGGATTTGCTCTGTATGTAGATATAAACAGCACATTTCAAGGTAATGAAAATACAACATTTCTTATACATGAATATTATTTACCATAGCTGCCATTATATATCCCTTAATCCTACCCACTGGACCTTAAATCATGGGCAGGGCTTTAGTAGCTCCCACCAATGTTAGACCAAGCCTTACAAATGCATTCCTAAAATATCATCAGTTATGGACAAGATAAAAGTTGAGATTGCACGAAGAGCTGTGGCATCTGTCACGTTACTGTATGAGTACATTTTATCTAGTTTTGATTAAGTGACATGTAAACTTTTGGACATAAAGAAGTACCTCACTTCTGGAAAGATGGTCTTTTCATAAAGCTGGTCTGTCTATGCAGAAGAAAGATGCAAATACTTTGCTCAAAAGCTTAAAATCTACAACTACCAGAATGCACTGCGCTGCAGCGGACCAATAAACCCTCCTGCTGGTGGGTGATGTAATGTGAGCGTGGCCGTTTTGACACAGGAAACAATATGGCCGCCGGTTGGTGACAAACAATCTCACATTACAGTTAAACAGTAAGCTAAAATATGTTTCTGAAACATTTTAGGGCAGAAATACACAATGCAGGAACAGAATATTAGTCCACATTTGATCAACACTGCTCAGTTTTACTCTTTGATCTCAATCTTTTCAGCCTCCATTTTTACCTTAGGTACAGGAAGCAGTATGGCACCCACTTCCTGTTCAAACGTTCTCATATTACAGCCAAACTGTGCAGTAAAGTATATTTCTGGAGACATTTTAGGGCAAAAAATAGCTCATTTAGTAACGTAATCTTGGTTTATGTTTCATCAGCACTGCCCAGTTTTACAGTTTCATCAAAGTTTGGTCTGAATTTGAGAGAGAGTGAAAAGAAAAGGGGCAGGTCTCACTCGCAATCTGCTTTTATACTCTTTGTGTCCACAGTGGGGGGTATGCAAAAATGCAGAAGTACAATCTGTAATTCGAGTAACAGCCCAAGAGCCGGCAAAAATCCAGCGGATTTGGCTGAGAGATGAGCAGGGAGATCTGGGAGCTGGCAAGACGGAGGGGAATTTAACATAGTTCATTTACACATATTACTGACATTGTTATGAGACAAAGCTGGTTGGAAATTGGCAAAATGTTCCTTTAAGTGTGGGCACAATTAATTGTGGTGCTTATTCCTGTATTGCTTTATTCAATCAGACAGCACCCATATATTGTCTCAGCACTCTGTTTGGTTTGAAGTTTTTTGATAAAGTGTCTCCTGTCAGATTTCTTTTATAAAATCAGTTTCTGTAAGCTCTGTCGACTACACACTGTTCACAATAAACATTAGCATTACTAGATAACACATCAAGGTAGATCGAGTTCTGCGAGGCACATACTTCACCGTCTAGACTCCCGACAAACTTGATATCTGCTATGATACCACTGCCTGCGCTCCGTCTGGTTTCTCATACAGCGGCTGTTTAGCTACCGGAGGCTCACAGACACCCGGCGGGAGGCTGCCTCCCCCTGTGAGGTGTGAATGAGTTTCTGTTACGACCCCCTGACCTTTTCCTGTCTCAGGACCTGCAGTCAGTCCGGGGTCAGAGGTCATCTCTTCCTTGATAAACCCCCTGAGCGCTGGATGTTTCTCACTGCCTGAGACTGGACACGGAGTGAGGATTAGCCAGCCTTTGATCGATTAGCCTCACGGCTCAGGCAGGAAGCAGGAGATATGGACCTGATACTGATTGGATGAAATGTGCTGCAACTTGTTTTTCACTTCTGTTTACATTGCCAGAATCTACTGAGATAAAGCAGCCTCTAAGGGTTTCGCTTTGTGCATGGATGGCAGTTAAGAATGGAACAAATGTGAAAATAAAGTAATTATAAGCCATTTATTTCACTAAATGAACACAGAACAAGAATAGATTTTGATACGAGCTCTCAGACACTGCAAAGAAAATCAGATATGAGCAGCAGCAGTCAGCCAAACAGACGTCTGGCCTGTCAAATCAAACTGCAAAGCTGCTGGCGCACTATTTTGTACACATTCTCCAGAACTGATATGGAGGCTGAGAAAGCCCCTTTTCTTTCTCACAGCTATTCTCATACAGGATCCACTCATGGCCGCCCCCGTCAGGACAGAGAGATGAAGTGCATGATTAGGAACGCTCTCCCTCTGTGCGTAGAGGAAACCTTGAGTCTGGTTGTGATTATCCTTTCACCAGTAAGATAATTTATATCCTTATGATTTTAGGGTGAGCAGGTTTATTTGGCCAGCTCACCAACTGTCAACTGATGACACGCACGCCAGGAGCTCTGTCAGTAGAAGGCAGCGGAGCATGACTTAAACATATTTTGTTGAACAAATATCTATCTGAGCTGGATGAGTTTTGTCAACAAATCCTTTTGTTGCATCGTTAGAAAGCAAAAATCAGCTCCACATGTATGTGTTAAGATCTTCTTCTCCAAACCATGACCTCAGCCTCTGGCGGGCTGACCTGTTATCTTTGTAACCTCAGAGCAGCCTTTCATGTCCAGAATGACCAGATCAAATTGGCCGCTGTGACCTCTGTCCACTCCCCAGACTGTAGGAGACAAAGCCAGAGCGTGACAACAATGACATCAGTGACGCTGGCTGCATGGGACTGTGTTTATGTGTGTCATCACATCTGCAGGTTTTTGGGAGACAGCTCGGTGGAAGGAGACAGGACGTACTGACAACAAACAGTGAGAGAGCCTCTGAGTATTTGACTATGCAAAGTCAGTTTGAGGATGACAGACACACAGATAAGAGACATGCCTGAAAGCATAGGACCTAAAACATATTGTTAACACACACACAGACTGCATACACAGGTAACAGCCATTAGTCTTAACTGAATGTACTCTATTGCTTAGAAGCACTGTAACTGGTGAGCGGACTGTTCCTTCAAAGCAGCTAAAGATCCAGATATTGCTTCATATATGTGGCTCTTAAAATCGATGTTATTGGAGCTGGTGGAGACCAAAACAGAGCTTAAAGGTCCAGTGTGTTGAATTTAGGGGGATATATTGGCAGAAATAGAATATTTTCCTTATAATCACCTGAAACCTGAATCGTTGTGTGCACAGCCATTATATCTACATATGGAGTCATTTTGTGCTCTGTACAACATACGATCAATAATGCCATAACGTGCTGTAATGTTAACAATTTGATGACTTTGCGAGGCGTACAATTAGTAGTTGGTTTTTGTCTGCACTCACGTATTTAATTAATTTCCCGACATGATCAGGATTGCAAAAAATGGGTCCTACGTCTGTGTTTTTGCACCTCTTTTACGGTACCTCTTACTAACCAATAATTGTTGGTGTGGTTGAACATGACTTGCAAGCACAGCTGTCATTCTGGTGCTTAAACGTTCTCACTCAGGTATGCTGTGTTCAAGTCGAGTTGTTCTAAATGCACCAGTTAGCCAAGTTAATAATTGAATTAGCTTCGCTTATGACCTTAGGGGCTCTATGAGAAATTCAGAGTGCATGAGCTGTCTGCACAGGGTCCTCAACACAGAGGTGGTTCAGTCTGTGGCTAGCAGCTAACGATGCTAACTCCACAAACAGTGCTAAACAACAGCAACAGTGCTGACAGAGCTAATGGTGCTAACCAGGGTGCACTAACAAGCACGCACGGCCGGACTGGCTTACCACAACAAACCACAGAGAAGCTCAGATTACAGAACACACAGAGGTAGTGTGTAACCCTCAGGACGCCATTACTCCACTTTATCTTTACATAGCAAATAGTGTTTTGCTGCTATGTTAACACTCTGAATGTCACATACAAGAACCTTAAGCTGTTTCCATGCAGAATATGAACAAGCCTCCAGCAACACTGTCTTGTAATTTAACTTTGTAATGGTAGGCTGTTACAAAAATGGTCAAACTGGTGGATTTATTGACTCATACCCCCTACCATGCCGTGCATCATAGCTACGTCAGCCTCCTTTTAAAAAAAGAATTAAGCTAGAAATTGCACATTTAAGCCTATTTACTTCTGTGGTTATGACAGTGTAACATTTCCTATCTGGAAACACTGGCTAATTTACTTGCTGTGTTTTGTGTGGCTCTGTCAGTAACCAGTGGTTTGAGCAGAAGTGACTAACACTGACGTCCAGTTGGCAAACATCTAAACAACCGTCAGCACATTCAGGTGATGTTTGTATTGTTCAGTCACACTTTTTCTTATGCAAAGCCCTGCCCACTTCATAATGAAGACAAATGCATAGAGAGGACAAATACACAAGTTTCTCATATCTTAAGGAGTAATGTAACGACAACGTTATGACGCCCTCTTGTTTGAAAGTTTCAGGCCAGAAATGTGTTGTGTCGTTCCTTTAACCACACCCAGTGATGTCACAGGGTCCTGGAGCACACCTGTACATCACTTCAGCAAGGTAAGAAGTTCAACTTTTCAGGGAGTATAGTCACACTTCAAAGGATCATTATCTGAACACGTTATATTTTGGCAGATAATGAGTGTGTTCGTGTAAAGTCCCATTACAGGCCTCAGCAGTAATACCCTCTCAAGCCTTCTCCTGTGCTTCAGAATCTATAATGATAAAAACTCCCCTTTCATTTTCCGTATTTAATTTAATTTCAGGATGTCTGTTGAATTTTGCAAAGTCATTAAATACTATTCCCATTGAAAATGAATAGCAAGCCAAGGGGGGAATTGGAAAACGCTGGGCCAAACCAAAAAATTGGCTGTACATACTTTTCTCCCGCAGAAGTCTCCGTGGACTCCTTACTGCTGTGAGAAGAGGAAAGCCCTTGTCTATTCACTTCTTTGTTGGAGGGAGAAACAGGAAGCCCAAACATGTGTGTGTGTGTTAGTTAGTTTTTCTGGACTTTTCAACATCTTTTACCGCCACAGTTGGATGTAAAAATTGGACGAGCTCTACATCTGTCAGCAAACCGAGCATGCTGGCAGTAGGCAGTGTTCAGTGGCATTTGTTGAGTGTGCTGTCTCTGTTTTTTATTTAGTTTTCATTATTCATCTGAAAACTTACTTTAAATTGGGAACTTTTCACTCTGCTACCATTAATTCTTTTTTTTTTCCTGACACTGAAAACAATGAACATTGTGTTTCTTCAGCACCACATGGCACCACACTGTGCGTGCAGCATTAGATCATCCCTCCCTGAGGCAGCAGGATGGCCTCCCTATCTGCACTCTTTAATCCCCTGGAGCTCTCTCTCCTCTCACAGCCGGACCCCTGCCACCCTCAGCCTCCCCTGCAGCGCCGCGCTCCCTGACCCAGACGAGAGAGGCTTTTAGCAGGCAGAGATTGGGAGTTTATCTGCGTGCTCGTGGCTGACGTGGAGCCCTCGACCTCATCAAAGAGCACTAATGTCTTCAGCGGGGGACACTTGCTTTAATGAGCTGACCCCTGTGGCCTGAGGGTATGGAGACACTCTGGCTATTTACTGTAACATCTTATTACACATCGCTAACTGGCCGCAAACTGTGGGTGTTGAGAAGACAGCCTCTGTCCGCTTGTTGTTTGCCTGCGCTGCCTACTTTCTGTCTTTCTGTTGTTGCTCTTTGTCCAACTTCTTTTTATGTATGGCACTTTTGTTCTCTTACCACCCTTTCTTTTCATCTTTCATCTTCCTTACCACACAGCAGCTGCAGACATGACGGTATCCCACGCCGTATCACCATGACGCCTGACCTCCTGCCTCTCCCCTGCGCTCGCCGCCTCTAAGACATGACGTTACTATAAGCAGCAGCAGCAGCACTCAGACTCATATCTTGTCTCCTGATAGTCACGGACAACACATTCCACACTGTCTCAGCCTATGTCACCTTTATGTCCCCATTATGGCAGCTTCAGAGCACTAGTTTGGAGATCCATCTCGTCTTTCTTAGTATGGTTTGATTTAAGACGCCGTAGGGACAGTTTTGTCTCTGACCTGCTGTCTTTGAAGACCACCCTTTGGTCAGGGTGTTGCAGGCCCCCACCATCCTTACAAACCTCAGCAGCAGCCCTGGATCTCCTCACCCCACCTCGAGCCTACATGCTGACATGTTTATACCAAGTGGTAGCGTGATTTATCCCCTCTACCGCACAGGCACGACGGTGACAGAGTGTCACCACAAAGAGTTTGTGGAAAATGGGGCTGTACTGACTGAACAAAGCTGATTTGTTTCTAATGGTACATGTGGCACAGTAGCACAAGGCTAATGCAACACAATCAGGTTGGGAGTTTCTTGTGAATGGGAGGGAGCAGTACAGCTGCACGTAGGGGAGACTGTGTGTGGCGGAGCTGAAAAATGGGCCGGGATAAAGGGAAACTCAGGTGGCCATGTGGCAATTTATATACACAGACAGGCACAAATGCACATTCATACACACACAGTACACACACTAGGGAGTGAATGGTATGGGTTGCATAGGTTGAGGCGCCCCAGCTGCTGAGGCCCCCGGTGGGGTGAGGAGGTCAGGAACATTACCCACCATTTGTAAAGGAGAGAGTAGGCATGTCCAACAAGTTCCACCTGCCACTATATTTATGAAATTACTCATTGCAGCGTTTGGCTTCCATCAGGTTTGACAGTGGGAACCCCGACCGCCTATTAGTCTGGACCCATATCTGCGGTGTTGTTGGCCATTTAGAAACCCCAGAAGTCCAACCCCCCCAGCAACTGTACACCCGCACAGGCATGCTGATGTATCAACAAATACCTCACCTACTGAGGGGGTGAGACTGACTTTCAGGCAATAATTTAGACTTTTTGGCCACTTGGGGGCAAAGCGAAAAACCTGTAAACACAGCATTGACTTATTATCACCTGACAAAGTTACAGTGGCAAACATGTTGGCAAATATCGAGCAGACATTAGCATTTATTTATAATAGTTTACTTATGATGGCCACCTCAATTATTTACTCTTTTTTTAGCTCTTTTTTTGGTCTCTGCTAACTCCTGAGGCGAATGCCTGCTTCTTTAGCTGCTAAATCCTTCACTGTGTTCACCCAGCAAGGTCTCACACCAAAATCGTCAAAATCCGGCACTTGAGCAGTGACTTCTGGTGTCAGACACTGACAAAAAAAGCTGTCCCTTAATGTCAGCATGATACACAGTTGGTCGCCATTATAGTTTAATGGTGGCCGGCAGCGTCAGGGGGAAACGCAGTGGGACAAGAAGAAAAATTAAGGCAGCAGAAAGTCTGGGTAGTTTTTTCAAATTTAACAGTAATTAGACTAATTATAAAGATTTAGGATTTAGGAAAAAAGAACAGGGTTTGGCTTTACAATCTTACGGGAAGGAAATTCCGGAAAGTCGGTGGTTGTTGGACCAATCCAGCCACCCTACTTGGACTTCCACCGCCTTAACTGTCATTGTTGTCCCACTGTGTTTCCTCCTGATGCCACCAGGCACTGTTAATTAATAATGGCGACAGGCTGCGTATCATGCCAACGTGAAAGAACAGCTTTTTCGTTGGTGTCTAACGCCAGAAGTCACTAACCAAGCGCTGGTTTTCGACGACTTCGGAGTTAGACCAGGTTCTCATTGAGATAAATTCTTGACCTTGAGGAAGTCATACTTGTCTTGACAAATTCTAAACTCAAGGTCTCTTACTCTGACATAATTTAGATACTTCTCTACTCATGGCTAACACAAAAAGGATGTTTTTCAAAAGCAAAATCAGTCCTGAGGACACCTGTATACGTCATCCAGCCATGCAGATCCCTTTCTATAAGGCCAAGGCCAACCTGAGATTGTATGCACTTTGCACTGGAATCTCCATGATTAAATCATACATTTCAAAGCATGTATCGTCTAGGAGGACCACATACCTCACTTCTATGAGAATAGGCACTATCAAGATATCAAACTAGATAGAAAATGTAAACAAGGAGGATGTATTTTTAACTGAATACCTTCTGAACTCGTCTGTCTTCCGAGCACACAGATAAAACCAGTACAAGGTAGCAAACAAGAATATATCCCAACATTTAAAAATAAAATGAGATGGTGGTCAGCTTTATCTTATAGTGAAACATTTGTAGTTTTCTAAAAACACAATGGCCGAAGCTATGCACAGTAGGTGCACAGCGGGATCAGTGGTAAATTCCCACTAATGCAAGAGCAGCCAGTGTGAGGTGGGCCCTTCAACATACTGATCCTCTTCAGCTCTGGTTAATTTAACAGAATCACTAAACGCCTCTCACACAAATACACACACGGTCACATACACACACCCACACACACATGGGGCAGTGGCTCTTCTCACATCATATATTTAGATATGTAATCCTGTGGGAAGCTCACAGTGAATGGCTCGGCTCAAAGACCCCTGGCTGTGTGTACAATAAGGGAGACTTATTGAAACAAGGCTGGCACTGAGAGCCCAGCGGTGGGGGGATTTATTTGGAGAGCAGCGGGGCACTGGCTAAACTTTGATCAGCACTCGTGCTCTGCCTCCCCTTTCTCTGTCTCCCAACCACAGACTGGCCAATGAACACTGCCGCCCACAGGGGGTGACCCTGGTATCCTGGCAACAGGGCCAAGCCTGACTCCGACTCCCAGTTGTGTTCTGGAAAGAGGGGCCCTCTCTTTCACTTCTCTCTCATTATTTCATTTACCATGAAATACCAACATATGGTTGGTATTTAATGATTACTTCCCTATTCTGCTAATGGTGGGTGTCGTATTTGGAAAAGCAGGAAGCTGAACACTGGGTCCAGGTTTGTTTATTTTTGATACTAATCAGAGGAAATCTGCACAGTGAACATAGTGACTGCACATATGTGGTCTTCTCTCTTTCACCACTGTGCGACGGCTGCTAATGTACTAGTAAAACTACAGTACCATTGTGAGCTATGAAGAAACAAGTGTTAAACCCCCGATTAACCCTTTGAACCCCCTCATTATTCTCCTTCAGTTAATTTAAAGTTAGTAAAAATATTTTTTCCTCAATCTTTCAGGCCGTTCGTACTGATTGAAATATTAAAACTGAGGGCAAAGTTGCAGCTCAAAGTTCATCTTGACATTGGAAACAGCAGTTGACGAAACAATCTCACCTCCAGATCCTTTTAATAACCGTTCCAGTGCTTTTGATCACGGCACATGTTCTTTCTCAGGAGATGGGGTTTGCATTAGCTGCTCAAATTTCCACTTTCTCTAGGTAAACATCAATGATTCATGACTGAAGCGCCACACAAGAAAATAAATGGACCTTGAGGTGAGATTGCTTTGTCAATGCAGACATTTTTTCATAGTTGCTAAGCAAATGAAAATAATCTGGATGTTTTGCATTTAATATACAATTTTCCAACAATCTGCAGGACATATTTGATCATGGAAACTTTGGAAAATCTACTAGAATTAGGGATGCACAATATTGGATTTTTTTGTCAATATCCAATACGTCGATACGTAACAAACTCATTTGACTGATAACAGATACTGGTACTGATATATCCACTTTTTTCCCCACCTAGTTTTAAGAATCATCAACTCTCTTCTGTAGTAGGATTAACATCATATTATGCATGCATACTCTTATTGTGATGGCCCACCAGCAGATGACGACATGAAATATAATGCTTTTCAATGTATGTAACATTCATTCATTCATTGTACAAATTAAGAAAAAGCAAGTTGGCCAGTTGTGATATTTTATTTTAAAGCCAATATCAGTTGATACCGTTGACGTGCCGAAGTTATCGTGCATCCTTAACTAGAATTTCAAATAAAGGTAATAAAGTTTATAACAATTGACTCCACTGGTGGGTCCAGTGGAAGAGGTTGATAGGGCTTTTCTGCATGCTGGCAATAACTCTACCTCTAATGTCTAATCTATCTGAAGATCCAGTTACAGACAGGACCAAGCTGCAACTTGTTGGATCATATCCTCCTGAGACCCTGTGTCCTCATATGAGGACATCACATTTTGGGTTTAGTCGACCTTTTACTTCATTCTGCTTTACTTAGACCTGTTGTCCTTGTTCGTGGACACTTTTTGTGCCATCTAGTGGTAGCAAAACCACAATACACTAATCCATGTGAAAACAAAACAGCAGCCATCCGTGTCGAGTCAGTCTGCAACTGATCCCGACACAAAAGTGGACAAAACCTGATCAAATTTAATGCAATTTGACCAATTTTAGCAACAGTGACAAGCTGAGATGCTGTTAATTACAAAGAACTCATTTGAAGGCATTGGAAATTTATCATCAGCTCTTGTGAGGACACTAGGACTTTATCATCGTCTTGTTTAAGGACTTAGGGACTTTATTATTGTCTCATTTGAGAACACTGAGACTTAATTATTGTTGACAATGTTTAGTTTTCATACTTACCAGGTCCTACTGATTCCAAATAGCTAGAAAAAATGAAATGTATACCAAACAAAAGTTCAGGTCTCAGAGGATATATCTGCGTCTGAAAGCTGCTTCTTGATGGTGGAATCATGAAGACGGCGTTGGCCAATTTTTGTAAACTTTCAAAACAGACAGTCACACCACTTTTAATCTCTACAAACAGATATCTGCGTATGTTTGCAGAATCTGAAGGCAATGGGACAAGATTTTTGTATCTGAAGTATTCTGGTTTTGTTGTAGTGCGAGTAGTATCGACCAATCATGTGTGAGTGGCAGGTAAACTGTCTGTGTGGAGAGAAAAAGAGGTGGAACACATTGGCCAAAGCTCATCTGCTATTCATATGCTACATTCATGTGCAGGTATCTGTTTATACAGATTGGCTGAAAAGGCTGGTAAATGGAGGAGGAAGTCGGATATGCACAGGCTACACTGGATCTCCTGAAATACTGGCTGTTGCCCGAGAGAATTTATCGTCGTCACACCGATGGGTTCTGAAATTTATGCAGCATGGCCAGGTGTGCAGAATTGGGAAAGTAGGCAGAGTTTATTCTCGTGTCTCAACCTTTTTTTGTATTCTTTACAGAGCTACTTTGGGTTGCACAAACAGCACGATGAATGCCTTCGAGGAGAACCTGCACAAAAATGTGCAGCATTGTCCCCATTTGCACAATTCATCACATTAGGACAACAAAGACACGCAAAAGAATTCTTTGAGAGTGATAAGCGAGGCATTAGGATGCAGATTTTTGACAGCAAGCTTTTCGCCCCACCCTCTATTTTATCAGTTTGGAACTCGTATAGACACTTTTGCCTTTAATATGGAGGTGAAACACACTAGTCATCATATACCAAAGCTCATTTGAAGTGACAGCCATGACTTGTCCACTCTGTCTTCAGTGCCCCCCGGCCTGGCCCTTCAGGACCCTCCCACCAGCCCTCATCTTCCCACACCAATTCAATATCTGATACACATGCTGAAAGGCCCAGCCAAAATACAATTACATTCCTTTATAAGTACGTAAGCGGTGGGAGACTGAAAGAGCTGCATGCCAATCTCCAACATTTACCCAGGTTATTAGGTGACTGTGCCTCCCTAAAGGCATCGGGAACTTTTATACCACATTGCATCTCAGTGATCGGACACGTCACATTTATTGCCCCGAGCTGTGTGAGTTGGATGTTTGGAGTTCATTGTCTCAGTGTGTATTTCGCAAGTGTTCACGCCAAGTTAATCTTAACTTAAGTCACGTCTGCACGAGGCCATATGAAGAATTTTGTACATGCAAGTCTTGCGGTGCAAAAATGTCGGAACTCAGAAAAGGAAGAATTATTGACGCTGGCATCCTGCTATCATCAACCATAATCCTGAAGAGAGACCTTCAGCTCAGCAGAAGCTCCTCTTAACCTCCCTGAAAAAAGGCCTTTGTGCAAACTTGACCTTGTGGGTTCTTACTCTGGTAATGACACCCCGTCTTTTGGCTGTAGGGCAAACCTGGTGGTGAGCTTAGCCATCCTTATGAGTCTGCGGTTAGGAGAGACACTTCACATGCTGGAATTTTCCTTCCAAAGAGAGAAAGGAACAGAGGCGGAGGTCATGAGGTCAGAGCACTCTGAGAGCCCCTAGCCCCAGCAACGGAGATGAAAGTTAGCCTAAATAATCCTGTAAAGTGCTCAGACGGGGCAGAAATTCCCCTGAGGGAGGTCTCCAGTGTGACCTCCACCCCTCTACTCTTTTTGTCCCCCCCGGCCCAGATAACTACAGACACTTGAGTTCACATCCATTAGGCAAATTAGCAATTAGAGGACTAGTGAACATAACCAGCCGATGTTTGTAGAGATTGGAGATGATGAGAGGGGTGGAGGGTGGAGGTGGGTGAGTCACAGCCAAAAGGCTTACTTTGACATTTCAGACTGGATGGTTTGTCACTGATAGACTGCTGAGTGACTAGTTTTGGCATGCTGTGTTTCATCTTCCTCCTCTCCCTGCCCTTCCCAGCGTCCGCCCTCGTCTGCATAGTTAGATAAACACTCTCAGGCATATAAAGGGGCAACTTAAGAGACTAATGGAGCTAAAAGCCCCAATGAAAAGGAACACCAAGCTAATAAACGTCATGTTTTAACGAGTTGAACAAACAAAGACCCAAGGACAGTTTGGTTGTGTTTACTCACTAGTACTTAAGGACACAAGGATGCATGGTGCAACATGGAGTCCTTAAAGAAACTCCTCATAAAATCTCTTGAAAGGTTTAATTTAAGGACGAGTGTGTTTTTTTTTTTCCCTCCAATGTTAGTTTTCCCGTCCAGAAGAGTCAGTGCCATGAGCGCTGTTTAGCTGATTGTACCCTGTAACTTCCCATGCCGACATCAGTGCTTCTTTACGGCTTTCACATGAGTCATCACTTCAAATCTTTGAGTTGCACTACAGTGTGCCACTGAGGTCACACAAAACCTTTACTGGCTGGTTTTACAACAGTTCCTCACAGTGTAGGAAGAATTCAAGTTACACAAAACATCTTCAGTCCTGTAAAACCATGGATTCTAATATGATGAATGGACACACTCTGTAATTCTTTACGCTGTGCACAACATGAATTTGGCGCCACACCCTCCTCTTTATCTCATCTTTTAATCCTACATGGAGCTCTGTTCATCTGGGGCCTTCCCACAAAAGGGGGTTCAAACCCCGACATGACTTTTGACCCCAGCAGCACGTCTGTAGCCCAAACAACTCACCTCTGTTGCAGGCTGCCTGGTTTTCATTACAAGCTCAAAAAGAAAAGTTCAAGTTTGATGTGGATGGCGGGTTTAGGGGTCCAGAGAGAGAGACAGGCGGCGAGGGGGTTTGAGACGTCGCTGTCGGAACTGTGCGACCTGTCTATTTGATGTCTAACAGGCAGGCGGGCTCTGTCACTCAGGCAGAGTCGGGCCTCTTTTCAGAGGCGCTCAACTTCAAAGAGAGGAACTCATCTCTCTCCTGCAGCGGTCCCCTTCTGGCTGAGACCACCGGGAAGAAAATACAAAGCATGGAAAGAGGACGGCATCTGACACTGGAGGATGTGAGACGAGGACAGAGCTACACTCAGAAATCATGAACTAAAATAGTGATCACCATCAGTGGACATGCCAACTGGCCACCTAAAGGTGGGGGTGGAAAGAGGTGATGCAACAGCGGTGTTGGGGTCATGGAAACCTGGCGAGCTGTCGCCATGACAACATCATCTGACAGCACGTGTTGCAGCGGGACCCTGATGGGACCTGATCCATCCCGCTCTGAGCCAAGATGCTACAGGCAGTGTTTCCTACAGTAAGCGCCTGGGCACCAGCATGTTCACAAACACACTGTAAATATTATGCCAGCGCCTCAGTGGCGATTATAATGACTTTCCATTCTGAATCTCTGACGCGGAGAGCCTCGGTATTCCACTCTCCCACAGCTTCCTTCCCCCTCCACGGTGAAGACAGGCTTTGTGTGCTGTGCTGAAGAGGATTTTCCAGAGGGAAAGTGAAGAGAGGAAAAATAAAAGTGAGGCTCACACTGTGAAGAATCAACTCTTGTAAGAAAGTGCTCTTAATATCCTGTTAAAAAGGGTTTACAAGTTTAATCCCAGGGTGTCAACACAAACACACTTTCTCTTAGAATAGTGTCGGGAAGTCTGAGTGTGCTGTTGACTTGGTATATATACTGGGTTGGGCGTCTAAATAATCAGACTTTTGAGCTTTAATTGTATCCACATGCTAACAAGAAATGTTTCATAGGGGTGTCCAGATGGGGCCCTGAAGATCTTGGGATGGCACCCCAAAATTTTGCAGCTGTATAGGCTAGTTGAAAACTATGTCAAATTGAGAGTAAAGAAATTGCATACTGATATTATTTGGTTTCATATATAAGAGTTAATGATGGTAAGTATCCTTTTTACATAGACTAATTAACATTTTGAGTTCCACAACAATCCTGTTTTAATGTGTTATGTGGCCTTTGGGTGCGCCACCGACTTTGGTACATAAACAAATCTGTGGCGCTCTGAATCAAAATAATCCGATGTTTGCATATAGAAGTGTTGGCAGCAGATGAATTGAGTCAGATCAAGCTGAGTATACAAGTTTTCAGCACCAATCTCACACAGCTACAGCCCATAAATCATTATATCAGTCAGCCACCACCTGCACTGCTTTAAGGTCCAGTATGTAGGATTAACAAGCATCTATTGGCTGACATCTTTTTTAATATTCATAAATATGTTCACAATCACCTGACACTAAGAATCACTGTGTTTTTGTTACCTTAGAGCACGTCCTCTTCCACAGAGTTCGCCATGTTGTTTCTACAGTAGCCTGAAACGGACGAACCAAACACTGGTTCTAGATGGGGCCATTTGCATTTTCATGTTTGGCGTCGGCCCCCAACCTCACTGCTTGATGCTGCTAAATCCCACACACTAGACCAGTGGTTCTCAAGCAGGGGTCCTTGAGAGAGTTCAAGGGAGTCCTCAGAAAAATAAGGAATAATTTATTTCACCATTTACGTCAATAAAGAAGTGAACCCAATGAGAGTTAGAGTCATAAGATTGACTGCTCTGATCAAAGGTTTCACTTCAACAAAGCACAAGCAGGCTAAAAAACAAAGCCAATGCAGAAGTGCCAAAAACAGCAGTCAGATGGCCTCCTGAGGCTGGCTCCACTGCAGAGTAACACCCATGTTAAAATGTCCAACTTTACAGCAGAAATAAATACATGTTTACAGCCTGGTACAAGAACAAAAAAACAGTTTTCATCTCAATAGCTAATTACACCACTCAGGACAACTGTACAAGGGGTGAATTTTGATACAACTCACCTGTTTAGACTTTATTAAAGCCGAAAGTTACGCATATTTAGGGGCGGGGCCACTTGAGGGAAGGCTGTCTGAGAGGCGTCACCACAGCCTATGAGTCAGATCCACACCTTGCTCCTCCACAGCTCCACCTTCTCGTCCAGATATGGTCACTTCTGGCAAAGGCCAACGTGCCGAACACAAGACTTCAAAATGGCAGTCCACAAACCAGTGGGTGATGTCACAGTAGCTATGTCCATTATTACAAACAGTCTGTGTTAATGACTGTTATTTTTTCCTTAACTCAACCACGTGCGTCTGTTGTTTAATGAAAAAAAAAAATGTCAATTTGCGGTGTTGTACTGACCTCCATCTTGAGCGACTGATGTTCTGTGACCTAATGTGTATTACATTAGGTGTCAATGACACAAAAAAGTTTGAGGTCTATTGCACTAGAACTTTAATAAATTGTAATGCCTATTTGCTGTATTATATAGTTTGATGTGAAGATTGAGACCATTCTCATGTTTCAATTGTAAATATAAAGCTAGAAGCTAGTTAGCTTAGCTTAGCTGGAATCAACATGTTGAAATTCTAAGCATTGGTTACACGCCACAGCTTGTCAGTTTTACACCGCAGCTTTTATGTGATGATGAGACGATGAGATTTAATGTGTTCATTAGTGAGCTTTAGAGGTGCTGATATTGGCTTTTGTTACTTTTGGACAGAGTCATGTTAGCTGAGTCAGAGTGCGGGGCTATGGCTTTTTCCTGGAAGCAGCACATACCAGTGCAGACACGGTACGTTACCCACTTGGAAAATCTAAACAGAAAACATTTGTTTGTTCATTTTTTGTGGTTTTATTAAAGAGTATAGTTCTCTCCATTTCTCTTCACAGAGCAATCTTTTCAGAGATAACTTGGACGGGCATCCTTTGAGTGCTGAACCAAAGCGCTTGAAATCACAACATAGCAGCGATGTCCTCTCTTCCGAGACGGAAACCCAGCACCCGCCAACCGGGCACAGCTACACCCCTCTTTTACAACAATCTACCTTCACAATGGGCACTTTCTTCAGATGAAAGCACAGGCGGGGCTGGGTGGCGGTGTCGGTGGGGTGAAGGGTTTGGGTTGGGGGTGAGAACAGGACAAGGGGATGACAGTGCTGCTCTGAGTGTGTGTCATTTTTTGGAGTCGAGCGGGAGGGCACCGCTGAGGGACAGAGCCGAGGCCTGTGCGTCCGACACTTTGAATGCAGATTATGTTACACTGTACACGGCTCCCCCAGAGTTCAGAGGGAGAGGGTCATTTATTTTGTGGATATTATGAATGTCGGGTTTGTTTTCGGGTCGAGCAGAACACGGATGTTTTCGCTTATTTCTCCACGTAGGGGCTGAGAGGTGGGCTTTTATTTTGGTCATATGGAAACCATGGGATTAATCACTCTGTGATGTAAAGCCCTCCGCAGTAGAAGTATTTACACTGGTGGAAAACATTTATAAGAAAAGTTGCAGTGTCACAAACTGGTCCCTTACACGTAATGAGCACAAGTTAAACCCAGGATAAACTAGTATGTGTATACAGTTTAAGCATGATGTACACAATCTGGAAATTACAAAGGGTTAAAAGCTTTCTCTCCGCTCGCTAAAGCACCCAGAGGTCAGCAATAATAACCCAGAGCAGCCTCCGCCTGATGAGGGAAGAAGATAAAGCCTCACATGGCAAAAGGGAGGCCTGGGCCAGCACAACACCAACATTATTGGCCCTTTTCTGCCTCTCTCACTCTCCCTCTGCTAAACAATGTCTGTATTCAGGTTTTTTTTTCTTTAAGCAATATCGGTCACATACGAGCGAGGCAAATGCTGAGAGACATTCCATGCAGAGAGGGCATTTTTCCGCAAGAGGCATCGCGGAAAAATCAAAAGCCGGGATTTATTGGGGAGATATGGTCGCATTCCACAATGTCTGTGTGTGTTGTTTTAAAGTGCAGGCGGCGAGGGAGGCTGAGGGGCGGCTTGTTGCTTTTGCGCTGATGGTGCATATTAAATATTTTTAGAGTGACTACTTAGATTTAGGGGGCGAACGGAGGGGTTTGATCACTTTAGTGCAGCGGCTATTTTAATAAACTGAGCAAACACGACTCGGACAAACCGCCCTTTGTGTGGAAACACGGCGGTTGCGAAAAATGTTTAATAATAACTCCTACGACAGACTGAGAAGAGAAAGTGTGTGAACTTTTTGGGTGTGTGTGCATGCTTGTGTGGGAAAGTTATGTCCCCAAAACACTCACTGTGTTTTTTACTCTAATCCTTGACATTTGCCTACACTGTGATTTTTTCTTTTGCCTTCTTTAGTATTATAATCCTATTTTCCACCTCAGTGTGACTTCCTCCCCGAACTGTATTCTTAATTAAACTGGCCCTGAGTCTGGGGAATTAGCACATATCACTTTTAATATGAGGCTTTTTGAATGCCAGTAAAACTAATGGCTGCCATTAACCGGATCACAGTGCCGTCTGAACATGTCCTGTGCCGCTCCATAGAGACAGACTCGAAGAGATTGTCATCTACTTTTTCTCTATATGTTAATACCGTGACCTCTGTGCGCTCAAACTGTCTATTAGCGGGCACCCTCGAGGGTTGTTTCTGGTATTTCATCGCAGGTAGGAATTTGTGAAGGTCACCGCTCCCCATACGTGATGGATGCCTTACAACTAATAAAACAGTGCAAGTTCAACAACCTCCAGGAGCTGGAGGCCTCTCTAAAGAAGCTTTTCTTACTCCAGTATGTTTCACTTTCAGTATAAGTTCAGTTTTGATAAGCATGATGCATCGAAACTAGAGTTTATACCCCAAAAGCTAAAGTTTAAGAGTTAAACTGTCCAAATGTTCAGTGTAACTTTCCTTTGTTTGTGACCCTGACCCCTCCCTCAGGGGCCCCTTTCCCATCTCCCTCTGACACCTAGAGAAAGGCCTTATTAAAAGACTGGGAGGGCTGGGAGAAAAATGGGGGAGACCCCCACCAGCTTGCTTGGGAAGGTGCTTTTTCCCTTTGAGACAAGCCCAGCTGACTCCATCACTCAGGAGCATGGCTTTCAGAGGGAGGTGTATGTGTGTGTGTGAGAGAGAGGTGGATAAAGAGAGAGATGGCGTGTCAGTTGTACGAGCCCATATTGAAACAGGGACCCCCTCTGGAGGCAGTGGACAGACATGCCCAGCAGGACTGAGGCCCCCAAAAGTCCCACAGCAGACAGGAGGTGGTGGAGGAAGGAGGGAAGGGGTTCATGGGTCAAAGATCATCGGGACCTCCACATTTAAGGGGGTAGGAGGACACGGTGGAGAACGCTGCAGTGAGGGAGAACTTTAAATAGAAGCTGTTTTTGTTAGAGTGGATGATAAAGTTTGATTGATTTAATTATTTTCAGGAGTATAGTTTGTAAAAAAGACAAATTTTATCTGATGTTGTTATCATTGAATTCAATTCCTTTATTTAGGTTTGTCTTCCTGAAAAATTATTTGTAGAGCTTCAATTATTCCCTGGGTATTGACTGGAAGGTGGACACCTATAACATGACAAAGCTGACAGAAAAAACTTAACTCTCTCCACTTGTCTCCCCTTTTACAACACATTCCCACTCCTCGTCACACATCAACGTTTGCTCATGGACTTTCCACATCCAGATACAACGTGCAAGGTACCCTGCGTTCTGCCTGTTACGTGCATTGTCTTCTTTCAAGATACATTTCCGTTTCCAAAGGAAATGTACAGTTTGCATATGATCTCTTTCAAATTAAAAGCACTATGTCGGTCCAACATCACGACATGACTTTTTTTTTTCATTCAAAAACAAATGCACGTGGTTAGCTTTAAGAAAGAAGAACAGGGTTTGGCTTTACAATGTTATGAGAAGCTAACACCGGCCATTTGGGTGAAAGTTAGTGGTTGTTGGACCCATGCACCACACCTTCCACCCACCCTACTCGGACCTCTGCAGCCTTTACTTTCATTGTTGTCCTGCGGCGTTTCCTGCTGATGCTGCTGGACGCCATGAAACAATAATGGTGTAACGTCAAAGAACAGCTTTTTTGAAAGTGTCTGACCAAGCATTGGATTCGACGACTTCGGTTCGGAGTGAGACAGAGTTGCCTTTTCCTATAAATAATGCTTTTATGCTAATCTGGTTTGGCAAATAGTAACCACAGTAGCTGCCTGGATCATGGCCAGTGACAGCATCTTTTCAATTCAGTGAACTGTTTGGACTACACATAAGTCATACAGAGGTGGTCAGATGGGAGGCAATAAATGCAGGACTTCAACACCAGAAAGAAGAGATCACATCTGTCTTTGTTGCTCAGATGTCTCTGCTAATGACAGAACACACATGTCTGTCATCTGATTGGTCTGTCTGCCTACTCTGAAGTAAAATAGTGACCAAAAGCCAAATTACAAAAAGAGCCCAAACCCAACAAAAATACAACAAATAGAGTTAATGACATATTGCTAATGTAGTTTGTTCTTTGGCTTTTTTTAAGTCAAAGAACAAACAACAAAGCTTCTTTAAAGACAAATTTGTGACACTGGGCCTCTGCAGACAGTGTTATGGTCCTGTAGTCTAGGTGCAGAGACTCCTTGAATTTCCAGCTGGGTTTGTGGCATGTGAAAACTCACCGTTCAGTGTAACACAACTCCACTCGTTTGGTTTAATATTGTCAAAACAGGTCTAGAATATCTGCTGAATGTGTAGCAGCAGGGAGCTGAGAGTGGCCCATGTACGTATCGGCAGGCGGCCACACATGTGATTCTCCTCAAGAAGCATAAAATCAAACCTGATCTGCACACACACACACACACACACACACACACACACACACACACACACACACACACACACACACTCACACACACACTCACACACACACACACCATAACCAAACAGGAGTCTCAATGTTTCAACCTGCATAAATCTGGTCTTTAGTTGTTTTATGTTCAAACAGGTCAACCAATTACAAGAGCATGAATTTATCAGCTGTCAGTGCACAGCAACTGGAGGTGTCATGGCAGGGAGCTTCCACAATGTTTTATTCCATGTTAACAGGAAAGACAGCTAGCATGACAAAGAGAGTCACGGAGCTAAAGGTCCGGGGGTTAGACAGATCATTCCAGCCGGCTAATTTGTTTCTGCTGGTCATGCATACGATTCATTATTTCTAATAAAATTTGCAATCAGACTAAATGCTTCATCATCAAAGAGAGGCTTATTGTTAACAAACACCAGCAGCAGTTTGTATATTGCCTGGGTTCACACCTTTGAATCCACCCCATGAGTTTGAGTTGGTTGAGTCATCAGGCATCGTGGTATGAAACAGCAGTTTCTTGGTGAAAATCAAAAAGCAGTCAGCACCAAGGCGGAGCTAAAGCAGAGAGTTGTTGCATAGAGATGATACACCATCTCATCTAGTTGCACTGGTGTGAACTGGCAGGTCTTCAGAACGTTGTAGAACGGCGCATTGCAAGTAGTTGCCTGTTTTAAACTGGTCTTGTTGCGAATCTTTGGTCTGAATTGGGCATAACGCCGTTTTCAAGCTGTTGCAAAGTGGTGCAACGCAACCAATGAGGACTCATAACAACCATAGCGAGCTCTATAAACAAAATTAAATGCATTCACTACTTGGATTGACTCATCCCAGCAACTGTACCTTGACAACCTGTTTTTTAGATGTTGTATGAAACTGATGTTGATTTATTTGTGTTAGCTGACACAACATTATGTGATGCAGTCGGTGTGTGTTCAATTTTACTTTCTTGGGCTGACACCTAATTCTAAAGCCAGTAGTAACCCAGGCTGGTGTGACAGGAATTGTTTGGAAAAAATGTAATTCCTGTGTTGTCGCCCGGTCATCGATAGCTCTTGTCCCTAAATGTATGATATCAACGCCAAGGCAATATTTAGCGCATTGAGACTCACCGTGCTTTAAACTTACTGTTGTCCATCTTGATGCTGAGAGCAGCTGACGAGGGGTGGTGGATGGGTCAAGCAAAACTGGTCTTTCACCGAGGAGACCGCAGTTTGTGTCCCATGTGAAATCAAAAATCAATGTCATTTTAACGTCACATTACGTAATTTTGAACAATATCACTCATGTGACATATTTACATTACATTAGAAACATACTTATTTAAACAAAAAACATTATTTTTTTCAAATCCTAACCATTTACTTTTGTTGCCTTTCAGCTCTGTGTCAAATAGATATGCTTAAGGACACCCTGTGTTGCAATCAGACACCAAGGGGTGTGAGAAAGTGTTGGTATTTGACGACCTGGGAATGAGAATGAGTTGGAATAAGTCATATACATAACTTAAGTTCACATAGTTTAACAAAAATTCACAAGCAGACACATCCTTACATGCGGTTTGTCCAGTGAGCGCTCATGTTTCTTTAGGCTTTCTTTGTCTGTTCAGGGTCTGAAGGTCAAACTGAGTCACTTTAAAGCCCAACAAACCCACCACTATGCTAACACGATTTACTGTAGCTCTATCCTATACTTATCCCATCCTTGTGCAATGACCTAACCTCAACACTTAAAATATCCTTACCTCCACATGCTGAGTCAGCAGCGTCGTCGCTAACAGTCCCAGTAATGTGTCCATGATGTCTTACAAACAAAGAGACTTTATCTTCAAATAGCAACCCACTCTCTGGGTTTAAACATGTTTCCCAAGAGCCATTGAAACTTGCTTCCTCTCAGTGTTAATAAAAATCCATTACCAAGCCAAACATCCTCCTCAAATCACACACACACACACACACACATTCAGATCTCTGGTGCCCCTTGGTTGAAAGAAAACAGGAAGCAAAGGGACTCTGGGATGGGATGGTTCCCTTGTCTCCTTGTGTTTTGCTTGGACTCCTGTTCACTCCTGGCTTTTCAGAGGTAAAACAAGCTGCATTTACAGTCCTCAACACACCAACTAAAGATCGCCGGAACTGAGGCATCCAGAAATACACATATCCTCTCCTCTGTACTCACGACACAATGGCCTGGCCTTCAGGATGTGAGGGAATCAGTTGAGTTCCTGACTGCCATGTTTTTAGTACATTCCCCCCTCTCTGTTTCCTCACAAGGGGCAGCTTGACTTGTTTCTGTGAATCCCCAAGACTCATGAATCTGGCCCTTTTCTCGTCCCCTGTTGCTCTTTCTCCCTGCTTCCTCTGTGAGATGCATAAACCAGCCTTTATGAAAGAAACCTCTGCTGTGTTATTGGAATTGACAGTGGTTGAATAACGTTATACACAAGGCAGTGGTTTCCGCCTGTAGCCATGCAGATCAAACGCAACATTAATTCTGTGTTTTCCCCGTGTCGCAGCCTTCTTGGCTGATTTTTATCACAACACCTCAATGAGGACCACTGTGTGTGCCTCTGACCTGAGTCCCACACCCTGTCCAACTGTCAGGACTGGCTGCATGTGAGCTGTGTATGCACAATATACGATGTGTTGGCTCCTGTGCCCAGGATGTGTTCAACAGGCATACCAATGACATAAACAAACCCCCTGAGATGGCTGACTCTGCTGGTTTAACACATGTGGCAGTGGCGGTCTGTGGTGCATAGAAGCCACTACAAAGAGCCAATCTTTAATCACTTATTCAATCATTAAGTCACAGAAATGGCAGAGTCCCACATCACCCGATTACAGAGTGTGGACTGGTAGCTGGAGATGCACCAGTTCAACCTCTGGACGCTACAGAAGGCAAGGCACAGAACTCTGACTGCTCCTGAGGTGTCTGACCATGGGCAGCCCCATCACTCTAACATCTCTTTCCCTGCTGCTTGTCTATGGGTCCTCCTGGGTGTGTATTTCAGGCCTGTAGAGGAGCCCTTCTGTGCAGAGTCTGCATGTTCTCCCCGTGTCAGCGTGGGTTTCCTCAGGGTACTCCAGCTTCCTCCCACAGTCCAAAGACATGCAGGTTAATTGGTGACTCTAAATTGTCCGTAGGTGTGAATGTGAGTGTGAATGGTTGTCTGTCTCTATGCGTCAGCCCTGTGATAGTCTGGTGACCTGTCCAGGGTGAACCCTGCCTCTCGACCAGTGTCAGCTGGGATAGGCTGCACCCCCCTGCGACCCCTAACAGGATAAGCGGTTACGGAAAATGAATGAATGAATGATTAAATGTATCTGTATTAGGGACCATTTACAAAAACAAATTACTCTCAAAAAGGAGAAAAGATGATGCAGTCTTTTCTTTCTATTAGCTCATTTCTTTCTGTCATCCTGTGGCAGGTGAAAGGTAAAAATGAAACACAAAGAGAACCTATTATCTCCTATACGAGTGAATCAACGATCTATTTATGTCATCGCAGTTTGAAAAAGAGACTTGGACTGATTGTTATCCAGTCTTTCGCCCTCTTTATGTGAACTTTTGTTGATTTAAGGCTATATCCACACGGAGACTTGACTTTTTGAAACCGCCAACAAAAATGATCAGAGTGCAGTAGTGTTCTGTAAACATGGCGCTGACTTCAAGAATGCAGGCGTCAAAATGAAGCTGGTTCAAGCCACTGAAACCGCATAAAAAGGCTGCAGTATATATGCCAGCCAGGAGATGGTGCACCACTAAAAACCAGAGCATACAGCTCTGAACGGGAGAAGAAGACGTGAGGCATGTGCAAAAAGCTTGGGCGGTGTATACAAACGGAAGAAGAAGAAGATCCAGAACAAGCACAAGAAGATGGCGAAAACGAATTCCAACACATGAGGGAAAACGGAGACTTTGGTTTGGACTGACAATGAAGTCAAGCTGCTGCTTCGAGTCATGCTGGATTGTTGTTGTTGTGATGGGACGGCCTCCTGCCGGGGTAAGTCAGAGGTTAGAGAGGTGGGGCTATGACATCATTGGCTGTACACTCAAAGACGATTTGTGCTCTCTGGAACCCTGCTTCAAAAAGATACGGTTTCGACCTAGGAAAACACCGGTTTCGCATGGATGAAAGGCCGAACAGGTTAAAAACTTTGGCGAATTCACCCTGACAAGGCTTCGTGTGGATGGGCCCTAACTCACCTATGTTGCGCTGCCCATTGGGTATTTTCTACTTTGATTCTTTTAAATGTATTGTATGGATCTTAACACACATTGTTAGAGGTTTTTTTTAAGCAATAATTGTACGCACTGAAAAAAAAAGCCACAAAAAAACTTGACTAAATTACAAACACTGAACATTCTGGATCTGGTAGAGAGACTGAATGAAAGACAGGAAGAAGACATTTCTGGTTTTGCTTAGGAAAGCACACACCATTAATCTATTAAGCTGGAAATCAAGGATGGTGCACAGCCTCACATAGACTCCAGTTGTTTGCATGTATAAATGAGACAAACCCCTCTGTGTGTTCTCACATGTGTGCATATATGTCTCCAAAGAGTGTGAATGGGAGACAGTCTTCTCTGTTAAAGCGCTCTGACCCTCCTCGCGCCTAAAGAAAAGGCAGAGTGCAGCATTATCAAGAGAGGTCACAACCCCAGCACAATAAAGACGGGGGGGGGGGGTGAATGTGCCACACTGTTAGCCGAAGTGTGTGAGTGTGTAAGTAGCCTGAAGGAGGAGGGATATGCTGGTGAGGAGAGAGAAAAGCAGGGATGGAAGGCCGGGGAATATCTGTGGTCTCACTGAGCTGCACGCCAAACCTTACTCCGGATACCAACCCGCCCAGGATGCCGTGTTTCTTCTCTCCCTCCCTCTCCTTTTTTTTTTCAGAACAAACAGACCTATGGAAAAACGGAATGTATTAATTAAAAACGTCCACATGCAGGTGGGCGAGAGGTCAGCCAAAGTTCCTTCAAATTTAAAAACATGGATTAGAGGCCAGCTCGCTAATGAACCTAGGCCTTCATGTCGTGTGGTTACGACTATTAAAAATATAAAAAAATGTGAGTTCAAAGAAACAGGCAGGAACTCCAGAATAAATCCATAACAATAATGATACGACTATCTCCCACTGCTGTCACTGATCTCAGCCCACGGCATTTACTTCTAATGTTTGTCCCACTGCAGATTGAAAATGACAACACTGATCCAGCATCATAAACTTGAAAGCAGGGACTCTGAATTAAGTTGAAGCTCTCATGTAGTGTAATTGCTTCATATGTTTATCATTTCCTCTTGGAAAGTTATTATTCAGCAGAACCAACAGGGCCTGGAAAAATAATACCTTTTTTTCCCTTCTCTTAGTTATAGTGGTTGCTGCAGGAGCAGAGGAGGAAGGATGATGCCATTTTCTGTTTTGATTACTGAAGAGCTTCAGCGGTCTTCATGCTGCGCAGCTCTTCTGTGACTGAGGCTCAGACATGTAATTAAAGAGATCTGAAGAGTTGTGGTTTGCCTGGGGCAGGGCTGCAGCACAGGGACAGCTCTGCACGGGATGGGCAGGAGGACAGAGACACATGCAAACAGGTTTGAATAAGTCATCAAGTATTGTCTCGTGCGTTAACACCCTCATGGAGGCTTTTGCCAAAGTGTGTGAATGCATTTTGGCTTAAGGTTTCTGTATGGATCTTAACTCAGGGATTATACAGCATTCAGCAGGTTAGATGTAAGACTTTGTAATACCACATAGAATGCAATTTAATATAGAAGGGCTCGCAAAGCAGCTGAAAACGGATGGATGGATTAACCAGTGACAAAAGGTGAATTCTTTTAAATCTTAAACACTTGCCCGTTATGAAACGATGAGCTTCCTCGCTACTGTAACTAATAGTAGTGACATTGTTCACTGCAGGTCTGATGGTGCTGACTGAAACTCCACTGAAGCACAACCAACTGTCACAACAGTCTCACTTTTGTACATGGGTGTGTGACATCTCCTGACAGCATTCAGATACAAAAACATGTAAAAACCATTATTGACCACTGTGTCAGACTTTTGTAAATTCAGTGCTTTTTAAGAGTTTTTAAGGCCTGCAAATATCCTCTGTATAACTCTACAGAGTTCAGTAAATGGGCCTTTTGAAATCACTTTTTATTTCCTGTCTATAAAGCAAAGACACTGCAGTTATGGGCAATAACATATTTCAAAATATGAAAGTAACGCACACCAAGAATTAAGACGAGGTAGAAAATAAGTGTTGCACACTCTGGCTCCATGTGCATTTCTTTTATTTTAATTATGATGTTTCAGCCAAGATCAGTCAGTCATCAACATTCGATTGTTGATCTTGAAGAAGTCCCAAAGGCTAAAACGTCGTCATCAAAATAAAAGAAATGCATATGAAGTGTGCGACACTTGTTTTCTTTAATCAATAAAATATTTTGACATTTATTATATTTACTGCCCATTATATGTATTTCATATAGTTTTATAGTGTAATTTCATGAAGTTTGGGGACCTGGTCTCACTCCAGAGTCGTCAAAATCTAGTGCTTGGGCAGTGTCCTGCTGCGTCAGACACCAATGAAAAAAGCCATCCTTTAATGTCGCCATGATACACGGACGGTTGCCGGTACAGTTTAATGCTGCCTAGCAGCGTCAGGAGGAAACACGACGTGACAAGAATGAAAGTTAAGGTGGCGAAAGTCAGAGTAGGGTGTGTGGGAGGGGTCCAACAAACACCGTCTTTCACCCTGTAAGATTATTAAGCCAAACCCTGTTCTTTTTTCCAAAACCCGATCATGTGTGTTAGTTTTTGAAGGAGAAAAAAAGTCAATTTGCAGTGCTGTATCAACATAGCTTGATGCAAATGGAAAATTTCCTGTAAAAACTGAAGTGTGTTTTGAGAGAAGACAATGCACGTAGCAGGCAGAACTTGACACGGTGTCTCAGAATGTCAACAACCAACACACCCAGGGTACCTTGCACGTTGTATATGGACTTGAAAAGTGTATGACCAAACATAAATATGTGACGAGAATGTGTTGAATCAGTTCATGTATACTTTGTACTACACTAGAAGGATGTGTTTGTATTATCAAATGTGATTACAGCAATGTTGCAGTGTGTTATCAAGTATTCTTTACCTGCTGATACATCAGACATAAATGTCAGGAAGCAGAAGTTATAATTACTGACAAATGCATTAATAAACTCATATAAATGTCCTTATATCTGCGTACAGCTACATGATATAGTGTTTCTAAAGACTACATAGCAGGGTCAAAGTAAAGGGTAACCTAGAAAAGGGAGTGAAGACGTTCCCTCAGTTTCAAAGCACACAGAATCACAATACAAAGAGAATATCTTTGCTGTTACTGAATTTTATGAGCAGCTCCCCTTTCATATTGCACCACCCAGTGGCAGTGGCCCTCTCCTGGTTCAGGTGCCACCTCTTAATGGGGTGTTGAGTTCTCTGAAGTGAAAAGAGAGTGGGTGAAGGAGACGCCAGCAGCGGTAGCACCACGGATCAGAGCTGCCCTACCGTTCATTCCACCTCTTTGGGAAAGAATTAGAGCATATTTTCCCTGCACAGAGTTTAGAAAATCACACATTTTCAGCATGCTTAAAGTAAGCCCCACGGCCCCGGCAGGCAGTATTAATTTATAACAGCAGGGTGGTGGAAAAGCGTCAGCGGTGTTTATACGTTTCGGCTAAAGGAATAACATAAAGCCTTAAGTAAACCTAATCTGTCGGTGATTGTAAACAGTCTGTCACAGTAATGGCCCCGGGAACAAATGAGGACCTCATGGTGGGGCCTCAAGTAAAAGCCCCCACACACCGACCCCCCCCCAGCCATCCCTCACCATCTTGCATCTTACCTCTTTCCATTTAAAACCGAACTCTTTATACCAGTGTCCCAGTGTGGTCACGGTGAGGAAGGAGCCGGTTGGAGCTTCGTGCCTTCGCTCTAAACTCTGAGGGGAAATGAAAAAAGTTGGGGCATCTCAGACAAACCCCCTGAACCCCCACTCTGCCTATCTCCACAGAGGGGGTGAGCGAGCAGAGGCCTGACACCGATGCAGGCCAGGCCAGGATCTGTGCGCGAGATAAGACAGGCAACAGGAAGGAGACAACCCAGAACCCCGCACTCCCCGACGTGACAGAGCCACTATTCATTTTTCAGGAAGAAAGAAAGAAAAACAACATCAACAATATCAGATGCAGCGTAGGGAAGAGGAAGGGGGGATAAAAGGACGAGAAGGAGTCGGCTGGTGGGCGACTTGACTTCATTAAGAAATGATGCCTGTCTCTTCCCATGGAACTGTTGGCTTACTAAATGTTTTTAAAGGAGAAAAATAACCCAAAATCACCCTGTCCTTACACTCCTCTACGCCTTAAAGCTTTAAATTTGAGCATGACAGTGAATAATCGCAAAAATTGCACCGCATAAACAGCTCCCATTGATTTGTAGCTTAGCATTTTGTAATAGTTTTACATAAATAAACAGTGCTGTAGAGTCAGCGCCGCTGGGCTTCAGCTGATTCCACAGGATAAAGAAACACATTGGCGCCACTGCAACACAAACACTTGTTGTTGTCACTACACACATAAATCATTCCTTTCTCTTCATCTCCAAACAGAAGCTGTGAACAATGGCAGGTAAACAGAGATGGCGGTGGAAGAAGAGTCTGTTAGCTCAGGGCTGTCCTCTCCCACACACATTCCTCACAGCCTGTGTGTCTAGTTAAAGTGCAGATAAACGGCCACGGCACCGTATGTCAGCGCAAAGCAAACACGCCGGACAGACGCTTGCAGGAGAGACGATTAGGATCACACACATGCAAATGCAAACAGTCACCGTGTATTGTGTGTGTGAGCACACAGAGGAGCACACAGACACACACAGCCTCAAGAAAAGTCAGAAGAAGCACGGAGCACCGACATTAATCCACCTTCTCTCTCCCTCTCTTTGGACTCCATGCTCTGCTGTTCAGCTTTCCATACAAGCTTGTTTTTACACTCTGCTGAGCCAATAAAAGAGTTCTGGTGCCATGCAAACGGACATGAGCGTGAGCAGGAGAATGTGGCTTTTGAGTATCAAATACTGACCCCCTGCCTGGATGTCAGCTGCAGTTAGCTTGGAATCAAAGCAGCTACGATCCAGTGTGGACCCACAGTCGAGCTCAGTATGTTCAGTATCTGTTTAATACACAAACAGTTTTTGTGCTTCTACATTTTTAACTTTGAGAAGACACAACTTGTGAAGCACAGTGTCGGCTTCAGTCTATCATAATGAAACATGTCACAACACAGCACACGTTACTCCACAGATAGTTTAAAGAGAATGCAGCATTTTGACCTATTTTCGGTGGCTGTCCGAGCCACATGACCAAATGAAGAATTATATACACGAATAAACTGCAGCCTCCAACACCTCCCTGATGAAGGGCAATAAAGCATGTTGAGGAGGATGTTTTTTATTTCATATTTCATTTCATTAGACCCATTTTTAACCAGGTAAGTTCCGCTAAGATCAATGATCTCTTTTTCAAGACAGCAGCACACAAAAGGTTACAACCAAACAACCACACAATAAAAACGTAAAAGATGTACAGTGACGTGTAGAAATATTAGAACACCTGCACACAATGACAAGAACCAACTTATGAGAGCCTTGAAATCAAGCAGAGAGACCAGTTCACTCAGTTTTAAATCATTTTCAAGGTTACTCCAAGTGAGACGAGCAGAGCACATTAAAGCTTCTGTTCCCAGTTCAGTCCGTGCACTAGGAACAGACACCAAAACAACGTCTTGAGATCTCAGACTGTAGCTACAGTCACATCTCTGTTCAGTCAAATACAAATGTACTAAGGGAGTTTACCCAGTATGACTTTATACATGAACAAATACCAGTGACTGAGCCTACGAAAGGTCAAAGATGAGTAAGGGCAGTTTCTGTATACGCAGTAAGAAGATGTTTAATGCTAGAGGAGTTTTTCTTTAGCCATAGTTGTACGTGATACCAAGCATTACCTCACTTTAATTACTATAGTCTTAGACTGTGCACATGAAGTGACGGCATAGGTGATGACCTCAACATTCTCTTTAAATGGAAGCCCCTCTCTACCATTATGAAAAAAAGATCCTTCAAGTTATTATAATGAACTAAAAATCTTGAAATAATGAATTAAGCCCTATCCACACAGGACTAATGTGACCAGGGGACCTTATGTGATGTAGAAATGTCTCCCCCATGGCTGTGTTTGTGTCCCTCGTTTACTCAGGATGAGCAAAGTCTGTATTTAACTCAAACTTACTGATGTTATCCTCTGAAAATGATGCACACAGGTATTTGTAACTCCACTCTACACAACACAGACACACTACACAGCAACATTCGTAGTGATATACAGTGTTAATCTCTTTTTTTATTTTAATTTTTTATTTTATGGGGAGTTAAACAAACAGAACCGATTCTACTACACATCATCAAATGTCAGCCATCTCATCATCTGTTGAGATTTTGCTCCTCTGATGGATTTAAGCTTGCTCTTTTTGCAAAAGCGTCTCCATGCTGTGTAGCAAGATACTGTAAAAACTTTTATTTTAATCATAATTGTCAGTGCAGCCTTGCATAGTTCTGGACTTGGAAAGAGGCAGAAAAGAGGTGCAGAGAAAACAAAAACCTAAACACAGCCCCAAATTACCATGACACCACCTTGCATGAGACTATTATCATGACCTCAGTGTTTGGCTAAATATGGCAGGTAATTTGCGGTAGAATTTTTATTTGACAAATTACAGACATGGCAGATTCAAACAGGATTAAGATCACAGACGACTTCCACAATTATTACAAACTACCAGAGGTCCCACAGGTGATATTAGTCTTGTGAAAACAGAGCTTTAGTATCTCAAATTGACGACTCAGTACATCAAAATAGTAAGAAACTTTATTCAAATATTGTTTTAGTGTCTCAAAATAATAGGAAATGGTCTTCCATACTTTAAGCTTCATCAGCTCCTCAAGGAGAGATGCCTTTTAGCTGAATGTTCATATGTTTAACTTGGTCTGCTGTTTGGTGCTGGGTTGGTGGCGTGTGGTTGCTGTAACAAAGCGTTGTCGCTGCGACTAAAAAAAGAGACCTTGAATGAAAGTGGTGAGACTAAACAGTAAAGTTGTGGTCCAGAAACTAAATTAAAAAACAAACAACTTCCTGACCGACACATCTCATCTCATCCAAATTAACTGCAGCCAGAAAGACACTCAGCTGGTTTACAGTAAAATATTTCAGCATCATGTTTCTGAGGAAACGGAAATTAAAAACACAAATACAAAACAGGCTAAAAAGCGCCCTTTGAAATGCCCACGAGCAACGAGCTTTGAAGTCACGCTTGGCCTGCGTGCACTGTCAGGGTGGTGGCCTCTGTCTTAGCTAACCAGCAGTTTGTCCGGCCCTCACAGAGGGAACAGAGGATGGCTGAGGGGCACTGCTGGGAGGAGGAGGACTGGTATGGACTGACAGCAGCGGGTTGCCCTGAGAACAATGTCGGCTCCATAAGAGTTTAGTTCTCTGCTTCATGTGAACACTTGCTGTCTGAAAAGAATGAAGAGGCACCAGATTGCTGCGAGGTCAAGGGTCACAGTAGGTCTGAAGACGATGAGGGTGAAAAACTTATGGTCAGGTTCTGATTCATGTCAGAGATCAGCTGCACCAGCTGTCTGTGAGGTCAAACGTAGCCTAGTCATAATGTGCTTACTCAACCCGGTCTCACTCCAAAGTCATTGAAATCATGCAGTGAGCATGCAAAGACAATTAAAGCATTCATTCATTCATTTTACCATCCTGTTCTAATCCGGACCTCCGGTTATGGTGGCGTGCTGAGCAGTCGTGGTTACACCTGCTCCGTTGCTAAATCTGAAATTAATACTCCTTAAACGATCTCATTCTGCGTAAGACAGTGTCATGAAGTGTGTGTATCGATGTGCTACAGACGAACATGCCAAAGAGACGAAGCAAAGACCAAAATAAGGCAACAGAAGGAGGTTTGACGAACGACAACGTGCCGGGCTCGGATTTGGAAGAGGGAAGCAGTGCTAGGCCTCTGCAGGCAGGTAACACTGACGACACAAAGAGCAGGGAAAGTCCCTCCATTTCAGACATTATGAAGGCCATACAATCCTTCAGACAGGACGGTGTATTGTCAGCAATTAAAAACATTCAAACTGACACTAAAGATGACATCAACCATTCTGTTCTCATCCACTAAAATTCAGTTTGCTGTCTGCCTGTTTCCATGTGAACGCATCATTTAATCAATATAGTATAAGACTAAATACAGTGTTAGCTCTTGCATTGAAATCCTTAACCTGGATTTAACGTGTGAGTCTGCACTTCATCCGACTGCAGAGCTTGTGTTGCTGACATCTGTCATCATTTCCACTTCAGTTTGAAGGTAACAAGGGATTATTTGCTTGGATTTAGAACAAATAAAACTCACAGCAGGAGTCAAATAAGTGTGCAAAGCAAACCAGAAGGACTACTCTTAGTAATGGGGACGCTTTCTTTTTCTTTTGCTATCATTAGAGGTTGATATCTGCCCCGGAACACACTGATAAACCAGTGAAAAAACACTACAGGTGCTGTGTGTGAGACTGGTGCCTGTGTAATGAGCTGTAACGTGTGCGGTGTGTTTAGACTCCATATTCAATCCTCCCTAATACTCCTTCTCCGTTCCCCGAGCCTGGCCGCAATAGAAGATAAATCTCCTCAGGAGCCACATAATATGCCTCCTTGTTGTTAATTGAGATTTAGTGCTTATATTAACAACATTCGCCGGGCACTGTTTGAAAGCTCAGATGTGTGCCAAGTCCTCTGGAATAAGGATTAAAGTTAAAGAGACAGTAAAATAACTTTTGCATGTCCTGTTAAATCCAACCTGTATTCCCCCGCCTCCTTCAGGCAGAGTTCTCATTTCACCTGTATTTACACAGACGAGACTCACGCTCCGGCTCATATAGCGGAGAATAAATATTAAGGTTGCTTTCTGGATGTAGATTTTCATTGGAGTAGAAATGCAGAGGGGGTTTTGGGGGGTCGTGAGGTTTGGATTTCAGAGAGAGACGCAGAGGAAGTCATAAAGCTAACTATCTTCAATATGAGACAGTGGATGATTAAAGCTAAATAAACACTGTAAGCAGACGCAGGGAAGTTAAAGTAATGGCTCTGAATCACATCCGTTGGTTTTCCCAGAACGAAGCAGTGGATCTTAAATTGTCTGTTCTCATCGGTGCAGTGGGGCCTGTGTTTGGGGATTAATTGTGTTTCTATTTACAACAAAACAGTCTTACTTAAGGCTGCATTATTTAATTTTTATTGCAGGGTGTGTGTGTGTGTGGGGGGTTGCCACTTGAGGCAGGGAAACAAGCTCATAAAACAACACTGATATATTAACACCTCGTGAAGTTATCATAGCAAAGTGGCTGCTGCTTTGCCTGCTTACAGATCGAGCATACACAGCCAGACTATGGTTATCATTAATTTGGAGCTGTTTTTCTGGCCACCTGTTGTCATGACATACTGTAGTTTTCCTGATGGTTGCAGTTCTTAATATTAAACAAATTAAAGACTCAGAAAATATCAATTTATGTGTATAGATGAAGAATTAGGTAACTAAAGCCTCGTTTCTGCCTAAAACTTTTGGTATAGTACTTTCAGAACCAAAAGTAACCCCTGTGCTCATGTACCTAGAACATAGATCCATTTAGTACTTCCACCCCAGACAGTACAGTGTAGGCAGTACAGGGTTGCACGCCAACATTATACCCTATCATGTACTGGAAAGTGGTTTAGGATGAACAAACTTTCTCTAAATGTCAAAAATATAATTCTTTAATTTTCAGAAATAAAAATAAAAAGGAAGATGCTAAACTGTTCATCAATAATATTAAAACAATCAAGTTATTTCTGCAACATTCTCAGGTGTATTAGTAGATGAACAACTGTCCTGTCTTTTCTCATTTTCAATGTTAAGTATTCATCATTTTCTTGTAATCTCTTGTCACTTCTGACATTTACAAATGGAGTTCAGTGTAAGCAGGTGGTGATTACATAAAACGCAGCCAACACACAAACAAACAAACAAATAAAAAAATGTCCAGAATTATTTGTTTATCAGTTTTTGTAATTAACTTGGCCCCACCACCATTATTTTTCTCATTGAGGGCGATACCAGTTTCCGCCACAAGGTGTGAGTATTGGCTCTGTGACGTAACTGACTGACGCTCTGACGTTGACGTAGCAGGAAGCAACAGAGTGGTATAACGTAATACAGGTAAGCTAGCAACGCAGAGAGCCGATACTCATCAAGGACTGTTTTCTTGTTCTGTTTGCAGGTGAGCAAAGTCCACAAGCGCCCTAAACATTTATGTTCAGTTCGTTCTTTAGTTGTGGCGCCATATTTTTTTTCTTTACAGTTTAATTCATGTCCTTAATCAAGGAAGCTAACTATTGCTAGCATTAGCTGCTAATTCAGTTATGACGTGCAGCTGTTGGGGAGCGCCTCGTGCAGCGCAAACAATAGTTAATGGCGTCGCATAGTGATGTCAGTGGTCTTATTTTGTACTAATATTGTTTATTGTGTGAAAAAATGTTGTGTTCAGAAGTTTGCAAACATGAAGCAGCAAATATAATTGTTGTGTTCAGTAACGGTAGTTTATTTGTTAGACTAAAAATGTGTAAACTGGCTGATATGACAAATGATTAATAGACTCAATTTATATGAGGTATGTTATAAATAAATACAGCCCTCAATGGCAGAGACAACAGTGAGCAGATGACGTAAGCAGATGAAAATATGGAGTTAGTTTGTATGCTGCACGTTATGTGTGTTTAATATTGATTTAACTGTAGGACAGTAATACTCATGTTGTTTGTTGGTGTTTTGTTTTTGGTTGTAATCTTGATGTAACAGGAAGCAAGCTCAGTGGTAAAACATAATGCCGGGTACACACCTCATGACATCAGCACAATTACAGCCTGACGTAGCGTCGCACAGTGTCGGCTCAGATCGTGAACGACAGTGAATGTTGTAAACGATAATCCATCATTTCATCTCATGTAGTAGGTCATAGTAGACAATAACTGACGCCACGTCTGGGACGCCTTACGACATTCCAACAGAAAGTCTAGCATGTTTGATTTTCTTTTTGTCGTTCACGACTTCTCCCGTCACAGCCGTCACTTTGACCAATAGAAACACAGAGCAATCTACTGTTTTTCTAGTACTGCCATTAGCGTCAAGCTAGCAAAGAATGTTACTTCTTCATAATGAAGGATATAAAATAATAGAACAAAAAAAAAGTGGCTTTTACTCACCACAACTGCAGAGGGGACCAGATTCATTTAACAGTCTCTCCAGGATCCTGCGGCAAAAAGACCTTGGATTTGTGGCCAATTTTGTAAAACATTACGATAAAAATTGCGGCATTTTTCATGTGATTGCAGGAAATTGCAGCTAATGACAAAAATTGCAAATCAGGAGAAAAAAAATGTGATTGTTTTAAACCACTGCCTCCATCGATTGAAACGATGATGTTTCAAATGACGTCACATGCGTGACGACTTCCAGTCAGCCGGAAAATCGCAGAACTTTTGAAAAATTGCAAGCCCCCGCAAATACTGCAGACTTTTTTTGAATTTGCGTCAGTAATTGCGATCGCAAGATCGTGATTTTCTGGAGAGACTGATTTAAAACAGACTGCATTATAAACGGGCCGTTATTTATTTTTCCTTCTGTATTTTTACATTTTTTATCTGCTCCCGCTCCTTGATAAAGTTAATACATCACGCCATCATTTCAACTCAACACTTCCTGTATCGTTTAAATTAAAAGTTCCCTATAACCTCAGTTGAGAGAATCCCCTCATTTTCCGAACAGGAGTTTATTGTGAAACATTTACAGGAAATTTTTGCAGAGGATTCAGTGACTTTCATGTTTGCATGAAGTACTTTAAATGTAGCTCCGCCCATCTGGTGGCGCTTTTTACGTCACTACAACAACATTTCGGCTGGCACATGAACAGACACAGTGACTGAAATAATAGTAATGGTAATAAAATAGGACAAGAATGACCTGATGACATCACACACGTCATGAAAGATGACCGGGGATGATTGGAGTAGACCATCGTGTAGTCTGTCATGTCTGTTGGCCAAGTCACGGCACGATTTTATGACTCCACAGTCGTGTAATTTGACATACTGACTGTTGGTACAAAACTGTTGTGTCGTGTGAACCAGACATTAGACAGTCAAGATAGCAGCGCAAAGAGCCGATACTCATTCAAGACTGTTTTCTTGTTCTGTTTGCAGTGTCCACTGTCAAATAAAGTCACTGGCACCTGGATGGAAGTTGACATCAGCTGTGCTGTTTGCTGTACATGAGAGGTCCTCTGAAATGTGTGCACCCTGCTGGCCAACGTTTGCTCAAAGTTGCGGATCGCTGTATCGTGACGAGTGACTCCACGGCAAGGTAGGTTTTAGTGTTAAGCAGACACCCCAGGTGAATAGGGTCATGTTTTTATTGCAGCTATGAATGTGACATTTAGATGACTATAGCATCTTTGAACTGGTTTTTGTTTTTGCTGAATAATGAAACAATTTCAGTGTAAATCAGTGCATTAGATCTTATATTATACCACCACTAGAGGGAGCCACAGTTTGAAAAACTTCTGATTTTACGCATCTCTATGAACATGTTTATAGACATTAATTTATTTTATTCTGTGAATGTTTTGTCTCAACATTTTAATATGATATATGGTTGCGACACTGATGCCTCAGTCTTTGCAGCCTGTACTCTGGGCCTGCCATCATCAGACACATGAGCTTCCTCCTCATCAGTTTCATTAGACTTCCTTTTTATCTCGGACTCCACCACACTAGCATTTAGCTTTTTCCAGTGCCGGGATGTTTAATGAACCTCTAAACTCCACCAGTTATCAGCCTTATGTCAGGGTTCAAGCCACTGGGCCCCTACAGTAGCCAGCCATGATCGTGATCCTCCTTTGTGTTTGCATTTATGTTAGTGTGATATCCATCTCTGCGGGGGCTCCTATGGGATCAGTTGAGGGGGTGCTGTTCTGGTCTCTTTTAGCACCAGAGAGTTTAGTGATGTTAAGACCAAGAAACACACACAGAGCAGGAACACCTACATCACAGAGCAGCTTAGTAACGTGATACAGATGGAATCCATACTGGTAGCTTGATGAGAGGCTCTGTGATTTCAAGAACCGTACCTCTGCTAGTACAGACCACAATAAAATAGCTCCAGCCTATTTTACTGTCAGCCTCCGCCAGATGGGGTCTTTGCGGTGAATGGAGAAAGGTATACCTGACAGCACTGTGCTGACTCAAGTCGATGCTAAATGTACCTGACGGTGTGTTTATGAAAGGTTTTTAGGTAGTCTTGATAAAATGTCGCAAATAATTGAATGTGATTTCTCTGGAAAAAGCTATTATATAGAAGGAAATGTAAAAAAAACGCCATGTATGTAGGACCACCCGTGACCAGTGTGATGCATTCTTTAAGAAATTGTATGTAATTTGGGCAACTAATGTTCGTGAAACCCACAAAGGATTCATTTCGTGATGCATTTTGGCTTTAAATGGATCCAGATTATTGGCTTGCCAAGATGACGGTCACCCTGTTGTCACTCAGGAGGCTCTGAGTCTGTGCCCCAGATATTGCCAATGACAACATACAATCTTCTACATGGTGGCATGCAAAGTGGAAAGTCAGTTAAAACCACAAACTGAGTCTTTAAAGAGGTTTTGTGTCAGCGCCGTTCATGTGTCTTTGAATGTGACACAGAAAAAGACTCTGGTGACAAAAGTTTTCCCTGTTTGTTTTTTTTATTTGAATGTTTGTGTGCTGTCTTACTGTGTTTCTCAAAGTGAAAGGGCAATGAAATTGTGTTTGAAGGGCTGCCGCTCCCCGGGGGTGTAAAGTCAAAATTTGAACACAAAGGCCATTCCGGGGCAACACCAGGGTTGCTTCATCTGAAAACAAGCAGCATTTCTGTGGTAAGACCATGAAATCTATGTTGCTTTAGTTCACTGCGTGTTTTACTTTCACTTACCCCTAATATCCCTGCTCATTAATCAGAGTGCAAACTTGGCAAGAGTATCGGCTTGTTCTCCTGAGCTGTAAGACTAATCAGGAATTTCATTTTCATACACTGCAGATGTACAGCTCACTAAATACATCTTACTGTGTGTGATGGAGGCTGGAACACACCAGGTTTATTAGGCACAACTTGGGTTCTGCTTAGTTGAAACTTACCAGTCCAGCCATCCTCAAGGGATAGAGAAGCATCCAGCCCCCTCCCCCCCCCCTAGACCTCCTCACCGGGCATCGGCCCCTGCCCATGGGCCCCCAGCCAGAGCCAGACAGCGCCAAGAAGTGTGGGGAAACTCACCTCAGAGAATATGTGTCATTTCTTTCTTAGTCATTCCTGCTGTGCTGCAGGTCCAAGTCTCAGCCTCAGTGGAGGGTAACACAAACAGGCGAACAGCAGGAGGTGACAGTGGCCAAGTCAAACAAAAGGGGAATATGTATGCACAGTGATGCGGCACATGCACATGGACATGCACGCACATACAGAAATACAGTGATTCATACACATGCTTGATGCAAATGACCTCACACTCCTCACGAAGTACATAAAAACACATCATAATGCAACAGAATAAATGCTGGCATTGTACATTTCTGCAAACCATGAATATGTAACTTTTCTACATCGTGTTGCGCACATGTTGACCCTTTATGTTTCAAGAACGCTGTGGTTATGTTTAAGCACAGAAACTACTTGGTTATGGTTAAAGAAGGAACATGTTTAGGCTTGAAATACTGGCTTTTGTTGGCACAATTGCCCCTGGAAATGCTGCCGATGTCTCGCTAATAAACAATCAGTGTTGTTGCTTGTTGGTCTTGAACTGCAGTCTGGCAGCCATCTTGCCTAAGGTTCATGCCATCTAGTCTACCTCCCAGTAACAAAGTCAGCTCATATATATGTAATCAGAGCTACGTTACATCAGATCGATATGATACATATGAAACATGCAATTATAACATATCCGTGATTTGCAAAAATGTACAGTGCCAAAATTTCTGACAACTGGGCTGGCAAATGTGGTTGAGAGCAAATAGACAGTGTGAATTATGCACATAACAACCAAAAATCTCCACATGATGGTCTTTTGAATAAGGCTGTAAGCAGGAACATGAGCCACTTAAATGCAAACACAGAATCCTCATCTGCATCGTTGCCAGCATCAGTGCAGCTGCTCGTTTCATGGAAGGAAAAGAGTCTTCATGGCATAGCGTCATGTAAACGACTGTTGAAATGTCAGTGACTGAATGTGCTGCTCGGCTGTGCCCCAGTGCCCTGCTTCAACGCAGCACAGACACAGCTTTGTCAGCTTGGCAGAGGAGACCGGGTCCTGCTCGGAATCCATATTTCTATGTGATGATGGAGCAACTCAGGCTCGAATAGAAACTGTGACCGGAGCTGCCTCATATTACCTTTTTTTCTTGTTGTTGATTCTTAGTCAAATGCCTGAATAATTTGGATTTCATTTGGTTTGGTTGTAGTCACTTTAAACAAGACAAATACGATGTTTTTCCGTCGCCACTGTGGTTTTAAAGTTCATTTCACTGACCGGAGTAACGTTTAAAAATGACTTAGTCTTCGGAGGTTTTAAACATGGTTAATCTTGGTTGGCATGCACACCATCACTTAAGCATGTGTGCTGCAGGTCATCCACATTGTGCATAAACTCACGCTCACACACACACATGCAGATAAGCCCGAACACTGTACTAACTCTACATCACATGGTCTCTCTGAGTTTTCACCTGCTGGCTCTGCACTCATCACAAAGGGCTCGTTGTGACTGCTTGGATTCCACTGTTAGTCCTGGGTGAGATTATAGGGCTTTGGAACACACACACACACTCACACACACACACACACACACACACACACACACACACACACACACACACACATTCTCCTCGAACATGCTTTCACACTTACATTCACGCTGATAACTATACAGAGGCAAACTTTCATGAAAGGAGTCATGTGGAGGGACTCTCACACCATTGTCCACGATAACTCAGTCAACCTGCCACATGAGCAGGTTGTGACAATCTCCCTTGTATGTGCAAACACACACACACACACACACACATGCACCAAAAGAAAGATGACTGGTGCCGTTCTAAAGTTATTTGTCCTACAGTCCTATCCAGTGTAAAGGTTAATGCGCACTGCTATGCCAGATGCTGTAAATGTATTAAAAACACAGCTGCTTCACTGCTCAACAAACTTTATAGGAAGAAACCCACGGGCTGATCTTTTCATAGTGTTAGTGAATATCGTAGGCCAATAGCACCATCTGCTGGAGAAAGCAAAAACAACTCTTATGAGCACCACTGGCACTTAAAGTGTGTCACTGTGTCATGTGTTTCTAAATATTAGATGAAATATAGAGACCCTCGTGTTAACTTTGTCTAACGGAAATTATGCATTTATTATCCGTAACCGCTGATACTGGAGAAGCTCATGTTGGGCTGGAGCTGACATTGGGCGAGAAGCAAGCTACACCGTGAACAGGTCAGTAGAGTATAACGGTGCTATCAGGACTATTGCACCAAAGGGCAATTTAGAGTGACCAATTAACTTAACTTGAAAGTCTTTCAATCCTGGGAGAAGACCCAAGCAAACCAAGTGATGCTTTAATGATTAGCGTTGAGGAAGTAGATGCTCCCTCTTGTGTGTTGTCCCTTGATGGATAAGTTCTAATCCTTATGTACTCTGTTCAGTCTCAGTGCTCAGATAAATTGCTGAATTTGCATTAAAATCAAGTTTGTGCAGCGATGGTGGTATAGTGGTAAGCATAGCTGCCTTCCAAGCAGTTGACCCGGGTTCGATTCCCGGCCATCGCAGTTCTTTTCTTCCAGTGACAGAGTACTGTTGCTTGCTTTTGTTGACAGAAAGGCAGCAAATGTTCCACTTCTCCACAGTGATTGGTGTTATAGTGCTGCAAGAAATTGACCCAGGTTTGGTGTCATTCCATTGCAGTCTTATTTTAACTGCTTTCAAAGCCAATAAAATAACCAAAACAACAAACCAACAATAACTGCCAATGTGCTCAGCCAATGGCCGATATATTAGTCTGTTAGTCTCTCTGGGATGCAGTTCAGAGCAGCCCCCAGAGTTTGATGTCTGTCCATTTTACAAGTTTTAAAGCCATACGAGTTACATCAGTATCTTGATCAGATGCCTCTTTCATTCAGGCATCGCCAGGTATAAATGTATGTGGTCATACGCTATCCGATTGCAAAAAACGCATGCTAATGCAAGGTGTAAAGGGGGCCATACTGTTATTCAATGGAACCCAAGTTTTGATAATACCTTTATCATACGTGAGTATGGGTGACATAAAGTTTGTCCTTCCAACGTGATGGCCTAATGGACTTCCTTGACTGTATCGTATCACCTGACGAGTGCCTGAAGTGACTGGGTCCACAACAGTGCAGCCCTTGAATGCGGGATTCTTTTCAGTCTCACTGCCTTGATAAAATGCAGACTTTGCAGTCAGTTGCTTTTGGTGCAGCGATCGGAAGTCAGTTTAAAGCCATTTTTGCGGTTGTCGTGGCCGAGTGGTTAAGGCGATGGACTAGAAATCCATTGGGGTTTCCCCGCGCAGGTTCGAATCCTGCCGACAACGTGAGGCACTTTTGAGGCCTTGAGTAAGTAGATGCTCCCTCTTGTGTGTTGTCCCTTGATGGATAAGGTCTAATCCTTATGTGCTCTGTTCGGTCTCAGTGCTCAGATAAATTGCTGAATTTGCATTAAAATCAAGTTTGTGCCGCGATGGTGGTATAGTGGTAAGCATAGCTGCCTTCCAAGCAGTTGAGCCGGAGTATGGGTGACATAAAGTTTGTCCTTTTAACGTGATGACCTAATGGACTTCCCGGACTGTATCGTATCACCTGACGAGGGCCTGAAGTGGCACCGTCCACACCAGTTGTCCGTTTACATCTAAAGGAAAAGGGACAGCCTTTGGAGGACAGCAATTTTCACGTTGGCCAGAGAAGACAGATGGTATAAAGAGGCACAAAAGAACTCATCTATGTCAAACTACAACGACCATCGTTAAACAGAGGAGGTGGCCTACGACACCACTTACCACCCACCCACAGTGCAGTCTGGGGATCCCTCCTTGGACGACTTAACACCCATTCACACCTGGACCCATCTAACCCGTATGACGCACAAGATGGCCGGGTGGGTCAACGACTCACAGGTGACCTCAGTGACTGAAACTCAGAGCTCACATGTGACCTCAACGACTCTGTAAGGCTTCACAGCCACAAAGAGTTCTAAGCTTGTGACTCCTCAGCAGTTCCTTACAATTGAAGAAGCCTCTTGGATGAGAGGCCAAACGTCTGCAGGAAACTCAAGCACGTCCAGGTGCCTACGATACAGCACTTCAGAGTACCATGATCTGGATGACTGAGAATCTTCAGCTACATGTAAACTGCAACTGCAACTTCACTGGTTGGCAGAGGCATACTTTTGCAGGGCGATAATGCTAGTTTATTGAGAGTATTTAAAAGAGGCATATTGTTATGTATATGTTCAGGATTTTTTTTTTTTTAATATAAGAGTTTAACGTGTGAGAGGTCAGGATGGCCCAGCGGTCTAAGGCGCTGCGTTCAGGTTGCAGTCTCCCCTGGAGGTGTGGGTTCGAATCCCACTTCTGACAGCTGTTGCTTTTCACTGGATTCAGTGCTTGTATCATGATAGTTGGGGAAGTAATGTCACTGATATGACAAACTACAGTGTTCATACTACTTGCACTGCAGGAGCATTTGACAACTTCTACACTCTGATCGTGATACCTTCTCTGTTGTTTATTTTTGAAAGACCCCATGCATGGTGATATGATGCCAGAAACGGTCGCACAGTCAGCATAGAGGTTCCATGGTGTAATGGTTAGCACTCTGGACTCTGAATCCAGTAATCCGAGTTCAAGTCTCGGTGGAACCTGCTTTATAACCAGAGAAGTGGCTTAAAGAAGCGGTTCTTCGACCCTCCCAAACTCAGCTCGGAATTACATCCCTGATAGCCAGGGCTTTTCCTTGAAAACCTTACTTGTTACATGACACTGCCACAGAACACTCTGCAATTCCTTCTATGTTTGGGGGACACAAGGGTTGACTGCAGTAAAAACATTCAATCTATACTGTAAAACAAACTCAAATGACATTTGTAGTCAAAGGGCAGCGGGTGTCTCGCCTAAAAACAAGACGTTTGGTGGGCCAGATTTAAGGTTTCCATCCCACCGCCAACCGGAGTCACTTTTAGCCACTGAGAGCCAGCCAGTGTTACATTTGGAATCCACTGCACCTACTGACACATTTCAGGTGCATCTTAGAAGAGTATCAGTAAGTCATGCTTTGATAATAGCTGTTGACTGAACGGACACTTCCTATTGTGTGTTGTCTCACAGTCAATAAGTTGTAATCCTTACCATACTTTTATTCAATGGAACCCAATTTTTGATAGTACCTTTAACGTACGTGAGTATGGGTGACATAAAGTTTGTCCTTTCAACGTGATGGCCTAATGGACTTCCTTGACTGTATCGTATCACCTGACGAGTGCCTGAAGTGACTGGGTCCACAACAGTGCAGCCCTTGAATGTGGGATTCTTTTCAGTCTCATTGCCTTGATAAAATGCAGACTTTGCAGTCAGTTGCTTTTGGCACAGCGATGAGAAGTCAGTTTAAAGCCATGTTTGCGGTTGTCGTGGCCGAGTGGTTAAGGCGATGGACTAGAAATCCATTGGGGTTTCCCCGCGCAGGTTCGAATCCTGCCGACAACGAGAGGCATTTTTCAACAGTAGCTGCCCACCAATCGTGCATTTGCAGACTACTGCACCTACAGGTGTGTCTTGGAAAAGTCTCAGTGTCAAAGCAAACCAAGTGATGCTTTAATGATAAGCCAGAGACCTTCTTATGAAGAGACTGAACACTAGTTTGCAACGGCAATATGGCGGTCGTGCGCACATGTCCCGCCTCTTCCGCCACTCACAAAGCCAATTGTTTGGTGATTTTTTTTGTCAATCATGTTGTAGTGACGTAAGCCTGCCTAACCACCTTTACGACAGTTTGGTCAAGTTGCTGCATAGAGGACTCCGGAGGGAGGGACCATTGACAGTAGTAGGGAGGGTCACGGGGAAAGTGTGTTTGGACAGCTACGCCTCGCCGCCTCACTCCGCCTGTAAAGTCTGCCTTCAATCAATTTCCCTCGTCAGAAATAAAACCAGCTGAAAGACTTCATGTTCAGCGTACTTGAAAATGTGACATCAACATGTGTAGCCTAATATATGTAGGCCTATATACATTTATGATCATAAATATATGTACAAAACATCTGTGAATTTGCACGCCTCGCGACTAGAGATGACAAGAGAACAGACTTAATCCATCGACTTTATTTATTCCAGACAACAAACGTTCTTGGTTATAGTCGGGATGAAATAACAAACAGACACAGTTGAAAATAGAAGTTGTTTTCCTCTGTTTATATGTCATCTCGACTGCTTCGCTGCAAATATCCTTTGCACCACCTGTAGAAGCCACAGGTATCTGGGTGTGCGCTCGCTTGCCTCCTCATGATTATTCAATACGCTGCGCTCCAGGGTTCCCCGCCCCTCAAAACAAAGCTCACGCTCTGGTGACGTCTTACGTTGTTGGAGCCGTATATTGAAACGGTGTCGTGAAGTTTCGCGCGTGCGCAGTTGAATAACCTGATGAAGAAAAAAGCGGTTTTAAACCTTATTAAGGAACATAACTGGCAAGTCTTCTCATCGATTTGGATCAGTCTTTTTTGCTGACGCCATTCATATAGTTTTTATGTCCCAGCGAGCTCTGGAAGTAGAGAACTAGACCCTCACCCATTCATTTTGAATGGGCGAAGGGAGTTAAGTTCAAATAGCTGCCCTGGCGCGTTTCAAAGATGGCGTCGGAGTGTTATGACTTGTCTTAGAAGGACTTTGGATAAGCCTTGAGGAAATAGATGCTCCCTCTTGTGTGTTGTCCCTTGATGGACAAGGTCTAATCCTTTTGTGCTCTGTTCAGTCTCAGTGCTCAGATAGGTTAGTGAATTTGCATTAAAATCAAGTTTGCGCAGCGATGGTGGTATAGTGGTAAGCATAGCTGCCTTCCAAGCAGTTGACCCGGGTTCGATTCCCGGCCATCGCAGTTCTTTTCTTCCAGTGACAGAGTACTGTTGCTTGCTTTTGTTGACAGAAAGGCTGCAAATGTTCCACTTCTCCACAGTAACTTTTAACTGCTTTCAAAGCCAATAAAATAACCAAAACAACAAACCAACAATAACTGCCAATGTGCTCAGCCAATGGCCGATATATTAGTCTATTAGTGTCTCTGAGATGCAGTTCAGAGCAGCCCCCAGAGTTTGATGTCTGTCCATTTTACAAGTTTTAAAGCCATACAAGTTACATCAGTATCTTGATCAGATGCCTCTTTCATTCAGGCATCGCCAGGTATAAATGTATGTGGTCATACGCTATCCTATTGCAAAAAACGCATGCTAATGCAAGGTGTAAAGGGGGCCATGCTGTTATTCAATGGAACCCAAGTTTTGATAATACATTTATCATACATGAGTATGGGTGACATAAAGTTTGTCCTTTCAACGTGATGGCCTAATGGACTTCCTTGACTGTATCGTATCACCTGACGAGTGCCTGAAGTGACTGGGTCCACAACAGTGCAGCCCTTGAATGCGGGATTCTTTTCGGTCTCATTGCCTTGATAAAATGCAGACTTTGCAGTCAGTTGCTTTTGGGGCAGCGATGGGAAGTCAGTTTAAAGCCATGTTTGCGGTTGTCGTGGCCGAGTGGTTAAGGCGATGGACTAGAAATCCATTGGGGTTTCCCCACGCAGGTTCGAATCCTGCCGACAACGGGAGGCACTTTTGAGGCCTTGAGGAAGTAGATGCTCCCTCTTGTGTGTTGTCCCTTGATGGATAAGTTCTAATCCTTATGTGCTCTGTTCGGTCTCAGTGCTCAGATAAATTGGTGAATTTGCATTAAAATCAAGTTTGAGCCGCGATGGTGGTATAGTGGTAAGCATAGCTGCCTTCCAAGCAGTTGACCCGGGTTCGATTCCCGGCCATCGCAGTTCTTTTCTTCCAGTGACAGCGTGCTGTTGCTTGCTTTTGTTGACTGAAAGGCAGCAAATCTTCCACTTCTCCACAATGATTGGTGGTATAGTGCTGCAAGAAACTGACCCAGCTTTGGTGTCACTCCATTGCACTCTCATTTTAACTGCTTTCAAAGCCAATAAAATAACCAAAACAACAAACTAACAATAACTGCCAATGTGCTCAGCCAATGGCCGATATATAAGTCTGTTAGTCTCTCTGGGTTGCAGTTGGCGACAGCATCCCATAATATCTGCCTGCACTAAAATTCAATGCGGCACAGTGATTCCATTTCTGTTGGTATCGGAGGGCAATTTCAGCAAAGGCACCACCAGTCAGTGTTTCCTATTGGCAGCTCAGGCCCTGGAGGGTACCGCCATCGGTATCCTCACGCACAGCGCAGCTGCAGCCTCGGCCACTCTGGGGAAGAACAAAGAGATTTCAAAGCAGCCCCCAGAGTTTGATGTCTGTCCATCGCAGTTGCATTTTACAAGTTTTAAAGCCATACACTAGAGTTACATCAGTATCTTGATCAGATGCCTCTTTCATTCAGGCATCGCCAAATAAAAACAATCAAACCCAGTGTGCTCTGGGGATGTAGCTCAGTGGTAGAGCGCATGCTTTGCATGTATGAGGCCCCGGGTTCAATCCCCGGCATCTCCAGCATGTATTATGGAGTCGGAACAAGGAACAAAGCTGTATATGCCTTAAATCTCGCAAAAGAGGTGGGGGTTTGACTTAACCTGTGTGCAAGCTGTGCTAATGAGATGGTTCTGAAATGTCTCATCAGCTTCTGACAGCTGTTGCTTTTCACTGGATTCAGTGCTTGTATCATGATAGTTGGGGAAGTAATGTCACTGATATGACAAACTACAGTGTTCATACTACTTGCATTGCAGGAGCATTTGACAACTTCTACACTCTGATCGTGATACCTTCTCTGTTGTTTATTTTTGAAAGACCCCATGCATGGTGATATGATGCCAGAAACGGTCGCACAGTCAGCATAGAGGTTCCATGGTGTAATGGTTAGCACTCTGGACTCTGAATCCAGTAATCCGAGTTCAAGTCTCGGTGGAACCTGCTTTATAACCAGAGAAGTGGCTTAAAGAAGCGGTTCTTCGACCCTCCCAATCTCAGCTCGGAATTACATCCCTGATAGCCAGGGCTTTTCCTTGAAAACCTTACTTGTTACATGACACTGCCACAGAACACTCTGCAATTCCTTCTATGTTTGGGGGACACAAGGGTTGACTGCAGTAAAAACATTCAATCTATACTGTAAAACAAACTCAAATGACATTTGTAGTCAAAGGGCAGCGGGTGTCTCGCCTAAAAACAAGACGTTTGGTTGAGTTTGGTGGGCCAGATTTAAGGTTTCCATCCCACCGCCAACCGGAGTCACTTTTAGCCACTGAGAGCCAGTCAGTGTTACATTTGGAATCCACTGCACCTACTGACACATTTCAGGTGCATCTTAGAAGAGTATCAGTAAGTCATGCTTTGATAATAGCTGTTGACTGAACGGACACTTCCTATTGTGTGTTGTCTCACAGTCAATAAGTTGTAATCCTTACCATACTTTTATTCAATGGAACCCAATTTTTGATAGTACCTTTAACATACGTGAGTATGGGTGACATAAAGTTTGTCCTTTCAACGTGATGGCCTAATGGACTTCCTTGACTGTATCGTATCACCTGACGAGTGCCTGAAGTGACTGGGTCCACAACAGTGCAGCCCTTGAATGTGGGATTCTTTTCAGTCTCATTGCCTTGATAAAATGCAGACTTTGCAGTCAGTTGCTTTTGGCACAGCGATGGGAAGTCAGTTTAAAGCCATGTTTGCGGTTGTCGTGGCCGAGTGGTTAAGGCGATGGACTAGAAATCCATTGGGGTTTCCCCGCGCAGGTTCGAATCCTGCCGACAACGAGAGGCATTTTTCAACAGTAGCTGCCCACCAATCGTGCATTTGCAGACTACTGCACCTACAGGTGTGTCTTGGAAAAGTCTCAGTGTCAAAGCAAACCAAGTGATGCTTTAATGATAAGCCTTGAGGAAGTAGATGCTCCCTCTTGTGTGTTGTCCCTTGATGGACAAGGTCTAATCCTTTTGTGCTCTGTTCAGTCTCAGTGCTCAGATAGATTGGTGAATTTGCATTAAAATCAAGTTTGCGCAGCGATGGTGGTATAGTGGTAAGCATAGCTGCCTTCCAAGCAGTTGACCCGGGTTCGATTCCCGGCCATCGCAGTTCTTTTCTTCCAGTGACAGAGTACTGTTGCTTGCTTTTGTTGACAGAAAGGCTGCAAATGTTCCACTTCTCCACAGTAACTTTTAACTGCTTTCAAAGCCAATAAAATAATCAAAACAACAAACCAACAATAACTGCCAATGTGCTCAGCCAATGGCCGATATATTAGTCTATTAGTGTCTCTGAGATGCAGTTCAGAGCAGCCCCCAGAGTTTGATGTCTGTCCATTTTACAAGTTTTAAAGCCATACGAGTTACATCAGTATCTTGATCAGATGCCTCTTTCATTCAGGCATCGCCAGGTATAAATGTATGTGGTCATACGCTATCCTATTGCAAAAAACGCATGCTAATGCAAGGTGTAAAGGGGGCCATACTGTTATTCAATGGAACCCAAGTTTTGATAATACCTTTATCATACATGAGTATGGGTGACATAAAGTTTGTCCTTTCAACGTGATGGCCTAATGGACTTCCTTGACTGTATCGTATCACCTGACCTTTGCAGTCAGTTGCTTTTGACGCAGCAATGGGAAGTCAGTTTAAAACCATGTTTGCGGTTGTTTAACATATGTGAGTGTGGGTGACACTTGTCCTTTTAACGTGATGACCTAATGGACTTCCTTGACCGTATCGTATCACCTGACGAGTGCCTGAAGTGACTGGGTCCACACAGTGCAGCCCTTGAATGCGGGATTCTTTTCAGTCTCATTACCTTGATAAAATGCAGACTTTGCAGTCAGTTGCTTTTGGGGCAGCGATGGGAAGTCAGTTTAAAGCCATGTTTGCGGTTGTCGTGTTGAAGCATTAGCTCACAGTGTTGTTTTTTTCTGGTATTAAAAAGGAAAAACCATACGTGTGTATGTGTGTAAATGGAAAAGGGAGTATGTGTGCTTGTTACATGGTGTGAGTAAAAAGAGATCATTAAGCTCAGTGTCATGGGTTATGAGACTGCTAATTTTTTCTGTTTAATGCAGTGCTGTGCACAGAGGTACAGATTATTACATGACTGCATTATTTTATTTACTTTAATCTAATGTGGGCATTGAACTGAGTGATTTTATGCTCATTCACATGTGGATTTGATTGTTTATCAGTCATTTCATGATTTTGGTTTCATTATAAAAGGAAAACGGTGAAGTTTAATTTGTTTAATATGTTAACTTATGACAAGGTAACTTGTTAACAGTGAAGTTACATTACTGGATATTGATTTATATTTGGAAAATACAAACTGTACAGTTAAGAGAAGTGAATAGTTTAAATTAAACCCTGTTGTGCTATACAGGCTGGGTTTTTTGGGGATCCTGGATTCTGGATTCTGGATTCTCTCCCTGGATGGGAGGTGGCGAGCCAACCGTGTGATCAACTAGAGCTGGAGTGACGAGGACCCTCTCTTTTCCGCCTGTCGTTGTGCCGGTGTGGTAGGACTAAAAGGAAAGAAACTCTGGAAGATAAAAGGAACAATCCTTATTTTTTTCCCTCCTTGGAAACAAGAGACATTATATTTAATTTTATTTTAAAGGGTGCACCCAGATTAAAAGACAATTTAAAACAAAGCAAATTGAAAGGCCGGCCATATTTGTACAAATGTTCATTTTTCCACATGTGTTAATACACTGCTGTTGTTAAACTTACCTCTGTGTGGTTGCCTCTTACCCAATCGGTGTTCCATCTCATTCTTCATCACCCCCTTTATCAAATCTAGAGTATCCTGGTCTATTGTTACTTACCTTTCGAGTGGGTTACATTAAACATTTGTGAGTATGGGTGACATGAAGTTTGTCCTTTCAACGTGATGACCTAATGGACTTCCTTGACTGTATCATATCACCTGACGAGTGCCTGAAGTGACTGGGTCCACAACAGTGCAGCCCTTGAATGCGGGATTCTTTTCAGTCTCATTGCCTTGATAAAATGCAGACTTTGCAGTCAGTTGCTTTTGGCACAGCGATGGGAAGTCAGTTTCAAACCATGTTTGTGGTTGTCGTGGCCGAGTGGTTAAGGCGATGGACTAGAAATCCATTGGGGTTTCCCCGCGCAGGTTCGAATCCTGCCGACAACGAGAGGCATTTTTCAGCGGTAGTTTCCCACCAATCATGCATTTGCAGAGTTCTGCATCTTCAGGTGTGTCTTCGAAAAGTCGCAGTGTCAAAGCAAACCAAGTGAGGCTTGAGAGCCCACCAGTGTTACATTTGGAGGCCACTGCACCTACTGACACATTTCAGGTGCAACTTAGAAGAGTATCAGTAAGTCATGCTTTGATAATAGCTCTTGACTGAACGGACACTTCCTATTGTGTGTTGTCTCACAGTCTATAAGTTGTAAGTTGTTACCATACTTTTATTCAATGGAACCCAATTTTTGATAATGCCTTTAACATACGTGAGTATGGGTGACATAAAGTTTGTCCTTTCAACATGATGACCTAATGGACTTCCTTGACTGTATCGTATCACCTGACGAGTGCCTGAAGTGACTGGGTCCACAACAGTGCAGCCCTTGAATGCGGGATTCTTTTGCCTTGATAAAATGCAGACTTTGCAGTCAGTTGCTTTTGGCGCAGCGATTGGAAGTCAGTTTAAAAGCATGTTTGCGGATGTTGTGGCCGAATGGTTAAGGCGATGGACTAGAAATCCACTGGGGTCTCCCCGCGCAGGTTTGAATCCTGCTGACAGCGGTACATTGTTTTGAACAATCGGTTATGTGGGCAGTTAATCCCCAACAGATGCTGCAGAGTCATGAGAAATGTATTACCCCTTTCCCGCCAAAAGTAGCACACGTACACACATTTAAATACGGGTAAACAACAGTAGAGAGGAGCATGGAGGCCCATTAAAACTTTATGGTGGTTACCTCTTTTTATATATCTCTTACTTATTCAGTCATTCTATCAAACTCAGTGCAGACTAAGTTGGATCGACATCTGAGCACGGCTTAGGCGTAGACTTTAACTATGCATAATGTGATTGTCACTGTTGCAACAAGGATACAGTTTATATAGGTGCAGTGGTGTAGGTGCTGTCTAAATCAAAACGTGTTTACAAACTCTTACGTAGCTCATGTACTATAATCCATGTCTGATTTATCCAGTTGTATGCTCAGTACTTCCCGAACACATTGCACTATCTTGCCATCAGCCCTCTCTAACAGTTTTGTTTTTGTTGACTGTGGTCGCCAGTACCTCTAACAAAGTCCTTCTAAGGCAAGTCGTAACACTCCAACGCCATCTTTGAAACGCGCCAGGGCAGCTATTTGAACTTAACTCCCTTCGCCCATTCAAAATGAATGGGTGAGGGTCTAGTTCTCTACTTCCAGAGCTCGCTGGGACATAAAAACTATATGAATGGCGTCAGCAAAAAAGACTGATCCAAATCGATGAGAAGACTTGCCGGTTATGTTCCTTAATAAGGTTTAAAACCGCTTTTTTCTTCCTCAGGTTATTCAACTGCGCACGCGCGAAGCTTCACGACACCGTTTCAAAATACGACTCCAACAACATAAGACGTCACTGGAGCGTGAGCTTTGTTTTGAGGGGTGGGGAACCCTGGAGCGCAGCGTATTTAATAATCATGAGGAAGCAAGCGAGCGCACATCCAGTTACCTGTGGCTTCTACAGGTGGTGCAAAGGATCTTTGCAGCGGAGAGGTCGAGATGACATGTAAACAGAGGAAAACAACTTATATAAAACGGGTGCTTCCCATCCTTAAATGTGATTGGCTGAGCCGCGTTCCATGCCGTTGTAAAATCACTGTAACCCACGGCTTCTCGGGGCATATTGCTTAAATATTTTCAACTGTGTCTGTTTGTAATTTCATCCCGACTATAACCAAGAACGTTTGTTGTCTGGAATAAATAAAGTTGATGGATTAAGTCTGTTCTCTTATTATCTCTGGTCGCAGACTGAGGCATGCAAATTCACAGGCAGAGCGAGGTGGCGAGGCCTAGCTTTCCAAACACACTTTCCTCGTGACCCTCCCTACTACTGTCAATGGTCCCTCCCTCCGGAGTCCTCTATGCAGCAACTTGACCAAACTGTCGTTAAGGTGGTTAGGCAGGCTTACGTCACTACAACATGATTGACAAAAAAAATCACCAAACAATTGGCTTTGTGAGTGGCGGAAGAGGCGGGACAAGCGCGTACGACCGCCATACTGCCGTAGCAAACTCCTCCATTCATTTATATGGGAGTGTTCAGTCTCCTCATAAGAACGTCTCTGCCTCTAATCCATAAGGGATTTTATCATTGAGGGATTCTTTGTTCACTGTGGAGGCATGCAAGAGACACAGAGTCTTCCTCATGAATTTAACGAAACACAGGGGTGTTAGGATGGGAAGTTGGAGGGTTCCTTTACGTCCTATGCTGACAGTAGTGATGCTGTGATGACATCAGATGTGGCCTGGTAGTCAGCTGAAGGAATTTGTAATGCTCTGTCCACACATGCAGGAGGCAGTGTGGCCTCATAAATCTGTAGGTCTTTGTGTGTCTGTGCTGAGCATGTAATTTACATACTCTACTCTGAGTAGACAGTCATTTTCTGATGTGGCTGCCAGGCTACACGCACCATCATTCATTTCCTGTTGCACAGTTTGTTTTCTGAACACAGAGTAGCTTAGTTTCTGTATTTGTTTCACCTTGTGATATGGGTTCTTGAATAATTTTATACAACAGTGACCTGAAAGCAATACTCACTTGAACAGTGGGAGTCTTTGCACAGCTCTTTGTTAACAGATGCAACTGAAACCTGAAGAACGACAGATCCTTAGTCTCAAAGGCAAGAAAAAAGTGGAGGTTTTGGTGATCCACTGTGTGCGTCCTCTCCAATATTCCTCCTCCTCATTTCCCTCCCTCTGCCCTTGTGGAATTCCTGACATGAAGTGCTGAGTGTGCGGTAGAAAGTCCTGTAAACAGCGATGGTGGTATAGTGGTAAGCATAGCTGCCTTCCAAGCAGTTGACCCGGGTTCGATTCCCGGCCATCGCAGATGTTTTCTTCCCCAGTAATGTTAAAGCTATGAGTAAAATCACTTTTTTCCTCTAGGGATAGAGCTTGATTTTCACTCCCAGGAAGTTAATACACCTTAAATCCTGTCACTTTTTTGACTCCCATAAACGTCATCTGGGTCGTGCTGAATTGATCAAGAAGTATACTTATGATAATTTATTTATTAATGCGGCAGTAGCTCAGTCCATAGGGACTTGGCTCTGACATCTCTCCATTTAATGCATGTATAGGTGCTGTTTGTGCATGTGTCTGGGTATTTCGGACCTGTGTGTATGTGTAAAAAACAACAACAGAGTGTAAACATTGAATTTCCCCTTGCGGGATAAATAAAGTATATAAAATTTAAAAAATACAATTAAAGAGCAAACTGTCAAACATATGCTGATGCTGGCTTCTCATCTCTAAGCATTAGCTGCCTCTTTTGTTTAATATAATTGCAAATGGAGCATCTCCAAGTTTTGGACCATCCATTACATTTGTACTTTGGCACATTTTACATCCAAAAAGTCAAAGGTCAACTTCATTGTGACATCACAATATTCTGCAAAAAACTCTTCTCTTGCCATTATTCAATTCAGTGACATGGAGGAATAGGAAGGGAGACATTTGCTTAAATGTTGAATTGGTGACATAAATCTTGGGTGTCTATGTTGGTTGTATCGGTCTCTATTTAGAAAGCCATTGAGACAGTATTTAACCAGCAGAGGAATACTGCCCGAATAAACACAAGGCTGCTTGGAAGAATTCGCTTTTTGTGAAGTTGTTTGTGAGATGAACAAGTAGAAGTTGTACTATAGTGTAGTATAAATGGAGGGGCAAGTGTGAAATGTTTGAGTTTTGATACCCTTCTAGTTCGGGTTGTTGTAGTGGTTAAGGTGCTAGACCAGATATCCAGTGGGGAACAACGTCTGAAGATGTCATAGTAATTTCCTGAGGTGAAAATCACTGACTGAAACTGAAACTGAAATTCTAACCTGACTCAACTTTGCTACAGTGCTGCACATCATCATCTGGCAAGGTGCTGCGGTGATAAATCAAATATGTGCAAGCACCCAGTCCTGGTTTATTATTTGACAAATAAGAGTGTCATATGCCCTCACGCATGGTGATAAATCATGCTACTTTTGTGGAGGTTCCATGGTGTAATGGTTAGCACTCTGGACTCTGAATCCAGAGTGTTCAAATCTCAGTGAAACCTGCTTTATAATCACAACACGTGATAAAGAAAGACATCTTTCCCCTTGAGTCTGAGATTTCCACTCCTGACAGACAGGGTCGTAGTAATGCTGCCTGTTAAATGACTATGACTGTGCGGCAGAAAACTCATCAGTTCTTCTCATGTTAGGGGGCACAATTCTTGGCACAATTCTTGGCCCGATAACAATGTTCAGTTGCTTTTGGCGCAGTGATGGGAAGTCAGTTTAAAACCATGTTTGCAGTTGTTGTGGCTGAGTGGTTAAGGCGAAGAACTAGAAATCCATTGGGGTTTCCCCGCGCAGGTTCGAATCCTGCCGACAACGATCGGCACTTCTGAGAAGTTATTACCCACCAATCATACATTTGTAGACTTCTACACCTACAGGTGTGTCTCAGAAAAGTCTCAGTGTCAAAGCAAACTAAGTCATGCTTTAATGATAACCGATGAGGAAGTAGATGCTCCCTCTTGTGTGTTGTCCCTTGATGGATAAGTTCTAATCCTTATGTGCTCTGTTCAGTCTCAGTGCTCAGATAAAAGGCTGAATTTGCATTAAAAACTGTTTTGTTTAGTGATGGTGGTATAGTGGTAAGCATAGCTGCCTTCCAAGCAGTTGACCCGGGTTCTTTTCTTCCAGTGACAGAGTACTGTTGCTTGCTTTTGTTGGCAGAAAGGCAGCAAATATTCGACTTCTCCACAGTGATTGGTGGTATAGTGCTGCAAGAAATTGATACAGATTTGGTGTCACTCCATTGCAGTCTCAATTTAACTGCTCTGAATGCCAATAAAATACCCAAAACAACAAACCAACAATATCGCCAATTAGCACAATGCTTATTGTAATGCTTCACAGCGTCACCTTGAAAGCTGCTGCCGTGCCCATCCAATATGAGCATGCTGTGGGTGTTGCTGACGGCAATAAACTCGACATCCACTGCAGCTTCCCCAGTCACCTTTGACCAGTGACAAATTTGGAGGCCACTGCACCTACTGACACATTTCAGGTGCAACTTAGAAGAGTATCAGTAAGTCATGGTTTGACAAGAGTCGTCGACTGTAAGACAAACACTTCCTATTGTGTGTTGTCTCACAGTCAATAAGTTGTAATCCTTACCATACGTTTATTCAATGGAACCCAATTTTTGATAATACCTTCAACATACGTGAGTATGGGTGACATGAAGTTTTTCCTTTTAACGTGATGACCTAATGGACTTCCTTGACCGTATCGTATCACCTGACGAGTGCCTGAAATGGCACCGTCCACACCAGTTGTCCGTTTACATATAAAGGAAAAGGGACATTCTTTGGAGGACAGCAGTGTTCATGTTGGCCAGAGAAGACAGATGGTACAAAGAGGCATGAAAGAAGCCATCTACATCAAACTACAACGACCATCGTTAAACAGAGGAGGTGGCCTACGACACCACTTACCACCCTCCTACAATGGAGTCTTGGGATCCCTCCTTAGACGACTTACCACCCATTCACACCTGGACCCATCTAACCCTAATGACACACAAGATGGCCGGGTGGGTCAACGACTCACAGGTGACCTCAGTGACTGAAACTCAGAGCTCACATGTGACTCTCAACGACTCTGTAAGGCTTCACACCCACACAGAGTTTAAAGCTTGTGACTCCTCAGCAGTTCCTTACAATTGAAGTAGCCTCTTGGATGAGAGGATAAACGTCTGCAGGAAACTCAAGCAAGTCCAGGTGCCTACGATACAGCACTTCAGAGTACCATGACCTGGATGACTGAGAATCTTCAGCTACATGTAAACTGCAACTGCAACTGTACTGGTTGGCAGAGGCATACTTTTGCAGGGCGATTATTCTCATTTATTGAGTTTATTTAAAAGAAGTATATTGCTTTTCGTATTCAGGATTTTTTTTTTTAACACAGAAAAGTTAAGGAAGCGAGTTCAGGATGTCCGAGCAGTCTAAGGCGTTACATTCAGGCCGCAGTCTCCCCTGGAGGCGTGGGTTCGAATCCCACTTCTGACAGCTGGTGCTTTTCACTGGATTTGGTGCTTGTATCATCATAGCGGGGAAATAAAGTAAGCAATAATCTTGCTCATATGGCAAAGTACAATGTTCCTACTACTTGCATTGCAGGTGCATTTCACAGCGTCGACAGTCTAATTGTGGTAGCTTCTTTGTTGTTTATTTTTGAATGATCACCTGCATGGTGATATCATGCCAGAAATGGGCTCACAATTAGCATAGAGGTTCCATGGTGTAATGGTTAGCACTCTGGACTCTGAATCCAGTAATCCGAGTTCAAGTCTCGGTGGAACCTGCTTTATAACCAGAGAAGTGGCTGAAAGAAGCTGTCCTTCGACCTTCCCAATCTCACATCATCCCTGACAGCCAGGGCTTTTCCTTGAAAACCTTGCTTGTTACATGACTCTGCCATTCCTTCTGGCTGCAGTAAAAATGTTCAATCTATACTGTAAAACAATCTCAAGTGACATTTGTAGTCAAAGGTCAGTGGGTGTCCCCACTAAAAACAACACGTTTGGCAGAGTTCGTCGGGCCAGATTTACGGTTTCCATCCCGCCGCCAACTGGAGTCACTTTTTGCCACTGAGAGCCTGCCAGTGTTACATTTGGAGGCCACTGTACCTACTGACACATTTCAGGTGCAACTTAGAAGAGTATCAGTAAGTCATGCTTTGATAATAGTTGTTGACTGAACAGACACTTCCTATTGTGTGTTGTCTCACAGTCAATAAGTTGTAATCCTTACCATACTTTTATTCAGTGGAACCCAATTTTTGATAATACCTTTAACATATGTGAGTATGGGTGACATAAAGTTTGTCCTTTTAACGTGATGACCTAATGGACTTCCTGGACCGTATCGTATCACCTGACGAGTGCCTGAAGTGACTGGGTCCACAACAGTGCAGCCCTTGAATGCAGGATTCTTTTCAGTCTCATTACCTTGATAAAATGCAGACTTTGCAGTCAGTTGCTTTTGGCGCAGTGATGGGAAGTCAGTTTAAAGCTATGTTTGTGGTTGTCGTGGCCGAGTGGTTAAGGCGATGGACTAGAAATCCATTGGGGTTTCCCCGCGCAGGTTCGAATCCTGCCGACAACGAGAGCCTTTTTTGAGCAGTAGTTGCCCACCAATCATGCATTTGCAGAGTTCTGCACCTACAGGTGTGTCTTGGAAAAGTCTCAGTGTCAAAGCAAACCAAGTGATGCTTTAATGATAAGCCTTGAGGAAGTAGATGCTCCCTCTTGTGTGTTGTCCCTTGATGGATAAGTTCTAATCCTTATGTGCTCTGTTCAGTCTCAGTGCTCAGATAAATTGCTGAATTTGCATTAAAATCCCTTTTTTTGCTGTGATGGTGGTATAGTGGTAAGCATAGCTGCCTTCCAAGCAGTTGACCCGGGTCCGATTCCCGGCCATTGCAATCCTTTTCCTTCCGGCGACAGAGTACTGATGCTTGCTTTTGTTGACTGAAAGGCAGCAAATGTCCTACTTCTCCACAGTGACAAGTTCTAATCCTTATGTGCTCTGTTCAGTCTCAGTGCTCAGTAAGGCAAACTAACTCAACTTGCAGCAATGTTTCACAGCGTCACCTGGAATGCTGCTGCAGTGGCCATCCAATATGTGCATGTTGTGGGTGTTGCTGAAGGCAATAGACTGGACATCCACTGGGGCTTCCCTGTGCAGGTTTCAATCCTGACCGCAACCAGAGTCACCTTTGAGCACTGAGAGCCCGACAGTGTTACATTTGGAGGCCACTGTACCTACTGACACATTTCAGGTGCAACTTAGAAGAGTATCAGTAAGTCATGGTTTCATAATAGCTGTTGACTGAACGGACACTTCCTTTTATTATTAGCATATTCTTTTGAACAAGTCCAAAAAACAGGGCTAACAGTTCAGTGTCCTTTCTATTCATTGTTTTTCTGTGGTTTATACACACTGCCTCTTTCTGTTGCCAGATTAATTGTTTGTAGGAAGTCTTGAAGCAATGGCTTCAGTTAAATAAGAAACATTGCTCTCTTCATCGCAGTCACATCTATACTGAAACCGTTGTTCACTGTCATGGCTCCCCTGGAGGCGTGGGTTCGAATCCCACTTCTGACAGCAGGTGTTTTTCCCTGTGCTTGTAACTGGATAGTGGGGAAGTTGAGAGACCGATCGTCTGCAGGAAACTCAAGCAAGTCCAGGTGCCTACGATAAAGCACTTAAGAGTACCATGACCTGGATGACTGAGAATCTTGAGCTACATGTAAACTGCAACTTCACTGGTTGGCAGAGGCATACTTTTGCAGGGCGATAATGCTAGTTTATTGAGTGTATGCAAAGGAAGTATATTGTTATTCATATTCAGGATTTTTTTTTCTATAGAAAAGCTTAATTTATGCGAGGTCAGGATGGCCGAGAGGTCCAAGGCGCCGAAGTTTCCCCTGCAGGCGTGGATTCGAATCCCACTTCTGACAGCAGGTGTTTTTCCCTGCAGGCAGTGCATGTAACATGATCGTGGGGAAGTTAAGTGAGCAGTAATGTCGTTCATATGACAAACTACAGTGTTCCTTGTAATGCCGAAGCATTTCACAGCTTGTACACTGTGATCCTTATACTTTTCTTCCTTTATTGCTATTGGTGTATGCCCTCATGGATGGTGATATGATCCCAGAAGTGACATAGAGGTTCCATGGTGTAATGGTTAGCACTCTGGACTCTGAATCCAGCGATCCGAGTTCAAATCTCGGTGGAACCTGCTTTATAAACACTGTACAGGTTAAAGAAGGGGACCTTCTATCTTCCCAATCTCGGCTTGGGACAGCCAGGGCTCTTCCTTGTAAATGTTGCTGTTACATGACACTGTGACAGAAAACTCAGAAGAGTTGGCTGCCAACAAAACTTTAAAACTACACTGGAAAGACAAACTTAAGAGGCAGTTATAGAGAAAGATCAGTGGGTGTTTGTTGCAGCAGTGGAAAGACTAAGTTGGTTTTTTTTGTTGATTTCATTTTATTTCATTCATTCTTTCATGTTGTGGCTGCATGGAGGGAAGCTCTGTTAACAACACAACCACTACATCTGAAATGGGTTTGATTAATTCCTGCAGAGTCAGCAGTTTACATAAGGTGATATAAAACAGAAGAACCACAGATGTAGATTCTCCTAAATCCCTGTATCAGAGATTAAAATGTGCCTATTTCATCTGTTCAGCAGCAACGTAGCAGATCAATGGTGAGATCATTCAGCTAGTTGTATCTGTCATTACCAGCAGATGGTAGTATTTGTCTTTCATAGTAATTGTGAAACCATTGATCGTCACTGCCAACGCTGCTGCTTTCACATCAGACTCTGAGGCAAGCCCCTCCACGGCGCCGCTTTCCACCCACTCACATGTGACGCTTATAGAAAGAGGAAGAGTAGGCCTGAGCCACAGATAGGAGAAAAACACTTCACACATTTTAATCACTCGGGTTTCCCTGATGCATAATCAGTAGTACATACTGCCCATGACTAAATAAGAACAATTAAAAGCAACCAAGTAGAGGGCTTCACTAAAACTTGATTGATGTCTCATTTTGGTAGCTGGGGAATCCAGGAAAACCCACACTAAGCACTTTCCAATGAAATGCTAGTCTGGAGTTTCCTCAACATTTTGTTGCTCTGTCTTGCTGATATACTGTGGAATACTAAGCAGGAACGTTTCAAGTCATGCAGTTTTGCTTTATGTGAGGTACGCAGTGTTTACTAGCTACTTCAAGTATCCTGTAGCAACTAAACAATATGAGACAAAGTATTCAGATTTTTTACTTGCCTACAGTAACAAAACAATGGAAAAATGCTCCATTATCACTCCAATAGGTATTATAATATGTGCTTAAAGCAACACAAGTAAAAGTGTGTATCTTGCATTATGCTTTCCCAGTGTTATATATGTTATAGGATTTTTACACTAGTAATTGAACATTCAAAAAGATATCTGTCAAAAAATATTTGTGCAGTTAATATCACAGGATTTTTGTAGAAAAAACAAGTGGATCTGCAGTGACGATATGTTGAAATATTCCTGCTGCACACACTTTTTATGACACAGCATAACCTAAACAACTAATTCCAGACTATTAATGCATGATAAGAAGTAGAAACTAATTCGTTGCTCGAAGTTGATGTTGTTTTGTGTGAAATCTTTTCCAAAATAACTAGTATCTATAGCTGTCATGTACTTTATACTTAGTATAAAGTTGTATAAATAATATAAAGTCGTTGGAAGTAAAAAGTAGCATACAAAAGAAATACTTAAATACAGTTCAAGTACTTCAAAACTGTACATAAGTAGCCTCCAATCTAATGGGAAATCCAAGAGAGATATGAAAGTGAAACATTTGAATAAGACCAAAAATAGTTAATTGAATAGTTTGCGATGCCTCTTAACTCACTGGAGCCCAAGTATTTTAGACTCCAGGTCACTGTTGGTCAGTCCACCACTTTGGTCTGGATAAGACATTTTATGAATCGCCAAAACATTCACTCAGGCATTCATCGTATAAGAGAATAAATTCAACTGCCTCTGGGGATCCCTGACTTTTCTATCACGCCACAGCAAGGTTGATATTTATGGTTTGACTGAGATGTGTCTGTTGGAGGAAATGCTAATTTGCTAAGATTTTAGTTCATGACCAAAACCCTATCATGGTGTTAAGATGGCAAACGTTATAAACATTATATCTGCTGAATTAATAGCTTTTGTGTTATTTTGAGGGTGTTGGCATGCTGATGTTAGGATGTAGCACCACTGTGCTCAAGTACAGCCTCACAGAGAAGATAGCATGGCTGTATCATGAGACTGACACAGCCCCATGGCAGAGTCTACGTGGGTGCATTATGTGCAGACGCTGCACTTTCCAGTTGGCTGGGTCTGATTTCTTTATTCACCGATACTTTAACAGTAAAGAGAAAGAGAGCGAGGGGAACTCAAGTGTCCCCTGCCAACTCACCATGAAACCATTTTCCCTCAACGGACGAAGAAAACTCATTCTGCCCTTTTCCCATAACACTCATCAGTGATCAAGACTATCATGTCTATCAAGTACCAAATCAAAACCACCCTTGGTGCTTAGAGATCGCGTAAAATACACACTGCTAGCCTAATAGTCAGGACATGAAGTTAGAAAAAGGAAGTAGACGTAATCAACAGACTGAATGTGAAACATTCTGATATAGTGACTGTTTAATTTCACAGGAATCACTCTTAGTCATAAAGCTGTGTATCTAAAATCTGTTTACTACTTGAAGTAGAGCTAAAAAAAAATCACAGACAGAATGGGATTTTGTTGTTACTGCATTTATTGCAAAATGACACATTTTCAAACTTGGGGCAATTTCTATGCTCAATACTAAAGAAAACGGAAGTTACACAGATGGTTTTTTTTCAGTACATAGCACAGCAGGCCTCATCTCACGGGATGTACAAAACACAAATTAGATGTCACATGCACTCAACAGAAGCGTCATTTGCATAGCATCACGATGCTATTCATATTCCACAGGAATTAACAAAAGGAAGTCCATTGAGAACTACATATACATGTTTGCATAGCGCACACAAACTTTAACAGATAGCTTACAGATTTTTAGTGATAAATAATTTCTTTTTCAAGACTGTTAGACAGTTTCATGAGAAAAAAAAAACAGCATACATTTGATTACTGTGTTAACTACCACACTGAAATATAGAACAATGTAGGGAGCTCTGAGACGTTATACCAATAGCTGACAGTTAATGCTCAATTATACACGATACATCTGTTCCAAACACTGTCCTGCAGTGTTGTTGAGTCACATCAGCTCATTTCAGCATCAAGGTTGAGCTAATTCCATTCATTACAAGTCATCTTGAGTCTTGTAAACAATCGCAGTTCGTCAATAAGTGATGTCGCCTGCAGCTGTCCACCTGTCTGATCTATTCATGACTCCTTCGACAATGAACCATTTAAAAATGGCTAAAAAGTACATTATCAGTTGAGTTTCAGACACATAAAGGGTGAGCTGTGGTCCGGTGCTAGCCGTATTCTGAGGTGGGGGGCCCTGTCACCAGTTTACAGTAACCAGACAAGGCCCCCAGGTCAATGTACAAGGAGCCCTTCCTCCGCATGTGGCCGGAGTCCTCAGAGTACAGAGAGGATTCTGCAAAAGAGAAAGGAGTACATGTTTAAACAGGGCAAGTATATTATTATTAATCACTGGAACCAAATTAATCTTAACACGTAGCTGCTTACCCTGTGTGGTGTCGTGGTGCTGGCTCTGCTGCCGTAGTATGATGTGGTTGGCCTCCTCCATGGCTGAGTCAAGACTCCAGCAGCGCGGCTGATCCTCCCTGGGCGGGTTGATGGCCTCGTCCTTCAGCAGCTCGGACGCCGAGCTCCGCAGAGCGGGGTTCCTCTCCAGGGCTCGCTCTAGGAAGGAACGCATGGCCAGGCTGCAGTCCTCGGCTATGTCCTCCAGAGGCGGGGCCTGCTTGTGGATCTGTTGGGAGAGAGATAAGGCAAAGCTTGGCATGAGGAAACTGCAGCATGAGAGGGAAAAAGTTACAGTCAGTGTTTCCAAATAACAAAAAGACAAAAACAACCGGCCACACAGAACTCCTCCAGCAGCTGTGACCCAGTTTTCTTGTCACTGTGAGTAGCAGCTCGTAAAACAAGTTTGTTTGTGGTAAAACGGAACAAGGAGAAGTAACTACGCTAAGCCTGTAGCAACAGCAGCTCAACCACGCAGCATTACTTCTCCATGACAGCAGTTTCACAAGGAAGTGAGTAAATCAAAAGAGCTGATAACCATTTCAAAAACAGAAACAGGACTTCTTGAAAGCCAAGAACCCATGTAATGGAAAACCTTTAAAATAAACAGAAGTAGTCTGACTAATTGGGCCAAAGGTCACACCGTGCAGTCAGTCACGTTAAGCCTTTTTTTTTTTAGTCTCATGATCATCTAGGCGGCGGAAGACCTGAACAAGGTCACGGAAAAGTGTGTCACTTTTTCAGATGCAGCAAGATACAAGATAGTATCTATCCTGTGGCATGGAAGTGTGATATAAAAGCTATTCTGCCAGCTATAAACAGGTATGACGCTAATTGCAAAGAAACCAAACTGTCAGATGGATAAAAAGTGAAGTCCAAAACTTGCTTTTGACATTTGGCAGTATGGTTGAAGTAATAATTGGCCATGGGGTGGTGTCAGAAAATAGGTCAGCTGCAAGTAGAGACAGTTCAGTGTTTCTACTCTTGAATAAGTCCTCAAAGATATATCTTAACTTCATATATAGTCCTTAGTTTTAATAATAAATGCTCAATAAATGGCTGTACTAACTTTCATGGCGATCTATCCAATAGCTGTTGAGACTATAAAACCAAGATTATTAACAATACAAATTGGTGGTGCTAGGGGAAAAGTCAGGAGATCACCAAAGTCAGTAAGCTTCCTTTGGGAACTATGAATATCTGTGCTAAAATTTCTTTGCAATGGAAGCAATCCAATAATAAAAGTTACTTCAATCTAGATCAAAGAAGTGGACCAACCAACCAAAACATTGACGCTAGTCTGGCTTGTAAAAACTGTACACCACTTACAATGTACAGGTAGGATGGGTAGGCAGTGCGTGGGTATCTCCGAACCCATGGGGGACTCCCGGTCTGCATGTGAATGATGGTGGTTCCCAGGCTGTAGATGTCTGTCTTGGTGCTATGTCCTCGACACAGAACCACCTCCGGACTCATATACATCTAAACAAAAACAAGAGTAACAGCGTCAATTAGATGTGATGGGGATGCAGTGGAAAATGTCAGGAAAAGTACTTCCTTATTTACTGGTTTCCCATTCAAATGCATGTATCAGGTCTAAACAGCAATCAGGAAACAACCTGTCACAGTAAAAGGGTTTTTCTGTCTCAACAAACAAGATAACCTTTAGACCAGCACTGTGTGTGTCAGGTTAAGGGCAGTGAGGAGGCGCATTGGCCTTTGGAGTGTGAAAAGTAAACACACTAAGAGAGTCCATCTCTTTCTTTGCTGGAAATTCCAGCCTGCTCTCCCATGTTAACGTAAGCCTGAGCAGCCCAGTGTATTTGCTAGTTCTGTCTCTCTTATTATTACTGCTGGGTGTCTGCCCTGGGACTTTCCACAAGCCAAGCCATGAGAGGCCCAGGGTGCATGTGCAAAGACCGATATAGACTGACACACAAACAGGTCACAACGTGGGAAAGCTAGGCAGATGCATGATGGGAGGAAAGATGTGAGAAAGCTCTTGAATTAATCCTAAAATTTCCAAAGTGCTGATTACATCTGTACTGAGACCCCCTAAGCATAAGCAGACTATTATTAACATCAGTGAGGTCAATGAGTGCACCGACTGCTCTGCTTGCCAATCATTGGGTTTCAATCATTTTGGAAACAGCAGAGACAAGTACTGACAAGACTTTGGACTCTTTAGAGCCCTCTTTAAATCCCTGTGGGAGTCTTGAGTCATGAGAAAAGTGCTGCTCTTCCTAGCAAAAACACATACTTAGGATCAGAGATAGAAACAAGTAATGATTTAGACCAAGCACAAACAGAAACAGAAGATCAGATCAGATGTTATTTTCTTACCTCTGTCCCTCTCATGTCTCTGGGAATGTATATATCCTCTGTCATCTGCACCGTCAGGCCAAAGTCCACCAAAACTGCCTTGTCTGACATCAGGACAATGTTGCTGGCTGAAGGAAACAGAGAAAATAAAAGTTATGGCACTGTCTGTCAGAGAGGCTGTTGTGTACAGTACCATCAGTGTTTATGCTTTGCTTTGCAGGCTGGCATTCAGGTCATAATTAATGACTTTCCAAACACACTGAAAAGTAGCTTGCACTGTTTGCATTGCTTTCAACTAGGAAGGGGCCACCAAAACCTCCCAAGACGAAGTCAAGCATGTCACGTGCTTTAAGCAAAGAAATCTAAGAGATAATTTGAGGGCGAGCCTTTCGTGAAAAGTCTCATCATTGCACTTAAAAACCCCACCAAGGTATAATTACATATTTTGATCTCAGGCAGGAAACACTCACAACCACAGCGACATGTCAGAGGACCAGGCTGGCCATTGTCGTAAGTCACTTGCTTCTCTGGACCCTGCATTTAAGCCTCAGAGCGCATGAGAAGCAGGCTGGAATTTCCAGACACCAAACAGCCTTCAGGCCATAACGCTGACAAACAGCTCTGGAGAATGCTTTGATCCTGTCTGCGCTGCTGTTATTCAACTCACATGAAACTACCTCGCATCCAACCTCAGCCCCGCCCCACCCTCTGTAACGAGCCTGTTTTCTTGTAATCAAAGTTATTAGCTGCCAGACAGCATGACCTGGCTTCATTTCCTGAAAACGCGTTCATCAGACATTCAGAGGGAGAAATTATCTAACATTCAACAATCATGTGTAAGAATGTGGTCTGCTTGGTTTGTAGCTGTTTGAACTGATTCACCTCTTTCCTGCTCGCCACCTAAGAATTAACAAGTGCAGCCGTCTGTGGCTTGACTTTGACGTAAACAGCGTAAAAACTGACATTACAACATTTCCTGGACCATGTGAGCTTACTGCAATACACAGGTGCAAGGACTTTTGTTCTTTTGCTCTTACGTTTGATGTCGTGGTGGATGACATTGTGTGAGTGCAGGTACTCCAGGCCCCGCAGGACTTGCTTGGTCACCCAGATGATCTCAAACTCCCTCATGGGCCCACAGCTGTCCAGCTTCTCCAGCACTGAGCCGCCCTCCCCGGCCTCCATGAACAGGTGGACGCTCTGGTCCCAGAGCACGGCGCCGTACAGCTCGGCTATGTTCTCGTGGCGGAACCGGGCCTGGAACTCCACGTCGGCTGCTTTGAAGTGCTCCATGGGGATCTGTGAGGACGGTAATGATGATGATGGTGAAATAAATACATGCATTGTCTCAAGTCTGTCTGCTGATATGCAGGAAATCTATTGTCACTGAGACACAAAGCACACAAACTGGTGCCAGTAAGTCATCTCTGTGTGTTTAACTGTGTGTACAGTACACAGTGTCAACATAGCATTCTGATGATAACACCACACACGGCAGGACACTAAAACAGTCCCTCATTAGTCAATATTGCCCATGTAGAACAGAGAAAACAAACTCTTCACCTCCCCGTAGATGAGGAGTGCTGTATTACTTAGATAAGAAAAGAACACAGTGTTGTGAAACGTGTGCCAGGAACTGAAAGGATAAATCACAACATGCCGATATATTGATTTTTTTATCGTACATTTCATTTTGTCACAAGAGGAGCCGTGCACAGCTGCTCAGTTTCCATTATTGCATTAGTCTTGACCCATTTTGTTACCAAAAAAAACCTTGGTTCTTCTTTTAATAGCACAGTTCCTCTTTTGAATTTAAGGGAAAACATGCCAGATGTCATGCTGACTTTAACATTCATCTTACATAAACGCAGGAACCCTGCGAACAAGTAGTACTTGGCAGGTGAAATGTTTGGCACCTCTAGCGAGAGTTTCGAGAAGTCAGCACAGGCTGGATTCCAGCTATTGCTCAGCAGGACTCACCAGTTTGCAAGCCATTCTCTTCCTGGTGGTGGTGTCCTGAGCCAAGTGGACTTTCCCAAATGAGCCCTTGGGCACCAGGTCAGTGCCGTGATTCTTGTAGGTCAGTTTCCATGGAAACAGGAGCACGTCCATGTTGATCTGGTAGCGGCCTTTTTTTATAGCCATGTCCTTCTGCAAAAACAAGGTCAGTTAACAGATGTGAGAGAACGTTGAAGGCTAATTTTCATGCACATGATGCAAAGACAAAAGGCAAAAAACCTCTCACCTTGTTCAGCAGGATGCCCATCTCCTCAGGCAGGTGCTGCAGGGCTGCCGCCTGCATGCTTGAGAGCAGGTTGACAAAGGACAGGAGGTCTGTCACCGTCCCGTACCGAACACCACCAACCCCATCCACGTAGTCCTTCTGCTGACCCCCCGAACCCACCAAGTCCCCTGCCTCCTCGTTCTCGTCCATCTCCTCCTGGGAGAGACCCTCCTCTTCGAATGACAAGGCTCCTTCCTCCTCCTCCTCTTCCTCAAGCCGATACAGAGTCTCTGCAGCGTTGATGATATCTTCTATGTTCATGTGAGCCAACAGCAGTTCTATTCCATTATCGTATTTGTAATCCATCTTGATGCTTGACTTGTGCTGCTCGCCCTGAAATGAAACATCAGGAGGTCAGTTTATGACATTTTTATGTTCGGCTCCTCAGACTCTGACGGGGTCCTGTCAGCGATCAGACAGTGAATGACTTTAGAAAGAGCAGGATGCACAGTGACACTTCACTGAGGCACTGAGGCTTTGATTCAGCTGGCTGGGCATGCAGCTGGGAGGGGCCTAGACTGTTTTCCAAGCAAATGAGAGGAGTTTCACTGAAGCCGGGAAGCCCCTGGGAAAGCTTGGACCCTATTTTACATCTATAAAAACAGCAACTGCCTATAATCTAAAATAAAAAGCTGGGCTATGAATAGGAATGCAGCTCATATACATTTATCACTGCATGCAAATCATATACATCTGCAAAATATGTATATTTGTGAGACAGCACAACAAACCTCATGTTAAAATAGAACAAATAAGCCACAGTTACATTTCTGTATAACAACAAGTGCAAACTTGCCTGTAGAAAAAATAGTTATGATAAGGTAATAATCGTAATGTTGTACATATGTAACAACACTAAATATTTAGCTGCTATTTTCACTGTAAGCAGATGAAACAGATGAATGTTGATCATGTCAGATGAGACATATTAAAGAAAAAACAAGCCGTACTTGCCGTAATCTTTGAGTCAGAAGCTTAACGTGTCTGCCGTCTCCTCATCGTGCGTCTCGTTAGTCCAACAGTGTGTGAATGACTGACTGACTGAGAGATCTGTGTGTGTTTAGAAGGAAGTAAACAGAGGAAGTGCAGTCGATCAGTGCGGAGGTGGAGTTGGCTTTAACGTCAGGTGCCAGCACGATACTCTCCGTAGGTTTCGTTTTCCCTTTCTTCCGTTCTCAGATGAAAAACAAATTTCACGTTGCTGTACTGCTGATGCACAGGACCTCACTTTCCACTGAACTGCTGGGTGTTTTCCTGCGGGAAAATATGTTTTACTGATTTTTGTAAAAGCAGCTCTTAACAGAAGTGATAATAGGAAATATAACATTCAGAGCGGTTAATTTGTTGAGCATAAATAAGTCAAAAGACGAAATTAAAATTAAAATATACCTGTTATAGCCTCCAATGATACAGTAGAAGTATAATAAATACTCTATATATTATTTCTCACTCATATTTTTAATCGCAACATAGTTTGCGATTTGGTTCAGCTCAGTTGCCGTAGACAAAGTGACGCGCATGCGCCGTGCGGCTTCTTTCGTAGCAGCAATGGCGTCCTCCTTAGCCGTGTGCAGGTTACATATGAGGGGAAGGGGCAGCCTGACGAAGTGTCTACAGAAGGTCGACACGTTTCTTCACAGGAGTGTCGGAACAAACGCTGTCGCAGCGGAAGGTGAAACACTTCGGAAAGATGAACGTGGTTAGTGACGTTATATTAAGCTGTCAAACTAACCAAGTTAGCATACATGCTAGCTGTGTCTGACGTAGAGTGACTGTCATTCCAAACCTCATTAAGGAATTGTGTTGTTTTCGGCTGCCTTGGCCTTAGTTCAGAATGCGTAACTTATTTCACAGACAAAGTAAAACAGAAGAAATTAGTAGGGTTTCGGCAAAGTTCGGCACTGATACCATCCCCATTGTAGTCCTGGTTCAGTTAAAATCCTCTCCCAAAGTTATTCCTCTGTTATTAAGGATGCGACTTCATCTTAATAGGTGCTGCTTTGTGGATGATATCTACGCCGAATTATGCTGTTTCTAAGAGTTCATACCATGTACTATTCAATTCACAAAACAGATCAAAAATACAGTTCATAAGAAATAACGGAGATGTGAAATGGGACTCTGGTAAGCTTTCGAAAGCTTGAGAACAGGGGCCCAGACATGAAGCAAACTGTATTTAAAAAGGAAAGAAACGTGCATGCAATTTACAGTAATATTTATAATCTGCAAAACTCCTAAGACAAACCAAAAACCTAGAAATTAGGGTACCCTAATGCTAAATACTCAGTGGTCCTGAGACATTTATTCCATCAGTCTAAATATGGGTTTCATAGGTAAGATAACATAAATAGAGACACATGGTAAGTGGAAATAACAGTACAGTGTAAGTGGATATAAGTGTAGCAGGGTCAGGATTTCCCAGCCGGTTAAGGTGTTAATGCTTTAACATATATTTGTTATAATTGCTGCTTAGAGCTCTGTTTGAAAGCAGACACAGATAGTGACATTTTTACAGGACCTCTGCAGCCCACACTAAAGCTTGCATATCTAAGTTTATGTTTGTTACCCTTTATAACAGTGGTCCTAACTGGTGCAGCCACACGGTCCAGATTTCTCCTTTGTCATTATTTCAAGGTCCACGCATTTTAATATATTCAATGTCATACTCGCGTTAAGCCATGTCGTCAAGCTAGTTTGCTGTCTCCATCCCGAAGCTGTCCATGAGTCATTCACTCTACAGCAGGAAAAGGCGTTTTGAAATAAAAGCTAGGCGCCAGAAATTCACTATACTTCTAAATAAAGTGTGTTCTTTACTCACTGTAAAATTGCCAAGTTTTGTGCTGTGTTCAGGGGCGACTGGAGATCACACCTGTGTCAAATAGTGCTGCAGTCTCTAACAGATACTGCCGCAAAGTTTGACTGACAACGACAGCATGCTAACTACTCAGGGGTGAACAGTGACAGTAAATAAATGTATTCATTAAGGAAAAATGTTGTCATTTATTTAATCATTGAATATTCTGCTGTTTTTTGTTCTCAGAAGAAACAAATGGACGCAAGTCTTTCTATGCCGTCCAGGCGGAGAGACAAGAACAGGCGGAGAGATCAGTCCTCATCAGCTGCCAATCCAGAAATGAGAAAAAGTTCCTCAAGTATATTTCAAAACACGGAGATGTCAAGAAATACTTCTTTTATGAAAGCTATGTAAGTAAATGACCAAGCTCCTCTGATAAATATTTTTCAAAGCGTTTTCCAATATGATAATCCTCATTGTCATGCTGGGATGCAGTTGGATGATGAAATTGTGTGTTTTGGTGTTATTTATTTTCCAGGGCATGTATGCTGTGGTGGAATTTGCGAATCGTGAAAGCATTGCCTCGTTACTTGAAGAAGCAGTCATCCCCAAAATCAGCCACCAATCCCCGGTGCCTTTTAAATCGAGACTGCTGACGCTGAGGAACATCGGCTCAGCGGACTCAACAAGCAAGCAGTCAGGCCAACAGTACCAACCACAAACCAGCATTCCCATCAACGAGCTTATAAAGAAACTGTCCAGAGAGGAGAGTGTAAGTGGTTAGGTTATGACACCCAGAGAGACAGTATAGGTTAAATGACTAATCTAGTGACCTGATATAACTTGAAAGATAAATACATGTATGAATCAGTCTCAGTGGATTTAATGAAGTCAGATATAGACGCCTCCAGGACTGTGTGAACCATCGCCTGTCTCTTTATTTCCCCTCAGATAGACCAACAGATAACCACCCTGACAGATGTGTATCGGCTGACAGAGGAGAACTGCCGACTGCGTTTCCTCGTCTGCTCTCTGCTCAAGGACGTTGTTGCTCCTTATTTCCCAGAATGCACCATCAAGCCGTTTGGCTCATCAGTAAACGGCTTTGGAAAGCTGGGCTGTGACCTGGACATGTTTCTGGACCTGGATGACATCAGTGGGAGAAATGTAAAGATGGTAATAATGGGAGTTTGGGGGTCGTCCTGTTGTGGGCGCCTTTAGACAAAATGAGGTTAATTTGTGAAAGTTAAGAGACCAGCTGACAGGTAGTGATTACAGTAATATCGCCACACGTAACATTTTCAGTTTATAAAACAGAAATTTGTGCTGGATAAATCAGTTACTGTGCATACCATCATGCAAAAGGCACATCTGCCAAGAAAAAACATATAAGTATTTTGGTACTTGGTAACACTGATTCAGTGCGTATTAAAGCTGGACACATTAAAGCACCTTTTTCAACTTGCAAAAGCTCAGCCTCAAAAAAAAAAAAAAAAAGAATAGTGAAACCAATGCCAGCTGCTGTGGCCACAGTCATCTGCTGCCATTGGAGTTTTGTGAGAGCAGAGTTCTGCAGAGTGAAAATGAAGACAGCTGCGAACAGCAAAGACCAAGAAACCAAATCAACCAAAAAACAAGACTTAGCTGCTTTGAATTAAAACTTTATTTGAAGTTTTTACTTTGTAATTAAAAAGACTTTATCTTGGCAAAGGATTTGTTTAACCTCAGTTACTGATGCTTGAAATCACAACAGTAATATTAAAAGCAAAGTCACAATATGAACTCAATGAACAACACAGGCATCAGTCAGTATCAGTCCCCCTGTCCTCTCTGCTCCTCGCTCTGTTGCTGAGGAGATCCACTGTTTGCAGTAACATGATCGTTGGTAAGTGTTACGCGACATGGCAAACTCAGCTAAACCATCAGACAAACAGTTGTTGTTGTTTCAGTTTGTCAGTAACAATTTCCTGTTAGCTTGAAAGTGCTTTGTGCTTGTTTATAACGTAATATTAGCAGCAGTGGATGAGAGACTGCGGAGAGAGCAGATTGAAATATCACTTATCTACATGTTTACTTGTTGCTGAACAGCTTTTCCTTGTGGAGGTTTTATTACACTCAGTAACCAGTGTAGTTGTCGTCAGATTTAATCGGGCCTGAAAAGTTGAGCCCGACAAGCCCAAAGCCCGACAGAATTCTGTCCAAACCTGACCCTCATTTGCTCATTTCAGCCCGAGCCTGATTACACCCCGACATTTTTCTAAAAAAGCTGCTTTGCAAGAACAACAACAGGAGTCATTCTACAATTTTAACATTCTTCATTAATGAAAATGGCTCCATAGTGAAAAAAGTGAACATGTGCAACGTGTCTGAGGACAGAACACACGCAGTCTCACATTCTTATACACCGGAAAATTACGCCAAGACTTTAGGGTTTTGGCATAAGCACATTTAACTTTGATTTGTAAAAGGTCTGGAGGGCACAGTGTTGACAGTGTTACCAAAATATGTATATATATATATATAATGATTTAGCACCACGGCCTGTTTACTACCTTTGAGATTAATGGATTGAAGCTGCACACATCTGTGAGAAAAAGCGTATATAAAAAGATAGATCTTGGATTTTATGAATCAATATCGCGTCATTGAAATGAAGATTGATTTAAATCCAATGAATTGATTACTTTTATCTTGCCCTGTTCTTCATTATGGGAACTTTAAAGGGCACGGTGTAGTGTATTGAGAACATGGAAGTCCAAATAAAGTTATGCAAAGTAAACTATTCATTTAAAAGTTTTCAAAAAGCCTGTATATTTATAATCACTAAATGTTAATAATGACGAAAAAAGGTGTGAGATGACTTTCAAAATGCTTAAAGAGCCACAAAATGTGACGTAGAGATCTTGTCAGCTGTGCAAAATCTGATTAGGTAACAAACGCAGAGTGATTTAGGATCATTTAACATCTCTAAACTTTCTGTTTGCAGCCAAAATCAGGTCTGTCCCTGGAGTTCCAGATGAAGAGGGCCACCTCGGAGCGGGCTGTCACCCAGAGCATCCTGTCCGTCATCGGGGAGTGTGTGGACCAGTTTGGGCCTGGGTGTGTGGGGGTGCACAAGATTCTCAACGCACGATGTCCTCTGGTCCGATTCGCCCACCAGCCCTCTGGTTTTCAGTGTGACCTCACTGCCAACAACAGGTATTCATCCTGTGCACATATAAAATGAGAGCATGACCCACTTTCCACACATAAACAACATGAACAGTTGTTTCTCATGGCTCTGGTGTTACAGTGGGTCATTTATGAAAGGGTTAGTTTCGTACAATTGAGGGGTCATATCTCGAAATGTCAGTTAGCGTTGGTCATAGGCCTCTTGCTTCACAGAAACTGTTAGTTTTATGTCGTGCTGAATGTCGTTTTGGCCACACTGGCGTTGCAAAAGCCCCAAACAGAAACCTGACTCTGGCAGGAAGTGCACTGATGTTACAGTTGCATGCCTGCCTCAGTGAAACTGAACAGGAAGGCCACAAAGGGGGGCTTGTTTGTGTTTCACTTCTTCCCCTCTAACCTTAAAGACACTGTGGTCTCAGCCGATGGCAACACAAACACGCACACACCTGCTAACGTACAGAAAACCACTCTGCAGTTTCTAAGGAAATGGAGTTGAACCAACAAATGTGGGCGTGTGTGAGGGGGACTTTTCTCAAATCGTGCTGTGAGATCTTTGAAGCGCAGCATTTTCCTGCCTGAGGGGTGTGGGTGTGTGTGTCACAGAAAACTAACAGCAGCAGAGTGTGACTGAGTCACTGTGACAAGCTGAAGGCTGCTCTCTAGTGGTGGTTTTACTGTGATTTACTGTGGTTTCACTGATGCTCGACATTCAGCATGATACAGTATTTAACTCTGAGCTCAGGAGACTGTGAAGTATTGGGATCAAATAGATGTTCAAATAATGCTGAATATGTACTGTGCTGCTTACATTCATTGTAAAGAGCACAGAAAATAGTATTCTTTTACAATAATAAAACATGTAATAATCTAAATTTAGCCCACTGACAAATCCAATGGAACCCAGCGTCTCTTTGACATTAATTTCTCTGAGCTATTTGGGAACATAGGACCTAATAAGTATAAAAAAATAAGCATTGTCTTTGAACAGGAAGTAGTTTTGGGGAAAAAAAGACGTCCACATATGGGGACAATGGCTTTATTTTAAAAATACACAAGTGTGTAACAAATCATGAAACTATGAACATAAACCACCGCACGCTGAACTGAATCACTGTGATTTTATTAGGAGCGAACAACGCATTTCACCCGTGGCTTCTTCAGGTTCGCTCAACAGAATCACACGAGCACTCACAGGTGTGCTAAATATACACGGGTCACATGACTACTTTTCACGGTTATTTCACTTTTCTTTTACAATATTTTTTCTTTTAAGAAGGATATCTTTCTTTATTAAATCTTGGTCTCAGTCATCTACGTAATGGGATGAGGTTAAATCTTATTATTCTTGTAACTCTTGTACTCTATGAATCTTGCTTTGTGTAATTTTGTGTACATTTATTCTCCTTTTTGAAGAAAAGTGAAACAACTGTGATGATTAGTCATGTGACCTGTGTATATTTAGCACACCTGTGAGTGCTCGTGTTATGCTGTTGAGCGAACCTGAAGAAGCCACGGGTGAAATGCCACAGTAATTCAGTCCAGTGTGCGGTGCTTTATGTTGATGATTTCATCTGAGATGTTCCTTTGGCCGACCAGCACCTGATCCTTGAGACCGGCTGTGCAGAGGAAGTTCTGTTTACTTAAATAATAAAACTCTTAATTTCAATACCTGAACATCATTATGCAAAAATAAAACTACAAACGATGCAACAGTTGTTTAATGTGTCGTAACTGTAAAGGTTAGAAGTCACTGTTCAGATCTTAAACTGTCCAAAAAACTGTTCATTTCAATGCCTGAACATGGCTGCACATGAACAAAATAATGCAGTTTATCTAAAAGCCTTGTGATTTGTTCGTTTTGTAACTCTGTGTTGAATGTTCCCTCCTCGTACTCCAGTATATGAAGGTCGTTTTGATCTGTAGGAACAGTCTTTCAGACAAAATTGGCCTGTGTGAGATGCTGGGATAATATAATAATTTAGTCCCAATGTCCTCAAACAAGTATGTCCTAGTTAACAGCATTTAAGCTAGTTACTGTTACTAAAATTGGTCAAATTTATACGCTGTATCAAACTGCAGACTTTATTTAGCACCAATAAACAAGTTTAAACTGAAAATTTGATCAGGACTGGAACTTTGTCCACTTTAGTGTCGGGATCAGCTGTAGACTGAGCGTAAGAGTGTCCACAAACGAGGACAACAGGTCAGAGTAAAGCAGAATGAAGTCAAAGGTGCAGGAAACCCAAAACGTGAGATCCTCATATGTCTCAGGAGGATACAGAAAACTACATACAAATACAAAAACAATACAGTGTGTGGGATTTTATTTTCTGCTGTTTGTTTCCTGTTTGATTTTGTTATTATGATGGTGGTGGCTGGCAGCATTTGTCCTGTCCTATATTGTCCCAGAGCAGGACACTGAATTTATATCCAGTGATTAAATGAAAGTCATTTTGGATAATAGAGCAAGCTGCTAACACAGAAAAAAGAACTCTTACAATAGTCACACAGCGATTTCTACTGCCTGCACTTGTTCTGGAAGTCCCCACACTCTAACACTGAAATGAACAGCCACAACAAAGCCCTGTCTACACATGCAGTGGGACAGCATCAGTAGTTCTGTGTGTTCTCCACAGGGTGGCGATGAAGAGCTCAGAGCTGCTGTACCTGTATGGAGAGCTGGACCCACGGGTTCGTCCTCTGGTGTTTACTGTGCGCTGCTGGGCCAGAGCTCACGGCGTCACCAGCAGCATCCCCGGGGCCTGGATCACCAACTTCTCCCTCACTGTCATGGTGCTGTTCTTCCTGCAGAGGAGGAACCCTCCCATCATCCCCACTCTGGACCACCTCAGGGACCTTGCAGGTAGCACCCAGCGCCACCTCTCACTCTGTAGATATCATGTCACTTTAATTCATCCCAGAGTCCCTGTTACTATTTGTGATTAACCTTTTTATGCTTTTTATAGACACAGATATTACGAGCACTGCACTAAAATGTTTTTTAAAAATCAAAGAATCTGTGTTCTAGTTGGAGCCGCGCCTTGTTTTCAAACTGTATGCTTTGACTCAAATGAACAATGACAGCAATATAGTCCACGGTGAGCAGCGCTAAAATCAACCTGCGTAGTTGTCCCTCCATTGTGACATTAGAAAGTGTCACATTTATCTTGCAAGTGTACTCTTCTTAAATGTTTTCTTTACTTCCTGGATTTTTCCCACATGGAAATTCTGACCAATCAAGAGCAGCTTTCTGACACAAGACATTTGATCTGGTCCGCTTGTAAATGCTGCCGTGAGAACAAAACTAGACCCTGACTCGGACCAAAGGAGACAACTCTAGGTCTGAAAGCACCCTTAATGATAAATTGATCATCTGATTAGCTGAGGGTAATGGGTTAATTAGCTAATTAGTTTAACTTAAGACTTACTATGTCAGCTATAATATTTATAATCAGGATTTTAAGAGAGGCAGTCTCAGGTCCAAGTTGATCAGTGACGTTTTGCTTTGTTTTAAAGATAAATAATACAATAATTAATCACAGAAAATAAAGAAACAAGAGTATTAACATAAGATAGTGTAGCTTTCCTATCCTTTTGAACAGGTCAGAAACCTCACAGCTAGAGTATCTCTGCTCTCACACGCTGCTGTTGTTTTATTTTATTCCTACAGTCCCAGTGTTTCCCATTTAGGCTGTGATGACTGAGGAACATACCTCCTTGTTACCGTCTGTAATGAATATGTCCTGAGATAATTTAACCACCAGCACACCAGTCTGTCTGCGAGTCCACTGCAGTTCCTCCATCTCTCCCTCACGCTCTGTCACCTTGGCTGTCTGATAATTGCCTTCCAAAAGCAATCTACCTCCCCGCCCCACCACCACCACCCTGCACCCCCCTCCTCCTCCTCGGCCCCGTTTAGCTCAGACTCTATCACACAGAGTGCTTACAGGCCAATAAAAGGCCCATCACTCTGGGAAGGTCGATGACCCCGCCTCCTCCGGACACACGCATACAGGAAGCTGTTTAAACAGTGGTGTATCACGCAGACACACACACACACACACACACACACACACACACCACCAGCCTCGTTCTAGTGAAGGAGACTTGTAACAAGGGCATTGCTGGAGAAGCAAAGCAGCCAAGCAAGGACATGATCCATGCTCTCGTTTTTCTTTTCTCTGACCACCTTTTTACACACATACATGCACCCACTCTCTGTCCTCCCCCCGTGTCTCTCTGATACCTCTCCATGAATGCACCGCCACCATCCATCTGTGTCTTGTTTATGGCCATCATAGGCGTGTAAAGGCAGTCATTTACCTTGTATCCCCGCTCTCGTCCCACAAGGTCCCGCGGACAAGAGTGTGATTGAGGGGAACGACTGCACGTTTGTCAGGGACTTCAGCAAGATCCAGCTCCAGAGCAACACAGAAACACTCGGTGAGCACGAGGGCGCAGAAACATTGTGGCTGCAGGGCTACAATTCAGCTTGACCGATACAGATGTTTCTGTTAGCCGCTAACTTGACTTTTCTATATTTTCTCAGAGCAACTGCTGCACGGATTCTTTGAGTTCTATTCCTCTTTCGCATTCAGCACGATGTCCATAAATATCAGAAAGGTATGTATGAGTATTCATAAGCATTAAGTCATATGTAAGCAAAGAATCTGCCCAGAGATGACAGTTTACATAATTAATTTCATTATTTAGCTAATCTTAAAGTGGCTAAACACTTTCAGTATGGTACCTTTGGAATAAAAAGTCACCCTTCAGACATGGTACCTAGACTCTGCACTTAGCGTTTCCACCTCAAATTGTCGTCTTAAATGTGGGCGGTGTTGTCACTCACTGCTCCGTCCAGCACTCACTGTATTCCCTCCTTTATCAGACTGCACCTGGTTTATCGTCCACAGAACGAGGCTGCACGCCCACATTTTCAGAACAGAATAGAACAGGCTGCAGTGAGAGTCAAAGTTGGTCAAAGTTGTCACAGTGAAATTTAAGGTGTGCTGATGGATTCACGTCATCAACTCATGCATTGAGTAACATTACAAGTTAACGTTCCACCTTAAAAGTTGGCGGCAGTCGGCCCAGTGAATGAAGTGATTTTTTCTCCGACTCCAGCTGCTGTGAGAGGCAGCAAAACATCCTTTCATTTTATAGTTCCAGTTTACTAATCAAACTCTCCACAGTATGAACAGTGGTTACATGAGCCTCAAAACCAGACACAACTCAGCCCTGAGCAGAGTGAGCGTCCTCTACTGACCAATCAGACTGCAGTGTTCACAGCTCCACCTTGTAGTACCAGATGTATGTGCTAGGTACCCCAACAGAGGGGGGACCAAACATGGGGATGGTACAGAACGGTTCATTGGTACCATCCACAACTTTTCACAGTGAACAAAATGCGTACTGAGCTGAACTGTACCGTACTGCTCGGAGGAAACAGGGCTAGTGATAAACCTGTAGAGAATTATCACCTGAATCTGCAGCTCCTTCGGCTTTACTGAGCTTTAGAGTGAGTTTCAGCTCAGTGTTTAGCCATCCAGCTGCAACTTTACTGTTTTGGTTGAGTCTCACTGCTCTTATATCATTTAAAGCAACATCAAGTAGCTAAAAATTCTAAAAACACACTTAACAATACTTGCTCAGCACCAAACAGCAGACAGACACAGTCATACACCGAGTGGTTAAAATACTTAGCTGCTAACAAGCCAGACACTTCCCTCAGGAGTTGGTCGAGACCAAAAGCAGAGTTGGAAGTCAGTAAATATTGGACTCATATTCATCAGGTGGCCAGAAACAAGACACCAGATGAATGCTAGTGTTGCTAAGGAACTGTTGGATCTTAAAATAAGCAACTGTTTTGTAACAAGTTCACTGAGGGAACTAAAAGAGGAACACCACCCACATTAATAATCCTAACATGTTATTTCCAAGGCCGAGGAAAGTTCAGTCAGTATTTATGAACATGAGCTGTGTCTCAAACTTGTGATGTCATCAAGTATAAAGTCTGGAGCTGCTCCATAGACAATAAATGGGAGATTAATGATTTTGTGGACCCACAGAAAGTTTGTATCTTTTTTTAATACCCAAATAAGTTTTATTTCAGTGTAGTGTTCTCAGTTCTGAAATAGAAAATGTTCCCATATACTCGGAGCATTCCCCTGTGTGCTCTCAGTTATAGATGACTAGAACATCTCTCCCAACTTATGGAGCAGCTCCAGACTCTTTACTTGACAACATCTCTAGTTTTTGGATGTGTCAGAGAGTAAGAGGTAATTGCATCATGATCTCATATGCACAAGCACGTGTTTAATAAACTGGTTAACACAGCGACTGAGCTCACTTGAAGTTGTTTTGGAGATTCAGCTCTTACAGAAGAATCTTCCCGTCACTGAACCGGAAAAAATATGGTTAAAAAAAAACCTTGAATATTTTCATTCATGCGAACTGCATGGTCAAAATGAAAATCCAGCAAAATACTTTACATACAGCACTTCTACAAGAGTCGTAGCTTAACATCTTGTCACTCAGTAGCCCCTTTTGCACTGCCTGTTCAGGGCGGCCTTTATGCTGTCTCACCGTTCTGTATATAAGGTACGATCGTGGAATGGGGGGACGGAGTTGTCTCGTTTTCAATCCACCACGGGAGGTCGTGACAGTGCTGAAATGGTGTCTGTGTAAACAGGTCAGCCTGCAAGACGGGGAAACAGGCGGCACAGGTGTGATGTTTTGAGGATGTGTTTTATGACATTGGGATTAAAATAAGATTCGGGACTCCTTATCCTCTGAGCAGAGGACTAGATCAGCCGCCATATAACAGGGACAGTAAATGATCGCCATTGTTGTTGTTTATAAAGAGCTGCCGATGCATATGTTTTATGTAACACTAGAGGCCGAAGCTATTGTGTTACGTGTGACGCCCATCACACCTCTTTTGATTCAGTGATCTGTGTGCTGCCGTCATTTGGTTTTGTGTAAAAATCCAAAGGAGGCATAAAGAATGGACTTTGTGGCGGCCCTGAGCGCGATCTCTGTAACAAGGGCCAGTGTTTGTGCACCAAGCTCCAAGCAGCACTGAGAATGGAAAAACTCCAGCAACAGCTATAATATTAAGAACAATTTTATTGTGAAACCAGTGCGTTTCAGCTCATGGTCTTCATAAATGACTGTGATGAAGGCCACAAGTAAAACAGTGGTCTCACAAAAAAATTCCTCTGTGAACTGCCTCAGCTGTAATTATAAAACAAGCAGCACAATTCTTTAAAAAAAAAAGATGACATCAATGAGAAAATGTGGGATTGACTGAGAAGGAGGGGAGAGTGTGCGTCATACTCATGTTGGTCATTAATTAAGGTTTCAACTGCAGAATAACAGCAACAGTGTCAACAGTGTTTTGTTTTTCCACCAGAGAGCGCTGACTATTCTTTAAGATACAAATCTAAGAGATCCTGATTAAAATGTTTGAGGGTTGTGTGTTTATGTTAAAAAGTGGATATTGGCCATAAGTCAGATTTTTTTAACTCTTCTATATCTTTATCGGTAACAGCCTCAAACTACCAGTCAGGCTCTCCTCACAAAATGGTCCGTCCAGCCCGGAATCCATCCCGCTGCTTGCATGGCTTCTAATCTGACTTGTAAATCAAACCACTGCATCACTGAGAAACCAGCACACAAAGAAAAATCTATTCAGAAAGAACTTCAGCACCAAAGGAAACCCAGTTCAACCTCCTTTCAACATTTCTCCCCAGCCCCAGAGCTGAGCTCCAGCGGAGAAATCTGTTGGTAATAAAGGCAGTGTTTGCCGGATCATGGCGTCTTCCCACACACACAGATGACAGCTGTCCTTGTCATGTGTGATTGATGCCAGCCCCACAGGGCCCGGCGCCCTTGAGCTGCGATCCCAATTAGGAGCTCCATCAGGCTAAGTGTAAACAAACGCATATTTATTCTATTTAGACCCACATTCAGCCTGGTGTGTGCTGTGTAGTACTTTTTATAGAGCCACTGAAAGAGCATCCATGGTTTATTAAAGATAAAAAAGGCGGAAAGATCGAGACAAAGGGGTCTGAAATTTTTACTTTGTCCTAGCGCAGCCCCCTAATAGTCGACCAAACGTTAGCTGACCAGAAAGGTCATTAGTCAGCAAGATTTCGCTGGTCGCTTAGCCGCAGAAAAAAAGTGAAACTCTATAAGGAGCTGCACCTTGTCAAAATAAATCAAAACCTATATGACTGGACCATGTGTGAATTTAATTCACATTCATTTCCAGGGCTGGTACCTGCGGTTATTCCACAGGCTAGTTAATAACATGTCGGGCAGGAAATCCAAAGTGTGGGATCATTTTGAGAAGGTGAAGGACCAACCCAAGGTGATATGTAAACTCATCTTCATTGGTCCACTACAAACATGACGTATCATGTGAAACATGGAAGTAGCTACATGCCCATTAGCCCACAGCGTCATTAACAGGCGGCTCGCTCAGTGTGTGACGTGCACTTGGAGATAAAATATAGGCCTATATTAATGAAGGTTCATTAGTACGGTTTGTATTTCTCTGTAATGTAGCACAGTGTTAACAATGTTACTGAGACTATTCTTTCTCACACCTTCAACTCAAACCATCAAAATATATCATTTAATAATGAAATTAATTTCGTAAACATGCGGAAGACTAGTCGACTAATGGCCGTAGATGACAACTACTGGTCGACAAGGAAAAGTCTTAGTCCAGGGCAGCCCTACTGTGTCTGAAAGGTAATATCAGGGGGAATAATCAGGGGTAATTTTTCCTCTCTAGTTGCACATGATAATTAATTAGCCCACCTCTTAAAAAGTTCAACATTAAATAATATCCTATTTATCAACTCACTTTTACCCCCAGAAACTTAGTTGATAAAGTAGCTGTTCATGCTTTGGTGGCACATTATACGAGATGTGGGGACTTTGCTAGCGCTTTGAGTTTAATGAATTGATGCCTCTGGGAAAGAGAGACCCTGCATCCTAATATATGAGACTAATATCAAGTTTGACACAGTAGAGGAAGCCTGCAGGTAGACTGTGGCCATGACCCATGCCTATAGGCTTTCACCAGTGGAGCAACAGCCATAAATCTCCTTTACTGTGCTACAATTCTCCGGTTCGCTCCCTTCCTCTGACTGATGGCTTTATGTTGCCATCCTCCGTCGCTCCCACCCCCCCACAGCTCCATCACTTTATCCTTCCACTGCCTTTACTGTCAGGGTTTAGGCCGGATAAGGCATGCAAAGCACCATGGAAGGTTCTTGACTTCTCTCTGACCCACACGTCGATGGTTCATTTGATGGCCATGACTGCCAGACAGAGGTACAGATCATATATGCTTCCGTTGCTAACATGTTCGGTGTGCAGAGCAGGTTTTCATCGCAGCTGAGCTCATACCTGTCATTTTTTTGGTCTGAATTATTCCCACTTTTCGCAGCTCAAGTCAAAATGTCTTCCAGAGCCATGTCCGTGTCTTTACCTCTCCCATCTGCTAGCCTGCTGAGAGGTGTTCCAGCCAGCTATAGGTTCCCCAGACACAACAGCAAAGAGCTAAAACCATGACCAACAAGATAGATGGACCATAACATGCAGTACATACAGGACTGCGCTTATGGCTGCTGCTGCTGCTGCTGCTGCTGCTCACGAATGTGTTTTCATCTGCCAGCATTGTCTCCTTCCCTCTCTCCAGGGTAAAGAGCAGAACAAGCCGGAGGTAGGCCCGCTGCACATCCAGAACCCGTTCGAAACCTCTCTGAACGTCAGCAAGAACGTCAACACCACGCAGCTAGAGCGCTTCGTGGCTTTGTGTCAGGAGAGCTTGTGGCTGCTCCAGCAGAGTCACACCAACGCACCCAGTGGTGGTAAACAAAAGGCTCCTGCACCTTGGGGACTGGCTACCCTCCTCCTGCCCTCGCAGGTCGCAGCAATCAAAAGTCGTAAGAAAAGGAGGCGGGAGCCGGCCAGTGAGAGGATCAGGACCTTGCTGGAATCCTTGATGGTTAACACTCAGCAGAAGAAAAGCTAAGACTCTTGGGAGCTCTCAGACATCAGCTCCATCCCCTCACTATCACCTTAACTCATACACTGATACACACCTTCTGGTGTTGTTGTCTGATGCCTCATGGTGGAGGTGAAGAGCAGCTTCTGCAGTGGACTATAGTTCCAAACTTGGACACTGGAGGGTGTTACTGAGGCCTGTGTGTGCATATGTTTGGGACCTGAAATAAGGGAGTGATTACTGTGTACTTTACTGTAGACTGACTCTGCTGTAAATAAATACTGTGGAAACTGATGGAAGTCCTGCCAGACACTCTGTAGGAGCTGAGACTGTGGAGTCAGAGTTAATATAATTCCATATCTGCTGGTTCATGAGTATTATGATTGACACTAATCACTAATATGTGTTTACACCTTGAACAAAATCAATATGGATATGTTTTTGTATTAATGTAACATTACAGATGGAATAATCAGACTTTTATTGCAAACTGAAAACACAGGGTTGGTTATTACATCGTCCCAAATCTGACAAAGGGCAATAAAAGGATATCAGACCAGTAGAACTGAATACATTGATACTCTTCGTTAAAGGTGCTGCTTTTAACTCACTTTGAATCTCATTCCCAGGTCGTCAAATACCAACAATGTTGGTGTGGTAGTCTGTCCGAACCACTAACCCAAATCGACAGTATTTGACGTCCTAGGAATGAGCGTCACCTATCAACTGCCCTTCTTTCAGAGTTACATACACCACTCTTAAAAGGCATGTAGAAATAAATATGAAACTTAATACTTTTCTTCAATCTCCAATTAGTTGGAAAAGTAAGAAAAAAGCTTTTTCTTGTTTTACTCTACCTCCAGTAACTTGATAGAATATCCCTCTGTAACCCTGCGACCCTCTTACATTTTCGGTTTGCTGCACCTTCTGCTTCATTCAGCAAATCTTCGACCTGTTGTCCTCGTTCTTTGACATTTTATGTGCCATCTAGTGGTAGCAAAAGCACAATACAGTCGTCTATGTGAAAACAATCAGGCAGCTGTCTATGCCGTCTCAGTCTGCACCTGATCCCGACACGAAAGTGGACACAACCTGATCAGATTTTATAATCGTAACTTCAAAGACAATGCTCAGTTTTCTGTACTTATCAGGTCCTTCTCATCCCAAATAGCTAGGAAAATTTAAAAAATGTATCCCATAAAAGCTTGGGTCTCAGGAGGATATTAAAAGGCTGGATGTATTTCACTCATGTTAGCCTTTTAGCTCCTGATGTGCATCATCACACTGGAGCACGTAGAGGACTGTGTGGCACATTAGCTTACCTAAAAACACTGTTAGCAACACACACTAAGCACCAGCCTTTTTACCTGTAGTGACCTAGTTGAAGCTAACGTTCATTATAAGTCTACACTTGAGTCAGTAAAGCTAATCATCCACGCCGCCTACAGCTGTAGCATCACTGTATGAACGCTTGTAACAGCAGCTTAAACATTTTAGCTGGCAAGCTAACAATAACATGCCTTTACACTAATTAGCTATTTACAAAAACTATACTTCTATTTCCATGATGCTACCTACATCACCTGCTGTGCTAGTTGCTGGATTGCTTGATTGAACTGAATAAGTTTGTAGCAACAGTCAGCTAATGCTATCAGTTTTTGTGTTGCATTAACAGTTATGACAAATTTAATTCTCTTCTTTTTATCTCTACAAAATGTCATCAAAAGAACAAAAAGTTAGATAACATTTTTTCATCAGCTTACTGGCTGAAATGCTTTAGCTACTGTAACCAGACGTAATACGGTGGTGCAGAAATGGGTCCTAAAATCCAGAAATGAGTTAGTCACAAGTGGCTAAATGAGACTACGGAAACTCGTCACGCCGAATACGCCTGTACAGCCTCATTGTGGGGACGATTTTAAGTCGTGTGAACGAGGTATAGTTCGTTCATAGCGTAACATTAGCTTTTAAATTCATATCATATAGTGGTTTTCTGAACAGAATGTTTAAGAATCATAAATGTTTGTTTGCTACAGAGCTTATTTTCTGCAATAATCCAAAATCCAAGGAAAGAATCCCATCGGCTTTTTGACGAGGGAACCAGGGCGATGTTAACTTGCGGGTTGGCCTACAAAAAAACCGTCATCCCTGCATCTATCCACACAGTAGGGCTCCATTAGTGTATGCATGATGGACGATCATAATCAGCACTGACTGGTGCAGTGCATAGTCTGTATAGTGTTAAGATTAAAGTTAGCTTCAGCGAGTTAGTTGAACAGGCTGGTTCTTAGTGTTTAGCCACCTGTGTTCTTTGGTAAGCTAGATAGCCACACAGTCTCATGCTTTGGTCTGATGCCTGTCTGAGCATGAGGGAAATCTGAAATGTTCCTCAGGACTGGACAAGAGACAAATCCTTGCCGTTAGTGAGGTCTCTGAAATATACAAGTGTTTCTAAACAGTCATCTGGACATAAAACAGGAGAGCTTTCGCATGGCAGAGTATTGACACGAGATTGTATTGTATAAAGTCACACTACATATAGTTTATCTAAAGCGAGGCTGTAAAGTTACAACTATACTTGTGCTAATTTACATAACTTTATCTATCAACAAAGGCTAACAGTCTGTGGGTGGCATCAAAGACAAGGACTGCCACTGTGTGTGAACACATCGACCTCTGGTACCACATTTAACTTGTGTTATTTAACTCTCATTTAACACTAGCTATATTTAAATATGATGCTATGGCCTAACAAGAAAGTACAGTTGTGCCGGCAGGGGTGCAGTAGTACACATAGCTGTTCTCATGGTTACCATGCAGAGCGCCTGGTGTTCACTTGCAGAGTGTTTGTCTGCCTGTCTGTTCACATAAGAAGTGCAGTGGAGCTTTAATGTACTTTATGAACTGTTGGTAGTAAAGGAAAACAATTAAAACAAACTTTTCTTTTTCTAACTCAGTAATTAAAGGTTATTAAGCCTTATTTTTACACTGCATTTGATCTTGTTAAAGTTATTAAACTTCTTCCATGTGATAAGCACATAGGAGAATTACAGAAGCCGATGCCAAAACATTTAAGCCTCATTCAGACCAATGATTCATGACGAGAGGAGTTGAAACAGGCAGCTACTTGCAATGCGCCGCTCTGCAACGTTCTAAAAACCTGCCAATTCGCACCAATGCAACTAGATGAGATGGTGTATCATCTCTATGCAACAACTCTGAACTTCTGTTCTGATTTGCAGCTGAATATAATTTGTAGCTTCTTAAAATGTGAATGAGGATAGTGATAGTGGTATACTGGCTACAGCTGCATTTGTAGTAGAGATAAAACTGTAACAAAACAAACATCAGATGGACTGTATTCAGAATAAATACTCATGCATGCATAAGCACATACAGCGAGCAGCAGCAGCAGTGACCCACCGTCTGACACCGGCACACTGAGGACGGAAACAGAGGGCTCGGCAGGGACAGGGCACCTGCCGCAGCAAGCGAACACCCCGATTGCAGTCATTTTGATTTGACCAGCAGACATCACTGTAAGCTGATTGTAGAAACAGGTGACGAGCTTTATGTTCTAAAACCAGCTGCAGGCGATTTGACCAGCTGAGTTGCAGGTGACACCATCAGCCGGCTAGTCGTCATAAATCTTTGGTCTGAACTGGGCTTTACAGTCTGTTTGATTTGTCCGTTCTGTGACGGACTCCGTGGAGAGGACCCGCTCCATATGTAGATATAAACGGCTCACTCTAAGGTAACGAAAACACAATTCTTATTTTCAGGTGTTATAGTTATGAATATCATACACCATTTCTGCCAGTAGATGGCGCTAAATCCAACACACTGGACCTTTAATATAATCACTCATATTTTTGACTTGTCTAATAAACTTTTACTGCCTTTTTTACAGCACAAAAACATTTTAAGAGCATTTCTCAAATGTTACATCTGGATTTCAATTCTAAGAGGCAAATGATCTCAAGCAGTGACATAATGGTGCTAGCGTGTGTTAAACTTATATAGAAGTAGACAGGCCATCAACTTGGTTACCCCAGTTCAGTGGAACCAAAGTCGGCCAGCTTTGTGGCAGAGTCTGTTGAATCAATTGACCTTTCGAAAAACCCACTGATTGATACGTCATGTTAAATATGCAAAAAGAGACAAACCACTTTATTTTCTTAATTCAGTTTCCAGCTTACGATGCCCGCTAATCACATTGTTGGAAATGCCGGGCTGAAAAAACCGAAAAGGTCATTCACATCCTGAGTGTCTGTACGCGTCTGTGAGATGGAGGAAGGAGAGAAGACCTCAGGGTGCATGTGTTAAGAGTGCATCTGCAGGTTCACATCCTATGAGTGTTTGTATATGAGCGTTTCAGGCCCATGGGACAGTGTTTGAGGAGCAGGGAGTGTGCAGCCCACAGCTGTTTTTCCGCTCATTGCTGTGGGAGGTCAGGAGGGGTGAGAGATAGACTTTTAACTACCCCCCCCCCCACCACCCGGTCCACTCTTTGCCACAGATGGGAGGAAAAGGAGTGAGGCAGAAGAGAGCCTATCACCGCCTCTCACCCTCCTTGGTTTTGAACTTCACTCACTGTCCCTGCCTCCTCTCCTCTAGCTTACATTTTTCTTTCAAATTCAATGTGCCTCTCTTTCTATCTCAGTCATCTCTTTCCTCTCAGAGTGGTTCTTTGAGGTTTGCGGAGTTTGTTTATTTCCGTGAGTGAGTTTCTGACTGATGGATGTGCTCTGGTGGAGCAACAGAGTGGTTATGAAACACGGTGGTTAGAGAAGCACTGGGTGGGGAAATCAACACCTCGGGAGAATTTGATGAAATGGGACCTCCTGGGTGTTACAGGGTTCATTTGAAGGAGCTAGATGTCAGCATTGTGGATCCTCTGATTCATATTAGGTGTTTAGAATGTGCCTGTACTGTTTTTTCTGTAATTTATGGACCCCTTTTAGATGGCACTCTCTCCATTTATTGAACAGTTTATGGGTGGTAATTACGGGGAGAGACAGAAACTGTGGCCACTTGCCAAAAGGTTGCCACAGCCACTGTCAAGGTTAATCATATTTTTCTTCGAGCTCATCTTAAACCATCGCAGTGGCAAAGTTTTATGTGACTGACTCTAAGTGTTAAAGCACTTAAGTCTGCAAAGGGACCAAGGTTGTGTTTGGCTAACCTGCCCAGCAGTGACCTTCCTCAGAGGTGTTTGCAGCGGCACACTGTGGGCTCTGATTTATTAGCAAAAACTGGCGAAAAGTCCAAGATGGATTGGCCCTCTCTCAGGAAGTCCAGAGGTTCAGCCAGGGCGATGGCCAGAAGTTTATGTTGCTGCCTTTTTCTTGGCTCCTAATGCGCCTTCAGAGCCTGAAAGAATGTAAAAAGGTGGCCTGAGGGTTTGAAAACATGGGAGGGATTTGAGGAAACACAGGTGAGGGGAGAAAAGAAGGAAAAACAACCAGAAATGAAAAAGATCTTGGCATGCATTTAAGGTTGAATTGCCCCCTGAAAATGTCCTGAGCAGCTTCTTTCCACAGAGCATTCGAGGAAAAGGGTTTTGCTTCTGGAGACTTGGCGTTTGAAGTGGACGCCTTATCAGTTGGAGCTCTTTCAGAAGTTATTTATCACGCTGTCCGAATCACAACGCCACTCCTTCCACTTACCTCTACCCGGCTCCACAAAGACCTGCGAGCAGTGTGGTGAAAGTTATCTCCAAAGCACTTCCCCCCGCAGTTCCATGAATTGTCCCCACAGCACTGAGAGCATTCATGACGCAGGGTTTCCGTGGTTGAGGGACAAAACGTCCCGGCGACCCCTGGGGGACCCAACCTCCCGCTTTTCTCCCCGGTTTCCCACTCATCAGCACACTGTTGGCTTTGCATTAGGCATTGGTGAGAGCGAGCAGGGAGCGCTGGAATGCACTTGCTGCACACTGAGGCCCCTGATGTTATCACCGTTGAACTCTGGCTGCAGTGGTGTGTACAGGCTGAAAAATGTGCTTACTGAAAGCTACATTCAAGGGACTTGCGGTCAAAACGAAGCTCTCTGTCCCTCTACAATGAAAACATGAGGCAAACTACTTCTACTGCGACCAACTCGGTAACTTAGACTATGTGTGCTGTATGGGAATGCCGGGACTTACTGTACCCACCAACAGTACCATTGTTTCAATGTAGGATGCATGGCTGCCTAATTGGAGCCTGGCACAGAGCTACTGGCAACCAAAGCCTGCCGAGCGTCAGCAACCGTGGTGGGTTTGCACATTCTTCCTCTCACTGGACAGTAGAGAGGCTACATCCATTCAGCGACGGCCAGAATGAGGCCCCCGTTGAGACAGTGACTGCATGCTGTGATGGAAGATGATCTGTCACATGGGTACGGCCACACACAAGCACACATGACCATTGTACCACTGCGATCAGGACATGGGTGGGTGTCCATGAAACGCACCCCGCTCATGCTCAGCGCTCTGCTGAGCTCTCCTGGGTGCCTTTACTCTGTGACTGGAGAATGCGTGTGTGATGCCACATATAAGATACATGTGACACATAAAGTCCCCAGAGCTGAGGCTGCTGATAATCACACCATCACAAGTGCTCTGTTGTTTCGTCAAAGCTGCTGCTGTAAGATGAAGAGGCTGAAGCTGGTCTGATGTGACATGTTTAGATATTTAGTTCTTTTATGAATTAAACATAATTAAAGGGACAGTTCACCCTCAAATTAAAAATACATATGTTTTCCTCTTAAGGCCACTTTACACTGTGCAATTTTGAGCTATCCCAGACGAAAGATGACCGTCATGAAAGAAACATGGTGATATCTTTGGTCATGGCTCTAAAATGGTGGTCTAAAAGGGTTCAAGGATAGCCTTTGTCACGGTCTTGTGATCAAAGACAGTCTGGGATAAAATTCTGACAGTGTCAGAAATTTGGGATGACCATCTCACTGTGTGACTGCTGTTTACGATCTACATCTACTAACCAGCAGCATGAAAGCATGAAATGACGCACCGGCGCAAAACCCAAACAAACGGACAGATAGCAGCTCGCCATGGAGGCAGAGAGGAAAACCTTATGGAGTTGTGGCAGCTGAAGCCTTGCCTGTATGATGTGTCCTCCAGCTCACACCATAATCGTGTAAAGGGACGAAGCATGAAAGGAAATAGCGGCAGAATTGCAGCTGCCAGGTGAGCAACCTAGCAGCTAGCAAACACACACACACACACTGTAGTATATAGTGCCCACAGATCTTTAGGTTATATAATAATGTGACCCTCTGTGTTGTGCTTCACAGTTGGAGAAGTAATAACCTGTGCAGCATCCTTGTGCACTCAGTTGGGAAGCTATTGCATCGTACGCCATGGCCTGTGATTCAGTAGGCGCTGTCATCATTCAGTCTGCATACATCAAACTTGATGTCGTACCTAAGGGTGCTTTTTCAGACCTAAGAGTGGGCTTGCTTTGGTCCGAATCAGGGACTAACGAGGAAGTTGCTCCGATCAAATTTTCCATGTGGGAAAAAATCCAGGAAGTAAAGCAAACGTTGAAGAAGAGTACACTGTCAAGATAAATGTGACACTTTCTAATGTCACAATGGAGGGACAACTACGCAGGTTGATTTTAGCGCTGCTCATCGTGGACTAATATTTGCTGTCATTGTTCATTTGAGTCAAAGCATACAGTTTGAAAACAGGCGCGGCTCCAACTAGAAAACAATGTTTTGATGCATTGGATGTGCTGAATGTGCATATTAAGGCAGTACAGGAGGAGGCGCACATTAATAATCCTCCAGGACTGTAAACATGCTCATGTTTAACCAAAAAAAAACAATGTGTTCATGTGACTGCAGTTGGTTCAGATCCAGGTCGGAACACGTTTCTCACCACAAACGAACCGCGCCATGCCCAAAGTTCCTTCGTGACCGAACCGAGACCATCTCTTCAAGAAGGTCTCGAATGCGATTGCTGTGTTCACACCTGCCCAAACGAATCCCACTTAGGGGACAAACGAACTTGAGTTCGACTGAACCGAATCAAACGGGGCAGGTGTGAAAGCACCCTCCGTTTATTAGAGCCATGTCCCGCACTAAACTTAGACTAAGATGTCCTAAAATCTCACAGTTCACAGGGGCTTTACCTGTAGTGCTATTAATCAGTTGTTTGGATGTGAGTTGCCGAGTGTTGAAGATATCGGCTGTAGAGATGTCTGCCCTCTCTCTAATATAATGGAACTAGATGGCACTCGGCTTGTGGTGCTCAAAGCGCCAAAAAATACATTTGAGAATTCAACAGCAATGTGTCTTTACAGAAATCATGACCTGGTTACTCAAATAATCCCTTACATCTCGCACTGTCATGAGCACGAGCCTCTCGTCCATGAGTAGATGTATGCCCACCACATTGCGCAGTGATACTGTTGACAGGTGTAGTTTGGTAAATTGAATGAAAAAGCATAAAGCTAATTGATATGACACCTTAAAATGTGCTGCTGATGTAGCCCTCAGTCATTTAGCCCAGTGTGTAGGGGGGGGGGGTTATATGGATCCTGAGCTGAGCATCAGGCCCTGTGTCCAGAGTTTTCTGGTCTCCCGTGTCCCCTAAAGGACAGTATAGACAAGGCTATTCCAAGGACAGCAGGACTGGAAAGAGGGCTGAGGGTATAGTGTTGGGGCTGTGTAGAGATAATAATGTTGGGCCTGTGCTGGGGGGGCTGATCACTGACATCCCCCTCTCCCTCCTCATCCTCACGAGCCAGATTTCTCCTCCCTTTTCTATAAGAGCTTAATCTACAGTCTGCACCGTGGCCAGCCAGGGCCTTAATCAGCTGTGTGAGAGCCTGCATGTCAGCTCCAGCCTTGGCTCCCTTCAATGGACA